>CM074720.1:426887725-428137725 GCA_037306005.1 Rhinophrynus dorsalis
AAAGGGATAGTAATACTTAAAATGTAAAAACAAAATTTGTAAGGTTTATCACCCTGAGTGAAACAAGGGAACTCCCGCTACTGAAAGGTGTTTTATTCAAAAGTTATTACAGCTCAAAGTTGCATTTTTTTAGGTGCAATATCACAGTGGCCTGAAATTGTACAGTGGCGCTGTTGCTAAACCATCCTATGGAGATTTATGGTCTACAGACCAGAGCTGTCCATAGGATGGTGTAACAATAGCGCCACTGTACAATTTCAGGCCACTGTGATATTGCACCTAAAAATGTCATCTTTGAGCTGTATTAACTTTTGAATAAAACACCTTTTAGCAGTGAGAGTACCCTTTTTTTACTCAGGGAGATAAACACTACAGTATATATTTTTGTACATATTAATTATTACTATCCCTTTAAAAGGAGCTCTTTTAGCTTAGGTTTGAAGTTGTTGAGGATTGTGGTTTGGTAAATGCTGGGTGGTAGGGAATTCCACAGGAAGGAAACAGCAAGGGAATAAGCTATCAGTCATGATAGAGTGATAGAGGTTAAAGAGAGTAATTCACCATGTGTGATGCTTAGAGGTTGTGCATGTACATGGCAGGATATCAACAATGAAATATGAGATGGGTGCAAGTGTTGGAGAGCCTTGAAGGTAATGAGGAGGATTTGGAATGCTATATATTGCTTTATGGAAAACCCTAAAGACATGGGCCTTATGTTCAAAAGAAAAGTGGAAGCATTCTGCGGCAAACCATTTTCTCTATAAAGGAGAACAAAAATTCACATTTATTTAAATGGGCGTGTCAACCCCTTGAATTCATGACAAGTCTCCAATGCATTACAAGAGTGGCAAGAAACATATAGAGATTAACTCATAGCATAATGCAACAATATAATATAGCATATTCACATATAACAAAATAGTAGTATTGCAGCCAAAGAAGCAATAATATATTAATGAAGTGACACTTATAATTGAAAAATGTGCACATTAATTAATTTTATGTATAAAGTCCAACACAAAACTTAGTAACCTCTTTTGGGCTGTTGTGGCAAAGTTCCTAAACATTAATATAGAGGTTGAATTATAAATAGCATTCACAGGTAGTTTTAAGAACTGATGCTAAAGTTCACAAAGCTGGGTCATATCAATACATGTACCTGAGAACATTCTGAAAAAAACTGCAGAAAATTTGCAACTGAGATATTTTTTTCCAAAAACAGTTTAATCCTAAATTTAGTATTTATTCACTTAAACTGCCTTTATTTTTGGTGTAATTAGTGAACTTCTTTATAAATACTTTGCAACACAATTCTTATTTGGACAGACCATTTCTACTCCACTATGAAAATAAGACGACTGACTGGAGTTGGCGAAAATGTCGTTAAACATTTATAGATATCCTTACATCAGTTTGTGACAATTTTACAGACATTTTCTTTATAATAATTCAATGTTATAAGACACCGTAGTCTTCTGAATGCTTCTGCAGAAATACGATTCTTTAGGGTCAGCAAAACTTTTTACCTCACCAGTGATATATTTAGGCTTTCCTGAGTCACTGTTTAATCAAGTGCCTTTATCTCCTTTATAAACGCTTTGGCACCTACCCTCCCCACCCCCACACTCACACTTAATCTGGCTGCTTTCAAAGGTCACGCACCTTCCCATACAGACACAGAAGCATGATGTCAGTGCAAATAACTAGCATCCAAAGGACTAAAAGTGAAAGGGAAGTTTGATTTATGAAGAAATATCATTTGGGTGACAATGAGGAGCCTATAACCCATGAGCCTCAAAGCCATAAAGCAATGTGATGAAGACCTTGCCAGCATTCTAGGGGTTATAAGTCCGATATAACTCAATAACAATATGTATTGCTTAAATTGCAGTCAATTTGCACTAGAATTGATCCTCTTTACTTTATGCATATATCTTAACCCTTTGAGTGCCAGAGAATTATCAAATGCATTGAGTTGAAATGCGTTGGGTACCCCTCTGGAACTCAAAGGGTTAAGCTCAATAAATTAAATGTTTTATGGGAGGAGGTTTGGCATTTTTATTATAATGAACTGTACTGTGCAATTCCCAGGATCTCAGCCATACAGAAAAAGTGTCAAATGGTAGTGCAAAAAAAAGTCACATGTCACTGAGAATAAATTACAACAAAGACTAAGAGACACTGAGAGACATTGATAGGGCAAATCTAAGTGTATATTGTGACTACCAAAGCTTATAGGGAAATGTACAAATCTGCCACCTCAGCTTACTTTCTGAGCTTCTACAGTGTCATTCACTCCCAATGTTATCGGATCTACATAGATTTCCAGTACAGCAAACAGAGAGTTACATCCATTTTGATGCATAGACTGCCTGTTGCATAAACCAGCTGTGTGACTTTGAGTTTGCATTTAGCCAGTATCTGTTTGTAGTAACTAGAGATAGGTGAAAAGTATATTTTCCTTCCAGTGGAAAATTAAGTGGAAGGGGAGATAATTTTCCCCATTATGAAGAAAACTTTGAAATGTTATGGATGAAAGGTCAAACCCATGATTTCAATAATCTTAAAGTACTGATATACACATTTGTCAGTAGGAACATACATGTCATCTCGCAGTCGCATGCACACATGTAAACACAAGCATGCATGCATACTGACCAAAAGATAATCTTCCCTGCAATGAACCTCTTCACCCCAAACTAGTAGTAAGAAAACCTAGTTAACCCTGCACCTGTCTAATAGCCTCATAGCTCACTTCTAGAGATTCTCAGTGTACAAGCGCCACTATGGAGAAACACAATGGACCATATAGAAAAAAGAAAAGTGGAGCAATTCTGTGACAAACCAACTGCACTATGTGGGGCAAATGACTTGGATACCTCTCCGGTACTAATAGGGTTACAAATGAGTGAGGATATTGCATTGCAACCTACCCTGAATACACCTTAGCAATAATTGTACTATACCATATTTTCTTAAAGCTTGGACTTCTACTCTAAAAAGACAAACATATTTAATGGCCATATTCATTAAGAGTACTGGGTGCAAATTTGGAGCAAACCAAATGCACAGCAAGGAGAAATAAAGACTCCTGTTGATACTGATGGTGACTTTGAACCCTTGAATGCTAGAGAAGTCTCAAGTGCAATGAAAAGCAATGAGTTGGAATGGAGACCCTGCTATCGTTCAAGGGCTTAAAAAAGTCCAAATTTAATCCAGTGGGAATTTTTGGAATATTTATTTGTCTCCTATAGTTCATTCAAATTGCAAATCTTCATTGAATTTGAAGCCAAGGATCTTATGCAGAAAGCAAAATATGATCATTTCTGGAGCATACTGTACCAGCTACACCTCAGGGAACAAATGCTAATTCCTCAGATTCCTCTGCAATGCGTTGCGTACCCCTCTGTCACTGAAAGGGTTAACCAGGGGTGAATGCTTGTGAAGTTCCTAACCATTGCAAACCAATGTGTCACAGCTCTCTCTGGCATTCACGCCATTAGACACCCCATTCAAATCAATGAAAAGTTGATGTGTGCCCTGTGTTTCAGTTGGTTTGCCCCAGAACGTATAATTTTTTGCCTTATAAGTGAACACACGTTGGAAATTGCAGAGATGTATAATTGTATTTCTTTCTTACTCTGGATGTATCCATTCCTGTTTGCTGTTTCTGTTAAGGAATGCATGTGACGTTTGAAGGAAATTCTAAATAGTAATGTCAAAGGACCAAGGTTCAGTGTTCCAGTCCCATAGGTAGATGATTGAATAACAAGATTTACTGGTTATAAATTGGCTAATGAACAAAACAGTTGAACTGATGGAACACCATAATACATTTTATTAACCCTTTGGGTGTCAGAGAGGTATCCAATGCATTGATATTGCAATGGGTTGAGTATTTCTCTGTCACTCAAAAGATTCATTTTCCTCATTAAAATATAATTCAGTTTGAGAAAGCAAAGAAGGTTTTTATCTCCCAAAGGAGGATTTTAACATTTTCAGTGCCAGAGGTAACCAACACAATGTTTTGAAATACACTGGATACCTCTCAGATGCTCATAGGGTTAATGCATGAGAATATACTACATTATATGGAGCATACTGTTTCAAAGGGCCTCATGCTGAATTCCAAATATTCTGCAGATTTTCAGCAAGCAATAAATGTAATCCTAAATTCAGAAAGGAAAAAGGGTGTCTGGGGAGCATAACACACCAATGAAGCTGTTTTTCCACAAAAAAAATTAATGAAGCTAAGGAAACTTAACTTTTGGGGACCAAAAGAATGTGCAGTTCATTATGAGGCCAAGCATTTCACACCCCTCTGGTCAATAAAAGGTTAATGAGTTTCCAAATGTGCTGCAATATTTGCAGGATTTTATTCACAGATTTGCAAGGATCCTCTGTTGGATACTGCTCTAGCAATCAAGTGACTAACCATTTGAGTCCCCCTCTGGCATTCAAAGGGTTAATACAATTGTAGATGCTAAAGATGTCTCCAACATATTGAGAAGCAATGCAGTCATGATTGATGTCCAAGCGGTTAAAAAAGAAAACCATGCTTACACTTACATGAAAAAATGGTAGCATGCATGTGAGAAATTTAGGAATAATTACAATTTTATTTTACATGTATTTGTTTAGCTATGCTTATAGTGCAGACACCCAGAAGTATACTTAGACTATAAAACCCTAATAATGCCGGGACTTTGTGTGCTTTGTCTTTCTCTGGTGTATGAAGCATTTGTTATTATTCATTTAATACTCAATGGTTTGACAGCAGACTAAAATAAACTCACCATTTCATGCAATTATGTTAACCATTCTGTCAGTGACTATCTGCTAGCAGACAGTAAGTCATCTGAAGGTTAGATAGTAGCAATTATGTCATCAAAATAAAGGAACTGATTATGTTTTTTTAAAGTCAGCTGAAGAGCTTGTGTTTAGGATTCAGGAATATAAACCATAGAGTACGAATAAAAATTTACAACATTCCCATTGCTTTAAATGGGGCTTTTATCTAGATTTTAACTAGAAATAAGAAAAAAAATTAGCAATTTGTTTCACAAATTGATTTGGAGGAGCCCAGAACATTTTATATTCAAATAAACTGCATTTGGACAGTGTGCGGGGGACAGAGGGACAGAGCAGCATGAAAAGAGTGCAAGAGGGAGATGATAGAAGTGAGAGAACTAGAAAACACGTGAGATAGAATTGGTGGGAGCACTGGAGAATTTGGGAGATAGAGGGGGATTGAGAGAAGGAGAGATGAAGAAGGACCATGGGAAGCTGGCAGTGAGAAGGGAAGAGACAGAGACTGTGAATGGGAGAGACAGAGCAGGATAGAAAGGGAGAAACAAAGCAGGAGAGAATGACAAAGGGGGAAGAAGAGCTGTCCAGCCCTCCTGCCTCTCTATTAACTCATCAATGAAGCTCCCCTACCTTTTTCAGACATGTGACCTGGGCAGGAAGCTTTTCCCCCAGACATGCCATTACTTGCAAAATAATATAAATATTAATTAGGGTGCAACATGACTAATGCTTAATTCCATGTGGAAAATTGAGTATAGCAGCCAGTGAATGTGATTAAAACATAACATTTATTTATAAAAATAAAAAGAACTAAAGACAATTAAAGAAATCTCAGTTCTCTTGAACAGAGTAGGAGTGGGCAAAATATCCCTTTGTGTTCCCAAAAAAATCAGTGAAAAACCTCATGGTTGTCCACTTTTTTGCTTTTTCCTCCTTAAACAAAACCCTTAAAATCTCTGCCTTTTTTGCCTACCCCCAAAATGCTTTTTCTACTTTTTTCATTGGCTACAAAGTTCCAGCTCCTTTACTTACGCATACTTCACATTTTTGCACCAAAAACATGACAGATATTAAGCACCTAAAGAGACAGAGAAGGTGTAGCTATTTATCTAGCAAAATAAGGGCAGCAGGGGCTTAGAGAGTTGGCTAACATCTTACAAAAATGAGGGTGATGATGGAGTAACTGGGGTGGAAGAGACATTAATGGCCTTTTTTACCAGAAAATGTGAAGGAATGAGAGAAGTGATGCAGAGCAGCCAGACGATCAGTCAACAGAGCCCATAACATTCACCTGTCCCTATGATTCCCCTTCCCCCAGCATTGTGCCTCTGGGACATGATACTGAGGAAGGCAGAACTGGCAGCTATCAGCAATAATACAACTATCAGCACAGACTGGCTGCTTTTGCCTGCTGCTAGTGCTGCCAGTCTCTAGAGATGGCAAGTGCAACAGTAGGGGAACCTCTGTCACATTTGTTGTCACCTCCGACCAGTGCGACTCTAATAAAGCAGAAGCATCAAGGACGGACTGGTTGTGGTGATGATGATTAAGGTGATAGCGGAGCAGCTGGGGTGGAAGAGACATTAATGGCCTTTTTAGCAGAAAGTAAAAAGGAATGGGAGACAGTACAAAAATATAGTTATTTGATAATTAAATTCTTGTAATTACTCAGGGATTGTGATTGCATGTCAAGAAAGTGATGTATAATTTTGTGGTCTTTTTTATGTTGTATGCTAGTATTGAGAAATTGTATATCACATGTTATGATTATGAATACAGTATGTTCATTGATCTGCATGCCTTCTACCTGCTTTGTATCCCTCACATAAAAATGCAAGGTAGTTGCAATATCTCTGAGACATAGATCAACATATTTGTCTGCCTGATAAAAAAAACTATCTATCCCTGACACAATGGGGAATCCTGAGGGCACATGTTGAGGAAATTCACATATGTACATTTTTTCTTGTATAATTCTGTCATTTTTCCCTAACAGGATCTAAATATTTGCCAACACACAAGAGAAAGGAGGCACTTAACATCTTGAAATGTAGCTTTAAGGGTTTACTAACATCTCTTAATAATGACCCTCAGTTAACTTTCTGTGACCAGAAATTCCTAATGCCCTTATGATTGTTCCTCCTGCCTATATTCAAGATGACATCTTCATTCAGGCCTGGATGTCATATACATGGAGACTTGATAGCAGGACCAAAAGACCTCAGATTGAGTTCACTTCACATTGCAATATTAACTCTTTATGGACCAGAGTGCTTTACAGTGATAAAAAGAATAAAGGATAGAAAAGTAATGTTGTGGTACATACTAATATTACCCCTATTTTATGTGTGTATATTGATCAGTGGTTGAATTAACAGTTTAAAACATAACTCAATGAAAATAAAACCTACAAAATTTGGAATCTTAAAAAAGAGGGAGCCTATAGTTAAACTGTGAATAGAACCCCTGTCATCTCTGGGAGATATTGCATGCTGAATTTGTTAAGCTGATTATAACAAGTGGTAAGTCAGAATATAAATTGTAGTCTAACCTAGAAGGCCTAAATGTGTAAGGTGGGAGTGTATGCTGATCCAGGCTCTTTGCCAAATTAAGCGATTATGTCCATATTGAGATGTCTGTACATATGAACCAGAGTTAGTTTAGCACTCTGGGTGGTATCTCTAATCCTGGAATACAACCCCCTTGTAGCCAAATTGAGGGGGCATTGCAGAATTAAAATATTATACACACTGTTATGTTTCTGACTTACCACTTGTTTCAGTGGAAGCAATAAATAAGACATGTGCAGTCAAGCCCTGTTATGTGGGTAATTCATTTTCTCTTTGTTATTGTGGCACTACAGTTTGTTGAACGAGAGGGAGCACAACATAGCACCTGATCTTATATGGAATATACCCTGGATATTATATGGGTTCTACTCAGTAATATTTTCACAGTGTGACTATATTCTCCTTCTTATATGTTTTCTGTTCAACAAAGGCACATCATTCATAGAGGCCATTAGGATTTTATGGCAATAGTTCCCTGGATCAACAACCTATCTGTATAGAAGCCATCTGTCATAGTTCTCAATATTGTTCTGTTCTAGGCAGGTAGCCATTGCTTTTTTAAAGCAGTTAGAGTATCTGGAAGCACAACATCCCAAGGCAAAGAATTCCATAGCTTTACTACCCTTACTGTAAAAAAATCTTGCCTTTGTCACAGTTGAAAGCTCCTTTCCTCTAGTCTTAATGGATGGCCTCTTGTTCTTAGCTCAGCTCTTTGCTAAAATAATTCATGGGATAGTTATTTGTATTGAACTTGAATATATTTGTAAATGATAATCATATCACCCTTTAGATGTCTCTTCTCTAATATAAACAAACTCAAAGATTTTCCTAACTTCGTGAAGGAAAGTCAGGATTTTATTAAAGACATGGAGGTGAAAATTATGCTTTACTCTCTTTACAATTCTCCATTGGAAATTGCTATAGACACTGTTTTATTAACAGATGCGTCCATTAATGCTTGAATACGATCATCTGATACAATTAAAGGTGATGCAGGAGCATCCATAAAATCAGAACACTCAGAACCAGAGTTCTGAGGTAAAAACTGAGTTGGAATGCCTATAAGTTTTAGTGGGGGAGTAGTAGGAGCAGAAATATTTTTAGAATGTGACATTCTATTTAATAAAAATTACAAAAGATTAATTTTAAAAGGAACCAACAAAGGTGTAAAATCCCTTCAAAGAAAAGAATATTGGGATAACCAAAGAGAGAAATACTGAAAAGGAATGGGCACAGAGAGAAATTATATAATTAATATTATAAACACTATTATAATCACTATTCCCGTCAAGAAACTCTGTCGACTTCACACGCTATACGTGCCTTAAAATAAAGCGATGCGCACTTCCGCTCATGCGCAATGACCAAAAAACGGGCATTTGCCCAAAAACAAGATGGCCACTAGCGACGTCATCTGACAGACAACGCCAAAAGCTAGACCCGCCGGAAAGGAAGGCGGGCCTCAGATCGGCTCGTAGAGCAAGAAAACAAGAGGAGGAAAAAACAAGTAAGAGTCACAAATAAATCTAAGACAAGAGAAAACCGAGATATTCAAAGGAAGATGAGGCAGGTCAATCTTAGATGGGAAGCAACAGAAGCAGAAAAGAAAATTGTAAGATTTAAATATATAAGGAAAGGTATACAACAAAATAAAATATAAGGAAAATTCTTTACCCCTTACCGCCCGAGGACGTACATGTACGTCCCGAGCGGATGTCCCAGGTGGACAGAGGAGGTACATGTACGTCCCGTAAGTCATTTTAAGTAATGGAAAAAAGAGTTTGACGGGCGATAAGTGCAGGCCACGTGCACGCGCAGCCGGTCACTAAGGAGTTAAAACAGTTAAAGTAATAATACTTATCCAATCTGGATCAGCAAAGAAAGAGAATGTTGTTCCAGACTGGAGGAGTATTATACCATGCAATGGAATGTGATTGGAGGGGATATGTGGGGGCGGAGCCACCTATATTGTATGCTTCACTATGTTTTTTCTTATGGATATATACTGTTTATACTGTATTATTTTGCTGCTATCTGGAGAATAGTAAAGAGAGTAAAGCATAATAGAGCCTCCGGTCTTGCAATAAAATCCAGTTTGGCTAGTCTCTCTTTATAACTCAGATCCTATAATCCCTTTATCAGTTTTGTTGCAAGTCTCTGCACTTTTTACCAGTTCAGTAATGTATTTTTTATGAACGGGTGCACAAAACTATACTCCATATTCTAGATGAGACCTTATCAAGGATTTATATAGAGGTAGAATTGTATTAGCATCCAGTGTATCTATACCTCTTTTTATAAAGGATAATACCTTTGTATGACCCAGGATTTTCTTATGTTAAACTATACAATTGCTATTGGCTATTGGATCATATAGTAACATAAACATCCTATATAATAATTTGTTAAAGTTTGTCAGAAGCCATCATGCTCAGTAGAGACTGACCGAAAGCACAGAATGCTGGGAGGTGTGTTCGGGCAGTCTCTACTGCGCAAGACTGCATCAGACAAACATACTTCGCACTACTGGCTGATGGTATTGATAATTCTTTTACCCCTTAAGGACCAGTGGCAGAGTGGACAGCAGTTAAAGACCACAAACCGAACTGTGTGTAGCAGCATGGGGAGCCCTGAATTCCTCCACAGTAACCCAGCCCTGCAGATCATTCCTTCACCCTCATCCAGTCCTGCAGAGCATTTCTCCACCCTCACCCAGCCCCGCAGAGCATTCCTCCACTCTCACCCAGCCCTGCAAAGCATTCCTCCATCCTCTCCCAGCTCTGCAGTGCATTCCTCCACCCTCACCCAGCTCTGCAGATCATTCCACTAGCCTTACCCAGCCCTGCAGAGCATTTCTCAACACTCACCCAGCCCTGCAGATCATTTCTCCACCTTCACCCAGCCCCGCAGAGCATGCCTCCACTAACACCTAGCCTTGCAGGGCATTCCTCCACTCTCACCCAGCTCTGCAGAGTATTCCTCCACTCTCACTCAGCCCTGGAGAACATTACTCCACACTCACCCAGCCCTGCAGATCATTCCTCCATGCTCAGCCCTGCAGAGCATTCCTCCACTCTCACCCGGCACTCCAAAGCATTCCTCCATCCTCTCCCAGCCCTGCAGAGTATTGCTCCACCCTAACCCAGCCCTGAAGACCATTCCTCCACTCTCACCCAGCCCTGCAGGGCATTCATCCACCCTCACCCAGCCCTGCAGAGCATTCCACTAGCCTCACCCAGCCCTACAGAGCATTCCTCGACACTCGCCCAGCCCTACAGAGCATTCCTCGCCACTCGCCCAGCCCTGCAGAGCATTCCTCAAAACTTACCCAGCCCTGCAGGGCATTCCTCCACTCTCACCCAGCTCTGCAGAGTATTCCTCCACCCTCACCCAGCTCTGCAGAGTATTCCTCCACCCTCACCCAGCCATGCAGATCATTCCTCCACCCTCACTTAGCCCTGCAGAGCATTCCTCCACTCTCACCCAGCCCTGCAGAGCATTACTTCACACTCACCCAGACTTGCAGAGCATTCCTCCACCCTCCCCCAGCCCTGCAGAGTATTCCTCCACCCTCAACTGGTCCTACAGATCATTCCTCCACACTCAACCCTGCAGAGCATTCCTCCATCCTCACCCAGCCCTGAAGGGCATTCCTCCACTCTCACTCAGCCCTGAAGTGCATTCCTTCATCCTAAGCCAGCTCTGCAGAACATTCCTCCACACTCACCTAGTTCCATAGAGCATTCCTCCACACATTCACCTAGTTCCATAGAGCATTTCTCCACACTCACCTAGCTCTGCAGAGCTTTCCTCCACCCTCCCCCAGCCCTGCAGAGCATTCCTCCACCCTCAACCAGCTCCACAGAGCATTCCTCCACTCACCTAGCTCCGCAGAGCATTGCTCCACACTCACCCAGCCCCACAGAGCATTCCTCCACCCTCACCCAGTCCTGCAGAGCATTCCACTATTCTCACCCAGCCCTGCAGAGTATTCCTCCACCCTCACCCATCCCTGCAGGTCATTCCTTCACCCTCACCCAGCTCCACAGAGCATTCCTCCACCATCACCCAGCCCCACAAAGCATTCCACCATCCTCACCCAGCTCCACAGAGCATTCCTCCACCCTCACCCAGCCCTGCAGATCATTCCTCTACCCTCACCCAGCTCCAGAGAGCATTTCTCTACCCTCACCCAGCCCAGCAGAGTGTCCGGGAGTTAAGGGCCATAGGCCTTTTTTTTTCTTTTCAGGAATTGATTCAGGGTTCCCTGAGCGGTGTGCAGCACAGCCCTGAATTCCAAAACGTGCCAGGACCGTCTTAGGTCCTTATGGCAAGTTTTCCCATGATGGTCCTGGCACGTCATGAGTTCTTAAGGGGTTAAAATAAGTGCTCAGTATGTTTGTCCGATGCAGTCATGCACAGTACAGACTACCCAAATGCACCTCCCAGCAGTCTGTGCACCTCCACCTCCCAGCATTCCTACACCTCCCAGCACTCCTACACCTGACGTTTAAACAAACATTAGTGTGAGTCTTATTGCTGTAGAGCAATATTATACACATATACACACCACACAGTCTGATCACCTAAATAGAGGGACATCAGGGTGGGAAAGAGGGACAGAGGGATTTGGGTCTAAAAGAAGGACCGTCCCTCCTAAAGAGGGACACTTGGGAGGTATGCAGCACTCCTACACCTCCCAGCATTCCTACACCCAGTATTCCTATACCTTCCAGTATTCCTACACCTCCCAGCACTCCTACACCTCCCAGTATTCCTACACCTTGGACAAACAAACATACTTCTGGCATTTTATTTTATTTGATGATTCTTCATGTATGTTTTAAACATTATGTTACTTTAATTTACTTTATATTATGGTCTCATGTCTACTTTACTGTTTATATTTTTTATTCTCTATTTTGAGAAAAAAAAATTGTTTTTCTATTGACATAAATTACATTGAAATATACCACATAATATATTAATACTCTGAAAATGTCTTTCTTTACACATTTTGGCCCATGTACACAGTCTTTTACACTAATGGAAACATATTTCTCTAGCGTAATTGAGGGATGCGTCATGTTTTTTTAGATGAACACTCAGACAGAACGGTAAGGTTAAAATAACTTTATTAGAATAAAGTGCATACACGAGTGTAGGCCCTAAGACCTCCAATACAGAACAGGAAAATACATACAATGGGAACAGCGAATAGGACTGGACTAGACAATCAGGATACTGGTAACCATATTTGTATATATGACATGATCTGGCAAAACTGGTGAGGTTCAATGTACAGTCCCAGAACTGATGGGTAGGTGCCAACACAGGAGGTCCACGAATAGGACAGAACAACCCAGACGCCTGGGTACTGGAACCCGTAAGGGCAAACAGAATGGACTGGGAACCAACTGACAGTTAAGGACTCTGGCAGAACCAGCAAGGTAAAGGGTATACAGTCCAGGAACAGCAACATGACTACAGTGGCATGAAGTCCACAGTGGAGGACTGGCACAACCCAGACGCCTTTGTACTGACCCAACTGGAGCGAGGCAACACTGGCCAAGGCCCTAGACCGCTGGCAGGAGGCAACCGTGTATATGAAGCCCAACCCTGAAAGGGTTAAAGGAGACCTAGGCAGCTGCTACTGGAAAACCCTAGAACGCTAGGGGTGGATCGATATATGGTAAGTAATAGGAACGCAACCAGTGTCCCTCAACCTGCAAGGTGGAAGTTGCAACTCTGGCTCTTGAGCCCACGACTCTGCAGTAAGGAATGGTAGTACTCTTACCTGGAAGCTCCAGGTACATACAGGGTTAATGACAATGCCCAGAGAGTAGCTGCAACTCCCATAGGGAGTGAGCCCAGCGCTACTAAGGAGGCAGACACAGAGAGTGATCAGAGTAACTCAGTCAGTGTGTAGAACACTGCACCGGTACTTTGACTGTACAAACTGCCTAGATGGCCATAGAGCAGCTCGAGCACAAGGCTCAGGTAATAACGTGGATAGGAATCCACGCTCGGCAACAGCCAGATACGGTCAGCAACAGAGCGGGTTCTCAGCCAGGATACAATCAGGAACGGAGCGGGTTCTCAGCCAGGATACAGTCAGCAATGGAGCGGGTTCTTCAGCCAGATACGGTCAGCAACGGAGCGGGTTCTCAGCCAGGATACAGTCAGCAATGGAGCGGGTTCTTCAGCCAGATACGGTCAGCAACGGAGCGGGTTCTCAGCCAGGATACAGTCAGCAACGGAGTGCGGCAACAGGAACTCAGGAACGTAATCGTAGTCAGGCAGGCCAGGTCATGCACGAATCAGCAAAAGCACAAAATAAACTCAGGAACTCGTACCAGGGGCGGATTGTAGGGGAATACCGGCCCGGGCTCCCCCCCCCACTCCGGTGAGCACTGAAAGAACTGCAAGACAACTAACGCTGCCCGTCTCTCTCCCCCTCCGATCCACTTTGTCTTGAGTGCAGAATCTCTCTCTCCCCCCTTCCGGTGCACACTGAAAGAATTGCAAATAAATTACAAGTGCTGTACAGCACTGGCCATCTCTCTTCTCCACTAACTTCCTTTCATTCTGCACTCAAGACAAAGTGAAGCGTAATTTATTTGCAATTCTTTCAGTGTGCAGCGGAGGGGGAGAGAGAGAGAGTCTGCACTCAAGACAAAGTGGCTCGCGATTAAAAGTAAGCCGATATAGCGGCCCACCGGTGGATGCCCGATCCCCCGATAGGACAATCCGCCCATGACTCGTACACCACGAAAGGACGCCTAAGGGAGGACATCCCAGGGCAAATAAAGGCAAGCCCTAGTAGTAGCAATTAAGATCAGCCAATCAGAGAACAGCAGTGATAACAATGTCGCCGTTCAGAACAGGAAGCACGGGCACCGTGATAGGATGCAGGAACCATATGGTTAAGCAGTGTGCCTATAGGAGGCAGGCAAAAAAACTCCTTCCACTTCCTAACTGCTAACCCCTCCCCCTGCATAACTGTCTTCAGTTTTAAATATATTTTGATGTTAGATGAGAACCAACTGGTCCATTCAGTCTCTCCATAATCCTGTATAACTAATATACACAGTCTTTCATATTTATCAGAATAGACATGTTAATCCCAGGAATTTGTGAATTGTATGTAACTACCAACTCTGCTGGGAGGCTTTTCTATTAATCTATAAACCCTTCTGTAAAGTAGTTCTTAAGGACATTACTTATTAATTTCTTAGATGATGAACTTTTATTCTAGCATTCTTTCTTTCTGAAAAATGCTTTCCCCGTGAACTGTGTTAAATCATAAAATCCTGCAAAATATTGAAAGATTTGTATCTTTCCCTCCTTTCTTCCAAGCTGTAAATATTATGCTGTTTGAATCTATTCTTGTACCATGCGTCATGAAGACCCTGTGTGGCTCTTCTTTGAACTGCCTCCAATTAATTAATACCTTCCTTCACAGAGTAATACATGTGTGGCCCGTACACTGGCATTTTCATTGCTCCTTACTGCTTTTAATGCCTCTTCCTACTCTTCCTATTCTGCAGTGCTGTACAATTGGGAATAGACATACAGAGGTATTAAATAGTACAATCAGATGTGGAGAACAGAAGGATCAGAGGCCCCTGCTTGAGAGCGCTTACAGTCCTATACAACCAAGTGTCTGGTTTGCACTTCCCTCTGCTTTTTTTGTATTTCTTGCTTCCTTTCATCTGAAACAATAACTCCTAACTCTCCTTTTGACTGCCAAGTACCATTAAGTTGTGTTCCACCTCCAGTTGTCTTGCACTTTTCAGGTTACGCTTTAGCTTCCATTATTTTGTTGACTTCTCCAATTTTTCTAAATGTATTTATTTAGAAAATGTTTTATAAGGAAGAATACATTGAGATGTATTTTGTTTTCAAGTATGTCCTGGATAGTTTTCAGTAATGGGTTACATATTTACACAAATAGAGAATCATTATATATACATACACAAATAAATATACATTCATACATTTATATATATATATATATATATATATATATATATATATATATATATACACATTTGCATATTGTTTATAGATATCAAGAAATATTTATTTTTAAAGGGATAGTAATACTTAAAATGTAAAAAAAAATATGTTGTAGGGTTTATCCCCTTGAGTAAAACAAGAGTACTCCCACTGCTGAAAGGTGTTTCATTCAAAAGTTATTAATTTTCAAAGTTGAATTTTTTAGGTGCAATATCACAGTGGCCTGAAATTGTATAGTGGCGCTGTTGCTACACCATCCTATGGAGATTTATGGTCCCCGGACCAGAGCTGTCCATAGGATCGTGTAGCAATAGCGCCACTGTACAATTTCAGGCCACTGTGATATTGAACCTAAAAAATTCAACTTTGAAAATTAATAACTTTTGAATGAAACACCTTTCAGCAGTGGGAGTACTCTTGTTTTACTCAGGGGGATAAACCCTACAACATATATATTTTTACATTTTAAGTATTACTATCCTTTTAAGGATTTTAGACTTCATACATACATCTTCATACATTTGGTTTATCCCTTGTGAAAAGTCAACCCTGCAGCAGATTTTTGTACACCTTACGTGGAATCCACTAGTAATATCACTAATGAAGACACTGAAAAGAACAGGCCCTAGCATGTATGTATTTTATGTTGATATGGTGACAAACACATTATACTGCTTTCAGTGCTACTGCCAGAAGGAAAATGTAAATAAGAAGTAGTTACCTCAGGAAAGAATGGCTTGAATTGCAGTTTATGAATTACAGTTGATTTACATTTTCTGTTTGCATGTGTATTATTTATGTTTTACCTATGCAAGAAAGAAAAGCCCTCTCTCTTCATTTCATTTGACATGCAAATATCTATCAAACTGAATTAAGCAAAACATGTTTTTGAAATTTTGTATATTTCATCTTGATGTTTTCTAATTTAGTATAAAATAAGTTGTAATCCTTTTAAAATGATAAAGGAATGTGCCCTTCTTATCTCATCACAAGATTTGTTCAGCTGAATTTTACATGTAATTAAATAGTTATATAAAAACATAAGAAGGATCTAGATTGTTTTCACATTAAAATCAATGCATAATCTGAAAATGATGGCACAAAATAAAGCAGCATCAAAAAGGAATGACACTTCAATGTGTGCCTGGTTACAAGTATTTCCCTGGGTTGAGTACTATTTGAAAAAGCCTTCAGGCTTGTGTTATATTTTCATGGTAAACAGAGATAATAGGATAAGTCAGTGAAGCATTCTGAGATTAAAACCACTATGGCCGTGTCCTTATGTTCATTAGTTTAAATAAATGGCTACTTAATCTGCTGATTATAAGAATTTAACCCGACTATAGCTGGAAAGGGTTTTGTGTTATGTTCTTTAAAAGATATTGGCCTGTAAACTAAAGTTAAACTGGTGTAACCCAACTGCACCATAGGGGACAAATAAAATTTCCTAAAGTCTCATGTACTTGAATAGAGTATTTTAAGCCATTGAAATCCAGACAGTTCTCCACTGCATTGCTTCACAGAGAAGTTTCTTTTTTTTATAATTCAATATTTTATTGGTTTTTAAAGAACAGATATTACAGAAAATAGAAGAGGGAGGGGAGTATAGAAATTGAATGGTACAAAATGTGTCAATGTAGCATAAGAAAAACATTGTACAAAGCGTATCAGACAAACTGCATGCGCAGCTAGTCACCATGTAACTTGCAAGACCCTCATAAGAACAGCCACACCTCAGCAGTGGGAAGGAAAAGGCAGGAAAAGGAGGGGGGAAGAATGAGAAAAAAGGGGGGGCAGCAGTAAAAATAAATAAACCCGAATAATGATCGGAGCAAAAGGTCCCGATGAAACTCGGGTGATGCCAACGCACTCCCAGAAAACAAGTTTATTAGCCAGTCGTGAGAGGGGCGGGGTACAGGACGATCTATTCAGCAGAGCCGTCCTGGAGCTGAGCTCAAGAGCCCAAACACATAGTTCCAAATCTCGGCCACTGAAGGGCAGGACCACCACATGTGAAGGTAAGTACCCTGCGTCCAACAGCCCCAAAAGCAAAGATGGGAGGCAGAGTGAAACATGCGTTGTCAACTAACGGGGCTATAATACCATCAAGCCATTACTTTGTATGCATTCTCCTTAACTAAGGTGCATGGGTTTAAACTATTAACGTTAGCCATAATGTTGTTCCATTCCTTGGGATGCAAAATCTCCCCGAGATCCATTTCCCAATGAGCATGGTAAGGTGGATGCATCAGGGTCAGAGAAGATATGAGAAGGGAATAGATTCTAGAAATAGCACCTTTACCTGTGGGGGAGGAAGAGCAGAGATGTTTGAAAGGAGTCCGACTAGGAGCAGGGTTGCGACCTAAATAAGATCGGATAAAATGTTTAACTTAAAGGAAGCAATAGAATTCCCCAGGAGGTGCATCGTACTTCTCCCTAAATTGGTCCCAGGTGAGGGGGCATATTTACAAAAAACAGATCCGCCACCTTAGTGACGCCCGCTTCTATCCACCTCCTAAACTGTCTGGGACCAAGACCCGGAGGAAAAGCCGGGTTGTAAAACAAAGAGCACATTTTAGTGTTGGGCAAAGTAAGTTGATCCTTTATACTATACTTATGCCAGAGAGATAGCATAAGAGAGAGTGTTAAACTATCAGAAACCATGCCCGGCGATAAAGAGGGAATCCAAAACAGAGTCCCCACTGGTGGAGATACACGCAATGTTGTCTCCAATTCAACCCAACGTGGTATGTTACACATGGCATGCATTTGAAGCACTCTAGCTAGCTGTGCAGCTTTGTAATAGGACCAGAGGTGTGGAACTGACAAAACCCCTGCAACTCTAGGTTTATAAAGCAGCTTCGCTCCTAGCCGGGGTTTCCGCTCACTCCAGATAAACAGCATTATGTGATGTTGGAGCGAGTCAATGTCCCGTAAAAACGGGAGAGATAGCCAAAGTTCGGAATAAGTACAGCAATTTAGGCAGCAAGGACACCTTGACCGCATATATCAGTCCGAACCAAGATATACGATAATTGTGCCACCTATCCAGATCCGCGTGGAGGGTCCACAGCAAAAGAGAAAAATTTGCCCGATACAGTGAGGAAATAGATGCCATAAGCTTAACACCTAACAAAGATAAATAGGAAGTCCCCCATTGGAAATCAAAATTCAGGTACAACAACTTCTGCAAAGGTGCCGGTAAAGAGACATTCAGAGCTTCACACTTAGAGTGATTCACCTTGAAGCCTGAAAAAGATGTGAATGACTGCAAAATAGAATAAAGTTTCAGAAATGAAGTCATTGGGGAGGACAAAGTGACCAGGATATTGTCTGCGAACAGGCTCAACTTGTATTCCTCCGATCCCACCTGCAGCCCGTTGATATCTGGACAACGGCAGATAGAAAACACCAAAGGCTCAATGCAAAAAGTGAATAACAAAGGTGAGAGGGGGGATCCCTGGTGAGTACCATTGCGAATCGGGAACACCTCTGAGCAGGAGCCTGCCAGCCCAACCACTATGACCTGTCCACAAGGTACCAATATTGATGTCAGGGGAGTTGTTAAAAGTGAAGTACTCTTATAAAGCTGAGAGTATATCAGATCGTACTACAGGGTCAAGCAATAAAAAGTTGTTGAATCTCCACCTGGAAGGACCCCTAGCCCCAAACAGGCCCGAAAAGGAGCATTCAACGATGGCATGATCCGACCAAGTCAGGTCATGTATCCTGGCTGAACTCAACTCCTCCACCAACACCTGACTCGAAAAAAGGTAATAAATCCTAGAATATTGTCAATGAGGATGGGAAAAAAACATATAGTCCCCGGTGCCAGGATGAAGTAAACACCAACAATCATGTAGTTTATGAGAGCGCACTAGATCAGACAGTAGCTTAGATTTCGGGGGTAAGCCCTGGCCTGGAGGAAGGGCCAATCGATCCAGAATTGGATCCAGAAGGGCATTAAAGTCACTTCCCATCAGAAGAGGAGAAGTCGGTATCCGATCCGGAAGTGCAGATAAAGCCGAGTAAAACTGCGTGTCCAGTGCTGTGGGAGCGTGGACATTAAGGAATGACAAGGATGAACCCTGGACCTCTCCCTGTACCAATAGATATCGGCCCTCGGGTTCATGCAAGATATTTTGGACCTGAAACCCCATAGAATTCTAGATCAGAATGGAGACCCCATTCTTTTTTTTAGAACCCGAGGAATTGAAGTGTAAATGGTAACGCAGATCCCAAAATGTGGGAATAGCACCCAAGCAAAAATTAGTCTCCTGGAGGAAAACAATATCAGCCCATAAAGAAACGCAGTTTCTCATTGCCATTCTCCTCTTCTGTGGAGCATTCAGACCCTTTACATTATGCAACAGAATCTGCAATACAGAGGTAGAAGGAGCTGTGGACCCTGCCGCCCCCGGATGGATATTCACAACAGGAGGGGAAGCACCGGCCAACATATTCCCAAGAAACTGGAAAAAAAAAAAAAAAAAAAAAAAGGAGGGGGGAAAGAGAAGGAGAGAAGAGAAGAAAGAAGGGAGGAGAAGAAAAAGGAAAGAAGAGAAGGGAGAAAATGGGTAAGACAGGTAAAAGACTAGTGGAATAAGACCTTGGGGTGCGTATGTGATCTTTATCACCTCACTGCAACAGGGAAGAGTCCTGCCACCCAAAGGTTACTCATTGCCCCTAGCACACATAAGTGGAAATGAGAGCCCCGCAGTCCCAGGTTGGATGAGGCTACCCTTAGGAACCCATAGAGGATTGCACATGAACAGTTTAAGTTAGGCACATGGAATGGATAATTAGCAATCCCCCACATTACAATATCAGATATACCACTCACAATACATAAATAGGGCATGACCCAGACATATCACTGTGACACCCTGCAGACCCCTAGAACCCAATAGATGCACTGTGTCAGACCCCATCAGATACGAGCCCCAGCATAAGAAAAGCATGGGGACAGGGAAGAATAGAGAAGAAGAGTGACCCAGGGGCTCAACCAGGGGCTGCCAAAGCTAAAGCCGCCACGGCCCAGGTCCATGTACAAATGTACTATAAGCCCACAACCCCAGCTCCCAAAACCCGAACCCCTTGTCTCCCTAGGAAAAATCACGACCTGCCTCCCAGACCACCCACTGAGGAGCCAGGGATAAAGATAGGGTATGGATACGGTGAAGTCAGGAGGGCGTTAGCAACACCCTGGGGAAAAATATTGGCCATGACACCGGGAACCCTCGAGCAGGGTAGCGTTTTGTCGAGCAAACTCCCAACATATATAAGGAGGAGGAAAAAAGTAAACTAAATAACTCTGTACCTGAGGGAGCGGGGAAGATGGAAAAAGCCTCCAGCCCACAAAGGCCCCACCCAGCCCACCAGGCAGGGACTGACAAAGGAGCGTCCTACCTCAGTCCCCCATGCCGGTTATCAGGAACACATACCCACCATAACATAATACAAAAAGGAAATAACCATTATGAGAGTGAGGCATAAATAACAGTGCATGTATGTTAAACATAATAGAGAAAAACAGTACAATTCAAACAATACTTAATGCAATCAGTGAGAATCAGGGAACCAGTCTCAAGGTGAAGATAGGCCCGGGGGGCAGCAGTTGCCCAACCCAGGTAAACTGTCAACTTCTCAGGGCCTCCAAAAGTTCAACCAGGTGACAGGAAGCACATCCAGGACCTCATAATTGCAGGAGACAACCCAGGTTCATGGAACCGCAACCGCTACAGCCAGGGAACAGCAGGACACTGCATCCTCAAGCTGGAGCTCCATCGCCATCAGGAGAAAAGTCCTCATACAAATTCTGCACCTCCATGGACATCTCCAAACCCAGCTTATGGAAGAATGTATTGCACTCCGAAGGATCCCTCAAATGTGCAGAGGCGCCGTTTCTGGTGGCTATCAGCTGAAACAGGAATCCCCAGTGATAAGGGATATCCCACGAGTGCAGGTAAGACGTTACGGTGTGCACGGTGGGCCGTTTCTGAAGAGTAGCGGGAGCAAGATCCACAAAGAAACGAGGAGTAACAACATCAACTTCAGAAGCACCATTCCTCACCACCTTCATGATCGCCTCCTTGGTGGAGTAAAAGGTAAAGCAGACCACCACATCTCTTGGTGGGGCGTCAGCTGCAGGTTTAGGCCGCAAGGCTCCGTGTGCCCGGTCCAACGCCAACATGGCCTCCGGAGAATCAGGTAAGATGGTAGAGAAATAGCGCAGCAGAAAAGCAGACAAATCAGTCACTGACTCTGGTATATCACGAATGCGGATATTAGACCTTTGTGATCTATTTTCAAAGTCCTCCAGGGCGTCGTAGAGCCTACTATTCTTAGCTTGAATGCGACCCAATTTGTCCCGCAGTTCAGATTGGGAAGTCAAAAGTGAGGTAACCCTGTTCTCCAGGGCTTCAGTGCGGCCTACAATGTGCTGGATCTCCGATTTCAGCAAACTCATGCAAGATTGGAATTACTCAGACAGATCTTGTTTCACAGACAGGAGAAGTGCATCCATGTCTTGTTTGGTGCATGGCGGAGCCACCTCTAGGCCTGCCCGTGAGTTTGTCAGCGCCATGATGCCAGAGTTGCATTTCTGGAAAAAGTCTGCTGGTTGGACAGGTTTATCCGATTTTTGGGTTCGCCTTGAAATACTTCCTTCGGGTAGGGTAGCACCCCACTACAGCTTCATAGAAAAACCAGGGGGGGACACTATAATTAGCTGATTTGGGTGAGCAGGGAGCAGAAGTCTCACAGACATGCGTCCATTCCCTTCAGGCTGCAGGCCACACACCCCTGCAGAGAACTTTCGCATTCAAGAGGTTAAAAGCTCAATTTCATAAGAATTTTTGTTTGTTCTCCTATGGTGCTGTTGGTTTTCCCCAAAATAATTCCTACTAATGCTGAAAAATATGGGCCATTGTGTCTGATGTTCTGAAAAGAATTAGAGCAAGTCCAGAGCATACCAAATGCAGCTTGGGTGACAAAAATACATTCTCAAATTCACATTTATTTAAATGAAACCTTTAACTCACATAAATGCCAGACAAATCACATATGCATTGTAAATCAATGCAATGGAGATGTATATAGCATTATAGGAGTTAAAAGTCCATTTGAAATCAACATTTTTATATGTCACTTATGATGGAATTGTTTTGCCACAGAATTGCTATAGTTCTTGGAACATCCACATGTCATCTTATAAGTTTGTATTTTGTTCTCTACAATAAAGATAGGTCAGCAAAACAGTTCATGATATAAAATATTTTGTGTCTGTTTGTAAATGTTCTATGATATAATTAAAACTAGTCAGTTCTCCATTCATAGCTTATGACTCCCTTAGGAAGCTATTCCTTTAAATATTATTGAAGCATATAGACTGTGAATAAACAATTATAATATATAGGTCAAAATAATTCAAATGATAATGAATCATGTATATAAACAATACCAAAAGATTTGATTTTGAAAGAACAATTGAAATATAGACAATTCTATACAAGTCTTCAATGTACTCTGAAACAGAAAATGTCTGCTGTAAAATTTTGCAGGAGATTCTGCTACATTATATTTGTGTAGCTAATGGAAAAAGGTAGTTATGTGAAACGTTAAGGGTATAAACCCTGTTGATTTGAATGGCACTCTTAAAGGGATAGTAATGTTTCATAATAAAAGCAGCTCTAATTAATCATCATAGTATTTGGACTTTGGAGAGTGTTATTCCAATTCTGTCAGAGTTATAGTTCAAGAGTAATTCAATGACAAAGTGTCCCCCTCCCGCCCCTTTTACTGATGTAACACTGTTCAGCCAGAGCAGAAGGGAGGTGCCCAGGTAAACTGCAGAGAGGGACAATCTCCAATTAAGATAAGGGAAAAGGCTGAAAAGCTTGTCAAGGAGGGCAGGGCTTTCATTGTTCTAATAGGAAGAATATTGTCCCTTGCTGTTATCTGTCTGGTCTATGGACTGGATTCCACATCTGAGAAGAGATGGCTTACACTAGGTAAAAGGGGCGGGCGGGGGAAACTTTGCTTGTGAATATCTCTCAAACCATAAAGGTTTGAGAGATAAGACTTATATCGTTCTTCATGTTTTTTTAATGCCTACAGAATAAAATAAAGATAAAAAGAAGTATTACTATCCCTTTAAACCCGTTGAATGCTAGGTCTCCAATACATTGCTTTCCAATGTATTGCAGATCGTTCTATTATTCAAGGTGTCAAAAGACAAATTTAAATGGACATTTTAGGATTTGTTTGTCCCATGTGGTGCATATTGTTTGTTCCAGAAATATAGCAGAAGGTGAAAATCCACCTGAAAGCCAAGTAAGGGGCAGGGCCCTCAAGGTGGGGGGACCCTAGCCAGCCAATGGGAAAGGGGAGGGGAGTAAGCTTTAAAAGCAAGTGCAAGTTAAAGCATTGAATAACAGTGTATTTTTATTTGTTTCAGGTTGCACTTTGTGGCAAGCAGCATGGAGAAAGGGTGTAGGCCTCTCATCAGAGAAAGGGCAAAAATGGTTATCTGGAAAGGGAAAACAGAAACTGCATTCAAGGAGTATTTTTTCAGTTATTCTCACTGATGTTGGTCCTTCCCTGGTTGCTGTTCCCTCCAAGACTTTTATGAATACTTCAGTTTTCCCTTTCATGGACCCATGTCCCATAACCTGCCCTCCCTTACCCAGAGTGTTCCTATACATCACCTATCCTTTGGGGTTCTGGGCTATCTACTGTCCACCTACTCTATTCTGTTTTCCCACCCTCTCTATCTGCCCTTTTAGGCTCCACTGCAGTTCCCAATGTCATCTCTGGTTCAGGCTCCATGTGGCTCCCAATGTCACCCAATGTTCAGCTCCTACAGTTTCTGACCCTTTGTCCACATTCCCCACCCAGCATTGCCAGCCAGCTCACTCCTACCCTCCCAAGAGTGCCTTACTTGTAATTCTGGTGCTCACCTTTGGTTTCAAGAAGTTGCAGAAGAGGCCAATGCGTGTAGCATGCAGATCACTACAGAAGGCCTCATAGTATCAACATAGGTATAGTCCCTTAGACGGAGTTAGGTAAGTTAAGGAAGATTCTGCATCTCTCTTACCTGGAGGAGAACTCAGTTAATGGGAAGCTAGATCCTCAGGTGTGTAGGGTTCAATACCAGTCTTCTGAAGCTTTGTTTATAGTACAAGAGAAAGGACCAACACTCCATTGGCTAAATTGGATATAGAATCAGCATTCAGATTACTTTTGTTGCATCAGGACAGTTTTAAATCCACTGGCTGTGTACAGGAGAGGCAGTATTATGTGCATAAATGCTTGACTATGAGATGTTCCATCTCCTGCTGATTTTTGCATTGATGATGTGTGAGTACCAGAGTGGGGGAGGATTCCATGGCACATCAGCCAAATGACTTTCTGTTCATTGGTCCTCATGCATTGTCTTCAAGTGGTTGGTAGAATGGGTGCAGGAGTTGTTTGCAGGTTTGGGTGTACTAGTGGCACAGGATAAGATGATATTGCCTTTCACATGCCTCTCCTTAACTCTTTTATTGTTCCAGATTTGCCTGCATTGGCCTTGTGGCACAGGTAGTGTTATTTCTAACAGATAACACGAAGGTGGTTTATGCCCATATGGAACTGTCATCCTCTTTTTTACCAATAATCAAGCTTCTTAGGTATCTAGTGTTGTTGTATATAAAGAACAACATACTCTTTAAGGCTAGCAATATGCTAGGAGTAAACAATAAACTTGCATGTGCCTTGTCAAGGTATAAAGGGGATTTGTTTTTCCCGTTAGCACAGCCGGGTACTTTTGCCTTGTTACAGGTAAAAGTAAGGTTCATGGTAGGTATTGATCATGGAACACCCCTTTGTGCACTGGGTGGAGAAGCACACAAATACAAGTCCCTTGGTAAGACAGCTAGGTATCCCAAGACAGCAGATAAGACTTAGTTTGTTCAGTAAAAGAGGCCTGAAATGGAGAGATTAAGTGAAATTGCTGTGAGAAGTCGTGTGGTGCCTGGGACAGATTTCCTACTATTGCCCACTGGGGGAATTACCTTACTCAGGGCTGTCCAATTTCAGTCCTCAAGGGCCACCAATAGGCCAGGATTTAGGGACTTCCCTGATTAAGCTCAGGTGAGTCTGTCAAAATGAATGAGCCACTGATTAAATCACCTGTGCTTAATCAGGAAAATCCTTAAATCTGGGCCTGTCTGTGGCCCTTGAGGACTGAAATTGGACAGCCCTGCCTTACCTCAATAAAATCCCTGCAGCTGATGAAAGACATGGAGGCCATTTCCCAGGACAGCAGTCAAAGATTTCCTGGGGTTAAGTTACTATGGTCATAGATAATGTCCCATCAGGATTGGTGCAGAGTATAGGAAGTTTAGGCTATTGAAAAGGCCAGAAAAAAGTTAATGGATCCATGAGGAACCTCACTCTTTAGGGAGAGGGACATGAAAATGTAATCAGTACCTTGAAAGTAGCATTGAGGCCACTAGCAGGGTGGAGCCATAGGAGGGCCCCTAGGAGCTCCCTCTTATTGGGCGGCAGTAATGTGCCACCCTGGGGCCCTTTGCTAGTGTACAGTGGAAGGTGAGGGTGCTGAGCAGGCATGCTGGAGTGGGCATGCAAGAGTAGTGGGACCCTCACCTAGGTGGCTAACTTAGTCTGTCATGGGTGCCACATTATGGGGGTATCCCTGGGCTCAGATAGGTTAATAGGCCAAAACAGAGCTGTGACCTCCTTTTAACTAAATCATTGTCAGTAGGGATGGGCGAAATCTCTCACCATGTTCCGGCAAAAAAATCTGTGAAAACCACGTTGTTGTCCACTTTTTCACAGGAAAATCCTCTTTAAAACTAGTGATTAAAATGTTCGCATTTTTTGCCCAGTGGCCAACATTTTCCGTCATTTTTTCAATGGCTAGAAAGTTTTGCCCATTGATTTATGCTGTTTTTGCATTCCCACTTGTAACGGATCCTACCCGTTACTGAGCCCTTGTCTGGACCTCAAACTATTTATTCAAAGACTATGGACATTTATTACTGTTTGGACTCTGTGCTGTGCCTTGGCGTACAAACTGGCCAGCTATTCCCTAAGAGAAAGACTTAAATTCATAGACTTTGGATCACATAGTATGTTTAATGTATGGCGAACGTTTTAGTTATTGTATATAGTATGTTGAGGGTTTACTCCAAGGGAATAGGCAGTGAGGGGTTAATTATTTCATTATGTATTGCAGACTCCAAAGCCTTTTGCTTAATTATTCAACCCCTGGCCATTGTTAAGGAAATGAATATTCTGGCCACTCAAGTCCTTGGAGTGAGAACTGTCCTGAGACCCCCCTGCTGTGTGTGTTAATCCATTCACACCCCTCAGTCTGTGAGTCACCTATTGTATAGCCTGAAACTCTGTTGCCAGCCCTTTGTATTATGTTGTGAGTTGATTACCTCTGTGAATGCTCTCATGGTGTCAGCCCTTGCCTTTTGTCTGATGTGTTTGATTTAATCATGTTCCCTATTGTACCAGGTTTCCCCATGTGATCCAATGTACTGTACTGTATATAAATATCTGTGGTTTGTGACAATAAAAGGAGTTCTGTTTTGGAGTGAACAAGGAGTCCTGGAGTCTTGTATTGCTTATGGTCTAAAGTATCCACTCTGATACCCATCTGCGCCAAGTATCCTGAATCGCCGACCGCCTGCTGCCAGCTTCCTGCGTCCCAACTTCATATGCTGTCAGGCGGCGACGTGGACTCTTCCCTGCTTCCCTGCTTCCAGTGATCCTGTGACTGTTTCCAGTGACCGTCCATACTCCAACCGGTGCACCTGACGGCGCTTATCTGCGTTGAGAAGGAGAGACCCAGGAACGACGGCGGAAGGCTACGCGGTCCCTTCTCAGCTTCCGTTACATTGGTGGCAGCGGTGGGATTTCTCCTTCATTCATCGGTTGCATCAAGTGAGATATGGAGGATGCTTTTGGGTCATATGAGGATCGCTTTGAATTAATCCGGTCTCAGTGGAGTTTCTGGCTGGGCGATATTGTAAATGACTTTATTCCAGAACTGGGTGGTTGCATCACAGAGGAGCTACGGATGCAAGATGCCTACTGGATGCTGGTAAATCACATTGAACAAGAGTATGGCCCCGTGCTCCCAGTAACCTTCTCCCCGGCCCGCTTGCGATGTAAGATCCAAGGGCTGGTATGGGATGCTTATCTGTGGGATTCGAACTTTGGCAGTCCAGAAAACGACCGTTTCTTGGAGCTTTTGGCCAAACGAGAAGATATGCTAGGGGGGTACGTCCCCATGAGCTTGCAAGAGGACTTGAGCGACACAGTCAGTTGGGAGTGTGAGGTGGAATACATGTATGCCAAATTAGTGCAAGAAATTCGGGAGGCCCTAGAGGAAGAAGAAAACTGGGGGGGTCACTCATCTGAGGAGGGCCTCAGTGAAGCTGAGGACCTGGATGGAGTTTCCCCTGTTCACTCCACACTGGTGAGTGGGAATTCGTTCCTCACCAGTGCCCCTGTTGTTGCCCCTGCATCTGGAAGTGGGAAAATCGTCCTTCCTGATACCCCTTTGCCCCTGAACTGTATTTTCCCTGAGCTGAGGAGTGGGAATGCGTTCCTCCTCAGTGAAGAAGATGCCTCGGCATCAGGGGATGGGACAGACGTCTCCCCTGATAGGCATGTTGCCCCTTCCCCTGTCTTTCCAGCTGCGGTGGATGAGATGCAGGTCCCCACCAGCAGCGATTGTATGTCCCAGCTGATGGGTGGGAGAGAGCCCATCAGTCCCTATGACCCCCCTGCTGTAGTGAGTGTGGAAGAGCTCACCAGCAGCCCCAAGATGATGCCCCCTGTGGGGTTGGAAAACGCCCTGGAAGTGGAGCGGTATGTGCTCTCCAGGGCCACAGAGGATGCCGCCTTGAGGGATGGGACTGCGGTCTCCCTCAAGGCAGAGAAGGCCCTGGAAAGTGATGGCCTACAAGAGGAGGACCCCAGCGGACTGGAAGAGAGCAGTGCTGCTGGCCCTCCTGAGGATATGTTGTGTGAACTGATGGGTGGAGAAGAGTGCCCCATCAGCCCCCCTGTAAACCCTGACCTGGTGAGTGGGAGCGAGCTCACCAGGGTCTGGGAAACCCCTGCTGTGGTGAAGGAGATGCAGGTCCCCACCAGCAGCCCCAGTCCGTCCCCTGTTGCTGTTGCCCTGGAGAAGGGGAAGAATGTATTCTCCAGGTACATGGATAAGATGGCTAGAAGGATTGAGAGTGCCCTCCTCCCCAAGAGAAGAGATGGCCCTGATGTGAGGGGCCAGAAAGAAGAAGGGTCCAACACACTGCCTCACTGCAGTGCTGCTACTGCCCCGGAAGACCCTGGATGTTGCCCCAAGACCCCATTTCCTCCTGTGGATTTGAACTGTGAACTGATGGGTGGGAATGCGTTCCCCATCAGCACCCTTGTAACCCCTGGCGTGGGGCGTGGGAGCGAGCGCACCAGGCCCTGTGAAACTCTGGCTGGGATGAATGGGACAACAGTCCTCATCCCCAGCCCAACGATTGTGCCCCCTGAATTCCCTGAGTTCTGCATGGGGGGTGGGAATGTGCCCCAGAACGTTGCCCCAGCACAGGGGAGTGGGACAAACATCATCTCCTGTGCCTCTGGGGCCCTGGCCCAACTAAAAGGGGGAGATATGCCTCTCTCCCCACACTCTGATGCACAGAAGCCAGAGACACAATTGCCCCAGGAAGATCCCCCTTATAGACTGGCTCTTGACCCTGAGCCACTGGCCCCAGACCCAGAAGGATTTGACTTCAGCACTGCCTGGAGAAGGGCCCAGGAGAGGCCACCTGTTTTGATGTTTGTCAGGACAAACAGGCATCAGTTCCCCTGGCCCAGGTTTAAGGACACAGGAACTGGCATTTTCTTCACTGGCCCAGGACAAGGGCCCTGTACACCGCTACCGGGCCCAGACAAAGGGCTCATGTTTTCCCCTGGCCCAGGACAAAAAGACTGCTTCACCCTCTGGCCCAGGATTAAGGACAAAGGGACTTGCAATTGTTTCCCTGGCCCAGGACCAGGGCCTTGTTTCCCCCTACCTGGCCCAGACAAAGGGCTCATATTTTCCCCTGGCCCAGAACAGAAAGACTACTTTAACCACTGGCCCAGGACAAGGGGCCCCTCAGTAGAAACTGGCCTAGGACCAAGGCCTTCAGACTAGTGCACTGTCCAGACAAGTGCCTCACCACCTCCATGCCCTCCTACAGCTCCAAGCCAGCGTTTACTACCGCACCAGCTGGCTTGGAACCAAAAGGGGGAGAAATGTAACGGATCCTACCCGTTACTGAGCCCTTGTCTGGACCTCAAACTATTTATTCAAAGACTATGGACATTTATTACTGTTTGGACTCTGTGCTGTGCCTTGGCGTACAAACTGGCCAGCTATTCCCTAAGAGAAAGACTTAAATTCATAGACTTTGGATCACATAGTATGTTTAATGTATGGCGAACGTTTTAGTTATTGTATATAGTATGTTGAGGGTTTACTCCAAGGGAATAGGCAGTGAGGGGTTAATTATTTCATTATGTATTGCAGACTCCAAAGCCTTTTGCTTAATTATTCAACCCCTGGCCATTGTTAAGGAAATGAATATTCTGGCCACTCAAGTCCTTGGAGTGAGAACTGTCCTGAGACCCCCCTGCTGTGTGTGTTAATCCATTCACACCCCTCAGTCTGTGAGTCACCTATTGTATAGCCTGAAACTCTGTTGCCAGCCCTTTGTATTATGTTGTGAGTTGATTACCTCTGTGAATGCTCTCATGGTGTCAGCCCTTGCCTTTTGTCTGATGTGTTTGATTTAATCATGTTCCCTATTGTACCAGGTTTCCCCATGTGATCCAATGTACTGTACTGTATATAAATATCTGTGGTTTGTGACAATAAAAGGAGTTCTGTTTTGGAGTGAACAAGGAGTCCTGGAGTCTTGTATTGCTTATGGTCTAAAGTATCCACTCTGATACCCATCTGCACCAAGTATCCTGAATCGCCGACCGCCTGCTGCCAGCTTCCTGCGTCCCAACTTCATATGCTGTCAGGCGGCGACGTGGACTCTTCCCTGCTTCCCTGCTTCCAGTGATCCTGTGACTGTTTCCAGTGACCGTCCATACTCCAACCGGTGCACCTGACGGCGCTTATCTGCGTTGAGAAGGAGAGACCCAGGAACGACGGCGGAAGGCTACGCGGTCCCTTCTCAGCTTCCGTTACACCACTATATAAACGTGACATATTTGCGGAAGGCAGACACAATAGAAGTAGCTACAGAGTGAGATAGACAGGCTGTGCTGTTCTGCTGTAATATTTTGCCAAAATTGAGACAGGCGAGGCTCATAGTGACTGCTATCACTTTGAGCAGGGTGAAAAATAATCACTGGAGGAGCTGGAAGGACCCTTATGTGTCCACTGAGTCTGAGGAGGAGGAAGAGGAAGGGACCACTACTGAACCAATGCTGACCAGTCCCCCTAAATCACCCCAAAGGATCTTGGGGAATTTAATGGGAAGGGAGGGAGAAAAGGGTGGTGCTAGTGAGAGCAGGATAGGTAAGCTACCTGTGCCTGCTGATAGATGCGCTGCCTCTGCTGCCACAATTGATGCCCCTGTTGAAACCAGTGCTGTGCCATCTGCCAGTGCTGAACCTGATGCCACCAGTGCTAAAGCTGCTCCCACCAGTGTTGAAGCTGCTAGTGTATCTTGTAATACTCAGGAGGGGGGCAGGAGAAGATGATGCTAAGTGTGACAGCAGGGGATCCTAAGTCACACTTGCCATCCTCAAGTGGTCCCATCAGTGCTAGTACTAAGAAGGTCAAGCAGCTTGTTAGTTTTACAAGTGAAGGAGGGGGTAATCAATATATTACTAGTGACTGTAAGGTGGAAGTATCTGGGGCTGAACTTGATGTGTGTGGTGTTAGTAGTAGTAGTAATAGTAATGGTGAAGCGGCCAGTGGGGCTAGTGTTAGGGGAGTGGTAGGGGAAGCATTTGAGAGCATCCAGACTAGTGGTCAAGGAAGCCCACACCATTCCTCTGGCTCTGGGAGTCCCCTTCCCTTCACTACAGTGTCCAGGTGGAACATGATCCTGAAGAGGCCAGAACTGGTGTTGGAGGAATGCAAGCTCAGAATTAATACCACCACCACATGAAGGAGCACAGATCAGCTGCCTGTGCCTGCTGCTACCGCTGCTAATACTAGTCTTCCTTCTTCTTCAGGTCAAAAGGAAATGCCAAGTGTGACATTAGGGGACCCTCTGCCACATTGCTCATCATCTCCAAGCACCAGTGAGATGTCTGACTCTGTAATAGAGCAACAGCACGAAGGGACTAGTGGTGGTGGTGATGATGATTGTGGAGAAGCTGGGTTGGAAGATACATTGATGGCCATTTTATCATAAACTGAGAAGGAATGGGAGACAGGGATGAGGATGGGCATCACCACCACCACTAACAATAAGCTTTTGGAATTTGCAGAATTTGCAACTGCTCTAATTCCTGCTGCTGCTCAGATGAAAGGGCAGCAGGGTGCTGAGGAGCAGGCTAGTGTGCCACAGACCACCGTGGACACAGTGGGAATGGGTTCAACAAGTGATGTGGGACTAGGACAGGTTCCACTTGCCAGCGGCAACAATACTCCTGGTCCTAGTTGCAGTGCTGAATCTGAGGCAGTAGCAGCAACAGCAGCAACATTATCCGCTGCCACAGAAAGTAAAGGGGAATGTGGAGGACAAGAAGAAAGACGCCATTCTTTTCCAACTGTTCCCTATCCCTCCACCCAGAAGTCATTGGTATAGGACTATTTTTCTCTTATGGCAGGCACAGGGAAGTCATCATTAACAATGGCACAGTGCAAAATTTGTGACAAGTCAGTGAGAAGGGGAAAGGAGGGAACACACCTTGGCACAACCTCCCTGATAACACACATGAAACACAGACACCATGACATTTATGTCAAACATGTTAAAGCCAAACACCCATGACAGAACTCTTGCACCGCTGTTACTGTACCCCCTGACTCTCCAGAAAGGCAACAACAGGCGAGGTGGAGATCAAAGAGGAGGAAGAATAAAGAAACCTAGACAGACAATGGAAGTTCCATGATGAGTGAAACAACTAGCTCTCCATTAACATCACCTTCTTCCTCTAGGGTAACAACTACATCTCCTGCCAGTCCATCTTGTTCATCATTACCTCCCCTGCCAAATGATGGCCACTCTGTTGATGTTAGGATATGACAGTTTGTCTCTACCCATTGCACACTGTGTGGTGCACTGACCGCACATGCCAGTGTGGTGGAGGAGAATCGATAGCAGGTCATCAAGTGGCATCTGAGGAGATTCCATCCTGCAGAATATACTAGGATTCTGGCAGGGAGTGTTCATCATTTCTATTAAACTGTCAGCAAGTTGACATGTGTCCTTAGTGGGGTCTGGACAAGAGGTATAGTGACAGCGGCAGAACGTGGGTTCTAGTGTCATGGTGTTTGGATACAGTTATGCCCAGAGATGTTATTTACCACATATACTGTGACCTTGCAGTTGCTGATGAGAGCCACAGTTCCTGCTCTCAAGGGAAAAAATATTCTAATAACAACACACCCATGATTTTGGAGGAGGGGCAGGTGGAGAAGATTTAATGGCCAACTTCTTCTTTTCTCCACATAGACTGGGGGCTACTTATTGTGCTGCTACTGCCTCAGGCGCATCACTGGAGCCACTCGTGGCAAATGGAAATTTTATCATCCAACTTTCATGTTACTGCTATTGTTGATCCCATTCCCTTTTAGCTGCCTAATCATCCTGCTGCTTAAACAACTCAGCAGCAGCAGTGCAAGCAGCAGTTGCAACTCAGGACACAGCAGGACATTTGACAGTGGCCACTGGCCAACACGACCTGTTGGTATTAGGCCAGTAGGACATTTTTATTTTTTTCTCAAGGCTTGTGTTTTGAAAAAAAAAAATAAAAAAACACTAGTCCTACAAAAAATAAACAATTTTTTGGGGGGTTTGTTTCTAACAAGCCTAAATCCTACAAATCAGTGTTTCCTTTGGGCTTGTGCCAAACAAGCTTAAGTTCTACAAATCAATGTTTCTTCAGGGCTTGGGCCTCTAATAAGTCTAACTCCAACAAAGGCCTCTAACAACAAATCAAACAAATCATCCTCTACAAAATACTCTATAAAGTCACGTCAAGTATCAGTCCACCCCAGTGGCAGCTTATGTCAGGGGGGTCCTGTCTCTATCACTTTACATACAAATGTCTTATTCTATTGATTTATTTTTCTGCATGTTATTACTTGCAGTGGCAAGTGACATAGAAACCAACCCTGGCCCTCAAAAAGCAACAAAAGGCAACTTCATCTTTAAAAAAAAGTCTCTCTTTTTGTGCTCTGCAACATACATAGTATACTGCCATGCATTGTGTTATGCAAAAAAGCCAAAAATCCTTATTCTCACTGAATCCTGGCTAATCCCTAAAATACCTGATACTGTTGCTGCCATTCAAGGAGACTCATGCTTCAGGAGACACTGAGCAAAGCGAGGAGGAGGCATAATCATATACATACAAAAGTCCATAAACTTTATACTTGTAAATGACTCTTATAACTCTGATTGTTATAAATACATTGCTTGAAAATTTGTTCTTCCCATCTCAAAATAAATCATAATTTTTGGCATCTATTGGCGCCTATTATGCCAATCAAGTAATGTCCCAGAGTCATAGTTACTAGATCATTTAGCTAATGTAATCTCGAGTATTTCCTAAACAATCTAAGAAATTGCCCGTGGTATAGAATACACCGAATTAGGAATGGGTGAAAAATTTCACCTCAAACTGAAATCAGTGAAAAATGGCACTTTCTGCTTGGAGAAAAATTTCCTGAGATCAGTGCCGTTTTTTCTGCCTTTTCCTGCTTTTATCTCCTAGCTCATTGCATTGAAATCAATGGATAGAAAAGTTTTTCTCCACCTCGCGAAACTTTTCTACAGCCATATAAAAGGCTGTCAGGCTCTCACAGCATGACATTCTGTGTTTGTGAGAGGAAAGAGCAGCATGTTTTTGAGCTAGAGAAGATAGGCAAATAAAGGGGAATTGAAGCTTAGATTTAGGGAGTAATTTAGGTAGGACATTTGTTCTCTGTAGTAGGGGAGTCTGGGGGCACAATGATGAGAAGAAGTGAGGACCCAAAATTTTATGTGACTGACTGGGAAGATACAGGCAGCTGGGGTCTAAATTGATTGCTGATTTTACTTTTATTGTCTCTGTGCTGGGGAATTGTAGGGAAAGAAGTTGTTGATTTTGTTTTTTAGTTATATATATTTGTTGGGGGGCTAGCTGTGATAAGATATGGTAGACAACTTAAAAAACATAAATAATTCAACAAATAAATATATTAGACAGTGACTGAGGCAGACTTGATAGACAGCAGACAACATTGAGAATTTTGTTGACGGCCTAGGCAAGACATCACACCCCATCAGTTGTATACTGTATAGAGTAAAAATACACACAGTAGTTGTGTAATGTCTAGCAAATGTACAAGAAAGAGGGGGTATGGTGGAAGAAGTGCAGGGGCGTGGGAGTAAAGTGTTAGTCCCAAAACTGACTGCAGCAGAATACGAGCAGCAGTTGCAACTCGGGACTCAGCAGGACATTTGACAGTGGCCTCTGGCCAACATGACCTGCTGGCATTAGGCTGTAGGACATTTTTATTTTTTTCTCAAGGCTTGTGTTTTGAAAAAAATGAAAATAAATAAAAAAAAAAACTAGTCCTACAAAAAACAATAAACAATTTTTGGGGGGTTTGTTTCTAACAAGCCTAAGTCCTACAAATCAATGTTTCTTCAGGGCTTGGGCCTTTAATAAGTCTAAGTCCAACAAAGGCCTCTAACAACAAATCATCCTCTACAAAATACTCTATCAAGTCAAGTGTCAGTCCACCCCAGTGGCAGCTTATGTCAGGGGGTTCCTGTCTCTATCACTTTACATACAAATGTCTTATTTTTTTATTTATTTTTTTATTAACTGTCCCCCCAATAGCAGTCAAGAACCCCCCAAAACAAATTCTCTGATCAAATGATTCATTCATTTACTAACACAGGCACCCTCCTCCTCATACCCCTTTATACAATGTCTTATGGTTTTTATTTTATTTTATTTAGGATTTCTTTTTTATTAAGTGCCCCCCAATCCCAGTAAACAACCCCCCCAAAAATCATGCCCTGTTCAACTGATTCTTTCCCCCACACCCCACCAACACTGGTACCCTCATGCTCCTTTTATACTATGCCTTTGGGAAATAAAATAATATTTTCTATATGTTCTGTGTAACTTCTATGTTTCCATTGATTTCAATGGAATGAGCTAGGCGAAAAAAGCAGGAAAAAGCCGAAAATCAGCACTTTTCATGGTAAATTTTTCTCCAAGCAGAAAGTGCCATTTTTCGCTAATTTCAGTTTGAGGTGGAAACTTTTGCCCATCCCTAATGTAGAGTGATAAAAACAAGCTCACTCAGTAATTATCGCAACAAACATAACCTTTCTCTATGTGCTCACTGCAAACAACTCATTAACTTTTTCTGCATTTTATTACTGGCATTGGCAAGTGACATAGAAACCAACCATTAAAAACCAACACTGGCCCTCAAAAAGCAACATTAGGCAGCTTCACCTTTAAAAAAGTGTCTCTTTTTGTGTACTGCAACATACACCGTATACTGCCAAAAAGGATGAACTACAAGCATTATGTTATGCATAAAAGCCAAAAATCCTTATTCTCACTGAATCCTGGCTAATCCCTAAAATACCTGATACTGTTGCTGCCATTCAAGGAGACTCATGCTTCAGGAGACACTGAGCAAAGCGAGGAGGAGGCATAATCATATACATACAAAATTCTATAAGCTTTGTACTTGTAAATGACTCTTAAACTCTGATTGTTATGAATACATTGCTTGAAATTTTGTTCTTCCCATGTCAAAATAAATCATAATTTTTGACATCTATTGTCCGCCTATTATGCCAATCAAGTAATTTCCCAGAGTCATAGTTACTAGATCATTTAGCTAATGTAATCTGGAGTCTTTCCTAAACAATCTAGGAAATTGCCCGTGGTATAGAATACACCAAATTAGGAATGGGCGGAAAATTTCACCTCAAACTGAAATCGGCGAAAAATGGCACTTTCTGTTTGGCAAAAAATTTCCAGTTATAAGTGTAGTTTTTTTCTGCCTTTTCCCTCTTTTTTCGCCTAGCTCATTGCATTGAAATCAATGGGTAGAAACATTTTTCTCCACCTCACAAAACTTTTCAACAGCTATATAAAAGGCTGTCAGGCTCATGCTGCATGCCATTCTGTGTTTGTGAGAGGAGAGAGCAGCATGTTTTTGAGCTAGGGAAGATAGGCAAATAAAGGGGAATTGAAGCTTAGTTTTAGGGAGTAATTTAGGTAGGACATTTGTTCTCTGTAGTAGGGGAGTCTGGGGGCACAATGGTGAGAAGAAGGGAGGACCCAAAATACCCCAACATTTGGTGTGTCTGACTGGCAAGACACAGGCAGCTGAGGCCCAAATTGCTTTCTGAATTTACTTTTATTGTCTCTGGGGAATTCTAGGGAAAGAAGTTGTTGATTTTGTTTTTCAGTTAAATATATTTTTTGGGGGACTAACTGTGATAAGATATGGTGGACAACTTAAAAAACATAAATAATTAAACAAATAAAAATATTAGACAGCTTACTAGGAGCCCTGTGACTGAGGCAGAGTTGACAGACAGCAGACAACATTGAGAATTTTGTTGACGGCCTAGACAATACATCACACCCCATCAGTTGTGTACTGTATAGAGTAAAAACACACACGGTAGTTGTGTAATGTCTAGCAAATGCACAAGCAAGTGGGGGTATGGTGGAGGAAGTGCAGGGGCGTGTGAGTAAAGTGTTAGTACCAAAACTGACTGCAGCAATCGTTGCTGCAGCATGTGCAATAAATTATGATGATCCCTCTCCTCCCAAGGTGGATGCAGTTGGTCAAGGTCCAACCAATCACACCACGCCAGTCCCCCATGACCACTACCATACAAATCTTCCACATTGTAGGTTCTACTTTATTTTTTTTTTAATCACTTTACATCATCATAAATATGTACCAGTGGCATTTAAGCAGGAAGTAAGTGTTGTGGGCAAAGGAAAAAGGCACTCTGAATGCTAACAAAGGCACTCTGCATGCTAACACATTTTTCAAGGTATATGTTGTTGTAAGACTCACAACTTTGACTTCCAGCTACTTGTTTCTCCCCTACAGCCCTCAGAAGAAGTAATATTGTGCTGGAAAATGTTGCACCATATTAAAGGGATAGTAATGTTTCATAATAAAAGCAGCTCTAATTAACCATCATAGTATTTGGACTTTGGAGAGTGTTATTTCAATTCTATTAGAGTTGTAGTTCAAGAGTAATTCAATGACAAAGTATCCCCTCCCACCCCTTTTACTGATGTAACACTGTTCAGCCAGGTCAGAAGGGAGGTGCCCAGGTACACTGCAGAGAGGGACAATCTTCAATTAAGATAAGGGAAAAACCTGAAAAGCTTGTCAAAGGGTGCAGGGCTTTCATTGTTCTCATAAGAAGAAGATTGTCACCTTCTGTTATCTGTATGGTCTATGGACTGAATTCCACATCTGAGAAGAGATGGCTTACACTAGGTAAAAGGGGCGGGAGGGGAAACTTTGCTTGTGAATATCTCTCAAATCATAAAGGTTTGAGAGATAAGACTTATATCGTTCATCATGTTTTTTTAATGCCTACAAAATAAAATAAAGATAAAACAAAGTATTACTATCTCTTTAAACATAGGAAAAAATGTGATGAAATAGGAATAAATGTGTTGGAATCAGAGAAAAATGTGTTAGAATTTGTTAGAATAGGAGAAAAGTATATTAGAATAGGAGAAAAATGTGTTAAATAGTGGAAAAATGTGTTAGAATAGGAGAATAATGTGCTGGAATAGGCAAAAAAAGTTGCTGGAATAGGTGAAAAGGAGGAAAATTTTGCATTGGAGAATAAGAGAAAACTTTAGCAAAAAAGTGAAAAATCAGCCGTTATTCACGAAAAGCATGCAGGAAATTTTTCTCACTGTTCGCCCACCCTACACCTAATACCTGATCTAGACTCACCAACTGACTTTAACTCAGAATTCTTACAGGTCTGTAATGCCCATGCCCCACTAAGGAAGATCAGGGTAAGGGGGCACAACTGTCCTGGGTCTTGGCTTACCAGCTTAAGTTATACAGATTCAAAGATGTCTTATTGGCAAAATTTAAGCAAACTGGCCCTGCTTATGATCCTACTGCATACAGGTAATTGCAAAATACCTGAACAAAGTAAACAAAATAAGTAAAAGCTAAATATTTCACTGGCATAACAAAACTGGCCAACATTTGGAAGGTTATCTACAACCCCCCCAACTATTTTCACCAATCAACTTTAAAAACAGGCAAAGAATCAACCATACTAGTGAATTCAATTTCATGCCAGTAAATGATAGTGAAATATATGACCACCTCTTCAACCCAAAAATGAAATCTCAGCCTGGCCATGACCAACTATCAGTAACAACATTAAAGCTCAGTGCCTTGCTCACCTCCAATCCCATTGCATCCGGGTATGTGCCCAAAGCCTAGAAAGTGAACAGAGTTGTGCCTATCCACAAAAGTAGGAATAAAGTATCAAATTACAGACCAATATTGATACTCCCCACATTATCTAAAATCCTAGAGAAATATGTACACTTGCAACTACATAAATATTACAGACTGAACAATTTTTTCACCCAGCTTCAATCAGGCTTTCATTTAAAGCTCTCAACAGTCACTGCTCTACTGAAGTATGCAATGATATGCAGATTGGCATGGAAAATGGTCAACTCATATAGCTATTTTTTTAGATTTATCAAAGGCCTTTGATACAGTAGACCTTAATATTCTGATAAGGAAACTCCAAAGTTCAGGATTGGGTAATCAATCTCTAAACTGGTTCCAAACATATTAATTAGACAGAATGCAATATGTGTCTAATGCGGACAATATTTCCCTTCCACTCAGTAGCAAGTGGGGTTCCCCAAGGTCCCATTCTTGGCCCTTTTCTATTTTCTCTATTCATAAATGATCTGCACATGGTTTGCAAAGCACCTTCTGTGCTCACGTATGCAGATGACACCATAATCTATGCAAGGGTTATTCCAAGTTCAGTATTCAAGGGCCACCAACCGGCCAGGATGTAAGGGTTTCCCTGATTAAACATAGGTGAGTTAATCAGTGGCTTATTCATTTTGACTGACTCGTCTGTGCTTTATCAAGGAAATCCTTACATCCTGGTCTGTTGGTGACCCTTGAGGACTGAATTTGGATAGCCTTGATCTATGCTAAACATCTCAACTAGAAGCCATATTGCAGCATGATTTCTCTAAAGTTGAAAGTTGGATATCAAAGAACAAACTGTTCTTAAACACTGACAAAACAGTTCCAATGATATTTGGTACAAAGCACAAAATACATAATCTCTGCAATACCCATCTATCCATTTTGCAACAGAGTCTAATCATTACTTGGCCCTGAGGGACTCCTACAAATATCTGGGCATGTAGCTTGACTCTCCAACCTCACTTTTGCTACTCTTATTGATAAATTAGCATCCAAATTTTATCCCAAAATAGGTGTTCTGTTTTGTTTATGTCTAGTGTTGAGCGAGCATGCTCGGCCGATGCTCGGATCGGCTCGAGCATCGCTCTGCTCGGCACATGGCGGTACTCGTACGAGTACCGCCATGTGCTCGCCCGCCATGTTCGGGTGGCAGGGATCTGTGCCGAAGGAGGCACAGATCTTACAGACGCTCCGCTGGACCACCAGGGACTGGAGGTAGGGGGCATTGTGGAGATGAAGGGGGCATTGTGGAGATGAAGGGGGACATTTTGGAGATGAAGGGGGACATTGTGGAAGGGGGACACTGTGGAAGGGGGGCATTGCGGAGATGAAGGGGGCATTGCGGAGATGAAGGGGGACATTGTGGAAGGGGGACATTGTGGAAGGGGGGCATTGCGGAGATGAAGGGGGCATTGCGGAGATGAAGGGGGACATTGTGGAAGGGGGACATTGCGGAGATGAAGGGGGCATTGCGGAGATGAAGGGGGACATTGTGGAAGGGGGACATTGCGGAGATGAAGGGGGCATTGCGGAGATGAAGGGGGACATTGTGGAAGGGGGACATTGTGGAAGGGGGACATTGTGGAAGAGGGGCATTGTGGAGATGAAGGGGGGCATTGACCAGGCACCCTCCCCTCATCAGAGCAGGGGGTGCCTGGTGTAATGCTCGTGTCGCCCCATTGAATTCAATGGGGCTCGGGTGCTCGGCCGAGCACTCGAGCCTCCGGCGGTGCTCGGTCAGAGCACCCGAGCACCCGAGCATCGGGGTGCTCGCTCAACACTATTTATGTCCTCTGGGAAGAAAACGTATTGTTCAACAGATGTTAATGCCAGTCATGGAGCACATCCATCATGGTAAACTTGTCACTCTGTATAACTCATTATGTAATTACACCAGCCATCACTATGAAATGCTTAAAGAACTAAGGACTCGATTCAATTCAAGCCTGTAAAACATACAGTAGGGCCAAAATGAGTTTGGGCTGGTACACACATAGTTGTACCATCGGAATTCAATTGCCCTACCAACATGAACTACAATGAGCATTGGTCATGAACATGACTTGAGGCCCTATCACGGTGCCCGTGATTTGCTGCAGTTACTTGTCTGTCACCAGTAGGGGGCTTCTATTGGCTGTCTGCAGATAGCCCGCCTCTTACTGACTATTTAAACCTGGATTGGGCACCCTTTGAGTGCCCTTTCGTGTTGTTTCTGACCTTCTTGCTATCACTATGCTAGTGATAGCTGGGCCTCTGTTCCAGTGTTCCTGAGTTCCTGATCTCATGTGTTCCTGAGTTCCTGATCTCTACTGTTCCAGTGTTTCCTGCATGCTGAAGTACTTCCAGTCCTGGTTCCGGCCTAGTCTCTGGTGTTGCAGTTCCTGCTGAACTTCTCTGCTGTTTTCTGACCTGACTGATCGTTGCTGGTTCCTGTCATCTCATCACCTGTCTTCAGTATCCTGGCGACCTTCTGCCTGGTCGCGTTGGTGACATTGCTACAATTCCGTGTTGGTCCCAGCGTGCGGACGCTGGTTTGCTCCCAAGCCTTGCGGCTATACAAACTCGCTTGTTACACCAGTGTGCGGTCACTGGTTTGCTCCAAAGCCTATCAGCTATACAAATCTGTGTTGGTCCCAGCGTGCGGACGCTGGTTTGCTCCTAAGCCTTGCGGCTATACAAACTCGCTTGTTACACCAGTGTGCGGTCACTGGTTTGCTCCAAAGCCTATCAGCTATACAATTCTGTGTTGGTCCCAGCGTGCGGACGCTGGTTTGCTCCTAAGCCTTGCGGCTATACAAACTCACTTGTTACACCAGTGTGCGGTCACTGGTTTGCTCCAAAGCCTTTCAGCTATACAAATCTGTGTTGGTCCCAGCGTGCGGACGCTGGTTTGCTCCTAAGCCTTGCGGCTATACAAACTCGCTTGTTACACCAGTGTGCGGTCACTGGTTTGCTCCAAAGCCTATCAGCTATACAAATCTGTGTTGGTCCCAGCGTGCGGACGCTGGTTTGCTCCTAGCCTTGCGGCTATACAAACTCACTTGTTACACCAGTGTGCGGTCACTGGTTTGCTCCAAAGCCTTTCAGCTATACAAATCTGTGTTGGTCCCAGCGTGCGGACGCTGGTTTGCTCCTAAGCCTTGCGGCTATACAAACTCGCTTGTTACACCAGTGTGCGGTCACTGGTTTGCTCGCTAAGCCTAACGGCTATACTATTCAGTGTTGTTTCCAGCGTGCGGACGCTGGTTTGCTCCAAAGCCTTGCTGCTTAACGATTCTGCTAATTTGCCAGTTCCATCTGACTGCTGCTATTATCTCTGGGCTGCCCTGCCCGGTATTGGTAAGGCCGGTAGAACCTTTTGCCACATTCCATCTGAGGTTGCCTTACCCGGTATTGGCAGGGCCGGTAGAGCCTACATTGTGTATCTATTGAGGCTGCCTTGCCCGGTAATTTGGTAAGGCCGGTAAAACCGTTATGCTATTCCATCTGCAGGTTGCCTTACCCGGTATTGGCAAGGCCGGTAGAGCCTAAAGACTGTCCTGTCCGGTATATTGACAGGACCGGTAGAGTCTGCCTTCTGTCTGTGCTATATTCTGTATATATATATATATATATGTATGTTATTGCCATCCTAAGTTATCATTTATTATTTCAATAAAATTGATTTTTTTTTACCTAAACTTGTGTCTGAGAGTCATAATAAACCGTGACAGTACGAAAGGGCCCTCAAAGGGTGCCCAATCCAGGTTTAAATAGTCAGTAAGAGGCGGGCTATCTGCAGACAGCCAATAGAAGCCCCCTACTGGTGACAGACAAGTAACTGCAGCAAATCACAGGCACCGTGATAGTAAAGGGCCATGACCTCAGACAGCAAGGGTGAAGGTAACGCACAGAATATCCATAGGAGGATGGATGTGCTCGAGCAACGTTTGGATCAGTTGGCAGTTGCAATTCAAACGATCCTTGAACGCACGGTACCTGCTGACCAATCTAGCTCTAGGCCGGTGGTCTCGCCAAGTCAGACACCGGAAAGTGATACCAGACCCCTAGGGGGTACTGTTAAAGGGTTAACGGCTTCTGCACCCTTGCCGCTAAGATATGATGGTGACCCTAGTCTCTGCAGAGGGTTCATCAATCAACTCGAAATCTTTATGGAATTGACGGCACACGCATTTCCCAATGATCGTAGTAAAGTGGGGTTCACGATATCACTGCTCACTGGCAGAGCATTGGCTTGGGCTAACCCCTTGTGGGAGAATGCTAAACCTTGTACTAAGAACTTTAGTGAATTTGTGCGTTCCTTTCGAAGAGTGTTTGAGCCTCCTGGTAGAACCACCTCTGCTGCCAAACGCCTTATGGAGATACAACAGGGCAGGCGTACAGTGGGCGACTATGCCATCGAATTCCGCACATTGGCAGCAGAGGTAGGTTGGAATAACGAGGCATTATTGGCAGCCTTCTCTCAAGGCCTGAATGACCACATTAAAGACGAAATCGCTGCTAAAGATCTACCTATTGATCTAGATGATTACATTGAGTATGTTATGATAATTGACTCCAGAATACGTGAGAGATCAATTGCCAGAGATCGTAAGTTACGGTCAAAAAATAATGAGCCTAGTAGCATGTTTTGCCCACCCATCCCTCCCTTGGCATTGAAGTCTAGTGAACCAGTACGGGAAACAAGTGAACCTATGGAAATAGGCTTCACTAGACTATCCAAGGCAGAGAGACTATATCGCAAAAAACAAGGGTTATGTTTATACTGCGGTAAAAAAGGGCACTTGCTAAAGTCCTGTCCGGTACGTCCGGGAAACGCACACACCTAGGGTATCTTGGGGGACAGGCCCTAGGTGGTGTACAATCGTCCCCAGTGTCGGGCATAATGAAACCCACCATACAGGTGGTATTGTCTTGGGCACAACGCTCTGTGGAGGTTTTGGCCTTGGTTGACTCCGGTGCAGCAGGGTATTTTATGGATAATACCTTTGCTGAATTGCACGGAGTTCCACGCATTGAAAGAGAAAACCCCTTGACTATTGAAGCGATTGATGGTAGACTCTTAGAACCGCCTCAGGTTATATTTGAAACTATGCCATTGTCTATGACTATTGGGGCACTTCACAGAGAAGAGCAGCAGTTTCAACTGATTAATTCCCCGCACCATGCGGTGATATTGGGATTTCCGTGGTTACAGTTACATAACCCACAATTCGATTGGAAAAAGTGTGAAATTGCTGCTTGGTCCCAGTTTTGTATGGACAAGTGCGTCATCCAGCCTATTAAGGTCATGTGCACCTCCTCTGCTATGCCGGATGTGTACCAACAGTTTGGCGATGTTTTTAGCAAAGGAGAGGCTAGTATGCTACCCCAGCATAGACCTTATGATTGTTGCATTGAATTGCAGCCTGGTGCAGTACCTCCGAAAGGACGCACTTATCCATTATCTTGTGATGAAAATAAGGCTATGGAGGATTACATTTCTGATGCCCTTGCTAGAGGGATCATACGTAAATCTACCTCTCCAGCTGGGGCTGGGTTCTTTTTTGTAAAAAAGAAAAATGGCGAATTAAGACCATGCATTGACTACCGGGGCTTGAATAAACTAATGGCAAAAAACGCATACCCAATACCACTCATCACCGAGCTTTTTGACAGGCTTAAGGGCGCTTCGATATTTACCAAGTTGGACCTACGGGCCGCTTACAATCTGGTTCGCATTCGAGCAGGTGATGAGTGGAAAACTGCCTTTAATACTCGAGCTGGGCACTACGAGTATCTAGTAATGCCTTTTGGGCTGTGTAATGCACCCGCAGTTTTCCAGGAACTGATAAATGATGTTCTGAGAGATATGTTACAGACATGTGTTGTGGTGTACCTCGACGATATACTGATTTACTCCCAAAACATGGCACAGCACATCAAAGATGTATCCGCAGTATTGCTACGACTCCGTGAGAACAAATTATTTTGTAAAATGGAAAAATGTGAGTTTCATAGAACCAGTGTGCCATTCTTGGGGTTCATAATTGGCAATGATGGCATTGCCATGGACAAAGAAAAGTTGTCAGCTGTCCTACAATGGCCAAAACCCAAGGGTCTTAAAGCCATACAGCGTTTCCTGGGTTTCGCTAATTATTATAGGAGGTTTATTAAGAACTTTTCTTCCATTGTCAAACCTCTGTCCGATCTTACGCACAAGGGTGCTAATCCTTCTTGTTGGCCGGTATCTGCTGAGAAAGCCTTTGAGAATTTGAAGCTGGCATTTGCTGCGGCTCCTGTGTTATCCCACCCCAATCCTTTACTTCCATTTACGTTAGAGGTTGATGCCTCAGATATTGGGGTCGGGGCAGTACTTTCGCAGCGACACGAGAAAGGTGGAACTCTCAGACCTTGTGGGTTTTTCTCTAAAAAGTTGACTGTCACTCAAAGCCACTATGAGATAGGTGACAGAGAATTATTGGCCATTATCCTTGCTCTTAAGGAATGGCGTCATTTGCTTGAAGGTACTAAGAATCCTGTCTTAATCCTAACAGATCATAAGAATCTGACCTATCTCTCGGAGGCCAAGAGATTGTCCTCTCGTCAGGCCAGGTGGGCACTGTTCCTGTCTCGATTTAATTTCATTGTATCATATTTACCAGGGTCAAAAAATATCAGGGCTGATGCACTGTCAAGACAATTTGAGGTCGACAGTGACAGAGTGGAAGCACCAGCTCCTATCATCCAACCTGATAGAATACTGGCTACTATACGCACGAGTATCACTTCTCCTCTAGGGGAGGAGATCCTGGCCTCTCAGGGGTCCGCTCCCCATGAAACCCCAGTGGGCAAATGTTTTGTCGCTAAATCATTTCGTACTAGGCTGCTCGAAACCTACCATTCCTCTAAGGCTGCGGGACATATTGGTAGAGACCAATTGTTATGGTCCCTTTCTCAGTTATTTTGGTGGCCTTCCATGAGAAACGATTGTGCCGAATTTACGAATGCCTGTGCCACCTGCGCCCGCGCTAAGACCCCGAGACATCTCCCTGTGGGCTTGCTTCAACCGGTGCCTAATGGCGAACGCCCCTGGTCTCATGTTTCCATTGATTTTATGGGAGAGTTGCCTATGTCGAAGGGGTACTCCTTTATATTCATGGTGGTGGACAGGTTTTCTAAAATGGCTCATTTCGTGCCCCTCCGTGGTCTTCCTTCAGCGAAGGAATTGGCAATGGTGTTCGCCAGAGAAGTATTCCGGTTGCATGGAGTGCCTAGGGTACTGGTGTCTGACAGGGGGAGCCAGTTTGTGTCTAGATTTTGGAGGGCATTTTGCCAACAGATGGGCATACAGCTGTCCTTCTCCTCTGCCTACCATCCCCAGACCAATGGAGCCGCTGAACGAGCTAATCAGGGCTTGGAACAATTTCTCCGTTGTTTCGTTACTGACCATCATGATAATTGGTCCGACTTGTTGCCTTGGGCAGAGTTCGCCAGGAACTGTGCAGTCAATTCTTCATCTGGGAGCTCTCCGTTTCTGATTAATTATGGGTTCCAGCCCTGTTTGCTTCCAGACTCATTTCAGACGCAACAGATTCCAGCTCTGGATGAGCATATCGAGCAACTCCGTTCCACATGGGCACAAGTTCAGAGGGCACTTGGTCAGTCATTTCAGCGTCATCAGCGCCATGCTAATCGCAGAAGGCTTCCAGCGGTTTCCTTTCAGGTTGGGGATAGAGTATGGCTTTCCTCCAGAAATCTCAAGCTGCAGGTTCCGTCTAATAAGTTGGCTCCTCGGTTTATTGGTCCATACAGAGTTATTCGCAAAATTAACCCTGTCTCCTATGCACTAGACCTACCTGCATCCATGCGTATCCATAATGTGTTCCATGTGTCCCTTCTTAAGCCTCTGGTTTGCAATCGCTATACTACCACACCTGTGGTGCCAGGACCTGTTGAGGTCGAGGGCCAGGAGGAGTACGAGGTTCAGAGCATTATTGATTCCCGTAGGCTTAGAGGAAGGGTACAGTACCTGGTACATTGGAAAGGGTATGGTCCTGAGGATCGATCATGGGTGGATAGTACGGACCTTCATGCACCTAGGTTAACTAGGGCCTTTCATGCCAATTACCCGCAGAAACCTAAACCCTATTCTAGGAGAGGGGGTCTTTGAAAGGGGGGTACTATCACGGTGCCCATGATTTGCTGCAGTTACTTGTCTGTCACCAGTAGGGGGCTTCAATTGGCTGTCTGCAGATAGCCCGCCTCTTACTGACTATTTAAACCTGGATTGGGCACCCTTTGAGTGCCCTTTCGTGTTGTTTCTGACCTTCTTGCTATCACTATGCTAGTGATAGCTGGGCCTCTGTTCCAGTGTTCCTGAGTTCCTGATCTCATGTGTTCCTGAGTTCCTGATCTCTACTGTTCCAGTGTTTCCTGCATGCTGAAGTACTTCCAGTCCTGGTTCCGGCCTAGTCTCTGGTGTTGCAGTTCCTGCTGAACTTCTCTGCTGTTTTCTGACCTGACTGATCGTTGCTGGTTCCTGTCATCTCATCACCTGTCTTCAGTATCCTGGCGACCTTCTGCCTGGTCGCGTTGGTGACATTGCTACAATTCCGTGTTGGTCCCAGCGTGCGGACGCTGGTTTGCTCCTAAGCCTTGCGGCTATACAAACTCGCTTGTTACACCAGTGTGCGGTCACTGGTTTGCTCCAAAGCCTATCAGCTATACAAATCTGTGTTGGTCCCAGCGTGCGGACGCTGGTTTGCTCCTAAGCCTTGCGGCTATACAAACTCGCTTGTTACACCAGTGTGCGGTCACTGGTTTGCTCCAAAGCCTATCAGCTATACAATTCTGTGTTGGTCCCAGCGTGCGGACGCTGGTTTGCTCCTAAGCCTTGCGGCTATACAAACTCACTTGTTACACCAGTGTGCGGTCACTGGTTTGCTCCAAAGCCTTTCAGCTATACAAATCTGTGTTGGTCCCAGCGTGCGGACGCTGGTTTGCTCCTAAGCCTTGCGGCTATACAAACTCGCTTGTTACACCAGTGTGCGGTCACTGGTTTGCTCCAAAGCCTATCAGCTATACAAATCTGTGTTGGTCCCAGCGTGCGGACGCTGGTTTGCTCCTAGCCTTGCGGCTATACAAACTCACTTGTTACACCAGTGTGCGGTCACTGGTTTGCTCCAAAGCCTTTCAGCTATACAAATCTGTGTTGGTCCCAGCGTGCGGACGCTGGTTTGCTCCTAAGCCTTGCGGCTATACAAACTCGCTTGTTACACCAGTGTGCGGTCACTGGTTTGCTCGCTAAGCCTAACGGCTATACTATTCAGTGTTGTTTCCAGCGTGCGGACGCTGGTTTGCTCCAAAGCCTTGCTGCTTAACGATTCTGCTAATTTGCCAGTTCCATCTGACTGCTGCTATTATCTCTGGGCTGCCCTGCCCGGTATTGGTAAGGCCGGTAGAACCTTTTGCCACATTCCATCTGAGGTTGCCTTACCCGGTATTGGCAGGGCCGGTAGAGCCTACATTGTGTATCTATTGAGGCTGCCTTGCCCGGTAATTTGGTAAGGCCGGTAAAACCGTTATGCTATTCCATCTGCAGGTTGCCTTACCCGGTATTGGCAAGGCCGGTAGAGCCTAAAGACTGTCCTGTCCGGTATATTGACAGGACCGGTAGAGTCTGCCTTCTGTCTGTGCTATATTCTGTATATATATATATATATATATGTATGTTATTGCCATCCTAAGTTATCATTTATTATTTCAATAAAATTGATTTTTTTTTACCTAAACTTGTGTCTGAGAGTCATAATAAACCGTGACAGGCCCAATGTTTGTTGAAGCTTTCTGTTCCCATAATACATGCTAAATAGCATGAATAATGGGAACATCAAAGGAAACTAGTTAATTCTCGATGTTTAACACTGTGTCAAACATCGAGAGTAAGCTAACAGTCCCCCACCCCACGCCCTCCTAAACACTAACCCTAACAGTACCCCCTGACCATACACTACACCTAACATTAACAATAAAGTGTCAAAGTACTAACCCTAACACTGTCCCTTGACCCATACTCCATAGCTGAAACACTTACCTTGAAGTCTGAGGTCCAGCGGAGTCTTCTGCACCCTGATCTTCCTCTTTAATTCATCTTTAAGTCTTCTTCTGTAAGCTTCTTCCTTCTTTTTCTGTCTTCTTCTTCTTCTGTAAAGTTTCTTCTTTGCAAAACAAAAAGTAGAAATGAAATCCAATGCTTCTGTAAATGCTGTCTGCCTACGCCGGAAAAAGAATAAAATAAAATTCCCATTGTTGTACCTTCTTGGTCCATTGCCCAAGAAATCTGAACAGAGACTGTCTTTTATGACCAGTCATTATTCATATTTGTTCCTCACCCCTATTACCTGGGATGTGGGGTTACGCAGGGCACGGAATGTGCCCTGCAGTAACCATACACTCCAACCAATCAGTTCTCACTGGAGGGGTCATGAATGTGTATTTCATCATCCCTCCATCTATTTAATGATTGGCTAACTGGAAAGATGACGAAATGCGCATTCATCTGCTGTAAACACGTGTGCATGGTTCTCTGAATGTGCGTGCAAAATGCATATGTGGGTAAATGTGTGTTAGCATGCAAATGTGTATGTTCTGAAATGTTTGTGCATGTGAATATATACGTGGGCAAACGTGTATGCGTGAAAATGTGCAGAGTACATGAATGTGAGTAGAAATGTACATATATGTCCACTTTCAAATGTATTTATTTATTTAGAAAACATTTTACCAGGAGAATACATTACTTTTTCTCCATTTCAGGTATGTCCTGGAGAGTTTACAGTAAAGGGTTACATATTTACACAAATAGAGAATATATATATATATATATTTATTTATATGTAGGTATGTATGTATGTGCTCAAATGCACACTCATGCAAAGCAATGTATTAGAGACCTCTCTAGCATTCTAGGGGTTAAATAACTCTAGTCAAGTGCGTGATAATTTAGGATCTTTTTCAATTTGACCCCTATGGTGTGTTGGTTTACTCCAGAATAACTCCAGAAATACAGCCCTTGTATTTACAAATGTCTACTTTTTTCATCAATAAATAAATCCTGTAGAACGACTATGGATTTTGAGAATATCATTAAAGAAATTGTTCAACACTTCATAAACATAGACCTTTCACTTTTCTATTAATTTGTTTTGAAGCAAATTACATTAATAAATCTAAATTTCTCAAGTGCTCCCCTATAAGTGGTGTAAATTAGCAAACAATGCAGAGTTACACAAGCTGAACAGAAAATTGTTTCACAGCTAAGATTCTTTTTGTTATCTCTGTTCTCTCAGCAGGATGTTAATACATTAGCTAGCTTAACTGAAGCAGGGTGTTTTATTTCTTTCTTGACTTTCATTAGTTCACATTTCTTTTGATTGCAAAGCCAAAAATATATTAACTGGATATTTTGTTCCACTTGAAATGATTGCATAAATATAAATATATATATATATATATATATATATATATATATATATATATATATATATATACATTAAATGTGTATACTATCTTAGGATGCATGCCAGTTGGTTATAGCTGCCATTGAAGCTGATGTGCTAAGCAGAACTGGCGTAATTCTGTATTGAACCAATTACACCATAGGGAACAAATCAAAATTCCCATTGATTTAAATGGGGTATTTACACCCTTGAATGCTAGAAACGTCCCTAGATTATTGTGCAGCAATATATTTGAGAACACTCTAGCACAAAAGTTGTTTACTTTAGGGATGGGGGGAAAATCCTGTTTTCTAATTAATGGAATTTTCATGGAAAACACCACCATTTTTCTCTTTTTCACAAACGGTACCACAGATTAAATAAAGAAAAATACTAACAATGGTTTTAGCTTCTGCCAATGAAATTCCAGGGAGAACTTTGTCAGTTTCCACCTAATTTCTTCATATGCTTTCTATGTCAGTGAAAATTTGCACTGCAATACTATTGCTGCTGAATGCTGAAGTGGATACATCCACATTTTGCAAAGTTGTTAGTATGATGAGTCTATGGCAATATATCACAGTGCCTGTGTATTGCTGGTGACATTTTGACAACATTGTTTCCTGATGCCTTCTTATAGGCTAGCGTGAGGTTGCTGCACACAGTGGTAGCTTTTAAGTACTGAGCCCTGTCACTTTTACAGGGCCCTTTCGTGGTGTTCCTGTTGCTTAGTGCTTGCTGTCTATATCGTGTGAATCCTGTGTATGACCTGGACAGCCTGACTACTCTGCCTGATTCCGTTCCTGCTCTGTGTACCGACCCAGCCTGGCTGACGTTCCTGCTCCATGTACCGACCTGGATTGACTGACATTCCTGCTCCGTGTACCAACCGGATTGGCTGATGTTCCTGCTCTGTGTACCGACTCGGCCTGGCAGACGTTCCTGCTCCGTGTACCGACCCAGATTGGCTGACGTTCCTGTTCTGTGTACCGACCTGGCCTGGCTGACATTCCTGTTCTGTGTATCGACCCAAATTGGCTGAGTTTGCTGCTTTGTGTATCTCAGGCCGGTTCACTACCTCATCCAGTTATCCGGTTGGGGGAACTTTCCGGTGCTCCGTCCAGGTCTTGCTAGGACCCGTTTGTTTGCCTTGATTGCTGCTCTAGCTGTTCAGCTACTGTGACCCATTTACGCTACTGTGCCTTGTATCTCCATACCCCCAGGTAGGAGCTTTTCCCGCTTGCACACTGTATGCTTGGCTTGTTACTGCACTCCTATTGAGGTTGGTCTCCTGGGAGCCTCAGTTTGTCTCTACCACCTGGCACTTGCCATCAAGCCTGAGTGTCTGTTAACCTTTGATGTCTGCTGCCATTCCTTGGGTCGCAGTTACTGCTGGTTCAGTTTAGCGTTACACTGTCCTCCGGGTACAGTGATGCTGTTCTCCGGTAGTCCATGATTCCTTCAGGGCCTCGCTCAACCATTGTGGCAAAGTCGCTATTGTGTCACTCTCTAGTAGAGAGTGTTTCTCGGGCCTTCCGCTATTAGGGCCTATCAGCCTCCCGGCCTAATAGCACCTTCAGATCGTTGTCTCACTGATTCACATGAACTGTAACCTGACCTGTGTCAGTAATATATATTTTGTTTTCAGATATATGTGCTAGACCCGTGTGGGATAATGTTATTCTGTAACCTGTCCTGTGTCAGTATTACGTGTTAACTATTGCTAGACCCACGAGGGTTACTTTATTCTGTCTGGTTTCAATAAAACTGTGTTTTACCAAACAGCCTGCCTCTGAGTGTACTGAAAACCGTTACACAATACAAGTTTGAAAATACTGTTAGCATGATTAGACCTATGACACAATACATAAGCCTTGAAAAAATATTAGCTGGTTTAGTCTAACACCAACATAAGCCTTGAATAAATTATTAGAATTCTTGAAGACTAGAAATCATTATTCCCAAATGTGCTAGTGTCAGGGGCAAGGTAAAGGAATATGAGTGATGCATGGATGTGTTGCTGGTGGAAGTAAAGTTGTACTACAAAAACTGATTGTAGCCATGGTTGTTGCAACTTATGGAATAAATGATGATGGTCCTCCTCCTGAGGATGTTGTTTGTAAGAGTGACAGAAAACATTCTGCTCTACCAGTAGTTGTACTATAAATATAAAACAATAAAGAGGACAATGAGTCACATTATAGTGTTGTTGCCAAAGCAGAGATTTATTTAGCAGTGAGACCAACTGTTTCAACAGAATGTGTGAATACAACTCTGATGCAATCCCTGCCAATCTTTTGACATGGGAGGTCTCTCCACTTTTAATACCTGGCTTTTTTGGAATACATGAGCGATGTGCCTTTGAAGAAGCATGTTCAGATATCATCCTTGAAACTATATACCGAGTGCTATTCAGGTAGGGTTTTCTGTACTTGTCTTTGTCTCAATGAAGATGTACCTAGGTCTTATCTTGCTTTCCACTTTTCACATGCTATTGTTTGTGTAAAAAAACAACACATTTAGCTTTTTGGGCCTTTAGTGAAATATCTTGGAAGTGCAGGCAATGATTATGATAACAAAATGATTTGTTAGACATAATGATGGTAGCGTTAATTTTTACTCTAAAGTATACAACAGATCTGTTAGTATGTGACGTAATGTTTTATCTGTCTGAAAATAACGTATGATGTATGTCTCTGTGTCTGTCTCTGCCCCACTTGGGCTCTACTCAGGTATAGAAATATGATCTCCAGTCCAAATCTGTTAAGGCTGGGCTAAACATCCTGTATTATTCCTGTGGGAATTTTCACAAAAAATGCACAATGCGCTGCTTTTTCTACAAGAATCCTTAGAGAAACCCATAGATTTTCTGCTATTTTGATAACACTTTCTGTCTATGTTCTCAATGGTGGTGCGAATTTCTGCCTTCGTACTAAAAACCAGTATCTTTACACCATGCATCATGTTGCAGAGAAAGAAAGAGAAAGTTAAAAAAATAAGTATAGATAATATTATGGGTGAGTGCTTAAAGAAACAAAACTTCTGTGTATACAAAGTGAATAATAATAATGAATTATAATTAATTGAGTAATAAGCTTCTCTAAACCTCCATCTAGAATATAGAGTAAAGAATCAGCAACAATGTAATAGGACAGCGCTACAGATTTATTGCTAACCTATTACATTGTTGCTTAAAAAATAAGTATTCTTGGAGTGGTGACTAGTACAATATGAGCAGCAAGAGAAGCTGGATGCTTCTACTGAATCAGAGGTGGAGGAATTCTGCAGCAGCATTGGAGGAAGCCTACTTTGTCCAAGTGAGCCCCAGTTCACCAGCATCTTCCCTAGGGATCTGTGAAAATATAAGTCTTATGTAACTGGATACTATTATTAACAGCAGCTGTTACGGTTGGCAAGCAGAATCAAGAGTCAGACGGTATAGTTAATGTAACCTTTATTATGAGAATAATAACAGTAATGCAATATAAATATATATACACAGTGGATGATTGAAAAGGCGAGTACTGTATCAGGAATAGCAGTCTCCTAATATAACCACCACACTGTCCGAGACTAGGCCTCAGCCTGCTGGAGTCTCACGGTAAGGTAACACCCAAGAGTGATACTGACTCAGCCTGCAGTCAGTAGCGGGGAGTCTGCTAGAGCCCCAGGTCAATACTAGGAAGGTTGTCTGAATAACGGAACCAACCCAAGGAGCAAACAGACAGGGCTTTCTAGTAAGCACCAGATAGGATAGTCAGACGAGCCAAAGTCATACACGGAGCAGGTAGTCAGCCAGAGCCACAGGTTTGCACCAGATAGGATATCCACTGAAGCGATGGAATGCTGAATGAGCAGTGGACAGAGCCCCAGGTCAACACCAGAGTGGGTATTCAGGCAAGCCTAGGTCATACACAGAGCGGGTAGTCAGCCAGAGCCACAGGTTTGCACCAGAAAGGATATCTGAGTCAAATCAGAACGCACAAGGAGAATAGTCAGACAGAGCCACAGGTGAACACCAGAATGGATGGACAGACAAGCCGGATCATACACAGGAATCAGGAATACTAGATAATGAACTTCTCAGAACACCAATGTAAGGGTAACTGATACACAGGCCCATATATATATAAAGGTACATATACATATATATAAAGGTGTAGGAGAAGGCGGACCAATTAGGTCCCCCAGGCTGGGCCTATAACAGGCATCCAGGCAAGTGCCTGATTCAGTGCTGCCAGTAACCAGGAACCAGACTAGGCCGCAGCTAGAGGATGCAGGCGCGTCCGTCCAGAACCCTGCTCCTGGCTGAATGGCGCAGGCAGAGGTAAGGCACTGTGACAGCAGCATACGTCAGCTGCTTGATGGTGCCAGCTGCTACTGCTATTAGTTTGCCTTCTGAGGAGATGACAAGTGTTATTGCAAGGGACCCTTTGTCACATTATTCATCAACAAGTAGTCCTAGGGAGAATGGCAGTTAGGTTGAGGAGTGTGAAGATGGTGGAAAGTTTGAAAGCATTCTTGGCAAAAAGTGATAAAGAATGAGAGAAATATACATTTGAAAATGGGAATCACCAACACCACCACCAACAGCAGTGAGACTATGCTGTCATTGCAGCAAGATGAACAGGCTAGTTTAACGCTTTCCACTATGGCCCCCATGAAACTGGGTTCTAGCAGAAGCGATATTGTACTAGAACAGATAGACATGGTTCCATTTCCCACAACACTAGGTCCTGGCAACAGTATTGCTGCTCGTGAAACAGCAGAGCCTGCCCCAGACTTTGCAGATGCATCTGGAGAAGAAGTCCATTCTTCTCCACCCCGCACCACCAAATAAAATTACTGGACTATTTATACTCTGGCAGGCAAAATGTAATCAATAGAAACCACACTGTGCACATTATGTGATAAGGTAGTCAAATGGGAAAGGAGGGGGCACACCTTGACAAATCTGCCCTCAGAATATACAACACAAATACCCTGACATAGAAACACAGAACTTGACTACAGATAAGATATTTGCTATCCTGAAACCATTCACCATTTTAGTAGCCCTTCTCTAAATTCTCTCTACAGTATCTTTATCCTTCTGGATACAGGATACACTGTAGTTAAACAACCTAGCACCCAACATGCATTTCCCGCTCCTTTGTTACATTCCTGCCTACCTTCAAGTCATCAGAAATAATTACTCTCAAAAACCCTTTGTTGTTTTTGACAGCATAGTACCCTAAATACTCTATTCTGCCTATGGATTTTCTATCCCAAGTGCATTTTTTTATATTTATCAACATTAAACTGCAGCTGCCTCACTCTTGTCAATTTCTAATTTACCTAAATCATATGTAAATCATATGTATTGTGTTATAGTCCCTGAGTGCTGAAAATCATTGGGGTTCTCAAAGAAATTCATCAGAACTACAATTAGTGTACAGTTGGCTAACACATGCAAGAATGCCTAGCAAGGAGAATCCAACCTGTCTTAGCACTATGATTCTGTCCCACAGTGAAAAATATAATGTTAAACATCTTTTACAGTTAACCCCTCTAACTCAGATATGATCCATCAAAGCATAACTGTCATAATTTACATTTCTTCCAAGGTTTGTTGCTTTGTGTGATATACATAGCTCTATATCTCTTCCTTCCAGGTTTGGCAATTGAAATGTTGAGCAGTGTATGCTTTGCCTCACACCTACAATACTCTATAGATGCAGTATGCATCTATTTATTTTCAGTAACTATTGCATTTGATCTCAGCCTTTACTATGTTACAATGCACTTTTACAATCCACTATATAAGCTTATCTAGAAGACTAACAAAGGTTTAGGTGTCCTACGGGACTGTCATGAACTAGCCTTAGTGTGGATATATCATCCATGTAATAGACAGTCAGAATTATTAGGTGATCCCGTCTATTGCAATACAAATTGGATACTCCATACACTACATCATCTCAAGGCAGTTTTTATGTCCCCACATCACAGAGAGTACATAAACAATACAAATCAAGATGTATCATAGAACTGTAGAAGCCAGAAATCAAGATATGAAGTTTATAGCTGTGAAATGAAATATTGTTTGAAGTTATTGAATTTGACTGAACAAACATGTTTTCTTAAGCTCTACCAAAACAAAGGTAACGGAAGATTGTGTTTCTTGCATTTCCATTAAAAGAACCATTAGAATACACACTACATTATTCTACTACTTGCAATATAATTATTGGGATGGTTATACAAATAATATATTACATTTTATACTTATGAAATGTTATTCATGTTTAATAAAAAAAGTTCCAAGATTTATTGTAAGATGCAAATGCATCATAAGGTGATATTGCCATTCACATGTCATATGTATATCCTTGTCATATCAAGATGCAATGGAGACCTCTCCAGCATTCAAGAGATTAAAAGTGCAATATAAATCAATGTGAATTTTTATTTGTCTCATATGCTACAACTGGTTTGCCCATTACTTCAAATTGCCTTTGTAAATATGATCTTATATTATTTGTTTACACGTTAAGGATGAGATACAAGTATTGTAACAATTCTGGGGGCAAACCACCTGCACCAAAGTGCACAAATTCAAATTCATTTAAATAGGGTTTTAACTGCTAGAGAGGTCTCCAATGCAATGTGAGGAGGTCAAGACTCAAAAGCCCCATTTAAATAGAAAGACATTTTTGAAGGTTACATTTGCTCCAGAATTATATAATAACATAGTGACATATTTAATGAGATTAAAAAAGATATGCACCCATCAAAACTAGCCTTTTCCATATAACCCTTTTTGATCCAGAGGAAGATGAAAACACCCTATTGAAGAAATTTCCAATTAAGCCCAAAATGGATAAATACGTCCTTCCTGATTCCAAAAGAGAGCAAGCTATTTCCCTAAATCAACATCCTATCTGATTTGAAAATAACTTTCATAATTCACAATATTGTTCTGAACTAGAAAAGTATGCAATATTTTGAAAACATCTACAGAATAAGCAAAAACAACCCTGAGGTGAAGAATTCCACAGCCATTCTTACAGTAAGAACATCCCTGCCTTTCCTCTAATCTTTATGGGGGACATTTTGTTTGTTCAGCTTTTGCACAGGTTTTGCTGGTGATATTAAGCATTCATCTGAGGGTTTCAGATTAGGACATGGGCAAAGCAGGGTACATGCACCATATCAGTTATTCTCAAGGCAGCTATTATTTTGGAATGATTCTCAGCATACACAAAGCCAGCTTTGAAGGAGTGGGGTACAAGCAATTCTTCAATCTTTCTGTGATTGTCTATGCAGCCAGAGCTTTGAAAAAGTGGCATGCAGATGGTATGGGCTACCCTGCTGCTAGAATTTAATAATAATGCCAGAACCAAATGCAGTATTAGAGGTTACCAGATGTTACATGTTGTACATGTAACTTTGGCCACTTGTCCACATATCTGTTGTCAGATTGATTTTCTTGTTGTTTGGTATGCACCACTCTAACCACCTACTTGTATAGGTATAGCTATTCTTGGAAAATAACTGTAGTTTGGGATATGTCAGTGGGGTGCAACTGCAACAAAAGACTAGGGCAGCATGCCAACCCCCAACATTTTGGCAACTATCCAAATATTCCATTCCATTTGCCTTGGACTAAGTGGGAGTCAATTTCTTTCTTGAGTTCAAACTCCTGGTGATCAGCAATCAAAACTGGAGACAGAGGTTGAGAAACAGTTTAGAACCTGTTGCGTACTTCGGTTTTCAACAAGGAAATGTGAAAGAACTGTGGAATCCTAGTAGGTTGGGGAAGATCCAGCACAAAAGACATTGGAGATAAATGTTTCCTTATGTAAAAAGGACTAATGAACCACAATCAAAGATGGTGGATGGTTGTTGAAGGCACAGATTCTGGTGGACACCCTATCACCGGGTTCCAAGGTAGAAGATGAAGAACAGAGTCTGTCGGCAGCCCATTTGAATAACCTGGCTGCATAATTGAAGCACTGCTGGATCTCAGACCAGTGACCCTGAATGTCTTCTACCATAGCATCAACTGCAGAAACGACTGAAGAAGTAATAGACAGGCAATGAGTGAGGGCGATTTCCCAAGGCTGTATAGAATGGTGAGCACTGTAGCAACTCATGGTTATTAAAGGAGAATTCGGCCATGGGAAAATAGTTAGTCCGGTTGTAGTGATGCTCATCCACATAATGCTGAATGTAGTGTCCCAATGATTGTGGATGAAAGGCAGACAACAAGTACAATGCAATTCCTAGTCGGGAGCAGAGGCTTCTCCAGAATCTGGAAATAAATTGAGAGCCAAGGTCTAAGATGATGTGTAGACCATGGAGCCTGAACACATCAAGGATGAAGTAGGTAGCCAGTTGAGATGTGAATGGAAACTGTCTTTCCAGTAGAGCGGGCAATGCCTGGATGACCAGAGGAAACAGAAGTATGAGCCCAACTGAAAACTGGTGGAAACAGGATATTAGGTCTGGATACGGAGTCTGGCACTGAACCTTGAGCTCACTGCATTCTGGTTAGGGTTTCCAGAGAAATGGTGCTGATAAACCTGTGTACTGGTAGGATAGATTCAGGCTGAAGACTGGGCACTGAGGGAAATTGGCAAGAAAGTGCATCTGCCTTAATTTTCTTAGTTCATTCTTGGTACAATATAGTAAAATAGAGGTGTGTGAAGAAGAGGGCCCACTGTGCTTGTTGTGGATTTAGGCACTGAGGGGACTCCAGGAACAATAAATTTCTGTCGTCGGTTAAGATAGTTACTGGAGTAACAATTCCCTCCAAGAGATGCCACATTTCCTTAGGTGCGAGCTTAATGACCAGTAGTTAATGGTTGCCCACATCATAACTTCTCTCTGTAGGGAAATCTGGTGGGAGAAATAAGATCATTGGTGAAGCTTCCCAGTGACAGTGTCCCTCTCAGATAACACAGCTCCAGCTCCAACCTTGGAGGGGACAGCCTCCAAGATGAAAGGGTGGTTGGGATCTGGATAGAGGAGAATTGGAGCAATGGTAAAAGCCTCTTTTAATTTTTTAAATGCTACTTAAGGAGTATTCGTGTCATTCTGCCACTCACAAATCGCTGTCTAGGATTGATCATTGGTTTATATCTAATCACACCTGGTATATGGTTAATGACTGTTCTTATTTACCTAGAGTGGCTTCGGATCATTCTCCAGTGAACCTACGCCTTTGTGTGGGTAGGGATTTTTCAACTCCTAGTTGGCGACTTCAACCATATTGGTTATCTGTCGACCATATTGCGGTGGGCCACTGGGCCGCATTGGCAAATTATTTTTGTCATAATGTGGGTTCTATGTCGCAGGGAGTGGTATGGGATGCGGCGAAAGCTGTGGCACGTGGTTCACTTGGTTCATTAATCACTACACATAAGAAACACACAAGGGATAAGATCAATCAATTGGAGAAGGAAGTTACCGTGGCAGAGAGACTACACATTGATAAAGGCGACGCCATATCATACGACTCATTCTTACTTGCTTAGGCTGAATACAACGCCTCGTTAATGGAACAGACTATAGCTTTTAGGATATTCCAGAAAGAGAAACTATTTGAAAATGGGGATCGAGCAGGGAAGCTTATGTCCCATCTGGTGGGTGTCAGGGAGGGCAGTCGCAGTATAACATCTATATATAATAAAGATAGGGTCCTTATATGTGATGAAATGAGTGTCAATGATGTCTTTGCAGACTTTTACGCTACTCTCTATAAGACACAAACCAACTCTACCCCTCTGCAACTTATCAGTTGACCAATGACAGATGCTTAATTCTCCTATTCTGTTGGGTGAGGTTGTGGCGGTCATTGCCTCTCTCCCCGCAGGTAGATCCCTGGGGGTGATGGGCTGCCGGCTACATGGTATAAAAGATACACTGATACGCTAGCCCCGCACTTGCTCAACACTTTTTATGATGCTTTGGATGTAGGCAAACTTCCGTCATCTCTTACTGAAGAGATCATTGTAGTACTCCCTAAACCAGGTAAGGACCTGAATAGATGCGAATTGTTCCGACCTATTTCTTTGCTTACATCGGATGCGAAAATCTTGGCCAAGGTGTTGGCAATGAGACTTAAAGCAATGATCTCGGATCTCATACACTCGGATCAGGCAGGTTTTATACCTGGTAAATCAACGTTTCATATTCTACAGAGACTATTTTCTCATTTACACACCAAGCATGATAACGCAGGTCATAGGGTGGTGGTCTCACTAGATGCATCTAAGGAGTTTGATTCCGTGGAGTGGTGTTATCTCTGGTGTACATTAGGCAGTTTTGGATTTGGGCCGACCTTCCTAAGATGGGTGCAACTTTTGGATACAAGTCCTACTGCTGCAGTCTTGACTGGGTCGGTTCGATAGGGGTCTTTCGTGCTTGAGAGGAGCACGTGGCAGGGTTGTCCCTTGTCCCCGGGTTTGTTCGCATTGGCCATTGAGCTGCTGGCCAGGCTAATTCATAGCGACCCGTTGGTGGAGGGATTTGTGTTGGGTGGCAGAGAGGAGAAGTTAGCGCTGTATGCGGACAATATACTACTTTTTCTGGGTGAAGTTTCCAGATCTCTCCCACGAGTCTTAGATTTGGTAAATACCTATGGTAATTACTCAGGATTGCGAATCAATTGGACTAAATCATCTATTCTCCCTGTTGATCCGCTTCTGCATGGGGGGCCCGTACTTTCTGCTCCTTTAAATTATGAAAGCTCTGTGAAATATCTGGGACTTATAGTAACTTCTTCTGTGGACAATTATGTGAGAGATAACTTGGAGCCGCTAATTAATCAATTTCGATGTAAAACTACTTCTTGGCTCATGCTACCGTTGAATGTTATTGGTCACTCTAATTGAATTAAAATCGTGTCCCTTCCACGATATTTGTATGTTTTTCAAGGTTCTCCTGTACTTATCCCTAAATGGTACTTTACCATAATTGACAAAATCATTAGAAACTTTCTGTGGTCAGGTGGCCCATCTAGGATTAAGTTATCTACCCTCAGGCATTCGGTGAGGGAGGGTGGAATAGCCCTTCCTGACTTATAATTACAACCTGGCTGCACAGGGACAATTTGCACTCGCATATGCTCTGCTGGATACCCTACATACCTTTCACAGAATTGATGAATCTCTGCTTAAACCAGGATATTCTTTGCTACATGTCCCTTTGCTGGGTCCGGGGGTGCTTGGGGATCCCCCTATCACTTCTCAGACGACTTGTAATGTATGTTCGGCTATTCAATCTATTTCAAGTTATGAGGCTAAAGACCCTGAAACTCCCCTTTGGCGGTTGGATGTGCTGCTGCATCTTCGACAGCTGGAGTTTGGTCACTCGTGGATGATGTATGGTATTTCTACGCTTCGCCATTTATATCAGGGCAACACCCTGAAAACTTTTGATCGGAATTTGGTATTCCTTCTACCTTTCTATACTCATACATACGGCTGAAACATGCCTTGAGTGCCATGTGGGGTACTATCACTCCAAGTTTAAAATAATTCCCATTAATTACACTGGCTAGGAGGAGACAGACCCTTAAACCTGTATCATTGATTTATACATGGCTTGCTAGGGTTTCTGTTGGGACAGAGGATGAACTTAGGCTTAAATGGGAAGCTGATGTGGGAGCCTTTGAGGACTGTGAAAGGGGCATGGCTCTGAGGAGTCCTGAACTGGTGGCTTCAACGGTCAGACATCAACTGATTCAACTCAAGATTTTGTATAGATCCTATTACACTCCTGTGCATCTCTTTCGGATGGGTAGAGTGAATAGTGATTGTTGCAGGAGGTGTGGGGAGGCAGGCGCCGCTTTCTTGCACCTTTTGTGGGAATCCCCTCTGGTACATAGATTTTGGGTGGAAGTGTTTTGTACTATATCAGCTGTAGTGCAGTGGGAAGTGTCACTTTCCCCGAAGACGTGTATTTTCTATTCTTCGCTATCAACTTCACTTAAATTTTCATACTGTGTTGATTGAAGAACTGTTGGTTATGGCACAATCGTGGATGTCAGAAAATCCTCCCAGACATGTCCAATGGATCAACTTAGTGAACCATCATTTTCCTCATTACAAGGGACTTTACCTGCATAGGGGAACACCAAACAAATTTTATCAGATATGGGGTCTATGGACCTCTTATTGTAATTCTAGAATTCTCTACCAATGAGTTCTACGTGATGTATAACTGTTGCCTTGTGCTCCGTTGGTGATGCTCCTGGAGACCATGGCTACCTAATATTATTCTATTTAACTGTTTATTTACATATTGCTGTTTATGCTGTCATCTGCTACATTTATAAATACTTAACGAAAGAGGTGTTGTGCTCGTCTCCCAGGGAGGGAGGGAGGGAGAGAGGGTGGGTGGGATGACTTTTCCTAGATTCTTGGTTCGGGATAGAGATAGTTGTGGGTAGTTTTGGTTTTGGTTAGGTTAGTTTTTTAACTTTAAAAATCAAAACGGGACAGCTGTAACTCTGTTATAATATTTTCTTGACTGTATGTATTGTTTCTTTTATATGACTACTATGTGCAATCTCATTCAATTTGTAATGTTCTATTACTATCTTCTCAATAAAAACATTTAAAAAAAAAAATGCTACTTAAGCTTGAGATGACCAATTGGCAGGATTAGTGTTCTTGCAAGTCAACGTGGTGAAAATTTTCACCTCAGACCAAAATTGGCAAATAATGGCACTTCCCTCTTAGCTAATAATTTCCAGTTAAAAATGCCATTTTTATGCTTTTTTCACCTAGCTCATTCCATTGAAATGAATGGGAACATTACATTTATACACAACACATAGCAAATGTTATTTTGTTTCTCAAACACATAGTATAAAAGTCGTATGAGGGTTGGTTTGGTAGAGTGTGGGGAAAGAGTCAGTTGAACAGGGAATGTTTATTGGGGGGAGTTTACTGGGATGGGGGGGGGACAATTAATAAAAAAAAAATAAATCCTAAATACAATTTTAAAAAACCCATAAGACATGGTATGCAAGGGTTCTAAGGAGGGTGCCTGTGTTGGTGGGTGGAGTCTGGGGAAAGAATCAGTTGAACAGGGAATTTGTTTTTTTTGGGGGGGGTTCTTGACTGGCATTGGGGGGGACAGTTAATAAAAAATAAAATAAGAACTTTGTATGTAATGTGATAGAGACAGGGACCCCCTGATGTAAGCTGCCACTGGAGTAGACTGATACTTGATGTGACGGAGTATTTTGCAGAGGATAATTTGTATGATTTGTTGTTAGAGGCCCAAGTCCTGAGAAAACATTGATTTGTAGGACTTAGACTTGTTTGGCACAAGTCCTAAAAAAATATTGACTTGCAGGACCTAGATTTGTTTGGCAGAAGCCCTAAGTGTCACTGATACCCAGAGAACTCAGGAGTCAGAACGTATATATAAATCACCTTCCTTAAGGTACAGAACAAGCAATGAATGAGACAATATAAACAGGCAGAAGGTCGGCAGACAAGCTTACACTACTATCAGGAATAGTAGGCTGCCTAGAATGGACCAAACTGCTGAGACTAGGCCGTAGCCACTGGAAGTCTCTACAGGAGCTAAGGCAGGAGCAGGAACGGGAACCCCCATGGATAATCTGTGGCTGGAACTGGAACAGTAACTGGATCAGCCACGGAAGGTCTTCTTCAGGAATAAGGATTGGAACTAGAAAGACTCCGACCAGGAACCACAGGAAACACTGACACACGCCTGCTGTCAGTCTAGCTAGGAGGAAAGCTGACTCAAGCCTGACGTCAACTTAGAGGAGTCAATCGCTGACTCACGCCTGCAGTCAGGACCACTGGGATCTAATTCCGGACTCACGTCTGCAGTAGGTATAGATGAGAGTCTACCAGGACCCCAGGTCTGCGCCAGATGGATGTCCGCAGGAGGAAGGCAAGACTGAGACAAGCCAGACAGAGCCACAGGACAGCACCAGATGGGATGGTCAGACATACCTGGTCATACACTGAGAGATTAGTCTGCCAGAGCCGCAGGTTTGCACCAGATTGGATGTCAGACAAGCCAAGGGTCATACACAGAGCAGATAGTCAGACAGAGCCACAGGTCAACACCAGATAGGGTAGTCAGATAAGCCTAAGGTTATACACGGAATGGTTAGCCAGCCAGAGCCGCAGGTTTGCACCAGATTGGATGTCAGACAAGCCAAGGGTTATACACGGAGCAGGAAGACAGACAGAGCCACAGGTCAACACCAGATCGGGTAGTCAGGCAAAACCAGGTAATACACAGGGCAAACAGAAGCAAAACTGCACTGGAACACCACAAAAGAGCAACTGAAGTAGTGTCCAGGAAGTTTACATACAAATTGCTCCACCCCCAAGAGGTGGTGCAATTAATGTATGTCCCTTTAAGAACCAGCTCACAACGTCATCAGGGAATCCCTGTGACGTGCGCCCAAGTTCTGATGCGGCTGGAGCCGCCAGGGGGAGCAGCAAGGAGACTGGTCACCTGGATGAACACCAGGGTTCACCGGTACTCCCAACAGACGCAGCAACCCGTGAAGACGCGGAGACCGGCCGTCCACAGGGTCTGGGGGCCGGCTCGGAGATAAGCAACCGCTTACACTAAGGAAACATTGATTTGTAGGACTTAGGCTTGTTAGAAGAAGCCCCCAAAAGTTGAGCCAGCACGTCATGTCATGTTGGCCACTGGCCATTGTCAAATGCCGTGATGTAGATGCAGAATTTTCAACTGCTGTTCTTGCTGCTGCTGAGCTGTTTGATGTGATCAACAACAGCAGTAACATGGGTCATGGATGATGAAAGTTCCACTTGCCATGACTAGCTCCAGTGATGCGACTGAGGCAGTAGCATCACCATAAATTGTCCCCACCACTTCATGTATATGTGGAGAAAAGAAGAAGCTGGCCACTAATGCTTCTCCACCTGCCCCTCTTCCAAGATAATGGGTGTGTTGAGAATAGAAATGTTTTGCTTGAGAGCAGGATTTGTGCCTCTCACATCAGTAACTGAAATGTGCACAGTGTATATAAGGGAAGGACTGGGAACAATGGATACATCTGTACTCACATGAAACACCTGGCACAACTCTATCCATACATGACACAGAGTCCCGAATGTGAAATCCCCCACCAGAAACCAAGTACTGCTGCTGTCACTATGCCCCTTGTCCATACCCTGCTAAGGACACATGACAACTTGCTGACAGTTTAATAGTAATGATAAACCGTCCCTGACACTATCTTAGCATATTCTGTGGGATGGAATCTCCTCAGATGTCCATTGATGCCCTGCTTGCGATTTTCCTCATCCACACTGCCATGTGTGGTCAGTGCACCACACAGTGTGCAATGAGTGGACACAAACTGCCATATCCTGACATCTACAGAATGGCTATCACTTGTGACTTGTCACAAATTGTGCACAGTGATGTTGATTACTGCACTGTGCCTGACCAAGAGAAAAATAGTCCCACACCCATGACTTCAGGGGGAGGGAAAAGGGGGAGGGAAGAACCTTCTCTTTCTTCTTCTCCTCCACAATCCCCTTCACTGGCTGGGACAGAGGATGATATTGCTGCTGTTGCTGCTACTGCCTCAGAATCAGCATTGCAACTAGGACTAGGAGTATTGCCGCTGCTGGCAAGAGGAACCTGTCCTAGTCCTGCATCACTTGTTGAACCCATTTCCACTGTGTCCACGGTGGTCTGTGCCACACTAGCTTGCTCCTCAACATCCTGCTGCACTTGCAACTCGGCAGCAGAAGGAATTAGAGCAGTTACAAACTCTGCAAATTCCAAAATCTCTCTGCTGGTGGTGGTGGTGATGCCCATTCTCATCCCTGTCTCCCATTCCTTCCCAGTTTGGGCTGAAAGACCATCAATGTCTCTTCCACACCAGCTTCTCCACCATCATCATCATCATCACCACCACCACCAGTCCCTCCATACTACTGCTGTTCTATTACTGACATCTCACTGGTTGGAGGAGTTGATGAGAAATGTGACAGGGGGTCCCCTAATGTCATACTTGCCATTTTTGTTGACCTGAAGAAGGCAGACTTGCAGCAGGCCACAGGCAACTGATATGTTCTCCTGGTGGTGGTATTATTGCTGCTAGGCAACGATTCTGCCTTCTTCAAGATCTTGCTCCACCTGGAAAATGCCAGGGACAAGGGGATCCCCAAGTTCTGGGGAATGGTGTGGGCTACCTTGACCACTAGTCTGGCTGCTCTCAATTGCTTACCTACCACTCTCCTAATGCTAATGCTAGTCTCACCAGCTGCTTCACCATCACTGTTACTACCACTAACACCAACCACATCACAGTCTCTAGTAATATGATGATCACTCCCCTCCTTCACTCCTAACACTAACAAGCTGCTGTTCTTTCTTAGTAGTAGTAGTAGTACTACTAATGGTGGAACTGCTTGGGGATGGCAAGTGTGACTTAGGGTCCCCTGTTTTCACACTTAGCATCATCTTCTCCTTCCCCCCTCCTGAGAATTACAAGACACACTGGTAACAGGTTCAGCACTGGTGGCAGCAGGTTCAGCACTGGCAGCAGGCACAACACAGGTTGCAGCTGGGGCAGCACTGATGGCAGCAGGGGCAGCACTAACAGCAGGTACAGGCAGCTGACCTCTCCTCCTTTCACTACTACCCTCTTCTTTCTCCCATGAGATTAAATTTTCTCAAATTCCCTAGAGGTGATTTATGGGGACTGGCCAGCATTGGGTCAGTAGAGGTCACTTCCTCCTCAGTCTCACCAGACACATAAGGGTACTTCTGTCTACCCCCCAGCAGCCCCAGAGCCAATGAAAGCCTGTGTAGAGGGAGCACGCGTCCAGGACAGCAATAGAATGAGCACAGGCTTCATCAGGAGATTTTTAAAGATGGCGCCCAGGCTTCTCTTGCCAGAAAACTTTAAGAGGTGATATTTAAGAATAAAATAACGATGAGCAAAACTATTGATAGCGATTCACTTTATTGAGTATCCACTATGCTATATAGAATTTTTGAAGTAGGACATTACTAATGCTTTAAGTTTAATTTCTCTTAATCCAGTTCTGTATTTTTGTATTATATTATTTCAAGTTTTGTTAAATGCTGTATACATGTATGATGCTATATAAATAAAGATACATACATACAGGTAAAGGAATCTTAGTAGGCTTTCAAGCTGGATGAGCCATAGTTGTGCTGGGGGCTGAAAGTGGTACTGGAGTCACGGGGTCTCCAGAAATGGATGGCTGAGTCATGGTAGTGGAATGTGGCAAGTCTAATACCTAAAACCTAAAATCCTGCAGGAGCTGGTCATAGCTGGAACAATGACTGGAGAGGCTGGAATCTATCTTACTGGCAGTCGAGGAGAGATGTAGCCCAGTCAGAGATTAACCTTCCTGGATACCTGGCTGGGATCAATCCCGCAGACCATCAGAGGAGTGCAGGCCCTGCAGGATATCGACCTGCCTCAAACAAAAAACTGGGATCAATCAAACAGATGAGGAGGTGGTAGCTGGCCTAGTCTGAGATTAACCAGTGCACAAGATGCTCTCGAGTAACAAGCAGCAATGGGTGATCGAAGTTGATGCCAAGATCAAAACCGGGATATCAGCAGAAGTACCAGGGGTGAGGCATCAAGCCGGGTCATAAGAGGAAGTCAAGGAGTTCAGGGAGCGAACAGGAACAGTAGTCAGGAACAAAGAGTGGGTCAAGCAGGAAACAACATGCCAGAGATTCACTAGGTATGTAGGGTAACTAATTGGGCACTGGAATCCAGAAACAGGAAGATTTTAATGGGCTATCTTCCAATCATGAGTGAGAGGGGAGGAGAACAAACAAGCAGCATGAAGCTCTGTTACCTATCAGTCAAAAGTGTTTTTTTTTTTCAAATATAAACTTTCTTTGTTTGTCATTCAGTAATCACACACATACTCCCTGTAACTACAAGCAACACCATTTCCCTCTCTTTGCCTATCTGTCTGCTTCTATATTTGCAGGTTTCTTTTTTTTTTAAACTTACACTAACATGACAGGAGTACATAAGGCAATTTCACGGGAGTGTGTGTGTGTGTGTGGGGGGGGGGTTTACATTATCATCATTAATTTCAGTGACATGAAAAAGGTGGAAAGTAATGCATTGGAGATCTTCTAGTAGCTCCATTTAAGTCAAAAGGAATTTTAATTTTTCCCTGTGGTGTACTTGGTTTTCTTTAGAATTGTTCATATATGATTTCTGCATAAGACACTTGATCATTTTATGCGATACCTCCTGGCTCAGAATTACTTCTTAACACTGCTTAGTGGCACTTCAGACAGTCTAAAAGATGAATACAATTTTTTATTGTAATAATGAAGTATTTCATGAATTTTGAAACGTGTAACTGGAAAAGAACCTGTGTTTTAGTTCTGCATGTGCAAAATTGCATGAGCTCAGTGGGTAACCTGGATTTCCTGACAGATCTGATAGAATCTGTACTTAGCTAAAGATGCCTATTGAGCAATCTCCTGCAGACTGACAGTGATTGCTAATGTCTGAATGCTGAGCAAATTTCTCAGTTTGATGAGATTATTACTAGCCTAAGTGTGAACCCCCTATGCATTGCATCTGCATTTTTACTTCCTATGTGTGTGCTCCTGTACATGCTCGTTTACATAGAAGAATCACACAACTGTGAAATAGGAGTGTCTGGAAAATACACAGCATTAAAAGGGAATTATTTTACTACCGATCACAAAAACGATCAGTGTTTTGATGTTCCTCGACATGCAGTAGTGTACTTTTTTTTAAACTTTCATAGATTTGGAAAACACACATGATTACATTACTATACCTGGATCATAGAACCACAATTTTTCAATAAAATCACTGTATTTTATTGACTGCGATGTTGTCACCTTTAGTTTAGATAGTTAAACATAGAAATATATTAATCACCTATATAAGACTGAAATTCCATTACAGCTGGATCAAAATTCAGGGGTCAAAGGGTCAGTAAAGGGCCTATTTATGCCTTTTTCCAACTCTATCTATTCCATCATGGCCGGTATGTAGACTGTGTTTTACAGTTTGGCACAATACATACAGAAATGTCTTTACAATGCCCATTTTATGCTGCTGATCCTGGGGAAAAGGCCTTTTTAGCTTCAGAAAGCTGCAACCATAGCAACCACCCCACATTCAAATAAGTCCCTCTTAACACCTTCAATGCATTGGTGTGTAATATGTAACTCTGTGCCACCAGAGGGATTATGTGAAGACAAACATACTCTACCCCATCACCACCCACTAGCCAAACTAAACCCACAGTTAACGTCTCTGTTACCAGAAAAGCATTTCAATCAATACATTTTAGCTGTCCTAGCAAACATTAATTATTTTTTATATATAAGGCCTAACTGGTATTAAATACATATTTCAATTAACTTTCACCTTATTTCTCTAGCTGTGGTAGGTTTTTAGATATTTTTTCTTAACCCTTTGGGTGCCAGAGTGGTATCCAATACATTGCTTTGCAATGTTTTGGATACCCCTCTGTCACTCAGGGGTTAAACATATTTTATTTGTGCAGAAATATAGTGGAGAACCATGGCAACACTGAGTTGAATGTACAACATAAGAAAAGACCAAGGACCAAATAAGGTTTGAGGTTTTTTACAGTAGTAAAATGGGCAGACTAGATGGGCTGAATTGTTCTTGTTTGCCATCAAATTCTATGTTTCTATCAAGGGAAGTATAAGTTTTTTCTTACTTACACACCATACATAGAGGTGGTGGGTTGTGGAAGGGTTTCCAGGAACCCCTTTTGCTTTTTGTATTTTTAACCAATATTTTTTTTTTCACATCCATTAATTGCAAAAATTATATGGGGTGACTGGACCATATTTTGTTCACAGTTGTCATCCTGATCTCATCAGGATGGAGATTTTGGTGGATAGTGCTATCCCCCATAATTAAATAAGGGTAGTTTTGATCCTTTTTTAAAACACTCATGAATGCCTCCATTGCCAGTGTGGCTAACTGTGACAACAGAAGGGTTAATCATGGATTGGGGGTAGTGGAGTATTTTAACTACTCAGAATTTACCACTCCATTGCTAGAGGAGTGAGATCACTGCAATGCGGCAACACAAGGAATACCTATTTCTGTGGACGGATTGTTTGAGAGTGGCAGGGGATGGCTGCTTTTGTGTTTCTTAAACTTGATGGTTAACGTCTCCCTGGTCGGAGCAGTTAGATCACTGCAATCAAGCAACAGAGGGGTTAACCTCGGGTGGCAAGAACATGGGCAGCGTGTTTGGGCACATGGGGAACAAGGCAGAGGACTGGGCGACTATTGCCTCCCCCCACCCCAATTTCCCCTGTCTAACCTAGTCCAAGGAAAATGGCCACTTTCTTTAGGCTCCCTAGCCTCCCTTTGTGGTTTTTGGGGACATTTTTCAGAGCTTCATAAGAGTTCCAATATTGCATTTATTGGAGAAAAATCTGCAGCCTAGCAATACAATTCTGACCCCAATTAAGAATGTGACTGCAGAATTGATCAGCTGGAAGTATCTCCTGAACCGAAAACTCACAGTTTGACTAAAATGTCCTACTTTAATGGGATCTCTGCTTAAGATTGAATGGATCCTCCTTTCAAGAGAATGGTCTAATGATCACACTCAAAACATAACCCATGGAGACACACACACACACACACATAGCTCAGTGTAAAGTTAATTCTTTGTGCTGCCACAAAAGTGTTCATTTCACCTGCCATTACAGATTAGGTACTGTTTATAATATGAATTAAGTATTTTTTAGTTCAGAAATGTTTTTCATAATTTTTTATAGAAAAATTTACAGAAGAAAATATATTTGAGTTAGTTATGAACTACTGGAAATAATAAATCATATAATTCATTAAAAGCATTTACCATGGGTAACACAAAGTGTATATATTTATGTATAAAGGCAATTTATGTCATTTCATGCATGTCTTTATAGCTTAACCTGTTTTAACATATTGAAGCCAATTCTACAGCATGAAGTCAAGTGCAAAGATTCATGATGTTTCTTGTGTTGTGCTTTAAGGATATCCAGGTCTATGCACTTAATCTTGCTTTGAAATATGTTGTCATCTGCACGGGTGACAATGTAACATTGGTGTTAGAAGTACAGAATGATTAAGAGACTTGTCTTTAGAGCTGACACTGAAATTCCCTTACTTCAGTATACTGACATGTACACTGAGCTCCTATGTCAGGCATAATTACCTGGTGTCCAAAGTAGCTCTGTCTCTTTCTCTCAATTATGTGTAGAACTTCCACCTCTCCCCTGGGCTGTGCTGAGAATTCTCCTGGATTTTTTTATCACAGCAAGGGGCATGTAATACTACAATTGTACACTCAACCAGGCACTGGAATTTATTTTCTAGGTCTATGTCAGTGTAATGCCAATTCATTAAGCTACTTATACCAAAAATGTTCCACGTAATGTACCTTGGGGAAGTTTATGGGTAGTTTTAGGTGTTCCTTTCCTCTACAACTTGATTTACATTATAAGCATCAATTATCAAGCTAAAGAGGTGTAATACTGGAGCAAACCAAGTGCACCATAGGGGAGAAATGAAAATTCCATTTTAAACCTTTGAGTGCCAGAGAGGTATCCAATGCATTGCATTGCAATGAATGGTATATCTCTCTGACAGTCTAAGAGTTAACCATTTGAATGCTAGAGAGGTCTCCAATTGACTGAGACCTTTTTAGTATTACAGGGTTTAAGATCCCCATGCAAATCAATAGTAAGTTACAGAATTTTCATTTCAACCCTATAATGCAATGGGTTTTCACCATAGTTGCTCTTCTTTAACATTATAAATAAGCCCTTATGTATTAAACAAGGAGCAGAGGAAATTGAGCAACTTTTCTCCATTTACCTACATATGTTAGAGTGGAGGCATTCAGGGCTTGCTAGCATTTAAATCTTATTGGCTACAGATTATGTGCACTGGCATGTACTGAAGAGTATGTGCATATCATGGAGGCCGGAACTGTCATTTGTGAATAGAAATGGGCAAAAAGTGCCATTTTTGTTGCTGCAAGAATTTTCATGAAAAATTTATCATGTTCAGCTTTTTCCAAAGGAATTCCCACTAATAGAGAAACCCATACATTGTCTGCCACAGATAGGCTCCATTTTCCACCTATGTTTTCAGTGCTGGTGAAAGTTCTCGACCCCATACTATAGAAACCCAGAACTTCCCACTATACAGCATGTTATAGAATAGAAGGTATTAAGAAAGGAAGCAGAGAGCGATAGAGAGACAGAAAATATAATTAAAATAAATGTTGTTTGGTGTGCTGGATATCACAAATGAGCAGCAAGAGAAGTTGGAGGGCAGCTGTAGCTGAATCAGAGGTGAAGGAATTCAGCAGCAGCCAGAGTGGAGCGAGGTAACTTCCCTCTGCCCAAATGAACCCCAGTTCCCCAACATCTGCCCTATGGATATGGGGAAGTATAATAAAAAGGGGATCACTGGATAGGAGTATCAGAAGCACAGGTCTGCTATCTGAATCTACTGCTACTGCTGTCAATGTGCCTTCTGTGGTGATGTCAAGTATGACAGAAGAGGACCCTCTGTCACATTTGTCATCATTCACCAGTCAGTCCTATAGAGCAGCAAGGGACTGGTGGTGATGGTTATGAGAGTAAGTGCTGTGGAGCAGCTGATGTTGAAGTGAGTAAGAGAGTGTTCTTGACAGAAACTGATAAGGAATGGGAGAAAGAGGTGCATTTGGCAGTGTGTGTCCCACCACCACCACCAACAGTGACATTCTGGCATATCCTGCTACTGTAATTCCTGATTCTGACTCATTAAAGACAGGAATTCATCTGTCACAGCAGCAGGTGGACAAAAAGGCAAGTGTGTAACAGACCACCATGGCCACCATGGGATTGGGTTCAACAAGTAGTGATCTGGGACTAAGAAAGGTAGATAAGTTTCCACTTACCACTAATCCTGGTCCTAGCACTAGTGCTGATGTTGAGGTAGGCAACAGCAGTAGCCCCTGCCCCAACCATTTCAGTTGCTTTCTCATGGGTGTGGGAATAGTTTTCCTTTGAGGCAGCCTCAGTGCAATCATCAGCAACTGCACTGTACACTACGTGTGATAAGGTAGTGAAAAGGCAAAAGCAAGGAACACACCTTGGCACATTTGCCCTCATTAAGAAGATGCAACATGAACACCCCAATGTTTATGTTAAGCATGTGAAACCTTCACTCCCATTACCACTGTCTCTGTGCCACTTGTCCCTGTCTAAAGGCACAAAGACTGGGGGAGAAACTCCCATAGAAAGATGAGGGAAACCACCCAACCAGGCTGGTCTTTCAAAGATGACAGTAACACCCGCGTAAACATCTTATTCATCTACTAGGGTCCAAGTGTGGTAAAATATCCTATAATTCCCCCAGCACCCTCAGGATCTACTTCATACTCAGCAGTACCACCACTGCCTCCATTACCTCCATCACCTGCTGATAGATGTGAGTATCTGCCAGCTCATCTCCACCCATTGCATCGTCTGTGGTGCATCAACCGCACATGGCAAAGTGGTGACGAGCAATCGAAGGCAGGGTATCAGAGCTTCATATTCTGGAGAAGAAAGAATGATAGAAAGTTTTGACAAAGGGATAAAAAAGTACACCAAACACTACACAGTTATGCCCTTATCTCTGTATCATATATTATACATGTTGTGCTATCCCGAGGGAACAAGAATAGGGGTCTGGCAGTGTCCATGGGGATTTGTGGCTACCACATGCCCCCCAGCCTTGTTCCCTTTCCCACTGGTAGCCATAGAACCCCATGTACACTATCTGACACACTCCAGCCTTTTCCCCTTGCTTACTTCTAGCCATTAATCCCCATGGCCACTGCATAGGCAAGGGAAGAAGCCTGTGGGGGTGTCAGCCACTGTATGTGGGCTGACACACAATGATGATATTCTCCCACAATACTTATTTTCAGCATGTATGTACACATAGTATCTACTGTATACCTATAAATATCTACTTTAGACTAAACAAAGTACATAAATACAAGGGGTGAAATGACAGGTGGTACAGAGAGTGCAGTTGCACCAAGGTCTATCATCCAGGGTTCAGTAAATTATAGTTAGGCCTGTTAACATTTTTTTTTATAGGGAGCCCCAAAAATGGTTGCACTGGGGCCCTCAAATAACCAGTTACAGTACATCCACTACATCTTGTACATCCACTTTGGTCAATTTCAGTAAAATGACACAAGAAATCTGACCTTTTAATGACAATACTGCTGTGTTTCATCCACAGATCAATCGAACTTAACGTGTGACTTAAAGGGATAGTAATGCTTCATAATAAAAGCAGCTTTAATTAATCATCATAGTATTTGGACTTTGGAGAGTATTATTTCAATTCTGCCAGAGTTGTAGTTCCAGAGTAATTCAGTGACAAAGTATCCCCTTCCCTCCCCTTTTACTGATGTAACACTGTTCAGCCAGATCAGAAGGGAGGTGCCCAGGTAGACTACAGAGAGGGACAATCTTCAATTAAGATAAGGGAAAAACCTGAAAAACTTGTCAAGGGGGGCAGGGCTTTCATTGTTCTCATAGGAAGAAGATTGTCCCCTTCTGTTATCTATCTGGTCTATGGACTGGTTTCCACATCTGAGAAGAGATGGCTTACACTACGTAAAAGGGGCGGAAGGGGAAACTTTGCTTGTGAATATCTCTCAAACCATAAAGGTTTGAGAGATAAGACTTATATCGTTCATGCTTTTTTAATGCCTACAAAATAAAATAAAGATAAAATGAAGTATTACTATCCCTTTAACTTGTGCTTGTGTGTACAGAAAATCCAGATTATCAGATTGGTCAACTCCTATTCTGTTAACATCTTAGTTTCTCAACTGTAGTGCATTGAAGACCTTTATAGCTTCAAAATGGTTAGTAACTAGAAATGAGAGAAGTCAAATTTATTCCCTGAGTGAAAGTCCACAGCATTTGTTTTTTTCACTTTTACCGCAGGAAATTCGTTTTTTTCTTGCTTTTCCACTAACACTTGAAATGTTCTTCAAGACTTTTTAAATTTTCTGCCTATGTTTCTCCATGGAGCAGGATTTCCTGCAGTCATAGAATCAAAAGCCTGAACCCTCCTTTATTGAACAGTGTTCAGAATTCCATGGAGCCATATAGGCAAATGTAAATAAACTGAAAGAGAGAGGGATAAAAAAATAATGAGCAGACTTAAATAACCCTGAAAACTGAGAAAACAATTATGAGCAGGCATGCACAGCCAGTTAAGCAACTGGTGGTAGCAAAGCCAGACAGTACTATGCCAATTCCACCCTTGCCAGGAACATATGTCACCCATTTGTGACATTATGGTGTTTGCTGCAATGTTTGCAGCGGCTTCTGTCTGTGAATATGTTTCCTTGGGGACAGGAAGAGACTAAGCAGTTCTCAATGACTGAAATAAGCACAGTGCATGAAAATGAACATTGTGATGAGGGGCACTCAAGGACACAAATGGTATACCAGCTCCCTTATGCCTACCATTATATTGCTCTCTGCAGCACTGTCATATGAGCCACATACTCACATATGCAGAGGCACAGTCTTCTGGTAGTGGTGGCACTACTCTGGACTGCTGCTTGGAGTGCTGCCATTGGCCTGCTGGTGGGGAATGGCTAAATTTGTCTGCTGGCTGGGAGTGGTAACATTTGCAAATTGCCTGTTGGCTGGGAGTGGGACTAATTATTTTGCCTGCTGCCTAGGACTGGGACAACCAGCAATTTCATGCTGGGCAATATTTGTTTTTGTCAGTTGGCCTAGATGTCTGATGTCTCCATTGGGGTGGTATCACTGTGCCCGTGATTCTGCGACAGGGCGACATGTTTACTTCCGGGTTTGTGGTGCACGGTTCTTATTGGCGATTGGGCACTGGCTCTGCCTAGGGTTAGCCTTTTAAACTCTCTCCTGTCATCCTTTCAGCGCTCTTTTGTGGTGTACCTGTACCTAGCATTTGTGTTGCTGCTTGTTCCTGCTCTGTGTATGACCTGGTTCGCTGACCACGCTCCTGTTGTTCCTGTGTTCCGATTCCATTGCTGACTAGGACTGGCTGACTACCTCCGTGTGTACAGACCTGGCTTGGCTGAGTATCTGATTCCATTGCTGACTAGGACTGGCTGACTACCTCCGTGTGTACCGACCTGGCTTTGGCTGAGTATCCGATCCTGTTGCTGAGGAAACATTGATTTGTAAGACTTAGACTTATTAGTGGCACAAGCCCTAAGGAGACATTGATTTGTAGGACTTAGGCTTATTTGGCACAAGCCTCAAGGAACATTTATTTGTAGCAACATGCCCTCAAAATTCACATTTTTTTTAGGCCTATTTTTATTTATTTATTTTTTTTTTAAGCACAAACCCTTTGGAAAAAAAATGCCCTACTGGACTAGTGCCAGCAGGTCATGTCGTGTTGGCCAGTGACCACTGGTCATTGTTATATACCCAGATGTATAAACGGAATTTGTGACTGCTGTTCTTGCTGCTCCTGCTGCTGAGTTGTTTAAGCAGTAGGATGAGTAGGCAGCTCAAAGGGAATGGCATCAACAAAAGCAGTAACATGTGTGATGGATGATGAATGTTCCATTTGTCATGACTAGTCCAGTGATGTACCTGAGGCAGTAGCAGCACCATAACTAACTCCACCAATTCAGGTATATGTGGAGAAAAGAAGACGTTGACCACTAATGCTTCTCCAGTTGCCTCTCCTCCAAAATCATGTTGAGAATATACATTTTTCCCTTGAGAGCAGGAACTGCGCCACTCACACCAGCAACTGCAATGTGCACAGTGTAAATAAGTGAAGGACCGGGAACAATTTACATCTGTATTCACATGAAACACCTGGCACAACTCTATTCAAACACCATGACACGTAGGGTCCCCAATGTAAAATCCCCCTACCAGAAACCAAGTACTGCTGCTGTTACTATGCCCCTTGTCTACACACCACTAAGGACAAATGACAACTTAATGACAGTTTAACAGTAATGATGAACCCTCCCTGCACCAGCTTAGCATATTCTGTGGGATGGAATCTCCTCAGATCCTGCTTGATGCCCTGCTTGCAATTATCTTCTACCACACTGCCATGTGTGGTCAGTGCACCACAGTGTGCAATGGATGGACAAGAACTGCCACATCCTAACATGTACAGAATGGATTTCACTTGGTGGAGGAGATAAAGATGAACAAGGTGGATTGGCAGAAGATGTAGTTACCTTAGAGCAAGTAGGTGATGGCGAGCTAGTTGTTTCACTCGTCATTGAGCTTTCAGCCTCTGGCTGGGTTCTCTATTCTTCCTCCTCTTTGATGTAAACCTCGCCTCTTGTTGCCTTTCAGGAGAGTCAGCAACAGTGGTGCTCAATTTCTGTGGTGGGTGTTTGGCTTTAACATGTTTGGCATAAATGTCTCAGTGTCTGTTTTTCATGTGTGATATCAGGGAGGTTGTATAAAGGTGTGTTCCCTCCTTTCCCCTTCTCACTGACTTGTCAAAAATTTTGCACAGTGCCGTTGTTGATGACTGGAAAGGTGGAGAAGAATGACCTATTTCTTCTTCTCCTCCACATTCCCCTTCACTGTCTGGGACAGAGGATGATGTTGCTGCTGTTGCTGATACCGCCTCAGAATCAGCAACTAGAACCAGGAGTATTGCTGCTGCTGCTGGCAAGTGGAACCATTACTAGTCCTGCATCACTTGGTGACCCCATTCATACTACGTCCATGGTGGTCTGTGGCACACTAGCCTACTCCTCAGCATCCTGCTGCCCTTGCAACTCAGCAGCATCAGAAATTAGAGCCGTTGCAAACTCCACAAATTGCAGAAGCACACTGCTGGTGGTGGTGCCCATCCACATCCCTGTCTCTCATTCCTTCTCAGTTTGTTTAAAAAGGCCATCAATGTTTCTTCCTCTCCAGCTTCTCCACCATCATCATCACCATCACCACCAGTCCCTCCATGCTACTGCTGCTGCTCTATTACAGACATTGCATTGGTTGAAGGAGGTGATGGGAATTCTGACAGAGGGTTTCCTAATCTCACACTTGCCATTTCATGTTGACCAGAAGAAGGCAGACTGGCAGCACTAGCAGCAGACGCAGGCAGTTGATCTGTTCTCCCGGTGTTAGTGGTGGGGGTGGTATTATTGCTGCAACAATTCTGCCTTCTTCAGTTTAATGTTTCACCTTGACAATGCCTAGAGGGGAAGGGGACTCCCAGGGTCAGGGAAATGGTGTGGGCTCCCTTGAGCACTAGTTTGGATGGTCTGCATTGCTTCTCCTAGCACTCCCCTAACGCTAGTCCCACCAGCTGCTTCACCATTATTGTTACTATTACTAACCCCAACCACATCAAGTTCAGTCCCTGAGACTTCCTCCTCCCAGTCACTAGTAATATGATGATCACCCCCTCATTCACTCTTAACACAAACTCGCTGCTGGACCTTCTTAGTTGTAGTACTGGTGGCAGGACTGCTTTGGGATGGCAAGTGTGACTTAGGACCCCCTGCTGTCACACTTCGCATTATCTTCTTCTTCCCCCACTCCTGAAAATTACAAGACACACTGGCAGCAGGTTCAGCAATGGCAGCAAGCACAGCACTGGTTGCAGCAGAGGCAGCATTGGCAGCAGGTGCAGCACTGGCAGCAGGCACAGGCAGCTGATCTGTCCTGCTCTCACTTCTTCCCTCTTCTTCCTCCCACAAGATTAATTTTCCCAAGATCCCTAAGGTTGATTTAGGAGGACTGGCAAGCATTGGGTCTGTAGTGGTCACTTCCTCCTCAGACTCATTGGACACAAGTGTCCTTCCAGCTCCTCCTTTTATAGCAAAAAGGTGAAAAACACATTAATAAAGGGGTAAAAACTTTCTAGGCATTGAAGAATTTGTGCCAATGGGTGAAAGCTGCAAATATTTTAATTGCTGTATTTTAGCGGATTTTACCACTAAATAGTGGAAGGCAACGTGATTTTTGTTCATTTTTAGCAGGAATATGATGGGACCTCTCGCTCAACCGTAATCATTACCTGGGGAAGTGTGATATGCCGGGAGGATGGAGAAAGATTTGGCTGGGGAGAGACCTGTGATTGGAGGAGGATCAGGAATCAGGATATAAAAACTTTTTTGACACTGCATGTGTAACTATGTGTGTGCACATGAAGGGAGAAGCCTGAGGTTTGAGGAAAAGAAGAGGGCAATGAGCCCTGTGGGTGGAGCAGTAGGAAAGAGAGATAACTGGCCACAGATAGAAAAACTTAGCTCAGGAGAGTTAGGAATGGAGTGAGAGAACTGGGGTGAGGGAAGACCTGACCTATGTGTAAAGGAGGGGCAGGGTAGAGATACCAGATATAGCTGGGGGGAGGTAGCTCTAGCTGGGTGATAGATATGATCTTTAGGAGAAATGGAAGAGAGATCTGCTGGCAGAGATACATTTGTGGTCATCTGTGGGGATGTGTCTGTGAAGGAAAGAAAGCAAGCCTTTATGTTATACACAATAATTATATATCTATATCTGAGCTCTAGAGTCTGGGAAGGCCTCTCAACATGGGTGAAGGAGGGGCTGGATAGAGAGACCAAATATGGCTGGAGGGAAGTAGCTCTAGCTGGGTGATAGATAAGATCTATTGGAGGAAACAAGGAGATTTGAGAGAAACTTGTGGTCTGTGGGGAAGGTTCTGGCAAGGAAAGAAAGTATTTATGTTAAATACAATAATTATATATCTATATCTGTATTTAAACTCTGGAGTGTGGAAAGTCCTCTCTGTTTGGGAACTCAAGCCATGTAAAAGTTAGTCTGCTAGTGCTCAAAATAAAGAGAGAGAGAGAGAGAGAGAGAGAGAGCTTCATGCACAAAACAAAAGAGCAATTCTGGAGCAAACCAACTGCACCACTGGGGTCAAATGTAATTTCCCATTCAATATATATCATAATAAATATTGAATATATATATTTGGACAGCTTGAATGCTAGAGAAGTTTCCACTGCATTGTTCTGCAATGCATTGGAGACTACTGTATTGTTCAATGGGTTTAAAGACCAATATAAACCAACAGGAATGTTAATTTGTTCCGTATCATGCAGTTGGTTTGCTCTGAAATTGCACCATGAGACCGTCTGTTACATTTGCTCATTTTGTTCATTTTCTTACTTACTTTTTTCATTATTTTATATTAGAATTGTGTTCAGAGAATGTGATTTGTATTTTTTACATTTAATATTTGCCAAAAACATAACTTGGAAATATGTGCATTGTTTAACCCTTTGAGTGCCAGAGGGGTATGCAACACATTGCAGAGCAATGCTTTGCATATCTTTCTACCAGTCAAAGGGTTAAAGTAATGCACATATCCCAAGTTAAAAGACAAGATTCCCCCAAACCAAAAACGTTCTCCCAATCCCTTTCGCAAAAAAGCAATTCTATGGTCTTAATTGAAATCTAATCGATGAAGCAAAAATATTGTGTCTTTGTAAAAAAGATCCCGTTATAGATCCGCTGCTGTCACCGGCCATGGCAGCAGGAAGTGAGACAGCTGAACAGAGACTGACTTTTATATGGACAGTCTCTGTTCAAAATATCTCCCAGATATCCATTGGCTGGGATGTGTGCTTACGCATCTCCCAGCAAGTCAGCTTTTAGTGTGTGTGGGGGGGGGGGTGATGGAACCTGCTGTCAGAATTAATATGCTTATATTTAGGGGGGAATGTAAGCGTTACCCAGGTGCCGACACACCTTCCAGCTCTGTCTAGGGGTATGCTATATGTTGGAGGTAGTCCTTGGATGAAGTCAGGAGAAGTTTCTTTCAAGATGGATGCAGGTTTTTGGTTCAGATGAAGTACAGAGAGAACACACTCCAGTACACAGGGTTACATCAGGAAGTCTCAAGGAAATGTAACATTGGATTAGTTAGCTGCTGGCCTTTTTATATGCAGATCTTGGACATCTTCTCTGGATGTTTCTACCCAGAGCGGCTTACTCCCTCAGTCCTGACCAAACAAAGAATACAATAGATCCTGTTTGTTCAAGCCCAGTTGGGGCTATATGTTTTATGACTGAGGGGATGTTAGTTTACATACAATCAAAGATGTCTTTGATCTCAGGCCATCATCTAGCAATCTTCCTCAAGGTTCATTTTATGGCATGTAGATACCATCTGTTAAACCAGCCCTTGTTTGGTCAGTTGATATGGGGATGACAACAAATATACTTCCTGCCAAACAAGTACCTATTTGGACAGCTGATATGAGCATGACAAACAAATAACTTTATGGCATGTAGATACCATCTGCCAAACAAGTCTTTGCTTGGGTTGCTGACAAGGGCGTGATAAACAAAGAATGAAGGAAAACAAAGGCCTGTCTCCCAGAGGACAATTTTTTTTTATTTGGAGGAATCTTGTCTTTCAACTTGGAATATATGCATTACTTTAACCCTTTGACTGCCAGAGAGGTACGCAACACATTGCTATGCAATTCACTGCGTACCCCTCTGGCAGTCAAAGGGTTAAACAATGCACATATTTCCAAGTTTTGATTTGGCACAACGTTTATTTTTCATGTTTTTTTCTATTTATAGGACAATATTTGAAACAAGGAAAATAAGAATACAAAAGAGAAGAAGACAGAAAATGGAGCGAAAGAGGAAGAAGGAAGATGGAAGATGACAGAAGAAGACACACAGTGGATGACAGGTAATTGTTAGACAGACCTGGATGGTAGTCTTGTCGCACTTCACTGTTTGGAGTAGTGTAGGGTTAGTGTTTGGGAAGGTGATTGTGTGTTGAGCTCACACTCTTTGCTTGACAGTTTCCTTTGATGATCCCATTACTCACTCTATTTGTGTGGTTTGGGAACTTAAAACAAATGACTGACATTTGGTCACAAGTAAGTTTCTGTGGCCCAATGTCCATTGTGGTTTCAGTTGACAGGGCAATTGAACACTGACAGAGTTTTTCTTTTCAGTCGATAGCCAGTTTTGCCCTATTGCACGTTTCAGCAGGATTCATTGATTCGAGGCCTAAATGTAGCAAGGACAAGTCTATTGCAAACAGTACCTTGTTCCAGTTGTTGTTAATAATATTTATGCACTCTAAAGCATACTGGTTTGATATTGATTGGTAATTTCTTACTACAGATATTAATATATTTTTTGGAAAGTTTAACTCCTTAGTGGCTGGCCGCTCACACATGTGGCCGGCACTTAACGGCCGCAGTGCATTTTTTTTTTTTTAAATTCCAGAGTCCCCGAACGGAGTGCAGCCACGAGGAGACCCGGAATCTGAGGACGTACATGTACATCCTCTGTCCTTAACCCCTTCGCGACACAGGACGTACATGTACGTCCTGTGTGGCTGTCACTTAGTGACAGAGGACGTACATGTACGTCCCGGAAATCCGGCTCCCCGTGCGGCTGCACGCCATTCAGGGACGCCGGATTCTTTTAGAAAAAAAGAAAAAAAAAAGTTAGACGGACGTTAAGTGACGGCCGCGTCTGCACGCGGCCGTCACTAAGGGGTTAAGGTACATCTGCTCAGGACGTACATGTATGTCCTTGGGCGTTAAGGGGTTAATGGCTTTAGCTGGGTTTGGCTGATTTTTATTATAGTCATCCGTACTTAATGAATGAAAACTACTGGGCTGTAATCATGATACTTTTTTAAAAGTGATGATGGTGTTGATGATGTTATTCCAAGTGTGGACAACCTGAGGCCCTCTAGCTGTTGAGGATTGCAACTAGGGATGGGCGAAAATTTTCCCCTCAAACTGAAATTGGCGAAAAATGGCACTTTCCACTTGGAAAACAATTTCCAGCGAAAACTGGCGTTGTTCCACTTTTTCCTGCCTTTTCCACCCATTGAAATCAATGAGAAGAAAAGTTTTCTACAGCTATATAAAAGGCTGTCAGGCTCTCACAGCAGCCATTCTGTGTTTGTGAGAGGAGAGAGCAGCATGTCTTTGAGCTAGAGGAGGTATGCAAATAAAGAGGAATTGAAGCTTAGTTTAGGAAGCCATTTAGGTAGAACATTTGTTCTCTGTATTAGGGGAGTCTGGGGGTACTCTAGGGGATAAGAAGTGAGGAAGGAGGTTGTCCTCCAAATACTCCAAAATTCCATGTGACTGACAGGCAAGACACAGACAACCTATTTGCTTGCTGATCTTGCTGTTATTGTCCCTGTGCTGGGTGGGGAAGTCTGGGAAAATCATTGCTGATTTTCTTTTTGAGTTATAATTTTTTTGGACAGACTGTGATAAGACAACAGGGTGGACAACTTAAAAAAAATAAAATAAATAAATAAAATAAAAAAGGAAATATCTTAGGTGACAGTGACAGACAGTTGACTGGGCTTAGGCAAGGCATCATACAGCTTTATCAGATGTGTTGTGCACTGTCCAGTAAAAAAACACAGTGTAGTTGCAGAATGTCCAGTAAACGCACAAGGGGAAGAGGGAGGGGTGGAGCAGTGTAGGGGCATGAGAGTAAAGTAGTAGTCCAAAACACCTACTGCATCAATGGTTGTTGCAGCATGTGCAATCAATGATGATGATCCCTTTACTCCAAGGGAGGATGCAGTTTGTCAAGGTCCCAGCAAAACTAGGTCCAGCACCACCAGTGCCAGTAGAAATATAGAACCATATAAGGTGAACACTGAAGACAACAATAAGTCACATTCAAGTGTTGGTGATGCTGGTAACAGCATAATAGAGGAAGGTGTAGCAGCTGAACCTGCTGCATCAGACAGTGAGACACCAAAACACCTGTCCTCAAAGCTTAGAGGAATATAAGGGTAGTAGTGGGCAAGAACTGTCAGGTGATGTTGATGCTTCTGAAGATGACCTAATGATGACTGGTGATGATGCAGATCTTGAATATATCCCTCAAGAATCCTTCTCTTGTTCAGATACAGATGAAGTTTAGAGTGAGGATGATGACAGGGCTATAAGGTTAGCAGAAAGTCAAAGGCTGTATCTTCTTTTAAGGAGCACTGTGCCTGTCTATAAACTGTTTGAGAAAGCCATTGTAAAGTCTGACCCTGGACAAGTACAGATGTCAAAAAGCACACAGTCACCCTATCAGTCATCCTCAGCATCACTGCCTCTTCAAAGTCCAATTCCCACTCAGCCACACACACCTGTTTTGAGAACCCAGCAACACAGGTTAAAGTGATAGTAATACTTTGTTTTAACTTTATTTTATTTTGTAGGCATTAAAAAACATGAAGAATGATATAAGTCTTATCTCTCAAACCTTTATGGTTTATGAGATATTCACAAGCAAAGTGTCCCCTCCCCGCCCCTTTTACCTAGTGTAAGCCATCTCTTCTCAGATGTGAATCTGGTTGTATGACCAGACAGATAACAGAAGGGGACAATTTTCTTTGTATGAAAACAATGAAAGCCCTTCCCCCCTTGACAAGTTTTTCAGCCTTTTCCCTTATCTTAATTGAAGATTGTCCCTCTCTGCAGTCTACCTGGGCACCTCCCTTCTGATCTGGTTGAACGGGGGTGGGATACTTTTTTTGTGAATATCTCTTAAACCATAAAGGTTTGAGAGATAAGACTTATATCATTCTTCATGTTTTTTTTAATGCCTACAAAGTAAAATAAAGTTAAAATGAAGTATTACTATCCCTTTAACATCCACAGTGTTAGATATGAAGAGTACCTCTGGTGCTGCTGCTGTAAGTGCTGCACCTTTGACACCTAGTAGTAGTGGCAATAGAATTACATCAACATCTAGCTCCAGTGGTAGCAGTAGCAGAAACCACACATGACAGACAAAGCTAGGACAAAATATTTACAGCAGCACAGATGAGGAGGTGGAGGACAGATGGGTTCACTGCTATGACCGATAAGTAATGTGTGTCAATAATCTGAGAAGGAGGATAGAGTATGACAATGGTAAAAATACATACACAAATCACACCATGCCAGTCCCCCACCACCACCACTACAAATACATATCTACCACATTGTAGGTTGTACTTTATTTTTTTTATTAATTGATATCATCCTGAATATGTGCCAGTGTCACTTAAGCAAGAAAGTGTTGTGGGCAAAGGACAAATGCATTCTGCATGCTAACACATTTTTCAAGTCATATTTTGCTGTAAGACTCAGAACTGTGACTTTCAGCCATTTATTTCTAAACTTCAGCTTGCAGAAGAAGTAATATTACAGTGGGAAACGTAGTACCTATAGGAAATATAGATGAAAAATGTGTTAAAATAGGCGAAAAATGTGTTAACATAGGTGGAAAATTTGTTAAAATAGGTGAAAAGGTGGAAATTTTTTCATAGGCAGAAAGGCAAAATTTTTCACAGGAAAAGCGAGAAATCGGCACGTTTTTGCAAAATTTTTCACAGGAAATTTTTCACACTTCTCCCACCCCTAATTGCAACCTCCCATCATACTCTGTCAGCCAAAGGCTGGCTGGAGTTACTGAGAGCTGTAGTCCTTAAAAGCTGAAGGGTCTCATTTTGCGTACTGTGTTAGCAGAACCTGATTCTCTTGTGGTTTTGCCTTCACTTTTGAAGTCTGAGAAAATAGTACTTCCAACTATAAGCTGTAAAACAGCAGTTAATTTGCAGTATAATCTTATTTAATACACTTCTTTTGATGTCAAGATAAATGTATGAATCATCATGCCAAACTGATCTGAAACCTACAGTAATATTTCAGAAATTCTTCCAGGTTTGTTTTCTTCTGAACAAGGTCAAATTCAATGAAAAACCTGAAAACATTGAATTATATAGAAAATATGTTGACAAGACAGATAATTGTGTGAAAAATACAATTTACCAAGAGTGCCTTTTATTTTTCTTGACAGTTGTTTTAGACAAAGAGTTTGATAAGAGACATAAAACATGACAGCAAAAAATGATTAGTCATAACAGATGGATAATACTATAGCAATACGTTTTCATTAATGGAAACAAAGTGGTAATATGTGTATCCTATATAATAATTTTCTAGGATGTTTGTCAGAAGCCGTCATGCACAGTAGAGACTGCCTGAATGTACAGAATGCTGGAAGGTGTAGGAATGCTGGGAGTTGTAGGAATGCTGGGAGCATTCTGTGCTTTCAGGCAGTCTCTACAGTGCATGACTGCATTGGCGGCAGGACGCAGAACAGGACTGGCCTCTTATCCCTTTGAGTGCCAGAGGGGCATGCAACACATTGCAAAGCAATGCTTTGCATACCCCTCTGGCACTCAAAGGGTTAACATCACCTGAACCTTGGCCCATGTACACTGGCTTTTACATTAGTCTTATAATAACCATACACCTGGAAATTGAACAACCTCAAAAACAATACTATTCCAAAAGTGTCCTTTACAGAATAGAAGGATTTTCAGTTGGGGTGGGTGAAATTGTTCCTGTTACAAGTAAAAAAGGTGAATAATGGCACCTCCCACCATGAGAACTCCACAAAAAGAACAGTTTTTCTGCTTTTTTCTTTGCATAAAAATAATACATTTTTCCTCACATGAAGCGTTTCCCCCAGGCTTGTTGTCATTCTGTGTTTGGGAGAGAAAGAGAGAAAAATGCTAAAAGTTGGAGTTGGTTTATTTAAGGAAAATGGTGGTAGCCAGCTGTTCTTTTGACATATGGGATACTTGTAATGTATGCATGAAGGGTAAAGGATTTTAAAAAAAAAACATACAACAGCCAAAAACCTTTGACTAATAGGTGACAGTAACAGTAACAGTCAGATAGGAAGTGAGCTGAGTCTCAACTAAGAGTGATAGATGCTACTCAGAAATACATAATATATCACACATTCAAGACAAACAGACAACAAGTACATCTTAACATACTTTTTTGGCAAAGGTAATTTCACTGGCAGTATTGAAAAGGTGGGCAATTTAATGGATTCTATATCCATAGGATTTTCAGTGAAAATGAAAAAAATGTTTTTTCTTTCCGCAAAAATTATCTTTAAAGAAAGCACAACCGCCATAACAGAACAATATTAATCCATTGAGGACCAGTAAGGTGTGCAAAACTTGCTTCACAATCCTTTGTGAACTCTTCTGGTCCTCAAGAGATTTAACTCAAATTCTCACAAACATGCACTAATGTAATAACTTAGAAGTGTGAGTGCACTTATTTTACTCCAGTGAAAAAGTCATACAAAATTAAATATTTCCTAAAAAAGATATGTGTTTTCTTTATAAGGTTTTACTGTCGTTTATACTCTCTGTGGATGTTAGAGATGTCTGTAATACATTACATAAAAGGTGACTCTAAAATCTGGTGGATTGATATAGCCCTTTTTTATAACCTCTGGGGTATGATACAACCTCATTAATGGTTAAAAACCAAGTTAGATAAGAGAGGGATAGTTGACTGGTCTAATTTACTTCCAAAACAGTAAGTTCCCTCAAAAAGGAGGACAAAATCCCAGAACTGAGCACTCACCAAGTATAACCATAAGCAGTATAGTACTGTTAGTATCAATAACTAGAAAATAAAACACAATAGATATTTTAACCCTTTGAGTGCCAGAGGGGGTACAGAATGTATTGCAAAGCAATGCATTCTGTACCCCTCTGGCACTTAAAGGGTTAAACCAAATACAATTGGAGAGACATAAATAGAAAAGATGCATTACAGACTTAACTATTTCTCAAAACTGACAACTGGATTGTCCAAGACCTGGGTCTTAGTTCTATAACAAGATGAACAGGTGCACAGATAAAATTATATATTGCTGCAGCAACATACGGAGCAAACATATATCAATAAGTACTTAAGGTAAAAGGCAAATGCCAAAGGTGTAGCAGCTGAACCCAGAGACTGAATCAAATACTTTCCTTATTCTGAAGTAAAGTGTGGAAAGAAAGCTTTAAATTAAGTCCCTCCAAAGTATTGAGAATAATGTGTGTCTCACATGCTGGCAGTTCATTTCCACTGGGGCACTGTCAATATTGGCATTGTTTCACGTTTTAAAGGCACACTATTGAATCATATTGTAATCAAAGTTTATTTAGCAGTCTCTCGCTATGAAATCTCCACATAGTCCAACCAAATGTGAGACATCTATAGGCCTGTTACAGTCCTGTCGGCTACTTCCTGTTCACCTTGTGAGGTCTTGTGTAATCTCTTATACAGCCTTCAATAGTAATATATAAATTACCTTAGCAACTGATGCAATACCTTAAAAATAAATGCTTAACATGCTGATCCACATCAGCCTTCATATTGTTCAAAAGGAATGGGTGTTTTTTTGGTCAAATGATTTTAAATAAGAATGTGTTTACAAACAGTAATACCGCACAATAGGAGAGTAGGTCGGGTACAATTATTTTATATGTATCTCTTGCTGTGGCCAAAGCCGTAGTAAAGGTGCTGACAGCGAAGGCAGATGTCTGATCCCGGGTTGAGCTGGGACTCTAATGAGGATAGCAGTAGGTATACACAGGAGTATCAATGAACAGCAATGATGCACTGAAGGTAGCAGGAGGAGTCGGCTTGAATTCAACAGAACTATCAAAGGATTTTCTGCCACAAGACCAATGTACGCAGGATACAGACAACAGGTATCACCTGTGGGGAAGCTATCACGAGGAGTTGGATATAGCCCAGTTACTGTTGGAAGAGAATGTCTCAGACTCAAGATTGGAGAACATCAGATAGGAGCTGTTATAAAATATCTATGACTGAAAGTCGAAGATAGATGAGAGTTGGTACCGTGTTAGCCGTAGAAATACAGGATGCAAAATTTTTTTGTCAAGTTGATACCTTTATTGGCTAACTAAACAGATTTAAAATGCAAGCTTTCAAGACTTCTTAGGTCTCTTCCTCAGGCATGTTATACAGATAAATATGAAAACTTCTCTCTTAAATACAAGTACACATTACATTGTTTATAATAGAAATCAGATAAGAACGTTAGTCCAGATACCAACTCCTTGATCAGTCAATGGTAGAGGATGTGATTTAAATAGCATTCTTCCTCTGGGTCCAGGTATTTATGATTCCAGAGGGACTGTCGTAAAAGTTAATTCACCATTAAGTACTGTGACAGGAATTCTCTGTCCCTGTTCATGCCATAGGTCAAAGAGTCAAATTGTAACATTAATTTTACCTCCCATAACTTTCTGTCCCTCTGATTGCGAAATTGTCCCATTAGTACAGTCAATTTAATATCCCTGATACTGTGCCCACTTTGGCAAAAATGTTCTCCCACTGGTGTCTCTGTCTTTTTGTTGTTAATGCTGGATCTGTGGGAATTAAACCTCTTATGTAATTTCTGTCCTGTTTCCCCCACATAAAAAGCTGTTGGGCATTTTGCACACATGATAAGGTATATTACATTGGATGATTTGCAGGTGAAATTACTAGTGTTGAGCGAGCACCACGATGCTCGGGTGCTCGGGTGCTCTGACCGAGCACCCCCTGAGGCTCGAGTGCTCGGCCGAGCACCCGAGCCCCATTGAAATGAATGGGGCAACACCAGGCACCCCCTGCTCTGATGAGGGGAGGGTGCCTGGTCAATGCCCCCTTCATCTCCGCTATGCCCCCTTCATCTCCGAATGCCCCCTTCAGCTCCGCAATGTCCCCCTTCAGCTCCGCTATGCCCGTCTTCCACAATGTGCCCCTTCATCTCCGCTATGCCCCTCTTCCACAATGTGCCCCTTCATCTCCGCTATGCCCCTCTTCCACAATGTCCCCCTTCATCTCCTCTATGCCATAGAGGAGATGAAGGGGGACATTGTGGAAGAGGGGCATAGCGGAGATGAAGGGGCACATTGTGGAAGAGGGGCATAGCGGAGATGAAGGGGCACATTGTGGAAGACGGGCATAGCGGAGATGAAGGGGGACATTGTGGAAGAGGGGCATAGAGTCTATGCCCCTCTTCCACAATGTCCCCCTTCATCTCCGCAATGCCCCCTTCATCTCCGCAATGCCCCCGTACCTCCAGTCCCTGGTGGTCCAGCGGAGCTTCTTCGGATCTGTGCCTCTTCCGGCACAGATCCCCGCCACCCGAACATGTCGGGCGAGCACATGGCGGTACTCGACGAGTACCGCCATGTGCCGAGCAGAGCGATGCTCGAGCCGATCCGAGCATCGGCCGAGCACGCTCGCTCATCACTAGAAATTACCATTGATCTTATGGTGTAACTGGGTGTTTGGTATGGGTATCTTGTCTGTGGTATAAATGTGTGCACAGGTTTTACACCTACTTTGTAGGCAGGGTAATGTGCCATTTTTTGTGTTTTTGTTCAGGGCACTCCTTACCATCAGTTGCTTTAAATTGGGAGGCTGTCTGAAGGAGAGTAAGGGAGGCTGTGGAAATATATTCTTAAGTCTTTCATCTGTGTGTAAGGTTGCTTGAAGTTCTCTTGATATTTTGCGCAGAGCTTCAACCTGGGGGTGGTAAGTGACAACAAGTGGCACACGGTTTCCCTTATGCTGTTCTTTGTAGCTCAACAGATCTTTTCTTGGTATATGAGTAGCTTTCTGTATCTGACTGTCAATAATCCTTGCACTGTAACCCTGTCTTATAAAGTCTCCTCTGAGTTTCTGGAGGTGCTTGTCACGGTCCGCCATGTCAGAACAGATGCGATTATATCTGATGGCTTGGCTGTATATGATGGAGTTCTTTGTGTGTTTTGGGTGAAAGCTATCATTCCTCAGGTAGGTTGGTCTGTCTGTTGGTTTACGGTACAAGGATGTGTGGATGGAGTTGTTCTGAATACTGATAGTCGTGTCTAGGAAGTTAATGTTTGTGCGTGAGTGACTGAGTGTTAGATTGATACTGGGGTGGAATGCATTGTAATTTTTGTGGAATTTGAGAAGTTTGACTCTTTGACCTATGGCATGAACAGGGACAGAGAATTCCTGTCACAGTACTTAATGGTGAATTAACTTTTACGACAGTCCCTCTGGAATCATAAATACCTGGACCCAGAGGAAGAATGCTATTTAAATCACATCCTCTACCATTGACTGATCAAGGAGTTGGTATCTGGACTAACGTTCTTATCTGATTTCTATTATAAACAATGTAATGTGTACTTGTATTTAAGAGAGAAGTTTTCATATTTATCTGTATAACATGCCTGAGGAAGAGACCTAAGAAGTCTTGAAAGCTTGCATTTTAAATCTGTTTAGTTAGCCAATAAAGGTATCAACTTGACAAAAAAATTTTGCATCCTGAAAGTCGAAGGAGTCCAACAGAAAGGACAAGTGATATGGAAGTCCAACCTTGGCTTAAGTTGTTTACGACTAGGACTGACCAAATCTCGGCACCCCTATCGAGAAAGCAAGGCAGAGCACTACCACCACCTAGGTATCGACAAGTAATCATAAGACTTATACATCACTCCTACCTGGAGTCGGATAGGTTAATACTGGTATAGGTAAATGATCTATCAGGAGGATAATAACAGCTCAATCTTGTTAAATCTGACCTCAAGGCCTGGATACTGGCATAGTCAGCCACCTTGTAATGCTTGTGAGATGGAACTGCTGAGAGATAGGACACTTCCGAATTTAACTTTTACCTGCAGTGGGTACACACTGTCGAGTGGAGTCGACCAGAGGCCACCTAGCCAATGCGGAAGCCCAAGTCAAAGGTAATAATAGGATGACAATAGGAGGATACATAGAATAGCGACAGGAGCCTTGGCCAGAGGATACACAAACAACTCATGTAAAGCAGTGAGTATAAGATACCTCCCTGGCCAGAAGGCGCAAGATACGAATGTACCTGATGGTGTGAAAACACCAGAGAGAAAAATAGTCAAAACTAGCTGAGGTCACCAGGAGCATACAGGGTATGAGACATAAGCAGAAGCCATAGTCAGTCAATGTAAGCAAGGGAATAAACAACCGGGAGGACAATCCAAAGAAAACACAAAGCCAAGGTCAAAATGCAACAAAATCTGGTATGCAAACAAACTCGATAATCAGGCACCAGGCACTAGCCCTCAGCTCCCTAAATACCAAATAGCACCAATCCGAAACCAGAAGTGGAGCTCCAAACAAATCTGGTTGAACTGGAGGGAAGTGTGACAGGAATGTGACATTAGGAGAAAGACAGAAAGCAGAAGAAAGTGGATGTTTCTGTTGATGAACCATTTGTTCTAAATATATCCCTCCACTGTCCACCCCTTTTTCTGATACAGATGAAGTAGAGAGTGAGAGCGGTCATAATATGGACATAAATTAGCTGACATTAAAAGGATCAACCTTCTCCCACTTATAATCAGCAATATGCCTGTTTACAATCTTTTCAGATATCATCTGGAAAGTCTGACTCTTCACAAATATATAGAAAGATTCAAGATAACTTGAAGGTGAAGTGATCTTATACAGTGAATTAGTAGAAGAGAGGCTTTCTGGATCTTCACACACATCATCAATATATACAACCTTAGCAACGATGAGTGGTTATGCTGTTACTGGAAGTGCATCAACATTAACATCTTCTGTGAGTACAATTGCAACATTTAGACCTTGTAGTAGTCCATCAGGACACCTCAGCCTAAGAAATCTAAATTATTTAGATTATTCATTATCAAAAACCCAAATGCTGCTATCCTATCTAGGCATATCTCTATTGAGAACACACCTGAAGCATGATCTCATCTAGGCATTTAGTTCTGCAACTAAAAGTGGATGGGGCTAAGACAGACAGACACTCCTAAAAGTGGATGGGTCTAAGACAGACATGACAGTAGCATTATATATGTCTCAGAGAGTGGTGACTCTGAGTTAGATAGAAGTGACAAAGATGATACTTATCTCCTCTACCACCACTAGTCATGCTGTTAAAATAAATAAGTTATACAGTTATTTTTTAATGTGATGTAGGTGCCAACCCACAGTTACTGAGTTCTTAGAAAGAAGACAAAAGCTGCACAAAAGTAATCCAAAAGTAGGCTTGTGGAATGTCAAACTTATTAAAATGCTGGTGGTTGACATACATTTGAAATGGGTAGGTTTACAGAACTGGTATCATGTGTTGCACCCTTATGATATACCCCAGGCCACAGTTATTTTTCAATTATGGCTGTGTTATACAAGCAAATGGTTGGTTAGTGTTGTGGGAAAAGGGACTCAGCTTGCCAATATTTTTTTTCAAAGCGTATGATGCAGTCGCCTGCTAACAACCTTTACTTTGAGCTGTATAACAAACACAAGAGTGAAATAAATTGATACAACATGTGTAAACCACCACAGGTATTACTAAATCAATTGATTAAATATGCATCTAGATCACAGAAATAATATTATAATGCATCCATTGTGACATGAAAATCTGGAAAAGGGGGAAAGAGACAGGAATGGGGAAGAAGGAAAAAAGCTTGTGAAATTTAGTTCTTCATTGAGATTACTGAGGCCATAGGCAATATTTGTAACACTGCTTTAGTGTTCAGAGTCTGATTTTTCTTGTGGGCTTGGAGTGTCTGTGCTTGAAACTGATTGGCTGTGATGTGTGGAAGCACATCCCAGTCAATGGCAGTGAGGGAATTTGAACAGTGACTGCCAATATATAAAGGCAGTCTCTGTTCAAATTCCCTCAATGTGGAATGGGCATCAACCCGTGAGGGAACGGACAGGAGGACTGTGCCACATATTACTGTCTGCGCTGTTGCCACCTCTGTGGCCTAGCACAGTGGTGGAGACAGATATAATATAAAAGCTAAGTACTTTATTTTGGCATTTCGACCAAGTCGGACATATTGTAATAACTGGAGGCATATTTATATTCAACCGGACAGTAATACATACTTTAACCCTTTGAGCCCCAGAGAGGTATGTATTGCTTTGCAATGCATTGCGTACCCCCTGCCACTCAATGGGTTAAACTATGAATTAATGTGCAGGACAGTGGACAGAAAGAGACAGATAGTGGATGACAGGTAAGTTTAACACATATAAGTTAATGATCAGTGCTTTACAGGCAGCGATAGTTAGCTTTTTTACTGTGAAGTTCCCAATATTGCCGTATTTAGCAGCATTTTGGGAACTTAACGCAGAAAACGGAGGTTTGGCCACAAGACCTTTTCTGCAGCCTAATGTCCATTCTGTTTTTAGCTGGTAGGGCCTATGAATACTGACTTAGATATTTTATCATGTCAGTGGAACTCAATTTGGCCAAACCTCTTATTTTAGCGCAATCCTTTAAATTGAACCCTTTAACATGAGTGTCTTACACCCACTTTTCTAAAATTCCTGCACAACCATATATCATATTAATATAATAATATATATAATATACAGTGATTTGCAAATGTTTTACCCAAGTGTGAAAAAATGCTGCAGAGTAAGAATGCTTTCAAAAATAGACATGCTAATAGTTTATTTTTATAAATTATCAAAATGCATAGTTAGTGAACAGAAGAAAAATCTATATTCAAATATTCAATATTTGGTGTGGCCACCCCTTGCCTTCAAAACAGCATCAATTATTTTAAGTACTCTTCCACACAGTTTTTTAAGTAACTCGGCAGGTACGTTGTTCCAAACACCATGGATAACTAACCACAGTTCTTCTGTGGATTTAGGCAGTCTCAGTTACTTCTCTCTCTCTTCATGTAATTTCAGACATGGTGCATAGTTGAGTAGCTTGGCCTTGTTTCCATATCGGAGGTATGGCTTTTTGGCCACATGTCTTCCATGAAGCCCACTAGACTTCGCCGGACAGTAGATGGGTGTACCAGGGTCACACTGTTTTCTGCCAATTCCAAGCTGATGGGACTGCTGGACATCTTCCGATTGCAAAAGGAAGTTAGCATGATATGCCTTTCATCTGCCGCCACTAAGTTTCCTTGACTGACTCTGTCTACGTTGCCCATTTCTTTGTGTCTCTTCAAAAGAGCTTGGACAGCACATCTGGAAACCTCTGCCTGCCTTGAAATTTCTGCCTTGGGGAGACCTTGCTGATGCAGTATAACTATCTTCTGTGTTGTTGCTGTGCTCAGTCTTATCTTGTTAGCTAAGTTTGGCTGTTCCACACCCAGTTTTATTCCTCCTACACAGCTGTTTCTTTTTCAGTTAATGACTGTATTTCAACCTATATATTAAATTGATGATCATTAGCACTTGTTTGCTATAATTGTTTAATCATACACCTGACTATAAGCCTACAAAATCCCTGACTTTGTGAAAGTGTACCTAGAAGAACTGATGCTTTTTCAAAGGGAAAGGGTGATCACACCAAATATTGATTTGATTTAGATTTTTCTTCTGTTCACTCACTATGCATTTTGTTAATTGATATAAACTATTAAAACTATTTTCACACCTCCCTAAACCTTACTGTATATATATATATATATATATATATATATATATATATATATATATATATATATATATACATATATATATATATATATATATATACACTTTTAGGTCCGGCACAATTTTCATAATTTTGGCTCTGTACACCACCACAATGGATTTGAAATGAAACAACTGAGATGCAATTGAAGTGCAGACTTTCAGCTTTAATTCAAGGGGTTGAACAAAAATATTGTATGAAACATTTAGGAATTGTAAACAAAGGTTTCAAATGGAATTGGACAAATTAACACAATCATAAATAAAATGTTCATTTTTAATTCTTTGCTGAGAATCCTTTGCAGGCAATGACTTGAGGTCTTGAATGCATGTATATCACCAAATGCTGGGTTTCTTTCTTTGTGATGCTTTGCAAGGCCTTTACTGCAGCTGTCTTCAGTTGTTTGTTTGTGGGTCTTTCTGCCTTAAGTTTTTTTTCAGCAAGTGAAATTCTTGCTCGTTTGGGTTTAGATCAGGTGATTGATTTTGCCATTGCAGAATTTTCCACTTCTTTGCCTTAAAGTATTCCTGGGTTTCTTACATAGTATGTTTTGGGTCATTGTCTATCTGTTAAGTGAAGCTCAGTCCAATCAACTTTGCTGAATTTGAATGAATCTGAGCAGACAATGTATCCCTATACACTTCAGAATTCATCCGGCTGTTTTCTGTCACATCATCAATAAACACTAGTGACCCAGTTCCACTGAAATCAATGATGCCCATGCCATCACACTGCTTCCACCATGTTTTACAGATGATGTGGTATGCTTCAGATCATGAGCTATTCCAAGCCTTCTTCATACTTTTTTCTTCTTATCATTCTGGTACAGGTTGATCTTAGTTTCCTCTATCCAACGAATGCTGTTCCAGAACTGGGCTGGCTTTTTTAGATGTCTAATCTGGCCTTTCTATTCTTGAGGCTTATGAATGGTTTGCTCCTTGTGGTGAACCCTCTGTATTTGCTCTTATGAAGTCTTCTCTTTATGGTAGACTTGGATAGTGATATGCCTATCTCCTGGAAAGTGTTCTTCACTTGGCTGGATGTTGTGAAGGGGTTTTTCTTTAGCATGGAAAGGATCCTATGACCATCCACCACTGTTGTCTTCCAAGGACGTCCAGGCCTTTTTTGTGTTGATGAGCTCACCAGTGCGTTCTTTTTTTCTCAGAATGTACCAAACTGTTGATTTGAGAGCTCCTAATGTTCCTGCTATCTTTCTGATGGATTTTTTTTTTAGTAGCCTGAGGATGGCCTGTTTCACTTGCATTGAGAGCTCCTTTGACCGCATGTTGTGAGTTCACAGCAAGAGCTTCCAAATGTGAATGTCACACCTGGAATCAACTTCAGACCTTTTACCTGCTTAATTGATGAAGAAATAATGAAGGAATAGCCCACACCTGTCCACGAAGCAGCTTTTGAGTCAATTGTCCAATTATTTTTGTTCCATGAAAAAGAGGGGGCTACATATTAAAGAGCTGTCATTCCTAAACCCTTCCTCCAATTTGGATGTGAATACCCTCAAATTAAAGCTGAGAGACTGCACTTTAATCCCATATTCATTATTTAACTATTTAACAAAAGTTGTGTCAGTGTCCAAATATTTCCAGACCCAACTGTGCTCTGAGATCTGTGAAAGGCCCATGGTAGGGCCAAAACGTCGATTTCAATAAATCAGCTCATCATTTCACTAAAAGAGGTCCTGTGAGTGTGGTTTTCTTCAAATAACATCTGTATTCCACTTAGGGTGGCACCCAGGCAAGTTGTACCTATCTATAAGTGAGTGCTCCACTCCAACAAACTGACTATATATATTAATATATATACATATTTAATTCTAAAACCGGAATCAATGAAATGACTACAGGTTAAAACATCTTCCTGTCTGTTATCATCATTTTGCCTGACAGAAAAGGTTTCAAATCTTTCTCAATGTTTTTATGGAATATGCCCACGGGAAAATTTCGCGAAAACCACTTTGTTATCCACTTTTTGCAGGAAAATCCTCTTTAAAACTAGCGGTTAAAATTTTCTAATTTTTTGCCCATTGGCCAAGATTTTTCACCATTTTTTCAATTGCTAGAAAGTTTCTGACCATTGATTTACTCTGTTTTTGCACTTCCACTATAACAACGTGATGCTTACACTGAAGGAAGACACAATAAAAGCAGCTACAGAGCGAGATAGACGTGCTGTGCTGTTCTCTTGCGATATTTTGCAAAATGTGAGGCAGGAGAGGCTCATGGTGACTCCTATCATTATGAGCAGGGTAAAGAATAATCAATGGAGGAGCTGGAAGGACCATTATGTGTCCACTAAGTCTGAGAAGGAAGGGACCACTACTGTACCAATCCTGTTCAGTCCTCTTAAATCACCCCAAGGGATCTTGGGGAATTTAATGGGAAGGGAGGGAGAAAAGGGAATGGGAAGGGAGGGCGAAAAGGATAGTACTAGTGAGAGCAGCACAGGTCAGCTGCCTGTGCCTGCTGCAAGATGTGCTGCCTCTGCTGCCAATGCCACCATTGCTGTACCTGCAGACACTAGTGCTGTACCTGCTGTCAGATGTGCTGCCTCTAGTGTTGAACCTGCTGCCAGTGCTGAACCTTCTGCCAGTTCTAAACCTGCTGCCAGTGCTGAACCTGCTGCCATTGCTGAACCTGCTGCCACCAATACTTTGCCTGCTGCTAGTGTTTCTTGTAGTACTCAGGGGGGGGAGGAGAAAATTATGCCATGTGTGACAGCAGGGGACACTCGGTCACATTGCTCGTCACTTCCTCCAAGCATCAGTGAGATGTCTGGAATAGAGCAGCAGCACGTAGGGACTAGTGGTGGTGGTAGTGTTGGAGAAGCTGGGGTGGAAGAGACATTGATGGCCTTTATAACAGAAACTGAGAAGGAATGGGAGACAGGGATGAGGGTGGGCATCAGCATCACCACTAGCAGTCAGCTTTTGAAATTAGTGGAAATTGTAACTACTCTAACCTCAGCTGCTGCTGAGATGAAAGGGCAGCAGGGTGCTGAGGAGCAGGCTAGTGTGACACAGACTACTGTGGACACAGTACAAAAGGGGTCAAAAAGCAATGCAGGGCTAGGACAGGTTCCATTTGCCAGCAGTAGCAATACTCCTCCTGATCCTAGTTGCAGTGCTAAATCTGAGGCAGTAGTAGCAACAGCAGCAACATTATCCGCTGACATAGAAAATGAAGGGGAATGTGGAGGACAAGAAGAAAGAGGCCATTCTTCTTCACCTGTTCCCTATCCCTCCCCCCAGAATTCATGGGTGTGGGACTATTATTCTCTTCCGACAGGCACAGTGCAGTCATCATCAACAATGGTACAGTACAAAATTTGTGACAAGTTAGTGAGAAGGGGAAAGGAGGGAACACACCTTGGCACAACCGCCCTGATAACACACATGAAACACAGACACCATGACAATTAGTCCAAACATGTTAAAGCCAAACACCCGTTACAGAAATCTAGCACCACTGTTACTGTACCTCCTGACTCTCCAGAAAGGTGGAGATCAAAGAGGAGGAAGAATAAAGAAACTCAGACACTGGAAGTTCCATGACGAGCGAAACAACTAGCTCACCATCAACATCACCTTCTTCCTCTAGGGTAACAACTACACCTCCTGCCAAACCACCTCGTTCATCGTTACCTCCCCCACCAAATGATAGCCACTTTGTTAACGTTAGGATATGGCAGTTCATCTCTACCCATTGCACACTGTGTGGTGCACTGACCGCACATGCCAGTGTGGTGGAGGAGAATCGATACCAGGTCATCAGGTGGCATCTGAGGATATTCCATCCCGCAGAATATGCTATGATTCTGGCAGGGAGGGTTCATCATTACTGTTAAACTATCAGCAAGTTGTCATGTGTCCTTAGCAGGGTCTGGACAAGGGGCACAGGGACAGCGGCACTACTTGGTGTCATGGTGTTTGGATACAGTTGTGCCCCAAGATGTTATTTGCCAGACACACACTGTGCATATTGCAATTGCTGATGGAAGCCACAGTTCCTGTTCACAAGGGAAAAATATATATTCTAATAACAACACACCCATGATGATTTTGGAGGAGAGGCAGGTGGAGAAGATTTAATGGTCAACTTGTTCTTTTCTCCACATATACTGGGGGCTACTTATTCTTCTGCTACTGCCTCAGGCTCATCACTGGAGCCAGTCATGGCAAGTGGAACCTTCATCATCCATCTTCCACGTTACTGCTATTGTTGATTCCTAATGAGAACAAGCTGCAGGACCTTAGTAGTACTAATAGTAGTACTAGCACTGGCGGGACAGCTTGAGGATGGAAGGTGTGACTTAGGATCCCATGCTGTCACACTTGGCATCATCTTCTCCTTCTCCTACTGCTGAGTATTACAAGACACACTAGCAGCAGTTTCAGCACTGGTGGCAGCAGGGGCAGCATGTCTGACAGCAGGCACAGCACTAGTGGCAGCAAATGCAGCACATCTCAAAGCAGGCACAACAATGGTGGTAGCAGTAGCATGGGCAGCACATCTGGCAGCATGCACAGCACTAGTGGCAGCAGGGGCAACATGTATGGCAGCAGGTACAGCACTAGTGACAGCAGGTACAACAATGGTGGTAGCAGGGGCAGCACATCTTGCAGCAGGCACAGGCAGCTGACCTGTCCTGCTCTCACTACTACTTCCCTTCTCTTCCTCCCATGCCAATAATTTCCCCAAGATCCCTAGGGGTGATTTATGGGGACTGGACAGCACTGGTTCAGTACTGCTCACTTTTTTTTCAAAACAATAACAACAGAACAGCACAGCACATCTACCTTGCTCTGTAGCTGCTTCTATTGTGTTTCACTTCACTTTTATAGGCAAAAACCATGTAAATAAATGGGGGGAAACTTTCTAGCCACTGAAAAATTGTCTGGGAATTTTGGCCGTTGGGTGAAAAGCTCAAAAAATGTTAATCGCTGTATTAAAAACTGATTTTCCTGTGAAAAAGCGAACAATAACGCGGTTTTCGTGGGATTTCTTGCAGGAACACAGTGACAACTTTCACCCACCCCTAGTTGTTACCCTCTTGTATGAAATATAATGCATTGTGAACACTGTAGGAGCAGATAAAATTGGATCAGATTTTATGTGTGATATTTAGCATCTCTCTGAGGGTTTGGGATTTTGAGAGAAATCTAGTCAAAACTAAATTCAGAACAACAGCAAAGCAGAGAACATGCACCATATCACCTAGTGTCAAGGCAGCTATTATGTTGGAGCCATTCTCAGCAGCAAAAAGCAGCTTTCAAGGAGTGGGGTACAAGCCATTCCTCTATCACCTTCTCTAGTTTCTTTAATCCATTCAGTTCCAGAGAGGTATCCAGTGCATTGCTTTAACACATCTGTACATGCACAAAGTGGTGTGCCAATGATATGGGCAGTCTTTTAATAATACTACCAGAACAAGAAGTAAGATTAGCTGTGACATGATATTGCATGCTGTTTCTGCCTACTTGTGGGATGGAAATCTAGTGAGCAGTAACAGTCATATAGTCTCTACTCTGCCCACTTGTTCAAATATCTGTTGTCAGGTGAACTTTCTACATGTTCCAGCACTTTGCTCTCCACACTAACAGCCTGCTTGTACAGCTCTGTTGCAGCCATCCATTTACTAAAATAGAATACGGCAGCATGTCATCTACCAACATTTTTGGAACTTTGCCATTCCATAGGCATACTTTGGAATTATTTTTGTGAAGTCTTTGACTCCTTCCTAGAAACTAAATAAGTGTGGATTGGCAGCATACAGAAGACAAACTGCTTTAATGTTACAAATTGTTTTGGGGACAGCAGGTGCTGCAATTTCGTATAACAAACTCAGAGTTATACTCCTCTGCTTTTTGCATTTCAAGAACATCATCAGATTAACAAGATCTTGGCACACTGCACGATATATCTACATCACTACTATTATGTGTCCCAGAGCCCATATGCTTTCAGGATTGTTTATACTACTGCTAGCCATGACATCTCTGACATGTTAATGGTGTGACTCCCAAGCAGACCTATGTTTGTGCTTCAGGTTTAATCTAAATGAGGATGGGCCCATGTGTGAACCTGCTTTCACCCTATTCACGCATTGTTTTACACAAACAGATAGCGAAATGTTTAGATTTTGGATGAGGTATGTCCATTCTGTAGATTTATAGATTGAGAGGGTTCTGAGGGACTTCTACTGCAGGGGCTATATGTTGCAAATGTAGTAACAGTATGCATCAATGGTGCTTCATTTCCAGCAGCAGCTGAAGAGCTCATTATAGTTAGGGTTGTAGATGCTGATGTCCTGTGTTGCTGAGTAGTCAGCACTAGTGTATGTGGCTGGGTTGGGATTGGATTCGGAAGTGGTGGTGATGATGTTGATGCCTATATCAGAAGAAAGGGAGGACACTGGGGGGATATAGTCTGGATCATCATCATCATCAATAATTAAGTCATCGCTACAGTCTCCACACTATTTTAATATTCCTCTAGGCTTTTTAAGTCATAAACAATTTCTTTTTACTTTCCCCCTTAGTAAAATGTCAGAACATTCATCACTATTTTGTTGATGGGTGTTACTATAACTCACAGCAGTTGTTTTAACCAATATACCCTCCTCCACTATGCCATCAACACTAGAATGTGATTCATCATCTTCAGAGTTCTTAAATTGTTTGTTACTATTACTGGTGGTGGAAATGTTCAACTCATTTCTACAAATGACATTCTCAGGAGGAGTAGGATCATCATAATTTCTTGTACAGGTTGCAGCAACCATGTCAGTTTTTAGACTATCACTGTGCTAACTCATCCCAGCACTCCTGCTACACATTTTCCTCACATCAAGGTCCCTACCTATTTCTGTCCACTATCAGTGAAATATTTTTGTTTTAAATTGTCTACAAAAAATAAATTAACACACACACAGGAATTGCAAGGCTGCAACTGCAACTCATTCTCCCACACTTTACCTGTCTATCTGACTGTAGTTAGTGCCAACATTTCACTGCAGTGTTAATTTTTACAGTACAGGATGAGGATAGACTTAGTAGCAAAACAGCAGTTGTCAATAAGGAATACATTGTGCAGCTTCACCATACTTCAGTCAATATGCTGGTCCCTTTTCTTTTGTAGCCAGTGTCAGTTGTACTTGTCTGTCTATTAGGTGTCAGTCTGCAATGTATATCTGTCAGTGACAGAAGCTCAGCCACCTCAGGAAGGAACTTGAATCAATTGCCTGCCTCTTCTCAGTCAAACAAGATTTTTGTGGATTTTTTTGAGTAAATCTTTTTCTCTCTTTGCACTCCCCAGACTCCTCAAACAAGAATCCCAAGACTAAACTCCAACTCCACTTTATTTACGTAGATCATTTAGCTCAAAAACAGCTCTTTCTTTTTTCCTCTCTCTTTCTGTCTCAGACAAACATAGAATGACAAGCTGCAGGAGACTGACAACCCATTTATACTGTCCTGTGGGACTACAAGATAAAGTCTCGAAGTGGGGGATTAATTCTTACCATTTATTTGTATGCAATGATAAAGGCGAAAAAGAGAAGGAAATGGGCATGTTGGTAGGAAGTGCCATTTTACACCTGTTTCACTTTTGATTAGAAGAGGAATACCAGGGATTCAGTGTGCAAGTTTTATTCTTTCTAACATGGCTAATACTTGTTCTTTCATATAGAAGTAGACAAGGCAAAATATTTAAGCTGAATTCTTCTATCTTTGACTGTAAACTTCTCATTTCTGGAAGAATTGCATACTAAATATCTTCTAAAAGCTAATGAATGTCTAAGCTGTACTATTTCTGACATAGTTAACTATGTTTCTCAGGCTATAGTGTATGTGTGATTGTGGTATATGTGTGGAGATATCTTGTAATGGTTCTCTAATACAGCAGGTACACGTGGAACATCATCAAAGTAGAGCACACCAAAGCGGGATATTGAAATTTGGTTCTAGCAAACAGCAGATGCCCTCTTCTCTCTCTTTCATGCTACTTTCTTTAGTGTATCATATGAATGTTAGAAATACCTGCTGAAACCACATTTATTCATTGTAAAGTTTTATTTGTCCCCTTATGGTGTAGTTGTTTTGCAAAAGAATTGTTCTTCTTTTCTTTTGTATATACCACCCTATGCCATTATTCGTTTTAACAATTACAAGTTCCCACCAGCAATTCTAAAAAACTAATTGAGTCTTTTATGGAAGCTTATTCTAGATAATATTGACAATAATTTGTTATATCAATGTAAGTTTCAACTTTTTAATTATGTTCATAGCTCTTATTATTCTTACAAATAACTGTGTTAATAGTGTTTGCTGTTTATTATAAAAGACCAGAAGCAAACATTGTTTTTATCTTTATGGAATGGAAATTCTCCCCACAAGTCATGAAATAATTATTTTTCTGCCAATATTATGTAGCCTTGACATACAAGTTCTGTAATTTGTCACTTATTGAAGGCATGGAAGCTCCAGCGCTGGGCACATCCATTTTGTCCTTGCAGCAACTGAACCTCAAAAGAGACATCTGTGAGTGTTCCACATTGCACATTATTTATACTGAATATCCCACAAGCCTGGATTAAATACAGAAGAGGGAAGTGATATCATATCCAGACTCCGCAGATATGAAACATTTGCTGGTCATAGCAGGTTAAAAGTATCTCACTTGAGACTATTGCAAGGACAAAAATAGATGGACAAATGTTTCAGTTGTCACCACTCTAGCAAGTGATAAATAAATCCCATATAGACATGACTTTCAGCATTTTAACAAATGTGTTGATTAAACTATTCATGTATACAAAAGTTCGGTCCTTAATAGCAATGTGATCCTTTTTGCACCTAAAAATTTCAATTTTAATTTCATCAAGTTTCAATAGTTCATCAATATCCAAAAATTGTAGTCTGTGGCCAATTCTTTTTTAGTACACAAATCCAATTTCTTGCTTTCTCCCTCCAAAATATGCACAACAGAATCCTGTTGCACAATGTATCAGTGCTACAAATAATACATTAATACAAACTCACAATTTAAAGAGCAGTATTAGCAGTACTAATGTGCAGGGTTTCCTCTCCACTTTGTTCCTTCTGGATCCCCAATACTTTTCCAATCCTTCAAGCCGATGCCAAGATCATAAAAAATACACTGGTATATAGGGAAAAAAGTATTGATGCCTCACAAAATATAACCCACACTTGTTCCATAGAAAACAGAATTATACTTCCCACTCCTTTCCGAACCTGGGTTTCACATGCTCCAAATGGGAGACAGAAAAGGTTTACTATAGGCAGAATGTCAGATCATTAGTTCAGTAGTGCTGAACATGATTACTATATAACAGTGTTTCTCAATGGTATATATGTGGTAAATAAAGAAGAAATAGGTTTGAAGGAAAACAAAAAGTAAAAACAGAGGGGGAGCCTCATGAATAACTTTGTTTTCAAATTATAGCAATTAATATAAGCTAAATACATACTCACAAAACTAGTTACTAATCCTGGTAACAAAGATCCCATAAGTGAAGGAAATTCAGCTACCTTTATGCAGACATTAGTCTCTTTTATGTAAATCTTCTCTAGTTGCTGCACCTCCAATGCTGGTCCTCTCCCTGACTTGCAAGTTAAAGCTTTGGTATGCCAAAAAATGAAAACAAAAATTGACAAAAGAGCGCTAGCAAGTGATTGTAGGAATACCAGTATCAGAGTCACAACAGGGTAAAAATACACAGCTTACATGTATGATAGTTTTTCACAACTTACTTCTGATACTGTTAGAAAGCTTTAGGGAAAAACACACCAACCCTCCACATTTTGGGCATCCATGCTCTTGATACAAAGAGGATGAATATACTGACTGACTGCTTTCACACAGACATTCATCTCTTGCTTGATAAATCTACTCTGCTTCATCTTCTATCCAGGTCCTCTTCCCCATTTGTAGGGCAAAACAAGATTATGATGCATAGAACCCTTATGATGTTGCATGCCATAGTCAAAATGATTTAGGGAGAAGAAAACACCTACCTCTGGAGACCTATATAGGGCTAAGGGGTGGAAATGTTCAAATGTCTCATTCAGAAGGGTTCTATGCATCATAGGACTTATTTACCCTGCAAGTAAGGGAAAAGGAGCTTGGCAGGAGTTGCGGCAGCCAGGGAAGATTTATCGAGAGAGAATAATATCTGCATGAAAGCATCTATTTGTTGTTATATCAAGTGCATATTTCACCCACTCAGATGAGGAATCTATCTCTGGATTTTGATTAACAAAATATACCTGCTGAGCTACTTCTCTTTAGCTTTTCCTATAAGTGTTTTCAGGGTCGGATTTTCAATAAGGCAGAGTAGGAACCTGACTACAGAAAACCTGGTAAATGACTGGCTAAAATACTCACAATCATTTGGTTAACCACTTATGTAAAAATCCCAGGTGTTTCTGTGCATACCCTGCTCCAGGCACTGCCATTTCATCTCCTTCTCTTGTAAACTCGCTCTTTATATTGACACAGTGATGCATTTTCTTGTGTATTAATCCTGTTCCATCAAGGCTGCTACCTTATTGTGAGCTCATGCCACACAGTTTCAAGGATTAATTCCAAAAGAATTTAGAGCCTCACTAAAGAGGTCAGAGGCAGACGGTATGCTGGAACAGAAAAAATATACTTAATGTACGCCAGTATTTCCATACAAAACTGCATATGCTGTGCTGTGTTCCAGCTCCCTGGTGCTCACTGATTTTATGGTAAGAAGGAGAGACAGATGTCCCTAACTCTCAAACCCTTTTGAGTGTTTTTTACCATACTGATTCTCTTATGCACTAGCCCTCTTCCTTTGTCTCTGCCCTGTGCTTTTGAGTCTCTCTTCCCGTTGCTTCTGAGTTCTCATCCTTGATTCTGAGTCACCCTCTCTCTATCTCTTACCTATCTCTGAGGTTCTTTCCCCCAGTTTCTGAGCTTCTTTTCCCCCTTGATCCTTGGTCTCTCTATCTCTCTCTCCCCTCTGCTTCTGAGTTTTTCTTCCCCACCTCTGAGTTTCTTTCCCTCCATCTACATCTGAGTCTCTAACTCTGCTTTTGAGTCTATTTCTCCTTCCTTCCTAGTTAATCTTTCTACACACTCCTTCTGAGTTTTTCTTTCTTCATTCCTTCCCGTCTCCATTCTCTTCATTTTAGTCTCTCACCCCTTCTTCTGTGTCTCTTCATCATCACTTACTGAATTTTACCCTTTTCCTGAGTCTCTATCTTCCTCTTCTGAGTTTATCCCCACTTATTCTGAGTTTCTTTCCCCAACTGCTTCTGAGTATCTCTAATGGGTTTGGTTAAATGTGGGAGTGTTTGGGAGCTGAACCAGGGCAAGACATGTATGAGCCATATAAGATATATAAATACAGGCCTGTATGTTTGCTATTAATACCTATTGGCCTTTTTGTTCAGATATCTATTCACTTTTTCCTGGAGCAGATAATGCACTTAACCAAAATATAAAAACAGATTAAATCAATAAGCAAAATTAATACATAAACTGGAATTTATAGCAATAAATGTGAGCATTTAACCCATAAGAAAAATACCAGAGGATTTTTCCAGGGAAGAGGATACACTCACAATCTGCTACCCTTAGCATCTGCCTAGGGTACTGTACATATACTCACAATCACCATCTTATCTCTGTATGTATCTCTCATTTCATCTCCCTATTCCTGAATGTAGGACTTCTCTCATACTGCACTTAAGAGTTGATATTCTCTGTATGATTCCATCAGATTACCTCTCAGCTTTTAGATGTCCAGATGCTCCTCTTCAGGGAACCCAATCTACTGCCCCATAAGTGTTAAGAGTAAGGCTATATCAACAGTGTGTCCAACCTCTACTCTCAATCATTCCTTACTATATCACTCTCCTGCTTACAACCCATCAGGACCTCAATGCTCATAGAGAATTATTTTCTCCTGAACAGACCTGTTATTGGTATCACTGCAATGAAAATCACTTCTGTCTCCCAACCAGTAACCAGCAGTTCAAGTGGTGGGAGGCATTATACCCAATAACACATATCCCTTCTGTGTTCCACCTTACAGTAATGGGTTGCTTCTTTCTTCCTATACAAGGACTATACAAAGAAGCTATTCCCTACTCTTTGTACAGGTTCACCCCAAATATGTATCTAGGATGGCCTCACATGTATTAGTATATAGTGAGTACAATAAAAAGAAAGGGGTGAGAGTTTCAATTATACTTCAGCAGATATAAACATGTATTATACATATACCATAGATTATTCAGTGATATAAAAAGTACATTATTAGTATCAATATATCATTAGTGAATCCAGTGTAACTAGCAGAATATAATTAAATAATATGCATGTAATAATAAAAGAATAACATACCAATCAGACTTGAATATCATCTCTCTCTCTGTTCACAAAATAGTGCTTAACTCCTATGTTTTATAAAGGCCTATTATCGGTACACTTCATCACATCTTTTCTCTGTGCTAGCTCAGTACTTCCAATCTATGGATTTTGCTATAATAGAGAATTAATAATCTGCATTATAACGCATTGGAGTGTGTTTGGAGATGTGTGGTGAGCACGTCGCCTTGGCAATGGAGGCATACTTTGCCATATGCACTAAGTATTAGGTATGCAAGGGGAGGGGAGGAGAAGTTAGTATTAGCACACAAGGTTATCCAACTGCTCTATCACCAGCAGTATCACATTGACAACCCTGCATGCTTATGATTGATCGAAAGATGTTACTGCATAGAAAACTAAAGGGACATCTCAACATAACCAACCTTAGATAGGTGATGTTGGGACTGGGAATGCCAAGAGCAGTGGCTGCTATCCAAGCTTAGTGCATGCAGTAAACAGCCACATTAACAAGTAAACACACCCAGATGAATACAACATTGGTTCATTGGCCTATAGTTCCATATGGAAATGAGCCATTGTTGATGTGTTATGTGTAAAATCAGAAATCCGTTGAAGGCATGGAGGATTGATGGTGATGTCAGAGGTTTGGTGGCAGATTGAAGGGGATGTGATGGTGAAGACATGTTAGTGCATACTGGTGATGTGCCTTCAGCACAATCCAACAAAACATCAGCATCCTGAGCGCTCAATTAAATTTAGTACCATTGTGTGCTAGAGTTGTGCAACTCCAGTTTACCATTCAGAAGCATATAAAAGGCTCTGACTATTATGACTAATAAATTTAGAGAAAGCAAGGAATGTTCTTTGAACAAAAGTTAGAGTCCTGCTTGATGCTTCATGTCTTTGAATGTTTGTAAAACAGGACACACTAACTTAATCTTGTGAATATATAATTGGTAAGAAAATAAACCATGTAACACATCGTGCAAATGAACAGTATTATAAAACACAGCATTTCTGCATTTAACCATTGAATTCCCCAGAACGTATTGATTGCCCATTACACTTCCTTCCTGTAGACAGTAAGCTCTCACAAGCAGGGCCCTCTGATCCTGTTGTTTTTTATGTTTTGTTTGTACTATTTTAAGTCTCTCTCACTGCATGTCTATTTCCCGCTGCACAGTAATGCAGAATAAGTTAGCACTATATAAATGAAGGATAATGATAATCTGTGTACAGTTCTTAATGGGGAATCTGTCCCCATGTGTATAGTTTCATATGAGCTAATTTAATGTAATATTACCTGAAATCATTTTATTTTTATATAAGTATGAAAAGGGCATGTTTCTCAAAATTAGAAAACAGTCAAGTGAACATATTGTTTAGCTAATATTATAAAGATGTTTGTAATACCCTAGTTCATTGTCTAACTATATTTGAGGTAGGCTTGGAATATACCACATTTGATAAACTGGTTACTTTTAAAAAGCAATGATCCATGCAAGTATTACTAATTTGCTCTTGATAAAATGTTTCTCTCTGTTGTTCCACTTCATTCTTAGTAATGAATGCTATTATTATAATTAAGCATAAACAAAAAGCTGGTAAATTGCATTTTGCTCATTTCAATCCTCATATGGTATAATGAGTTTGCATAGAAGGAAGGAGAAAAGTCAATCATTTCAATAAAAAGTCAGATGTGTGCATTTTGTTATGATCTTTCATTTAACACTTTGAGTGTCAGAGAGGTATCCAATCCATTGCTGTTTATGAATGGCTGTGAGACATTTTTTGTTAAGGGCAGAAATGGCCTACTGGTTACTGGGGATGGGTGCAATTTGTTGCTCAGAAGCAAAAGAGGTAAAAATTGGCACTTCCTGTTGAGTTGGAAATTTTTCCAGAAAAGTGCAGATTTTCTGCTTTTTCCCACATGGCTCATTGCATTGAAATCAATGGTGAGAGAGACTCTCCCCCACACATGTCAAGTTTCCCTTTATTTCTTTAAGGATAATATAAAAGGGGTGTCACATTCCCACAGCATGTATTCTGTATTTGTGAGAGTTAGAGAAAGCAGTAACATTTTTGAGCTAGTTAGGCTAGGCAAATAAAGAGAAGATGAAGTGTAATTTAGGGAGTCTTGTGTGCAGGCAATTTGTTCTCTGTGTCAGAGGAGTCTGGGGGACTCTGGAGGCATTTGAAAGAAAAAAGAAGATTTACCCAAAATACCCCATAATCTTGTATTGTTGAGATATGCACGAAATCCTTGATCCTGCCTGTGCTGGCCATTCTCAGCAAGTTGTTATGTGTCCTTAGCGGGGTCTGGACAAGGGGTACAGTGACAGCGGCAGTACTTGGTTTCGGGTGTCATGGTGTTTGGATACAGTTGTGACCCCAGATGTTATTTACCACACACACACACACACACACACATACACATCGCAGTTGCTGATGGAAGGCACAGTTCCTGTTCTCAAGGGAAAAATATATATTCTAATGACAACACACCCATGATGATTTTGGAGGAGGGGCAGGTGGAGAAGACTTAATGGTCAACTTGTTCTTTTCTCCACATATACTGGGGGCTACTTATTCTTCTGCTACTGCCTCAGGCTCATCACTGGAGCCAGTCATGGCAAGTTGAACCTTCATCATCCATCTTCCATTTTACTGCTATTGTTGATCCCATTCCCTTTAAGCTCCCTAATCATCCTGCTGCTTAAACAACTCAGCAGCAGCAGTAAGAACTGTATTACTTCTTCTATGGGAGATGAGATATTGGCCGCTCAAGCATCCGCTCTGGCGGAGACACCTAGTGGGTGATGCCTTGTTCCTGCTCAATTCTGCATTAAAGTACTTGAGATCTACCATACCTCCAAAACTGCAGTCATATTGGGAGCGACCAATTGATTTGGTCTTTGTCTAGATTGTTCTGGTGGCTGTGCCTTCGCTCCGATTGCACTGCTTTTACTGCTGCATGCACCATGTGTGCTCAAAATAAATCACCTCGACATTTGCCCGTCAGTATCCTTCAACCTGTGGCCATTTCATTTTATGAAATGATGTTATGGTTGATCTGCCGGCATCTTCTGGCTGCACGGTCATCCTGATGATCGTAGACAATTTTTTTAAAATGGCTCATTTTGTACCACTTAAAGGCCTACCATCCGCGCAGGAGTTATTGGTGGTGTTTGCTAGAGAGGTCTTTCGTCTCCTGGCATACCCAGGGTGATTGTCTCGGACAGAGGTAGCCGATTCGTGTCCCGCTTCTGGAGATGTGTTTGTACTCAAATGGGTATTCAGCTGGCATTTTCCTCCGATTACCACCTGCAGTCCAACTGTGCAACCAAACAGTCTACTCAGGCCCTTGAACAATTTCTCCGCTGCTATATCTCTGACCACCATGATAATTGTGCTACCCTGTTACCTTGGATGGAGTTTGCCCCAAATTGTGCCTTGAACTCTTCCACACAGAGTTCTCTGTTTATGACCAACTATGGGTTTCAACCCTCTGTCCTTCCTGAGGTCTGCCAGACACAGGAAATTCCGTCTCTTAATGAGCATCTGAGGGCGCTCCGTTCCTCTTGGGTTCGGGTACAGCATACCCTACATGGTTCCTCGCAGCGGCAGAAAAGGCAGGCTGACTGTAAATGTTTACCGGCACCTACCTTCCAGGTCGGGGAGAGAGTGTGATTGTCATCCCTGTAAAATTAACCTCCAGGTACCTTGTAATAAGCTGGCTCCTCGATTTGTTGGTCCATTCCGTGTTGCACAGAATCAATCCTGTGGCATATGCCTTGAAGCTTCTTGCCTCCATGCGCATTCACAATGTGTTCCACATTTCCTTGCTCAAACCTCTGATTTGTAACCGTTATACCACCAATACGGTCTGACCAGCTCCAGTCAAGGTTGGCAACCATGAGGAATTTGTGGTACAGAGCATTCTGGATTCCAGATGGGTCAGAGGGCACCTTCAGTATTTTATCCACTGGTGAGGTTATGGTCCTGAGGAGTGCTCGTGGACACCTGCCAATGATGTGCACGTTCCTGTGCTGGGGCACAGATTTAATGCTCATTTTCCTGACAAACCCTCTGCAGGACCTCGGAGGAGGGGTCTTGGGGGGGATACTGTGACAGTTACCTTAATTCCAGCGATGCCTCCGGCTTTGACGCAGGGCTAGGATGGCACAAAATGTCACTTCGGTGTCATCCCATGTGTCATTTCTAGGAATGGGTCTAGGCACACTGGGCGTCTCTACCACTTGCCCGTGTCCTCTGCCGATATGACGTGGCTGTCCGAATTGTCGTACGTTCTGCCGCAGAGTCAACCGAATCTCTCCTCGGTTCGACATTTCCTGGAGCAAGGCTGCAGTATGTCGCAGGACTCAGTTTGATGCAGTTGGGGCTGGTAGTCCCACCTAGCTACTTCCTGGTTCCTGGGTATTTAAGGGAACTGGATCTCTATCTAGTTACCCTTACGTTGTTGTTCTGTGCAGTAGTATCTTACTTGTTCCTGATTTCCTGTGTATGACCTTGGCTTGTCTGGCCATCCATCCTGGTGCTGACCTGTGGCTCTGTCCAGCAACCCTCTGTGTTATTCCTGTCTAGTGGACACCCTATCTGGTGCAGACCTGTGGCTCTAGTAGACTCTACCTTACTGACTGCAGGCGTGAGTCAGTGTCGCCTTGTTGCTTTCCTTTTCAGGAGACTGCCTTCTCTTTACTAACTGCAGGTGTGAGTCAGTCTTCTCCCCAGTTACCATCCTTAGGGGAGACTGTTTGGGTACACCCTCATCCTATCTGGCCTAGAGACTACCATTGACCTCGGCCTAGTCTCTGCAGTCTGGTGACCTGGAGGTATACTTCTATTTCTGATAGAGTCTCTGCCTCTCGGCTTACTCTCTGCTACCCCCTGTGATTACCTACTCGTTATATTGCTATTCATTTTAATAAAGGTGATTTTACTATACCATCTGACTCCTTGTCTTGCTTGCAAACTGTGACACAAATGTTCTTGGGGCGGGGGAGGGCAAAACTGACTGCAGCCATTATTGCTACAGTGCATTCAATAAATGATGATAATCCTTCTCTTCTTGAAGAGAAGGCTGTTTGTCAACATTCCATAAAGGTTTCAACACCACAGTAATATTAATAAACCATACAATAACACTGAAGACAATAATGCATCTGTCAGTGAGACAAACAACCTGTCCTCAAAGTAGTAACAAACATTGTGAAAACCCCTGTAAGGTGAAAAGTAAAAGTAAAAAATTGTTTGAGACTTCAAAAAGCCTAAAGTAATATAAAAGTAGTGGTACTTGTGGGAAGGTGATGCAATGCTGAGGATTACTTAATTTTTGATGATGATTATGTTGATCTATATCTCTCCAGCATCCTTCACATCTTCAGATACAGATGAAGTTGACAGTGACAGATAATAGCATAGCCATAAGTCTAGCTGAAAGGCAAAGGCTCAGTCTTCCACCACTGAAAATGAGTGATGTGCCTGTTTATAAACTGTATGAGAAAATAATTGGAAACTCTGTCTGTCCTCCAACTCCTCATCTGGCTTTGTCTGTCATGTATGGTTTCTGCTACTACTATAACTACTGGAGCTGGATGTTGATGTAGTTCTACTGCCACTACTACTAGGTGTCAAAGGTGCAGCACTTATATCAGCAGCTCCAGAGGTACTTGTCATATCTAACACAACCTGTGTTACTGGGTACTCAAAACAGATGTGTGTGGCTGAGTGGGACTTGGACTTTGCAGAGGCAATGATGCTGAGGATGACTGATGGGGTGACTGTGTGCTTTTTGACATCTGTACTTGTCCAGGGTCAGACTTTCCAATGGCTTTCTCAGTTTATAGACAGGCACAGTGCTCCTTAAAAGAAGATACAGCCTTTGACTTTCTGCTAACCTTATAGTCCTGTCATCATCCTCACTCTCAACTTCATCTGTATCTGAACAAGAGAAGGATGATTCAGGGATATATTCTGGATCTGCATCATCATCAGTCAACATTAGGTCATCCTCAGCATCATCAGCATCACCTGACAGTTCTTGCCCACTACTACCCTTATATTTCTCTAAGCTTTTGGAGGTCTCAAACAATTTCTTACTATTTTGAGGACAGGTGTTTTGGTGTCTCACTGTCTGATTTAGCAGGCAGTTCAGCTGCTACACCTTCCTCTATTATGCAGTTGCCAGCATCATCAACACTTGAATCATGGGCGTCCGCAGGGGGGGGCAAGGGGGGGCACTTGCCCCCCCCTGGATTATGCCACTTAATACATGAGCCTGAGCGTAGCTCTCGCTCACACTCTGAAGTACCTCTCCTTCTGTTGTCCGCGGCGATCACCTCTCCTCTCCCCCTCCGCGACGCGACGCCCGTCACTCACAGTTGGCAGCCAATGACAGAGGGGTATCCAACTCTCCTCTGTCATTGGCTGCAGTGCGGTCGCGGAGAGGAGAGGTGATCGCCGCAGGCAGCTGAAGGAGCGGTGCTGCAGACAGTGAGCGAGAGCTACAGACCCCGCTCAGGAGGAGACCTGGTGGACTGCATTTAAGGTAAGGCTGGGTGCACGGGAGGGGGGGGGCACTTGTGAAGCTTATGAGGCAATGTGAATCTGATGGGGGCAATGTGAGAGCAAGCTGATGGGGGCAAGTTGGAGCAATTTGAAGCTGATGGGGGCAAGTTGGAGCTGATAGGGCAATGTGAGGGCAAGTTGGAGCTGATGGAGCAATGTGAGGGCAAGATGGAGCTGATGGGAGCAAGTTGAAGCTGATGGGGCAATGTGAGGGCCAGTTGGAGCTGATGGAAGCAAGTTGAAGCTGATGGGGCAATGTGAGGGCAAGTTGGAGTTGATGGAGCAATTTGAGGGAAAGTTGGATCTGATGGGGGCAATGTGAGGGCAAGTTGGAGCTGATGGGGGCAATGTGAGGGCAAGTTGGAACTGATGGGAGCAAGTTGAAGCTGATGGGGCAATGTGAGGGCAAGTTGGAGCTGATGGGAGCAAGTTGAAGCTGATGGGGCAATGTGAGGGCAAGTTGGAGTTGATGGAGCAATTTGATGGAAAGTTGGATCTGATGGGGGTAATGTGAGGGCAAGTTGGAGCTGATGGGGGCAATGTGAGGGCAAGTTGGAGCTGATGGGGCAATGTGAGGGCAAGTTGGAGCTGATGGGAGCAAGTTGAAGCTGATGGGGCAATGTGAGGGCAAGTTGGAGTTGATGGAGCAATTTGAGGGAAAGTTGGATCTGATGGGGGCAATGTGAGGGCAAGTTGGAGCTGATGGGGGCAATGTCAGGGCAAGTTGGAGCTGATGGGGGCAAGTTGGAGCTGATGGGGGCAATTTTTTATAATTCAGTTATAGTGCTTTGATCATGGGTGTATGACTAGTGTGGTGCATTGAATAGTGTTAACATTAAAAAAAAAGATTAGAAATTGCAACCCTTAAATCAGACAATGGCAACTTGATTCTTCTATTAAAGGGGAACTACCACCCCGCAATAACTTTACATTAATTAATTCTTCATCCGGCTCCAAAAGGGACTGACAGCGCAGGCGCACGGACATCACTATGATGAGATGTCCGTGCTTCCTGCTACTGTGAGCCTCCGAAAAACTGGAAAATCTTTGAAACTAGGTACTATTTCTGGCGACTAGCGCTACTAAGCAGCTAGTTGCCAGATGAAGAATTAATTAAAGTTATTGTGGGGTGGTAGTTCCTTTGCATGCCTGAGCTTTATGTGATGACTATTCCCCTCTCCTTCATGACATTGTGAAAAAAGGACAGAGTATGGATGTCATTAAAATTATGCCCCCCCCTGGAAAAATTTCTGCGGACGCCCATGACTTGAATGTGACTTATTGTCGTCTTCAGCGTTCTTCTTATATGATTCTATTTTCTACTGGCACTGGTGGTGCTGGACCTAGTTTTGCTGGGACCTTGACAAACTGCATCCTCCCTTGGAGTAAAGGGATCATCATCATTGATTGCACATGCTGCAGCAACCATTGATGCAGTAGGTGTTTTGGACTACTACTTTACTCTCATGTCCCTACACTGCTCCACCCCTCCCCCTTCCCCTTGTGCATTTGCTGGACATTCTGCAACTACACTGTGTTTTTTTACTGGACAGTGCACAACACAACGGATGGAGCTGTATGATGCCTTGCCTAAGCCCAGTTAGCTGTATGTCACTGTCGCCTAAGATATTTCGTTTTTTATTCTTTTTTATTTTATTTATTTATTTTATTTTTTTAAGTTGTCCACCCTGTTGTCTTATCACTGTCTGTCCAAAAAAAATTATAACTGAAAAAGAAAATCAACAGTGTCTTTCCCCAGACTTCCCCACCCAGCACAGGGGCAATAACAGCAAGATCAGCAAGCAAATAGGTTGCCTGTGTCTTGCCTGTCAATCACATGGAATTTTGGAGTATTTGGAGGACAACCTCCTTCCTCCCTTCTTATCCCCTAGAGTGCCCCAGACTCCCCTAATACATAGAACAAATGTCATACCTAAATTACTTCCTAACCTAAGCTTCAATTCTCCTTTATATACCTATCTCCTCTAGCTAAAAAATATGCTGTTCTCTCCTCTCACAAACACAGAATGGCTACTGTGAGGGCCTGACAGCCTTTTATATGGCTGTACAAAACTTTTGTATGGTGTAGAAATATTTTTCTTCCCATTGATTTCAATGGGAGGAAAAGACGGAAAAAATAAAAAAAAAACTGCACTTTTCGTTGAAATTTTTTCGCCAAGTGGAAAGTGCGATTATTCACCAATTTCAGTTTCACCCATCCCTAGCTAGGACATGCTAGTCTTGCACTGCTAGTGTCAAATGTGTAGTAACTGATCACCGTCTACGCAAAGTCACTACGTTTCTTTCTTTCACCTCTCTGTATATAACTTTGGAAACACCTCTAAATATGAAAAGCCAAGCATAAACATCAAAATACCTTGCAGAACCCTTTGTTATACAACCATATATCTGCAGATAGCATGCTGTCATATACAATAAGCTTAAATGGTAAATCTGGAGCAAACCACGTATACCATAGTGGAGAAATAAAAATTTGCCTTGATTAGAAGGGGATTGTAACTCCATGAGAGGTGACCTACACATGGCTTTGGTATTTTTATTTCTCCCCTATTTGCTCCAGAAATGTACTTTATTTAATATTGTCCATTGTGTCCTGGAAACAACCCATATGTAGCAGTCACAAAGCTTGTGCATCACAGATTATTAATGCCACAAAAATAGGAACATATTTGTAATATCAGGAAATATACTGAATGTAAGTATTTTTAATGTGTCTTATAATAGGAAAATCAGTTTGATGTACTGAAGCTTAAGTAATTTTCATGGGAATGTTATCTATTTTATTTCAGCTTCCCTGCATTTCCCAGTAACTGGAGCAGAAACTTCACCTTAATGCATCCAAGGGAATACTTCTAATCTACCTTTGGTCTGCCAGGCATTAGCAAGGGAAGAGTTATACAAATTGGAAAAAAAGTATTATTTTAATTCATAGTGAATACATTTAACACAAAACCTGCAAGTTGTGCTCCACACAATATCTGCAACACAGAAGGAACTAGAATTTGATTACAATTATAGTAATAATAAAGAAGAAATTTAGAACATTTTATACAAAAATAAGTGTTATGTGGAAGAAAATACAGCACAGTAGAAATTAATTGCAATAGCAGGAAGTGCCCTTTTTAGCTAGACAATGATTTGTGCTCTTATAATAACTGAAATTAGTGGTGAGAAGCTTGTTTCCCAAGCTGTTGATAAACTACAAACCCCATCATCCTCAGATAGCCATTGTAGTTGAGTTACAGCTTTAGTACTATAGGTTGCCCACCCCTGAACTAAATTATATGCTACTGTAAAAAGAATGTTCTATAGTTCTGCAAAGAACTGGTACAATTCTCAGGAAAACCAACTGAACCATATAGAACAGTTAACAATTTGCATTTATTTAATGGACTTTTGACCCCTAGAATCCTAGTATGGCCTTCATCCCATTAAATGTTATAGGGATGTACTCCTGTGGAACTCAAAAGATTACAACGTGTACAGTCCAACATATTGCTATGGTATGCAAAGGGTTACAGTGAGCTGCTGCTGTCTCTGATCTTAAGTAGAGACATAACAAACTGTCCTCTGTAGCTGTATAGAAAGCTCTGAAAAGATCCAAAATTCTCTTCCCTCAGAGAGGTTAATTTGTTTCAACAGCTTTCCCAACTCTCACAGTTTAGTTCATTGGTGATATTTTTATGAATGTATTATCCAGGAAGGATACATTGAGATTGTCTTTTGTCTTTTAGAACCTGGGACCGTGAGATTTTAACAGACTCTACAGGTGGTACATTAGCAAACTGATCGATCTCACTGGCTAAGCCACATTAATATATAAACATACCCTCAGGAAAAGGAAAATGGCTTATTAAGCTACACTGAAGCATGGCAAATGCATAGAAAAAGCATGGTGATATTTGTCTATTATTTCAGGTGTATTCACAGGGATAAGAAGGTAAAAGACACTTTAGTAAAGTTTAGTGCATACCATGAGATGGTTTAAGGTCCAGTTCACCACCATATTGAAAACATGGACCCTTATTGAACATAGTAACATAGTAAATTAGGTTGAATAAAGACACAAGTCCATCAAGTTCAACCTTCTCCTCATACCCCAGTAACTGATAATTTTATAGCTTTCCTGCTACCAATTAAATTAGTCTTTATCAGACCTTCCTGATCAGCCTACTGATAAACAGTATAACTCTGTATATTCCCTTTTGAAAGAAATGTATCTAATCTTCTCTTAAATGTATCCATTCTATCTGCCATAACCACCTCCCTGGGCAATGAATTCCACAATTTATCAGACCTTACCGTAAAAAAACCCTTCCTCTGCTGAAGTTTAAACCTCCTTTCCTCTAATCTCAAGGGGTGTCCCATGGTCACCTGATCAGGCTTTGGAATAAATAGCTCACCGCAGAGATCCTTGTATCGACCTCTCATATACTTGTACAATGTGATAAGGTCTCCTCTTAGTCGTCTTTTCTCTAGAGTAAATAAACCAAGTTTGTCTAGTCCTTCCTCATATGTCAAGTCCTCCATTCCCTTAATTAATTTTGTTGTTCTCCTCTGTACCCCCTCTAGTTCTAGTATATCCTTTTTCAGAACCATTGCCCAAAATTGCACTGCATACTTAGTGCACCTCCTCCCAGTTCTTCTTAGTTCTAGAACCTACCTTTTTAAGGGTAGTTTACTGCTGTATAAACACATTAGACATTGACCATTTGAGTGCTGATTTGATTTCACTTATTTGCACTGAGAGACTGGAATAGCTAGATCACACATCACAGGTACATTGTGCTCCTTGTGTATAACTCTTCTAGTCCGGTACACTGGTTGGTCAGGAGAAGCAACAAACTGACTTATAAATGTCACATTAAACACATACACACATCTATGATGTAGTGCTTCTCTAGGGCTGGACTGGTACCTTGAATGAGGTTGAGCTATCTTCTATGCTGGCTGACATCAGGATCATACTGCTGCTCACACAAAGACCATATAGAGTCACATGTTTAAATGAGGCAGTCAAAATTCAGAGCCATTCCCTGATAGGAAGACTCAAGCCAGCTGTCACAGCCATCTGTATTGTCCTGGGAGTGAAGGGAATTTACTAATTCACTCTTTTACTTTAATTCATTGTGATCCAGAGGATCTCAATAAGGAAGGAAAGAGTGGGGATCACTGTCAGTATTGCTAGCACTCTCCACTGTGCACACACATTCACATGAACAAGGGATCCAAGGCTGTCCAGGAACAGGGGCTTGCTGACATTAAAGTCTTAATGCCCCTGCTGCTACTGCTGCCAGTCTGCCTTCTTCACGTCACAAAGCAATGGCAAGTGTGACATTAGAGGAAACTCTGTCACATTGCTCCTAACCTCCTCCAAGCAGCAGTGAGATGTCTGTAATAGAGCAGCAGATGCACATAGGGACTAGTGGTAGTGGTGATGTTGAAGGTGTAGAAGTTGGGGTGGAAGAGACATTGCTGGCCATTTTAGCAGAAACTGAGAAAGAATGGGAGATAGGGATGAGGATGGGCTTCACCCCCACCACTAGCAGAGATATTTTGGAATCTGAGGAATTTGCAACTGCTCTAAATCCATCTGATGCTGAATTGCAAGGGCAGCAGGATGCTGAGGAGCAAGCAAGTGTGCCACAGACCACCGTGGACACAGTGGGAATGGGGTCAACAAGTGATGTGGGACCAGGACAGGTTCCACATGCCAGCTCCAGCAATACTCCTGGTCCTAGTTGCAGTGCTGAATCTGAGGCAGTAGCAGCAACAGCAGCAACATTATCTGTTGCCACAGAAAGTGAAGGAGGATGTGGAGGACAAGAAAAAAGAGGCCATTCTTCTCCATCTGTTCCCTCCCCCCTGAAGTCATGGGTGTGGGACTATTTTTCTCTTGGGGTTGGCACAGTGCGGTCATCAGCAGCGGCACTGTGCACAATTTGTGACATTAACGTTTCAGTGAGAAGATGAAAGGAGGGAACACACCTTGACACAAGCGTCCTGATATCACACATGAAACACAGGCATCATGACTTTTATGTCAAACATGTTAAAGCCAAACACCCACCACAAAAATCAAGCACTGCTGTTGATGTACCACCTGACTCTCCAGAAAGACAACATGAAGTGAGGTGGAGATCAAAGAGGAGGAAGAATAGAGCAACCCAGGCAGAGACTGGAAGTTCTATGACGAGTGAAACAACTAGTTCGCCATCACCTTCTAGAGTAACTGCATCTTCTGCCAATCCACCTTATTCATCGTTATCTCTCCCACCAAATGATAGGGACTCTGTTGATGTTAGAATGTGGCAGTTCATCTCTACCCATTGCTGTGTGGTGCACTGACCACACATGCCAGTGTGGTGGAGGAGAATTGCAAGCAGTGCATCAAGCGGCACCTGAGGAGATTCCATCCAGCAGAATATGCTAAGATGCTTGCAGGGAGGGTTCATCATTACTATTAAACTGTCAACAAGATGTCATGTGTCCTTAGCGGGGTCTGGACAAGGGGTATAGTGACAGCGGCAATACTTGTGCACCCAGATGTTATTTATCACCCACTGTGCATATTGCAATTGCTGATGAGAGGAACAGTTTCTGCTTTCAAGGCAAACAATTATATTCTAATTACAACACACCCATAATTTTGGAGGAAGGGTAGGTGGAGAAGAATTATTGGGCAACTTCTTCTTTTCTCCACATAGACTGGGACTACTTATTGTGCTGCTACTGTCTCAGGGGCATCACTGGAGCTATTTGTGGCAAGTGGAACCTTCACCTTCCATCACCCATGTTATTGCTATTGTTGATCCTATTCCCTTTCAGCTGTCTAATCTTCCTGCTGCTTAAACAACTCAGGAGCAACAGCAAGAACAGCAGTTGCAAATTCTGCAATTATGGACTCAGACTCAGGAGGAGGACATTTGACAATGGCCAGTGACCACTGGCCAACATGACCTGCTGGCACTAGGCCAGTAGGACATTTTTTTTCCACAGGGCTTGTGCTTTGACAAATAAATAAATAAATAAAAATGAAAACACAGCCCTACAAAAAAATAAACAATTTTGGGGGGTTTCTTTCTAACAAGCCTAAGTCCTACAAATCAATGTTTCCTTATTAACTGTCCCTACAATACCAGCCAACAAACCCCCCAAAACAAATTCCCATTCATTCACCAACACAGACACCCTCCTCAGATCCCTTTTATACCTCGTCTTAGGGGGTGTTTTTGTATTTTAGCGAGGATTTATTTTTTATTAACTGCCCCCCCAATACCAGTAATCAACCCCCCCAAAAAACATTCCCTGTTCAGCTGATTCTTTCCTCACACCCCACCAACACAGGCACCCTCATGCCCCTTTTACACTATGCCTTTGGGAAATAAAATAATATTTGCTATATGTTCCCAATGATTTCAATGGAATAAGCTAGGTAAAAAAAACTTGAAAATTCAGAAAATCAGCACTTTTCATGGGAAATTACTCGCCAAGCACAAAGTGCCATTTTTCGACTATTTCAGTTTGAGACAGTAGTTTCTACCTATTCCTAGTTGTGTTCATAAGTTAACTCTTTGAGTCCCAGTGAGTTACCCAAGTAATGGTACTTTGTAATTCGTTGGGACCCCATCTGGCACTCAATGGACCGTATGTTCAAAAGAAAAGTGTAGGAGTTCTGGGGCAAACCATCTGAACTATAGGGGAGAACTAAAAATTAAAAAAATCCCCATTGAATGCTTCTCAATGCAATGGAGGCTTCTCTAGCATTCAAGGGGTTAAAATTCCCATTTAACTCAGTGGGGATTTTTTCTAATTTTTAGCTCTCCCTATGGTGCATACAGTTTACCCCTGAACTCTTCCACTTTTCAAAGAGTTAATCCACAGGACAGTATTGTGATAATAAATGAATACTAAAATCTTCTAATAATAAGTATAATAAACTTACATGTATCTTAATCTGGGCAGGAAATCCCTATGGCCACTAAGAATCAATTTGCATGGATTTATTTTACAAATATTATCTGTAATTAGTACTGAATATCATGTCCATAGAGACAGATATAATTCTTTGTTCAAAGCCTCCAAACTGCTCCCACTGAAGGATACCTAAGAACACTTCAGGGGAGGAATCTGCTTTCCTGAAATCTGGCAACAAAAGGATCAAGTCGGCCTCTGTGGACAGGAAACCAACCAATAAATAAAGATTTATTTTACAGAAACAATTCACACAGAATTTATTCATAGTGTCCATTAGGATTATGTGTTCAAATTAAAGGAACATAAATACCTAAAATTGAACTGGGTTTACTGTATATACACATAAATACCCTATTCACAATGATAATATCTGTAAAATTCATCTATTTGTATTCTGACACCTAAAATCTAGTCTTACTTAAGATCTGTGAGGGTTCTCATCCCAACCATTTCCAGGGCTCCTTGACTTCCATTACCAGTAGTGACAGAGCTGTATTGTCTATAAATGGGCTAATATAAGGTATGGAAGAGCAGAGAGTGCTGTCTTAGTACGTTAACTGCCTTTGAACTTGTCTTTGTTTACAAACAGTACAAACAAAAATAACCAAATACCCTCTAAATATGATATATTACACAGGCATTACAAAATGAAAATTTAAGGTATAAAATAAAATTTTTTACAGATGTTAGCTGTGAGTGTATGATATTTAAAGTCATATCAAATAATTGCATTTTAGTTGTTAGCATTAGCATCCATTTAACCTTTTGAGCACAAGAGGAGTAAGCAATGCATTCCAAAGCATTGCACACTCCTCTGGCGCTCAAATGGATGTTAAGTTTTATTATTAGGAGGCCATTTTTAGCCAACATATTATTCCTAGCCAATGTTGCAAATTATCTCATAGTCTCCACTTGATAAATTTACTGGACACCATAAGAATAATATGAATATACCAAACATGCCAATTTTATGCTGCAGTAAAAGCTATGTAAAGAGCAGCACATCTGATAATGACCCTGCTTCTGAGAATTAAAATCAGAACATTAAACATTAGTTTAATGCAATATTTAATAAGAAATGAAGATAAAAGGATGCAGATTGTCATGATGACATTAAATTAGGAGTTATCATTTGAATTACATGACTGGCTGTCATTCCCTAGAGGCCAGTGATTTTAGAAATTCTAAAGGAATACTAGGAGAGGGCAGTTTTCCAGAATCATTGCATTTATCATCCTGTATCCAAATAATTACATTTCATTGCCTAGAACCACTTTGTATTAAATATTTTTAATTCCCTAATTGAAGACTTATCTGTATGGAGTGATGATTTTAAAGCACGGGTAGACAACCATGGTCATCAAGTGCCACCAACAGTGCATGTATTCAGTATTACTCTGCTTCAGTACAGTTGGATCAACTAAAGTGATTGAGACACTGATGGATTCCTCTGTACTAGGGATACTGTAAAAACATGCATTGTTGGTAGCTCTTGTGGACCAGGGTTGGCTATCCCTGTTTCAGTGATATTTGCATTAAAGAACAGTAAATTATGATTTTAGTACAGAGAAAATTGCACTAAGAATTAGGGATGTGTAATAACCTTTGCCTCAAAAAAAAATCTGAAAAACAGCACTTCCCACATTGAAAGGAAATTCCCATAAAAAAATAGAAATCAATAATAATAATAATGATAGTAATGTCATTCCCTCCCATGTGTAGAGTTTTCTCATATCTTCCTGCATGCTCAATATAAATGGGAGTGTCAGTTCCCACATTCTCATTCTGTGCTGAAAAAGAGAGAGAAATCTGCTGAAACCAGCCTTATCAAAATTATATCCATAGAACCACACATAGTGACCTCACAGTTTTGTCCAACTGGTGGCCATAGAACCACACATACTGACCCCAAAACCATGTTGTGCAGCATGGGTAACAAAAGAAATGCACCAACTAGCCCCCAAGCCTTGTACCACTGGTAGCCGTAACAACCATACAAACAGCCAAAATGCATCTTCAAATTCTAATATTACTAATAAACAGCACAAAATAGGAAATGAGCAAATCTGTTACCCTTTTTCATGTGTAAATACCCAATATGGCACATAGCAAATAGCACAAATTACTTAAAATATATCTGCTTATTACTTCTTTATTAAATATTGTTTTATGTAAAACAATATTACCATTGTCATAGTCTGTTTTCCTGGCAGATCAATATATTATATTGATCACAGAACATGATCCCTGTTGGTGTAGGAGTTAATAGTTTATATTATATTTTATTTTTTTATGATTTTACATATGCTGTTTTCCCTGCTCATAAATTGGTCGTCACACTAAAAGAGTTTGTTATATTGATGTGTACAAATGTTACTGTAAAGGAAATAAATATAGATAGCCTTAAATGGTTTATGATATGTTCCAGTGTCAGACTGGAAAAACTAATGGGGCCACAAAAGTAGGATAACAGGATAAATAGAAGCATTACTTTTGTATGCCTCATTATCCAATTTATTTGTAATTTAACAACATGTATTTTAGTTACAACATATAATTTGGATTTCATATTCACTACCTTTATAACTTATATATTTTTTTTCATATAGGAAGACATGTATAATGATTGGAGAAGGTCCATTTTTCTCAGAGGTAATTTCTGCAGAAAGGAAGCAGTGATTTTCCTTTCTTCATAAATTCTAGTCAGGAAGCATTTACTCTTGAAAGATTAAGAGGAATAATTTCAGCCGATTCTGTCCTCTACCTTATTCTGAGACAAAAGTGGGGCAAATTTAGGAAAACACAGCTTTATCACATAGAAATATAAGATTCCCCATTCATTTAAATAGGGTTTTAATTAATCCCCTTGGATGCTAGAAAGGTCTCCAGTATATTATGAAGCAATGTGTTGGATATCTCTCAAGCATTTATCAATTGTATTTTTTAATAAGGGGATCTACATGGCATAATACATGAGTTATTGTGGGCCCCAGGGGATACCCAAAGGTAATGGCTTAATTCTGCAGTGATCTAAAATGTTTAGGACCTTGATATGTACATGAATATTTAAATACAGAGGTAACATTTTGACAATAAAATGTGTTCCCACCCCTGTTTTTGAAGGTGACGCCCAACGCATTGCTAACCTCTGTGGCACCAATAAGGTCTCCAACACACTGAGAACAATTACGCAAAGGCATTGCTGGAGATTAAAGTGAGAGAGACCTATGTTTGAGCTAATGATCACCCTGATTTTCACCATACTAAGGGCCACATTCAGGAATATAAACAGGACCAATTCTGAGACAAATCAACTGCATCATAAATTAAAATTTCCAATGCTGGAGAAGTCTCTAGTATTCACTAGTCCCATTTTATTCAGTGGGTATTTGGGAATTGTTTGTGTCCAGAATTTCAGTTAGCTTATATAACATTTCCAGCAAAACAAAGGAGACAAATAAAAATTCACCAAATTCCTATTGATTTGACCTTTGAGCAACAGAGGGTACTGTAACATTGCTTTGCAATGTGCTGCTCACCCTTCTAGCACTCATACAGTTAAATGGGGCTTTTAACCCTTTGAATGTAATATAATTCTCCAGTGGAGACCTATCATTCAAGTGGTCAATAACCCCATTTAGATAATTAGACACTTAGATTATTTTCTATGGTCATTTAGCTTGCCACAGGTTTGCTCCACTTTTTGTGAATACGGCCTTGGATTTGGTAAAGCATTGCTTTCATTATACCACTGGGAAATATGTAATAACATTCAATCCCCCACCCAATATATCTAGATTTGCAGTTTAACTTTCAAGAAAGATTCCACAAAGACTGAGCAGCAGCATCAACTATTGATCTTTAGTTATCTTTATCGACCTCCTCCCCTCTTGTGCTCTTATTTCTTATTCACTTTATCAGGCCAGAGAGCCCTTTCCTTACTTGTGCAGTAAAATATTCTATCCTTTATAATCTGTTAACCAGAAATTAGTTTATATATATATATATATATATATATATATATATATATATATATATATATACATACATATATATATATATATATATATATATATGTGTGTGTGTGTTTTTGGGTTTGTTTTTGTTTATATACTAAAATCTATGTCAATAATTACCGCGTCATTGAGAATTCTATGCTCCCAGACGGACAGCAAGGAAACAGTGCAGACATCTTTCCATATTAACATCTACACGCCTGCACTGTCAGTCCTTTTTGGCCCCGAACATCTCCTAGCAACGCCTCCTACAGCAGGCTGGGACTGACACAGCGCAGACGCACAGACGTCACTATGGAAAGATGTCTGCACTGTTTCCTGGCTGCATGTCCAGGAGCAGTATAGAATTCTCAATAACAATGTAATAATTATGGCGACTAGCACTACTGAGCAGCTAGTTACCAGATGGCTAATTATTTGGGGCAAAGTTTACAAGGGGTAGTAGTTCCACTTTAATTTCATAGTTACCTTCCCAAGGCCCACCACCCTAGTTAGGACCAGACTCCTTAAAGAGTTAATATTTGTGGGGGGAAACAGCCACTTTGATGTGTTGTGCACCCAAGACAGCTTAGAAACACAGAAACATAGAATTTGATGACAGATAAGAACCATTTGGACCATCTAGTCTGCCCATTTTTCCTACTCTAAAAATCCCAAATATTATTTGGTCCTTGGTCTTGTCTTATGTTCAGAAAGGGCTTACAGTTGTAATCAAAATTATTCAACCCCCATTGCAAATCAGGGTTATTGTCAAAATTTACAGATTTTCAGCTGTTTGAAATGAACAGATCAAACAAAAGCAATTGAAATAGCTCAACACAACGAATGCTTCAAGTGGTTTCCCCAAATTCAACTGAAAAGGCAACTTATAATGACTTCTCCAGTCTCAAAATGATTCAATCCCTTCATGGTAAGCATCTTTAGTACTTAGTAGAGCAACCTTTTGCTGTTATAACCTGCTGCAATGAGATGCATAGCCAGACACCAGCTTCTGGAAGTGTTCATGAGAAATCTTTGACCATTCCTTGTGAGCAATGGCTTCCAGTTCAGTAAAATTCTTGGGTTTGCATGCTGCAACCTCCTTCTTCAAATCCCACCAGAGATTTTCTATGGGGTTCAAGTGACTGTGATGGACATTGTAGGACTTCCAGGACTTCTTCTGCAACCAAGCCTTGGTGGAATTTGAGGTATGCTTGGGATCATTGTCCTGTTGGAAGGTCCAATGACTCCCAATCTTCAGCTTCCTCACAGACAGCAAAAAGTTTTCTCCTAGGATTTCCTGATACTTCAATGAATCCATCTTGTTTTCCACATGCTGCAAGTTTCCAGTTCCAGAGGATTCAAAGCAGCCCCAAAGCATCACTAAGCCACCACCATGCTTTACTGTATGCAGACTGTTCTTTTCAGCATATGCTTCATTCTTCTTCCTCCAAACATATCGCTGATCTACAGGGCCAAAAAGTTCCAGTTTTGTTTAATCTCTCCACAGAACAGAATCCCAAAATGCCCGTGGCGTATTTAAATGATTTTGAGCATATTGGAGCCGGATTTTCTTGTTCTTTTGGGTCAGTAGTGATGTACGTCTTGGATCTCTTGCATGGAAATCTTCTGCGTTTAGTACGCACCTTACTCTGCTCACTGAAACCTCAGTGTCTGTTGCCACCAAGTCTTGCTGCAAGTCTTTTGCAGTCACTCAAGGGTTTTTCTCAACCTGCCATCTCAGAAATCTGGTTGCAGCCATTGATTGTTACCTTTTTCTGCCCCGTTCAGGAAGTGTAACCACTGTTCCTTTGACTTTAAACTTGCGAACTATGATTCCAACGGTGTCTCTAGGAACATTCAGTGCCTTCGCTATCTTTTTGTATCCTGTTCATTGTTTGTGAAGGGAGATGATCTCTTCTCTTAACTTTTTGGACGATTCTTTTGACTTAACCATATTTCTAACATGCAGTTAAACGTGACACTCAACAAACCCCTAGCCAGTTCAGGTATTTCATATGTTCCAGCTCAGACTCACCTGGTGCAGCTAATGAAGCTGGAGAAGTCATTATAAGTTGCATTTTCAGTTGAATTTGGGGAAACCACTTGAAGCATCTGTTGTGTTGAGCAATTTCAATTGCTTTTGTTTGATTTGTTAATTGCAAACAGCTTAAAGTCTGTAAATTTTGACAATAAACCTGATTTGCAATGGGGGTTGAATAACTTTGATTACAACTGTATGTCTATCCCATGCATGCTTAAATTCCCTCAGTGTATTAACCTCTACCAATTCTACTGGTAGGCTGTTCCATTTATCTACCAACTCAGTGGAGGAAAACTTCCTTACATTACATCTAAGGCTCTGTCCCTATAGTTCTAGACTATGATCTCTTGTTCTAACATGTCTACTCCTTTTGAAAAATAGAATTTAATGGCAGGTAATAATCATTTGGACCATCGAGCCTGCAAATTTTTCCTTCTGTAAAAGCCTCAAACCTTATTTGGTCCTTGGTCATGTTTTATGTTCAGGATTGCCTTATGTCTATCCAATGCATGCTTAAGTTTTCTCACTGTATTAACCTCTATCACTACTTTTGTTAGGCTATTCCACTTATCTACCAGCCTCGCAGTGAAATAAAACTTTCTTACATTATATCTAATCCTCTGTCACTCTAGTTTTAGACCGTGTCCTATTGTCCCAACATTTTTACTCATTTGAAATGTACTTCCCTCCTGCACTTTGTTGAATCCCTTCACATATTTAAATGCTTCTCTCTTATCCCCTCTCTCTTCTCTCCTCCAAGCTATACATAGTCAGATCCTGATATTTCCTTTTCCTGTAAACCATTTACCAGTTTAGAAGCCCTTCTCTGAATTTTCTCTAGAGTATCTATATCCTTCTGGAGATGGGGCCTCCTGTACTATACACAATACTCTAGGTGATGTCTAACCAGAGATCTGTAGAGTGGCACGATTACTTCCCATTTTCTGCTGGTAATAACCCTAGCTATACGTCCCAGCATCCTGCTTGCATTCCCCAGTGCTTTGATACATTGCCTGCCTACCTTTAAGTCATCAGAAAAAAATATTCCCAAATTCCTTTCCTCTGTTGCTTTGGCAACATAGTACCCTAAATACTATATTCTGACTTTGGATCTTTACCTCCCAAGTGCATTATTTAATATTTTCCAAAATTAAAGTGCAGCTGCCACACTCTTATCCATTGTTCTAATTTACCAAAATCAACTGTCACTTGGCTTATTCCCCCAGGAATCTCTACACTGTTGAAGATCTTTGTATCATCTGCAAAAAGGCATATCTGTCAAGGTTTTGCTGAGCTGTTCCCATCCTGCCTAATGATTCTGCTGTCTGAGCTAATCTAGTGCTCTGTTATCTACTGCTGCTTTCTTCTGAGTTTCTGGCTCAGGTTGAATCAGCTGACCACTCTGATTACTCACCTGACTGTTATCAGCCAACCCTCTCAGGGTATTTATAGCAGCTTGGCTCACTTCCTCATTGTCCTTGAGTTTGTGACCTGTTGCTGCTGGCTGCTGTGGATTTTCTTGAGCTCCTATTTGCTGTGTTCTAGACCCCTTGGCTTGTTCCAGACTTTGCTGACTTGTGTGCTTCTGACCCTTGGTTTGTTCCTGACATCACAGATTTCTGGTTTCCTGATTCCAGCTCAGCTGACGACATGTCTTAGTTCCTGACTCTGGCGTGTCTTTTGGTTTATGCTGTTGGATCATGCTTTTGTTTTTTGTTTCATTAATAAAGGTGAATTGCATTTTACATGTTTGTGTCCTGTCTGGTTCCTGGTCCCTAACAATACCTTGCCTTGAAGACCTTTTGCAATATCACTAATATATTAAAAAGAATGGGCCCCAGTACAGATCTCTGGGGTACCCCACTAGAAACACAACTTTTGTCTTAATATTCTACATTGACTACCACTCTCTGTCTCCTGTCAGTCAGCCATTGCCTTATCTATTCAAATATTTTTACATTCAGACCTAAACACTTCAATTTATTAATGAGTCTTCTATGAGGGAAAGTGTCAAATGCTTTAATGAAATCTAGATAAGCTATATCTACTGCTTCCCATTTGGTCTATTATTTTAGTTACCCACTTGTTTTGGTGCAAAAAAAAGGTGTGACAACACATACTACACCTCTAAGACAGTTCTGTTGCAAAAAAAATCACTCAATCAATCAATCAATCCAGATCATTGATTGTGGTGGACAACAGTCATTCATCAGCTGTTATTGGACTGCAACTCCCATCAATTATAGTCAACCACTGGCTGGCAGAGGATAACAGGGTTGTAGTTGAAGCAACAGTTGGACATTTACTGTTTATTCCTGTATATTACATAGAACAGTACTTCTTAAACCAAGCTTCAGGTCAGTAGTTCCCACAGATTTGGTTCATCAAGCACTAATGTAACCTTTTGCACAAATAGTTATTTATTCACAATTTATTTATTTAGCATGTTGTGAAGAAATCAATTCCTTCTGAATCTGTTCTTTGATGCAGACATTTCTATAAGCCAAATATGGCAGACAATTTAGCTTAATCTGACCAGAAAATAAGCATGGATGCTGAGAATCAGTTCTTTGTGGATTGAATCTCCAAAACGAATCTTTAGTTACTACTGGATATCATGTCTATGAAGGCAGACATTGTGCTTTGCTGCAGGACTCAAGAATTCTAAACTCCTCCCACCATACGTTTCTAAAGAAAAGACCAGTGAGAGGAGTTTGGAATATTGAAGTCCTTTAGAAAGTGTCATGTCTATCTCAATGGATATGATTTTAGTACTAATTAGAGATTCCATTTCAAGAATCAGTTCACTCAGTTTTCCTGTCCAGATTACGACAAGTGGCATTATTATTAGGAGGTATTAGTTTTCCTTTAAATGAATATTTAACCCCTTCAATCCCAGTAAGCTCTCCAGCACAATACTTTGCAATGTGTTGCAGGTATCTATATCTTTCACTGGGTTAAAATCTCCATTTAAATCAATGGAATTTGAGGAATGTTTATTTGTCCACATGGTACAATTGGTTTGACCCAAAATTTCACCACTTTTCTTTCACAGATTTTAACCACTGAATGATAGGTCTACAATGCATTGCTGTGCAATGTATTGGAGCTATCTCTTGCATTCAAGGGGTTAATATCCCCAATTGGAACAATTATGTTACAGATGCTTCAGAACTGCTCCAGTTTGCTTTTATATATAGGCCTCAAAGTCTTTTCCTTCTTGCTGTCCCTGAGGGCTAGTTTGTGAAGCAATGGCCTAGAAATGTTTGGCTTTGGATAAATTGAAAGCGGTAGCTTACCGAAGTGTATCCATTTTCTACTGTTGGACTATTAGCTTCATGAATACCATGAGGAAGCCAAATTCATTGTCTCTCGTCACAAGAGACAATAAACTAAATAGGACTGAGCTGTATTATAAGAAGTTATTTGTTAAAATGTAAAATGTGGTATACATTCCATCAGATGTTCAACTGAATATTGCTATATCTGTTCCACATTAGTCCTACACAAAAGTGAATGTTGCAGAATATTACTTTTTCATAGAAATCATTTTTATTTATTCTGTATAAATGTGAAATAAAGGGATATATTTAGTTTACATACATTCTAGTCATCATCAGTAGATTAATCATCTGTATGTGCCACTAATCTACATACACTTTTTCTTTTTCTTTTCTTCTGGAAACATGTTTTTGAGCTTCCTGATTCCCTATGTATTTTTTTCTGTTATAATTCAATATCTTATTCCCTTACTTGTTGTTTGAAACAATATAAAAGTAATTTGCAACTTTTTAATTTACACTTTTCAGTCTAATATCACACTGTTTAATTTAAGTTGTTTATGGTTTTGGTAAATCAAGAATGTGGGTCTTTAAAGAGAGAGTCTTTCATAATAAAAGCAGCTCCAGTTAATCTTCATAGTATTAGGGCTATTGAGAGTGTTATTTCGGTACTGTCAGAGTTGTAGTTCAAGAGCAATTGAATGATAAAGTATCCCCCTTCCTCCCCTTTTACTGACGTAACACTGCTCAGCTCAGAGCAGCAGGTTGGTGTCCAAGTGGATTGCAGAGAGGGACAATCTTCAGTGAGCATAAGGAAAAACCTGAAAAACCTGTCAAGGGGGCAGGGTTTTCCTTATGATCACAGTAAGAAGATTGCCCCATGTTGTGAGCTGTCTGATCCCAGGACCAGATTCCACACCTGAGGGGAGGTGACCCTAATTTATGACAAAATTAATCCCTTTGATTCTACAGAGGTCTCCAATACATTTGATCTGCAAGTTGTTGGAGACCACTCTAGCAACCTACTGGATCAAGGGCTGACCGTGTAAGGTTTAACAGTTTAAGGATCAGAGTGGTGTGCAACACATTGCTTCCCAATGCACTGCACATCCCTCTGGTCCTTAACCCCTTGAGTTCCAGACGGGTACACAATGCATTGCAGAGCAAATTATCCCCTTGTGTGAATACACCAAAATCAAGTACACTCCATCTTTACTGAGTTCCTGTGTGAAAGCAGTGAAGATTCAGTAAGGAAAATCTGCACAGTGGTTTATGGGGCTGCTGGCAGACTTTTCACACAAGAGTTATTGGAAGTTGAGATGGTCACTGTACCCACCAATGAGTGGATGCCAGTTGGTATAAGCAAATATTAATGGCTGGCATTCCCATGTTCTGACCACCAGGCATGCCCCGCAGGAGAAGGTGAGTAAAAGAACGTGCACAAAAGAGCTGAAGCAAAGGACTGCCACGGTTCTGTCTCTCATGTGAAATAGTCCTAAGAATTAAGATCTTCTATGGAAAGCAACAGAACAAATCCCCCTCTGGATAACAGTTGGCACTCTGATTTAAAAAAAAAAAAAGTTTGAATTACAATAACATTTGCATAAACCATCTCCTGGCTTTAGAAATACCCTTGTTATATATATAGTTTTTTAAATGTTGTTTTTTATTAAAAATCTTTACAGTTTGTTTATAAAAAAAAACAAAAAACACTCAAAAGACTAGGGGCAGGGCTGTACTACACGTGTAGCAAACATTATTGTACCATTTTTACATCTGATTATTTGCAAAAATAGGTTCATATAACCTCAAACTAGGTTTTGGCTAATTGTGTGTATACATGGGCTCATCACCGTAAACCCAAGATGGCAGACAACTGACTATTGGATGGAGTGCAGAAGTACAATGGAGTAAATCAGGTGTACATGGTACCTCTATAACAGCTTCATTGTTCTTCCCAGTGTGAGCCCATATCAACGCATTTAATACAGTGGTGCCAATACCAGAAAACAACATGCAGGCACATGCTAGCAAGATTCACTTTTTATTCTATACTAGTTGAAGACCCCGTGTACACGGCCCACATTGCCACTGAGCACCCCTGTACTGTGCATGACAGCTTCTGACAAACATACATTTAGTGAATTATTATATAAGGATGGGGAATCACAGAAAAAACAAATAACACTTGCTATATTGTTACATAGAGGCAATGCCTATTTTTACCTAAAGGACCATTCCTAACCAATTTGAGAATCTCCTTTGCATCTATGTACAGTACTTTTTGTGCTCTGAAAAAACTGATTTGCACTGCTTGTACCAAGAGGTTGGCCAGGGTCGGATTAATAAATAGGCACACAAGGCACGTGCCTAGGGTGCCATATTTGTAGGGGCGCCAGGCAATGGCCCTGTCATTCCCATTTGGGGATGGAGCCCCCAGAAACGTTATGCAATGCGGCACCTCCAAGGGCGCTTGGCTTTTGTGCCACTGTCCCCCATGAGTCTCTGCTTGCCTCTCAGCTGGGATTAGCATATGGGGAATGACAGGTAAAGCACAGTGTATTGTGCTGCTGTCCATTCAGAGCAGAGCCTACGTGAAGCACTCGTGCCTTCCACAGACCCAGCAAAGAATCAGATTTGGAAAGCACTCTCCCAAACCAAACCTGTCACCTGCTCCTGGGTAATTATACTGCTTTCTTTATTCTATCACACGTGAGAGTCAGTCTGAAAGAAATGTTAAAGCTATGAATCAGGAAGTTTGGTGCAAGCTGTAATTTCTTGCTATCAGACAAGTTGTTTGTTGTTTAATTATTAGATCATATTGCACCAATCTGGTCCTCAAAGGGTTAAAATGATTGTATTTAAAATACTGGATGGGAGAAAGATCAGACCAGCCTGCCCCATCACTGGTGAAGAAGATAGGACAGTCTCACTGGGCCTATCCGCTTAGCCCACCACACATAATTCTGCATTACCTTTAGACTCTCATCATTGTATTTATAGGAAGCGACTGTACATAGTGGGATCTGTGATATTAACTCTTTGATGCCGGAGGGTTGTGCAATGCATTGCTTTTCAAAGTGTTGCACACCCCTCTGACATTCAAAGGGTTCAAGGCTCTGCTGTGGAAGGAAGGGGTGAAGCTGAAGGCTGTAATGTTGTTGGCTTCTGAGAGCTCTGATTATGGAAGAGTGTGAGGGTTGTGAGGGGCTTAAGGGCTCTGAGAAACTGACACATGCCTAACCTCAGCCATCTACTTAACATTAGGAAACATAATAGGGCATGGCACATCTCTAGCTTTCCAAGAGTTAATAATGTTATAAACATTTGGCATCTGACATATCATTAACCCTATAACTGCCAGGCAGGTTCCAAAATCATGCATTAGCCCCTGGAAGTTGGCACCTAAAGGTCTTATTATTTTGTGGCATCACTTACATAGCCTCATTTCAGTTTTTAGCACTGTGGTATCACTAGTGTTATTCCAATTAAATTGTAATCTCTGTGGTATCACTAATGAAACACCCCATTTCAATTGTAAGCTCTGCAGTATCAATAGAGTTGCTGTATTTCAATTCTAAGCTCTGTTGTACATTTTTAATATATTTAACCCTATGCTTGACAGGTAGATGCCTAATGCAATGGTTTGCTGACCCCCCTGGTATCCAAGGGGTTAAATCGTCCATTTTGTTTTTTATTAACATGGTACAAGTACCTCTACTCACAAGAATAATGTGTAAACCGAGAAAGTATTGTGGCAAATCCAAGCTGGCGGGGAAGGGGGGTGCTATTTTGGGATCCTGCCTAGGGCCCTATGGAGTCCTAATTTGGCTCTGAGAATAAAGGAAGATTAGTGGCGCTATCCCACATTGGAGGAAAGAATTCTATAGTACAGCACTGCGGGTACAGACCTCATGAAGATTTTGTGGAAAAAGCAAAATAAAGAAAAATAAACTTATTCCACACATGGAGTCACATTTTGGTGTCTAGGAATAGAGCAGCCTGTGCCTCCTATGTGAGAATAAAAAAACTGATCTGTGGTGGAATGTGAGGGGAAAAGTAGGACATGTGTATTTAATTAAGTGCCCTGCCACATAGTAGAGGAACCTTTACCCAACTGCCCATTTGTCCTTCATTTGTCAAAATAGAAAAATGGGTATCGCAGCTTGAACTTAACAGACCTGTGTCTTTTTTCAACCTAGTTTACTATGCATATAGGATTGTTTCTGGTTTATGGGTTGGTATAGGTGCATAGGTGACTGAAGAGCAAGGACAACATTGATAGGGGTCTCCAGGCTATAGTAGGTTAAGTGGGAAGTTGTTATTAAGGTCAGGTCTTACCTATAAACCTATAATGGCGTATCTTGGCGATATGGCAAGCTTAGCATACTATGGCCATATTATGTGAGACTTAACGTTGTCATTTACACAAAGTAAATATCTCCAGAACCCACATGCAAAGAGGCCCTAACATTACTGATCATTGTGTAAGCATTTACGGAATGTTTATTTGTCCCTTATATTGCAATTGCTTTGCTCCAAAATTGCTCCAGTTCTTCTTAATGTCAGAATACTTTTAAAGTCAGAATAAAATCAATATTTTACATGTTTACTGTGAAGACTAAATCTAAAAATGGTTTGGGCCATATAAAAGAGTGTGGTTAAAGGAGGAGTGTGGCTAGGGGTAGGGTCAAGGTGGGGCTAAGGGTGCCAGAGGGTGCTGTGCCTACAGGCACTTAAGTTGTAAATCTGGCCCTGCGGTTGGCAATGTGGGAGTGCATGAATCTTCCATCCAGGTATATACAGTTTGGGCACAGAGGAACAAAGTGTATATCTCATTCTCATTCTCAAGCAGTGTCATAAATGGGATGCGTTATTATGTGTTTCAGAGCTGTGTGCCTATTTGTACATCAGTCTCACAGCGTTTTAACCCTTCGAATGCCAGAGGGGTACAGAACGCATTGCAAAGGGTTAACACTTTATGTACTAGAGGGGTGTGTAACACACTGCTTTGTAATGTGTTGCAAACCCCTCTGCTCCTTAAAGGATTAAGAACCAAAAATATTTAACATAAGCATGCAATCCCTCACACATACGGTAGTGGCTAAGTCTAAGGGAACTGACTCAATTGCATCAGTCTGTTATAGAGAAATAAAACTATTTCCTCTTAAAGAGACATAGGGAGTTAATAAATCATAATTAAGAATATCACAAAAGACAATCCAATATAATAATAATGTACAGTTATCAAAGCAATGCAAAAAGGTCATTAGAAAAAAAGCTTCCAAAATCACATACATACGGTATTAGCCATTTTATATTTAGAAAACCAGTTATTAGGGGTTATTCTCTAATGATAAAGAGGTGATAAAGTAGAGATGACTTCTCCAGTGACTTCACTTCTCCATTTCCTATGTTATTCTATAGAGGCTATGCAATAAGATCTCCCAAACTTGAAATTTTAGTGAATAGGCTCCATAGAGGAACTGGAGAAGTGATATCACTGGAGACATCTTCTCCACTTTATCAGCTCTTTATCACATCTTAGTGCATAACCCCCAATGAGTTATTTACATGTATCTATGATGCTTGTTAAGGCATGCTGTGCAGGCATTTCCTACCTAGTCTCTACATTACCACCCCACTCATTGATTCTTAACCCTTTGAGTGCCAGAGGTATACACAACGCAATGCATTGTGCACCCCTCTGGCACTCAAAAGGTGAACTCTTTCAGTGCTATTGGAGGTGGGCATGAATTGGGTTAAGCGTCAGTGAATGGAATAGGTAATATAGGGCTAGTACAGAAAGCATGCCTTAATTTGGATAATCTATAAAACAAAACAACTCAAATACTATTTTTTTTAAATAATGAAAAGTCTAGCACAACATATAGGCAATTTTGAAATCTCTTTCAAAAAGTTATTTTTTTAGAAGATAGGGTTCCCGTTACGTCTTTCGTTCAAAGTGACCAACTCTTCAGTACTTTACAGCATGTGGCAGGTTTCTTTCATATCAGGGAAGGCAATGATCAAGTTGCAATTCATTTTTCACTGCTTACAAACTGCTATAGCTTATTCCTGCATCGAACAGATTCTGTCTTCAGGGCTTTTCAGTCTCTCTGGCATTCATTTAGAAATTTAGGTCACTATACAAATTATAAATGCTGAAATCTTAAGGATTCCTAAGCATTTAAACTTCATAATTTTATCAATTCAGTAATTTAAGTTACTAGAGCATGCCACTGAAAAATAATCCTCTTAGGAGGCAATGGGAAGGCCTTTGCAGCACTGATGTAGCTTTATTTCTGTTACTCGTAAATGTTAACAGTTTGAGTGCCAGGGAGGTATCCAACTTACATTGAGTTAGATAATGAACTGGCACTCAAAGGGTATCAGAAACCAAAAGTAATGTTTCCCATGTTCTATTTGTACTATTTACTGTCTCTGCATGTCTCATGTCTACTGCCTAATGTACAGCACTGAGTAATAAGTTGGTACTATATAAAAAAAGCATAATAATAATAATAACAATAATATTCTATCTATCTATCTATCTATCTATCTATCTATCTATCTATCTATCTATCTATCTATCTATCTATCATAATAACATTTTATCTATCTATCTATCTATCTATCTATCTATCTATCTATCTATCTATCTATCTATCTATCTATCTATCTATCATAATAACATTTTATCTATCTATCTATCTATCTATCTATCTATCTATCTATCTATCCATTTGAGTGATAGAAGGATGTGCAATACAATGAGGAGAATTGACTTTCGCACTTATCTTCTAAAAGTGAAGGGAATTTTCTGGGACACAAATGTTTCTAACAAAGAACGTGATGATCACCCATTGAGAACAAATAAAATGAAATGTTTTTTTCTTAAGCATTGTGAATCCACTGTGGTGCTCAAGTCACTTTTTTTTCACTCACATGTGTCATTGCAGAAAGGAAATGTCTAAACCCATATGAGCCTGGTCCCACCCACGGGCAGCCCAACTCCGAAATGTCAGGCATAGTCTGCATGAAAGAGACAGAACAACCACAGATGTATATTTTGGCCTCTGTTAGTCTCGTTGGTGTGGTGCAGCTGATTCTCTATACCCACAACATGGAGAGCAAGGGCCCATGCCTGGGATGCTCATACAATTTAGGGACACCTCGAAACAAAGAATGCGATGAGCACTCACCAAGAACAAACAAAATAGTGTTTTGTCCTAAGAACTCCTCAGTGGTTCACAAGTCAAATTCTTTGCTCCAATGTGCCATTGCAGAGAGGAAATTTCCATAACTATATCAGCACAGAGGTTGTCCTTGGTAATGTGCAATGTTTGGGCAAACATTGCTCGGCTTTAGCAGAATTCCAGGAAGCTTCTGTCAAAATGGGCAGACAGCTGGTTTTAAAACAAGTTGTGTGTAGTGGTGGACTGGGTGAGTGCCCAAAATGTCTACTAGGATGTGGGTTTTCTAAGAATGATGCAGCTCCACATGTTATACCAGGAGCTGACACAAGGTGGATTTGGAAGATATGCACTTCTTGATGTAACCGATATGAGTGTAAAGTGCTGCGGAATCTGTGTGCGCTATATAAATAAAGGATTATTATTATTATTATTATTTGATTAGCCCTTCTCCAGGCCATTATCTGGCCAGCAACACATTCTAATCAGAACCAAGACTTGTCTGTGGAAATCTCCTTTCTTCCCTCTAGTGGTGTCATGTGAAATTACAAAAGTGGAATGTTTTAGAATATTTATCTCATCTGTAGACTGATTTTTGTTGCAAGGGATATTATATGGTTTGGATGGACACAGTTGTATGAATGGCTTTCTGGTGGTCATCCTAAAGGGCCCCCACAATGTCATTCATTAGAGCTGATGATTTTGGTAAGGCATATGAGCCATTCCCTAAATGCTGAGTACATTGGTGTCCTGTCAGGGTCACCAAAGGTGGATAGATCAAAGCCAAGATACCAGACTAAATTGATCCTAAATCTGCCAACATGCACTGAGCCAGTGTGGCAGGTTAAGGTCTATTTCCTCAGTAGGGTTTCACAACAAAAACAATGACCCACATTCCCTGGATGCTTGCAAGCAATTTCCTATGACAAAATGAAGACCATCTCAATAACAGAGGGTGCTGAGAATTACCGGGTTCTATCAGTCTGTCTTTGGTCTTTAGACATTCGATCTATGAGTACGTTTTCACACTTAGAGGAAAAGTGCAATAACTAAATAACATCAATTGGGAGATTATTGGCTTACTTGATACTCATAAAAAAAAGATGACAATTTGTCAAAATTAGAAGATGGACACTGGGTATATTATAAAGGAACCAATCAAGGACCAGTGACTGTCCTGGCACGTCATGGAGTTCAGGGCTCCTGGCGAGGCTGCACGCAGCTCCAGAAGCCCTGAACTGGAAATGATTATAAAAAAAAGCCCCATGGTCACCAAGTGCCAGCTGCGTGTGCGCGAGCCAGTCGTTAAGGGGATAAACAAACTTAACCAAAACTCCTTACTCACTTACTGGATATGCAACACCAAAATGGACTCCTTCATATTTGGTGTGATTCACCATTAATAAAACCTTTCCGAACCTCAGTCCTTCCAGAAATGGAAGCATTTCAAATGTTACTCTTCACACATCCTGTCTAATCTTTATATAGTCTAGTTTGCCTGACAACCCACATAAATCTAAGCTATACTTTTTTCCATTCACATTTGCCAATATATGCATTCCTGCTTACTGGAAACAGCACGTCCACCATCATAGATTGAGTGAATTATAAGAGTTGCCAATTTCAGACATGATCAGTGCACATTTAAAGAGCTATGGAACCTTTGGCTATATTATTCTAAGGTAGTAACTCATCTCCTCCATCTCCATCTATTTAAGAATTTGTTATGAACAGAACCTATAACTACGCAATCAAACAAATGTTCCAAACATACATTACCAGAAAACCCTACTATTATCTACTTATTCTTCCAGTTTTTATATCCTTTTCTTCCCTCCTTTCTTTTTATATGCTGAACACATTTCATTTTGTTCTCATGGGTTCAATAAAACTTTACTGTTTCTAGGCCCATACCTTGTGGTCTCTATTGCAACTAGTTTATTGCTCTGAACCTTATTTTCCCATAGTGCAGCTGATTTGCTCCATAATTCCTCCAATTCTTTTGTAGTACATCAGCCTCTAGGTTTTGGTGCAAATGAACAAATTAATATATTTATTTATAAAGCACCACAATTGTATGTTTACACAATACAAGGATACAAGTGCTTAGCAATGTAATACATTGGGTGGGGTCCTGCTCGAGAGCTTGCATTCTAAAGTAGTAAAGGAAGCACATCTATGCTTACTCAATATAATATACTTTTATTGCATCATATTGCTTGCATATAATCATTGTATTAATGCTGAATAAGTCATGAAACTTGAATTTATTAAGCACCCCTCACTCTTTTTCTCTATTTTATTCTTTCTTTCTCCTGTACAGATATTTAAAAAAAATAGCTCAGCTAACATCTGAAATGAAGATTTGGTTCTTCTCGGGAATCTGAGTATTTTCGCCCTTGCTAGTTCAAACTGAGATTAAATCACAGCCTTCTCTTCTGACTTACTGCTTATTTCTGTTATTGATGTTTAATTTATAAAAAATATAACATTTTAATATTTAACATTATTAATAATCAAGCAGGAATAACATGTTTTTTATTTTTCTTCATACAAAGGCAGTTTTGCGTGACAAAAACAAACTCATAGAAAGTTCTTCAGGCAGCAATCCATGAAATACGCAACAATATATACACAACGGATAGCGCTAAACACCCCAGGGGAGATGTGAGAGTCTGGACCAAAGTATTGGCACGCAATACAAGAAAAATATTTAAATAAATGGCACAGTATATATCAAAAATAAAAGTCTCACACAACAACACTCCTATATGAATATCCACTTATCTCTATGGACCATCAGGTCCTCTCTAATAGTCCAAAGTCTGTAAAGTTCATATAGTCCTCGATGAAGATGAGAATGAATAATGAAAATATGAAAAGGGGATGAGATGAAATGAACAGTATAGTGAAACACACTGTCAGTCAGTAGTCCTCCTACAGCTTCTTACTATGGCCTCGTCCATACACAATGCAATCTAATACAAAAAAGAGGAAAATCTAAAAGCAGTGTTTAATATTGATACATCTCGCAAAAACAAGTAATAATTGCGCTTACAAGATAAAACAAGGGTAATCGTTGCTCAATGGAGATACAATCTGGAAGGGACCAAGTCCCTTCAACCCCTGATGAAGCGGGCAGAGAAGCTTGCGTTACACGTTGTGTTTTAACAATATTATATGTGGTGACTTGGTCCCTTCTGGATTGTATCTCCATTGAGCAACGATTATCTGCCAACAGGATTAGACATGCTGAGTCTGGTGTCCTGTACCGTGAAGACTCCATTATTTCCGTGTGTATTCCGCTGGGAGTGGTAACAGCTATAGAGGATGTGGAGACATAGCGGACACTGATAGTAGACGGATGGCAAGTCTCTAAGTAGCAGTGGTTGCTGCGAAGAGGAGTTATATGATCCGGAGGGAAATAAGTGTATACCCTTGTTTTATCTTGTAAGCACAATTATTATTTGTTTTTGTGAGATGTATCAATATTAAACACTGCTTTTAGATTTTCCTCTTTTGCGCTTCTTTTTTGTATTAGATCAAACCATGAAATGTATTAGTGTATCAAGAATACCTGGGGGTTATTCACTAAAGCATGAATAGGCTCCATAAAATAACACAGGAATTGGAGAAATTATCTCCACATTATCACCTCTTTACGTGCTTTAGTGAATCTTCCCCCATGTATACTTCAGCTATGATATTTTTACAGAAAATATCCCATTTCTCTTCCTAACGTGAATTTGTCTTCATAATAGATTACTTAGTCCAAAGTCACAGGAAACAAAAGTTACAAAAGGCAATTAATGATACAGTACATAAAATAAAGAATACATTTAATTAGTATAGTTATTATATGTACATTAACTTCTTTTACAAATGAAGACCCCACTACTATAAAATTCTGAAAGTTCATGCCTTTCTGAGTTATGTAGTTGAGACAGAAATACAATAATTTGATGAGTGTTAGCAAGTACCACCAGTATACCTGTTGCTGTTGTCACCTGCTGCACTGCTTGTGGGAAGAAACATTACTGAAAGGAGTTAGAAGAATGAGGAAGAATCCAGTAGCAGCAGTCCTAGTAGTAGCAGGTCAGCAGCAGAGCTCACCAGACTTTGCTGTTACCAAACCCACCATATCCTCTGTGTTAGATATACAGCAGTAGATAGTGATGTAGTGGCTGCTGAACTGTACCACCGCATCCCCTGTTATGACTCAGTATCATCACAACCCACTAGCAGATATTGCTTCTTCTGTCACCAGCACCATCAGCATATGCCTGTAACTCAGAGCCCAATCAGCAGCACCAGATAGTGTTGTATATGCCAACGACTCAGTGCATAGTGCTGCCACTACATCTCATGGGCCCAGGACTCAATTTCTGAAAGAGAGAATTGTGTTTTTTCCCAAAATGGTTATGTGCAGCAGTAGCAGTACATAGTTGTAACTTGATTCAGAGCCTGCTCTTGCCATGGTGGACTCTTTTCACCAGTTACAGAGGAGGAACTGACTACCTTCCTATACCTCCACTACATGCACAATTATTCTGGTTCCCTCTCACTTCATCCAGTCCCTCTCCCACCACACTAACCCCCATTTTATTACAGATTTTTAACTCCTCCTTTGTCTCTGTTACTTTTCCAGTGACTTCAAACATGCCATAGTAACAACTATCCTCAAGAACAACACCCTAGACAGCACCACACCCTCTAGCTATCAATCTGTTTCTCTTCTGGCTTTTTGCCTCTATGCTCTTGGAATGCCTAGCCTACTCACACATACCTGACTTCCTTAATAGACTCAATCTTGTTGACCCATTAAAATCTGACTTTAGCACTTCTCACGCCACAAAAACTGCTCTCACCAGAATGGCCAATGATCTACAAGGTCACTATTCAATACTTATCCTGCTTGATCTCTCAGCTGCTTTTGACACTGTTGAACCTTCCCTCCTCCAAATTCTTAACTTCTTAGGCATCCATAACTTAGCACTAAACTGGCTGTCCTCTTATCTAACCAATCCTTCAGTGTCTCCATTGCCGCTTGTTTATCCTCTCTCGTCCACCTCTCATTTGGCGTTCCTCAAGGTTTATTCTAGGATGACTTCAATTCTCTCTTTACACAATAACATTTGATGAAGCTATTAACTAATTTGGACTCATATATTACCATTATGCATATGACACCCAGCTTTATTCATATGCACCTACACTGACTCCTGACATTCAATCTTAAGTCGCAAATTGACGCTCAGCTTTCTCAGGCTGGATGGCTGGATGGCACTACCATAAATCCAGTATCAGAATCATGGTGCCTAAGGCGATAGTTGATTCTGGTCTCTCATTCTCTCCTCATATTAATACTGTCATTAAATCCTGCTGTTTTTTTCTGTGTAACATAGTAGAAATCATTCCCTTCCTCTGTTCTTCCACAGCTAAATTCTTACACAAATACTCATCCCATCTCACATGGGCTACTGTAACCTTCTTCTCTCTGGTCTTCCTGTCACTCAGCTCTATAAACGTCAATCCATGCAGAATGCTGCAGCACCAGTTACTGTATTTTTACCTAGGTTTGTCCCTGACCTCCTCCTCCAATCTCTCTAATGGCAGCTTATCAAACTCAAATATCTTGTAAATATCTTATAAAATACTGCTTTCTTCATTCAATACTCTTCTGTCCTCTACTCCTTCCTACATTTCCACTTTGATATCCCTCTATACCCCATCCTGCCACTTAGGACCAGCCGATGTCTTCTCTCAGTTCTTTTTGTATCTACAGCCCTATTTCTCATATCAAGCCTTTTTCTCTCATTGTTACTTATCTATGTAATATTCTACCTATCTGCCTTTGTCACTGTAACTTCTCTTGCAGTCTTCAAGTCTTACTTAAAATTTCACCTTCTCAGCAAAGCTTCAACAAGGTAGAAGGCACTCCCTTTGTACATCCAAAGCTCTTATAATTTTCTTATATATGCATCCTCTATCCCAACCAGAATGTTAGCACTGTGTTCTGGAATTAACCTTATGTAGCCTTAATGTCTCTTAGATTGTAAGCTTTCAAGCACGGACCCCACTTCCAGTGTTTCACTTTGCAAGGAACTTGTAAACTTGTATTGCCTAAACTCTCATTGTAACTGCATACAAAAGCTTTATAAATAGTTATTCACACACTTTTGCATACACATACAGATTAGATAGATAGATAGATAGATAGATAGATAGATAGATAGATAGATAGAGTAAATAAAGTTGAAAATAGACACAAGATCATCAAGTTCAACTTTTGCCACAGTATAACCAAGAATATGAGAAATATATATAGCCTTCCAGACACCTAAATGGCAATTACTCTGTCTACCAGGACTACCTGTTGTACTAATACACATCATAACCCTGTATGTTCCCTTCTACTAGAAATTCATCTAATTTTCTCTTAAATGTATTCATTTTATCTGCCATTACCACATGCTTGGGCAAGGTATTTTTTTAACAGACCTTACTGTAAAAACCCTACCTCTGCTGAAGTTGAAACTCTTTTCTCTAAAATTGAGGAGTGGCCGCTAGTTACTTATCAGGCTTTGGAATGAAAAGATCACCAGAGAGATGCTTAGACTGACCTTGTATATACTTATACAGTGTATCTTCTTAGTCATCTTTTCTCTAGAGTATGTAAACCAAGTTTGTCTAGACATTCTTCATACTTCAAGTCCTCCATTCCCTTAATTAATTTTGTTGCTCTTCTTTGTACTCTCGCCAGTTTTAGAATATCCCTTTTCTAAACTGGTGCCAAAACTGCACAGCAGATAATATATAATTTCAATGTTCAGGATTGTATTTCTACTTCATGTGTCAAAACTGGATCTACCTTTGACAGAAATATTAGGAGGTGACCTGGCATCATGATTATGATAATTAATAGTATTTTCTAGCATGAAATCCTACTTGTCAGTTGTGGGTAGCATAAAGATGAAAGTAGGTACACAATTTGTTCTCTTTATTTGTCCCTGTGCTTATCATGGTTCTCCTTTATTACTCCTCTGACACCCCTGCATTGTTAGGCTGAGTGAAATGCTATTGAGAAGCCTTCACCATCAACTCTGATTATATCAATTATTAGTGTGGTCTCACTGATATCTTACACAAAAGATGTTGCAGGGATACTAAGGGATATAGAGAAGGTACTTAATGTTCAATTAGCACATTAATTGTTATCTGTTCTTATTTTATTGAGATTATGTGAACAAAAGCAGCATAGACTTCAGGATGGTTTCAACAAATATTATAAGATCAAACAAACAAACACTACAACCTTTAACAGAGAGGAGCTAGTCAAAAATTAATTGTTACCATTATATAGCAGATACAAGTCCAATGTCACTGTGAAATAGCCTTAACTTGCAACTAAATTAATAGTTTAAGATAATATTGCTCATATGACAGATATGCTTTTGTAATTAACAGTCTAACCAGTAATGCATTAGAGAGTTCCTATACACCAAATGCATCCTATCCATTGGTCTTCTATAAAATACACTATTAATAAAATTGTTATAATTTTAAATATACTTCCTTGTTCAGAGTCACATTCTTGCCAAGAAAATAATTTCTAACTATTTTCCCAACAATATTTATTCTTGTATAATTAAATTTTCTTGTAGAATTTATAATATTTAATATCTTTCATACTGAAAATTTGTATTATTGTCCAATCTTCATGTATTATTTGTACATTCTCTATTGTTTTTGTTAACATCAGTAATATATACTGGAATACTACATGATTATAACAATAATTTTGTATCAGAGAATATGATCTGAACTGATTGCAACCTGCAGCAGTATAGATAGTGTAATAAACTCATGATTGACCACAGCAGGAAGATCCTAACACTGTGGGACATAAAACTGTTGAAGGCCTAGCCTAGGTTATATTTCTTACATTGAAGCTGATGATTGCCAATGGCTATTTCATCTCAGAATTATTTTTTTTAAGTTTCTATTAATGCTGGGGTATCAATGATAAGAAGGATTAGTCTAGTTTTAGAAATAGTAAGGCTGATGCATTAAGAAGACTTGGAGCAATTCTAGAGCAAACCAGCTACAACACAGAACACGAATACATATCTTCAAACATCTCAAATGCATTTAGAAGCAATAAACAGATACAAGGGAGTTTTGCAGTGTATGAATTGGATTATAAACTTCTGCACAGGTTAGTATGATAAATCTTTTAAGGATAATTTAAAGTATGGATGAATGAAAGGATTGCAAGTTTGTCATGTCAGTTAGAAATACAATGATTTATATTTAGTCAAGAGGAGAACAATCTACATGCAAACAAACAGTGCACAAATATATTTTCTCATTGATAATTAAACTGCCTAATATTTACATGATATATATTGTCTCCAAGGTTGTTTGTTACTACGAGGTGCACCAAGCTGGCTCCCATATCTAAGGCTCTTGTGCAATGGAGTACTCCTACATCATGCTTGAATATAACCTCTTCTTACCTTCCAGATAGAATTGATGACATGAGTCTAAAAGAGGAAAAAGGAAAAAAAGAGAGAAGAGTGCAAACCGTATAGAGTAGTATGCAAAGTTCACATTTACAGGCTGTATGTTAAAATAATTAAATGGCTGGTATTTCACTCAAGTTTTGAACAAAGCTGCATAACCTACCTCATGCTATCAGTAAGATAAATATAGATGCCCAGCATGTGGAAAACTGTATCCTTTCTATTCAAGGACCCATTAAGCAGAGACTATATCTGCTTTATTAGTGCTGACTTAAGACATTTTAGCTACCTGTGCCTTCTGCTAGTGCTGCCAGTGTGCCTTGTGATTCTCAGGAGGGGGAGGGATCGGAGATGATGGCAAGTGTCACAGCAGGGGACCCTAAGTCACACTTGCCATCCCCAAGCAGTCCCTCTACTATTACTAATATACAGCAGTTAGAGACTCAGAGTGTTGGGAGTGAGGGAGGGGGTGATAGTGATGAAGACTCAGAGACTGAAATTGGTGTGGTTACTGTTAGTCATAGTGAAGCAGCTGGTGGGACTAGCATGACCACAGTAGATCCTCCTGCTGATACTGTGGGGGATGGAGAAGTGATGTGGACCGGCCAGACTAATGGCGAAGGGAGCACACAACATCCCCTAACCCTGTGATTCCCTTTGCCTGAACATTATACTGAGGAAAGCAGAACTGGCATCTAGCATTAGTAATACCACAGTGAGCACAGATCAGCTGCCTGTGCATGCTGCTAATGTTGCCAGTCTACCTTCTTCAAAAGTATGACACATTTGTCATCACCTCCTAACAGTGAGACTCTAACAGATCAGCAGCAGTAGCGAGGAGAGACTGGTGATTATGATGAGGGTGATGGTGGAGCAGCTGGGCGGAAGAGACATTAAAGGCCTTTTTAGCCCAAACCGAGAAGGAATAGAAGACCAAGATACAAATGGAGATGGCCATCACAATCAGTGAGATTGCAGGATTTGTGGAGTTTGCTGCTGCTATAATTCATTATGTTGCTGAGTTGCAATCCACTACAGACCTTCTGCTATGCTTCACCCTCACCTCAATACGTCTTGGAAATAGCCATCCCTGAAGGTGACCTGACTGTCAGGCCAGTGCAACTTTCACAGGAAACATCTTTGACTAAGCCACACTGGCTGGGCCGGGGAATGCTGAATTATCACCATCTGCAGAGGTGACTCCTGAGGGAGCCCAATACTCTCTTTACTTTGACCCCATGCTACATTCCAGGGCTGCATGTTTGGGGCATCAAACAGCTCAATTTCCCCTATCGCTCCTGCATGGAAATCTTGCCATGACTAATGGTGTACTCATGTAATTAATTGATAAACGTGATGTTCCCATGCATAGAAAATACATTTCCATCTTTTTTTGGATTTGTTTAAAAAAATGTGTTATAGCCTGTGTTGCAACAGTTGTCGGGTGCAGTGGCCAATGTGTATACTGAGGCAAAAGAATATGGAAGACTGCTGGTGCTGATGGCTACATCAGCAAACAACACAATGTTACCAATGCTGGTGATACTCAGTATCTCTTATTCCCACTTCTAATTGGTTCACACTCACATCATGAGGCTCAGGGTAAAACTGAGGCATCTGCAACTCTGCACTCTTACTGACACATGCACCAGCACAACTAACCAGCAAGCTGACATCCTCAAAAGTATTCAGCAGCTTAATTAAGTAAAACACAAGCAGCCACTGACCAGTAGACAAAGAAGCCTTCTCTAAAGTCTTGCAGTTATTTTCACTAATCACCCTGTTTTGTTTATATAAATGCTCCAGCATGAACAATGTGGAATTCAACCTGGTAGGGTTCACTTTTAAAAGGTTGCACTGAAAAGTGTGTTATACAAAATGCTGCATTGACCAGGTTGCATTGTTTAAAAGTGCGACATGAGAATCTGTATAAAAGGAGTAAGATTCTCATGCCGCCTCTTTATATGTCGTTACAATGTGTAATTTTGGTAAGTGCCGGCTCCAGTAATCAAAGAGATCAAATACTTGTGATTCGCTGACTCTCTGTCCAGCGCTTCGCAAAATTACACATAGCAGTGAAATATAAAGAGGTGGCATGACACTCTCACGCTTTTTATGCAGGGTGAGATTCTCATGTCGCCCTTTTAAACAATGCAACCTGGTGAATGCAGCATTTTGTATCCCGCATGTTGGCTGCTGGCATTACACTGATTGGCTGGCCAGAACCCGTGATCGGGTGCTGTATAGCACCTGAACAGCGAGTTCAGCTCAGTCTTAGCCAGGGAGAGATGAGGATAGGAAGGGAAAGTCAGTGTAGGGAGAAGAAAAGTGTTGGAACACCATATAAAGACCCAAAAGTCCTTTTTAGGACTCTTGTGTGTGGGGGCAGCAGTTATATTTTGTTTGGGGGGGCACAAATTTAAAAAAAAAAGTCACATATTCCGTTCACTGTGCCTAGCCGCAGATTAGCAGCACATTCTGTTTAGTGTGCAAAGTTGCAGATTAGCACCACATTCTGTTTAGTGTGCAAAGTTGCAGATTAGCAGCACATTCTGCTTAGTGTGCAAAGTTGCAGATTAGCAGCACATTCTGTTTAGTGTGCAAAGTTGCAGATTAGCAGCACATTCTGTTTAGTGTGCAAAGTTTAAAAAATAAACGTCACATATTCCGTTCACTGTGCCTAGCCGCAGATTAGCAGCACATTCTGTTTAGTGTGCAAAGTTGCAGATTAGCAGCACATTCTGTTTAGTGTGCAAAGTTGCAGATTAGCAGCACATTCTGTTTAGTGTGCAAAGTTTAAAAAATAAACGTCACATATTCCGTTCACTGTGCCTAGCCGCAGATTAGCAGCACATTCTGTTTAGTGTGCAAAGTTGCAGATTAGCAGCACATTCTGTTTAGTGTGCAAAGTTTAAAAAATAAACGTCACATATTCCGTTCACTGTGCCAAGTTGCAGATTAGCAGCACATTCTGTTTAGTGTGCAAAGTTGCAGATTAGCAGCACATTCTGTTTAGCGTGCAAAGTTTAAAAAATAAACGTCACATATTCCGTTCACTGTGCCTAGCCGCAGATTAGCAGCACATTCTGTTTAGTGTGCAAAGTTGCAGATTAGCAGCACATTCTGTTTAGTGTGCAAAGTTTAAAAAATAAACGTCACATATTCCGTTCACTGTGCCAAATTGCAGATTAGCAGCACATTCTGTTTAGTGTGCAAAGTTTAAAAAATTAACGTCACATATTCCGTTCACTGTGCCTAGCCGCAGATTAGCAGCACATTCTGTTTAGTGTGCAAAGTTTAAAAAATAAACGTCACATATTCCGTTCACTGTGCCTAGCCGCAGATTAGCAGCACATTCTGTTTAGTGTGCAAAGTTTAAAAAATAAACGTCACATATTCCGTTCACTGTGCCAAGTTGCAGATTAGCAGCACATTCTGTTTAGTGTGCAAAGTTTAAAAAATAAGCGTCACATATTCCGTTCACTGTGCCTATCCGCAGATTAGCAGCACATTCTGTTTAGTGTGCAAAGTTTAAAAAATAAACGTCACATATTCCGTTCACTGTGCCTAGCCGCAGATTAGCAGCACATTCTGTTTAGTGTGCAAAGTTTAAAAAATAAACGTCACATATTCCGTTCACTGTGCCTAGCCGCAGATTAGCAGCACATTCTGTTTAGTGTGCAAAGTTGCAGATTAGCAGCACATTCTGTTTAGTGTGCAAAGTTTAAAAAATAAACGTCACATATTCCGTTCACTGTGCCTAGCCGCAGATTAGCAGCACATTCTGTTTAGTGTGCAAAGTTGCAGATTAGCAGCACATTCTGTTTAGTGTGCAAAGTTTAAAAAATAAACGTCACATATTCCGTTCACTGTGCCTAGCCGCAGATTAGCAGCACATTCTGTTTAGTGTGCAAAGTTTAAAAAATAAACGTCACATATTCCGTTCACTGTGCCTAGCCGCAGATTAGCAGCACATTCTGTTTAGTGTGCAAAGTTTAAAAAATAAACGTCACATATTCCGTTCACTGTGCCTAGCCGCAGATTAGCAGCACATTCTGTTTAGTGTGCAAAGTTTAAAAAATAAACGTCACATATTCCGTTCACTGTGCCAAGTTGCAGATTAGCAGCACATTCTGTTTAGTGTGCAAAGTTTAAAAAATAAGCGTCACATATTCCGTTCACTGTGCCTAGCCGCAGATTAGCAGCACATTCTGTTTAGTGTGCAAAGTTTAAAAAATAAACGTCACATATTCCGTTCACTGTGCTTAGCCGCAGATTAGCAGCACATTCTGTTTAGTGTACAAAGTTGCAGATTAGCAGCACATTCTGTTTAGTGTGCAAAGTTTAAAAAATAAACGTCACATATTCCGTTCACTGTGCCTAGCCGCAGATTAGCAGCACATATTCCGTGTAATATGAAGAAGGCGGGTAAAAAGGGACGGGAAGTGGACGTGATCCTGATAGTTCAGGGCGCGGGTCAGGACGCGTAGAAACTGTGCCTGGTGCCAGAGCACAAGAAAGAAAGACATCCACCATACCTAGCTTCATGTCTCAGTTTACAGGGCGTCGCAGGACATCACTCTTGAGGTCAGACCACTGCGAACAGGTGGTCGGTTGGATTTCAGCTGATACTGCTTCCAGTCGGTTAAGCACCACCCTGTCTTCCTCCAAGTCCACTCTCAGTAGCCAAGAGTCTGGTCAACACAATCCTCACCCTGATCATCCTTCCTCCCACCATAGACGGTCTGGCCAAAGAAGTGATCCCACACTGGGATATAGTGAGGAGCTCGTCTCATCACCAATCCTTCATTTGAACCTCTCTCCAAGCACGCTTGCAGAGGAACATGAGATCTTGTGCCCTGATTCACAACCTCTAGAGGGTACTCAATCACAAGAAGATGACAGAGGGGAACGGCATTTAAGGTCAAAGGAAGTGGATGATGATGATGATGAGACACAGTTGCCATCAAATCAACCACTATTACTGTCTCAAGACCTTGATGAGGAGGATGATACACAGTTGTCAATGACTGAGTATGTGGTGGGATCAAGAAATGAGGAGGATGATCAGAGTGAGGAAGTGGAGGAGGACTTGGTGGACGATGAGGTCACTGACCCCACCTGGGAAGGTGGAGAGCCGAGCGATGACAGCAGTCCTGAGGGTGAGCCATCTGCAGCACCGCAACAGGCTGGAAGAGGCAGTGGTGTGGCTAAAGAAAGAAGGCGGACCACACCAAACCGGCCCGCAAATGTTCCACGGAGCACCCCCTTGCGTAAATCTCCCTTGCCAAGGGCTAGGTGTTCCGCGGTATGGCGTTTTTTTAAGGAAAGTGCGGACGACAAAAGAATTGTAGTTTGCAACCTGTGCCACACCAGAATGAGCCGAGGCATGAACACTAGCAACCTCACCACCACCAGCATGATCCGACACATGGCATCCAAGCACCGTAATAAGTGGGAGGAACGCCCGGATCGCCAATCTGTGTCTGCAGGCCACACCACTGCCTCCTCTTCCCCTGTTTTCGGTGCCGGCCAATCGCCTGTCGAAGGCGCAGGCCCGCATACCTCCCTCCCTGCACCTGTACCATCTGAAGCACCATCAGCGACCACATCCACTTCCCTGTCCCAGCGCAGCGTCCAAATGTCATTACCCCAGGCATTTGAGCGCAAGCGAAAATACCCAGCCACCCACCCACAGGCCATAGCACTAACCTCACACCTTTCCAAATTACTGGCCATCGAAATGCTGCCATTTAGGCTTGTGGAGACTGAGTCCTTCCGCAGCCTGATGGCAGCAGCTGTCCCTCGGTACGCAGTCCCCAGCCGCCACTACTTTTCCCGGTGTGCCGTCCCCGCCTTACACCACCATGTGTCCCGTAACATCACCCGTGCCCTGACCAACGCAGTTACTGGGAAGGTCCACTTAACGACTGACACATGGACAAGTGCTTGTGGCCAGGGACGCTACATTTCCCTGACGGCACACTGGGTGAATGTCGTGGAGGCTGGGAGTGACTCGGACCCTGGGATGGCACAGGTGCTACCCACGCAGAGGATTGCGGGCCCTACCTCCATCAGGGTTCCCGCCAGCACCTACGTTATTGGCTCCTCCTCCTCCTCCTCCGTTTCCACCTCCGAATTCTCTGCGCGCAGCGCCACTCGCCCATCAGCCGGTAGCTGGAAGCAGTGTAGCACTGTAGTGGGGAAGCGTCAACAGGCCGTGCTGAAGCTGATCTGCCTTGGGGACAAACAGCACACGGCCTCAGAGCTGTTGCAAGGGATTAGTCACCAGACCGAGCAGTGGCTCTCGCCACTCAACCTGCAACCAGGCATGGTTGTGTGTGATAATGGGCGTAACTTGGTGGCGGCTTTGGAGCTCGGCAAGCTCACACACGTACCATGCCTAGCGCATGTATTTAATTTAGTGGTTCATCGATTTCTAAAAACCTACCCCAATTTGCATGATCTCTTGACCAAGGTGCGCCGCGTGTGTGCACATTTCCGTAAGTCATCAACAGCTTCAGCCGGCCTGTTGAAGCTGCAGCAGCGCTTACAATTGCCAGCTCACCGGCTGCTGTGTGACGTGAGCACGCGCTGGAACTCCACCTTCCACATGTTGGCCCGGCTTTGTGAGCAGCAGAGGGCAGTAGTGGAGTACCAGCTGTTACACGGTCGTCGCCTCTCCGTTCAACTTCCTCTAATCAGAAGTGAGGAGTGGGAATGGATGTCAGACCTCTGTGAGGTTTTACGCAATTTTGAGGAATCGACACAGATGGTGAGCGGCGATAACGCTATTATCAGTGTAACCATCCCACTTCTGTGTCTACTGAAACGCTCGCTGCTCACAATTAAAACCGACGCTTTGCATGTGGAAGAGGTGGAAATGCGGGAGGAAGAGCTTACACAAGGTGATAGCCAGAGCACCCTCACTTCGTCTTCTCAGCGACAATTGGAGGAGGCGGAGGAGGAGGAGGAGGAGGAAGACACGGTTGCCTCCGCTACAGAGGGTAGCCATGGAACTTTAGTTCCATCTCTTCAGCGTGGGTGGGCAGAAGAGGAGGAAGAGGATGAGGAGATTGAGAGTCATCCTCCTGGTGAGGACAGCGAAATCTTGCCTGTTGGTACTCTGGCACACATGGCTGACTTTATGTTAGGCTGCCTTTCCCGTGACCCACGCGTTATACGCATTTTAGACAACACGGATTACTGGGTGTTCACCCTTCTGGACCCCCGCTACAAAGAGAATTTCTCATCTCTCATTCCTCCGGTGGAGAGGACAAGCAAAATGGTGCAATACCAGAAGGTTCTTGTCGAAAAATTGCTCCAAAATTTCCCATCTGACAACGCTGGCGGCAGAGTACGTGCTACCTTGGCCAACCGAGAAGGGGAGAAAAGGGGAGCACACAGCAATTCCGACAAAGGCAGGGCAACACTCTCCAAGGCGTGGGACACGTTCATGACACCCCGCCAGCACCCTCACCCTGATGCGCAGCCTAGTGTCACAAGGAGGGAAAAGTTTTGGAAGATGGTGAAGGAGTACGTAGCAGACCGTGTCAGCGTCCTCAATGATCCCTCTGTGCCTTACAACTACTGCGTGTCCAAGCTGGACACGTGGTATGAACTGGCACTCTACGCCTTGGAGGTGCTGGCCTGCCCTGCCGCCAGCGTTCTGTCTGAGCGGGTATTTAGTGCTGCTGGTGGCATCATAACAGATAAGCGTATCCGCCTTTCCACCGAAAATGCTGATAGGTTGACACTTATAAAAATGAACAAGGCCTGGATTTCCCCTGACTTCTCCACTCCACTGGAGGAAAGCCCCGGGGGAACATAAAGTCACTTTAGATATGTTATTTACAATGATGGGAATACTCTGTATTCCCATTCACCCCTTCCACCCAAAAATGGGTATATGGTTGACTCTTAATCTTCTCATCCTCCTCCTCCTCTTCCATATACCCGGTGCTATAATTTTTATATAGGGCCAGCTCACCAGCGGGCCCTGTGATATAATTTTTATATAGGGCCAGCTCACCAGCGGGCCCTGTTTGACAATTTTTGTATAGGTCAGCTCACCAGCGGGCCTTCTTATATAATGTTTTATTGGGTCAGCTCTCTAGCGGGCCCTCTCATATAATGTTTTATAGCGTCAGCTCACTAGCGGGCCTTCGCATATAATGTTTAGGATGGTCAGCTCCGCAGCAGACCCTCACCCATAATGTTTTAGAGGGTCACCAGCAGGCCATTAATCCTAATTTTTCAAGGGTGTGTATGATGCCCTCCTTTATGTGTAATAAAGGGTGTATTGGAGTGACATTGCAGTCTAATTTTTGGCAGCCCTTTCACTTAGTGCATAGGCTTTATGAGTGTTGGACCACTAGCTGAACTATTGTACCACAATGTGAATGAGGCCCTCCATTTTGTGATATACAGGTTGTATCGGAGTGCCTCAGGTCCTCCCATTGAATTAAATAGGGCTGGGGTGTTCGACAGAGCAGAAGGTAGTTCTTGGCTTCATCCACTAAGTCACTTCGTCACTTTTACTCAATGGATCAGACCCCACTGTTCCGACTATAAATTTTGGACTTAACAAGGGCAAACGGACATGTTGTAAAACCTGTGGTAGCTGCGGCCTCCGTTCCTGAATGCTGTACCTTACCCGGGCCATAACCACGTTGAACACCTGCTTTACTCTGCGCACGTTTCCCTCTTAATCATGGCCCCAGTTCCAAAAAATCGATGAAATTTTTTGCAGAATTTGCAGATGATATACAAGTAAATATACAGCAAATACTGTTTGGTAACAATTTTTCGCCTAAAATCGTTTTTATCTTCCTTTTTGTGTGTTTTACGGTCAGTCTGTAAAAATGGCGTACTACGGGCGAAACATCGTTCCCAGCAGCGACGTTGGAGTCCAAGATGCATCCAGACATCCTCCCTATGCTGTCCCTGAACCATTTCTGTGGTGTTTCCATCATTTTCTGCCCTTTTCCTATGGACCAGGCACCCTCCCCTCATCAGAGCAGGGGGTGCCTGGTGTAATGCTCGAGTCCTCCCATTGACTTCAATGGGGCTCGGGTGCTCAGCCGAGCACTCGAGCCTCCGGGGGCGCTTGGTCAGAGCACCCGAACACCCGAGCATTGGGGTGCTCGATCATCACTAATGCACATACTTCTTATTTTCGATGCAGTTATTATATTAAATCCATTGTCATCAGACACTTTGCTCCATGAAAGTTGGCCATATCAGCCATTTATCTTTAACCTGCTGCAGTTTTTTAAGACATGTGCAGCCTTGTGGGATTGTCACTCTAAGTTTTGTATGTATGCTGATTGTATGTGTTATCGTGATCCTGGCCTTTACTACTATTGCCAGAGCCAGTAGCCACATTAGAGGTTACCTGTCACCTACTGCTGCTCCTGCTACCCATTGATGGGAAAACTATCTAGTGAGTAAAGACTCTCATATTGTATGTGATTTGGTCACTTGCCCAGATATCTGTGGTCAAACGAACTTTTGATGTTTCCAACCCTTTTGCCCCACCAACCACCTGCTACTGCTACTTTGGAACATCTGTCCTTGAAAAAGTATTCTAACTTGGGATATGACAGTAGGGTGCAACAAATTCCGTCATTTCTTTAAAATGTCTGTTTTCTACAAAAGAATCGGGCATCATATCAACTACTGACATTCTAGCAATGACTTAGATGATTATTACATATCCTTGGACTTTCCAGTTGATCTCTGCTTTATAGCACCCACCTTTTTTGTTTTTAATAATAATATTATTAATAATAATAATAATGTATTTGGTATATTTTGAATTGAAATGGATCAGCAGTAGAGACAGTTTTATGAAGTTAGCATTTGCATTATGTTTTTCACATTTTGGCTGTATAAATCTGCTTTCATGTGTGCCTCCAAAATGAGTTCTTATTTAATGCTAAATGTATAAGCTTTTAATACTTTTCCACATCCTGGAAAAAAATGTGACAGACAGAAATAATCCAGCACTTCAAACACATATGAGTCATTTTCAAAAGTATATTAGTTTCCCTCAATACTTTGATATTTGCTAAAAATCCTATTTCTATCTGTGTATTCCATTTTAATTTTACTGCCAGTGTCAATGACTATTCACTTCTTTCGGGTAAAGAAATAGATTACTTTTGTTCAGTGTAAAATGGATGATTAATTACAAGAAACAGTCCTCATGTAATATGCACGATTTTCACTGTATACCTGTAAATTAATTATGATGGCTCACAGGTTTATAAAAACATATGTGTAGGTTTTCCATATATTGTCAGTTATGGTGTTACAAGTACAAGGTATACATTACATTTTATAAATAGACTATAACTATTTTTGTATTATTTTACAATTTATTTTGTGAGGGGGTGTTACTTGTCCACAACAAAATGTCCCCTCAGAGTGGAACATGCACAAAAGCAGGTCCTTGTCCATAGAAATGTGAAAGCTGTGACTGTTTGTTACAGTTTTTACATTTATGCTCCTGTTTGCCTGATTACTGCTGAGAACTGATTAATTTAGCTCCAGGCAGTATGAAGGGAAGCCAGAATATGTCACTCTGAATTTAACCCTTTGAGAGCTGGAGGGGCGCCCCTCCGGCAATCAAAGGGTTAACTATATCATATCTTGGGGGCTTTTTTCTTTTTTTAAATGACATTGACATTTCCTTTTATTTTATAGGAAAGAAGGCAAAGAATAAAGAAGATTAGAGAAAACAGAATCAGGTAGCTAGAAGAAGAGGGACAGTGGATGACTGGTAAGTGTTACACAGATCTGGTTGTTAGGCTAGTGTTAGGGCTAGTCTATTTTCCATTGATGTTCACATTATTCACGCTATTAGCATGAGTTTTGGGAGCTTAACACACACAAAATGGTCTTTTGACCACAAGTCCTTTTTTGTGGCCTAACATCCATTTTTGTTTCAGCTAGTAGGGCAATTGAATAGCTCCACTAGCACTTTTTATACAGGGGCATTAGCCAATATTGCCCTACCACTTTTACCTGCCTCAACTGAATCAAGGTCAAAGTCTCCAGAGGAAGAGAAAATTAACATAGGAGTTTTAAAATTCTATTTAATCACCATTTTCCTAGCTAATGTGCAAACAAGCCTAATATATTATATAATTAGAGATGTAATCTGTAATACCATGATGTAATAAATTATGTTATATAAACTGGTAACAATCAGTATATCATGATATCCTGTAGGGTTGCAACCTTAATATAAAGTACCTGTCTGCTGATGATTTCAAATCAAACCTTAACTGTTCTTTAACTACATTTTTTCAGCAAATTTCCTTTATTTTTCTCAGTGCTGCCATATGTAAGGCCATCCACATCAAAATGAAATGTGTTGTCCATAAGGCTATAAGAAGAAAAAAACTGAACAAGAAGGTTTGTATGACTAAATGATATCCTCCAATAGGTAAGGGTAAGAGGCTCAATATTTTACTCAGCAGAATAAAGTTCAACAATATTAGAGTTGAGCAAACCTGCAGATATTTCGTTTTGAGAGTTATCTTGTATGAAAATGTCTGTTTTTTGGCAAATTTCAAAATTTGTTACTAGCTTCAAATGGTAGGTGATTTCCAGTAATTAAACCGGCCACTTGTTCTATTCACCAAAATGGAGGAGTAATTCTGGATAAAATCCAACTGCAAGATGGGGGACAAGGAAAACTTCTCCCAAATGAGGCCTTTAAACCCCTACATCCTAGAGAGAACCCCAAATCATTGGTTTTTCAATGCAGTGGAATCCTTTCTAACATTCAATGGGGTTGAAGTCACTGAGAAATCAATAGAAACTTTTATTTTCCCATGTTATAATCTACTTCTGTAAGTACATCAGCCTCATAGTAAGTTAAAATCTTTTGAAATCTAATGAAAACATTTTTAGTTGTTATAAAAAAACTCTTCTTACTTTGTCCACACAAATAGCAAGTCATACAAAAGAGGTGATAAAGAGCAAATTACTTCTCCAGTGTCATCACTTATCCACATCCTTGGTTATTCTATGGAGCCTACGCACTAATATTTCTCCAGCTTTGGGGATCGTATTGCATAGGCTGTATAGAATAACATAGGAACTGGAGAAGTGATATAATTGGAGAAGTCATCTCCACTTTATCACCTCTTTATCACAATTTAGTACATAACCCCCCTTGAGTCCTAAATCTTTCTCTAGTAATGATTCCCCAAGTAGTTTCTCATTTATTGTACATGCAGCATGTTTGTTTCTACAGCCCAAATGCATAACCTTACATTTATTTAAAGTAAATGTCATCTGCCACTTTTCTGCCCATTCACTCAGTTCATCAAAGCCTTCTGTGGAAAAAATCTTGCTTTGTTTGTATTTCCTTACACAGCTTAGTGTCATCAGCAAAGACTGAGGCATTACTTCAATTCCCACTTCTAGATTCTATTGGTTAACATTATAAATGTGTCTCATAAATTATGAAACAGCTATATTTTGATCAATATTTAATATACAGAATCTGTTTTTTTTTTCTTTAGCAAGTCTGAATGAGTGCATAGGATTAATTTCTCGATGAGGAAGGGTAGGTGGGTGTTTGACTGTCATGATGAAATCACCTGTCATTCCTTGAGCATGGATGAACACATTATAAATGCACTATAAACCTAGTCATTATTGTGGGATGGGCATGTTTCTGTCTGGTGACTTCACAAATGACAGCTGACATTTGTGGGTCAGGATTATTATGACGCACAGGGGCAAATGTAATATAAACATCATAGACTAAAAGTCTTTCATTTATTATGGGTGTGCATTGCTATATGGTTGGTAGAAGAAGGTCATGGTTAGCACAGGCAAGTTAATAGAACAGTGGACTTTAATATGTTGTTATCATGGATGGGGCAGATAGTTGTGCTTATAACTGAACAGGCTAAGGATGTGGGCAGACAGCAGACAGTGTCAGTGGTTTCATAATACCTTGAGGACCAAAAGGGTGTACAAAGCAAAGTGAAGCAATACATTGCACACCCCTCTGGTCCTCAAGGAGATATCAGGCTAAGGTAATTTCATTGGGCAAGGCAAGACTGGGGGCAGATACAAGTGGTGATCAGTCAAGGCAAGGGCCAAATACAGAAACACGAGACAAGGCCCAGGGATGTTAATCATTATTAAAACTTTGTATTTTAACCCATAAGCATCTGCACAGATTTCAGGGGCATGTCCATATGAAAAGGGAGAACTGCAGTTTATTACAGAACATGACATGTGGAAATGGGTTCTTATAGCAATATATCTCATCTTTCTGTATATCACATGTGAACAAAAAACAGTTTGATCCATTAGTGGGAAAATGTCCTACAGAGCATGATAGGGTATTTGGCAGGTTAAACCTCACTTGAGCACATCTAACTCTCACTTACTTTATAATGCATACATCATCAGTGAATGTTGCACATAACACTACTTTAGTCTTTATTATTATTATTATTATTATTCTTTATTTATATAGTGCCAGCTAATTCCACAGCGCTGTACAATTGGGAATAGACATACAGAGGTATTAAATAATACAATCAGATGTGGAGAAGAGAAGGATCAGAGGATCCTGCTCGTGAGAGCTTTTCATATAGCACAATGTATAGCACAATTATTTACAGTATATATATTACCACTGTGTTGAGTATAGCAAAACTACACTTCACATTTCAGCTGTATTACTGCATATAATACATTTGTGTGAAGTGGATAACACCGCTGTGTAATGTATGCAGTATGTTTATTACAGTTCAGTTATAATTATAGTAGTGTTTTATAATGTAAATAGTAGAACTCTGTGGTGTTTATAATAATAGTTCCCTAGTGTGCACTGCAGTACAGTTGTATTTGGATATATAACTTGATTGTATGCAAGTTATATATATATGAAAACACTAAATATTGTGTAACACAACAATATGTGGTCTACATAGATTAATATACTTATTTATATACATATATGAGGGTTCCTGATCCAGGTCCTGGGGTGTTACAAAGGCAGAGTTATGCAAAACTCCCCTTTGGCAATTGGCGTCCCCCCATTGCCTCCTCACTCAAATACACACTGCACCCCCTGCCTCCTCAGCCAAACAAACATTCTCATCACTTGCCCTTTAGTCACATCTCATCATGGTGACAGGGAGGGGTCACCCTGTTTGCCATGGTGAAAAGAAGGGGCTATCTTGTTTGACCTGTTGAAGGGGAGGGGCCACTAATGCACATTCCCTTTACCTATTGCAAAAGGGACATGATGGCCCATCCCCTTCATCAGGTGGAACATCACCCCTGTAACAACAGCAGTGTCCTTAGTAAGAGAGTATACACTGTGCTCTTTTACAGCACAGATGTCAGAGATCACAGCTGCTACAACGGCCACTCACTAATTATCTGACCAAACATGTATCATCTTTCTAGCACTTAATTTCCGCATTTCACCTGGACTTCTGTTTTAGTCAAATCTCTATGTGTGCTATTTTCCAGTTTCCTTTAGGTTATCCCTATCCCTTACATGCATTCAAACTGAACATGTCTGCTGCAAGCACCACCTCTTTTGCCCACTCGCACTGTTGCCGCTTCACACAGCCCTTCCACCCTCAATTTCTTCAATGCACCTGTACCTTCCAGTCTATCTTTTGCTAATCTTCCTTCTGTCACCTGCTTGTTGTCGACTCCACCCAGCACTTTTCCCCTTTTCCTACTTCACACTTTGTATGTAGCCATACTTCTCCACTGTGATGTGTCTCAGGTTAGCTGGTCTACAGAACCACAACGCCCTGGACAATCACCTCCATGCCACTTTCCTTTTTCATTGCGCCCATTAACAAACAGGCCAGAGAGAGGGAGAGAGAGGGGTGGCTGGGTGTGACTTTGAGTAACATATTAATTAAGCCACAGTCATCCACACACTGTATCCATGGTTCCTAACAGAGGTTTCGCTGCACACAATATAAAACATTAGTTCAGTAACTCAGAATATTTTTAATGTCAACATATGCAGCAGAAATGTAACATTTCCACCTTTCTTTGTTACAAGTTTACTCCTTGATGACCACATCACTATACAATGCAATGTACACCTCTGATAATCAAAGGGTTCAAAAGAATGTCACATCCTTCATAACAAAAAAAAATAGCCAAACATTGCCTTATACACAAAATAATAACATATGGAGAGATGCTTTCATGTATTCATGCTGTTTGTGTCTTTCCTCTGTTTCATAAACATTTACTTTCTTTCAGTGCCTGAAACCTTGCCACTGGACTATGCTTTGAAAACCTGTAATGTACAAGGGCTATGTGTTACAACATTTAACCTATGCATTGTGAAGCAATGCTTAGGATAACACATTCCTTTTACCTATGGTGAAGGGGACATGGTTATTTACATGTTATTTATATGTTAAATGGCAATAACAATACTTATTTCCAACACAGAGATATTGATCTTGATGATGTCCTTGTTGATCTCATATGTCACATGTTCATTGATATCATTAATTGGGGGAGATTCACTAAGGAGTGATAAAGAGGTGATAAAGCAGAGATAACTTTTCCAGTGATATTATTTCTCCAAGTCCTATGTTATCCTATGGAACCAATGCACTAAGATCTTTCCAGCTTTGGAGATGTCAGTGCATAGGCTGTATAAAATAACATAGGAACTGGAGAAGTGATATCACTGGAGACGTCATCTCCACTTTATCGCCTTCTTATCACAGCTTAGTGCATAACCCCCATAATGTCATATGTGGTACCATCAGTGGTGTGAATTACAGTGTCAGTGTTAGTAGTCATCCATTAATATTGCATTCCATGGATTTTTTTTTATTTTGCTTGATTGAGAATAACACTAATGTAATTCTAAGGGGGGGGTTGTATTGTTTTTTTGCTGTCAATGTATTTATATTTTATCTGGTTATAAACATTATAACATTAGAATACTCATATTTATTTTGGCTTTCACCACAGTAATTGTGACAAAAAGGTCCCTATATTACCATAAATCATTAAGTACTGTAGAGTGAGTTATATAGCATAATACAGTAGTTTTCAAGCCAACCTCACAGACCCACTACAAAACCATGTCTTTAGAATTTCCCTGCTTGACCATGGGCAACACAAGCAGATAAATCCTAAGGGAATTGGCTGTTGGGTAATGTGAGAATAGGGTTGAGAACCACTAGTATATTCTGCTCTGAATTTTCATTGAGCAAATATGTTTAGCAACCATAATTTAAATGAGATAGTGTTGTTTGGTTGAATTGAGCTAAGATATAGTGATAAGTTTAAGTTTATTTTTACTATGCATTTGGAGAAAGGACAGCTTAAATGATGCACTTAATTTATTTGTTCAGCTTCAATGATAAAAGTATGTTTAGCCAAAGGCTACATTTTGCTGTCAGTTGGCTGTCCTTTGTCTGCAGTATTTCACAGTTTATTGATACAATACAATCTAAACATTGTTCACACACAAGTAAGAAAACATTTACAATGAGTGACTTCAATAATATTTTCACCTATGGATATGCAGTGACCTTACTTAGAAAAGCACAAATGAGCCATTACATTCCCATCACCCCACCACCACCACCACAAGTGTAACAAAATCTGAATGCTATAAAAATATAACTATTTTTCTAAACTGAGATATGCACCAGTCATGGCCACTGTGGGCTCTGGGGCAGCTAAATTCTGGCCTGAAGCAAAACCACCCTGTTGTCAAGTCCCTAAGAAAGGGATAGTCAGTTGACAGTGGTCAGCTGTTGGTTGGTTGTGTGATAATAGGAGTTGTAGTCCCCAACAGCTGAAGGTCCAACAATTGACTACGCCTGCCCCCCACATAGCTAATTTCCAACATGTCCTTTGTTATGCGTTTTTAACAATAAAAAAGGAATTGTTCTTAATTTGCTTAAACCGTTCTGCTTAATTTCTGTTGTTGAAGTCACCCATACACACTACACGATGTCCAGGTCTGGAGGAGATAAACTCCAAGGATTCTCACTGTATTAGGTCAGAGGAGGGGGAGAAGAATATATATGTCGATAAGTATAGTGAGAGAGCCTGCCAAGTTACGCAGCAGAAATAGATACCTGCCTTCCCTATCATAATTATGTACAAGAAATTCATTTTGAGTTGATTTTTTTAACCATTATCAAAACTCCCCTGGCATGGGTGGAAAAAATAGAGTGACAATGGCAGCCCACCCATTGTTTTTTGAGAATTTTTGAACCTACTAAAATGTGTCTCCTGCAGCATAACAACATCAAGGGCCTGTCGCTTAATGTACGATAAAATTAGGGATCATTTTATTTTGTCATTCAGTCCGCACACATTCTGTGATAAAAATGTACACTCTTGCCTGGCCATTAGCCCATAAGTACCAAAATTTGATGGCCGCCGGATAAGACCTTACCGAGGGCACTAAGAGGCAGATGCTCCAAAGAGAGAGAGAGAGAGGAAGGGAAGGAAAGGGGAGGAGGAAAAAAAACATAATACACACTAACAAATGCATAGCCCCATCTCTGTCCTGCCCAATCCTGAAAGAGACCTTATACCTGAACCTGTAGAGAAACTGCCTCAACAGCAGGCTTTGTCTGCAGTATTTCACTGTTCATACACAAGTAAGAAAACATTTACAATGAGTGACTTCATTAATATTTTCACCTATGGATATGCAGTGACAATACTTAGAAAAGTACAAATGAGCCATTAATATTGCCACCACAAGTGTAAAAAAAATCTGAATTCTATAAAAATATGACTGTTTTTCTAAACTGAGATATTATCACCTAACCTATGAATTGAGCAATGGGAAACAAATTAACACAATGTAAATTGATCCACAAATTAAACATAGACAATTTAATGTTTGTGTCAACTATACACAAAGTGACTTAGAATAATATCTACAAATCATGTCAGTAACTATATAGTCAAATGCCAAAACAGAGAATTATGGGTGACTAATATTTAAATTTATAAAAGGTAAATAAGTGAATGAATAGACCTGAAAGTGAGGAAGTACATTAAATGACCTAAGGAGAAACCTGGAGGCGCATTTCAAAAGGAGAAATGCATTTAGGAGCATAGACAATGATTATAGAACTTGCATTTAAGATGTCAGGATTTGGTCCTGGGTCTGCTAGCATGGGAGGCAACAGCTCTTCTTACTATGCTATACTGGATGCTGGACATTGCCTTTTGTCAGTGTAATGATATATCCCAGAATATTCTGCAGTCTAACTTCTTTAAGAACCTCCTGGCTTTATCCTGGCTTCCTTTAAAAGCCAGTCCTGTGAACTTCCTGTTTGCCAGATCATTGTGGCTACTTTTACTTTTCAAACTTTAAAAAACAGCCCCTGTGAATGTTTGGGTGTGAGAGTGAAGATCTACAGTTCTGGACACTGTATTGCTTTTTCTGAAGGCATATTTCAATGAAGGAATATAAGATGTAGAAAGGTTAAAAATTGTGGATTATCCTAGCTTTAGTGCAGAGATAATCTGAATTTTAATAATGAGAGGAGGCGAATATTTGCTTTACTCTCTTTACTACCACCTCCAATAGCAGCAGAGAAACGCAATATATTAACCAATCAGAAACAAGTTACAATAACAAGTAGATGTGTGAACATAAGACTTCCTCTTTCTTGAGGTGAACAGAAAATAAAACATGATAGAAGAAAAGACATGAAAGTCCCAAAACAGAATGAGAAAACAGAAGTTACATTCTTCATGACAAAATATGCAGCAGGACATCGAAATATGAGATGTCAAACGAAGGCAGGAAATTCATCCGGAAACAAAAATGGAGATCTGAAGGAGAAGCGACCGGTGCAGGTTAAGCTGAAAAACATAAATAGAAAAATGTCATAGTAACATACAGTATCAGGAAAAAACCTCCTGAAAACAAATCAAAATAATTAATAACGCAATGAATCAACATCGTTAAAAATGAAAAGATTGACAAATAAGCAAAGCAAACAAAGTGTAAAATATTGAAAACTGAAGAGAAACATAGAATGCATGAACATAAAATGTGGCAAGGCGAAAATGCAAAAGGAAGAAGGGAGGGATGAAAAAGAAAACAGGGTGGGAAATATACGTCTCCTGTCATTATTAAAATTCATATTATCTCTGCACTAAAGCTAGGATAATCCACAATTTTACAACATGACAGGAGGCTCAAATTTGCTATTTTAATGCTCAGATAAAAATGCTAGTCCTGGATGATCTAAAGGACAGAAATAAAAGGTACGAAAGGTCGACTCGCGGGACCAATCCGCAGAACGGAGATGTCCGAAAGAGAAACTCCGGAAGAGAGAGCTGCAGATGCCGCTGCGCCACGCACAGTGTGAGCACCAAAAGAAGAATCAGCTCTGGCCAAAGAAAGTAACCAACGTACCCAGCGGGTTAAGGAAGGAGAAGAGATAGGTCTATGAGGTTTGGCATAGGAAATCAACAGTTGACTGGAGTCCACAGGGCAAACAGCAGCAGTCTTGACAATGTAGCAACGAAGCACATTAACTACACAAAGTTTAGATTCTGAGGGAAAAAAGGGATAGGAAATAGACCTGGAATCAGATTTAGTAAGCCGAAAAATGGAGAAAGTGACACTCTCCGGGGAAAAGGAAATACCTTGGAGATTGAAGGCCCTGACGTCTGAAACGGAAAGAAACTATACATAAGAGCAGCGTAAGTTTAGCATACAATTGGCGGAGCGAGAGGAGTTCATTCTCAGGCCAAGTCTGAATAAACCTTAGTACTCTGGAAACATCCCACAAGAAGGAATACCTAGGTTGTGGGGGAAAAGCTAACCTGATACCATGCATCAAATGACAGATGAGAGGGTTCTTTCCCACAGGAAGACCATGAACAGTCGAATGGGCCGCCGAAATGGCTGATCTATAGACATTAATTGTCCTATAGGACTTACCGTCATCACACAAATGGGACAAAAAATTAAGAATGAAGGTCACAGGGGCCGTAAAGGGATCGAGATTCTGTCCCACACACCAGCGAGACCAGGATCCCCAAGCAGACCTGTAGCAACGTTGCGTGCCGGGAGCCCATGAATCCCAAAGGAGTCGGGGAGCCGAGTCCGATAGTCCGTGGACATTCCAGGATCTCCTGAAAGTGACCAAGCCACTAGCCTCAAATGATGCTGAAGAAGAAGAGGGTGCAGGTTCCCTTTGGGATCTGAAAGAAGATGTGGAAACTGAGGAAGGAGAAGAGGATCTCGGTAGGATAGGCAAAAAAGATGCGGAAACCAGGGTTGGCTTGACCAAAGAGTGATCAAGATGAGATGCGTTTGAAGGGTCCGGAGGTAACGAAGCACTCTCGTAATCATTGCAAAGGGGGGAAAAGCGTGCACCCCATCTAGAGACCAGGTTTGTAGAAAAGCGTCTACTGCTTTTGAGCCTGGATCCGGAAGCCAACTGAAGTAATCTGGAGTCTGGTGATTCACTCGGGAAGTGAAAAAATCCAGGACCAGAGGGCCTCGTGCTTCCGCAAGTAATAGAAAGATGTCGCGGTTGAGCATCCAATCGCTGGTGTCTCTCCAATACCTGGAATACCAATATGCTTCCAAATTGGTTTTGTCTGGAAGATATTCTGCCTGAAGAGAGAGATTGCGTTGGAAGCAGAAATGATAAATGTCTTTTGTAACCTCTGAAAGAACATTGGAACAGGCCCCTCTCAATCGATTGATATACTGAACCGCAGAGATGTTGTCCATGCGGAGCAGTATGCAACAGTCTGTCAAGTCCTTGGCTGGACTGCGGTTGGCAAAATAGCTGGCTAAGAGCTCTAAACAATTTATGTGCAAGCCTGACTCCGAGTGAGTCCAAAGTCCTCCTGTGGAAACTTCGGCGCAAGTTGCTCCCCAACCCCACAGACTGGCGTCCGAATTGATGATGGAGTCTGGAACGGTACCGAATATCGCTCGACCATTCCACGTCTGCATGTGGAGGAGCCACCAGTTCAGTTCTGTTCGAACGTCCGGAGAGAGGGGAACTAATTGATAGTAAGAAGGTTCTTTTTGAAGAAACTGAGCTTTAGGCGTTGCATGGCCCTGTAGTAGAGAGGCCTGAATGGAAGAGGACAAAAGACCTACTATCCGTGCTAAGAGAAGCAGAGGAATAATTGTCAATCGAAGAACCCGCTTGATCTCTCTCCTGATAGAAAGAATTTTTGTCCAAGGTAATCTGAGGGTGCAAGAAATGGAATCTATCTTGAACCCGAGAAACTGAATGACACGGCCCCGCTGTCATCCAGCCCTGCCAAAAACACCCCTCTGAGGAGAAGGCCTAAACACTTTCTTGAGAGAAATGTGTGCCTTGTTCAATGAAGAAAAAATATTTACGTGGCTCTGAAGCTGTTTCAAAAAGGGCTCGCCAAATAACATGCCATTGGCCGAAGGCCCTAGCTCTTTAGTGCTGAGTTCTGCCAGTTTAGGATCAATACACAAAAGCACAGCTTTCCTTCGCTCGCTTGAAATGGCTACATTAGCATTACCAATGAGGCAAATGCAACGCTGGATCCATTCACGAATAGTGAAAGGGTCTAGGGTGGAACCAGAAGAGAGAGCTGAATCTGCTAGGTAGAAAATGTGAGCCAAGGGACCAGTGATATCCAGAAGTTTATTCTGTGCCGATTTAAGGCCTTTCTCCAAACCTTTTCTTGGGTCTCGACCAGATCTGGCCATGAAAGTGACCATGGTGGGGTCAAACTCTGGTGTGACAGCAACTTTATCTGGGATAACTGGACGTGGATACTCACCATGTAATCGGGCCCTAACTTCTTTATCTAAAGGTTGGCGAAGCCAAAAATGGAGATACTGGGATAAATGGGGGGAGGCACCCATTCAGCTGAACGAGATGACGTATCCCTCGTGAGTCGAACATATGCTTGCCCAATGAGTCTAGGATAGATTTAAAGCCAAGGTATCACCAGAAGTATGATCTGCAGGGAACTTAGATAAATGGGGCTCACCCATAATACATGTATCATTGCGGAAATCATCGCCATACTCATCCTCTGAAAGATCAGAGTAAGGAGCCTGCCAAACATCCAACTCAGAATATTTAGGTGGGACATCCTTGTCCTCCTCTTCTGAGGATGATCTAGTAGCCCCATGAACCTCTGGGGCGGAGGTTAATTTAGATATTTTAGTGGGAAGTTTTCCTTTGCAGGATTAGATTTGGAATGTTGACCCATCCAGTGACGTTTGGTTGAAGTATTGCTTGGTTCATGAACAGAAATATCTGAGTCTGAGGAATCAGATATAGGCTGAATGATAGGCTGGGAAACTGAAGGGGCAGAACTCTGAGGCAAAGAGCCTTGAAAATATTTCTCAATGGAAGCCTGTACTGCAGCATTAATAATGTCTTGCAGACTATCAGAGGTAGGAGTAGTTCTTTGAGAACTCTCCATTTTTTTTTTTTTTTTTAAAGATACAGACTCAGAAATGAATTAATTTGGGGCTCACCCAAAAATATTATTTTATATAATATAACATAAATAAAGATTTTTTTTGTATATAATATAATGAAAGACAGAAGGCAGGATTTAAATGAATTAGAAGTTAAAGGAAAAGTTTTGGGTAAAAAAGAAGAGGCTCACTCTCAGTATAAATTCCACTATTAATATATATAGTTCCACAAATGGATATTTAGAAGCAGAGGCTCACTCTCTGAAAATAAATCAAACGTTTATCCAGAAAAGAAATTCAAGGAAGAGTTTGGAAAGAAGGAGAGGCTCCCTCTCAGTATAAATCCCACTATAATAAACTGCTCAAAAAAATAAAGGGAATACTTAAACAACACAATGTAACTCGAAGTCAGTCACACTTCTGTGAAATCACACTGTTCACTCAGGAAGCAACACTGATTGACAATCAATTCCATATGCTGTTGTGCAAATGGAACAGACAACAGGTGGAAATTATAGGCAATTAGCAAGACACCCCCAATAAAGGAGTGGTTCTGCAGGTGGTGACCACAGACCACTTCTCAGTTCCTATGCTTCCTGGCTGATGTTTTGGTCACTTTTGACTGCTGGCGGTGCTTTCACTCTAGTGGTAGCATGAGACGGAGTCTACAACCCACACAAGTGGCTCAGGTAGTGCAGCTCATCCAGGATGGCACATTAATGCGAGCTGTGGCAAGAAGGTTTGCTGTGTCTGTCAGCGTAGTGTCCAGAGCATGGAGGCGCTACCAAAAGACAGGCCAGTACATCAGGAGACGTGGAGGAGGCCATAGGAGGGCAACAACCCAGCAGCAGGACCGCTATCTCCGCCTTTGTGCAAGTAGGAGCAGGAGGAGCACTGCCAGAGCCCTGCAAAATGACCTCCAGCAGACCACAAATGTGCATGTGTCCACTCAAATGGTCAGAAACAGACTCCATGAGGGTGGTATGAGGGCCCGACGTCCACAGGTGGGGGTTGTGCTTACAGCCCAACACCATGCAGGACGTTTGGCATTTGCCAGAGAACACCAAGATTGGCAAATACGCCACTGGTGCCCTGTGCTTTTCACAGATGAAAGCAGGTTCACACTGAGCACATGTGACAGACATGACAGAGTCTGGAGATGCCATGGAGAATGTTCTGCTGCCTGCAACATCCTCCAGCATGACCGGTTTGGTGGTGGGTAAGTAATGGTGTGGAGTGGCATTTCTTTGGGGGGCAGCACAGCCCTCCATGTGCTTGCCAAAGGAAGCCTGACTGCCATTAGGTACCGAGATGAGATCCTCAGACCCCTTGTGAGACCATCTGCTGGTGCGGTTGGCCCTGGGTTCCTCCTAATGCAAGACAATGCTAGACCTCATGTGGCTGGAGTGTGTCAGCAGTTCCTGCAAGAGGAAGGCATTGATGCTATGGACTGGCCCGCCCATTCCCCAGACCTGAATCAGATTGAGTACATCTGGGACATCATGTCTCGCTCCATCCACCAATGCCACGTTGCCCCACAGACTGTCCAGGAGTTGGCGGATGCTTTAGTCCAGGTCTGGGAGGACATCCCTCAGGAGACCATCCACAACCTCATCAGGAGCATGCCCAGGCATTGTAGGGAGGTCATACGGGCATGTGGAGGCCACACACACACTACTGAGCCTCATTTTGACTTGTTTTAAGGACATTACATCGAAGTTGGATCAGCCTGTAGTGTGGTTTTCTATTTTGATTTTGAGTGTGACTCCATATCCAGACCTCCATGGGTTGATAAGTTTGATTTCCATTGAGAATTTTTGTGTGATTTTGTTGTCAGTTCATTCATTCAGATCTAGGATGTGTAATCTTAGTGTTCCCTTTATTTTTTGGAGCAGTGTATATATATATATATGCTTCCACAAATGAATATTTAGAGAATTTAGCCAGAAAAGAACTACTAAATAAACTGCAGTGAAAAGAGCTGCTTAAAAATATGTACTTGCAGATGAAGACACGGTAGGCAGAGCATAGCCACAACTCTGAATGAACGCAACGGAGAAGATGTGGGGAATAAAATGGAGGACAAGATCTCGCGAGATCTCGCCGAATGGCTGTCAAATAGCAAGTGCTGAAGGAGCAGAGACAGATTATAGAAGGGGACGACACGTAAGGTAGAGAAAATGGCACAAGAACACAAAATACAGCGCAAGAGAATAAAAGGTTTATCGAGGGTAGAAAAAACAATTAGAGCAAGCACTCACAAAACGGAACTAAACGGAAGAAAGAAATATGAGGAAAAAAGGGATAAAAGAACAGAAACAAACATAAAGAAAGGTAGTGAAAAACAGAACAGATATGTACCATAACACAAAAATTTTTATTTTTTTGCACAAACAAACAGAAGACCAAACGGAGGAGCATAAAGCGTCTGACCTGATCAGTTGGAGGTGAGCAGCAAGAAAGAGGAAGTCTTATTTTCACACAGCTACTTGTTATTGTAACTTGTTTCTGATTGGTTAATATATTGAGTTTCTCTGCTGCTATTGGAGGTGGTAGTAAAGAGAGTAAATACAATTATCGCCTCCTGTCAGGTTGTAAAATTATGTTTTCACTAGTAGAGTGGAGAATGAATAATAATCTGATAGTCAGTACAAAGAGGAAATGTGTATTAATGAAATGTTTCTCAATAAAAAAAAAACAATAGTTTGAAGTCACTTTTTGGACGAGTGTACAGAGAGCTTTACTGAAGCATGTTCTTAACCTTTCAGTTTTATGATGACAAGGTTACCACTGAAGTCTTTCGTAAGCTTTAGACAATGGCAATAACTGTGAACAAAAGTGAACATACTGCACACAACTTTGCTCAAGAAATGTCAATTTTCCCTACAATACTAATAACCTTAGAGTGATGCAGCCCACAGCAGAAGATATACTCTTGTTTTAATTGGCAAAAATATCCTTTTTAATAATTTGTTATATTTCCTTCTTACTATTTTGCAATATCTAAGCTTTGTATATAAAATTATATTCCATGCAGAGGAGCTGTGGTCTCCATGAGCTGTGCACCAGTCATGGCCACTGTGGGCTTTGTGGCAGCTAAATCCTGGCCTGAAGCAAAACCATTCTCTTGTCAAGTCCCTAAGAGAGAGGTAGTCATTTGACAGTAGTCAGCATTTGGCTGGTTGTGTGTTAATAGGAGTTGTAGTCCCCAACAGCTGAAGGTCCAACAATTGACTATGCCTGCCCCCCACATAGCTAATTTCTAACTTGTCCTTTGTTGTGCATTTTTAATTACAAAAAAGGAATTGTTCTTATTTTGCTAAAACTATTCTGCTTAATTTGTGTTGTTGAAGTCACCCATACACACTTCGTGATGTCCAGGTCTGGAGGGGATAAACTCAAAGGATTCTCACAGAGTTAGGTCAGAGGATGGGGGAGGAATATGTAAGCCAATAAGTATAGTGAGAGAGCCTGCCAAGTTATGCACCAGAAATAGATACTTGCCTTCCCTAGCATATTTATATTCAAGAAATTCATATTTTGTTGATTTTTTAAACAGGATTAAATCTTTCCTGGTATGTGTGGAAAAAGTAGAGTGACAAAGACATTTGGAACCCACTAAATGTGTCTCCTACAGAAAAACAAAATCAGGGGCCTATTGCTTAATGTATGATAACATTAGGGATCATTTTATTTTGTCATTCAGGCCCCACACATTCCATGATACAAATGTACACGCATGACTGTACTAAAATATGACAGCCGCCAGGCACCACCACGCCGAGGGAGCTAAGATGCAGATGATCCAAGGAAAGGGAGAGAGAGAGGTAGGGAATGAAAGAGGAAGAGGGAAAGAAGCATAACAAACCCCAACAAAGGCATAGCCCCCCTTCCTGTCTCTATCCTGCCCAAACCTGAAAAAGACCTTATACCTGAACTTGCAGAGAAACATTGCTTCAACAGGAGGCTTTCCCTAGAAACAATAATATAAACAAAGATATACAGTCAGTCATGTAGAGAGCAAATGAATCCCATGTAATCGAATACTGTCACTGGCTCCTGAAACCCAAGCCAGAAGCTATATGAGGATTTGGAGGAAAAAAAAAAAACAATAATTAGGTGAAGGGGGTGAGGAAAGGACATTTGTATTATGAATAATAACCATACCCAAAATGAGTGGCATGGGCTCAATCCTGCATAGCAATGCAGTAGTGAAATGCAACAGTGTAGAGAAAAATCAGACCTAGGCCAAGCACCATCGATCAAGACTAGGCCTTGGGAGGAATCTGTCAAGATCATTAATTTAACTTAAAACCCCAGGACAATAACCACCCCTAAGTGCCACAGATAAGGGACCTTTACTCAGTGAACTAAAAGTACCATTATTCGCCTCCATCTTGACACCTCTAGGACCTCACTACTTGCCTCAAGATGATCATGGGTACTCAGCCCCAGCAACAAAATACAAAGGAGTAAAACATATATGGTAGAGAGCCCATCCAAATCTCATATTTACTCACCACCATCCCCAACCACATCTCTAAAAAGGTATAAAGATTGAAGCCTTCGTTGGTAACTGCAACAGCAACATTTAGATCGAAGAGAAAAAAAATGGAGTGGACACTCTACATCACCCTGGACCTGAGCTGAGCATCTCTAGCCAACATAGACTCCAGAGAGGAAAACGGCAGGGAGTCGAAGACAAGGGCAGGCGCCCCACCCCACCTCCGTCCCAGTGCATGGCCAAGATATATGACAACAATCACATTGCACAGAGAATAAGGATTCTCGTCACCCATCTCCAGCAATACAAGAGTGGCGTATATTGTGCAAACAGCAAGAGAAATTACATAATTGGCATGAGCATAACTCAAGTGATACATAGAGATAGTCATATATGCATACATATATTAAGGAGAGAGAAACCAAAAAACACTAAGAAAACTAAGCATACATTACACTTATCCCCCCACCCCATCCCGCACCCGCCAAACTACCAAGCAGGAACAGGTCCCAGGAGAATAGCATTTAATTGGTGGCATGCCAGGCCCACACAAATACGTCTAATCTGACGAGTGGGAATGAGAAGGAGGAGACCATCTATCTTCCCTCATTAGCACCGCCAGCACAGAAGTGCAGGTACACCAGCATATCCTTGGAGAATCACACACAGAATATTTCCTAGAGTCTCTCTAACCAGCACAGAGCTTCCATGTTAGAGATGAAAAATTGAGTACAGTCACCATGGGTGACTGAGTTTAGAAGGGTACATCATACTATATAGTATATTCCTCTCCCACAGTTGCTTCTTGACATCTTGACATTTTCTGTTGCTTCTGGATTTTCACAGAGAAATCCGGGAAAATAGAGACTTGGTGGTTTTCATAAAACAGTTGGCCCTGCAGTCTTGATAGTCACAGTATACCATCCCGGTCTGTGAAATTTAGGGGTTTCTACATAATGGGTCTAGGTGGGGGCTCCAGGAGGCAGAGATGCAGATGGTACCATGTGGGCCCTCTCAATGACAAAGCAGTTAGAGAAGCCCTCTGTGACCAGAGTACTTCTTATCTAGGTTTCGAGAAATGACTCAGTTGATCTTCCTTCACATTGTTCCAGCAGGCCAACTATTCATATATTGTATCGGTGCTCTATTTTGCAGGACATCCTCCTTGCAAATTAGGTTTAGAGTCTGAACCTGAGACTGTAAGGTGCTCACCACTTTCTTAACAGGAGGGGTTACATCCTCAACTTCCAAGACCCATCTCTGCGACTCCAGGACATTTTTTATCTGCCCTCAAGTTGACCTGAATCGTGTCAGTTTTGGTAGTTAAGACTGATTAGCAGTTGGAGATGGCAGCCATGATTTCTGCAAAGTGGGACTTAGCAGAGTCCTCAGAACCAGACGATTGAGCAGGAGACTCCAGAGAAGATTGATCTTCCATAAGAGCCTCCATTTCATCCTCAGCAATCTGACGTCTGGTAAATTTCAGAAAGGGCGCAAGACCACAATATATGTACTGTAGAGTAAATATATTTAAAATACTCACAGTTATATTGTAGTACCGGTTCCACACTTCCAAAACCGGTTTAAGCTAACAGGGATTTTTAATCCGTTAGCTTAAACCGCTTTTGGAAGTGTGGAACCGGTACTACAATATAACTGTGAGTATTTTAAATATATTTACTCTACAGTACATATATTGTGGTCTTGCGCCCTTTCTGGTGTTTGTTTTGTTCTATTTAAGGATATCCAGAATTATGGAGTCTTTTTGTGGAGGAGCTGCAGACTACATTTAGTTGAGAAGTGACAGAGTGGGGGCTGTCTTGAATCCCTCACATACACAGACATCTCCTACATTTTGTAAGTGAGGTGATACAGTGGTGGTGGTTTTGGTTCCAATGGTATTTCACTAGGAGCGCCCCTTTTTTCTTGTTTCTTTGTCTGGTAAATTTGCTCAATTTTGTTTTGTATTCACTGGATTTCTTTCACATTTCTGAACCTTACAGCAGAATTAAAGTTGGCCAATGAAGGAGGGCCAAGAAGAGGGACAGGAGGAAGCAGTAACAACTGCAGTGAGACAGGATAATAGCAGGATGTGAGCTCTAGAGATCAATTCACAACATAAATTTACACTGCAGGTCTATATAATACGAAATGAATCCATCAGCATAATAGCTGGACATCAAGGACTGGGCAAGGTAGTATGCAGAGAGAGACAAAGTGTAGTGTAGAAGCCCACCTTGAGATGTACCACCAGGAACTTCACCCCTCAGGGATTGTATTGTTGATGTGCAATAGGAGGATGGTGGTGTCCACTGCAACAAGGGTGTGCCAGAGCACTCCACTCACCACCCTCCAAGCAGTGAGTTCTTAAGTCCCTGGGGCTAAATGATTAGATTTAAAAAAAAGAGTCAAACCAAAAATAAAGAGGGAGAAAGGAATAGCTAATGGGGAGCTAGAAACATAATAAAATGGTACAAGGGGGTTATATACATAATAGTAGAGGCACATCTGGCAGAACAAGGGAGGAGGCTATGCCCAAGATCATCCATCATCCATCACCCAATACTGCTGTTTGGTAGGTCAGTACATATAGATTTAGCTACTGGCTGTGGTGGTGGCCTCCATGTGTAGGAAGTGCAGAAGGTAGGCCTCTTACCTCCCTAGTGCTTCCCCAATGTGGATTGGGTGTCACGTCACAATGGCCAGACCTCTGTGGGCCTACCTGCCACAATGTAGAAGGGGAGCCAGGACCTTAGATGGTTCACAGATCAAATGCGGACCCAGACCAAGAACTAGGTTATTTAGAGACAACAGTGCGCAGGCAGGCTCAGCTACTGAGTGGTGTGCTTCTCGCCCAGTGGTAGGCCTCAAGGATCTCCAGGCATAGGTCAGGCTCAATCTGGAACTCACGGAATGTCACATGGCTTTCTCTTTCTTCCGCATCCACTACCCTCTCACTAAGAACTGACTCTCAAGCGGGTTGATGGAGTAGGTTTTGGAGCAAAATCCATGCATAGAGGATAGGGGATCAGGTGACCACTTCAGCAGGCAGGATAGACTAGGTGTAAGACTGGTAAGCCAAAGTTGCTATGGCCTCCCTGTCAAACCATGGCAACAGCCACCCCAGGCACCAGCGGTGTTCCACATGGGCTAGGCCACTATCTGCATTCAAGCAGCTCCTCGTGGTGCAGCAGTGACATAGAGGGATCAACACATTCCCCAGAGCTTCCGCAGTAAGAAACAAGGTAAGAATATTTTATTCACAGGATATTTAACATGGATGACTTAGAATTTTAGGTTAAAATATGCAGAGCTGCAAAAAAATGTGATCTTCCAGTATGGCTGCCAAACCATGCCCTCTGGGTTGGGCTATATTTCTCATTGTACAGTTCCACCATACTGACTCCTTCAATAAGAACATGGCTGTCCAATGTGTGGCCAGTCTGGTCCTAGGATGTGGTCTACCTGAACAGGACAGGTTTAGCATATCAACTATGGCCTAAGCACCTGCCCACTGGTAATGTTGTGCAACTGACACCGTAAACTTCTCGAAAAGTTCAGTATTCTCATTGAGGCTGATGGAATAAGTAGAACTGGAGTAATTCTGGAGCAAACCAACTCCACTATACATGACAAACATTCTCAAAATTCCCATTGACTTAAATGGGACTTTTAACTCTGAGATAGTAGAGAGATATCCAAAGAAAAGCTTTGCAGGCCTCCCTGGCATTCAGGGGGTTGAATGAACCATATAAATATGTGGGCATTCGTCTATGTTCCCTACCATTTGGTTATTTTGCTCCAAAATTGCTGCAGTTATTTTTATAGTATCAGCCACATCGACTTGATCAAAAATAATCAATGATAATGCAGTAGGTTTATATCTGTGCACTTCTGTACTTATAGCTATGTATATTGCTTTTCTGTATTTCAGTTGCATTACTGCTAAAAACATATCTGAAAAGCAAGAAAGCTACAATTCACTATTGTAATATTGTAAATAAAAATATGAATGCAACCCTAACACACATGGATTTCTGATCAAGCAGCACACAACGGAAAAAACTTGAACGCCCCTGTCTTCTATGTATTCCAAGACAACTGTCTACCCACAGTGGGTATGCCAGATTTCCAGGCCAGTCTTTCCCATGTAACAGCTGTAGGATTATAATAGCACTTTCCTGCAATTACTCTCTGAACCTTCTGCCATCTTCCCAATGGTGCCATCCTATAGTGGGTAAATGAGTGGAGTAAAAGCTTTTTCATCTGATGGTGCACACATCCACTTAGATCTGTCAGCTATGCTGGAGTTGTTAATTAACTGCTCCTCTCAATGATTTAAATTGGGCTCTTGAAAGCTAGAGAGTTCTTTAAAACAACCAAAAATTCTTGGAACTAAATAAAATAAATTATGGATTTGTGAAAGTTCTTAATGTTTCAGACATAAAAATTACTGTAGTAAATATGAATTAAGTTTTTTAATGATGTGTAATCCCTTCTTTTCATGTAAAACATTTTGATTGATGAAATGATTTATATATATATATATATATATATATATATATATATATATATATATATATATATATATATATACTAGTTTTAAAGCCTGTGTACACAGTCCAACAAAGGCAGCAATGCAGTTATGCGTAGTACTGACTGCCCGAAGGCGCTGTGGCTGATAACTGAGTAGGGTGCTCCAATTTCAGACCGTAGTCCTCTCTGCACACCTTCCGGTGCACAGAGAAGAGTACAATCTGAATTCGGAGGACCCCGCTCCATTATCAACCGTGGCGCGTTCAGGTAGTCTCTACTGCACATGACTGCAGCGCGTACCCATCTCTACTGCACATGACGGCTTCTGACAAACATCCTTAGCAAATTATTATATAAGATATGCTTGTACTGCGCTTAAAGAAAAAAAAATCCATTTGAATGGCAGAAGTGCAGCTTGTCGGGGTAGCCAACCCTGGTTGTCAAGAATTACCAACAATGCATGTTTTCATGAGATCTCTGAATGAGCACAGGTAGACTAGTTATAACAGACTGTCTAATTAGTGCACCTGTGCTCCAGTTTGGACTTCATCACCAGGGTTGGCTATCCCTGACTTAGTGAGAATGACTCTTGGTACCATAGGCACAAAAGAAGGTTGTGTAATACTGAAGCAGATCAACAGCACAATAAAGAAGAAATAAGTATTCATAAGATTCCAGTTGTTTTATAAAGGCCTTTTAACCCCTTGGATGCTAGAGATGGCTTCCAATTATACCAATGAGAATGTTATTTGCCCAAAAGGAGTAATTGTTTGCCCAGAATTTGAGAGGTATCCTACTTTTCGCAGCTCAATAGGATGGATTGCATAATATAAAAGGAAACATGCATAATAACTACAGAGGCATAACTAGAAGCCTCAGGTCCCTGGTGCAAGAAGTGCAATGGGCCCCCACTTGATCACATTGTCCCCATCTACATTGCCCCCTATCTTAACAATACCCCCATCTCCTACCGCACTGGACTGGCAGGAGAGACGTGTTGAGCTCCCGCGCGGTCCTCATCAGTAATGCAGAGCACTGGGAGATGATGTCATCTCCCGGCGCTCTGCATTTCTAGAGTGTCGGAGGGAGATTGCGAGCACCAGGCGGAGGGGTCACAGGGGGCGGCCGGGCCCCTGTAGTGACGGGCCCGGTCATGGGTGCGACCCCTGCGACCCCTTTATTTACGCCACCGAAAACTGGCTTAATCATTGGTTAGGTTGATGTGTTAAGAAGAATGTAGCAATTTCTGGAGCAAACCAAAAGCACCACAGTGGATAATTAATCAGTCTTAAAATTCACATTGATTTTAATTGGACTTTTAAACCTTTGAGTGCCAGAGTACAATGCGTTGCATTCAAAGGGTTAACCCTTTTAAGGCTAAAGATGTCTGAAATGTATTATGGAGCATTCAAGAGGTTAAAATCCCAGTGTACATCAATAGGCATTTTTATTGTTTTCTGTTATGCAGTTGGTATTCTACAGAATTACTCCAGCTCTTCTAAGTATATGAGCCTGAGAATATCTCTGTCTATTTTACTTGAATTTGCATTTGTAAGAGCTGCTGATGAAATACAAGACGCATTAGCACTGGTTCTTATTTTCCATTTGTTAACCAGATTTTGTTGTAATTAACAAATGGTGAAGAAAAATAAATCACAATGAGCAATCAATGGAGAAACAGAGCAATTGAACAGCTTTTGACCTATGAGGCAGACAGAAGAAAGCTGCTGATGATGCCAGACTGGTGTGTTCAATTCTATATTTCTATAAAATCTACAGTGTTTCATACTTTAACCCTTTGAGTGATGATTGAATAGTCTCAGTCACTGAATATTACATCATAAAGAATGGCTCTCAAGCAGGGGTCCAAGAGAGAATGCGCTGGTCTTGAAGTGGTCAGTTTCAGACCCCATTTTTACTTACATCTCTCTCACAGGAGCACTACAAGTAAAAATTATGTGACGTGCCAGGACCGTCACTGGTCCTTAAGGGTTTAACTCTCTAGGGGCTTGATTCAATGCAAAAATGTACACCAAATGGTACACACACACAGTGGTACCATCAGAATTGCCCTACCAACAGGAACCACAGTTAGGGGTGGGTGAAAAGTGTGAAAGATTTTTCACATGACTTTTCACGATAAACTGCTGATTTTTTTCGCTTTTTTCATGAAAGTGTTCTCTTTTTCTCCAATGCAAAATTTTCCTCCTTTTCGCTTATTCCAGCAAATTTTTCTCCTATTCCAACACATTATTCTCCTATTCCATCATATTTTTGTCCTATGTTTAATATGGTGCAACAATTCCCAGCACAATGTTACTTCATCTGAGGTTTGTAGTGGAGAAATAAGTAACTGGAAGTCAAAGTTGTGAGCCCTACAGCAACATATACCTTGAAAAATGTCTTAGCATGCAGAGTGCCTTTGTCCTTTGCCCACAACACTTACTTCCTGCTTAAGTGACACTGGCACATATTTATGATGATGTCAAGTAATAAAAAAATAAAGTACAACCTATAATGTGGCAAATGTGTATGGTAGTGGTGGTGGGGGACTGGCGTGGTGTGATTGGAGGGACCTTGACAAACTGCATCCACCCCTGGGAGGAGAGGGATTATTATAATTTATTGCACATGCTGCAGCAACGATTGCTGCAGTCAGTTTTCACACTAACATTTTACTCCCACGCCCCGCCCCTGCACTTCCTCCACCTTTTCCCCACTTGCTTGTGCATTTGTTAGGCATTACTCAACTACTGTGTGTGTTTTTACTCAAAATTTATGGAGTGTGATGTCTTGCCTTGGTCCACAACAAATGTCGTCTGCTGTCTATCAAGTCTGCCTCAGTCACAGAGCTCCCAGTCAGCTGTCTAATATATTTATTTGTTTAATTATTTATGTTTTTTCTTATTTATTTATTTATTTATTTATTTAGTTATTTTAAAGGGATAGTAATGTTTCATAATAAAAGCAGCTCTAATTAATCATCATAGTATTTGGGCCATGGAGAGTGTTATTTCAATTCTGTCAGAGTTGTAGTTTAGGAGTAATTCAATGATAAACTATCCTCCTCCCGCCCCTTTTACTGATGTAACACTGCTCAGCCAGAGCAGAAGGGAGGTGCCCAGGTAGACTGCAGAGAGGGACAATCTTCAATTAAGATAATGGAAAAACCTGAAAAACTTGTCAAGGGGGGAAGGGCTTTCATTGTTCTGATAGGAAGAAGAGTGTCCCCTGCTGTTATCTGTCTGGTCTATGGACTGCATTCCACATCTGAGAAGAGATGGCTTACACTAGGTAAAAGGGGCGGGAGGGGAAACTTTGCTTTTGAATATCTCTTAAACCATAAAGGTTTGAGAGATAAGACTTATATCGTTCTTCATGTTTTTTTTTAATGCTTACAAAATAAAATAAAGATAAAACAAAGTATTACTATCCCTTTAAGTTGTCCACCCTATCTTATCACAGCCAGTCAAAAAAAATATAATTAAAAAACAAAATCAACAACTTCTTTCCCCAGACTTCCCCAGCACACAGACACACATATATTTCTATTTCTATTTTTGATGAGGAAAACAAGGAAAGATAAGAAGAAAGAAGGACGATAATTAGACAGAAGATGAAGACGAGCCATACTGAGGTAAATTTGAACTGAGCCTGGTTTTTATATGGCCAGTCTCTGTTTAAAATGGTTTCCACTCTTTCATTGGCTGGGATGTGTAGTTATGCATCTCCCAGCCATTTAGCTTCTAGTGGGTTTTGTCATCCTCCCACTAGAAGCTGATGGGCTGGAAGATGCATAACCAAACATCCCAGCCAATGGAAGTGTGGGAACCATTTTGAGCAGAGACTGGCCATATAAAAGCCAGTGTCTGTTTAAATTTACCTCAGTATGGCTTGAGCAATGACCTGAGAGGTATATGGGGGGGAATTTTTCATCTGCTTTTCGTCCACTGCTGCTAGCGGTGGCAGCAGACATTAATTGTGCAAATATATTTGAGGAATATATGATAAACTTATTTTCTTTCTTCACATATATTTCTAAATATATTAACTTATATTTCTTTCTTCGATGAGGCATGATATTTTTTGAAGAGGAAGAAAATGAAAGATAAGAAGGAAGAAGAAGGACGATAAGAAGACAGAAGATGAAGACGAAAGAAGATCACAGAAGATAGAAGATTACAGAAGACTTTCAGGTAAGTGTTTATTTTCATGGCATGGTATTAGTTTTAGGGGCTAAGTGCCATTGGGGTATGCAAAACTCTGTAATGTGTTTCATACCACACTGGTACTCATAGGGTTAATTGTCTTTTCTCTTCACTCATGTATTTAGATCCTTGGATGTATTGATATGGGGCTTAGGGCCCCATATCAATAAATCCACAGGTCACTTTGCTTTTTTTTCAACATTTTTACACTTCAATTTCATTATCAGTGGTTTTTAACAAGTGTTATGGGATTCAGCACCAAAGTTTTGAGGCTCAGATTTTGGTAAAGTTGAGTCCCTTAATGCATATTGCTACCAAAGTGATGGAAATGAATCACAAATTCAACATTGTTTTCATTGATTCCAATGAGTACAAATTTATCACCAACGCATTTTCTTTTCCTTCAGTTGTTTGTTACAGCACAGGTGATTGTATGAAACTGCTGACTGTACTTTCTTTTTTGTAACAGTACCTATTGAATCAAGCCCTAGTAGAGATGCTGGATCACCTCCAGATTGAAAATGCCAAACTTTCTCAGTGCCATTAGGATTGCCCAGATGAAGTGTATCCTTTCCTAAAAGCATGGTCTTTCCAAATGGGCTATATATTTTCTCCTCTTAGGATTATTCTCATGGTTCGCTGGAACATCATCTAGGACAAGGCAATTCATTCTAATTGCACCATTCTGGTGAATGCGAGCTTGGTTCTTCTTCCTGAAGTCCCGGGCAATCCAGAAACCATTCAGTTTTCTTCTGAAGATGTATCTTCCGCCCCATGGTACTGTGCATCATCATGGTACTGTGCATCATCACCAAGCTTTCAAAAGCAATCTTCAGACATCAGTGACTTTCTCCAGCTGTCATGAATAATACTGTCCAGAAAGTCATGAACTTCCAATACTTACAACCAGGCTTGGAAAACATTCTGCTACTGGTGTGATTCCAGAAGCAGTCATCCTTTGTCATACTCCATTCCTTCATTTCTGGATTTTCTTTCTAAGGGATTCCCCAAATGGCTCTGTCAAAGTCCACATTTTCATCATTGACAGTCTCCTGGGACTTTCTTTCTCTGTTCATCACCACATTCCATGGTTTTTCAAGTTCATTAAGAGTCTTCAATCCACTATTCCTTCTTCCATCCTTCCTTAGGACCTCAACTTGGGCTTTGGGCATTAATTATGTAGCCATTTGAAGACTATTCTCCTTATAGCCCTACACCATGACTTCAGCCAGAAGAGCTAGCAAACCCAGGCTCTTCACTATTACGCACTATATTTAAATTTCAAGACAGTATATATGTCACTTTAACTCCCTCCACAGTTTGCTCCTAAAGTCTTCACATTCTTGTTTAGAAACTAAGACATGTCTCCATGAGACAAACAACTTCACAAACTGAATGTTTAAAGATGTTTTCAGTACTATCTGGAGAGGACTGGTTCTTTCCGGAAATCACCTTTCCTATTCGTCAATTTATTTGGACAATCTAAAAGTATGAAAGCATTGAAGGCTAAGATTGCTAGATGGGATTAATCACTGAGTCCCAAAACTTACATTCCACCAGAGCCATTACAGCTTCCTGGTCAGAGAAAGCAGAGGTTTCCTTTGACCAGATCCATAGAGATGGGATGTGAGTTACAATTTTATGAAGCATTACGAGTTGGACCTTTCAATATCAGAGGATCATTTTGTTGCGTCTCTGATTTTATTATCTTGAGACCCTGAGAGAAAAGTAGAATTTTTCTCCTGTAAATTCCTTTTCATACATGTCTACTTTGGTAGCACATACTTCCTACCATGGTGTTCTTTGGCCAATGCATTTCTATTTCTTGTATCATTTCCTGGTCTAATCTTTGTTCAACATACTGAATGGCAGGCTTGGAAGTGCTTTTGATGTTGTGGCAGGGTGGCAGGACTTTGTGCTAACAAAGGAGACCTGAAGGAAAATGAATTGACAAGAGACAACGTCTTTCTGTTTCTCCTGTGGTGCAGCATTTTTTTTCTAAAATTTCTCATCGTTTTTCTTTCTCAAGATGATGGGAGTTATGATACCGAGCAGCTGATGACCAAAGATTGACTATCCTTGCCAACTTAAATGGGCTCTCATATTCAGTAGAAAATCTGTTCCTCCAAAGTGCACCCAACAAAGTCAGTGGCATTCTCTTTTGAAGTAATTTATTGGTAAAGATGACACAAAGGTTAGATAGGGTAATGTTTTAGACTGGGACAGCCTTTAATAATGTAAACATATAAAAATACAAGGTAATTAATAACACATTTAACCACTCACTGAATGTGGCAAGTGACACATAGTATTTCCTATCTTATATTTTTTATATTTTCATTAAAATCATTATAACCATGTATAGACATGAAATAAAGGCATACAAGGCATACCATTTTGTCATTTAACCTTAGGTCAGTGTGGATAAATGTTTCCAGAATGTGGAGCTATTGGAAAGTATTGTTATTTTTGTTTTTCCAGTATTCCAATGATTACTGATATAATGTTATTTCTTTCCATATTCATTAGGTAATGCCCCCTCAGAGAAATTATACCTTCTTGGTATGAGTTAAAATACCACAGGCTATGCAAGGAACTGCACCTATTACAGCCTTTCAATTTTCTTACATCTACAATCAAAATAATTATAGACAAGGAAAAATATAGAAATGATATTCCATTTGGGAAAATGCACAGCTGGACACATCTCATATGTCCTTGGCATATATCTTGTAATTTTAATGTCTCTATTTTAGTATATTTTTTCATGTTCTGTGTTTATTCAATAATCCACATTTGATCTTTTTGTAGTTACATATTTGTGTATGCGTTTAGTATACCTACATCTGGTTAATACCTTATATTGTTTTAGATAAATGCTGTTTTTTTACAATTTTCTGAAAAGTTATAGGTTTTCAGTGAATGGATAAATACAGAGCAAAAACTAACCAATGAATATAACTTGGGTGAGAAAATCATTAACTATATTGTTAACAGGACAAAAACACAGTATATTCCCTGAACTGAATATATAGTAATAAAATAATGTTACAATCAGAAAAAAATAATCATGTATGTATAGATGATAAAAGAAGGTAGATATAGTAAAATGATGTCCAAAAATAATGTACTGTGATAAAATGGAAAATCCATAGGAAAACAATACTGTATGAAACCTTGTTGACTGCAGTGAGATGAAGATGAAATGAAGATGGCAATGTATTATGATAAAGAACAATAAATAAACTGGAAATTAGTCTCTCAGACCAAACTCAAGACAAATAAGAATGAATCCTTGCTTGAAGAATCTATTTGATTGAACACATAGGAATTGTATCTGGCACAAAAAATACAGCAGGACAGGATAGACCTGGTAGCTTCAGAATCAGCAGTTGGCAGTAAGGGATACTTTGTACCACACAGCAACTGCTGCAGGCATTCTGTACCACCACACCTCAGTCAATATGTAGGTTATTGTTCTTCTGATGAATCTAAAAATCACTATCGGTTATACTTTCTGTCTCCTGGGTAACAGCCTGCACAGTTTACTATGCCTGAAGAAGAGATCTAAGCTGTATTGAAAGCTTGCATCCTAGAACCATTTAGTTAGCCAATAAAGTTATCACTTTTTCTCTACCAGTCTGCAGCTTTTCCTACTGCTAACACGGTACCACCTTTTATCTCTATTGCAAATGTTATCTGTCAGTCATTCACAGAGCTAGTTCAATTGTGATCACATGTCTCACTTCTCAGGCAAAATAGATTTTTTTTTTAACTTCCTTCCTCCCCCCTCACTCCCAAGAGTCCCCAAACTCCTCTCACACAGAGAACAAAGGCCCATATTTATAAATGCAAACTGTAGTTATTCTGGACTCAACCAACTGCATCATAGGAGGCAAATTGGGATTTTAACATCCTCATTGCTAGACAGGTCTCCAATGAATTGGGAAGCAATGCACTGGAGACATCGCTGGCATTCAACTGGTTAAAAAGATATATTCAAGTACATAGGAATATAGGATTTTTTTATCCCCCCCCCACTTGCTGCAGTTGGTTTAGCCAGAATAACTCCAGTTTGCTTTTATAAACATGGGCCAAAGTAGCATCAACAAGCCTCCCAAACTCAGCTCCAGCTTCACTTTCTTTACCCATCTTCTCTAGCTCCAAACCTAAGCTGCCTTCTCCCTCACACACACAAACACAGAATGGCAAGCTGTGGGAACCTGACATCCCTTTTATACTATACTAGCAAGAATACAAGTGAAATGCTTCATATAGGAGGGAAATTCATTCTTTCATTGATTTCAATTCAGTGATCAAGAAGGAAAAAAACAGGAAAATATTGGACATTATTGGATCTGTTAGGTGGATAACTACAGTCATCCCACTCTATCCAAGCACCCTCTTTGATCATCTTTGATAGCAGAAACTATATTGAAGGATGCTGTAGAGGACAGTCTAGAGTAAATCATTGCACATTTTTCCTTTTTCCTGTGAATGGACACAGCAACAAGACCCAAGGTAGTTATATTGCATCATCAAGGTCTCTCCCAGGCAGAAATTTCCAGATGTGCAGTCCAAGCTCTTTTGAAGAAGCACAAAGAAATGAGCAACGTTGAGGACCATAAACGCAGTGGCTGGACAAGGAAACTTAGTGAAGCAGATGAAAGACACATTATGCTTACTTCCCTTCGCAATCAAAAAATGTCAAAAGTGCAATAAGCTCAGAACTGGCAGAAAACAGTTGGATCCTGGTACACCCATCTACTGTCCTGAGAAGTCTGGTCAGAAGTGGTCTTCATGGTAGACTTGCGGCCAAAAAGTCATACCTCCGACATGGAAACAAGACCAAGCAACTCAACTATGCACGAAAACACATGATCAGTTGTGCAGATAAATGACAGCAGGTGCTCTGGACTGATGAGTCAAAATCTAAAATATTTGGCTGTAGCAGAAGGCAGTTTGTTCACCTAAGGGCTAGAGAGCAGTACAAGAATGAGTGTCTGAAGAAAACAGTGAAGCATGGTGGAGGTTTCTTGCACATTTCTGAAAATGGATTTGGGATTTGGTCAGACTTAATGGTATCCTCAATGCTGAGAAGTACAGGCATATACATATCCATCAAGCAATACCATCAGGGGGGCAGCTGATTGGCCCCAACTTTATTTTGCAGCATGGCAACCCCAAAAATATAGCCAAAGTCATTAATAACTATATTCAGCATAAAGTAAAACAAGGAGTCCTGGAAGTGATGACTCAAGAAATGTGGTTAGTTCTCCAAGATGTTTGGAACAATCTACCTGCCAAGTTCCTTACAAAACTGTGTGCAAGTGTACCTAGAACAACTGATGCTGTTTTGAAGGCAAAGGGTGGTCATACAAATATTGATTTAATTTAGATTTTTCTTCTGTTCACTCACTATAAATTCTGTTAATTGATGAATATATACTATTAACGTGTCTATTTTTGAAAGCATTCTTATTTCATAACCATCTAAAACATTTGCACATTACTGGATAGACAGACAGACACAGATAGATAGATAGATAGATAGATAGATAGATAGATAGATAGATAGATAGATAGATGTAGATAGATAGATAGATGTAGATAGACAGATCGATCGATCCACTGCAGGACTGCAGGATGAAGGCCTCCTCAGCAAACTTCCAACAACTTCAGTCTTATGCTTTTTGTTGCCACTGTGTACCAATAAATTTGGTAATTTAATCTACCCACCTTGACTTTGACCTTCTTCTTAGGCATTTAGTATTGAGTGGCATCCATTCCAAAATGTGTTTGGACCATCTACTGGAATAGCCAGTGTGATAATGGCATATGGTCTCAGGGATGGGGAATTTGGGGTCTCAATAAAAATATGGCCCTGCGTGTTGCAGCAGTAATAATTTGTGTATCCCATCTTAGAGTGGAACAATAACTCTGTCGTATTGAAACCATCTATATTTTTGGTATCCATTCTTTATTTATACCTATAATATATTGAGCTTCATATATGTGTAATTTTATGCAGAATACATAGTACTTCCTGGCAGAAAATAGCACTGGAAGGGAGAATGGAATGCTAGTATTTAACGCACCAGGATGTGCCAATCATTACTGTCTAATGTGCACAAAATGACAAATAATCTAAATATCTCTTAAATTATAGTTTTAAATAAAGAATGCTGACATAAATTTAGGTGATTTTTAAACCACTATCAAAATCACCAATATTATCACAAAGTGCTGATTCCACTTAAGACAAACATATTCTAGTTCACTGTGACAATTATGGGGTAGTTTGGGTTACTAATAATTTAATACCCAATTGCAAGCTTTGCAGTGTATTCTGTGATTCCATGCCAAACATATTCCTGCTTGTTTTAACAGGATAGCAGATGCCTTGTCTAATGAATAATAGGACTTTTATTTGCTATTTGGCAACAAACATGGATGGGCAGGGCATCAGCTGTGCAGATTACATGAGGAAGTTAATTTGGCCAGTGTAACTAAGACCCTTCAACAGTCTGTTTCAGCCAGTACCTGGCAAGCATTACAGACAGCATGGAGTGAATGGTTAGCTTTCACGAATGAGAACATATCACTTATATTATGGTCTGATTGGAACCTACTTATCTGGAGTGTTCTCCAGTCCAGTCTGTGGGTTCGGCCATTAAAAAGGAAAATTGCTGGCATTGCTTTCTCAAAGAATTTAATGACTGTAAAGATGTAAATAACATATTCCTGGCTAAGCAGTTTCTCAAAGGGTTAAGCAGCGGACACCAAACAGCTGACACCAGGAAATCAATGACACCAGAATTTTTTGTATATATAAATAAATATTGCATAATGTGCATATCTTCCCTTTTGAAGCAAAAATTGGTTAAAACTCTTTACAGTTACCTTCTTTGCTGCTCTTATGACTAGTGTTGTTGCAAAAAGACTTACTAAGTAGCTCAGATAAATTGGATTACAATTCCCTTCAGATCTTAGTCATCAAACCAAAAACTGACCATAGTGGCAAGAAGTGATCAACACATTATTCCTTGCCTGATTGTCCCATATGCCCTGTTACCAATGTAGCCAATTTCCTGTGTCACTGTTCTGTCTATTTTGTTCCCATGACAATAGATTTTTTGTATCCAAATCTACGTTTTCTAATGTTTTTGATCTTTGTCTAAAGAACCTTGGGAATCCTTGCAACAACTTCCTACTCATTCAGAATAGGAGCAGCCACACAAGCGCACTCTCCTGGGTCTTGGTGAAACTGAGATCAAGAGGATTGGTTGCTGGAAATCTGATTGATTTAAATTTTGCATGCAACTGAATTTAATGTAGTATGCTCTTTTCTTCCAGGATACTCACTTAAGTCTATATGGATTATTGGGCAATTTGTCCACTGTCCAAGTATTAGAGTTTAACAGTATCCTTATAGAGCAGATTTAGGTTTCAACATAAAGACTATTCAAGTTACATCGTTAGAGAGCAGGGTTTGGCTATGGGATAAATTATTACCCAAATTAATATTAGTTTTTGAGTAACCCACATATTGATCTAATTCATCTTGGAGGTAATGATTTAGGCAGACTTAGGACAACTAACCTCATAAATTCTATGAAAATGGATGTAAGACAATGCAAATGTACTTTTTTCACTAATGTTTTTGTCTGGTCAGAAGTAATTACACCAACTAGTTTGTTTCAGATCCCTCATCTGAAGACTCTGGAACAATGTAGGCATAAGCTAAATAAATCTGTATATTTGTAAAGCCCTTGGCAATGTCAGCTGTAATTTGTTGGGCCATTTGAATAAGAATTTGGTGGAGAAGGCCTTTTTAGAGACAATACCAGTCATATTTTGGATATTGGATATGTTTAATATCAGTATTCAATATGTTTTGGAAAGAACAATTCTCTTGGTGGAGAAGTTTGAGCCTGGTTTATTGGTTTAAATGGGCTCAAAATTAAAGTATGTTAAAGTAATACATGTTAATGTAAATGTTATTGAGATCCTGACCAGGGTTAAAAGGGTGACACTAATTTACCTATTTTGTTTTAGCAGCATGTGCCTTTGGACTTTGGTGAGGGTTTGATTTAAAGAACAATAAACATTTTTAATAAAAATGTATATTTTATAGGGCTTTTCCTGCTAAGTAAATCAGGGGTACTCCCATTGTTTTGTTCAAATGTTATGAAGTTAAAATTGTCAAGAATTAATTACAGTGGAATTATTTCCTTGTACTTCTATCTGACAGCATTTCCATCACATTCTATGGAGACATGTTTGTCAGTGACTTTCCTTTATAATAGAATGTAAAAGAATAATTAATTGGAATCTGACCAATAGAGGACACTGTTAATGTAAGGTCCAGTGATGTGTCAGGACTGTCACTGATGTCCTTGCCTCACATATTTTTTACTCACAGCACTCCTGCGGGAGTGCTGTGAACAGCGGGGACTGAAATGGACCACTCCAAGACTGGGGCAGTCACTATCAGTCCCCCATTCAGCGTGCCTGCACACATGATCAGTCATGTGTGCTGGCACATCAAACTTTCCTATGTGGTACTTAAAGGTCATCCATCTCAGGGACCTCTGGCCCTTAAGGGGGTAAACTGTAATATTTGAAAATATGCATCTCTCAGTAGCAGGAGTACTCTTGTTTTACTCAACAGCAAAAATTTTCATTATGTTTTTTTTATAAAGAGAGGATTACTGTTTCTTTCATTTTAAAAGTTATCATTAATATATTATTTATGTTTAATAAAATCAATACATGTAGGAACACTTGACACCATGACAGCACAGTGCACCCGACTTATTGTTGTGAATTTTCCGTCTTGTAAAAAAGTGAATTTGGGACTCTAGCACATATCACCTGCACCTCACCAGTGATCGGACAATACCTTTTAGAAAACACCACCAGTAGACGTAATTCTCAGGATTAAAATCACTCTATCAACACGTTTCTGAGCATCCACTCTTTCTTCAGGATACCTTCAAGTATCCTGAAGAAAAAGCAGACCCTCAGAAACAGTTGATAAAGTGATTTTACTCCTGAGAATTACGTCTACTGTTTGTGTTTTCTAAAAGGTATTGTCTAATCAGGGGTGGATAAAGATCTCCCCTATTGCGATTGTACGGTTCGTGTGGAATAGAAACCGGAGGAGTTTACACGTGAGTAGTGAATTTGGTACTGAATTTATATTGTTAAAGATAATTTTGAAAAAATGAACGCCACTGTCTGTCTCATTTTACTGACACTTGTATTCTTTTTTTTAAGATTGAAAAGACGTTTGGAAGGAGGGAGCTGCTGTGGGATCTGTGTGGAGGCAGTGAAATATCCTCCACGTACGTTTATGCTACTTGGATTGTACCCAGTAGTCTATATGAAATGTGAGAAACTTTGCTACTGAATTTTTATGAAAAAGAATATAATTCTTTGAACGTTATCACCCTATGAGGTACCCTCTCTCTATTTGTTTTTTACCTCACCAGTGAGGTGGATGTGCTGAGATGTATGCAGCACACCGAGACTGTTTGTTTCAATCCCCCCTTCCCTTTTCCACTTTGCTGGCAATGATATACTGAGGGTTATGCACAAAGGTCTGATAAAGAGGTAATAACACAGACATGATGTCTCCAGTGACATCACTTCTCCAATTCATGTTATTCTGTGGAGTCAATGCAACTTTGCAGAACTTAACCCCTTAAGGACCGACGGTTCTGGGACATTTCCGTCCCATAATGACCGCATAGGAGCACTTGGACGTGCCGGTACACGTGACCTGTCGCGTGTATCGGCGCGTCATTATGAGGCCTGATAGAGATTGCTCCGATCTTGGAGCGGTCAATTTCTGGCCCTATTTTTACTTACAGCGCTCCCGGTAGAGCGCTGTAAGTAAAAAGTATGTGACGTACTATGACCGTCATCGGTCCTTGAGTATTTCAAGGACCATGACGGTCATAGTACGTCACACGTCGTTAAGGGGTTAATGAATAGGATTTATAGAATAACACAGGAACTGAAGAAGAGATATCAATGGAAACGTTATCTCCACGCTGTCACCTCTTTATCACCCTCTGAAGTGTTTATAGTGCTGGGGGAGTTTATTTTACATTGTGCCACAGTAGTATTGATGCAGTGAAGAAAGACTAGTTGTGTACATTGTCAGGGAGCTACTCTTTACTCTGATCTGGAGCACCCTTCAGTGAGCCTTCAGATCAGTGCAGGTGGAAAGGAACTACTGTGTTGGGATGAGCTCGGGATGAGCATGGTAGTGCCTCATGTTTGTTATGGGACAGTGTGCCATGATCTGGAAAATTTGAAAGTGTTTCAAAAAGTGTGATCAGTGTCCATTTCTAGCATACATGTGAATGCTCCGGATCTTTTCCGGTCACTCCAGTTTACAGACTGAAATTACCAGGTGACGGGGGCAGAGGCTTTGTGACTTCATCTATAACCTCACTCACTTTCCAATATGTTCACCCTGTTCTGTTCACTTTCCCACCCATGTCACAGAAAACTCATTTTTTCAACCGCCCACCCACAATATTACCTTAAACACATAATGTGGATCCTTGGGTTCTCTAATATGGCTACAATCTGTTCAATATGCAGTTATTCTATACACTAGGCCACTTATCAGTGTTCCTGGGGAAATAGAAGAAGCCTGCTGGCCCAGTATTCTGATGCAGTTTGCCAGTGGATCTGACTACTGGAGACTATAGGCTCTAACATAGGCATTGAGAAGCATGCATGCCATGTTTAACCCTTTAGATGCTACAGATGCCTCCAACACTTTGTTTCAAAATGTGCTGAAGATGTCTCGAGAATCCAGAGGGTTAAATCCATTCTGTCTTTCTAATTCCTATGGTGTTTCAGTAAAATAATTTTCTCAGTTGGACATTTTTCCTCAGCCTCCTAGTCCCCTGTCTCTCTTCCAGTTGAGTGGTTCCGATAGACTCGTGCCAACTCCTCTGAGGCAGAAAATCCCAATAGCACCCTTTTGTAAAAGTTGGAACGATTGTTTGAAGCTTGTTTTGTGTCACTGGCAAACCAAAATCTTCTCTATTTCACAGATCAAGATCACTGGAAGTGAGAGGGAACTTTCAATGCAATTTGTTATATGGTGATTCCCTTTATGGTATACTTTAATAAATATTCATTATTTATTTTTAAATTATTTTTTCTTTTCACTTATTGGGGTCGGCGTATTCTCAACTCTCCGCAGCTGGATACTTGGGATTGTTCTGACACTAATTGTTCGCTGGCTTGGGGGTTGGTGTCCGGAGTACATCTGAGTTTTTCTAATTGTGGAGTGGGATTACGTTGACCTCTAATGCATTATTTTTTCTTTATTTTATATTTATTATTATTTACTCATTTTTTGATCGTCATAAGTATTGTGTTATTGCATGTAGTGTCATATATACTACACAGTAGAGAGCGCTCTGGTACCGTGTGGTAAAACACGCAATAGTATCAGTCTGATCCACTTATCTCCTGATGTTCTGAAGGATCAGAGGTATTTATATTATATCATCTTTATATACTGTTTTATTGTATTTAGATTGTGGAATCTGGTGTCCAATATCTTTGAGAATTACTTTTTTTTATAATAAAAATATATTTCTACATTTAAAATATCAGTATTTTTATTTTTCTTTCTTTTCGAATGCTAAGATTTTTTGTACAATTTGTTATTAACCCATTAGGTGCCAGAAAGGTGGGCAGCGTTATCCACTGACGATTAACCTTTTGAGTGACAGAGGGGTATCCAATGCATTTCAAAGCAATGCGTTGGATACCCCTAGGGCAATCAAAGGGTTAAATGATTAATCAGTGAAGAAGTATTTAAAAAAAACAAAACACCTCTTTTTATCCCTGTACTTAGACACCTATTGGTGTTCCTGCGAATGTACGACATTAGGCCGACAATGAGAAAAGTCAACTAAGTTCAACTTCTAAAGTTAGAAAAATTCATCTTAGAAAAAAAACTAAATCCATACTTCATACTAATTATATCATTTTTATTTGAGGCAAAAGTTTTTTTTTAACAAGTCCTCTTTAGAGGGTTAGCCCTTTGAGTACCAGAGGGGTACGGAATGCATTGCAAAGAGTTAATGTACTAATAACCCTTAAACTACCGAATGCCAGAGGAGTGTCCAAACCCATTGCTTTGCAATTCGTTGGACACCCATCTGGCACTCAAAAAGTTAAAATATGGATTGGCTTCATACGGCATTGAAAGTGAGGGTTTCCCCAGAAATGAACTGAGATATTATTTCTAACACCTGTTTTTTTCTGATTTCTGCAAAGTATTGTGTTAGAGACACAAAGACATATTTTTAAAAGAAAAATTTAGTAATTCTGGGCCAAGCCAATTACATCATACAGAATCCTAAAAAACCCATTGATATAAATGTAGCTTTTAACCTCTTGAATGGTAGAGACCTCTACAACATATTACTTCACAATTCATTAACCCTTTGAGTGCAGGAGGAGTACACAATGCATTGCAAACCAATGCGTTAAAGACCTCTCAAGTATCCAAGGGGTTAAAAGCCATATTTAAATCAATGAGTATTCAGGAACTTTTATTTGTCCCCTATGTTTCAGATGGTTTGCTCCAAACATGTCTAACTTTCAAGCTGTGTGGATAGCAGCATGTATGATACTCTGTTTCTTGTTACTGTATATATTGCTCACAGTGCCTAGAGAGATCAGCTGCACCTCACTGACGAGGCCCAACAAGGCTGAAATGTATGTCTGGGGTTGGCTGCTTCTCTTGTTCAGAGAGGAATTGCCTGGCATTTCATGGTTGGACTGCTGTTATGACAGGACCAGTATGATATGCTTTAAGAGATTTCCTCTCTGTGAAAGGCACTAGTGGGCTAAAAGAGACTGCACCCTAGGTAGAACACCATTCCTAGAGAGCCTGCAAATTTGTATTGCAGGCTTGTTCATAGTTGAGCTTCTCTGACTTCCACTTTACATATGCAAATTACCGTTGAGATTTGTCACCTCAAGGGTAATAGGGAAATCCAGCACTGGATGCCTTGCTCACAGTGCCTAGAGAGATCAGCTATACCTCACTGACGAGGCCCTACAAGGCCGAAAGTGCAGATGGGGATGGCTGCTTCTCTTGTTCAAAAAGGAATTGCCTGGCATTCCGTGGTTGGACTGCTGTTATGGCAGGACCAGTATGATATGCTTTAGGATATTTCCTCTCTGAAAATTTGTATTGCAGACTCGTTCCTAGTTGAGCATCTCTGACTTCCACTTTACTGTATATACTGCTAAACAGTGATCATTCTCAAATACCCTTCAGGTATTGCCAGGTATATGCTAGATAGGAAAAAACTAACAAGAAATTTGAGCTTGTACATGAAAAAGTCATACTTTGGATACATTGAGATTGTCATTCGTTTTCAAGTGTGTCCTGGGGTATAGATATTATTACCCAATTTAATGGTACTCATTTTATCTAATTTGGAAGGATAAAAGGCTGAGTCAACCCTGCTGGGACTAGAACCTGGACCTTGAGGTTTAGAACAGATTCTACAGCTGGTGCCTTAAGCAACTGAACCATCTAACCAGCTATATAAGGATTCATAGGGGCCATAAGGATTTTCTGGTCATAGGTAAGTGGGGTTATTATTAGGAGGTTACTTCTCCTTTGTAAGAAACCTTTTTACCTAATCTCTTCTCTTGTTTAAAAATGTAATTTACAATCTACCCAGTGTCAATAAATTTCCAATGGGCAGTCATATATCAACACACCTTGCTTTATTCCAAGCTTTCCATTGATCTGTGGAATGCTCAAAATTTCACAACAATTCTGATTATTCAAAACAGCGCTGGATTGCCAGATGCTAAAGCAGCAAGCTTCTGAAAACTGCTCAAGTGCTCTCCGATCTCACAATAGTTTTACTGGCTGTAGGCTGGAATACTACTGAAATTAATTGAAAGCAATTATAAAACAAAATGTGTTAATGGCATGCTGTTTTAACCACAGAAAGTGAGAATTATTATAATAACTCAATATTGTAGTAACTCCTTGGATACTAGAGCTGTTTCTAACATACTGCAAAGCAGGTTCTCATTGAGATTTTAATACCCAAAGCATTAAAGACCATAATGAGAAAAGTTTTAGTATTTCCACAAGGATATGCTTCAAAATTCAAAACTTCCATAAGCCAAGTCATCCCTGTAGCATCCTATTTTAGTCACTGGGGACACAAATGTATGTGTTCTCATAGTATCTTCTTAAATGGACAGTAATGTTTCAAAATAAAAGCAGCTCCAATTAATCTTCATAGTATTTAAGTAATAGAGAGTGTTATTTCAATACTGTCAGAGTTGTAGTTCAAGAGTAATTGAATGATAAATTATCCCTCTCCTGTCCCTTTTACCTAGTGTAAGCCACCTCCCCTCAGATGTGGTATCTGGTCTTAAGACCAGGCAGCTCACAGCAAAGGACAATCTACTTACTGTGGGAACAATTAAAACCCTGCCCCCACATGGGTTTTTCAGGTTTTCCTTATGCTAATTGATGATTGTTCCTCTCTGCAATCCATCTGAACACTACCTACCTGTTCTGAAGTGAGCAGTGTTACATCAGTACAAGGGGCGGGAGGGGCATACTTTATCATTCAATTACTCTTGCACTACAACTCTGACAGTACTGAAATAACACTCTCCATGGCCCAAATATTATGAAGATTAATTGGAGATGATTTTATTTTGAAACATTACTATCCCTTTAAAGTAGGACTTTTCAATCAGAAAGTCCTATGTAACAGGATTTCTAGCATATTTTTCTGGTTCATGTAAAATTAATGTATTCAGTCATTAGCACCTGAAGGGTAGTTACAGCATCAAATATATGAATAATAGTGATAAACAGTCTCTTTGCAAAACAGTCAGTGGGTTAGACTTTGATATGCTTGAATCCTGTGAAAATAATCGTATCTGCTACCATGGGCATGATATCTAACTGAATTTGTGGAAACAATCCATGTAGAAGTGATTTATACTGACCATTAGAAGTTACTGTCCAGATTAAGATAAGTGTAAGTTTATTATTGGGAGATTTTTGTTATCATTTAATCAGAGGCTCAGTTAATTTTAATTCACTTACCTGTGCTCAAGCAGGGACATTTTCATTTGCTGACCTGTTAGCGGTCCTCCAGGATAGGTTTGAGAAACACTAGATGAACAGATGAAGAATTAAAGATAAAGATTTTCTTACTTGAACACAGGTGGCTTATCCCTTTGAATGCCAGAGGGGTACGGAACGTGCATTGCTTTGCAATGCACTGAATACACTTCTGGCATTCAAAGGGTTAATCTTCTGATTTCTCTCTCATCCTTAGAAAGTCAACCAGCAGCACAGTCTTTTACATTTACTTACCTGAACACAAACATTTAAGTCATTAAAATGGGTCTTCCACCCCAAAATAGATTGGCCTGGGGACAGGAATCACGGACGGCATCTTGTGCATGAACACCACTCTTACTCTGAATATAAAAAGTCTTTCTCAGGGATGAGTTTCTTTCTTCCGACTTCATCAGGAAAGAATGCTGTCCTGGGCCTGGGTCAAATGATGGGCTTAGGGAAGAAGGTAGCCCTACAAGGCATCTGCCAACAACATAACTGGGCCTTCACTTCAGAGGAGGAATTGGTCCTTCACAGCAATGTATTTTAAATTGTAGAATTATTTACCCATGGATTTGGTAATGTCAGATACAATGGACAGAAGAGAATATACAGAGTTTTACTGTGTATTCGTAGGTTACACAGGAAGTTATGGTAAATAGGCTAACATCCATCTGGGAGTCTGGAAGGATTATGTAATGAACATTGTCTGCATTGTGTTGTAGTTGAAATTGAAGGACATGTCTTTTTTCAAATTATTTTACTATGTAACACTACTATGTATTTACATGAATTATTTATATTCTAGAATTACATAGTTACACAGTAGTTATACAGTAAATAAGATTAGAAAAGAAAACAAGTCCATCTACTACAACTTTTGAAACAGTATATACCAGAAAATGTCAACTACATAATATTTCCCTATTCAAATATTTGTTTGTCTATTAGTCAGAACTTCCTATTTAATCTACTAATAATAGTATAATCCAATTTGTTCTCTTCTGTTAAAAATGTATTGAGTCATCTCATAAAAGTATCCATTGTATTTGCCATCAACATGTCCCTAGCTAAAGAATTCTACAACTTAAGAGACTTTACTATAAATAACTACTTCCTCTGCTGTTGAAATCTCCTTCCCTCTAATCTTATGGAGTTTCCCCTAGATATCTGGTAAGACTTTGGAATGCAAAGTTCACTTGAGAGAACCTTGTATGGACTTTGTTTTAGGCATATTTTCTCTAGTACAAATAAACCAGATTTGACTAGACATTCTTCATACTTCAATTCCTCTACTGTCATATTAAAGCAGAACTACCACCCATTTTAAACTTTGTGGCAACTAATTACCCATCTGGTGACTAGGTGCTCAGTAGTGCTAGTCGCCAGAATAATTACCTGGTTAATGAGAATTATACCTTGCTCCAGGGCTGACAGGGAGTAAAGAGAGCAGACATCTTTCCATAGTGATGTCTGCGCACCTGCGCTGTCAGTCCCTTTTGGAGCTGAACAGCTCCCAGCAACTCCTCCTACAGCCGGCTGGGACTGACAGCGCAGGCGCTCAGAAGTCCCTATGGAAAGATGTCTGCGCTCTTTACTGCCTGTAAGTCCCGGAGCATGGTATAATTCTCACTAATCAGGTAATTATTATGGCGACTAGCGCTCCTGAGCAGATAGTCGCCAGATGGGTAATTATTTGCCACAAAGTTTAAAATGGGTGGTAGTTTCACTTTAATTTCTTGATCTTCTCTGCATCCATTATGATTTTTTTTGAATATCCTTAAAAGTTTTAAGAGCAGGTGCCCAAAACTATATTGTATATTCCAAATAAGATCTTACCAATGCAATCCACTGTTGCATTGATTCCTCTTTTTATGCAATATTGTACTTTTTCCTTTTTTGCTTTTGTTACTATGTTTGTCATTAATCACTATTGCAATCTAAAGTTGACTAGAAGAAAAGGAATAAAAACAGTTATAAAAATTATGTGAGTGTACTAGTCTCTGTTAAAGGGATAGTAATACTTCATTTTATCTTTATTTTATTTTGTAGGCATTAAAAAAACATGAAGAACGATATAAGTCTTATCTCTCAAACCTTTATGGTTTAAGAGATATTCACATGCAAAGTATCCCCCCCCCCCCGTTCAGCCAGATCAGAAGGGAGGTGCCCAGGTAGACTGCAGAGAGGGACAATCTTCAATTAAGATAAGGGAAAAAGCTGAAAAACTTGTCAAGGGGGGAAGGGCTTTCATTGTTTTCATAGAAAGAAGAGTGTCCCCTGCTGTTATCTGTCTGGTCTTACAACCAGATTCACATCTGAGAAGAGGTAGCTTACACTAGGAAAAAGGGGCGGGAGGGGGAAACTTTGCTTGTGAATATCTCTTAAACCATAAAGGTTTGAGAGATAAGACTTATATCATTCTTCATGTTTTTTTTAATGCCTACAAAATAAAATAAAGGTAAAATGAAGTATTACTATCCCTTTAATAATGGGAAACCTAAAAATTATAATTGGTACTGGTATTAAATACGAACAATTTATTGAGAAAATAAATGAGAGGACAATATGTTATATCAAGTAGAGTGCCTAAAAATATGACATAAGAACTGATAAAATACAGATATCTCTAAATATCTGGCGCTAGTAAAATAGATCATGGCACCAGTAGAGATAAATAAAAACTTTAGATAAATACCATACTACTCATAATAGGTATGTAAAAAACATAATCAGTCCAATCTGGGGTTTAGCGAGATGCTGTGGAAATAAGTATGTATGATGACACTTAATATTATAATTACAGAATATTGAAATAATATATGCCCATTAATGAACAGTACAACCACATTTAAATCAAACACTATACTTGAAGTCCCCCCCATTGGTATGCTCTTAATGTCCGATTTTCTGATGTGTTGCATATCAGTACATTTCTCAAGGTGCCTTCTGCTGAGTTCCTTCATGGTCACTGGATTGTGACGTTCAGTCTGTTTCCACTGGATCTTTCTGGAGGGCTCTTTTCCTTGTGCATGTAATTCCAACGCATTTCAAAGCTCAAATGGCCACTACCTCAAGGTAATCAAATTGCTATATAGTGGGTGCCCATTTTCATCTTACCTTATTTGTAGTATCTAACATGTTAATCAACGGTATTGGGATTATGTTGTATATACTAGAGACATTTTCTAATTTTTTGGTCCTATTAAGTTACAGAGGAAATATTATTAAAACAGGTTCCCATCTTAGTTTACCATTCCTCTAATACATGTTATAACAAGGTACATTTGGAAGAGGTAAAAAGTATCCCTTACTATTAAAAGTGAACAGGGAGTTAGCTATTAATAACATTGGACTCTCGTTTTAGAAGTGTCTAGGGGTCCTAAGTATAGTTTTTGATGGGGAAGTGTTTGTTCTATTCATTAGCAGGTATATATTATATCAATATGCAGTAATTATAATATTAAGTAACTTATTTCCACAGTATCTCACTAAACCCCAGATTGTACTGATTATATGTGTTTTTGTATATACCTATTACTAGTTATATGGTATTTAACGAAGGTTTTTAATTGTCTCTACTGGTTCCACAATCTATTTGACTAGCACCAGGTATTTAGAGGTATCTGTATTTTATCAGTTCTTATTTCGTATTTTTATTTATTTTTATTGTTATTATGTTTTAGGCACTCCATTTGATATTGCATATTGTTCACATGCGTTGTGCCACAGAAACTGACCTGTGGCCAAGTGTCAGCCATTTGTTTCATGTTCCCAAATCTCACACTAAATGGCATGAGTAATGGGAACATCAAAGGAAAATGGCTAATGCTCAGTGCCTGACACACTGTGAAGCACCGGGCGTGAGCTCAAACACACAGTCACCCTCCCAAACACTAACCCTAACATTAAAGTGCATAAATACTAGTCTAACACCCAGATCTATGTAACACTTACCTTTCATCCACTGTTCATCTTCTTCTGTTATATTCTTTCTTCTGTCTTCTTCCTTCTCTTCATATTTTGTCTTCATATCTTCTGTCTTCTGATCTTCTTATGTTCAAAAGATGTCCCTGTGAAAAAGAAAGATAGTCTACATTAAAACTGTTTGTAAAACCTAGTTGTACAAGTAATGCAAGCGTTAACCCTTTGAGTGCAAGAGGGGTTCACAAAGCATTGCGGAGCCATGCATTGCATAACTCTTTGGCCCTCAAAAAGTTAAACTGTGCCAGCATTGGATTAATAAATTAATAATTATGGGTGCAATGCAAAACAAATATTTTCAAAGTTCATTTTGCAGAATTATTTATTTGCTCCCCATAGGAAATATATGGTGTTCCATTCCAAGTAATTCATCTCCGCGGATTTCACCAGTGGTGGTTGCAGGATTGCATGGTAACAATCCCCTATCATTGATACCGTTCAGGCAGTTGCCCAAGCATCTCTGTGAAAAAACTGAACAGAGACTGGATTTTATATGAGTAGTCTCAGAAGAAGAAGAAGAAGAAGACAGACAGTAGCTGACTCTGCTGGACATCAGGATTACAGGTAAGTGTTTTGTTTTCAGGTGATGTTCTTTAACTTAGATTAATCCTATGGGGTATATACATATATATATATATATATATATATATACCCACTGACACTCATTTGGTTAATTCTACTAACAGTTGACACTTTTTTTTATACTTTGGATGAATTTATATGGGTATTAGGGCCCCATAACAATACATACACTGGTGACTTAGGTTTTTAGGTTTTTTGGCATTTTTTTAAATTCCTATGTAGGCAGTTTTTCCCACGCGTCAGGGGACTCTGCACCCAAAATAACTGGGTACAGATTTTCATCCATTAGAGTGGATACCTTAACACAGTTTAATGCATGGAATTGAATGGGAAAAGCACTGCTTACAGTGCTTGAAAAAATGCGGGTGTTTTGGTTTTTTTTTTGCTGACGGGGAATTGAATTGAGGTCTATTCCTTTAGTCCTGGTCCCGCTTTTCATTCTGAAGTAAAAAAAAGGATGTGACTTTTTGCTACTGTAGATAATACTGTACAGAGCTGTAGAATGGTGTAAGAAAAACAGTGCAGCTTTCATTAAATTTAGTGATGCTATATTTGCAATGTGCTGTTGATACCAATCAAGTAACAAGATTATGTTTAACACAAAATACTTCATTACTGCAGTAGTTCATATAATGAAAAACATTAAAAGGCAAAGGAAACCAGTGTAAAATAGTGTAATATAATTAAATACAATGTATTAAGAAATAGCTAATTGCTCACTGACATAGATGGAGGCTCTAAGCCTCTATGTGTCAGAACAATCACAGGAAGCCCTCACAACTACCCCATCCTTTTCCAACATCTGTTCCAGTGCCCTCCTTCCATGTAAAGATTCAAAAGTTCTGTGTCCAGACAAATCTCTGATAATGTCCTTCTATGCAGTATGATGTCAAATGTCTATTGTTGATTCAGTGTTTCAGGCTGAATACAAGGCTTGTTGTTAAGTAAGAAGGAATGGGAAGGGATCTAATGGCAAAAGTCAAGTGAAAACAAACACAAAGGGCTTGATTCAATTAATCCCACCAAAACTGGCAGTAGGGCAAAAGTGGCTACTGAATGTACAAAATGTATAAGTCAGTATTCAATTGCCCTGTCAACTGAAACCACAACGAAACTTGCTTGTGGCCAAACGTCCATCGTATGTTTTCATTTCCCAAAACCCACACTAAATAGCGTGAGTAATGGGAACATCAAAGGAAAAGGACTAATGATCGCTGCCTCACGCATTGTCATGCACTGAGCTTGAGCTCATCAACCACAGGCACCTTTACAAACACTAAACTAAAGTCCAACAAGACTAGTCCTAACACTAGCCTAACACCCACGACTGTAACACATACCTGTTACCCACTGTCCATCTGTTATAGAGCTTTTTCTGCTGAGTAAAACAAGGGCATTCACACCGCTGTCAGTTTCTATCACATTCTATGGAGAACTATGGAGTAAGTCACTTACTTTCCTCTCTATTGGAATGTAACTGAAAAACTACTTGTAATTTGACCACTAGAGGGTTCTGCTAATGTAAAAAAAAACACAGGTTTAAACTGTAATAACTCTGGAAACATGTATCTTGCAGCAGTAGGAGTACCCTTCTTATACTCAACAGGAAATGTCCTACAGTATATATTTTTTCATTAAAAAAAGTTCACTGCTCCTTTAAACCTAATGTCACCAGCTTCCCTTTAAATGCAGGATACTCATGAAAAGCACACACTGTTGAGGGTATTCTGATGCATGCGTGGTTCCACAGAATGTAATTTTCATAAGCATGCAGTATTAACCCTTTGAGTTTCAGAGAGGTATCCAACACATTGCAAAACAATGCTTTGGATACCTCTCTGGCACTCAAAGGGTTAAGCTGAATTTCAGGCATTATTACAAACTGGAAAATGTATGTACCTTTAATTTCTCTACTTACATTAATAAATGTGACAGTTCTTTGCAATATGACAGGTGTTTTTTTTGCCTGGAAGAGGTAATCATTTCTACTATATATATTCTACCCTCCAAGTACAAGCAGAAAAAAACACTAGATTTCTACAGTAAAAAGACAAGCTGCATCAGAACCTCTTCTGAGGCAGAGGTGCCAATCATCATTCCGTTTGTTGAAATAAGGCAAATCCCCAGGCAGCAGTTTTCAGAGCAGGCTGCTTTTGTGTTCTGACAGTGTGACCAAATGTATTAACCCCCTGAGTGCCAGTAGGGATTTTAACACAATGCTCAACAATGTATCGGTAATAGTCAAAGAGTTAAGATGGATGGAGCAGTAACAACTGAGTCTCACAATGCAAACCAGTCAACCCCTGCAGATTTAGATACTGTAGTGCATGTCCACTGGGGACCCAAGGTTTGAAGCTCTTCTTAAATCCAGAGCTGCTTTTATCTAGGTTCATTTCAGACAATTGGCTTTCCTGCTCTAGGCTATGAAGTGTCTTTTTTGTGCTAGTTACAATATCATTTAAGTCTCATTTATGTGAACTGTGCTGAACTGCTTGCCAGCAGTACTAAGCAAATTTGCAGTGTGTTGGATAGAGGCCTATATTGGAGTTGCCATTGTACCTCCTAATTACTTTCTTCTGCTGACCTGAGGGCAATTAGAAGCCACAAAGGGTTCTGCAGTCTGAAAGCAAGCAGTTTTTTTAAATCACTGGTTCGAATGAAGACTTTAAAGCCTCTTAAAGACAGCAGGTGGCCAGCAGCTTCCTCCATGAATTTTTAGGATGCCTATAAATAGCAGATTCAGGAGAACACTTCAAAATATGTAAATAAATAATCAAAAAATGTAATTTTAACCTAGGGACTGTAACCTGTAACACTCAGGCTGTTGTTGTACTACAATTCCTATCATCCTCAGCTTGCTGAGCATGGGAGTGTAGTCCAAAAACATCTGCAGAGCTGCAGGTTGTCTACCCATGCTTAAGCCAAATTGGCACTGCTGTGATATAAAGTACATTACGTACAGTCTTTATTAGAAGTAGTGGCATAATACATTATACAGGACCTGTAAGTCCAAAATAGAAACCATTTGTATAATATGCAGTGTGCTTTTATTCTATAATGGAAAAAGGTTTAGAATACGTTTCTTATATTATGAACAGCCTACACTATTATAAACCCACTTATTCTATTTTATAGCTTCTTATACTATAAATAGTATTTGACAGCCTCTGGTGCTAAAAAGTCACAGAGCAATGCAAAATACAGGTTTAACCTCTTTAAGATTTTTTCATGTCAGCAATACAGAGATTTATATGCTAAATCAGAGCAAAACATGTCAGTACAAAGATGCTGTAGCAGGCTCCAGTGACCTCACATGTTGTATGTAAATCACCAGAGCACTGGTTGCCTGGTGCAACTGTGGTTGCTATGGGGATGAAATCATTTGAGTATTCCATCTGCTGAAAGAGGGATAGCTTGGAAACACATCCATAAAGAGGGATTAAAGGAAAATACTCATCTTGTTGGTAATCATAACTTTCAGAAGCTAAGGACTATTTTTGTTTCATATTTGTTTCCTTATTTATTTTTGGAATTGTGTGTCACCATAGAATGTTCAAGTTAGTCTTCAAGAACCCTGAAAAATGCAAGTTTTTTGGACCTGCTCACATGATACAAAGTGGTTATATCATTGTCAAAGGTGGCCCTATCAGAATATCTTATTACAAATATTGGTCTTGTTCATGTGAAGATATCTTGAAAACATGCACACACATGGTAGGGTCTGAGGGTCTGAGGACAAACTTTAAAAATGTGAGCTCTATCTGTAAGGTACATTTCTGTGAAATATATGAGCAAGGAAAATAATATAACTTAATTAATATCTTTGGATAAGCATGAGACAAATGTACCAGCTGTAGAATCTGTTCAAACTGCAAGATCAGGTCTGATCCCAGCAGGGTCAACTCAGCCTTTTATCCTTCCAAGGTAGTTAAAATGAGTACCATTAAATAGGGTAATAATATTTATACTCGCAGAACATACTTGAAAATGAGAGACAATCTCAATATATCTTTCCCGGTAAAATACTTTGATATTATTATTATTATGTCGGGAAGACCTGAAAACCTTCATGACAAAAAAAAAACAGAGGGCAAAAAACTTTTACTGATTCAAGAGTCTATAACCAAAAATTACCCCCCCACACACACACACACAAAATAGGTATTCAGCACAAAATGTACCTGTAGTAGCAGCAGGAGCTCCCCTTGATCCCACAAGAACCTTTGAAGAAATACAGAAAAAAATGAATAACAGAGTACACACCTCCAAACCAATCTGTTCAACACATTAACATCATTAAACAAATATGGTAATACATATATTGCTAAGCCAGGAGCTGAAGATTAACTCATCGACTCGATAGCTGCAAGGAGGAAATTACTCACCTCTGGTTGAGTAACCAGCTCTCTCTGTAGTCTTCAAAAAGATGCAGCATTTATTATAGAGATAGCAGGTATGATTCAGAAAAATGAAAAGACGACATTCAGGCTTCAAATAACACTCTCCATGCTTTCATATAGCCCCTCAGGAGATATTCTTCAAAGCCTGCAACTCCAATAGGTCTCCCTTTTATTCAGTCTCTGCAGCCTATTTTAATGATCAACAGCAAAATTGTCTCGATCTGTGTAACAGTTAAGCAAGAAGGATCCCTAGTATGTTTGAAGAAAGCAATGTTAAGATACACAGTTAAATCTCTAGGCATGTTCCTGCAGTGTTGAGGAAACGTGTTTATGTGGTATGGATCAGATACTGTAGGTCACGATCACAATTAACTGCCAGAAAGAAATAACAATGTATTGGAACTAGTTATAACAAATAGCATAGGGACCAAGTCCAATATTAAAATAGGTGAACATTTGGGAAACAGTGATCACAACATGGTTTAATTTGAAGAAGCAAATCTGTATAGGTTCAAAATGTTAGCAACATCAATGCAACACATAGAATGGGATGATTGTTTATAAATAGAGGAGAAAGTGTCAGAATTTTAAATTTAAGTTGCAGAACTATATTCAACAGTATATAGATCACAACCAATGTGGTTAATTGCAAATGTGATTATAAAAGGGCAAGAAAAAAAGGCATTTATGCCATTTAAGTCTAAAGGAGCAGGTCATTATTTCTTGAAATACAAGGAATGTAACATGGATTGCAATAACGTGATTATGTTAGAGAAAATAGAAAATGAAATTCAAATCACAAAGGAGAGCAAGACTAATTTAAAAAATGTTTCTCAAATACATGAATAACAAAAAACTTAAGAGGGAGTGTGCTGGACCTCAAAAAATTACACAGCCCACTTGATTAGTGAGGACAAGTCAAAAGCTGATGATCTGAACACTTTCTTTTCATGTGCCTGTATACCAGGGAAAGAGCAATGGTAGAAGAGCCTCAACAAATAATTACAATTTATTATCAACACAAGAAGAGGAAAAAGCAAGACTGGACAAAAATAAGACTGTCAAAAGCACCTGGTCCTGATGGTATACATTCAAGAGATCTTAAGTCTAAGTAATAGCAATCAATTTAATATTTAAAGAATCTCTCTCCTTAGGCTCAGTGCCACAAGACTGGAGTAAAGCAAATGTGGTACATTTATTTAAGAAGGGTACTAAAACCTGGTAATTATAGAACTATGAGTTTAACCTCAGTAGAGGGAAAACTGCTTAAAGAGATAATAAGGGGTTATATTTAGGATTATGATATTATATGAGAAATATAAAATTATTAGCTTTATGTGGAATAGATCTTGACAAATATTTGCTCTTCTAAGTAAGTAGCAACCTAGGTAATGGTAAAGCTGTGGATGTAGTATATCTAAATTTTACAAAGGCATCTGATACAGTGCCACACAGGAGACTGGCATATAAAGTAAGTAAATTTTAGTCTCAGGGATAACCTTTTCAACTGGATAGAAAATTTGTTGAAGGATAGGGAACACTGTAAATGGGAAATTCTCCAATTCAGTTGAGAGTGGATTATTAAAGGATTCAGTACTTGGTCCACTGCATCTAAACATGTTTATAAATACCTGGAAATTGGTATCAAAAGCAATAGTTCAGTATTTGCAGATGACACTACATTAGGCAGGATAATAAATTCAGAGCAGGATGTTTGTTCTAAACAGAGGGATTTACATAAAATGGCAGAGTGGGCAAAAAAATAGAATCTGAAATTTATTGTAGGAATGTGTAAGTTTATTCACTTCTTATGACTTAGTGGAATCATTATAGAAGACTTGTTAGAGAAAGATCTGGGAACCATTGTTATTTGTAAACTTGTAAAAAGCGATAGATGTCAAACAGTGCAAACAAAGTCCCATCTTGCATAAAAAGAGGAATTGCTGTAAGAGTAGATAACATAATTTTGCTACTATATAAAAATTAGTAAGACCTCACCTCAAACATGCAGTGCAAAATGGGCACCAGTTCTAAAAATTATACTCTAGAACTAGAGAGAATATAGAGAAGGGCAACAAAAGTAATTAAGGGAATGGAGGATTTAAATTATGTAGACCATTTAGCTGAACTTTTTTTTTATTATTATTTATTATTATTATTTTATTTATTGTAGAGAAAAGACACCTAAGAGGGGATCTTGTTACAATGTATAAGTATATGTGAAGTCAATACAAGTGTCTCTACAGTGATCTTTTCATTCCAAGGCCTGATCATTTAACTAGGGGCCACCCCTTATAATTAGAGGAAAGAAGCATTCAACTTCAGCAAAAGAAAGGGTTTTATTTCAGTAAGGTTTGTCAAATTATGGTTATCTGTACACAAGGATGTGGTAATGGCAGATACAATGGATACATTTCAGAAAAGACTAGATCTACCAGTTCTGAAAGGATTTACTAGAACTAGAGAGGGTAAAGAGAAGAGCAACAAAATTAATTAAGGGATTGGAGAACTTGACGTATGAGGAACGAGTAGACAAACTTGGTTTATTTACTCTAGGGAAAAGACGAATAAGAGGAGACCTTATCACACTGTACAAATATATGAGAGGTCGATTCAAGGATCTCCGCAGTGAGCTATTTATTCCAAGGCCTGATCAGATGACCAGGGAGCACCCCTTGAGATTAGAGGAAAGGAGGTTTAGACTTCGGCAGAGGAAGGGTTTTTTTACAGTGAGGTCTGTTAAATTGTGGAATTCTTTGCCCAAGGAGGTGGTTATGGCAGATATAATGGATACATTCAAAAGAAGATTAGATACATTTCTTTCCAAAGGGAACATACAGAGTTATACTGTTTATTAGTAGGCAGATCAGGAAGGTCTGATAAAGACTAACTTATTTGGTAGCAGGAAAGTTATAAAATTACTGGGGTATGAGGAGAAGGTTGAGCTTGATTGACGTGTGTCTTTATTCAACCTAATTTACTATGTTACTATGTAGATGCAGTACAGAACAAAGAGGGTTCTAGTGTGTATTAGTAAGTAAAGCAGGAAGTTCTCTTAAACAGACTAAGCTTTGCTAAAAAGTTAATTGCAGAGTCTACTCCCAGTGGATCTAATCCAACTAAGGACAATCATTTATTAGCAGTTTAGCTTACTGCTAAACAACTATAGATTGTGTAGGAATATCATGGCATAATAATGGATCAAGGGCAAGTAGATTCCAGTGTCTAATGGATTTTTTTTTTAAATGCTCTATTGCACCTTGTAAATAGAAACAAAACTGTAAGTAAAGAATCTGATCTATCACAAATTTTGTCTTTATTATGTGTTAGAATATGACATCTATTTAAATATCTAGCCATCAAAGAAGCACCCTCAACAAGTCCATTAGGTAGCCTTTTGCTAAAAAAAATTTTCCAAACAGTAGCCAGATCATCACAGTCAGACATCTTATTATAATTATGTCTTACTCTGGGGAAGTGTCTCAATGGCATATTACACAATCAACTGCCAGGACGACAACTTGAAAAATGAATCTAAATTCTTAAAAAGTTCTGGATGTTATAATGGACTGGGAATTAATAAACAACTCAATACCTGAATATTGAATGACCCCTCTTATCAACCTAAAGTTTAAAGATAACATTAAAATATTATTTTTATGATGGTCTATAAAACCCATTACAGTGTCCAAATCTCCTTTTCAAATTGAAATTAAATCATCAATGAAATGGTGGTAAAGGACTAGGTTCCTGGAGAACGGGTTATTATTCCAGACAGAATTGTCCTCAAATATCCCAAGCAACCCTTGGCACAAACGTGGCCACTTTACTTTTTTGCCTGGTTTGCATATAAAAGGATTGTAAAATATTAAAAAATCATGTGTCAGAATAAAAAAAGATTTCATGTAATATAAACTGTATTCCTTTAACTGGCATAATATTATTCTTTTTTCAAAAAATATTCAACTGACCGAATTCCAAGATTATAACCAATATTTGAATACAAAGCTTCACTGCAAAAATTTGACTCCCAACTAAATATTTCTTATCTTAGATAAAAGCTTAATGATATCCCTAAGGTATAACTCTAGAAACAAAACATATGTTTGAAGATAATAATCTCAGAATACCAACATGTTACAGTCCATGCCCAAATGAGAGTACGTTCCAGCTGAGAACACTCTGTAGTTTGACAGTTTTTATTGGGTTACAGATTCAGTACCTTAGGGATGAGCAAATTGTCCTCTTAATGGTTATATTATAGGTATAACAATGGCCAGGGGCTGAATAAATGCCATGCCCACGCAAGGCTCTAGTAACGGCCTAAGGCCCGTTACAGTGTCATTCATACAGAATCAGTTATTTCTATTTACTTTTAATCTGTTTTAATCTGCTAGATCTGCTGGATCCTATTGTTTGCTGTGAGGAGGTCTGGACTAGAGGCAGACCTAAACAAAGATGACAACATACAGAAAACTTCAGATGTAATGAAAAAAAAAGATAGGTAGACCTAACTGCTTTATGAAGGACACCTACTTATGTAAGTCAATTTGTTAAACAAATTAAGAATGTTTCATTCCTAGTGTGCATTTTCTCTGTAAGCTTGAGAACATGCATATTCTAAATTAATATATGTATTTGCAGTGTACATCTTTTCTATAATGTAGAATACACAAGAGAGAGAGCATAGCATACTTAAATAATGCATTTTCATAGCATATATCTGTATTTACTTATTAAATAATTTGATAATGGCTAATACATGGAAATATCTATGACCTATTTCAGCTCTTAAAATCATCCCAGAAAAATAAATACAAACTGTAGAAAATAAAATTAAAGTGAGAATTGAAAGATATGAGAAAATATTTAAAGGGCAGTTTTCATACTTGAATTAACCATTTTACAAGTGCAGATTGTCCACTAACAATCATTTAGATTCTATTAGAAATGAATTGCACAATGGGAAAAATATGATCTTCAGAAGAATTTATTTGATTCAATACCTTTATTATAACAATTCACTAACTTTAGAAGCACTTGTGAGCTGATCAGCTCAAGATATCAGAAATATCTCGATTACCAATTACATTGAAGCTGATCATGATTTTCCGTGACCCTTTCAATCTCATAAGATAATTTCTTGATAACATTTTTTAACAAATTCTAGACTGGAACTTGCATCACTTATCACATATTTAGTAATGTGGCAATTTATTGACATTGGATCTTTGTATAAGTAAAGTTCTTTATATTGGCTAAACAGAGGATTGGAATGTCCTGAGCTTGCACAGAGATGGACTCTGATAGATATTGGTGAGAGTGTTTACTTTCTGAAGCAAAGCTGAGTGTTTTTGTGCCACTAGTTCTTCTTTGCAATTCTAAAAACCTTTTTTCATTGTTAAACTTCTATCCAATGCAGAATGTGCTGAAGACTGTTCATAGGTGATTTGGGTAGTTTTGGGCTGGGGGGCGAGCAAATCACTACAGGATCATGACCACTTGGGTGGATATTTGTACAGGATTGAAGTAACCATAACCACTGTTATTTTTGCAAGCTTAGGCCATTCACAGATTCAGTACTGGGGCTATTCAGAAATATTTCCAGGCTCTCTCAGTGCTCATACTGATGTTGTGATAGCAGGTTTTCAGCATGAAATGAGGCTTATTTGTTACTAACTCTTCTTATATGTTAGGGAATATTATCAATTAAAGTTGCATATGGCAAAGTCTTCTTAATGGGGACCCCTTGCCCAATTATGTCCAAACCACTGCAGGACCACTGGGTCAGTGATTTAACCCTCCCTTCCAATGCTCTGTCTGCTCTTCATTCCCACAATCTCTTACTATTGGTTTTATATATATATATATATATATATATATATATATATATATATATATATATAGGTTTATTTATCAAAAAAGTATACAAAAACATAAGCTCATGGTTTGGACACAGATCTACAGTTAGGGTCTCCTTAAGTATCCTATCCTCTTGTATGTATTCTCCCCCATCTGGCTGTTGTAAAGCGAGCAGAGCTCAACTTTCTGCAACCTGCGTTCTCACCCATCTAAATGTAACACTCTCTACTCCCATACATGGTAGATGTATCCAGTACATGAATAGGAGTCCCTCTCATCTTTATTATCCTGTGCAGCTAAGATGATAACAGCTCATAAAAGATAATGCTCCAGAATCCTTGTACTGCTCAGAAAGAATTTTAAAAATATAGCTAACTCCTACGTGTTTCATATCATTACGATACTTCCTCAGGGATAGTCTGTAACTGAGTTTGGTGTTTTTTTAAAAGTGTGACACCTTTTCTCCAAAGGCCAGCAGAATGAATTAATCGGAGTAACTCTTTCAGTCCAATTGATCCTCATTAACAGTCCATTCTAGAACAATGAAGTGGTAATGAAACAAATCATACAATATAGGCGAATATAAAAAAGAATAAGTCACAGATCAATGGTAATCTATATTTCTAGCTCCCCAATATATTATTTATAGCATTATGTGTAAATGCAATAAAAGATATGTAGGAAGAACAAAGAGGAGATGAAAGGATAGCTTCCTGGAACACATATGAGCCATACTGAGAGGAGATACTAAATATACACTTGCTAAACATTTTATGGAAGCACATAATAAATCCATGGAAGATACAATTTTACTGCCTTTAGAACATATCCCAAACACGTTCTTAGGGGAGAAATATTTGCAAAATTATGCCAGAGAAAACCTTTCTGACTCTAACGATGTAATTAATTCCGTACATAATGAGAAATAGGATGTCCATACATTTATTTAGTCTGTGAACCCATGATACTGTGCCTGACATGTTGTATAGGGTTTAATACACACACATATATATTTACACACTTTTCCAAACACTACTTTTTCTAGAACCATTCTTCTCTTGTTTTCCCCTTCTTTTCTTATTTTTTTCAGCATTTTTTAGTCTGCGGACCCATGCAACTCTCCCTCATATTTTGTATAGAGTTGAATACATGCACACATATATTTATACTAGTTGAACAGCCCGTCACACGAGCCACAGTGCCACTGCCACCCGGTCGCGGGCCAGTCACGCGCAGTAGAGACTGCCCGCGCCATGACTGATACAGAGCTGGACGCTCCTTTGGAGCGCCCAGCTCTGTATCAGCCGTGGGGCGGTAAGTCTCTACTGCGCATGACTGCAGCACGGGCAGCAGTGTCTACTGCGCATGTCGCGGCGTTACACACGATTTAGCGAATTATTATATAGGATATGTTTCCACACACTACATTTTCTAGCACCATTCTTCTCTGTTTTTGCCCCATTTTCCCCTCTTTTCCCCTTTTTCACTTATTTTAGTTTATTATACTTATGGAGATGTTTATAAATGTTTATAAAAAGATATTCCTTTATTATATATATTTTAATATAGTATTTTCTGTAGGGAACATATATCAGTGTCTTATTAGCATTTGACTGGGGGAGGTCTATTTGCACATCTATTTGCACATAGTATTGCATTTTTAGCATATTTAATATAGGAATATTTTATTTCATTTATCCTTATTTATTTTTAATACTTAATTTTTAATTGCATTCATCCCTTTCTTTTTTCTTTTTCTTTTTTTTTTCTTTTTCAGTTTTATTTTTTACTAATAATGCTTTTTATTTATCTTCTATATTTCTATATATTTTTCATTTGTATTTATTATTTATATTTATTTTCATTTTCCAGTCCATTGGGGAACTAGTAATATAAATTACCATTGATCTGTGACTTCTATTTTTTGTTATAGTCACCTATATATTGTATGATTTGTTTCATTACCACTTCATTGTTCATGAATGGACTGATGGTGAGGATCAATGGGATTAACTCTTTCGGTCCAGGTGATCCTCACCAACAGTCCTTCTACTGGCCTTTGTAGAAAAGGCGGCACACTTTAAATGAACGCCAAATTCATTTACAAACTATCCCTGAGGAAGTATCATAATGATATGAAACATGCATGAGTTAGCTATATTTTTAAGTTTTTCTGAGCAATATCTTTTATAAGCTGTTATCATCTTAGCTCCACTGATTAATAAAGATGAGACAGACTTCTGTTCATGTACTGGATACATCTATCAGCACGCATACCTTTGACGTCAGGGGAGAACGCAGGTTGCAGAACATGAAACTCAACCGGCTTTACAACAGCCAGACTGAGGAGAATACTGGAACACACATGAGGAAAGGACAATTAAGGAGACCCTGCCTGCAGATTGGTGTCTAAACCGTGAACTTATGATTTTATATACTTTTTGATATATATTTCAAACACCAAATGAGAGTACAGCAGGGAAGACTATGTGAGATGATGACAGCCATGTTTCAGTGATTGCAAAAACTGGAGATGGGCAGGAGATGAAGAGGTCATAGAATAGGATAGAAATAAGCATGTTGCAGAGTAATCATGCATCCCCAAAGACCATGGGGTGTAGACTGTTGGCAGTAGATAATACTCTAGGTATAATACTGTTAGTGACTCATGTTAGTAGGAAGTGTAGGTAAATGGGATCCAGAGCAAAAAGAAATATGAGGTGGTCCTAGATTTGGTGAGATGTCACCATCAGCAAGTATTAGAAAGGGGTGGGAGAAAGGAGGTGGAATGGAGATTTGTTGGGCCCCAACCATTTTTGGTTTGACTTGGGGAATGTGGCATGTGATTTCATTAACGAAAGTGCACTTACAAAGAAGATGATAGAAGTGATGGTGCAATGTGTATTGTGTTATGCACAGGATGAATGCAAAGAGAGGAAAATAAATGATACAGAGGTAGGAGACATCCACTTAGAAAAGAATTAGTGAGAACATAGAGAGAATGGAATCATGAGCTGAAACCCAGTTTCAATTTGTCCTTGAATAGTCAGCAGCAGTAGAGATGGACAAGACATTTATTTCAGAAGAAGAGCCAAACCGGAGCCAAGTGACAGTTTCTCTAGGGCTCTAAAAGTCAGAACCCAAGCCATGCCAAGTCAATGAAAGGAACTCCATTATCAAAAAAAATGCAAAGTGTTTCAAAAATGGAAGCAAGTCAAAAAATAAACAATATAGGAAACTTTATTATATTCCTTCATAAAACTAAATGAATACAGCATTGAAGCAACTCCACACCACAGCTTTCTGTTTTTTTACCCCCTCCCCAGCCTTACCCCATTCCTCAGTATTATTTCATTCCCATACGCCTCTTCTATGTCCACCCCCAACCATCCCAAAGAGGACCCCCTCCTATTTGAATACCTTTTGTTGGGAGAGGGATTTCTTTCCTGGTGGCCTAGTCATTAACAATTATGAGAGAGATCTGTCAGCAAATATCTCTATGCCAGTGATCCCAGGCAATCCTAAGCTATGTGAAATATTAGACAGTGAGCTGACTGTGATGTCATATCTGACATATTGTCTTTTAGTATGCCTTTCACACAGTGCAGGACCACCTGGGAATACAGCAAAGAGATTGGTGCTGACAGATCTCTGCTCCTGAGGTCCTTTAGGAGGTGTGTCCAGCAGGTTACCATCAAGGAACATCATATGCTAACTGATGCCCTGTGTGAAACCAACTATGAACCATCCCAGCTCCTGCTAAAATAATAAAAAAAAATGTGTTCCCCATTTAAAAATAAAAACATTTTATTATTATTAAAGGGTGCTGCTAGTCTTTACTTTTTAAAAGGAACTCCTCCTTGAAGATAAGGAGAAAAGAATACCGCATTTTCACTCCTATTCCCTCAATATTAGGATTTATTTATTTATTTTGATCCTAATGAAAGAAGTTAAAAAACGATTAACCTTTATTCAATAATTGTTAAAAACCATAGAATTCTTTTAGAATTTCAACTTTAAAAATATGTATAATGACCCTTTAAGTTAAGTGAGATCCAGTGCTCCTGTGGATCACTGTACTTTAAAGATTTACATAGATCCACCTTTGCCCTATGCCTTCGTGGCTTGATTCCACTTGAAATACAAATAACCTTGTATGCATTTTTCAAAATTCCTATAAGTTATGTAATTAAATTGTATAAGCAATTGAAGAGTGTTCTGTTTCATTTTTGTCACTCAATTCTTCTTATTCCTGACTATTTAGTCATATTGGCAATTAGCCATCAGATTAATAGTACAATGAGTATAATCAGGAGCAGGGGGCTTGAACAGAGCAGAACAATACAGGATGTTTGGATTGTGTAAGTACTATAGATGGTACTAATCACCCTTTGACCACAATCTTTCTGTTACTAATTCAAATATCCCTGATCTGCTTAAAGGGATAGTAATACTTCGTTTTATATTTATTTTATTTTGTAGGCATTAAAAAAACATGAAGAACGATATAAGTCTTATTTCTCAAACCTTTATGGTTTAAGAGATATTCACAAGCAAAGTATCCCCCCCCCTGTTCAGTCAGATCAGAAGGGAAGTGCCCAGGTAGACTGCAGAGAGGGACAATCTTCAATTAAGATAAGGGAAAAACCTGAAAAACTTGTCAAAGGGGGGAGGGCTTTCATTGTTTTCATACAAAGAAGAGTGTCCCCTGCTGTTATCTGTCTGGTCTTACAACCAGATTCACATCTGAGAAGAGATGGCTTACACTAGGAAAAAGGGGCGGGAGGGGGAAATTTGCTTGTGAATATCTCTTAAACCATAAAGGTTTGAGAGATAAGACTTATATCATTCTTCATGTTTTTTAATGCCTACAAAATAAAATAAAGTTAAAACGAAGTATTACTATCCCTTTAAGTTCTATTTATCATTACTCATATGACGTGCCTCATAAACTTGGTTTGTTAGCAAATTCACTACACGTGAGAATAACCAGATCCTTCATCACACATACATTTTGCTTCCACCAAAACTTAAATAAACAGGTGCAACTTCAGGTGACTTATATATATAAAATCAGGACACCAGATTCCACAAATACTATCTATTATTTATTATTTGGCATAGTGAATGGACGCTACCTGAGTTAAATCACAGTTTCTCATATGGTGCTAATGTATTGTTCTAATAATCGAGTTTACTCAATTGATTTCTAGCAAGATTAATTAACATATTTGCACCTTTATTCCCAGTGTGTCGTCATGAGTATTTTATTTGATTAAATTAGTCACTTGCTTGTCATTGCGGCACCATGATCATATGAGACCAGTCAAGAAAGAGTTAATAAGCTTTGTTGACAGGCGTCATATTTATTTAGAAACAGTTATCTAGTATCTAAAGTGGTTACAAACTTACAAGTAGAGCATTATAGTTTCGCATAGTTGACTGCATTTGTTTGTTTCTCGATTACTTTTCATGCAGATCGCTCTATATTGTAACCAGAGAACTCTTGTTTAAAGATGATCGGCTGGTTAATTTTTTTTAAGTTGGTAAAGGAAGGTTAGTTAGGTTAATCTAATTCGGTGCAACAACCTTTTTTAAAAGACTCAGTTCCTATCCCGATTTCCCCACTCTTTTCTCTTCAGTTTGTTTCTTGGGCCTGTATCTAGTTTTTTCTAGGAGTGGAAAATCCACCTCCTATAAATCTTTTAGGATCTCATCTAAACTTTTACTTTTAAAGCTGCATGCAGCACTCAATTGATGCGTGTTTCACAAAATTGCTTCATCAGAGTTGAGTTGCCATTGTTCTGGCACCAGTATTTAAAGGGGTCTGTCTCCTCCCATCAACCACACCTTTGGTGATGTGTTAGTAAGCGTATCACCGTGATGACACTCGATTATGATACAAAACAGAAATGCCAATGTGTACATTGACACATATGATATAGCAAGGCTAACAGTCTATAATAAATAATATATCAGAGCTAGATGACAAATTCAAATTTAGTCATGGTCAATATACTGAATATTAGCCTCTATGTGCAATCTTAACCCCTTAAGGACCCACAACAGTCCTGGACCGTCATGGGTTGTTATGCACGCCGTTTGGGGAGTCCAGAATCCAATTCGGAGGAAAAGGGTCCCTGGTCCTTAAGTGATCACCACGTGCGTGGCTGGTCCTTAAGGGGTTAACATTGGCTACTGGAGTCTTCCAACGCTATTAAAAATAATTCACAAAAACATATACAGTGCACATCCCTTAAAGAAGTCATATATTCAGAAGTTCCAAGAAAAAGTTGGCAATTGCAAATAATGGGGATAAAATAAAACCTGTTTTACTGAGGACAGAAATGTTTGGTGACATCTTTTGATATCTCAGAAGTGTTTTTTCTGAGAGACTGAGACAAACAGACAAAATGTGTGTGTGTATGTGTGTTTGTGTACATGCATAGAATTAGCACATTGCTTGCACAACAGTCACTTACAGTTAATTATTTTCAAGTACAAACATACTAATAGGCTGAATAGGGAGAGGAATGGTGTAGGAGGCTGAGCGACTGAAGGGAGAGGTACCTGAAATGAAAGTAGAGAAACTGGGGAGAAATACTAAAAGTGGTTGTATCCTCATTATGCAATGATTTATCCCTCCTGTCATGTTAACAGTGAAAGGAAGTAGCACAGCAGGTGTCTTAAGTGATAGCATGGATAAGCTTTACTTCCTGGGACAGTAATTTTATTCTACCATCAGGGCTAAGTTCAAACCTGTTCAATGTCTGTGTTTTAAATTGTAATCAATGCTCTCAGACATAGCAGATTCAAATTCAAATCAGAATAAATGACTCCTCATGCACTCTGCCTAGCACTGTCACTCTATATGATAGTAGAGAGAAGAGATGTAATGATGAGGTCACTTCACATATCTCCATTACACTACATACTCTCATGTGGGATGTAGCATAAACTGCTCCAGTGCCAGGTTGATCCTGATTCCAATATGCGGCAGAATATGCTTATAACTGAAATGTTATTCCTCTTCAAAGGTGAAATTTTTTTCCTATACAATTGCAATACTTTTTCTCAGTACATTATCTTCAGGGTCTTTGAAACCAGTAGAAATTACTGTATGCACAGCGTTGCACAAAATTAGTAGGTATTTCTAAGAATAAAGCTAGAGCTTTACTAAAACTATGATTAAAGACAAACATCTTAAAACAGCAAAACATAAAATGTTTCGAATTCCCATGAAATATGTTTACTTTGAAAAGTGTGAAATTATTAAAATTGTTTTTTTGCTAATTGAGGCGGTTTAGTTTGTAGTGACAAAAACATTTTCAAGCTGTGAATATATTTGCAGAGTCAGAGCAAGTAGACACAACGAGCAGCTACAATGAAATCTGTTATCATGATATTCAGGCAGACATGGGAAGCAGAGTCAGTCTGGCCTTGATGCAGTTCTGCTACCTCCCAGAGAAGAGTATGTAGTGTGTGAGGAGACAGCTATGACATTTCAGCTGCCTGCATGGAATAAAGGGTCAAGCAGTGACGTTTGAAGAGACTAACTTAACAACTATTAACAGTAGAAATAATCTGCTACCTAATAATAATCTTACATACCTGGTATAGACTAGTAGCACTGATTGCTTGAAGTTATCTAATGCTTCTCTCCTGCACCCTATTCCCTCCAATTAAGCTTTCTCTTGCGTTTTATAACACAGAATTGTGTCATGGAAACAGGAGAGCGGGTGGGCAGCAAATTCAAAGTTCTTTGATCTGTGGTGCATGGCACCCTTCTGATCTGATGTGGCACTCTGTGCAGTTGCACAAGCCAACCATCCCAAAGGCCAGCCCTGATTACCTCACAAGCAGGGAAGGCCTTGTCTGACTCAGCTCTAGCTCTCCACTCAGTGGCTTGAACCTTCACTGGCTTGTAATATACTGGGAGGCAGTGTAGAATTCAGTTTAGACCTGTTATATAGAAATCACATTTAAGGTACAATTCAACAAGCTAAAGATATACAGTCTGAAGAAAACTAACTGCCCTATACAGGAGAAATTAAATACCCCCTTAATTTAAAATGGGTCTCTTAAATCCTTGAATAACAGTGAGAGCCTCGTAATGCATTGGAGACCTCTCTATCATTCAAGGGGTTAAAAGATCCATTTAATTCAATGAGTATTTTGTGAATTTGTATTTGTCCCCCTGAGGAACAACTGGTTTGCTCCAGAATGGCTTACTGGATTGCTTCTATAGATTAGATGAAACTTCACTGGGGACATTTTTAGTCCAGTCTCTTTAACCCTTTCAGTTCCAGGGGATTGGGGAATTTCTAGACCACTGCTGGCTGGACATATTTTCAGCGTTTTTGCTATCCATCTATTTAGATATAATTCCTGTTGGTAACTATGTAGTTATATTTTGAAATCTAAGTATATATATATTTTTTTCAGAACAAATTCAGCTTGTTAGTGGCACTTCATAAAAACTAAATTTTGAATTGCGTACAAGTTATGATGTCATAAATACAAACTTTTTTAAAAAACAACTTATTTTTTATATAATCCCCAAGTACAAAAACACCAAATATGTATAATTTTGCCTAAAACCACGGCCTTCGCATACCCCAATTAACAAGAGTGTAAAATGTTGTTTTCAACTTTATGAACCAAAGTGCATATTCCATTGGTTACATGGTAAAACAACCCTGAAACAGCTCATCCTATATAATAATTCGCTAAAAAGCGTGTAACGACGCAGTCATGCGCAGTAGAGTCTTCTGTGCGTGCTGCAGTCATGCGCAGTAGAGACTGCCAGTGACGAGGCTGATACGGAGTGGGGCACTCCAAAGCACCGCGACCGGCTGGCAGTGGCACTGTGGCCCGTGTAACAGGCTCTTCAACTAGTTAGCTATATAAAAGTAAATTTTTCCTGAAAGTAGATATCTTACTGCACCAAATGAAGGGGTCACTTGTCTTTCTAACCCCTAGTATCTTGTGCATAAAAGTTTCCAGAAAGGCATTTTTTCATTTCCACCACTTGAAATGTACCAGAATATCTGAAAATGATGGAATGTACTACTATAATCATTAGCTACTGCTCTTACAAGAAAAAATGTCACCCCATTTGTATGAGTTGCACCTCTCATTTTTCTTTCATTTTTTTCAAACATGACTTGCTGTACTAAAAGTGTTGCTTCAAATACAGAAATGAAGAAAAGGTAGACAAAGCAAACCATTTTGGAAAGAAGACAACTGAATACATAAACTGAGGGTTCACTTGCATTTCTATCCTAACCCGGTGTGCACAAATGTTTCCAGAAGTTGGCACAAAGATTAGGGCTAAATCCCAGGGGATGAGAAGAGAACCCCAGTATGGGTGTTTGATGATGAGCATAACATCTGAGTTGTCATTGTCTTCTTGTGCTAGGGTCCGTGTGCAGGAAAAATGTAACCATTGCTCCCACCCCAGCACTCACATGGTCCTCTTCCTCGTCCTTTTTCTTTGTTTGCCTGTCCTAACTGGGGATGGGTGAAAGTTCTTGCCTCACAAGAGAAACAGGAGAAAAACTACACTTTTAGCCAAGCAGGAACTATTTAGCAAAAAGTGCAGTATTCCTGATTTTTTTCACCTAGCTCCTTGCATTGAAATCAATGGAAAGACAGAATTTTGTCCCCCCACATGGCAAGTTTCTCTTTATTTCCTTGCAAGCATATAAAAGGGTGCCAGGTTCTCACAGCATGCCATTCTATGTTTGTGAGAGAAAGCGAAAGTAGCATATTTTGAGCTAGAAAAGGCAAGCTAATCAAGTGGAGTTGAAGCTTAGTTTAGGGAGTCTTGTGGGCAGGAAATCTGTTCTCTGTATTACGGTAGGAAGGAATTAGACCACATATATATTAAAATTTGGTGTGGCTGGGAAGACACAGTCAGCTGTGTCCCAAGTTTCTTCTTGATTTAGCTGTTATCTCTGTCCTATGGGAGTCTGGGGGTGTGGCAAGGTAGCAAATGAGTTTTACCCCAAATACCCCCACATTTTTGTGACCAGGTGAAGACAGGCAGCTGCGATCCACGTTCCTTCTTGATCTAGCTGTTATCTCTTTCCTAGGGGAGTTTAGGGTGTGAGAAGTGAGCAAAGGAGAATTACCCTAAATACCCCACAATTCTGAGTCACTGACAGGGAAGACACAGATAACCATGATCCAAGTTTCTTCCTGATCTGGCTGTTATTTCTGTCCTAGGGGAATCTAGGGAAAGAAGTTGAACGGGGAGTATGGTTTTTGTTGACAGTGATAGGGATATGGGGGACGTTAATTAAGATAGGTAAATAAATAAAACAATAAAAGAAAATTGAGAGGTGACGGAGACAGGGACTCTGATGTGATCAGTAATTGATGCAGAATGATACTATCCCTTTATACTATCTCTGCAGGAAAAGAAGGGAAACTTGCCACGTGGTGAGGAAATTTAGTATTACCATAGATTTCAATGCAATCAGCTAGGTGGGAAAAAGCAGAGTATCTGCACTATTCGCTAAATATTTTTTGCATGATTCACTTTTCATGTGAAAAGTTTCACTAATCCCTAGTTAATGCATGGATGTGTTAATATTGTCATATTGACAGACATATAGCTGGACCATCATAATGCACTTCTAAGTAGTAGTTCCAAGTATGTTAGTTTTAATGCATTATTTGCATGTCTTGGCTTGCCTCTGGTCATGTGACTCTTACTAATTATTCTTAAGAACTTCTGCCTCAGTTGAGGTGTGGCAGGATAATAAAAATAAATACATTCACAGCTTTAGAAGGTTTTTAGCAAAGCAAACAAATACAGCACCAATTAGCAAATAAACAATTTGAATAACTGACACTTTGCAAAATAAACATATTTCTTGGGAGTTAAGTAATTCTAAAAATGTTATGTTCTACTGTTTAAGATGTGATAGTCTTAAATTATAGTTTTACTAAAGAGATATCTTTATTGCTATATAGCTATTCATTTTATGCAACACTGTGCAGAGTTTTTTAATGTCTTTGCGTCCTAGACACCCCGCCCCTCCCCGTGGTAAAAATTTTTATTACAATAGTGTTGCATGTTACATTCAAATGACAATTTTTGGTGTATTTAAGTGATCAACCCACACACCATATACTGTTTTTGTTTTCCAGCAGACCATACACTGTCACAAGATATCATTAGTTTGTAGATATCTTGTCCAAAAACCTTTGCTTGGAATGCAAAACAGTTGTTTTATTGAAATCCCAATGAAGTGAATGGCAAACTGTTCTTGGAAATATTTTTCTGTGTTCAGCTAGCAAATGTTCATGTTTCTTAGTTTTGTATTAACTTACCCTTCTAAAACACCAAACTCAGGATTTTCATGTGTAATAATAATGTGCAATAAAAACAGAAAGAAAACAAAAAGAGGGTGCCCAATAGCGTAACACTGTCACCACAATTGTAAGGAGATATAAAAGTTGCATTCACATTTATTGTTAGTCGGATAAATCTGACTAATCATTCAGGCGTGATTTATAGCATATAAATATTCTTAGATATTAGGGTTATTTCGTGCACACCACATCTCTAGTTTCATTATTAATTCAGATATATTTATGGATATCTGTGGGGTATGTTTTGGGTCTCTGATTCATTTATTTTTATTGATATTTTCTGGTTATGGCTTTCACTGTATTGGAAATTGAGTGAACCAAGACCATTAGATCCCATATGGGAACATTTATATGTGTTTGCAGCTTATGGGATAAGGGATATATCATATCCTATATAGTAATTTGCTAGGATGTTTGTCAGAAGCCATCATGCGCAGTAGAGACTGCCAGAGCACACAGACTGCTGGGAGCATTCTGTGCTGTCGGGCAGTCTCTACAGTTCGTGACTGCGAACGGCGGCAGGACGCAGAGCAGGACTGACCTCTTAACCCTTTGAGTGCCAGAGGGGCAAGCAAGGCATTGCAAAGCAATGCGCTGCATACCCCTCTGACACTCAAAGGGTTATCATCACCTGTACCTTGGCCCGTGTACATGTGCTTTTAAACTGGTATTTTATATTTTGCATGAAGATACTGAGATACATGCATGTTTGTTCATGTTTTTTAATTCTACATATGCTTTTCATATCATACAATACTGGTATATTATTGTGGGAATGCATATGATCCGCTGTTAATCATTGAGAGGGTTGTACCCTTCTTTTGACCGCATTATGTAGAATTTGCAGATATGTTGATTTGATGAACCATTATAGGTCTTTTGGGATTTGCATTGATCTCCTATGGTCCAGCAATGGGTTAGTCCTCTTTTGATTTTGCTGTGAATTTTATTTCCCTTTGTCTGGATTACAGGGGCTTGTATGCTTTCCTTATAATAGACAGATGTCTTTATTGTAGTTTTACATTTGCATGGGTTCCTTTGTGGTCCAACAAATGGGTTAATCCTCTTGTGATTTTATGGTTGATTGTATCTCCCTTTGTCTGGATAGCGGAGATCTGTATGCTCTTTATTGCAATGGACATATGTAGAGATTTTGGAGGTTTTATTATTTTCAATGAATTCTTATTATATTATTTCATTTATATTTTGTTGTTATACCTGGATACTATTTGTATATTGATGGCTAACAGAAGGCCATTTGAGTACTTATATACGTGTGAAAGTGGAGAAGGCTAAATGGAGGTAGATGGTTATTACATTCTACCAGTTACCAGCTTTGATTGGGTGGATTTAAATGTATCTAGTCAAGGAACTAGGTTAGTACTTAAATAACGGATCAAACTGGGGCTGGTTTTTTTTTTTTTTTTTTTGTACCTAAAACTTTGATAAAGCAGCATGTGAACCATGGATAGCTTAAGCGTGTTTTTATATAACAGACACAAATATGTATATTATATACTCATATTATATATTCATTTTATATATATATATATATATATATATATATATATATATACACTAGCAGTGTGGGACGGCGTTGCCCATCTGTTTTTGTTTATGAAAGTTCAGTAAAATGCATGTGATCATGTTCTGTTCTAGCTGTCCGCCCCCCCCAGCTGACTTGAACTGCCATAGTGTCCCCATAGTGAGAGACACACACATCCCATACTGAGACAAACATGCCATAGTGACACACATATACACATTCCGTAGTGAGACACACAACCCATACATAGACACACACACACATACACATGCCATAAAGAGACACACACACACGCCATAGTGAGACACACAAGTCCCATGCAGAGACACACACGTCATAGTGAGACACACACATATACACATCCCATACAGATACACACACATGCACATCCCATAGTGAGACACATCCCATACAGAGACAAACACACACATCCCATACAGAGAGACACACACGCACACTCCATAGTGAGGACACACATACACAGGCCATACAGAGACACACACACATGCCTATGTGAGACACACTCATATACACATCCCATACAGATACACACCCCCACCATAGTGAGACACACACACACACACACACAGACACACATCCCACAGTGAGAGACTATCACAGTGCCCATGATTGCTGACTTCTGCTGTCAGTCAGGTGTGTGTACTCTCCATTGGCCGCCTGTCTTTTGCCCACCCAGTATTGCTTATATAGACTGGGCTGAGGCACCCTTTGGCTGCTCTTTCGTGGTGTCACCTGCCTTATACCTGTATCCTTGGGCTTGTTTCGCTCTGCTACCAGTGTCAGCGTTTCTCCAGTATCAGTGCCTCTCCTGCGTGGTTCCTGTCTCCATTGGGTGGTGGGCAGGCTGGAGAGTGGGAACGGGCCAACTCCCTGCAGTACTGCAACTCATGTGAAAATCACTCCCCCCACTGAATTACCCAATGGGAGCTGTAACTCCTCCTTATTGCCACCCCCGGGTGTGTGTGTCTCCTGAGGAGACATAAATTATGCAGTGAGCCTTTCTCTTTTACATATATAGAAGATATGAATGACTACTTCTGTAACCACCACCCTTTTGAGAAAATAATTCTGCATATGCCTCAGTATCTTTACCTTGCCAGTTGCCACCAATCTGTAATTAAACCATACCCCTGGCATTTACAATCAGTAGCTGCGGTCCCTCTCACACACACATTGTTATGTGTCTCTCACCTGTGAGCAGGATGTTAGGGGACCTCATAGCTTCCCAGTCACACTCTGTGTTTGTCTCTGTCATTGTGCACGAGGTGTCATTGTGCACGTTCAGTCTGTGGCACTGAGGCCACGCAGCCTCACACAGTCCAAAAGGGCTGGGGTGTCATGTCACTGACACGTCAATCGCTGTGGGTCCTCACTCACTGGATTTATATGATGTAATAGTTACAGTCAAGAGGTATGAGCTTGGGAATCTGAGGAGGCCATCTTTGATTCTGGAAGGCTGTTTCGTGATTGGGCATTAGGGTATTCTTTTTTTATTTACTATGTCTCCCCGCTCAGTCACCTCACTCCCCTCCCCAGACGCACACAAATACCGGCTTTTCAATTGCCAGTATAGTAGTTATACCGGCACTGACTCCAGTGCGTCAATTACCGGCTGTGCTGGTAAAATACAGGCCGGGTGGCAACCCTCCCCTGAAAGGGTTAAAAATGACTGTTTTATAGGAATGCATTGGCCTAACAGATGCACCATGCAGCTCTGCCCAATTTTAATTGCTCTTGTAACTCTTTCAGTGCTGAGTCATTCACTCCTTCTCACTACCCATAACATCTACATATTTGTCCTTTAAATAAGTTATTTTCCATTAAAAAAACTGATTGAAAATTATAAGACATAGAAACATTTTATTTTACAGATAAGGTTATTGTGATATTACCCACACTAATTAGTTCTTAATCAACACCAATAGGCTTGTTTTACTCCAGTTTTATCCGCTTTGCTGGTGGTCCATTCAGGTTTTCTGTCATTTGTCTTTTCAGGTTGTTACTAGTCAGTTTCCTCCTCTTTGCTGGTGGTCCATCCAGGTTTTCTGTCATTTTCCTTTTCAGGTTGTTACTAGACAGTTTCCTCCTCTTTGCTGGTGGTCCATCCAGGTTTTCTGTCATTTTCCTTTTCAGGTTGTTACTAGACAGTTTCCTCCTCTTTGCTGGTGGTCCATCCAGGTTTTCTGTCATTTTCCTTTTCAGGTTGTTACTAGACAGTTTCATCCTCTTTGCTGGTGGTCCATCCAGGTTTTCTGTCATTTTCCTTTTCAGGTTGTTACTAGACAGTTTCATCCTCTTTGCAGGTGGTCCATCCAGGTTTCCTGTCATTTTCCTTTTCAGGTTGTTACTGGACAGTTTCACACTCACTGCAGGTGGTCCATCTAGGTTTCCTGTCATTTTCAGGTTGTTACTAGTCAGTTTCATTCTCTTTGCAGGTGGTTCATCCTCATCCCCATTCATTTTCCTTTTGATGGTGGTTCTGGTCAGTGACAGTTGGAATTTCACTGATATTGAACTGGTCTGAGTGGCCTTCTTTGCGATGGGAGTCAGGAGATATTTTTTGCCCTCTATCATTTTCTTGATTATTTCTCCAGCTGTGGGTAGTGAAGCTGCTTGATTTGGATTGATCTTGTTAGGTGGAAAGTGAATCCCATCCACAGTGCGCCCCTTCTTGTGCTTGTATGGGCAGTCTTTGTTTTTGCATTCATCAAATTTCTCCCAACAACATGGGAATCTGCAGCGCTTGTCCTTGGTCCACTGAACCTTCAGAGAGTGGTGGAAGCCTCCCCACTCTGCAGGATAACACTGCTCCTTTTTCAGGGCCATCGAGGAATGGCATGTTGGGCAGCTGTTGGTTGATATGAAGAAGTAGGCAGACTCTTCCTTTTTCTTTGACATCCTAGCTGCCTGGTCAGATGTCCAGATCTTCCTTCAACAAAAGTTGTATAATATGTATGGACTGAAGTCCGAGGATAATAGCTTTTAAAAGGCTTTTCCAATTAATAGAGATCACGTGAGACACTTGTCAGTTGCTCTCCCAATGGAAAAATGTTTTTGCTGTTCTCTAGACAACTACTAATATAACTATACAACATTACATTGTTCTCTCTGTGACATAATTTGTGATTCCATTGCTTTGACATCAGCTTTGATACCAAGATGAACCTATGTCCATTTATGTAAGCTACAGCATAAACTTATACAAATGTCAGTTAATTTAAAGGGGGTGTTTAACTCCTTGAATGCTAGAGATGTTTCCTACTGATTCAGTTTAAATCAATGGGGATTTTTATAATGTTTACCTATTCCCTATGGTGCAGCTAGTTTGCATTTGTATCATCTTTGATACCAACATGAACCAGTTTATGTAAGCTACAAGATAAACTTATAAAAATGTCAGTTAATTTAAAGGGGGTGTTTAACTCCTTGAATGCTAGAGATGTTTCCCATTGATTCAGTTTAAATCAATGGGAATTTTTATAATGTTTATCTATTCCCTATGGTGCAGCTAGTATCTATCTATCTATATCTATATATATATATATATATATATGGCTGTGCGCATAAATATATGCAAAAAAAAATCCTATATTATAATTCGCTAAGCATGTTTGTCAGAAGCCATCATGCGCAGTAGAGATGGCTGTACGCACTGCAGTCATGTGCAGTACAGACTGCTACTGCCGCGGCTGATAGGGAGCAGGGCACCCTGAATTCAGACTGGAGTCCTTTCTGCGTATACGGGCTTTAAAATATATATATATATATATATATATATATATATATATATATATATATATATACTAGCAATGTGGGACGGCGCTGCCCGTCAGGATATATAGAAAATTAATGCACACACATGGATGGAAGACAAACAAACACAGAGACACACACGCAAATGCACACGCATGCACTGAGATGCATAAAGAGCGAAACAGTCATACACACATATATGCAATGCATAACATGAAGACACACAGAGTGTGATACAGACATGCAACACACACAGTGAGGAACACACAGGCACACAGAGACACACACACACACACAGAAGTGAGTCGTAAGGGGGTGACTTATGTGTCATTGTAATGAGTTTGTGTTTGTACTTATGCCTCCACTGTGGCATTCATTCATATAGTTGAAATGCATGTGGTAATTGCACATACTATGGTGGAAGGTGGATCGTTCTGGCTCCCAGGGTGTGAGTGAGTGTGTGTGAGTGAGTGGCATTCATTTATGTAGTTGAAATGCATGTGGTAATTGCACATACTATGGTAGAAGGTGGATTGTGCTGGCTCCCGGGGTGTGAGTGTGAGTGAGACTATGGTGGAAGGTGGATCGTGCTGGCTCCCGGGGTGTGAGTGAGTGCGTGTGAGTGCGAGAGTGAGTGATTGCATGTGAGTGATTGCATGTGAGTGATTTCATGAGTGTGTGTGAGTGAGAGGGTGTATGAGAGTGAGAGAGTGTGAGTGTGAGTGAGAGTGTAACTGTGTGTGATTGAGTGTGTGTGAGTGAGAGTGTGTGAGTGAGAGAGTGTGTAAGTGAGTGTGTAAGTGAGTGTGTGAGTGAGTATATGAGAGTGTGAGTGAGAGTGTGTGAGAGTGTGAATAAGAGAGTGTGTTTGATTGAGTGTGTGAGTGAGAGTGTGTGGGAGTGTGTGTGATTGAGTGTGAGTGATTGTGTGATTGAGAGTGTGTGAGTGAGAGAGTGTGAGTGTGTGAATTATTGTGAGTGTGTATGATTGAGTGTGTGTGTGAGAGTGGGAGTGTGTGATTGAGTGTGAGTGTGTTTTTTGGCTGATGTGTTTGTGTCTGTGGTGTAGGAGCGAGTGGCAGGCATTTTGTTTTTTTCAGTTACTTGCATAGTGGTGGGTGGGCTGGATAGTGGGGGCAAGCCAACTCCCTGCATGAGTTAAATCACTCCCCCATTGAATCATCCAATGGGAGCAGTAACTCCTCCTTACTTAACCCTTTGAGTGCCAGAGGGGTACGCAATGCATTGCTTTGCAATGCGTTGCATACCCCTCTGGCACTCAAAGGGTTAAGTTATGGTAACATAGAAATATAACACATGGTGGCTCTTCAGTTGAGGCAGTGTAGCAATATGCTAAGGGAACAGATAGATAGTGGTGTTTGAGGCTTGCCCTCTGTAACATACATCAAAGCATCTCTCTCCCTTTAAGGAGAAAGGGTGGGAATCAGGAAGCAGGAAGTGGAGGAGTGACAGTTGAAAACAGACAGTGAGGTTGACTGAAGAGATAAAAAGAGTAAAATAAAAGAGTTGCTATTAAGTCTATCCCTGAGTTTGTATTTTATGGAAACATTACACCCTCGTACTGAAACAGAGTGTATGGAGGGTTACAATTATCTGTGGGAGGTGAAACAGTGTGTTTGTGGGGTCATGATCCTGAGTGAGAATGTGTGTGGACCAGGAGAAGTTATTGATATCCCCTACTTCAGGAGCGAGTGGCAGCTATATTTTTTCTGTCAGTTGGATAGTGGTGGGAGGACTGGAGGGGGCGGACCAACTCCCTGTATGATAAACATGCACCCATTGAATCACCCAGTGGGAGCAGTAAAGTCCCCATTGAATCACCCAATAGGAGTTGTGTCTCCTAATGAGACATAAATTATGTAATGAGGCATTCTGTTCAATGTGTGTTTATTTTCTGAGAAGACATAAATAATGTTCTGTGTGTGAGGTGCCATAAATTATGCAATGAGGCTTATTCTTTTATATATATAGATATATATACTGTAATGTGCAAATGTATATTCCTCAAACAAAAAAAAACCATTGTGAGTGAGCAGAAGAAAAATCTAATTCAATCAATATTTGGTGTGACCCAGGGGAGGGCTGGCCTGGAGGCAGGGGGGCAATTGCCCCCTGGGCCGGTCATATGTCTGGGCTGGTGGGCCACTGCTCCTCACTAAATCTCCCAATTGCTGCTGTAAATGGAGCTACACTAGTGATAACATAGAGCTTACAATTGAAATGGAGCTACACAAACGACACCACAGGGGAACAATCCAAATGGAGCTACACTAGTAGCATAACCCATTCCCTTGTAAGCTCTATAGTATAACTAGTGTAGCATTACTTAAATTGTAAGCTTTGTTGGTGCGCACTATTTTAGCCTCGTTTCAGCTGTAAGCTATATGGTATCAGTTGCCTTACTTCACAACATTAATGCCAATTTTAAAATTAACAAAAGGAGATGGGCTTGGACAGTGGGCTTGAGTGATATAGAAATGGGCCACTTGACTGAATTTGCCCCCTGGGCCACAAGTTGCCAGCCCTCCCCTGGTGTGACCACCCTTTGCCTTCAAAACTGCATCAATTCTTCTAGGTACACTTGCACACAGTTTGTTAAGGAACTCAGCAGGTAGGTTGTTCTAAACATCTTGGAGAAATAAATACAGTTCTTCTGTGGATTTAGGCAGCCTCGGTTGCCTCTCTCTCTCTCTTTATGAAATCCCAGACAGACTCATTTATTTTGAGATCAGGGCTCTATGAGGACCATACCACCACTTCCAGGGCTCCTTGTTCTTCTTTATGCTGAAGATAGTTCTTAATGACTTTAGATGGATGTTTGGGGTCGTTGCCATGTCGCAGAATACATATAGGGCCTCCTTGATGATATTGTATGATGGATAAATATCTGCCTGTACTTCTCAGCATTGAGGATACCATTAATTATGACCAAATCCCCAACCCTTTTTGCAGAAATTCAGCTCCAAACTTTTTAAATTTTCACTCATCGGTCCAAAGCACCAGCTGCCATTTTTTCTGCACCCCAGTTACTGTGTTTTTGTGCATAGTTGAGTCTTTTGACCTTGTTTCCATGTCTGAGGTATGGCTTTTTGGCCGCAATTTTTCCATGAAGACCACTTCTGACCAGACTTATCCAGACAGTAGATGGGCGTACCAGGGTTTCAGTGCCAATTCTGAGTTGATGGCACTGCTGATTTTGAAAAAAAAAGTAAGTGTGATATGTCTTTTATCTGCTGCACTAAGTTTCCTTGGCTGTCCAGTGAGTCAGTGGTCCTCAGCGTTGCCTGTTTCTTTGTGCTTCTTCAAAAGAACTTGGACAGCACATCCAGAAACCCCTTTCTGCCTTGAAATTTCTTCCAAGGAGAGACCTTGCTGATGTAGTATAACTACCTTGTATCTTTTTGCTGTGCTCAGTCTTTCCATGGTGTATATAGAGGTAGGTGAAAGCTCTAGCCGTGTTCCCACAAAAATTCAGAGAAAACCACATTGTTGTCCACTTTTTCTTGGGAAAATCTGCATTAAAACCAAAGATTAAAATCTTTGTATTTTTCACCCATTGGCCAAAATTGTTCACCATTTTTTCAATGGCTAGAAAGTTTTGGATGCAATAAGGACACAGTAAAGGAAAAAGGACACAATACAGGAGCAATAAGGGTGCTATAAGGGCGCAATTAATACTTATAAGGGAGCAATAAAGGAAAAAGGCCGCTGTAAGGGGTTAATAAGGGCAATAATGGATACAATAAAGGAAAAAGGTGAGAGGACAACAAACATGTACACGAGTGTTCTGACTGAGTTGAAGAAGCTTTGCCCTTTGTTAAATCCCGGGACCATGATGACAGACTTTGAAACTACAAGCATAGAGGCATTTCAAAGGGTATTTCTGAATTGCACACAGCAAGGATGCCTGTTCCATTTCAGCCAGTGTGTTTGGTGTAAAATGCAACAATTGACAGATGTGGTAAAAAAATAGATGGAGAATGCTGAGTATACACTGCAAGGAACCTGCTTGCACTTGCTTTTGTACCATCACAGGATGTGGTAGAGACATTTGAAACCGTAATGGACTCTACTTTTTTGCTGAAAATTTCAATGAACTACAATTGCTTCTGAATTATTTTGAGGACACTTGGACTGGCAGACCTGGATGAAGAAATAATAGAACCAAAGCACTGTTTGACACTGACCTCTGGAACTGTTTCCAATGACCTGCCTAAAACAACTCTGTAGAAGGGTGGCATAGAGGATTCAGCTATCTTCTAGGGGCATGCCAACAAAGTAAGTGGAACTTTATTAATGGGTTAAAAAAGGAACAAAGTTTGACAGAATAAGAATTGGCACAGTAAACTGTAGGACAGGATCCACCACGAGCTAAAAAAGTGTATAGGGAAAATGCACGAAGATTGAAAGTAATTGTCACAAACTTTGCAAGCACATAGTTGTCTGACTACCTTAGAGCTGTGTCAGAAAATTTGCATTTTAATAGATAGACTTCACAACTTAAAATATGTTTGTTACTTGAAATGTTATGCTATGTTTGGTATGTTATGTTATGCTGTACAAAAAATTGTTTGGTTTTAAATAAAGATTGCTACAAAAAACATGTGGTTATTCCTAACTTGACATGGTATGTTATCTTATGCTGTATTAAAAATTGTTTGGTTTTAAATAAACATTGCTATAAAAATGTGTGGTTATTTTGTTAAACATACATACATATATATACATATCCACAGTCATTTGTTATGTTGTATGAAAATTTTTCTTTCCAATTAAGATTTCTAATTTTTGTACTTTATTGTACAGCTTTTTATATTTTATTGTAAATGATTTTTGTTAACAATAAAGATTGCTACATAACTTTTACTAGTTTTTGTTATTTGTACTTATTGCACCCTAATTTTGCTCTGAATTCACCCTTATTGCATCCTTAATGTGTCCCTTATTGCATCCTTAATGCGTCCTTAAGTGCGCCTTACTACAAGATGTGATTGACATTATGACGTAGGCAACATATACAATGTGCCCTTACTGCATCCTAAGGCATCCTTATTGTGCCCTTATTTCGATCTGAATGTGTCCTTATTGCATCCTTATTGCGTACCTTACTGCATCCTTAATGCGTTCTTAAGTGAGCCTAACTTCAAGATGTGATCGACATTTTGACACAGGCGACATATAGAAGGTGACATGTTGTACAAGGCAACATGTTAAATTTGCGACTCTTTAACTTGCGACATTGTGAATGCGCAATTCGCATTGACGCAACCAAACAAATGCAATATTTTGTTTTGTTTTCTCCTTTTCTCTATAAAAATTTTATGTATATGCGGAAGTCAAACAAAATAGAACCAGCTACAGAGTGAGGCAGACTTGCTGTGTTGTTCTACTGTGAATTGTTTGTTAAATTGAGGCAGGAGAGGCTCATAGTGACTAGGGGTGGGTGAAAGTTGTCGTCGTCTTTCTGCGAGAAATCCAGCAAAACCACATTATTGTCCTCTTTTTCACGGAAAAATCCGCTTTTAAAACAGCGAGTAAAATATTTGCATTTTTTGTCCATTGGCCAAAATTCCCCGCCAATTTTTCAGAAAGTTTTTGTTCATTGATTTACGTTGTTTAACGTTGTATAACAGGAAGTGAAACACAATAGAAGCAGCTACAGAGAGAGGTAGATGTGCTGTGCTGTTCTGTTGTTATTTGTTTGTTAAATTGAGGCAGGAAAGGCTCATAGTGACTGCTATCACTATGAGCAGTAAAAGGAGGAACTGGAAGGACCCTTACAAGTCAGTGAGAAGAGGAAAGGAGGGAACACACCTGGCGCAAGCGCCAAGCTGCTTGGTCTTCATGTTTGCTGCTTGCTTGGTGGTGTTGCAGACTCTGGGGCCTTTAGAACAGGTGTAATATATATATATATTTTAATTGTATTTAGGATTTATTTTGTATTAACTGCCCCCCAATCCCAGTAAACAAACCCCCCAAAAAACATTCCCTGTTCAACCGATTCTTTACCCACATTCCACCAACAGGCACCCTTATGCCCTTTTTATACTATGACTTTGGGAAATAAAAAAATATGTGCTATGAATTGTGTATAAATTCAATGTTCTCATTGATTTCAATGGAATGAGCAAGGCAAAAAAAGAGGAAAATCTGCACTTCTCGCTGGAAAGTATTCGCCAAGCTGGAAGTTCATTATTCACCGATTTCAGTTTGAGGTGAAAATTTTCACCCATCCCTCACTCTGTTAGCTGAGTTTTGTTAATTCCTCCTACACAGCTGTTTCTGTTTCAGTTAATGATTGTGTTTCAATCTATATATTAAATTATCATTATCACCTGTATGATATAATTGTTTAATCATACACCTGACAATGCCTACAAAATTCCTGAGTTTGTGCAAGTATTAATGCTGTTTTGAAGGGCAAAGGACAGTCACACCAAATATTGACTTGATTTAGATATTTATTCTGTTCTCTCACTATCCATTTTGTTAATTGATGAATATAAACTATTAACAAGTCTATTTTTTTAAAGCATTTTTGCTTTACATTTTTTCATATCTGCCTAAAACTTTTGCACATTACTGTACATACTGTAGACAATGGAAAAAAGAGAAAGAGCGGCACTATACTAAATCAATCATTGTAGTTTACTTTTCACTCATCAAACATGTAAAGAAGACACTGTGCTGGGGGATGTGGATTAACCGAAAACATCCAAGGAAAAGCTCAGGAAGAGAAGATCCTCCACACATGTTAGAATCCTTTAAAAACATCTCTTTATTGAAGACTCACATGGAACATAAGAGAGCAATAGTCTTATGTGTTTCGGACACACGGTGCTTACTCATAGACTCATATACTATGAGTAAGCACCATGTGTGCGAAATGCGTGAGACTATTGCTCTCTTATGTTCCATGTGTGTCTTCAATAAATAGACGTTTTAATGGATTCTAACGTGTATGGAGGATCTTCAATTCCTATACTGTAGACAAGGCATACCATTTAGGAAATAAGACAGCCCACTGCATCAATGAGGGGTAAGATGCCTTTCTACCCTTAACCTGGTACACAAGTGTATCTAGAACATGGTGCTAAAGAAAAAAAATATAAAACAATGCAGAATTTTCTACTACATTTATTATCAGATGGTTTCCTGAGATAAATAACACCCCAAGAGTAAGAGATGATTTACCATAAGGCATGCCAATAGCAGAAACTACCTGTACCAAAATTATTTATTTTTCTTACATTCTTCAAATATGTTCTGTCTACGTTAATATAGCTATAACAACTATATATATGATTAAATGGTTGAAAAGTTATATCCATTGCATCAAATTAAGAATTACTTGCCTTTCTACCTATAGCCTGGTGTGCACAAATATTTCCATAAGATGAGGCTAAAAAATGATTTTTTTTACATTTCTACCCCTTCATAATATATGGGTGCAGAATCACAAAACCATGTAATTCCCATTTTCTTTTTTTTTTTTTTTCAAATATTACAACATATGTATTTTTGCTAGGTAATCAGTTAATCACCCATCAAAAGTATTTTTTTAAGTACTCTCAGTTGAAAGAGGAACAGATATCCCCTTACTGTGTATGTGTGTGCATATATGTGTGTGTATATCTGTGTGCATATGAGTGTATAAATATGTTTCGGTGTGCATGTGAATGTGTGTCTACCTGTGTAAGCATATACATGCATACATACACTTTTGTGTGTGCCTATGCAAGTATATATGTGTGTGCATGTATGTGTGTGTGTACAGGTGCATGAGTGTGTTTATGTGTAAGATCTCGGTTACTAACACACACACACCTGTTAATTAAGCAATTATAGCTTGTTGTATGGTCACTAGATCACCCAGCATGCTCATTATTAAAGCGTACCCTTGAATGAAAGAGGGGATAGTTTCATAAAAGTGCATTCTGTAAGAGAAATTAGGATATGGGCTATTAAAGAGCCCCTCTTAAACCCCCCCTATGGTCAGTTCTGGTTCACCTTCTGCAGACGAGAACAGCGAACTGAGAAAAGTTGTGCAATTTTAGGAAAACATAATGGTTCCTGAGGCATAAATTACATTTCCCATTGATAAAGCAATGAAAATTATAGGCATCTTTATTTTTTTCCCAGTGGTTGCCTTCATTTCCTCTAGAATTACACTTTTCCTTAGAATATCAGCCTCTCTATTTTCAAATCTCTTTTTTCCTGAAGATAAACAATAGAGGAAAACTAAAAATGAACCAAAGACAGAATGGTAATTGGAATTAGCTTGGGTTATGACTAAGGCAGTGGTTCTCAACCGTAGTCATCAGTAAATGTAAACGGCCCAAAAAGGGAAGATTTTGCTGATTAAAAACAGGCAAGCTAATTAGAATGATTGTGTCTCTAATTAACTCACCTGTTCTTAAGTCATAGCTGTTAGTGGTCTCTCAGGAATTGGGTTGAGGAGTGAGGATGAGGACCTCAGTAGCTGAGAATTAGGTCTAAAGAAAAACAAAAACAGATGCTTAGTGCTAATACAGAGAAAGTTTGGTGACCTGAAGCTGAGCTTCTCTTAGAGCTGGTTCCTAGGAAATGTTTACATATACAAAACACAAATACACATAAACTATATACATTTCTTCAGTATATATCTTTGGTATTGTTCTTCTCTGTCTTTAATAGCAGTGGACTAAGATATCTGCAAAGGTCTAATTCACTATCCCCTAGTTGAAAAGAAAAACTCTTTTCCTGGTCACTACAGTCAGCATTCACAAAAGGGCAAAAATTTCCTCTTTCAGCCAATAGGTTAGGAAACAACACTCGCCAAAGTTATAAATTACTTTTCCCCCCAGGGCCAACGTATTTTTGTTTCCTGTCCTCTGGTGATGAACGACTCATCCCTTTAGTGGACTTTATTAGTTTTTGCTTACCCCAGGGTTCTTTATGTCACAAACCGATACCAGGTCTCTTACTCACTGGTAGTCTGGAGCTTCAAGTTAACGTCTCAAACCAGGGATAATGGCATGGGAGGCTTTGTTAAGAGGTGGTGGATCTTGGACCATGCCATTATGCCAATTTTCTCTTCTTCTTCTCAGCTTGAGAGGAGGCTATTTTGGCCACATGGAGCAGTTAGGTAAGATATGTTCCCCATACAGCTTTACCTTTCCCAAGATGGCATTGGTGACATCATCCTACAGCCTCCGTACACATGCACCTTGTAGTCCCAAGATGTCACCAGTTGGCATTCTGCTTTTCAGAGATTCTCTGTTACACACATTGAGCTTCTTTAAAGATTATATTTAAGGAGTTATCAGGATCCATCTGTTCAGATGTACTGCTGCTCTGCCCCTCCTTCTCAGTTCCTGTGAAAGCTTTGAGTACATTTTCTGACTAGGTGCTTGTTGTGGACCAGGAACCAGACAGGACACAAAAAGGTAAAATGCAAAACTACTTTAATAAAGTAACAAAAAATAAACAAAACAGAATCGTGATCCAAGAGTATAAACCAAATGACAAGCCAGGGTCAGGAACCAGGACAGGTACTCAGCCAAGCCAGAGTCAGGAGAAGGGGTGGGCAAAACATTCCGCCTCAAACTGAAATTGGCGAAAAATAGCACTTTCCACTTGGCGAAACATTTCCCGTGAACTGTGTCGATTTTCTGCTTTTTTCACCCATTGAAATCAATGGGAACATAGAAGTTACACACAACACATTACAAATAATATTTTATTTCCCAAAGGCACAGTATAAAAGGGGCATGAAGGTGTCTGTATTGGTTGGGCGTGGGGAAAGAATCAGTTGAACAGGGAATGATTTTTGGGGAGTTGTTTACTGGGATTGGGGGGCACTTAATAAAAAAAGAAATCCTAAATAAAATAAAAACCATAAGACATGGTATAAATGGGTCTGAGGAGGTGAATGAATGAATCATTTGAACAGGGAATTTGTTTTGGGAGGGTTTCTTGACTGCTATTGGGGGGACAGTTAATAAAAAAAGAAATCAATAAAGTAAAATAAGACATTTGTATTTAAAGTGACAGAGACAGGAACTCCCTGACATAAGCTGCCACTGGGGTGGACTAATACTTGACTTTATAGAATATTTTGAAGAGGATGATTTGTTTGATTTGTTGTTAGAGGCCTTTGTAGGACTTAGACTTATTAGGCCCAAGCCCTGAAGAAACAATGATTTGTAGGACTTAAGCTTGTTTGGCACAAGCCCTAAGGATTGATTTGTAGGACTTTGGCTTGTTAGAAACAAACCCCTCAAAAATTGTTTGTTTGTTTTTTTGTAGGACTAGTTTTTTTCTTTTATTTATTTATTTTTTTCAAAACACAAGCCCTGAGAAAAAAATAAAAATGCCCTACTGGCCTAATGCCAACAGGTCATGTTGGCCAGTGGCCACTGTCAAATGTCCTCCTTAGTCCTGAGTTGCAACTGCTGTTCATACTGCTGCTGCTGAGTTGTTTAAGCAGTAGGCTGATTAGCCAATTGAAAGGGAATGGGATCAATAATAGTAGTAACGGAAGATGGATGATGAAGGTTCCATTTGCCACAACTGGTGCCAGTGATGCGCCTGAGGCAGTAGCAGCAGAACAAGTAGCCCCCAGTATTTGTGGAGAAAAGTACAAGTTGGCCATTAAATCTTCTCCACCTGCCCCTCCTCCAAAATCATCATGAGTGTGTTGTTATTAGAATATATTTTTCCCTTGAGAAAAGGAGCAGTGGGTCTCCTCAGCAACTGCAATGTGCACAGTATGTGTGTGGTAAATAACATCTGGGGGCACAACTGTATCCAAACACCATGACACCCTAAACCAAGTACTGCCACTGTCACTGTACCCCTTTTCCACACCCGCTAAGGACACATGACAACTTGCTGACAGTTTAATAGCAGTGATGAACCCTCCCTTCCACAATCTTAGCATATTCTGCAGGATGGAATCTCCTCAGATGCTGCTTGATGCACTGATTGCGATTCTCCTCCACCACACTGGCATGTGAGGTCAGTGCACCACACAGTGTGCAATGGGTAGAAACGAAATGCCACATCCTAACATCAACAGAGTGGCTATCATTTGGCAGGGGAGGTAATGAACGAGGAGGATTGGCAGACGATGTAGTTACCCTAGAAGGTGATGGCGAGCTAGTTGTTTCACTCGTCCTGGAACTTCCAGTCTCTGTCTGAGTTGTTCTGTTCCTCCTCTTCTTTGATCTCCGCCTCACCTCTTGTTGCCTTTCTGGTGAGTCAGGGACAGCAAAAGCGGTGCTTGATTTCTGTGATGGGTGTTTGGCTTTGACATGCTTGGAGTAAATGTCATGGTGTCTGTGTTTCATGTGTGATATGAGGGCACTTGTGCCAAGGTGTGTTCCCTCCTTTCCTCTTCTCACGGACTTGTCACAAATTGTGCACAGTGCCGCTGCTGATGACTGTACTGTACCTGCCCCAACAGAAAAATAGTCCCACACCCATGATGACTTCAGAGGGAAGGGGAAAGGTGGAGAAGAATGGCCTCTTTCATCTTTTCCTCCACTTTCCCCTTCATTGACTGTGGCAACGTATAATGTTGCTGCTGTTGCTGTTACTGCCTCAGAGTCAGCACTGCAACTAGGATCAGGAGTATTGCTACTGCTGGCAAGTGGAACCTGTCTTAGTCCGGCATCACTTGTTGGCCCCATTCCCACAGTGTCCACAGTGGTCTGTGGCACACTAACCTGCTACTCAACATCCTGCTGCCCTTGCATCTCAGCATCAGAAGGAATTAGAGTATTTGCAAATTCCTCTAACTCCAAGATGTCCTTGCCCATCCCCATTCCTGTCTCCCATTCCTTCTCAGTTTCTTCTAAAAACGCCATCAATGTCTCTTCCACCCCAGCTTCTCCAGCATCATCACCATCATCACCACTAGTCCCTACATGCTCTTGTTGCTGCTGCTGCTCTATTCCAGACATCTCACTGTTGTTTGGAGGAAGTGATGAGCAGTGTGACAGAGTGCCCCCTAATGTCACACTTGCATTTGCCTTTTGACCTGAAGAAGAAAGCAGACTTGCACTAGCAGAAATAACAGTAGGCACAGGCAGCCGATCTGTGCTCCTGTGGTGGTGGTGGTATTAATTCACAGCCTGCTCTCCTCCCCTAACACCTGTTCTGGCCTCTTCAAGTTCATGTTCCACCTGGACACTGTAGTGAAGAGAAGTGGAGGACTCCCAGTCCCAGGGTCAGGAGAATGGTGTGGGCTTCCTTGACCGCTAGTGTGGATGCTGTAAAATGTTTCCCCTACCACTACGGCTGCTTCACCATTACTGCTACTTCTAACACCAACCACATCAAGTTCAGCTGCAGAGTCTTCCTCCTCAGTCTCACAGTCACTAGTAATATCAGGATGTTGTTGATTACTGCCTTATATGAATGATTGGGTTGAGCGGGAGAACCCTACGCGTGGGTCCTGAGGATCCCTCTACTCAACCTGGTAGTAAGTGATGCTGTTTGAGGTGCTGAAAGGATCCTCTCCATTCCCCTACTGACCAAAAGGGGAAACAGTAAGAGAATGCTCTCAGACTCCAGGATCTGCTGGTGATGTGCAAGGGAGGGCACCCCTTCCACATCAACAGCACTTTTTATAACCTTTTATGCTAATGGGGACCTTCTCCTCCCCTTCCCTTGCACCCTTAACTTTTAGCACATATGGAGATGTGTGTCAACATTGAAAAGTCAAAGTGCTTTGAACACAAAATCATATTGCCACAGCATCAACCTTTAGTGCATCTATCCCTCTGTGTCACAATGCTCAGTTGGAGACTCAATGGAAAACTGTCCCCAAATGTGCAGATGATGTTCCCCAGATAGCGCACAGTACATGAGCCTTAATGAGTTTCTTTTTAGCTCTTTGAGTTCCAGAGGGGTATGCAACGCATACCCCTCTTGCACTCAAAGGGTTAAATATTTGAATTCCCTGATTTCCCTTTGTGTGTAAAAGGGAAATTAGTGTTACAGTTGTAATGCGTTGCATACCCCTTTGGCAATTATAGGGTTAAATATTTGAATTCCCTGAATTCCCTTTATGTGTAAAAGGGAAATTAGTGTTACAGTTGTTACCATATTAACCCTTTGAGTGCCATGGGGACTGCAAGCTTTACAGAGCAATACATTGAATATCCCTCTGGCACTCAAATGATTGAAATTGGCAGTTCTAAAATGTGCCATTTTAATGACTGTGCTTTTACGTCAATGTTCAGATATTCCTGGAACAGAATAAACAGTGATTTGCCACATGGCAGGAATTGTAAGCCAAATATCAACACAGCAACATTAAGAAGAACATATGCACAACCATATCCATATTGGTCTGTGCTGTCTGGTCTGTATCAAATACTGAAAAAATATGTTTATACATGTGTTTGTGACAATGAAATATATTTGTGTTTACTCATTTTTATTTGAGATACCAGTAATGCAATGCAAGGAATTTTGCATAATTTCTGTTTTAAGCCACTAATGGGCCCTGGACAAAGCATAAAATAGTGGGCCGTAAACCTCTTGACTAGGGATGCGCAAAAATATTCACCTCAAACTGAAATCGGCAAAAAATGGCACTTCCTGTACAAAGTGCAGTGTTTGTAGCTTTTTCCCAATTTTTTCATCTAGCTCATTGTGCATTGAAATCAAAGGGAAGAAACATTTTTCTCCACCAAATTAAAGTTTTTTCTAGTTTTCTACAGCCATTTAATAGGTTGTCAGTCTCTCACAGCATGCCATTCTGTATTTGTGAGAGGAGAGAGTAGTATGTTGTTTGAGCTAGAAAAAGATAGGGGAATCAAAGTTTAGTTTATGGAATCTTTTAGGTAGGATGTTTGTCCACTCTGGGGCATTCTGGGGAGAAGACAGGAGGAAGGAGGTTGACCCCAAATACTCCAAAATTCCATGTGACTAATTGGCAAGACTCAGGCAGCCGGGGACCTGTTTGCTTGCTGATCTTGCTGCTATTGTCTCTGTGCTGGAGAAGTCTGTTGAAAGAAGTTGTTGATTTTGTTTTTCAGTTACAATTTTGTTTTGGACAGACTGTGATAGTGATAAGACAGGGTGGACAACTTAAAAAAATAAATAAAAAAAAGAAAGAAACAAGGAACTAAATATATTAGGTGACAGACAGCTGACTGGGCTTAGGCAAGACATCAGTTGTGTTGTGTACTGTAGAGTAAAAACACATGGAGCAGCTGAGTAATGTCCAGCAAACGCACAAGGGGCAGGGGAAGGGGGAAGGTTGGAGCATTGCAGGGACATGAGAGTAAAGTAGTAGTTCATAAAGTGACTGCATAAATGGTTGCTGCGGTATGTGCAATAGATGATGATGATCCCTCTACTCCAAGGGAGGATGCAGTTTATCAAGTTCCCACCATAACTTCCAGCACCACCAGTGCCAGTACAAATAAAGAAGACATATAAGAAGAACATTGAAGATGACAAGTTGCATAATAGAGGAAGGTGTAGCAGCTAAACCGCCTGCTGCACCAGATAGTGAGACAAACAAGCATCAAAACACCTGTCCTGAAAGTAGTAGCAAACTTTGTTACAGTAAAAGTAAAAAAGAAATTGTTTGAGACCTCTAAAAGGAGGAATAGAAGAATAATGGAGCAAGAGTTGTCAGGGGCTGCTGATGCTGCTGAGGATGACTTAATGATGACTGATGATGATGCAGATCTAGAATATATCCCTCCAGCATCCTTCTCTTTTTTTCAGATACAGATGAAGTTGAGAGTGAGGATGATGATGACATGGCAATAAAGTTAGAAAGGCAAAGGCTGAATCTTTCACCACTGTAAAGAAGCACTGTGCCTGTCTATAAACCATCTGAGAAAGCCACTGCAAGTCCCACTCAACCACACACCCCTCTTTTGAGTACCCAGCACAGCAGTAACAACAACAGCAACACAGGTTCTTAACATCCACATTGTTAGATATGACGAGTATCTCTGCTGCTGCTGCTGTTGCTGCTGTAAGTGCTGCACCTTTGACTCCTAGTAGCTGTGACAGTAGAATTGAATCAACATCTATCCCCAGTAGTAGTAGTACCAGCAGCAGCATCTCTGGAACCCCTCAGTCCATGAAGTCCCCAGCATGGAGATACTTCACTCAGGATCCGCAAGCTAAGCATGTTTCTATCTGTTGCCTGTGCAAAAAGCACGTGAGTAGGGTGAAAGCAGGCTCACACCTTGGCACCTCCTCTATGAGATCCCACCTGAAGCATAACCATAGGGCAGAACAAAGGAGTATTAAAGTTATTTATGTGTCAGAGAGTATGCTACTGCCAGTGCCAACAGTTAGTTCACTCCATATAACACCTATGGCTCCTGCTGCAGAGGAATATGGTGACTCTGGCTTTGCTGTAGGAGATGGCAAGAGTCATAGATTGCCCACATATCCTGCCTCTACCACTACCACCTCCTCTAGTCATGTTATTAAAACAATAAAGTTCCAGGTTTCTTCTGCCCTGTCCTGCCAACCACACTGACTGAGTTCCTGGGAAGGAGTCAAAAACTCCACTAAAACAATCCCAAAGTACACCTGTGGAATTGTAAGTTTGCCAAAATAGTGGCATTGGACATGCCACATTCTTTTGTAGAAAATCAAGGTTTCAGAGAACTGATGTCATGTGTAGCTCCACATTGGAATATACCAAGCTGCAGTTATTTTTCCAGGATCACTGTGCCTGAATTGTACAAGTAGGTGATAAGTGTGGTGGGCAAATGACGTATGGCAAGAAAATCCATTTGACAACAGATATGTGGACAAGTGAACAGAGCACAGACTATATGACTGCAACTGCTCACTGTGTTTCCCTCTCAGCACCAACTGTGGACAACTCTAGCATACAGCATCAGGTGAGAGCCAGTAATCGTGCTTCTGATCTCACTGTGTGATTAAAAGGCAGCAGCAGGATTGCCCATACCATTGTCACGCCACCTTGTGCATGCAGAGTTTGACAGACAGTCTCACAAAGTTGTAGATGTTTTAAGTAAGCTAGAGCAGGTGAAAGAGAAATGGCTTGTACCCCACTCCTTAAAATCTGGTTTTATGTCTGCTGATAAAGACTCCAACATAATTGCTGCTTTGAGAATAGGTAATATGGTGCATGTGCCCTGCTTTGCCCATGTGCTAAATTTAGTTGTGACCAGATTCCTGGCAGAATCCAAAATCCTCAAAGAGATGACTACTATTGCCTGCAAAATATATGCCCATTTTAGTAGCTCCTACAGTGCACACAACACTCTATATTCCATAAAAGAGCGTAAAAATCTGCCCCATCACCAGCTGAAAATAGAGGTCCCTACCAGGTGGAATTCCACTATGTACATGCTAGAGCATTTGTACGAGCAGAATAAGGACATTAATGAGTACACCATGCAAAACTGGAAGGCTCTGGAGGTAGCCTCTTTGTCAACTGGCCAATGGCATCTTATGTGCGATGTATGTGAGCTGCTGAAACCCATTGAGGAGGCAACCATGCTGGTGAGTCGCACTGGGGCAAGAATTTGTGAAATTCTACCACTGATATTTTTATTGCAGAAGAAAATGAGGAGAATGGCTGAGGATTCTTACAATAATGACAACAAAGACATGCACCAGCTGGTAAATGACATGTTAACATGCTTTGAACAATATAATTGCATAGGGTCTATTAAAAGCAATGAGGAATACATTCGTGCCACTTTTCTGGCCCCCCACTTCAAACACAAAATTTCAGAATTTCTGACGAACAGCAGCAGCTCTCTGAGGAATCGGATTCTGTCAAGGAATATCGAGATATGCTTTTTAATTGAGTGGAGGGTTGCATTGTGGAGGATCAGAGGGAGATAGTGAGGGCACAACAAACATCTAGACAGTATAGTGAACAGGAAGGCAGCAAAGCATTTTAACCAGTAGAAGCAGTACATCATCAAGCAAAATATCCTATTTGGAACACAGGGCAATTCATGGGTCTGCAAAAACCCAAAATTAGTGATGGTGGAGGCGGCATATCACTTTGGGACTTGCTCCCTGAGTATGGGTTTGTAACTGACACACAGGAACACCCCGTAGCTGCTAGAAGTGGTTTTACTGCATGTGAGATGGTTTCTGCATACTTGCAGGATGGCTATGTTCTAGGCAGAAACAATGACCCCCATGAACTACTGGCAAACAAAGCAGTGTGTGTGGCCAGCATTGACACGTACTGCAGTGGAAACCCTTAGTTGTCCTCCAGCAAGCGTTGAGCTTGAAAGGGTTTTCAGTGCAGCTGATTACATTGTCAATGACTGCAGGACACAGCTATCAAGCAGCAATGTTGGGAGACTAACAATGAACCAACATCTCATACCATTTGAGTATCAGGTAGCAGAAACCACACATGACAGAGAAAACCAGGACAAATATATTAACAGCAGCACAGATGAGGAGGTGGAGGAGGGATGTGAAGAAGGGTTGCCACCATCTACCCCATTTGGGACCAATGCTATGACCAAAAAGTAATGTGTATCAATAATATGAGAAGGAGGCTAGCGATTTGATGCAAAACATGACAATAATAAAAAAAAAATATATATATATATATATATCTTAGCATCCATCGTGATAATAGCAATCTTTTTTCCTTTCCTGTTAAAAGTGCAAATTCAAATGTATATCTTCCCATCATTTTCAGCTTACAGTAAATTAACTTTCTGCACTTACACCTAGGTACTCACAGCACTAAGTACTTACACCTGTACCATCTTCACATAATCCTGCATTTCCACACCCATAGTAACAGATTTTGATAGCAGAAAAGCACCATCTGGTCCATCCAGTCTGTCCATTTTCCTATCTAATTAAAATACAAATCTTGCATACTTTTTAGAATAGACTTATGAATTATGAATCCCTAACAGAATTTGTCACTAACAGCTCTGCTGGAATGCTATTCTATAAAAGTATCACCCTTTCATTAAGGTATTATTTACACATGTTCCTTTTGAATTTTCTGCCCTCTCACTTTATAAAATGTTTCCCTCCTGATCTTGAACTATATTAAATATTTTGAATATTTAAAATGCTCTATCCTATCACCACTCTGCCTCCTTTCTTCCAAACTATATCTATATTAATCTGTTCTGCTACCCTGTGTAATGAACTCACTGCTCTTCTTTCACCCTATAACTTTTAGTCCTGCAATCTTGTTCTAGTGTTCCTCTTTGTCTGAAAAATGCTTCCCTCAAGAAATGTATATATTCTTTAATAAATTTAGAAGCTCTATCATATCCTCCCCATTCCCTCCTCTTTTCAAAGCTATATATCAAGGTTTATCCTTGTAAGGTTTGTCATGAATAGGATACACCATTTTAATGGGTCTTCTCTGAACTGCCTCCAGTTTATTATTGTCTATCTGGAGATGTGGTCTCACTACAGGTGCGGCTTTATCAGTGATCTATAGAATAGTATTGGTACCTCTCTTTTTCTCCTACTAATGTCTCCTCGTATACAAACAATAACTCAATTTGCTTTTACCAGTACTTTACTACTTTGCTGTCCTGCCTTCAACTCATCTCAAATAACTACTTTTACCACTGATGTTTTTGTCAGCATGGTACCATTAAGCCTTTATAGTACCTCTAGGTTTCTTTATCCTAAATGCATTATTACTTTCAACTTTTACATTAAATGTTGGATCCCATATCTTTGTTCATTTATTTTTCCTAAATCCTTGTGCATTTGGTTTATTCCTACTGGTGAAGTAACCCTGTTATGTTGATTTTTGTATCATCTACAAAAAGGCACACACACAATTATTCTTTATTACTAGTATTCTTTATTTATTGAGCACCAACATTCTGCAGCACTGAAAAAAACGGAGGAGAAAGTAATGAACAAACACATCCAGGAACAGACATTAATAAATGGTAGTGAGGGCTCTGTATGCAAGAGCTTACATTCCACAGGATGAAGGAACATAAGAGACAACATGGCACAATACTGGGCCTTCTGCATAAATGAGAACTTGGAACAATTATGGAGCAACCATCTGCACAACAGGAGAAAAATAAAGGTATGTGTTGATTTAAATTGGTCTTCTATTCCCTTATATATATATAATTTTTCTGGGGGAAATAGAATAACAGCGAACAAAAGTTCCATTGTCACTACATGAATACAGAGAGTGTCACAGTCATTGCATGGGACTGGGGCTGGAGAGACTTGTGGAATAAGGAGAGAAATGTAGAAGAGAGTGAGCTATAACTGTATGATAGACAAATTCATATGTAAGTCTTTCTAGTACACACAGTAATTGCATATATATACCTGTCGGATGCGTGTATCAGAAGGACCTTACTAGGTAGAAGTCCATCACACATAATTATACAGATAATATAGATGTACCTGACAGCGGTATGATGGACATCAACCTAGGTAAGTCCTTCTCTTACACCCACTAATTATATAGAGTTACCTGACTGATATATGTTGGACACCTAAATAGCTAGGTCCTTCTGTTACTCATAGTCTGGTTGGGGATGATGGGAATTGTAGTCCCGAAAAGAGAATGTGTCAAAGCTTGCTTATCCCTGTGCTAGAAAAAGAGGGCAGTGAAAGGTGGAAGACAGAGCAATTTAGCAAAAATTCTACTTTTCCAAATGGAACTAAATCTGGGCAAACACTCTTCATTTTGCTTGGTACAGAAGTAAATTAACTGAAAAAAATATTAATTCAGTTATTTTTTCATATTTTTTCAGCTCAGACCATTTTCACATTTGTCAGTGTTCTTTTATGACTACATTAAATATCACTGCCCTTTTAGATAACAGGAAAGCAAGACATACAAGACTGTAGTCAAATTTTATATGATCGTATAATTTCTGTTTTAGATAATCAGATGGTACTACTACATATCTCTCTACAGGAAACCTAAGATTGGCTTGGTGAATTGATACAGGAATCAATAAACTGTTCTTTGTTGAAAGACCCAATGCTTCCTGCACAGATGGATATCCAATCGTTTGTGCACACAGAAATCTCTATGTACATTAACATCTAAAGGTCACTTGATAAATCTATTATGATATTTTACTGCATGCTCAGGTTGAGCAGATGAAGATAAAATGTATCATAGTAACATAAATGTAGTTGAAAAAAAGACATAAGTCCATCAAGTTCAGCCTTGGCTGTATCTCCTTGTGGGTAAAAAAAAATTCTTCCTGACTTCAAAAAGCCACTGCATTTCTCCCTTACTGTTGAAAATTCACTGTATTAGATGTAGTTAAACATTCCTTTCCTCCAGTCTTAATGGATGCCCAATTTGTAAATTGTAATCATATCCCCTCTTTGACACCTTTTTCTCTAAAGTAAGCAAATAACAACTTAATAATAATAATTATTATTATTATAATATAGTATTCTTTCTTTACAACCTGCCAGTGAGATAACTCCATTTGGTAATGCACCAGCTATAGAATCTGTTCAAAACTCAGGGTCCCAGGTTCTAGTTCTGGCAAGGTCAACTCAACCTTTCACCCTTCTGAGCTAGATAAAATGCATACCCAGAGCATACTTGAAAATGAGAGACAATCTCAATGTATCCTTCCTGCTACTTTCACAAAAAAAAATCTTCTGATCCCCCAAATGTTTTGCATATGTCTGTAACGTCTGTCATTCTGTCATTATTTATTTATGCTAAAAACAATTTCTTCTGACCACCAGAGTGACAGACTGTGAAACTACTTCTGAAGGACTATCATTTTCCTTTTTTGCATACAGAATTTACTGTACTGTTATAATTAGCCATTTCATCCTACTGTTCTGGAAAACATTAAGACTTTTTGCATCAATATAAGAACATATACTGTATGAGCTCTTAACTTTATGAGTAAAACCAACTGGACCATAGTGGAGAAAAAAATCCCATTAAGGTAAGTGGAGATTTTAAACATTTTAATTTTAAAGAGGTCTCCAATACATTATAAGGCAATGCATTTGATACCAGTCTAACATTTAGGGTCCTAAAAGCCCCAACTGGATCCCCAACTGGATTAATAGGAATTTGGAGAATATATATTTAACCATTATAGTCCAATTGTTTTACTTCAGAATGTCTCCATTTTTCTTTTGAACACAACGGGTGTTATGCATTAAAGCGTGAAAAAAAGATGGTAAAGCAGAGATGACTTCACCAGTGATATCAGTTTTCCAGTTCCTATGTTATTCTATGGAACCAGTGCACTAAGATCTCCAAAGTTCTAGAAATCTTAGTGAATTGGCTCCATAGATTAACATAGGAATTGGAGATGTGCTACCACTGGAGAAGTTATCTCCGCTTTATCACCTCTTTATCATGCCTTAATGAATCTCTCCGAAGGTTGTAAGTCATAGATATACCTCTTTTAAGATAGGATAAAGAACATTAGCCCTTTTGTATTTATGGGATCAAACCATTAGTGTAGGATGACATAATATATACTGTACTATGGTTATTTTATCATACCAAGGAAGAACTTATATTTCTATTATTAAAAAGACAGACAATCCCTTTTGGTCTAAACATATTCTGCAAATGTGTAAAATCATATTGCCTTTACTTTTTATTACTGTTTCACATTTACTTGATATCGAGCTCCCTTGGTCTCTGTTTCCAGAGAGCTTTCATTCAGGAACTGTGAAAGCCAAGATATTTATAAAAGATCTGCCTTCAGCTCTGAGCGAGCTGCAAGCAAAAGAGGAAAACAATAGTAATAAATAAAAAGTGTAGGCAATTGCCACTTGCAGAATATGTACAGTGAAAAAGGAGGTTGATTGTCACTTTGAATTGTCATTATCCACTCAATATTATTTTATATTGATACATATATATATATATATATATATAAAATTTGTTACACTGTACATACAGCACACATAGTAAGTCGATTCTTAAAATTCACAGTTTAGGAATGGATTCAAGTTAACAGGATCAGAAACTGTCAGAATGACAGGTGAAAGTGTTTCATAGTCTACAGAATACAATCAGAGGAAGGAAGGGTTACTACTGGGGTGCCTCAAAGATTAGTGCTTGGTCCTACTCTCTTTAACATCTTCATTAGATTCAGATGACACAAAGATTTGTGACACTCCAGGAGGAATAATCCAAATGAATTGTGATTTAGGAAAACTGGAAGAATGGTCAAGAGTATTGGTTCTAAAGTTTCATACAGAGTGCAAGATAATGCATTTGGAGCAAAAAAAATGAGATAGAACACAGGCTTCATGGTACTTTGCTGACATAAACAGCAGAGGAAATAAACGTGGGTATCATTATTTCAGATGTAAATAAGTAAGAAAAGCTAAGCAGGTACTGCTGTGTAACGGAAGATGTATTAGTAGTTATAAGAGAAGTATTAATGAGACTGGTACAATCTCACCTATAGTACTTTGTACAGTTCTGGAGATAACATTTCCACAAGGACATTCATAAATTAGAGGCAGTTCAAAGAAGAACCACTACATGCTGTATCCTAATTATGACCAAATTGACTCAAATACCTTGAAATGGATAGCTTTGAAAAGAGGAGGGAATGGGGGCATGATCTATTAAAGAATGAATTAAATTCTGGAGGGAAGTGTTTTCCGAAAAAGAGGAACACTACAATAAGGAAATAAAGTTAGAGGGTGGAAGATTCAGAAGTAACGTAATACTTTACAGAAAGGGTGATAGATTCATGAAAACCAGTCAAAGTGATAGTAGATAATGCAGTAAATGAGTACAGAAGTGCCTGAACTAGCCATACGTTTATTCTGAGAACTGTGTACGATTACATTTTATCTGGATAAGAAAATGGGCGGACTGTACAGCTCTTATCTGCCGTCAAAATCTATGTTTTTATGATCATGTTGTTTGTCAATGTGATTGTAATTATCTGACCAAGGATTACAAATATCCCTAAATATTTTTATGAACATCAGTGTATATTTCTAACAAACACAGGTACTCATTTATATCGCTTTAGTGTTTGATCTGATTTATACTTTAAAGAGTTAAATGTAATTTGGAATTGAAGGGCTTAATTAAGGAACAAACCAATGGTATCACCAGAAATGGAAAATACAATTCTTTAAAATGGGGGTTTTAACACAGGGGAGGATGCAATAAGGTGTGATGAAGGCATGGTATAAAGGAAATGACTTATTCAGTGTAACAAACTCTCCCGTTTGTATGTTCTTTAATAGTCTATGCACTTCAGTCTCTCAATATCTCTCTATCACACTTTAGCGCATAACTCCTAGATACATTGCAAACAAAAAGCCATGGGGGGGAGATTCACTAAGTAGTGATAAAGAGGTGATAAAGTGGAGATGACTTCTCCAGTTTATCACTTCTCCAATTCCTTTGTTATTCTATGGAGCTTATGCACTAAGATTTCTTAAACTTTGCATAGGCTCTATAGAATAACACAGGAACTGGAGAAGTTATTTCCACTTTATCGCCTCTTTATTGCCACTTAGTGAATCTCCCCAGTAGTCTGGAAATTAAATAAGCACACTTCTGGAGCAAAACCTACTGTTCTATATGAGACAAAAAAAATCCCATTATTTTAAATACAATGTTAATCCTTTGAGATCTAGAGTGGTCTCAGATGCATTACAATGCATTTTGGGGAATTTTTTTCTTATATATGGTGCAGTAGGTGTACTTCTGAACTGCACACCTATAGTACTCATATTTTTTGTAATAAAAATATTTTACTTTTAAAGAAATATGTGTAAAATGTTTAATTCTTAGTTTATCTTGCCATATCATAATTTACAGTGGGAAGCTGTAGATTTTTGGGGTCTAAAATACAATGTTGGCAAGAAGCTAATTTGGTTTGAATAGCAATGAAAATGATAACTGGAATGAAAGAAGAGCTTGTTCCAGTCCATTAAATATGGTTTTACCCTCTAACAAATCCTGCAGCTAACGTTAGGACAAATTCCACATTTTCTATCACAAATAATCCTTCAGTACTGAAGGAGCAAGGAGATACTCTTTGCAATCCAATGTGCAATCCAATGTTTCTATTCTGAGCTCCTAAACCCTTTGAGTGCCAGTGGGGTGCGCAACGCATTGCTTTGCAATGTGTTGCATACCCCGCTGGCACTCAAAGGTTTAAAGGGATAGTAATGTTTCACAAAACCAGTAGCTCCAATTAATCTTCACCTTGGAGAGTGTTATTTCAATACTGTCAGAGTTGTAGTTCAAGAGTAACTGAATGATAAAGTATCCCCCTCCCACCCCTTTTACCTAGTGTAAGCCACCTCCCTCAATGTGGAATCTGGTCCACAGACCAGACAGCTCACAGCAAGGGACAATCTTCTTACTGTGAGAACAATGAAAACCCTGTTCCTCTTGACAGGTTTTTCCCTTATACTAATTGAACATTGTCTCTCTCTGCAAGCGATCTGGACACCACTTTTCTGTTCTGAGGTGAGCAGTGTTACATCAGTAAAAGAGGCGGGAGGGGCATACCGTGTCATTCAATTACTCTTGAACTACAACTCTTACAGTATTGAAGTTACACTCTCCATGGCCCAAATACTATGATGATTAATTGGAGCTGTTTTTACTGTGAAACATTACTATTCCTTTAACCTCCTTGAAGACCAGAGAATAAAACAACACATTGCTTCACAATCAGTTGCTCACCCTTCTGGTCCTTAAGGAGTTAAAAGATTTTTGCCTCTGTTAACTCTCTAAACGGATGTAATTTTAAAGACAAAGGACCATATTCAAGCTAATGATGGGCAATTCTAGAGAAAATCAACTACAACAAAGAGGGCAAGTGAGAGTTGTGAATGTTTTAAATGGGTCTTTTAACCCAATGAACACTAGATATGTCTTCATTTTATTGTTTTCCAATTCAATGGAGGTCTCAGTAGCACCTAAAGGGTTAACAAATCAATTTAAATCAATGGGAATTTGGGGAATTGTATTTGACTCCTATGATTCAGTTGGTTTTCCCCAAAACTGCACATTTTTAGTTTCCTGAATATGGACCACCATAGGTGTCTGAGAATCCTTCCGTTTTGAATGTCTCTTAATCTGTTGATTAAATGTTTCTTAATCTGTTTAACAGATTGATTTACCCAAGTAGATGTCTTTTATATGGTAGTCATACATATCTGGCTATAGCAGTGTATCCATAGCAGGCAGGATTTGAGGATTACCTTGCTAGATCACTGGTGAATTAATCAAATTAACTGAACCTCTGATTAACTCACCTGTACTCTAGCAAATCTTCAAATCCTAGCATTTTAGTGGGCCCTGAGGGTGCAGGTTGTGAACTATTGATCTATATAATGCTTTGCATTTTATTTGCAGTTCCCATGTCATGGGCCAGGCATACCCACATCAAGGCTGTGCTATAGCTGGGTCTGACCAGACTTAGGGGTAGATTTAAAGGCAGGCGTTAGTAAAAAAAAAAAAAAAAAAAAAACCCACTAATGGGTGCGTTAACGTCTTTAAGCCATTTAAAGGTCCATGTTAATAACAGCTAATGGCAGTTAACAAATCCTTACGGCCGATAGACTGACGTGCATTGAGACGCATGGAACAAGAGTCCCCAGAGCCATTTAAAGCCTTGCAGTACTGTTAACGACGGAAAAAAAGATACACTTAACGGACAAAAGGTAAGACCCACTCTTCTTAGCCGCTAGACACTTAACGGGTGAAACAAAACACCCGTTACATAGGAAACAGACAAAAGGCTTACCGCACAAGCATGTAAATGGAAAAATTAACCCGTTCAATGCCAAAATAACACAAAAACATGGACAGACACCACAAATCACTATCACACACAACAACAATCAACACCACAGGGACAAGGATCCCCCCAAAAAAACACCAACACAACATGGCATGGAACAATGTGGGTTATCACACAACACGGACACCTGCCAATACAAAACACCTATGCAACATCACCACACGATTCAGACGCAACCTGCACCCCACAACTTTACACCCGCAACTGACAGAGACACAACAATCAGAACACACCACATTTTAAAACACAGACACACCTTCAAACACTTACCTGGACAACAAACACATTCCCTTTGGTCATCACTCCCCTCATCACCACACCTACACAACGCCCTACCAGGTACTTAAAGGGACAGCTCAACACACTCACTTGTAGCTTGTTTTCCACTCAGTGAGAGAGAGAGAGTGAGAGAGAGAACAATAAGTATGTTGGGATTCTTATTGATGAGAAGACTGTGGAGAAGGCGTGCAAGGGCGAGAGCTAGGGAACACCAGCAAGTGCCAGGAACACCTGATCAGCACCCTTCACCTATTGCAAGTGAGAAGGCTCTGGCTCAACAGCCACACAGGAGCCCATCACCACCTGGAGGACAGCACCTGCCTGCAGATGCACAGCTGCAGCAACAGGATGCTCCACAGCAACAGGACGCTCCCCAGCTGCCACAGGGACCCCTGCAGCAGCAGAGGATGTATAGACGAACACCAAGGCCCAGGGTATTCCGCCCAAGGATCAACATCTTTGGAATGACTGATGATGAGGTGATTGATCTCTACAGGTTGAGGCCACACAGCATCATTGCATTGAGGTCATCAAGGATCAGGTGGATCCCATCTACATCCACAGCCATGTCCTATCTGGCCTGCAAAAACTCCTCTGTGCCATACACTTCATGGCAAGTGGTGCTTTCCAGTCCACTGAGGGTTACGCATCTGGCATGTCACAGGCCACATTCTCCAGAGTGCTGGCCCAGGTCTTGCCAGCCCTCAAAAGCAAGGCCAGTACCTACATACATTTCCCCACCACCGACATGGACTGGATACATCTCAAGCAGGGCTTTTACACAACAGGAGGCATGCCCAGGATCATGGGTGCTATAGATTGCACCTATAGCCGTATCAAAGCCCCAGCACGTGATGCACAGCTATTCATCAACAGGAAGAACTTCCACTCCATGAACATGCAGATGGTGTGTGACAGCAACATGAGGATCATGAATGTCTCTGCAAAATATCCTGGCAGCTCTCATGATTCGTACATTCTTCAAAACTCCAAAACTCCTCAGTACACAGAGACTTCGAGAATTAAACTTATACAGGGGGGATGGCTTCTGGGGGAGTTCACAATACTACATCACACCACATCCATAGGTGTACACACAACTCTGCTCACCATGCTCCTGACCCACAGCTAGTAAGTCCACAACACAAAACATCATTCACACAACATGTTCTCCATGACTCAACATGTCACTCACATTCCACAGGTGATGCTGGCTATGGCTGCAAATCCTGGCTACTGACCCCGATCGCCAATCCACAAACAGATGATCAGGAAAGAGACAACCAGGCTCATGGCAGAACGAGGAATGCCATTGAGTGGACCTTTGGCCTCCTCAAGTCCTGATTCAGATGTCTGGACCACTAGGGGGGAGCACTGCAGTATGCACCTGGAAAAGTGTGTGACATCATAATGGCGTGTGCAATAATGCAGAACATTGCAGTGGACACCAGGCTGGTGGATGATATCCAGGCCCCTCCCATACCTGAAGTGCCAATGGATATCGGCCATGTTGAAGGGACCCTGAGAGGGGGGCAGATCAGAGACAGGCTCATCACGGAACACTTTACCTTTGAGTATAACACAGGCATTCAAACAATCCATGCAAGTCCCCCATCAGTCCCTTGAATTGGTGCCAACACACTAAACACACTGCACATGATGTTCTGGTTCACCCCACAGGATCATTGACACAGCACTGCACTGGCAGCAGTCTGGACCAAAACATCATCCATACCATGGACATGGCATATTGTGTGTGGGAATTCCAAAACCATCTTCCATTCCCTCCTCCACGTTGACATACATACCTCAAGCATATCACACACACCCCCAGGAGAAACAAGGTACAGCACATAACCCATGTTCATCACCTTACAGGGCTTGATTGACAGCAACTAATGCGATTTGCCATGATCATAGCCAGAGCAACCATGGTAGCCTTGTAGGGAAAGAGTGTTATCCAATGCAATGCATTGGATAACACTCTGCCACATCAGGGGTTAAAGGGCCATTGGAGTCAATATGGGACTTGTACTTTGATAGAGCTGAGAAAAGCGGCAGAGAGTCATGAAACATGGCTCAGATCTCCAGGGACACCATGCTGACCTGTGAATGTGCAATGATATGTGGCCCTGACATGAATACATATCAACAAATATGTCCTAATAGTTCCATGCAACAAGTAAAATTGGGCTGCCACTGTTACTCTCACAGTGGCAGCTCAAATACATTAGTTTCATAGAGCTCTCAGAACATACTTGTTTATGGTTGTATTCATGTCAGGGCCACATATCCCTAGGGCTGCTGCACATTTCCTAAGTTCACCACATAATGAGTTACAGACGAATACACAACACATTACAAAGCAAAGGTTTGTGTACTCACATGTAATGAAAGAGATTGAGGGGGTTATGAAGTTGTTGCATGATGTCCTCTTGTCCCACAGGCATCCATAGCATGATCCATTCCTGAACTGAAGATCTTCCATGTGACTGGATTGATGTCTTGACAACACTTCTATGAAACTCGCCCCTTGCTGTTTTAAGTGATTGTGTTGGTGATGCAATGTTTGACCTGAGGTTCACAGCAACCTCTACTGGAACATTCTCATATAGACACAGAAAACATGAATTTGTGTGCTAACTTGTACAGTTAGGATGCTCATCTACAGAGCTGTCAAACCTTGTGGACAACACATGAGCAGGACAGTAGTGTTACTAAAGTAGTAAGATTTAGTTTCAAAGTACTCATACAAGTGTTTAATGCATATAGGCAATATACCCAGAAAACACATGTACATTCTAATGTACTTTGAAACACAGTAAAGAAGAACCATCACTATTCATTCTGTGTCTGTATGATGAAATGTTGGCTTACACATTTGTCAATGTGTAACCACACTCAAGGCTAGAGTATACCCAATACATGGGAAGGCATGACCCACATCACAGGAGTCCACTACTTGTTTGCCAGTGAGTGGACTCTGTGACGTATTCATGCAAACAGATGATGGCAGTGATACACTAATGTGTGTTGGGAGCGATAAAGAGGGGATCCAGGGTTCATACTTCCACAGTGATTTCATGTTAATGGTTTCTGTGTTGCTCAATATAATCAATGTTCTGAGGTGGCTTTAGTTTGACATATCTCAGTACATGGGCTACATCAACGAACAACCAGATTAAGTGGACAAGTGTTATCACTGGTGAAATGTGTTACAACCTTAGTAAAACAACAACTCAACTTACTGGAGAACCCAGTGCTCACTCCAGGGTTTCAATGTGTGTGCTACACATTGAAATCCTATGATGAACATTGGGTTCCCCAGTAAGTCAGTCGCACAATAAGAGTTTGAATCAAAGACTATTTGGCTGCATATTCCATCTGTCCTGCTTGTTAGTTCTTTATATAGCTGGTTATCCCCTTAAACACAACAAGTGATGCAAACGAATGTTCAGTATCGCACCAGTTGTTGTGCTAAGGGGTATGTTTTGTTGTTCAAATTCAACCCACAACATCGCCATATAACACTGTCTTATTATATGGCTCCAGGGATGGATTGCCGGTTGAATTTGGACAACGGTGTGTGTGTGAACCCATGTTGTAACATCCCACAAACATTTTACCTAGGCAGAAGTTGTGTTCACTGCATTGTTTGGCAATGCATTGGAGGCAACTCTGCCACCCAAACTACAACTAAATACAAAGCAGATCAGACAGGATTCAAAAGCACAATGTTCCTTTATTCAGGGGGAAGATGACAAGTTGGCAATTTTATTTTTTTTTTGGTGGGGGGGCTCAGACTGGGTGCCAGAGGTGGATGTTCTGGATGATCGCCTTGTCACCCTTTGACCCTTAGGTGTAGCTTCAGGGGTCACATTGGAGGGAGTGCTGGGTGCAGTGGACCCCTCTGTGGAACGCAGGTTCTCCCTCTCTAACCATAGGTTCTCCCTGCAGTTCTGCTCTCTCAACTCCACCAGCACCTGTGCAAACATGTCCATCACCCCCTTGTGGAGCTGATGGAGTTGAGTATTGATCCTTGAGACCTCCGACTCCAGGGCGTGGATCCTTGCCTCTATTCTGTTGGTGTTCCTCCAGGATTCCCTCCGGCTCTCGGAGTAGTCTCCTTTGTAGGGCCATACACTCTGCCTCCATCTCCATGGGGCGTGCTGGAGGTGGATGTGCCTGGTGACCCTGGTGCTGCTGTGTCCTCAGCTGCTGTGTCCTCAGCTGCTTTGTCCTCAGCTGCTGTATCCTGAGCTGTTGTGTCCTCAGCTGCTGTATCCTGAGCTGCTGTGTCCTCAGCTGCTGTATCCTGAGCTGCTGTGTCCTCAGCTGCTGTGTCCTCAGTTGCTGTGTGTGCTGTGTCCTCTGCTGCTGCTGCTGCTAAGTGTGCTGTGGCTGCTGCTGCTTTGACAGCTGTTGGAGTGGCTGGTGCAGATGATGGGTATATGCTCACCACATCAAGTGACTCTGAGCTGCCCACTGATGTTTGTGCTGCTGGAGGTGGTAGTGTGAAATCGTCCCTGGGTAGAGGGCGCTGGGGTTCCCCAATCAGGCCCAGGTGTTGGTAGTCCAGTGGCCAAGGGTCATACCTTGGCCACTGGTAGGTGCTTGGACCACACCTGAGATTATACCTTGGGCCATGCTGGGGAGCCATCCAGGAGGGTAGGTTTATCTGGGAAGGATATGGCCCATATTGGGTGGTGGCCACTGTCCCTGGCAGCCATTGCCTCCCTGGTCGTGGTGGTGCTGCTGTTGGAGGGTAGTAGCTGGTGGAGGTGGTTGGATACATCCACCTCTCCCTTTGTTGTATCCAGCCACTGTACTGGTGAGGTGAAGCTTGTAGTGGTGCAGCCTGTGGTGGAAAACAGCCTGTAGTGGTGCAGCCTTTGGTGGAACAGCCTGTAGTGGTGCAGAAGGTGGTGGAACAGCCTGTGGTGTTGCAGAAGGTGGTGGAACAGCCTGTAGTGGTGCAGAAAGTGGTGGTGCAGACTGTGTTGGAGGAGATGAGAATGGTGGGTATGGTGACCACTGGCTGGTCCCCTCCTCTGTGTACTCCTCACTGGGTCGTGACATAGCCTCCTCCATGGGCTCCCGCTGTGCTGGAGGGCCGTAAGCTGTGTGGAGCAATAAGATGTTGTGATTAGTGAACGTAGCCATAGGATTAAAGAGACAGTAATTCTTAAAATGTTGAAAAGAAAAGTATATGTTGTTGGGTTAATCCCCCTGAGTAAACAAGGGAACTCCCACTGCTGAAAGGTGTTTTATACTTAAGTTATTACAAGTAAAGGTTTAATTTTGAGGTGCAATATCACAGTGGCCTGAAATAGTACAGAGGGGCTATTGCAACACCATCCCATGTAGATTTCTGGTTCTGGGACCAGAGCTGTCCATATAATAGTGTAGTAACAGCGCCAATGTACAATTTCAGGCCACTGTGATATTGCCCCTGACATATCCAAGTTTGAACTGTGATTCCTTTTGAATGAAACACCTTTCAGCAGTGGGAATACCACTGTTTTACTCGGGGGATGAATCCTACAACATATATTTGTCTTTTCACATTTTAGGGATGACTATCCCTTTAATGGGATAGCAATGGCTAATTTCACCTTGATGTCATATTGTAGGCATTGTGAAAACAGATGTTGTTCAATGTTAGTCCTATCCCTCCTACCCTCATGGTTAGACAGATATTGCTCTATGTGACAGATGGAGATTTCAGTCATTTGACCACACAGAGCCTCTTCAGCAAAGCCAAATTTGTCACATTTCGAGATAAATACTTCTTTGGAATGGTCCACAAAGTGTGCTTGCAAACCATGCACACTTTGTAGACCATTCCAATTAAGTATTTATTGATCTCTAAATGTGGCAATTTAATTCTGTGGAATTGATTCAGGCCTGTGTGTTGCTCATACAGCCACTGTGATTTGTGACCTGCTCCATTCTTTTTGTGATTCAGTAAGCTGTGAAGTAGACCTGGTGAACTGAACACGATGCTGACTTCTCCAGTGATCTCATTTGCCCATTTGCAATGTTTTCTATGGAGTCTATACAATGGGACCTTTGCAACTTGATTCAAGTTATTGAATATTCTCCATAGACTAACATTGGGATTGGTGAAGTGAGGGTATGTAAGGGTTAATTTCTCTCCATCATCTCTTTTTCACCGCTTAATGAATTTCCCCTGTGTAGCATGTAATTGTTAGCCTATCGACTTGTGTTTGTTGTCTGATTAACCCTTTGAGTACCAGAGGGGTTGCGAAACCATTGTTGATCGATGCATTGATAATTCCTCTAGCACTCAAGGGGTTATGTGCTGGTTTCCCTGTGGGTACATGGGTGACATTGTGTAGGAACAGTTCTGATGTTTAATATACAACACCTTTATGAGCATGGTTTGTGTGTATCGTGTGCACAGCAACATGAGGGTTAACCAGGGAGTTGGACAGGTTTGGGCCTTGTTGAACCTTGACATTTGCCCTTGTCTTGTGTCCTGTTTTAACCCTCAGGGTGCTGTGTTGGTGCAGTTGTGTGGATGAATGATGGGCATATGTTGGAATGTGACTGTGTTTGTGTGTAATGGTTGTGTGGGTTGATGTGGTGTGTGTGGTTATGTGATGCTGCACTTACCGGTAGTGTGGAGGCTTCTCTCTTCCCCAGTGTCTGATCCTCCAGGGACCCCCTCTATGAGTGTGGCGGACATGTTCTGCCACACCATCTCCTCCCATCATCTGAAGGTGATTTGGACAGGTGGGCCACCTCCGGTGCCTCGGGCGTGCTTGGCAATTTCGGCCAACTTGTTCTTGACCACCCTCTTGCAGTCTCCCTATCTCTTCTTTATTGAGTCCACGTCCCTTCTGCAATTGGACACAGCATTCACCCGACTGCAGATCTGGTTCTAGGATGCCTTCCTCCTCGCTGACAGGCCAGGGATCTTTTCACTTGGGTGGAGGACACTATCTCTCACCAGGACAGCCTCCATGAGAGTCGTGTACTCCTCCTCGGTATATCAGGGATCCCTGATCCTGTACCCCTCAGCTCCAGCCTGCGAGGAGTCTGAACAAGACTGTCCTGCCTGCTCTGCCCCTGACTGTGTAGGGTACTCCTCGACAGTTATTCCTCATCCCACTGACACAGCTGACCCTTTCCTTTGTGTGCCTGCTCTTGTCCGGGTTCCCCTCCGCCCTGAGGATCTCCCTCTCCCACCCCTGCTCTCAACAGGGATGTCCTGCTTTCCTTCCTCCTCCTCCACTACTCTCCCCATCCCTCTCTCCTGTCTGCCTCTCCTAGCCATCATTCACCTACTTACACACAGGCACTCGCACAGGCCCTCACAGACACACTCGATCCCACTCTCTCTCTCTGTCACACTCTGTCACTCACAGATTCACACTGAGAAAATAAAGTTTAAAAAATATGTTAGGTGTTATAAAAAAAACACAATGTGTGTGTATGTGTACGTGTTAGTGTTTGTATGGGTGCATGTAATATGTGCAAAAGTGTAATATGTGTATAGTTATGTGCACCTCTCTCCAAACTCCACAAACTCCTACATCAAGTGTTCGCGCCTTTCTCTCTCTATCTTGATCCCTAGCCTCCACTCCTGGGTCCTGTGCCCTAGCTCGCTAAAACTCAAAAAACAGACAGGGTGTGACCGTTATTTTGGGGTATATATAGGTTTATTTGAACATTTTTGCTACTTTGGGGCCTTAGGATTGGCTGTAGGTTTGAATTTTGTTTGTGCTTCTATCAAGATTGCTAGCCAACGGCAGCCGTAATGTTACATTTTGACTTAAGTTGTGTTTTAACGGGTGTTTGGGAAGCACGGTGATGCGAAAACCGGTGCGACTTAGGTTTTTGTGTTACATGTTTTTGTTGTGCCTACGCTTGTTAGCTATTCTCATACACTTACTTTTAAATCCGCCATAATCATGTGTTAGTTGCGGCCGATGTGCTTTTTTTGCTTAGTGGCTGGCTTAACGCGAACCTTTAAATTTACCCCTTAATCTGGTGACCTTATGGTTACAGGTTGTGAGCTTTTCAGCTCAGTCAGGCTTTTTGAAGCAGCCTCATTCCTATTTATTCTAATTACCTTCTTCCTTGAAGTGTCTCTTGATTCTGATTGACTATTCACCTACTACTGGCACTATTTGGGAGGCTGGTAATTCTGGCCTACTTGAACACCTAATGCTCAGTTCTTGTGGTCTGTCCAGAGACAGCCTGTTTGCTTGTTTGATCCACTAGGTATGACTTTGACTTTGTACCTTTGTGGCCAGCCTCTAATCTCTACTGTGGACATAATTTGGAAACCAGTGTTTCCTGCCTCAACCTGGACCTGTCTTCTGTCTACTCTTCTACCTGCAAACCCTGTACCTTGTCTCTTTGGACTTGCCCAATGCAGATGCCCACTGCAAGGGTCTCTGTATTCTCCTTCAGGCCTTTCCATTAGTGTGATTCTGAATGGGTGTGCACCTCACTTCAAGTAGACTACTTCTGAATGTGGCCTTTCATCAGGTACATAAATCCTGTATATGATAATCTCTATTAAACTATGCTTCTAGGTCCCACCTCCTCACAACAAACAGTAGACTTCAAAACCCTGAGTGGCATGTAAAAAGTGCTAACCTTGTTTCGCTATTGGTTATTTCTTTTCAGTACATTGGCATCCACCATAGCATCTATGGGCTTAAACAAGCTGGCAAGTAAATTAATAAATCTAGACAAATGTGTATGTTAACTGGACATTATAGCAATGTATCATCTGGTAAATAAACTAGATATATTGGTGTATAAACTCCAAAATATAGTAATATAAATACCATTAAATAAGCTAGCCAAATTGGTATACAAACTGGGCAATACAGTAGCATTAAATAAGCTACTACATATTAGTATATAAACTGGATATTATAGCAATATAAATGCTGGTAAATAAACTATAAAACATTAGCATTCATAATATAATAAACTGGTAAATTAACTGTTCAAAGTAATATATAAACTTATATCAATATACCGACCAGTAAATTAACTGCATAACAAAAAGACAGGCAGGTGATGTGTATCACCAAAGTTTTTCTACTTTGAATGTAGCTCATAGCTATATAATCTTTTGGTTTTATTTCAGACACCATAACTGAAAATAAGCTTCATATTGGGAACTGTAGGGGTCAGCTCATCATCACTACTCTCTATAAAGAAGATGTTGTGGATATTATGCTGTCAGCTTCCAAATATGTGCATGCTGGGCCATTTCTAGACAGTTTGGCTCCCAGTACCAAACTGTGAAATTTGCCAACTTTTTTGTGCTACTTTTGCACAGCTACACATCTTCACCTCATAAACACGACACACCACACACTCACAATCCCTCTCCACTCATACACAGTCATGCCATATACCCTACACAAACCCCTCATGCATGGAGAGGGACCCTACATACCTTCTTAGTAAACAATATACAGGTAAAGTAACATTTATGCAGCAGTGAACTCAATATGTTATCCTTTGAAATTTGTTATGAGGAACACATTAACTAGGGTTTAACCAAAAATTAAACTTTAAGAAGGCTAATTTTATAATGTTAAAAGCAGTATTAAAGGACATTCAGTGGAGTTTAATCTTAAAAGATTAAAATGAGCAAGAGAGATGGAATTTGTTTAAAATAAATATACATAAGTGTATAACAGTGGGGAATAAATGTAAAGTAAGACCAAAAATTAAGACCAATGTGGCTTTATAAAGAGTTTATCAGGGAAATGAGAAAGAGGAAGCAGGTTTTTAAACCATTTAAAGGGGTACTCTCACCTCTATTAAAATTGTTCTTATGTTCATGTTTCCTTTTGACTGAATCTGTAATCCATGTTTATTGTTAATTTAATAAAACACATAGACTTCATGGCATACTCTAAAGTGTACTTAAGGAACATAATTCAGTAACCCTGATAATTAATAAATATTAATTCACTATCATCAGGCATAGTGCCCTCTGATTGGAGGAAAGTTAATGCAGTACCTTTATTCAAAAATGTCTAAACCAGGAAAGTATAGGCCTGTCAGCTTGACTTCCAGACTGGGTAAGATATTAGAAAGGTTAGTAACTGATAGCATTCAGAACTATGTGATGACCAGCAATATTATTAGTAGGAGCAAGTATGGTTTTATGAAGGATAGATCATGTAAGTAATAATTTGTTCAATGGTATTTCTACTGATGTAGTATATTATAATTATTTTATATTTTTTTTATTTATATAGCACACACAGATTACGCAGCACTTTACACTCATATTGGTCCCTGTCCCCATTGGGGCTCACAATCTAAATTCACCTATCAGTATGTTGTTTTTTTTTTTGAGTGTGGGAGGAAACCGGAGTACCCGGAGGAAACCCATGCAAACACGGTGAGAACATACAAACTCATTGCAGATGTTGTCCTTGGTGGGATTTGAGCCTAGGACCCCTGCGCTGCAAGGCAACAGTGCTAATCACTGAGCCACCGTGCTGCCCCATGGTGTATCCAGTATACCTGGATTTTGCAAAAATTCTCTCATACTGTTTCTCACTACAATTACTGCAGACGTTAAAAAACTTTGGTATTGGAGGTGATATCTTTGCAAGGATAGAAAACTGGTTAAATGATAGATTGCAGAGAGTTGCTGTAAATGGAACCTTTCAAGTTGGTATAAAGTTGTAACTGGGTTCAGTCCTAGGCCCAGTGCTTTCTAACTTGGCTAGAAATGAGTATTGAAAGTATTGATTCAATCTTTGCTGATGACACTAAGCTGTGTAAGGAAATACATACAGAGATGAATGTTATTTCTCTTCAGAAAGATTTTGAAAACTGATTGAATAGGCAGAAAAGTGGCAGATGATGTTTAATACAGATAAATGTAAGGTTATACATCTGCATTGCAAAAACAAACATGTACATATAGACTAAATGGGAAACTACATGGGGAATCCTTGTTAGAGATAGATTTAGCAGTACTGATAGACAGGCTTCACAGCAGTGCACAATGTCACGCAGCTCCTGCAAGAGCCAATATTGTATAATCCTGTATAAAAAAGGGATGTAGATACAGGGGATGGTAATATAATTTTACCTCTGTATAAATCCTTGGTAAGGCCTCATCTAGAATATGGGGTACAGTTTTGGGCACCATTTCTTAAAAAAATATTTTATTACAATTATAAAAAAGTGATTTGATTAAAACAAAGGCAGGCATTTTTACAGTAAATGCAGTAATATTATGGAATTCTTTGTCTCTGAATGTTTTTACTTATAGATACTGTAAAAAAAAGTAAAGGATAGCTTTCTAGTTCAGAACAATATTGAGAATTCTGACAGTTGGTTTCAAAGCAGATAGGATGTTAATTCAGGGAAATATCCAACTGCCATTTGGAGTCGGCAAGGAATGTTTTACCCACTTGGGGATTAATTGGAAGTGGATTCAATGTTTTGTTATTTGCCTTCATCTTACTCAAGAAGGGTGATTTGTCTGGGGCTGGAGTTGATGGACGCATGCCTATTGTCAGCCCCATCAACTATGTTACTATGTTTCACACACAAACACAGTAGCATTGAATTCCACAATATATTATTTTTAATATTAAGCATTACTATGTATTTAATATGTCTGTAATAGCACATTCCTGTCCAATATATTTGTATTGAATCATTACTTGAATGATGTCCAGATGTATGTAAGCACTGGATGTGAGGGGGCACAGATGAATTGAGAATACAGATGTTTATACACAGATTGAAAGCATTATTTAGATTCACTCCAAGGGCCACATGCAACCCTCAAGTCCACCAAAGGCAGCACATTATGGTAAAATGCTAAACAGGGGATGAAAAAGGTATATTAACCATTTGTATATAAAGCAATGCACTGGAGCTGTCTCTAGCACCCACTAGATTAAGGTGGAGCAGTTTAAGTGTAATGGGTGGTATGTTCTGAAGCAAAAGAAAGTGGGTGTGTGCTTTTTCAAATGCAAATATAGTGTGTGTGTGTGTGACGTGGTAGAGGGAAATCACATCCTTTTCCCACTGTACCACAGAACAGACTGACGGCCACAGAAAAACTACTATGGACCACGTGTTGTAAATGGACACTTCTCCAATACAGTTAAAGTTGAGAGAGGAGTAACTTAGGGTTCAGTAACTGGTCTACTGCTTTTTTAACATGTTTATAAATAACCTGGAAACAGGTATAGAAATCCAAACTATACAGGGTAATAAATACAGAGAAGCATGATTATTCTGTCACAGACATTGCCATGATGGGGAGGAAATGGTTAATTTTTCTTTTAAACCAAATTCTTTAAAAATCTGTGTTTAAAATGTGTTTACATTATCTCATGTAACAGAGACAATGGGCCTCTTTGCTTCAATATGGGAGTGAAAATATTTGGTGACTTTTATGGTGATGGATATCCATTTGGAGACAAAAAGTCTAAAACAGAGACATACTCCCATGTGAGAAAGTCTGGTAGAATGACATGTTTATGGGGTTTCTGATAAACTTATGATGTCTCCCTTTTGAGATTATTGCCAGACAAGATGTCATTTCTAGTGTTACTCAAATTTTTAGGAAAAATTCTAATGTAGAGTGAGAGTGACACTTCCAGTGTAAATAGCATTATTACTGGTGCATTGGAATTCCTCATATTATTATCATTTATACATGATGTCATATGGAAATTAAGGATTAGGAGCATACAATCAGATAATGTCACTGTATAATGAGATGGATCTCTGACCAATCAGAGCCGATTTTGAAAAGAGGAATTTCATATTACAAATATGCAAGTTTCGAGAGAAAAGGTTTTTTTTTCCTTTTGGTCAGGGCTGGCTGTTTCTTTCCTTGTGGCTCCTGTTCTAGAAGTGTACCTAGCTGAGAGATACAAAGAAACACTTAGTGGACCGGTAACTATATATTTTCCTTATTTAAATTCTGCAAAAGTTCAGAATCATTTTACACATTTCTTCTATCTTTGAAGAAACCTAATTTTCTTATAATTTGTCTTAATTGGACTGGCCAACCATTTGGGATCAATTATAATAAGCTATATTAGCTCTAGAAATTCTGAAATTAAGCAGAATTCATTCATTTATTGGTAAATCGTTATATTTTGCCAGATATGTGTAATATTGTTAAATAGCTTGGTTTATATATTAGTTAATATAAATTCTGTTATTTCTAGAATATTGTGTTTCTGGAAAGGTTATAATAGCTAATATTGATCTGGGGAATTGTTTGAATTCATTTATTAACCCTTTAACCGCTATTTGTCTATTTAGTTGTGGTGTTCCTTTGGATTTCTTTGTGTGTGTACTAGGCCTAACTTTTGTGAAGTGAAGGTTTCTTTTAAACTTTCACTAGACAAAAGAAGTTGCCATCTTGGGTGTGGCAACCTATCTTAATAAGTGGATTAACCCTTGTAGTACCCTATAGGTTTTACATAACATTGCTATAGTCATATTTGTGATACATGTTGCACAAAGTTTAATATACTGTCTAGACATATATTATTGAATTGATTCTAAGTATTTTCTAGTATAATCTGTTATTGACTATGTTTAATGCAATTTATATGTTTTATTCAGACGGTATGCAAAAATTGTAATCTGTAGATAATTAAATTATAGTGATTTCATCTGGGATTCTATTCCAGTTAGTCTCTAAATTTGACTATTGCATATGGTACAAGGAAAATTGTCAGAGGACCTGGCTTCATATTAAAGTTGACTCATCTGACAATATACATTAAACCTCAATTAGCATAATTTTATACAGTTTCTGGGGCAGGGGTATTCATATTTTCTATGCTGCTGAGTTCAATTATTGTTATCTAATACCTCTGAATATACCTATGTGTGGTTAAACCTTTAATTGCTGGTAATCCTCATGGTGATAATTGTGGTTTGAGGTATTATATATCTATTATAATTGCTGATCACTCCTTTATATCACTTTATATATAGTATATTTCTCTTAAATAAATGATGTATATTTTTACACAAATATGCGGGATTGATTATTTTAATCAATTCTTTACTGTGAAGTAGCGTGTCAATACCTAATATAGTGTAAAGTTCTCAAAATTATTTAATATTGTTATTTATCTATTTATGTGAAGATATCCAACCTGATTGGTTCTCTTGTTTTAAACCCTTGGATACCTTCAACATAATTGGTTTGACAATCCTCTAAAGAGGAAATTACATAAAATGGCAGATTGGGCAAAGAAATGGAATATGAGGTTTAATGCAGTAAAGTGTAACGTTATACATTTTGGAAGAACATCTCAATGTCACGTATGAACTTAATGGAATCATTTTAGGAGGCTCATTTCTGGACAAAGATCTGGAGGTTCATGGAAAAAGTGACCAGTGTCAAGCAGCTGTAGCAAAAGCAAATAAAGTCCTGTATTGTATAAAAAGGGGTATTGAAGTAAGAGTGGATAACATAATTTTGCCAGTGTACAAATCAGTGGTAAGATAATATCTCACCTCAGATATGCAGTGCAGTTTTGGGCACCAGTTCTGAAAAGCGATATTCTAAAATGGTATAGAGTACAGTGAAGAGCAACAAAATTAATTTAGAGATTGGAGAACTTGAAGTATGAAGAATGTCTAGACAACCTTGGTTTATTTACTATACAGAAAAGATTATGAAGTGGGATCGTGTTACACTGTAAAAGTATTTGTGAGGTCAATACATGGATCTATCTGGTGAGCTTTACATTCCAAGGTCTGATAAATAACTAGGACCAACCCTTTCGATTAGAGGAAAGGAGGTTTCAACTTCAGCAGAGGTAGGGGTTTTTTTTTACAAAAAGGTCTCTTAAATTGTGGAATTCCTTGCCCAAGCATGTGGCAATGGGAGATACAATGAAAGCACAGTGGCTCAGTGGTTAGCACTGTTGCCTTGCAGCGCTGGGGTCCTGGGTTCAAATCCCACCAAGGACAACATCTGCAATGAGTTTGTATGTTCTCACTGTGTTTGTGTGGGTTTCCTCCGGGTACTCCGGTTTCCTCCCACACTCCAAAAAAAACATACTGATAGGTGACTTTAGATTGGGGACAGGGACCAATATGAGTGTAAAGCGCTGTGTAATCTATGTGCGCTATATAAATAAAGGATTATTATTATTATTAATACAGTCAAGAGAAGACTAGATGCATTTCTAGCAATAGGGAACATATGGAATTATACCATGTGTCAGGGGTAAAAATCCTTGTAAACAGAATAATACCCATTTGGGATTCAGGAAGGCTTACTTAATTATTGTTTTGTTGGTTATATTGTGACAAAGGCTGAACTTGATGGACTTGTATCTTTTCTTCAACCTAACTTACAGTGTATAAATGTCAGTAACTTCAGCTGGTGTTCTAAGATGTCTAATATTTTTTTCTGAACATCAGTGAATTTTAACTTCTGAAAACAAACTTCTTTTCTCCTCATACTATTTACAGCACCTCTGCATTCCTTGCCAAATATTTCTTGCAGCTGGTCTTTCTATAGTGACAATTAAAATAGGTCCTATTATCTCCTTTGCAATGTACTGCCAATATTATCATGCATTGTTTTATATTCTAGCTTCATGTATGGATGTCTATATATAGAGATGTATAAATGTAGACACAAGGGAGATCAGTCAAATTGTTGTTCTCAGAAAAATACAATTACGCAATTATTATAATGCACAGACAAGAAAAGAAAACAAAACCCCACTTGTTATGAAATGCAACAAAAACATTCTTATTTTTGGTTTACTTTTCATTTGTTGACAGTTTATCTATAGACACTGAATAATCAGAAATAACAGTCTTTGATCTGTAGAAGAGGTTGATTGCAATGCTCTGTGTTGGATTCCTCTCAAAAGGTTAAGGTTTAGACAAGGCCTAGAAAAGTGAGGGCAATTATAGGGCAAATAAACTGCCTCTTAGGGATATATGTATATTTCCATTGGTTTAAATTGAACTTTTAACACCTTGAATATTAAAGATATCTCAAATGCATTGTTTTGGAATGCATTGGAAACCACACTAGCATTAAATGGATAGTAATACTTTAATATTACTATCCCCTATATTTTAGATATTTGTAAAATAATTAACAGCCCCCAGGTTCATCTCTCAAACCTTTATGGTTTGAGAGATAACCGAAGGCAAAGTTCCCCCCTCCCTCCCCCTTCCCTGAAGTCAGCGTTGTACTGACTGCAGGGGAAGTCTGTCGTATGACAGGCTTGCAGCTCTGCAGCTGAGCAGAGATCCCATTAGTGAAAAATAATTATTTCACTGAAACGGTCTTCTACATGTGATTGGTTTGCAAACACACGTAGAAGACCGCTTCAGTGAAATAATTATTTTTCTCTGACGCAATCGCATCTCTGCTGCAGAGCCACCTGATGAAAGTCAGACTGGATATCCCTGCAGTCAGTACAACACTGATTTCAGGGAATGGGGCGGGAGGGGGGAACTTTGCCTTCAGTTATCTCTCAAACCATAAAGGTTTGAGAGATGAACGTGGGGGCTATTAAATAATTTTGCAAATATCTACAATATGGGGGATAGTAATAATAAAGTATTCCTATCCCTTTAAGGGGAGCACAAGCCCCATTTAAAGCAATGGAAATTATTATATGTTTACTTTGGTTCACTTGGTTTGCCCCTGAGATTATATTTATTCCCTATAATGCAGTTGGTTTGCCCCAGTATTGGTCTACTGTTTCTTTGTCCCAAAATGTCTTCTGAATCTTGCTAGAAAAGCTGTAGTCAATTTTTGGAATTAACAAGCATTTCTGATTAAGTACATGTTAAAAAAAATATTTACCATTTGAGTGCCAGAGAGGTACATAACACATTGCTCTTCAATGCGTTGCGTACCCCTCTGGCACTCAAAGGGTTAAAACTATAAAATCAATTTGCTACCATAGAATGTAATGAGCTTATAATTTCTTGCAATAACAATATCAAAAAAAGTTCTGTGGTCTAGACTAGAGATGACTGAAACATCCACAATTCATTTTGTGGAATTAAATTAATTGCATTTTAGCAATGTACGCTTACATTTTAATTTACAATTCAATATGTGGCTATCCAGACAAAACTTTACATATAAATTAAGGTTTTGGTTATATAGTTTGCTCAAGGTATGATAACCAACCCTTTAGTCCAGCTACCCAAGGATATCTCAATTTTGTGAGTCAGAAGACGAACCAAGTAGCGACAGCTAATGAGCAGGTGGCCACCTCCTGATAACTGTGCCCAAACACAAGAGTGCACGCATGCATGTGACTTTGCAAACTGTCAGTTTCATGTTAGAATTTTGCAGAATACAGATTTCTGCAAACTCTGTTTGTTTGTCAGCAGGCAAGCCACCTAATGACAGCTAGTGGGTAGAACAACAGACAACCGGTTGTAGTCCTAAGGAACTATAACCTCTTGAAATTTGAAGGATACTAATAGAATTTTGCAAAAGTCCTGCTCACAGCCCATCTCGCAGCCTTCATGATTGCTGATAATGAAATACCCTTAGCCGCAACTTTTGAAGAGGATCCAGCCCCTAATAGTGTGAACCTTTGCAGGATGGAAATGTTTTCTAGATCATATAAAGTGCTGTGTAATATCCCTCCTAACTGAGGAAGTGCTCTCTAAATTGGAGGGTAGAGTGGAAAGCAAAAGTCTTGCTCGTCTCAGAGTTCCATTCCATCTCTATTATTCAAAAACAGGTTTCTGAGTTTTCAGTTTCAGGCTCTGATATTTCACTGGAATTTGATGGTATCTGACCTATTAAATACTCATTAAACAAGTCAAGAAGACCGTAATTTCTCACATAAGACAAAAAGCGGACCTTTGTCTTTTTTTGGACAATATCCTTTTAAAAAAGTCAGATCCCAGATTTCTAATTCAAGAAAGGGAATATCTACTAACTCTAGTGACAGATCCCAAAATTTAGTTTCCCTGGGTTTTACTCTTGACACAATCTCCATAGCACTGGGTACCCTGACAGACAAATGCGGAAAATAAGAACCTTGATTACTGTGGTCCTCCAGAGACTCAGGTTGTCACTAAGAATAATGGCCAGGTTAGTAGGAAATCTATTAGCTTTCAATCCAGATTATGATCAGGCACCATCAGGCATACTGAAATGTGGTTATGGCATCAGATTCACATGAGAGCTCCTTGGAACTCCACATTTAATCTCACCTCAGAAGTGATTCAAGAACTTGGTAGTGTCAAGCATGGTGTTTTAATGCAATGTCCTCTCCATGGACATAGTTACATGGTATGTGTGCATTTCCTCCACCATTTCTCCTCTTTAGAGTCTTGCAGAAGATTTGGGAAAGGGGCATGTGATTTTCCTAGTTTAACCAGTCTGTAGAGCCAGTTCATGGTTCCCACTCATCCAGCTATTGATCCAGTGACCCAAAATACCTCTAGGTTTCACTCCTTGTTTTCACCTTCTTTACCCAATGTGGCTAGATAGCCTATTAGGTTGTTTAATGATTCAGCTTTTTCTAACAATATGCTTGACTTAATTAATTACTTCATCATAGGACAAGGAAACAGTATATTAAATTGATTCAGGAATTTCAGGCTCCACTTCTAGTAAAACAGATGCTACTTGGTCTTTTACTCAGAGATCGCTAGAATGTTTGAGTGTTTAATTTCATTCTGGTCTGGCAGGTAATACTATCAAAGCTTTTGGTTCCTCTTTTAACTAGGGGAGGGTGAAAAGTGAGAAATAGTTCCTGAATGACTTTTCATGAAAAATTGATGATTTTTTGCTTTTTTCGTGAACGTTTTCTCCTTTTTGCCTATGCAAAATTTTCCTCCTTTTCGCCAAATAGAACAATTTTTTTTGCCTATGTTTTCTGTGGTGCAACATTTCCCACCACAACACTACTTCTTCTAAGGGCTGCAGTGGAGAAATAAGAAGTTGAAAGTAAAAGTTGTGAGTCCTACAGCAACATATGCTTTGAAAAAAATTTTTCCAGTTTAAGTGACAGTGTCACATATTCATGTTGATGTCAAGAGATAACAAAAAAAAAGAACAACCTACAATGTGGCAGATGTGTATTGTAATGGTGGTAGGAGACTGGTGTGGTGTGATTGGTGTGTGTGTGTACATATATATATATATAATTCCCACATCAGTTTTTACCATTATATTTGTGTCAAATTTAAGCTATCCTTTCTTCACAGATTACTGATACACATTTCTTACTGGTTATAGCCGTGGTGCCAAGTGTTATAGAGGGTAGCAACCTTTCTTCACATCATTCTTCCTCCTCCTCATCTATGCTGCTGTTAATATATTTGGACTGGCTTTCTCTGTCATAGCTTTTGGATTTTGAGTGAAGTATCTCCATACTGTGGACTTCAAGGACTGAGAGGTTCCTGAGAGGCTGCTACTACTACTGGGGCTAGATGTTGATGCAATTCTACTACAACAACTAATACCAGGTGTCAAAGCTGCAGCACTTCCAGCAGCAGCAGAAGCACTAATCATAGCTAAGGTTGTGGATATTAATAACCTGTGTTGCTGTTTTTGTTGCTGCTGGCTACTCAACACAAGCATGTGTGGCTGAGTAGCATCATCTCCTTGGATGCGGCAATGATGCTGTTGATGACAGGATGACTGTGTACTTTTTTGCCATCAGTGCTTGTCTACTGTTAGAGTTTACAATTGTTTTCACAAACAGTGCTCCTTTTCAGTGGTGGAAGATTGAGTCTTTGCCTTTCTGTTAACTTTCTGGTCATGTCACCATCTCTCCCACTCTCAACTCTCTATCTGCTTCTTGACCGCTACCCTTATATTCCTCTAAGGTGTTAGAGGTGTCCTTTTGCTTTTACTTTTATAAAGTTTGCTACTACTTTGAGGACAGGTGTTTTTGTGCTTGTTTGTCTCACTGTCAGGTGCAGTAGTTGGTTAGGCTGCTACACCTTCCTCCATTATGCCATTGCCATCATCAACACTAGAATGTGAACTGTTGTCATCTTCAGTGTTCTTCTTATTGGTGGTGGTGGAACTTTTGGTGGGACCTTGACAAACTGCATCCTCCCTGCTCTGTTCCTCCTTTCCCCCTTCCCTGCCCCTTATGCTTTTGTTAGACATTTTACAGCTTACCTTGACTTCAGCATCACCTGCAAGCGCGAGGCTTCTAGCATGCTGCAGGCCTCTGTTTTATCTGTTTGCCTAATGTAGTCTCCTCCTACCAACTTCCTACTTCCTCCCTCTGAGCTGCTCCTCCTACTTCCTGTGGAGGGGTTTAAAGGGCAGACTGAGGCCTGACTCAGGTGCCCTTGCGTTGTTGTTCAAGGCAGATCTGTTGCATTGGGATCCGTGTATGACCTGGCTAGTCTTCTATCCATTCTGGTGCTGCCCTTTCGCTTTGTCTGACTATTCTTTTGCCTAACCCCTAATAGTGGACATCCAATCTGGTGCAGACTTGTGGCTCTGGATGACTACCTGATATGTGTATGACCCGGCTTGTCTGACTATCCCCTCTGGTGCTGACTTGTGGCTCTGTCTGACTATTTTTTCGTCTTTTTCCTTGGTGATCAGACACCCAGTATAGTGCGGGCCTGGGGCTCTGGTAGACTCACATATCTGACTGCAGGCTGAGTCAGACCCTATTCCTCTTCGGATCAAGATCCTGGGTTCCTGTTCCAGTTCCTGTTCCTGGTTCCAGCCTAGACTTCCAGTGGCTAAGGCCTACTCTCCAGCACAGTGGTTTAGCTTTGCAACCTATTATTTCTGATAGCAGGCTTGCTGGCTATTACCCTGTGTTTATTCTTATTGTATATATTGTGTATATACCCGCTGTATGTAATTTGTTAATAAACTGCATTAACTAAATGTACTGACTCCTGAACTTCTCTGGGTAACCGTGACAAGACATTACTCAACTACTGTGTATGTTTTTACTCTCTAAAGTACACAACTAATGGAGTATGATGTCTTGCCTTAACCCTCAACAAAAGTTTCAATCTTGTCTGCTATCTATTAAGTTTGCCTCAGTCATGCAGCTCATGTCCGGCTCTCAGCCAGCTGTCTGTCACCTAGTATATTTATTTGTTTACTTATTCATTATTATTTTTTTTTTTTTTTTTTTTTTTTTTTTTTTTTTTTTAGTTTTCCACCCTATCTTATCACAGTCTGTCCAAAAATAAATAAATAAACAAAATCAACAACTTCTTCCCCCAGACTTCCCCAGCACAGAGACCCCAGCTACCTGTGTCTTGCCAGTCAGTCACAGTGAATTTTGGAGTATTTGGGGTCAACCTCCTTCCTCCTTTTGTCTGCCCAGAGTGCCCCCAGACTCCCTTAATACAGAGAACAAATGTTCTACCCAAAGGATTCCCTAAACTAAGCTTCAATTCCCTTTTATTTGCCTATCTCTCTAGCTCAAAAACATGCTGCTTTTCCTCTCAAGAACAAAGAATAGCATGCTCTGAGAGCCTGACAGCCTTTTAGATTCCTGCAGGAAAAGTAGAGAAAACTTCCATGTTGTGGGGAAGATAGGATTCATTTTAGCAAAAAACTCAAAAGAGTGGTATAAAGGTAATAACTTTTAATGGCTAACTGAGGACACAGAAATTGCAAGCTTTCAGGACACTAAGGTCCCTTCTTCAGACATGGGTTAACAAAAAAAGCAAGAATAACACTGCATTTATATTTACAGAGTATGACATACATTTGAAACAAAATACATGAGTACACAGTGGGGGTCAATTAACTTAGTAAACATACAGTCTGCAAAGATATGAATTGACATGCACAGAGTTAGATCAAAGTCCTGGGAAAAAGGAAATGTTCATTAACACAGAGGCGTGAAGAGCCTGTTAGTCTGTTAGTTGAAAAGATCTATCTCTATACAATCAAATACCTAAATGTTCTATCTATTATAATGAGACATGAAACACATCCCCAGGTTCAGTCCTGTTTTTAATGTGTCAAATAGATCCATTAATTTAAATTCCCAGATTTTTCTTTCCCTTTGTGTTCTAAAGTTTCCTTTGAGTATGGTGACTTTCATATTTTGTAGACTATGATCTGGACCACAAAAATGATGGCCAACTGGTGTGTGGCAATAAAGGTTCATTCTTTTCCTCAGTGTCTGTCTTGTTTCCCCAATGTAGTAACCTTCTGTGGGACATTGTGTACAAGTTATGAGGTATGCCACATTTGATAAGGAGCAAGTGAATGAACCGTTAATTTCATAGTGTTGCTTTATATTTGGTATTTTTATCTTTGTTGTGCATTAAATGTGTGGACAGGTCTCACATCTTTTTACTTCACAACAGAATGTTCCTTTCTTTGTGATTTGTGGCAAATGGCTCCTCACAATAATTTTCTTTAAATTTTGGGGTTGTCTGTATGATATAAGTGATGGATCTGGAAAAATTAGATTTAATCTATCGTCTTTATGGAGTGTTGGTTGTAAGACTTTTGCAATCCTTTTCAGGGTGTCACGGTTTTTGTAAGAACACTCAGACAGTTAGGTAAGGTTTAAAAGCTTTATTGAAAATAAATGGAACAATCACCCTACTCAGGTCCAGATGAGGGCTGTACCTAGCGCTTCCCAAATCTGACTCAGTTCAGGATGTATGGTTATCACAGTGGTAATAAACAATAGGACTCTGTAGGCATAATCTGTGGACAGGTACAGGAACAAGTAGAACCACAACAGCCCCACACCGCAGCTAGGTGAGAAAGGGTGATGGGTGACTGCAGGGCAACTCCCTAGGTGGCTAGGGATAGTGGTGGCAACACAGGCACGACACTGGAAGTGATCAATCCCTAGTATGCTAGGGTTAACAGAGGCAACACAGACAGGACTCTGGCAGTGACCTGACCCTAGAACGCTAGGGTTAACGGAGGCAACACAGAGAGGATTCTGGCAGTGACCTGATCCCAGAATGCTAGGGTTAACGGAGGCAACACAGACACTGGCAAGTGACCAGACTCCCACAGACCACTGGTGACTATGGGGATAGACAGGCCAGACAGGCACTGTATAGTACAGTAAGTGGAAGTAGGTGGAATGGGATACAGGGTGCACACCCTGACAGATCAGAAGCCAGTGTTGCCCCAATCTGTACACACGGAGGTAGTCAGCCAGTCCTAGTCAGCAACGGAATTGGATACTCAGCCAAGCCAGGTCGGTACACACGGAGTTAGTCAACCAGTCCTAGTCGGTAACGGAATCGGATACTCAGCCAAGCCAGGTCGGTACACACGGAGTTAGCCAGTCCTAGTTGGTAATGGAATCGGATACTCAGCCAAGCCAGGTCGGTACACATGGAGTAGTCAGCCAGTCCTAGTTGGTAACGGAATCAGGAGCATAGTCAGGCAAGCTGGGTCATAGTAGGAACAGGAACAAGCAGTAAACAAATGCTAGGCACGGGTACACCATGAAATGCACTGTAAAGATGACAGAAGTGAGTTTATAAAGCTAATCCCTGGGAGGATCCAGAGTCCCAAAGCCAATGGTAAACCCAGAAGTAACAATGTCACCCAGCAGCTGGAATCACGGGCACCTTGATACAGGGCTTCCTTCTCAGGGATTGTATGTGACCTCAAGTGGTACCCTGTTATTCTTTGCCTGTGATCTGTACTCAAGGAGTGTTTCTCTGGGTATTTGGCTGGCTCGGTCTATCTGATTGTCTATTATTCTTGGGTGGTATCCCTGATTCCTGAATCCCTTCCTTAGTGAATGGAGATGTTGGTTCCTGACTGTACTGTCTAAACAGATGTGGTTGTATCTTATAGCTTGGCTATAGATGATGGCATGTTTGGTATGTTTGCGGTGAAAACTGTCATATCTCAGGTATGATGGTCTGTTGCTGGGTTTGTGATACAGGGATGTCTGTATGTTTTGGTCCTTGATATAGATAATGGTGTCAAGAAAATGGATGTGTTCCACAGAGTAGTCCAGAGTGAGGTTAATGGTTGGGTGGAATTGGTTAAATCTGGAATGGAATTGTGTAAGGTCCTGTTCACAGGCAGTCCAGATTTTTTTGTTTCCTGGATGTTGTGGGGAAAATGTTTCTTCCCATTGATTTCAATGCAACAGCACATTTCATAGGACATTATTCGCCAAGTGGGAAGTGCCATTTTCACTGATTTTTGTTTGAGGCAAAAGTTTTCACCCATCCCTACTTTTAACTTAATTACTGTAAATTCCACCCAAGACAAATGGTGCTTGAGGTTAATTAAAGTAATTGTTTTATCTAGACCACTGGTGCCTAGATATGCCACTACAATGGGACATTAATTTTTTTTTGTCTTACCTTCCTGGGTTACATGACTCTACACTAGACCTCAGAACCTCTACAATTAGATTGGTTTCTCTCACTTAGTATTAGCAATGGCAGCTACATAGGCAGAACTTACTCTTTTTCACAAAAACAGTCTATGGACACTGTCACCCCATAAGGTTATCACCTTATTCTCAAGGGTCATAAAAAACTTTTCTATAGACCCTACTTCTGTGATGTTAGATATTATTAGAGACCAACAAGATCCATGTTTATGTTTGCTTTCTGCTCTATCCTCCTATTTAGTGAGCACTTTCTCAGTTAGGAGCGATATTACACAAATCTTTATAAGATCTGGAAAACCCTTCCATCCTGCAAAGGTTAATACTGTTAGGGGCTGGATCCCAAAGGGAAAGGCAGAAATTGATACCTCTAAGTTTAAGGAATATTCTGTTAGTGGAGCACCCTCTTCAAAAGCTGCGGCTATGGGTGTTTCACTATCCAGAATCATCAAGGCTGCAAAATGGATTGTGAGCAGGACTTTTGCGATATTCTATTGGCTTTGTTCAGATCTCAAGAGTTAATAGTTTCTCAGAACTACAAACAGTTGTCTGCTGTTCTACTCTTTAGCTGTCACTAGGTGGCTTGCCTACAAACAAACAACACAGAAATTGAATAATCTGCATAATCTGCCAAATTGTTTTGTTTCAGGGAATTATGTTAAACAGCTATACAAAGAACCCACTATCTTACTGGGTTCAGGATTTCCTTTATTAATTCAAGAAAATGTTCAATTTGTTGTTTCTTAAAAAAGAGCTTCTAAATGTACTACATGTCTTAGTTACCTTTTTCTGTTATTTCTGAAGTATTCCATAAAAAAAAAATATATATATATATATATATATATATATATATATATATATGTATATAAAGGGTGTGAAGGGATTGTATACAAGGTTACTGAAGTGGTCTGGTTCTGTGATAAGAAAAATAAATATGTGTGTGAGTTTAAATGTGATTGGAAAATGTTTACATATATAACGTTGTTGTCTTTATTGTTATCAGAACTCATAGGTCATATTTTATTAAAGACTTCTGCAAATTTGCCTCAGGTTATGGTGGTAAGCCATCCAGTCTTCCAAAAAAGTTCTGTCATTTCACCTGTCTTCTCACACTATTGCTAGTTTGACAGTTTGTGATGTCACGTGTATTCTTATCAGGAAGCAGTCACCTACCCATTAGATATCACCAGGTGGCTTACCTTTATTCAAGTTTGCAGGTCATAGATTCCTGCAGACTCTGTTTGGGCCAGTCCTACACTGTCCAAGCTGCCACATTCTGCAGTAAAATATGTAATTTACATTGGCCAAAACTTAACTGAACTTCCTAACATATAGACATAGACACCCAGAGGATCTAAAATAAAGGGACGTAACTCTTTAGATACAGAATAAAGGATTCATACTCCTTCTTCTGGTTTGGGTATTGTGTTATTGTCTAAATGGTTAAATCTTTCAGTATGTACAGTTCAAGCCTTTCTATTAAAAGTGTAATAAAAATGCCCTTGTTTTGGTTATTGAATTGTTGTGTTTGGGAAACAATGGATAGAACTGGAGAGCAGAAGTCCTCTTCATCATACATTTTATTTGAACTCTTGTGCAGTCTCTCTTGATTGCACACTTTGATTGATTTCACTAACATAACATCCACTTCAACATGCAGTATATTGCATTAAGTATATAACATTTTGAGATGTGTGTGGATTAGACCAAATCAAGATACTCAAGGGTAATTTCAAGAGCATGCTACACAAGGTAGAAACAACTTGAGATGAAATGATTGATCTTTTAAGAGAAAGTAATAATTGAAAACACATTGCTCTGATATGTGTACATTGTCCTCCCTCAGCTTTTAGCTTTTCTAGAAAGAGGTAATAGGCTACAAGAGGGGTAGGAAATCATTGGCAATCTTTGGCTCTCTAGCTGTGGTGGCTAATATAATCCCCAACTAGCCAGTGAAGGAAGTTGCAGTACCCAACAGCTTTTGCTGTTGCTTAACCAATTAAGCACCAGAGGGGTGTACAACATAATGTTTCACAATGCGTTGTACTTTCCTCTTGTTCTTAAAAGTTTGAGAAATTGGGGTTTTTTTGTATTGTGTATTGGGGGAAATGAAGTTAATAATATATTCCTATTTTACTTAAGTAGACTAATGTATGATCTGTTGCAATGTTTCTCAACTGGGGTGCCGCGGCACTTCGGTGTGCTGCGGACACTCTTCTGGGTTGCCGTGGATTTTTTGCAGTTGTGCAACAGTGCGCCACAGTATAACTTACTTATGATGGAGCACCGCCAATATTTTCTTTTACACAGCCGGTGCATCCATCAAGGCACTCAGGGAAGACAAAACACGTGTAGTGCGTGCGCTGGAGGAGTATCCTGATTGGCCTGTTGGATGGAGGCGGGACAACTGTGATAAGATATCACAATCCTGCCTCTCTTTTAACTGATGGCAAGTCCCGGGCTGTCATGTATACATACACACACACACACAATCGAGGGACAGTGTGAGCAAGGGGTGTATGTCTGTATGCGAGTTTATGCTCAGCTGCAGAGAAGACAGAAGACAGAACTGCACTAAAACAGCCAACCAATGTCAAGGGGTAAGATAGGTGAGTAAATTTGGGCACTGGATGGGCTCATCTGATGTCCCATTATACACCTCTGGGGCATTATAGGGGCACTGGACTACTAATGTGCTATATAAGGGCATTTAGTTGCCCCTTCTGCCGCCTCACTCAAATGGCCAATGAACAATACTAACTGTGCACCACTGATGCCCATATGTAGGACATTAGTAGTCCAGTGCCTCTATGATGCACCAGAGGTATACATTGCGGCATCAAATGAGCCCATCCAGTGTCCAGATTTACTCACCCTTCTTACCCCTTTCTGGAGGTTCATTCTGAGTCTGAGGGATACATTTGGGCATCATAGTGGCTCTTCTGATGCCCCTGTGTACACATCTGTGGCATCAGTGTCACAATACAATCAGTGGATTACCAATGTGCTACTCAAGTACATCAGAGAGGGCACAGACGGTCCCAAATTGTATCCTAAATGTACCATATGGAGTTGGACTTCATGTTGTCAGTGCTCACTACTTTCTCTGTCTCACTTGTTCTCTGATGCGTTAAACTGGAGAAAATCTGAGGCAAACCAGCTGCATCATTTTGGAAAAATTCCCCAAATTTCCATTGATTTAAACTAGGCTTTAAACCCCTTGTAGAAGTCTCCAAAGCATTGCTTTGCAACGCTTTGGAGACCTGCTTAGCATTCAAGTGGTAAAAAAGCCCTGTTTAAATCAGTGGGAGTTTTAGGTTTTATTTGTCCCCAATGGTGCAGTTGATTTGTCCCAGGATTTCTCTGGTTTTACTTATCAGCATCCTGTCTCTTTCTCTCTCTCTCTCTCTCTCTCAGTGGTTGCCTCTGTATGGGTGCCTCTGTAGGTCTCCCTCTGTGTCTATTTGTCTTTCTCTGTCAGACGGTGTGTCTTTCTCTACTTGTCTGTCTCCATCTATCCTCTCCGTCCATCTCTCTCTCACCCTCTCTCTCTTTACTCATCTCTTTTTCTCTCTCTCATGTTTAATATATTCAAAATAAATTTAATGACAACATAATTTAATTTTAATATACAAAATATTGTTTATTATATAGTTACTGTATCACATAGTAATAATTGCTAAGGGAGTGGGTAATTTGGACATCTTGGAATAAAGAACTAGTGAACTGGACAGTAGGAGGACCCGTAGGGCAGGGGAGGGCTTCCAGGAAGAACAGACACTGAAGTACCAGTTGAGAATAGACACAGGAAAGAGTGGAATAGGACACTGGGGAGCCATGGACTGGCAAATAAAACAAACCCAAGGCTGCCTCTGAAGTGCAGCTTGTGAGCGAAGCTGGGGTGCATCGCTAGTGAGTCATGTCAACTGCTAACATGAACTTGCTGCATGCAGAAGCCATGGGAAATGTTGCAACCATAAGGTGGAACAAGAAGGATCAGTTGAGCTGGACCTGGACCAGGATGGTCTCGCTTGATTGTCAATGGAAGCAGCACCAGAAAGTGGCACAATCAGGTAAGGAACAGAACTAAACACTCACAAACAAACCAAGGTGTGCAACCATTGCTAAGATCAGGCAGGAAGAAAACAAACATGGGCAGGATTCACAAACCATGGTCAAACACAGAATACAGTAGCTCTGGAACACTAGTCAGAAAGACACAATACATGTGCATCTTAGTGCCTGTGATACTGCTCGATATAGGCCTCAGAAGGGGGTGTCCAAGAATGGAGACAAGATGACAAGTAATAGCAGATCTGGAGTCAGAGGAGCAGGTGTGTCAAGGGAAACTGGCAGGCCTGTTAAAAACAAGGCTTTCTGGACTGGGCTGTTACATGGGGCAATCAGCTGAGGAAGGAGATATGAATGTTGGGTTAATAAACTGGGGAACGGAGAGGCATATATGGATTCTGGGAGTTAATAAAATGGGGTAATGGAAAGGAGATGATCTGTCAATACTGGTGATGGACAAAAAAGAAGAAAAAAACGCACAAACAATCCTCTAAGCGTAGTATTTTCTTATTAGGATGATCTTTCCCCAACACCCATAAAATTTTACTCACATTTGACAGAGGCCACCACTTGCCTCTCAGTGTTTTCGCTTATGCTGGTTTTCACTCCAGGTCAGTGTGCTTTAATTCGGGCTTTCAAATTCAGGCCGTTTACCAGACCACCTTTCCTCTGGGATTCAAGAAATATATGTGTGGAAACAGCCACTCTAGCCCAGGGCCATATAATGCCTAGTGCACTACTAGCTGAACCCTCTTTATTCTTTTTTGTCTGCTACAGTTTGAGTTGGAATCCAACACTTTTAGAACGTGCAGCATCATCAAAAGGGTTTGATCGAGCTCCAAGAAGAATCATATTTTAAAGGGGACATTGGACTTAGTTTGTATGTTTTGTTTTGTTTTTTATTTTTCTAATCATCCTTGTATATCCTATTTTTTACTTTTTTTCTTTCTCTTCTGTTTTTGTTCCCAAAAGTTTTCTTTGGGTCATTTACTGTATATCTCCTGTGGGTAGATTAAGGCGCTCTCATCAAGACTGCATTTCTTTTTTGTTTCAATCTTACCGCCTTGTTTTTATATATATTAGCAACAATGGTGAAGGCATCTTCTGCATGACAGAATATTGAAAGAAGATAGATGTCAGAAATATATATATATATATATATATACAAGCAGCACTTTTTCAAAACTATGCCAAATGTGTGCTGTGATAGGAAAAGAGTAAACCAAGTACAAACAAAATTCCTACAAATTTTAATCAGAAACTGAACACTGATAGAATAAAATAACACATTTTATATGAAATAAAATTTATGAGTGCTACTCTGTGCTATTTAGTGTGAAACTTGAGCTTGTTTAAGCTCGCAGAGTTTGTCAATCCATGGATGAACTGATGATAGGCACGCTCTTAATTCATCCTCCAATGACAGCAGCCTCTCTCTTTTTTGGGTTTTAATGTTTGTCATGGATGAGAAAGCCAATTCACAGAGGTAAGTGGTTTAAAACTGTAAAAGAATAGCAAGTGCTTTTCTTCCAGTGTTAAGCTGTTCTCCAGAGACGAGTATCCAAAACGTGTCCAATGACAGTTCATGGTATTTAATTTCCAGGCTGTGATCGTGTCTTATATCAATTAATTCTTTTTCCTCTTGGAGGCTGAATTGTCCATCACTGCGACTAGCAATCTCTGAGAATGGATTATGAAGTAACGTTCTATTTTCTGTTCCAGTGTTGCTAAGTGATCTGATATATGCTTTATGATTTCTTTATTTTTTTCTAGCAAATGTGAGAGGAAACATCTCCAGATCACCCTCATTTACACACTTTTTCCACAAACATATTTTTTCTTTGAAGCTATGTAGCTTGTCAGAAGAACTCAGGATGTTTTCTTTCTTACCTTGAATACTCAGGTCTAGCTTGTTTAATACCTGAAATATGTCAGCCAAGAAGGCCAGCTTGCAAATCCAGAATTCACAGCTGAGAAATTCAGTTTTTCAAGAGCTAGGAAAGTATGAATTTCTTCCCTAAGCTCATAAACTTGAGACAATACATTGCCCCTTGAGAGCCACCTCACTTCAGTGTGTAAAATTAGCCTCACATGATCATAATCATAAGACTTACATAGCTTTGCAAAAAGTTGTGATTTTAATGGCTGTCGAACCAATTATGTTGAAGGTATCCAAAGGGTTAAAACAAGAGAACCAGTCAGGTTGGATATCTTCACATACATAGATAAATGATTATATTAAATAATTTTGTGAACTTTACACTATATTAGGTATTAGACTTGTGTGCATTGATTCAGAGACATTCGGATTTAGTCAAAAATGGGGTAATTTGGAGACATTCGGACAATCCAACACTCAAGGGTCATTTGACAAAAAAGATCCAACTCCGAGCAGTCCTGGACCGAAAGTCGTCGAAACTTTCGGAAATTTCGGCATTCAACAAATTTCCAAAATTTTCAACTACTTTCTACCAGGACTGTTCGGAGTCGGATCTTTTTTGTACTCCATAATTTTCCCTCCACGTCTCTAGTCCAATTCTATTCTCCGTTTCATGCGCTACTTTCCCTCTTTGTCTATATTCCAGTAACCTTCTTTGTTTCATGATGGGGGTTGGACTAATGACACAGTCACCCAAGCAGACAGCCTGCATTTCCTCATTAAGTTTTGGAGCTCAGAGAGAGAAGAAGAGATTAGAACGTGTCCAGTTGTTGTGTAGACAGGCAGGTAGCACTAGGCTAGACATAGGCTGGCAGCCAGCATTAGTGCCAGTTATTGCCACTGCAAGGGACAGTCATCTTTGCCCATGTGCAAAATATAAAAAATATTAGGGATTTCTTTAAATAATTTTCAGAGTGTCACATCAGCCAGTCTGACAGTTGTGTAGGCAGGCAGGGTGCCTTATTGCCACCGCAAGGGAGCGTCACCTGTGTTCCTTACAAAAAATATAAAAAGTACAAGTCATTTGTTTGAATAATCTTCAGCGTCACACTGCCAGTGTCACAGTTGTATAGGCAGACAGGGTGCCTTTTTGCCACCGCAAGGGAGAGTCACCTGTGTTGATTTTATTAAAAATGTAAAAAATACAATTTATTTGTTTGAATAATCTTCAGCGTCACACTCCCAGCATCACTGTTGTATAGGCAGACAGGGTGCCTTTTTGCCACCGCAAAGGAGAGTCACCTGTGTTGGTTTTATTAAAAATATAAAAAATACAAGTTATTTGTTTGAATAATCTTCAGCTTCATACTGCCAGTGTCACAGTTGTATAGGCAGGCAGGGTGTCTTTTCACCACAGTAAGGGAGAGTCACCTGTGTTGGTTTTATTAAAAATATAAAAAATACAAGTGATTTGTTTGAATAATCTTCAGCATCACACTGCCAGTGTCACAGTTGTATAGGCAGACAGGGTGCCTTTTCTTCACTGCAAGGGAGAGTCACCTGTGTTGGTTTTCTTAAAAATGTAAAAAATACAAGTTATTTGTTTGAATAATCTTCAGCTTCACACTGCCAGTGTCACAGTTGTATAGGCAGGCAGGGTTTCTTTTCACCACAGCAAGGGAGAGTCACCTGTGTTGGTTTTATTAAAAATATAAAAAATACAAGTGATGTCTTTGAATAATCTTCAGCGTCACACTGCCAGTGTTACAGTTGTATAGGCAGGCAGACAGGCTGCCTGTAAGCCACTGCAAGGGAGAGTCACCTGTGTTGGTTTTATTAAAAGTATTCAAAATACAAGTTGTTTGAATAATCTTCAGAGTCACACTGCCAGTGTCACAGTTGTATAGGCAGGCAGGGTGCCTTTTCACCACCACAAGGGAGAGTCACCTGTGTTGGTTTTACTAAAAATATTCAAAATACAAGTGATTTGTTTGAATAATTTTCAGTCACATAGCCAGTGTCACAGCTGTCATGTGGGCAGGTTTTAAAGTTTTAAAAATATAATAGTTTACTACCTACCTATCCTTAATGGATTTGAATCCTAGTGAACAACCTGATGTTCCTCGTCCTGGTACCAGCTGAAGTGACCCAGCAACTACCAACACCACCACAGTGCAGTTGCATTCAAGCAGAGCTAGCAGCAGCAGGTGGGGAAAGAAGAGTACTTTGAGTAGTATTACTCAGACTCAGCAGCAGCAGTCCAAACCAAAAACTAGAAAGAAGAAAGGAACTGCAGTTCGTTCTACCTCTACTAGCAGGGTAGAGTGGTCCAGTTCCTCCTCTAAGACCACAAAGCACCCATCACCTGTCTCTCGTCAGCTGTTTCTTGATGATCCACCCAGAACCACCTGCACAATGATTATTGCCACTGCCAGTTCCTTCACCACCTCCTCTATAGCCAGTTCTATAAACCTTGGGACACCTAGTGTGTTGAACATGGACACGGCTGGTGGGAATCTGTGGGCAGTATTAACGCGGGAGTTTTACAGCAAACGTCCGTGTAAGTTGCCAAAACTTGAATTATTGGAGTATTTTGAGAAAATTTCTCATGCCACCACTGTCACTGACACTGAGAGCATATCTTCTCCAAAAAAGGTTATTGAGAGAGATAGTTTACCATTTCCCGGTAGCCACCAGGCATTAGAGGGAATTCATCAGCTCTCCCCAAAATCTGCTGCTGATGATTTTTCTTCCTGTCCAAACCTACAAGAGGTAGAAGAATATGAGGGACCAAGGCCTACTAAGCTTGATTTTTACACTGACCTTGATTATTCTCCTGAGCTTCATTTTTCCACTGCTGCCCATAGTACTTCTCCTGTTTCTCCAGCTACAATTCTGTCTTCTATTGATGAAAACTCACCACCTGCCTTCCCAGTTCCAAATGAGTCTCCAAGGCAGGTAGTAGCTGCTAGTGTCTCTGCCACCAGTGTTACTCCATCCTCCTCTAATCCCAGTCCCAACATCCCTGCTGCCATCTTTGGGTCTACTAGTACCCCAATAAAGATATGTAGAAAAAAAAACATAGTGAGGTTGCTCCAGCATGTGAAGATGAAGAAAGTGTCACCTCAGTTTCTTCTTCTCCATCACCTTCCAGAGTCATCTGTCGTTCCAAAGTGTGGGACCATTTTGTGGCACTTGGCAATGGATGGCTAGCAAAATGAAAATTGTGTGGCAGGGAAGTCAGCCGTGGGAGGGTGTTGAGTCATCTAACCACCTCCGGGATGAACCAACACCTGAACATCCACCACAAGTCAGTGTTGATGAGTGCAGAACTTGGTGGCACTACTACATTTTCCAGTGTCACACTCAACACCAGTAGGCAGGAGAAAGGGCAGGAAGATCATGCCACCTCTGGACCTAGTAAAAGCAGTAGACAGTCACAGCCCATCCCAAAGTCAATACAGGACACACTGGAAGATTTTGGTGGGTTTCATTCAAAGGGGATGTGCAGACAGCAGGCCAGGAAAATTACACTCCTCATTGCACAGCTCATAGCCGTTGGGGGTGCTACTTTTAATTTGGTGGACGTTGAGTCCTTCCATTAACTTATGGAGTCTGTCGCACCCCGATATAAAATTCCATCCCGCACCACATTTAGTAGAACTATAGTGCCCTCACTGTACCGACCGTGCATTGGTCTTTTGAAAGACCTGCTTGGAAAGGCTGCTGGCCAGTCAGTGAACTTTATCACTGACTTATGGAGTGCTCTGAGTGGCCATCATGGCTTCCTGTCATTGACGGTGCATTGGTGGCAGCCCAATGTGTTGCAAAACACACCCATAGCAACAACAAGTTCAGGTGCAGTAGCCAAGCAGGCAGGGCACTGCTCTTTCCTCCTCCATGCTGAGGTAATGGATCAGTAGCACAACTCAGATAACATTCACAAAGCACTGCAGAACATGGTGGCGCACTGGATAGGGGAGCAAGCAGGCACACAGGCGCAAATTGGGTTTGTGGTTACTGGTGGTGCAGCTAACATAATCGAGGCTTTCCGGGATGGCAGTTTTGTGGGTGTGCGCTGCTCAGCACATGTCCTGCATCTAGTAGTGAAGGCTTCTGTTGAGGATGGCAGTAACACTGGAAGGTTGTCAGCACTTCTGGAGTTGTGCCGACAAATTTCTGGCCACTTCTATCAGAGCATCAAAGATAGCCAGCTACTCAGGGAGGAACAGAAAAAGGCAGACCTCCCAGAGCACCGCCTAAAACAAGATGTAGGGACCAGGTGGAACTCCACCTTAGATATCCTACAGCATATCCTGGAGCAGAAAAAGGCAATTCATGCAATGTCATGTCACCATTTCATTGGCAGTAACAGAACACTGGGCAGGGCTGACTGGGCCCCGATATAACAGGTAGTGACAGTCCTTATGCCTTTCCGTGCTTTGACGGAACTTTGAGCAAAGATAAAGCTAGCCTGGCCGAAGTCATTCCCCTCTACACACACCTCTCCTTAAAATTGGACAATTTCCTTTCCCATAGGGAATGCTTGCCTGTTGCTGAGGGTAATATACTTCCCGATATTGCTGCCCTTCTAACGAGGCTGAAGAAGGAACTGACTCGGAGCATGGAAGAGCTCATGGACAACTGTCCCGAGTTAATGCTTGCCACAATGTGTGATCCACGAACCAAAGGAATGATGGCACTTCGTTCCAATTCCCTCACTGCCTGGAGGGAAAAATTGATAGCAAGGGTGCGTGAGAGGCAAAGAAAAACTAGAATGCAGTCACAGGAGGCGGGAGAAGATTCCGAAGATGAGCTGGAGGAGTGTGGTGGTCTTCTGGGACCTAAAGTAGCAGCGCCAGTAGCACGTCATCTTCTTCCAGTGGAGCAGCTGCTGCTTTTTATCCTAAGGCAATGGACAGATTCTGCTTCGGACAAAACAAACAGCTCCCCGTTAATAGAAAACGTGCTGAGTTTGAAGTTAAGGCTTACCTTGTGGAACCTTCTTTGCCCCCCAGTACAGATCCCTTGACTTTCTGGGATAAGAGGGCTGTGTGGCCTACGTTATCCCTGGTAGCCAAGGAGTTGCTTTCTTTCCCCCCACAACCACTATCCAGAGTGAGCGGGTATTTTCAGTAACTGGAAATATACTTAGCCCCCAGCACTCTCAATTGGCCCCCCACCTTATGAAGCAAATTACTTTTTTAAAAGTCAACTTGCCAAAGCTGGGTTACCCTGCTCTCAGGTTCGATGCAGATTAGAAAAACAAAAAGGACTTCAGACATCTACAATCATCCATGTTACTGTCATCCCAAGTCTGCCTCACACCAGTCTTCCTCAGTTGCTGCTGTATCCATCTGCTGACTGAGTCCTGCCTGCTCCTGGGTTCTGCGGTTTGCTGCTGGCTACATCTCCAGTGTTGCTGTCATCCTGAGTCTGCCTTACACCAGTCTTCCTCAGTAGCTTTATCCATCTACTGACTGAGTCCTGCCTGCTCCAGTGTTCTGCGGTTTGCTGCTGCCTACATCTTCAGTGTTGCTGTCATCCTGAGTCTGCCTTGCACAGTCTTCCTCAGTTGCTGCTGTATCCATCTGCTAACTGAGTCCTGCCTGCTCCAGTGTTCTGCAGTTTGCTGCTGGCTTCATCTTCCAATGTTGCTGTCATCCTGAGTCTGCCTTACACCAGTCTTCCTCAGTCGCTTTATCCATCTACTGACTGAGTCCTGCCTGCTCCAGTGTTCTGCGGTTTGCTGCTGGCTACATCTCCAGTGTTGCTGTCATCCTGAGTCGCACCAGTCGGTTCCCTTTTGAAACGCTGTTGCATTACAGTGGAACTACCACCTCTTACAAACATGGTCCCAAATAATTACCCATCTGGTACCTAGCTGCTCAGTAAAGCTAGTCGCCAGAATTATTACACGTTAATGAGAATTATACACTGCTCCTGGACTGACAGGCAGGAAACCACACAGACAAAACCGTCTGAAGGATAGGAAACAGTATGTGGTTGTAAATGGAAAATTCTCCAGTACAGTTAAAGTGGAGAGTAGAGTACCTCAGGGTTCAGTATTAGGTCCGCTGCTTTTTAACATGTTTATAAATGACCTGGAAATAGATATAGAAAGCAAAATATCAATATTTGCAGATGATACTAAATTATGCAAAGTCATTAATTCAGAACAGGATATTTTCTCTCTACATAGGGACTTACATAAAATGTCAGATTGGGCAAACATGTGGAATATGAAGTTTAATGTGGGGAAGTGTAAAGTCATGCATTTGGGAGGAAACAATCCCAAGGCTACTTATAAACTTAATGGAATAATTTTAGGTGACTCATTGCTAGAAAAAGACCTGGGTATCCTTATCAATTACAAACTTGGAAACAGTGACCAGTGTCAAACAGCAGTAGCAAAGGCAAACAAAGTCCTGTCTTGCATAAAAAGAGGTATCGAAGCAAGAGTGGATAACATTATTTTGCCATTATACAAATCATTGGTAAGACCTCACCTTGAGTATGCAGTGCAATTTTGGGCACTGGTTCTGAAAAAGGGTATACTAGAAATAGAGAGGGTACAGCGGAGAGCAACAAAATTAATTAAGGGAATGGAGGACTTGACATATGAGGAACGACTAAACAAACTTGGTTTATTTACTCTACAGAAAAGACGACTAAGAGGAGACCTTATCACATTGTACAAGTATATGAGAGGTCAATACAAGGATCTCTGCGGTGAGCTATTTATTCCAAGGCCTGATCAGGTGACCAGGGGACACCCTTTGAGATTAGAGGAAAGGAGGTTTAAACTTCAGCAGAGGAAGGTTTTTTTTTACGGTAAGGTCTGTCAAATTGTGGAATTCATTGCCCAGGGAGGTAGTTATGGCAGATACAATGGATACATTTAAGAGAAGATTAGATACATTTCTTTCAAAAGGGAACATACAGAGTTATACTGTTTATCGGTAGGCTGATCGGGAAGGTCTGATAAAGACTAATTTAATTGGTAGCAGGAAAGCTATAAAATTCTCAGTTACTGAGGTATGAGGCGAAGGTTGAACTTGATGGACTTGTGTCTTTTTTCAACCTAATTTACTATGTTACTATGTTACATCTTTCCATATTAATGTCTGCATGTCTGTGCTGTCAATTCCTTTTGGAGCTGAACGGCTCCTAGCAACACCTCCTAGAGCAGGCTGTGACTGACAGCGCAGGCGCACAGATGTCTCTTTAGAAAGATGTTTGTGCGGGGTTAATTCTACTAACATTTGACATTGTTTTGGAGTGCTTGGATGTATTGATGTGAGGCTTAGGGCCCCATATCAATACACCCACAGGGGACTTTATTTTCTCTCTCAGTTTCGGCATCAGCTGTTTGAAGATGCGATAAAGGATTCAATTCAGAAAAAAAGTAGGTCTTAACTTTCAAAAATAGGTAGTCATAGGGGATATGATAGCCAGTATTATTCCATATTCAACATTGAACTTGCGAGTGGCCTGTGTGGGATGATTAACGAGTCAATAGGAGGCGGTGACGCCAAGGAGTAATTCCATCACACCTGCACGGCGTTGAAGGCAAGCTTCAGATTGTGAGAAAACTAGTGCCTGAGAAGGGGAAGAACTAATACTTGTTGGAGGTACCCGGATATATGCAGGTTCGGCACAGCTAAGAGTGGGGTTAAGGAATTGAGTTCATCTCTACCGGTGAGGATTTTGCTGATAAGAAGGATATCGTACCATCAGACCAGTGAGAACGTTCCTTTTACTCTCCCTAAGCCGATACTTTGTACTGACCATTTTATACATTATACCCCCATAGGCCCTACATATATTGATAATGCTATTCACACATATGAGGAGAGTGATATACGGATGATTATGGAAGAAAATACAATTTGAAACACATGAGAGTATGATACATTATTTTGGTGGTCATGTAAGATAAGATCTACGGACTAAACATTCTCACCCCTTTTAACTACAAACGTATACCTATTTAAAGTATTTTTATTTTTGTATTTTTATACGACCAATTGTTTTTATATTTTTTATTCTTTTCTAATAAATGTCACCTGTGCTCTTTCCCAATGCACATATAGATTTTGGTTCTTAAATATGTGTATGGGTCATTTTTTGTATTTTTATTTTGTATTTTGATATTGGGTCAAGTAGGGAAAGGGTTACGAGTACGATTAAGTTATATAGTTTATGAGCAGCTGTTCGTTCTCGGTATCTCCATCGTGCTCTCGGCCAGGCACGCTTTGGAAGAGTCAGACCCATGGGGTGTTTCCCCGTGTATCAGCCCGGTACTGTTAGTCAGGCGGTCTCTGGATGAGACAGATCCAAGGGGTGTCTCCCTTTGCACTAACCTGGTGTTATGGGAGAACGGTGTGGAAGATACTGATCACGTTTGCGAGCTCATATCTTTGTGACCGTTTGTTTTTAAATCATTGTTTGGGAATATACCATGATACCTGATCCTGATTGGTGGATTTAGGGTCATGGGGTATTTTTGATATTTTCCCATAATTTTGTAATAGTCGTTCTCATTGTATTTATCTGATGTTTTTATCTGTATAGAGAATAGTTATATTGTATCAAATATTTTAGATATATATGTATAGGGATAAGTTTAGTACAGTAGATGTTATAATAAATTACTGAATATACATAATCTGAGATTTTTGAGATTCTTCCTGGTTTCAGGAGGTTTGGGACTGTATTTTATTCTAGTTTTCTCTTTGCTCATATTTGTTGGTTCCTAGAGCCAAATTTGTATTGAGGTCTTAACTTTCCTTCAATAAATGTAGTCCCTTATCGGATCTTCATAGCTAACGCAGACAATTGAATTGCTATTTATGGTGTTTTCATTATTTCCTATGGATGAAAATACCTCTTAAATTTAACACCCCAAAAATGCCGTTGGCAGAAAAAACAGCCATCTTCAACATTTGAATTGAGCCCTGTCAGTCAACACACCTCCCTTTCACTCCTTTACATTCATTCCCTCTGTCTGCCTCCTTCTCTCTCTGTCTATCTGTCTCCTTCCCTTTATGTTCCTCTGCCACCCTCCTCCTCTGTCAGCTTCCCTTCATGCAAATTGGTGTTTGTCTCCTTCCCTTTTCCAATCTCTAGGGGAGACAGACAAGGGTTGGAGACACACACAGAAGAGTGGGTCAGCAGTTGGGTTATGCACTAAGGTGTTTTCAAATGGTGATGAGGTGTAAGGAACTTCTCCAGTGTGCTAAACTCTCCAATTCTTGGATTATACCATGGAGCCAATGCACAAAGAACTTACAGGTTGGTTAAATCTTGGTTCACTGGCTAGATGGAAGAAGCAAGGATCGTTCATCACACTGGAAGAGTCATCTCCACTTCATCTCCTCCTCATAACACTTTGGTGTATCTCCCCCCTGTTTGAAATAAATGGACAACAACTATGCTGAAGTTGTAAAATGTAATTTAACAACATAATAATATTATAAATAATAATATGAATAATAATAATAATAATAAAATTATAAATCCCCCTCTGGAGGGAATAGGGTCAGTGCGGGTGCCTCCTTCCTCCCCTTGTGCGAGGCCCCCATCTGGGTAGGTGACACCTACCACCACGTGCAGCAGGCAGGGCATCAGATGATGCCAGGCTGCTGTCTGATGAGGAGGTGCTGGGGGCGGGGGCTGATCCTGAACGCATGACATACTCTGTCAAGAGCCCCAGCATCATTCTATTCTGCTCCACCATTTGTTGGAGCAGAGCCTCCTGACGGCACATGTCATATCCCAGCTGCCATCATAAGCCCATGATGTCAGCTGAGATCCTGTATAGGATGTCCAGGGCCTCTGCGTACTCCTGGCTGGAAGGGGGCTGCTGCTGCTGTTCTTCATCAGATGCAGCTGTGGGGAAAGAATAAATGCAAAACAGTGAGCACCTCTTTGGCACACAGATGTTTGATGCATTTAGCAGGGTAATTCTCAGCAATGGTCCTGTTATCTAGGATGCACAGTCATGTCCTCTAACCACACCAACAGTGCATGTTGTCAGGATGTGCTCACTTAAACACAAGCGGTATTGACATTCACTTGTGTTCAAGTGACAACATGCACTGTTGGGGTGTTTAGAGGAAATGATTGTACATCCTAGACAACAGGACCATTGCTGAGAATCACCACACAAAATGTGTTAAAGTGGATGTGCCACCTATTTATAACATAACCTAAATAGGCTACATATCGAATACTTCTAAAACATTATTCATTTTTTATTTTTAAGCTTTATTTGTTGTAAATTTAACTATGGCCTGGAGCCAACCAGACGTGTATGACAAGATTATGGCATGAACAAAACTCACATAATGATATTTGTTCATGCCATTATACTGTCAGAGGTATGTGTGACAAGAACACAGATCACTACAGGGACCTTGGGGTTTTTGTAAGGGAAGAGGAGACAGATGGAAAACACATGGCACAGCAGATTTAGGATTTTACTTACCATGCGCTTCCCCTTCCATAGCCTCAGGAGCAGAGGCAGACACCCCCAGAGGTGGTTCATCCTCCTCCACATCAGACACAGCCTGTGATGACCCTGAAGAGATACAGGACATTTTCATAAGGGTGAGATAATTTTATGGAGCCTTAACCCATTTCAGTGTCAGAGGGGTGCGCAATAATTTTGAGAATGCATTGGGTACCCTTCTGCCATTGAAATGGTTACAACAACCAGAAACACAAAACTCTGAACCCTTTCCACAAACATAAACCAACAACACACAACAAAAGACACATTAGACATTGAACAGATGTGCATGTTTTTGCTGGAGGACATATTACAATTTACTATCCTCACCTGCCCTTTGCACATGGTGGTCCCCAGGTGCACCAACGGGGCCTGCACGCCACCATCTTCCTGTCCCCCCTCCTCCGCCTCCTCCGGCATGTCAGCTGGACCTATTTTGGATATTGTGGGAATTAACATGTAATGAGAAACACTGACTTCATTAAATGCTTCAGTTTTGTAAGCATTCAGGTTCACAACAACTGCACCAAGGTGGGATAACCTAGTTATCAGGATTTACTCAACAACAGAGAGGCAAATTTGGGCTACGAAGCATCACTGTAATGCATGGCAGGGCTTCAATATAGCGAGACAACCATCATGGTGCATTAGCTTGTGTCCATCATGCCTACAATGTCACCATGTGAATGGCAGGAGCATGGCAAACATTTCTTACATATGCTCTACATGTGCATTAGTGGGATATTTAACACTTGGAGAAGGGACGGACTGGGAATAAAAACCAGCCCTGGAAAAAATTGCTTACCAGCCCCATATCATTGTGGTGCGGCCAACCTGGTGCACAGATGCAGTGCTCTTCTTCTCTATACGTGTATCAGTATGTTAGTTGGGCAGTATGTCTGTTTTTCACTAACATATATATTTGGCTTGTGTTCAAATCTGATATGCATGATACTGTGTAATTACAGCCACAGTGTTTTTGTGTCTATCACGAAGGAAGGGAATATTCCATGACAAAACCAACAGCACAATTGGGACCAGATAAAATGTACCATTTTCAATTGGGCTTTTAACCTCTTGAATGCATTGAAGAAATCTCTAGAATTCAAGGGGTTAAAAGCCCAATTCTAATCAATGGAAATATTAGGAATTATTTATTCCCTATGGTGCAGTTGGTTAGACACAGAATTAAACATTTGATGTTACATATATACATACACACACACATACACACACACATACATATGTACATACATACACACATATATATATATATATATATATATATATATATATATATATACACACTGGTTTCCCATTAGCAGGACATAAGGTAGTCAGTGAGCTTCCTCTAGCTCCCGTCACTTGGTTGGTGTAGTTGATGGGAGTAGTGGATGCCTTACCTGCTCTTGGGAAGTGGTGGTCCTGCTCATTGCCGGCTGTTCCTTCATGGCTGACTGCCTGACTCCTTAACCCTTCGAGCACCAGAGAGATTTCCAATACTTGATTGCAACGCAATGTGTAGAATACCTCTCTGGCACTCAAAGGGTTAAATCAAACAGGTGTCTGATCCTGTGCAAAAGTATTTTTTACCCTCTGAGTTCCACAAAGGTATCCAGTATGTTTACCTCTCTGGTTAAGAGGCTGATTCCTGATTTGGAGGTTAGATGTCTAATAAAGTTGTGTAGGATACAGGTTTTATTATAATGGGTTAACAGGAGAGTGGCAGAAAATTATACAAAGTGCAGTAATATCCGCTGTGGTAGAGTTTGTTTAATTTCAGTCTACCTACTTTTGTACTCTGCCCCAATGCTTCGCAAGGAGCATACATAAAACTAAAAGTCAGCTTGAGTTTACATATTACTGATGCAGATATAAAGAATATTTTTCACATCAGTTTTTACCTTCAAATTGTCAGTCAGCTCCACAGTCTGTCATTGTACAGTCACTGTCTTCACTGTCTTCATAATGCTACATGTGCATAAAAAGCAGCAGCCCAGCCGGCACATTAGCCAGGCACTGCAATGCTCTTGGAGGTGGCAGTAGGAGGCTTTCTAGGAGCTTGCTCTTTTCAGTGCTGTGCCTCTCTCTCTCTCCCCTCAAGTTTATTCAGCAGCCGCTCTGACTGCGCACCCACTAGATGTGCACCCTAGGCCGGTGCCTACCTCGCCTATAGGTGGTGCCGGCCCTGCTTATCAGTCAGCCAGGAACCACAGGAAAGGAAAAACCAGCCAAGACCCAAGAGGAAAAGCCTTTTTCTCTCTAAACTTGCATATTTATAATGTGAATTTTCTCTTATCAAAATCTGCTCTGATTGGTTAAAGAGCCATCTCATTATGCAGTGACATCATGCATATTAATAATTTTTGGAAATTCTTCAAAACACTGGTAATAATGCTATGTGCTCTAAAGAGTTTGCTGTTACTCCACACTACAATTCACCTTGATAATAATTCCTATCAATAGACAATACAGTGTTCTGGTTACTGTCATTAGATAAAAAATGTCAAAAGTTTTTCCATTGGATATCAATCTCTCACCCTAGCCAACTTTCCCACATGGGAGAATATATTTGTCCTAGACTTTTTGTCTCCAACTGGAGACAAAAATAATCATAAAAGTCACTTAGATATTTTTAATTCCCATCTAGGTAAATAGAGGCCTCTTTTGTTCAGAAGAATGAGCTAATTAAAACACATTTTAAACACAGATTTTTAGAGAATTTGGTTTAAAAGACAAATTAACCATTTCCTCCCATCATGGCAATGTCTCTGACATGGTCTGTGTTTAATATAATTCACAATCTGTACAGCTTGGCTATGAACATCTTTAAATTCAGGAGCTAATGTTTTAGCTACAAGAGCCTGTCTGTTCAGAAAAGAAGGAGTATAATGATACCTGGGCGTTGCTGCTTGATAAGAGATACAAAGCCTTTCATTGATTCGGTCATTGAGGGTGCACCATCAGTGCAGACACCTACACAAGCATTCCAAAAAAGGCTAACAGATTCTAAACATGGTGTTAATAGATCAAAAAACGACTTGGCCACGGTGAGCTCCTTACAGCACAAAAAAATTTCTTCTATATTTTGTTCATTAATAAAACAGACAAATGCTAAAAGCTGGGCTTTTCCGTTGACTCATCAACTTGTATGGCAAACATATTTGTGATTTTTAACTTTTTTGTTACTAATATTTCAATGTCTTTTGACATGTCACAAATTCGCCTGCTAATTGTGCTGCCTGACAAAGGGATTTTCAAAACTTCTTTTTCTGCCTTAACGATTTTACAAGTGGCAGGTAATATTAAATTTTCTGCTATTGTATGTGGCTTCATTTGCTTTGCCGCAAGTTCAGCTACCAAATAGCTGGCCTCCTGAGCCTTCTCAGAAACTTTGAAAGTTTTTAAACTTTTTGTTGTCTGACGTTTTTGAGAGTCCAGCACTGTTTTGAAGTATTCAGTTTTTTTACCTACCAAGTTTGAGTGGTTTGTAGTAAAATGACATTTCAGTTTACTAGGAACCAACACTTAATTTGCCAGTTTTCTGCCACAAATGATACATTCAGGATGAGGACAAGACTCTTCACCGCACCAAGTAAATCCCATCTCTAAGTAACTGTCACTGTACTGACGATATTTGGGAGCTGCTGCTGTCTTTGACCTGGTGCCAAGGTTTCCACTTGTACTGGTTAACTGGCTGTCCCTTTCTTCACTGTTTTCCCTGCTGGTGTTTCCTTCTGGTGTTATTTTTGATTTCTTTATAACAAATGCATCCATTGTGAAAGAATTCACAAACACACTGCTGAACTCCAAAGCTAAAAATAATAATAATATTATATATATATTTATAAAACATATTTCTGACATCTATCTTCTTTCAATATTTTGTCATGCAGGAGATGCCATCACCAATGTTGACATATCATCTCCTTTCCATTTCCCCATTTATTAACCCCCAAAATCCATATATGCCACTCCGTTTCCCAGTCTATTAACCCAACATTCATATCTCCTTCCTCAGCTGATTGTCCCATGTAACAGCCCAGTCCAAAAAGCTAGTATTTCCAGGACTGTCAGTTTCCCTTGACACACCTGCTCCTCTAACTCCAGATCTGCTATTACTTGTAATTTTGTCTGCATTCTGTTGTCATGAAATTTATTTTGAATATATTAAACATGAGAAAGAGAAAGAGATGAATGAAGAGAGAGGGTGAGAGTGAGATGGACAGAGAGGAGGGATGGAGACAGACAAGTAGAGAAAGACACACAGTCTGACAGAGAAGGACAAATAGACACAGAGGGAGACCTACAGAGGTACCCACACAGAGGCACCTACAGAGAGAGAGAGAGAGACAGAGAAAGTGACAGAGACAGGATGCTGATAAGTAAAACCAGAGAAATCCTGGGACAAATCAACTGTATCTTTGGGGACAAATAAAACCTAAAACTCCAATTGATTTAAACAGGGCTTTTTACCACATAAATGCTTTGGAGACATCTACAAGGGGTTTAAAGCCCAGTTTAAATCAATGGAAAGTTGGGAAATTTCTCCAGAATTGTGCAATTGGTTTGCCACAGATTTTCTCCAGTTTAACGCATCAGAGAACAAGTGAGACAGAGAAATTAGTGAGCACTGACAGTATGAAGTACAACTCCATATGGTACATTAAGGACACAATATGGGACAGTCTGTGCCCTCTCTGATGTACTTGAGTGGCACATTGGTAACCCACTGATCCTAATATGACACTGATGCCACAGAGGTGTACACAGGGGAATCAGATGAGCCACTATGATGCCCAAATATACCCCTCAGACTCAGAATGAACCACCAGAAAGGGGTAAGATGGTCGAGTAAATTTGGACACTGGATGGGGTCATCTGATGCCGCAATGTACACCTCTGGTGCATTATAGGGGCACTGGGCTACTAATGTCCTACATATGGGCATCAGTGGTGCACAGTTAGTATTGTTCATTGGCCATTTGAGTGAGGGAGGCAGAAGGGGCAGATCACAGGCAAGGAGCACAAGGCGCCTGCCTAGGGCCCGGCCAAATGAGGGGGGCCTGGAAAACCTGATTCCAGACTCTGCTTTCAGTGCTCCCAGAGTCCCTCCCAGCTCCCCCTAAGTTATTTATGCTGCACTCAACGCACTGACTCTCTTTGGGGCCGGCAGCTTGGTCAAATGAGGCTGGGGGCCCGGCAGAAACCTCATTGGTGCTCAGCTGAGCTCGCTTTCAGTGGCAGTGCCATAATGAAGATGTCGCCGCAGCTCACTTTGGACGCTGCACTGTATTGTCAGCCATACGCATGTGTTGGGATTTGAGTCCTGGCACAGTGGCATATGGCGTAATGGGCGAGGGGTAAGGGTTACGTTACGCAACACACCAATGGCCACGCGGTGGCGGGCTGTATAGAAGAGCCTCCCCCCCCACTCGCTCTCTTGGGAGGCTACGCAACATGTGGCAGCAGGGCTTGGGGGTAGACATCCGGTGCACACACGGTAAGGGGCCAGGCCTCGTATTCCAAGCAGATCATGATGTAATGAGCTGAGTGCTGACCATGACCGTGACATTCTGTACAGCAGTACTTCTAAATCTGCAAGCATTGTCTCCTAAACAAAGGCAAACTGGGCATCCAGTGAATACTCTTACACATAGTGGGAAAACTGTAGCCTTCCAGCTGTTGTTCAGCTACAATTCCCATCATCCTTAGCTAGCCAAGGACTGTCTGAGGATGAGGATAGATGTAGTACAACAGTAGGTGAATGGTTATAGGTAGCTCATTCCAAAATATATATACAAGCAAGAGTTTAATAATATTTATGTACAAATGCAGATGTAAGTAAGAATCTTTTTTTCTTGCTGCAGTTATTTTGTTGATCACTCATACACTACTGAACCCCAGAATATGAGCATTATCACAGTGTATGACATTGTGTGCTAGTGTATGAGACTGAGTGAGTGTGCGCTAGTGTTTGAGACTGAGTGTGTGCACCCGCTAGTGTATGAGACTGAGTGTGTGTGTGCTATTGCATGAGACTGAGTGTGTGTGTGCTAGTGTATGAGACTGAGTGAGTGTGTATGTGTGTGCTCTAGTGTACAAAACAGAGTATGTGTGTGTCTGTGTGCATGTTTAAAATGACTACTCTGGCCCTCCATAATTCTGCAGCCATCAGACCAAAAGATTTGACCATACTATCAAGGAAGTAGGTATGAGATAAACCATTTTATAAGTTTAGAAATAGCAAGACTGAAAACACATTTTGCAAAACAAGTGATTGTTTCTGGGCTGCAAAATAAATTGTATTTAACCAGTGTGTATGTGTATCTCTTTGGGGTGCAGGTAGAGAATGTACGTAGAGGCTTGTGACTACCAGTGCAACCAGGCTAGAAGCAGACAGTGTATCTGGGGGCTTGTAAATACCAGTGCAACCTGGATGGGGACAGACAAACAATGTATGTGTAAGCTGTGACTACCAGTGGAACCAGACTGGAGGCAGATGGTGTATGTGGGCACCATTCTAGCAACATTCAATTGTAAGCTCTGTGTTTGTTATAACTAGCATAGCCCCATTTCAGTTGAAAGCTCTGTGGTATCACTTATGTAATATGAAGTCACATATCAACTGTAAGCTATGTGGCATCACTTGTGTACCCTGTTTCAGCTGTAAGATCTGTGGTATCACTTAAATAGCTCCACTTCAATTGTAAGATATGTGCTATAATTTTGTAACCCCATTTCAATTGTAAGCTCTTTGGAATCACTTGTGTGGCAAACTATAAGTACTGCAGTACATTTTTAATATATTTAAAGCATTAATTTTGTCTTTTAGGGTAGTACTAGTCCCTCTAACCACAAGGACAAAGGGTTTTGGTGCATGCATGTATGTTTATGTGCTTGGGGGGCCCAATTTGGTATCCTGCCTAGGGCCCTGTGGAGTCTTAATCCAGCTTTGGGGGCAACTAAATGCCCTTATATAGCACATTAGTAGTCCAGTGCACCTATAATGCCCAAGAGGTGTACAATGGGATATCAGATGAGCCCATCCAGTGCCCAAATTTACTCACCTATCTTACCCCTTTCTGGAAGGTCATTCTGAGTCTGAGGGGTACATTTGGGCACCAGAGTGGCTCATCTAATGCCCCTTTGTACACTTTTGGGGCATTAGTGGCACATCAGAATCAGTGGGTTACCAATGTTCTACTCAACTAAATTAGAGGGGGCACAGACAGTCCCATATGGTGCCCTTATTATGATTAAGATGAGAGAAAATGTGGTCACATCTGATGTCCCAATGTACATCAATGGGGAACAGTTCCTATTGTACATTGGACATTTCAGTGAGAGGGACACAATGAGGGGGACATAAGGGTTACCTAAAAGATATGGGAAATATTAATAAATAAATGTATTCACCTTACCAGTAAGCCTTGACACTGGTTGACTGTTCTAGTACAGTTCTGTCTTCTGTCTTCTCTGCAGCTGAGCACAAACTCACATAGACACACACCCCTTGCTCACACTGTCCCTCAATGGTGTGTGTATATGTGTATATGACAGCCCTGGACTTGCCAACAGTTAAAAGAGAGGTGGGATTGTGATATCCTATCACAGTTGTCCCGCCTCCATCCAACAGGCCAATCAGGATGCTCCTCCAGTGCATGCACTACACGTGCTTTGTCTTCCCTGAGTGCCTTGATAGATGCACCGGCCGTGGAAAAGAAAATATTGGCGGTGCTCCATCATAAGTAAGTTATACTGCGGCGCCCTGTTGCACAACTGCAAAAAATCCGCTGCACCCCAGAAGGGTGTCCGTGGCACACCAAAGTGTCAAGGCACCTCGGCTGAGAAACACTGATTTAGACAATACAGATTACAAGTGTTTTACAAAGTGAAACACTGGAAGTGAGATCCCTGCCCGAAAGCTTACAAGCTAAAGTGGTAATGGAAGACAAACAGAGTATATAAGGGTCAAGTGCCTAATACAGTGCTAGGGTTCTGTGAAAACCACATGGTTTCTGCTTTTTCCCGGAAAAATCTGCTTTAAATAAAGCAATTAAAATCTTTGCCATTTTTGTCAATTGGCAACAATGTCGTGCTATTTTTTTCATCTTTTCTTTATAAAAACATGCCATTTTCCAGGAAGTGAAGCACAATCCAAGCAGCTACAGAGTGAGAGAGATGTGCAAGGCTGTTGTGCTGTGAATTAATAACAAAACTGAGGCAGGAGAAGACCATGGTGACTGCTATCACTATGAGCAAGTTTATTAATAATAACAGGAGGACCTGGAAGGACAATTATGAGTCCAGTGAGTCTCAGGAGGAGGAAGTGACCACTACCACTAACATGAAAGGGTCTGGATGCCCTGGTTTCCCAGACCCAATGCCCTAGGGTTTGTGGGGACATTTTTTCAAGGGCAGAGGAAGAAGAGGGTAGTAGAGTTAGCAGGACAGGTCATCTACCTGTGCCTGCTGCCAGTGCTGCCACTGCTGCCAGTTCTAAGCCTGCTGCCAGTGTGTCTTGTAATTCTCAGGAGGGAGGGGAAATGATGACAAGTGTGACAGCAGGGTACTCTAAGTCACACTTTCCATCCTCAAGCAGTCCCACTACTAGTACTACTACTAAGAAGGTCCAGAAGCTTGTACAGAGTGTTAGGAGTGCAGGAGAGGGTGTGCATGTTACTAGTGAGGAGGAAGACTCAAGGACTGAAATTTATATGGTTGGTGTTAGTAGTAGTAACAGGGATGGTGAAGCAAATAGTGGGACTAGCGTTAGGGCAGTGGTAGGGAAGAAGTAATGCAGAGTGTCAAGACTAGTGCTCAAGGGAGCCCACAACATTCCCCTGACCCTGGGGCTCCCCTTCCCCCCCACCGCATTGTCCAGGTGGAACATGATACTGAAGAAGGAAGAATTGTTGGCCAACAGCAAAAATACCACCACCAGGTGTCAAGATCAGCTGCCTGTACCTGATGCTTGTGCTGCCAGTCTTTCGTCTTCAGGTCCACAAGAAATGACAAGTGTGATATTAGGGGACCCTCTGTCACATTTTGCATCAGCTCCTCCAACCAGTGAGATGTCTGTAATAGAGCAGCTGCAGCAAGGAGGGACTGGTGTTGGTGGTGATGATAGTGGAGAAGCTGGGGGTGGAAGAGACATTATGGCCTTTTTAGCCCAAACTGAGAAGGAATAGGAGACAGGGATGGTGATGGGCCTTACCACCACCACCACCACCATCACCAGTGAGCTTTTGGAATTTGCTGAGTCTGCTACTGCTCTAATTCCTGCTGCTGCTGACCATGACATTTATGTGACACATGTTAAAGCCAAACACCCACCAGCTGTTGCTGTATCACATGGCGCTCCCCAAAGGCAACAAGAGGCCAGGTGGAGATCAAAGAGGAGTGAAACAACTGGCTAGCCATCACCTTATTGCTATATCTTCTGGCTATTTACCTTGTTCATTTTTACTTTCCTCACCGGTTGATAGCCATTCAGTAGATGTCAGGATGTGGCAGTTTGTGTCCACCCATTGCATACTCTGTGGTTCACTGACCGCACATGTCAGTGTAGTGATGGAGAATAATCGTAACCAGGACATAAAGCTGCATCTGAGGAGATTCCATCCCACAGAATATGCTAAGCTGGTGGCAGGGACGGTTCACCATTACTATTAAACTACCTGCACATTGTCATGTGTCCTTAAAGGGAAGTGGACAAGATGCATAGTGAGAGCAGCAGTACTTGACTTCTGGTGGTGGGATTTCACACTGGGAACCCCAAGCATCATGGTGCTTGAATAGAGTTGTACCAGGTGTTTGATAAGAGTGCAGATGTTCTAATTGTTCTCAGTCCTTCCCTTATTTACCGCACACACTGTGCACATTGCAGTTGCTGATGGGAGGCACAGTTCCTGCTCTCAAGGGAAAAATGTCTATACTAGAACCAACACACCCATGCTTTTGGAGGAGGGGCAGGTGAAGAAGCATTACTGGCCAACTTCTTCTTTTCTCCACACATATCTGAAGTGGCGGGGGCTAGATATGGTGCTCCTACTGCCTCAGGCACATCACTGGAGCTAGTCATGATAAGTGGAACCTTCATCATCCATCCCCCATGTTACTGGTGTTGTTGATCCCATTCCCTTTGAGCTCCCTAAACGCAGAAGCAGCAGCAAGAACATCAAATTATGCAATTATACCAGGGCATTTGATAATGGCCGGTGGCCACTAGCCAACACAACATGACTTGCTGGCACTAGGCCATTAGAGCAGTTAAAAAAAACACAGTCCAAGTAGCAGGTTATGCTTTCATATCCATCTTGCTAAACCCAAGGCATTTACTCACTGATAGTCACAGAGTTTCAGAAATTCAGAACCCAGACTTGCTCATCTCTTTAATTAAGGAAAAAAGAACCAGCAAAGAATCAAAGATGAATTTCCATTTATAAAACCCAGTACTGCATTTCTCAGATCACTTATCTTGTGCCTAATATTCTTGCTCAAATGACAGACAGCTTTCATTGTAGTTTCAGCTAACAGATGTCTATTTTTAGAATTCACCATAACATTTTATTCATAAGCCAAGAAGAAAAAACTGCCAAAACTGCTAACTTCTCTGCATAAAATAACTGCAGTCTTAAAAAATATGTTACAAACTCTGCTTCTAATATGTTTAGCTATTTGTTCAAGTTAAATAACTGTATAGCACTAAAATTATTTTCTACACATTGTATCCTAAAATATATGTTGCAGTTTCCAATTTTTTTCATTTCCAGTGGTGTGGGCAACACATTGAGCAAGAACAATCTTATTGAGAAATCAATGTATAGCAAGCACGCTTGCTTATTATCACGGCACCCGTGATTATTCGACATTTTGACTAGCTTACGTTACTGGTGCCTTCTCATTGGCTGCACTGTACAGCTCCTCCCAGCGACAGCCTTTTTATACCCTGGGCTGTCACTTAGAGTTTGCCCTTTCGTGGTGTACCTGATGCCTAGCGCTAGTTCTGTTTGTTTGATGCCAGTATATGACCCCAGACTGCCTGACTACGCATTTGCTACTGTTCCTGCTTCTGTGTACTGATTTGGATTGGCTGACTTTCCTGGTTCGTGTTCTGACTCGGCCTCGCTGGCGTTCCTGCTCCGTGTTCTGACCCGACGAGACCGGCGACCCTGCTCCATGTACCGACCCGGCGAGACCGACGACCCTGCTCCGTGTACCGACCCGGCTTGGCTGACGTTCCTGTGCGACATTGGGCCTCCGTTTATCTGGGTTATTGAGTCAGTGGCTTCACTGGCATTGCTGGACTCTATTACACTGTATCTATCAAAGATACCTGACCTGTGTCAGTATTGTAGTTTGTAAGTACATACTGGACCCGTGTAGGTTAACTTGCTTGTAACCTGTCCTGTGTCAGTTATTGCTGCTATATGCCGGACCCGTGAGGGTTACATTATTCCTTGTGTGCTTTAATAAAATTGTTTTACCAACATCTACCATACTGAACGGTAACAATTATTTACCAGCTTTTTTCCATTCACAATTAGATAAACAGAACCCATAGTTCGTATACCTCTATCTAATTCAGGGGTGATAAGTAATTTTGGACTGATGCTCACATCTCTGCACACCATACAGTATTTATAGTACATCTCTATACCAAACATATATGTATTGCTCTCTGTCTATCATTCTCTCCATCTTTCTCTGTCCCTGTCTTTGTCTCTCAATATATTATTTTTTCTCTATTTGTCTATCTCTCTCTATGCATACATTCCCTCTCTCTCTTGCTATCTCATGAGCATACTATCTCTCTCTCTCTCTCTTTATATATATATATATATATATATATATATATATAGTAATGTGCAAACATTTTAGGCAGGTGTGAACAAATGCTGTAAAGTAACAATGCTCTCAAAAATAGACATGTTAATAGTTTTTTTTTTATCAATTTTAACAAAATGCATATTGAGTGAACAGAAGAAAAATTTAAATCAAATCAATATTTGTTATGACCACCCTTTGCCTTCAAAACAACATCAGTTCTTCTAGGTACAGTTGCCTCAGCAGGTAGGTTGTTTCAAACATTTTGGAGGACTAACTACAGTTCTTCTGTGGATTTATGCAGCCTCCATTGCCTCTCTTTCTTCATGTAATCCCAGACTGATTCAATGACGCTGAGAGCAGGACTCTCTGGGGGCTATACCATCACTTCCAGGACTCCTTGTTCTTCTTTATGTTGAAGATAGTTCTTAATGACTTTGTATGTTTGAGGTTGTTGTCAACCTGCAAAATAAATTTGGGGCCAGTCAGATGCCTCCCTGATGGTATTGCATGATGGATAAGTATCTGCCTGTACTTCTTCTTAGCATTGAAGATACCATTAATTATGACCAAATCCCCAACTACATTTGCAGAAATGAAGCCCCAAACTTGCAAGGAACCTCCACCATGTTTCACTGTTGCCTACAGACACTCATTCTTGTACCAAACTCCAGCCCCTTGGCAAACAAACTAACTTCTGCTACAGCCAGATATTAAAAATCTTGACTTATCAGTCCAGAGCACCTGCTGCCATTTTCCTGTGCCCCAGTTCCTGTGTTTTCATGCATAGTTGAGTCACTAGGCCTTGTTTCCATGCCAAACGTATGGCTTTTTGGATGCAAGTCTTCCATGAAGTCCCACTTCTGACTAGACTTCAGAGTCCCACTCTTTTCTGACAATTTTGAGCTGATGGCACTGCTGGACATCTTCCGATTGTGAAAGGAAGTTAGCATGATGTGTCTTTCATGTGCTGCACTAAGTTTCCTTGGCTGACCACTGTGTCTACAGTTCTCAACATTGCCTGTCTCTTTGTGCTTCTTCAAAAGATCTTGGAGAGCACACCTGGAAACCCCAGCAAAGAAAAGGGGCAATATCTGTGGGACTTCTAAGAACAAATAAGCAATTTATTAGATATCAACGATTCAGTCCTCACAGGGACCTTTATCAAGACAAAAATACAACAATGCAGCATCCACATGTTTTGTGCAATACAGGCGCAAAGAAGAGTGCCAAAAAACTCTAGTGACAGCATCAACCCCCAGTATTAAATAAAGTTGTGGAAGTAACCCCATTGGTTACTGTAGTATATAAGGGCAAAATGTGTAGAAATGCAGGAATGTGCAAAAATAATCAGTGAAAAGAGAGAATATAATAAATAAAACAAAAAGTCATACAGCTAAACAATAAACTGTAAACTGACAGTGGACCTAAGATCCTGGTGACTGTGGCATGCATGAAAGCAGTTATGTAACGAAGAACAATGTGGTCTCCGATGCATCACAGTGCCCATCGTGCTCAGCACACTTCAAAGATATTCTGGCAGCAATAACTGGGTAATTTCTGCAAAATTAATTTAATACGCAAGTTTATACTCACATTTATGCAATGCTACGCTAAGGAAGGACCAAGTGGCAATTGGAGCTTGTGGGGGATACTACACTGCCCCCACACAGGTATGTTCCAAGCAGCATGATCCTAAATTAAAAAATATTCCCCCAGCAGATCGCTCAAAAGAACAGAAGAAACAACAACCAGGAAAGAGCTCATAGTATGATGGAATAATATATGATTTTTTGTCATATGATCTCTTCAACATCACTTCAGTCATTTGAATCAATAGACTTACTTGATTTTCTTCTGACCAGTGATATATGAATATGAACCAGTCTTAAAGCCCTCCCAGATCAATCTGTCAAGCTGGATTTATCTCTCAACCATAAATACAGAAGCAGACCAGAATGATGGGGAATTAAATTAAAATCAAAAACGAAAATTAACCTGCGTTGATCCATACTGATAATATAAATTATAAACCCCTTATAATGAGCCTTTATCATAAATGTGCTGTGCTATTTCTAGATACAATAATAATTAGGGTTTTAGTCACATAGATTGGCCAATGTATGTTTAAGCCCACTCGCCGTTCCAAGGTGTGAACCAGTCTTAAAGACCTCCCAGACCACTCTGTCAAGATGGATTTCTCTCTCAACCATAAATACAGAAGCAGACCACAATGATAGGGAATAAAATTAAAATCAACACTTTCTTAATGTAAATCCCAAAGCCCCAATAATGGAACCCCTTAAGGTGTCCAGTGCTTGTGTAACTACACTTAGATTACATGAACTTCATATGTGACCTCCTGAGTGACAGGAACACATCTTGCACCACAAAGTGATGAGCCATATACACCCCTCCAGCACCCAAATCGTCACAACATCCAAATAATGTGCATCCCTTATGTGCTGGAAATATAAAAGGCACACAAAACAATCGAGAGCTGCCCATCTCCATGGCACATCAAGAGGACAACATAATAAAGAATGAAATCAAAGCTGTTTTCATTTACAAATAATCACTTTAAATTGGTGAATAAACCATAGTATCAAGAGTCAAGGCAAATGCTAATAAAATCAAATAGCCTAAATTGTAAAGCATATGGATCCAGCTCTCCTCCCTCTGCAACAATTTTCTTCTTCTATCACAGCAATGGGGCAATTTGGACTGAAAGTCAATCAGCATGTAGCAAAGATCAGCCATGGTGTGTCAATCTTCAATGAAATGTCTGCCATCAAGCGTATAGCTTATCTTAGACTACAAAGCCACCCGAATGCTGGATCGATGGTTGGAAATATGTTCCCTGAAACTGGTGGTGGTTTTGCCTATATATCTTAACCTGCAGGGACACCTGATAAATTACACCACAAAGCTGCTGAGCCAGGAAGTTGGTGATAGTTTTCATAGGAGGTGGATATTAAAAGGCGGACACATAAGAAGGAAATGTCAAGTGGTGCAGCCAGTACATTTAAGACAACCATTTTTTTAAAACAAGCAACCAGGATGAATAGTTATTCTCATAGCAGTGCCTGGGATCCATTATTACAAGAAGGTCCCTAAAGTTATTACTTCTTTTGCACCCACACTGGGGTTTATCCAAGGTAATGTGTTATCAGAAGCCACATTTTCCAGTTGTAACAAATGTGAGATTTGGTAAGATGGCTGTAATATTAGTGGATGACTTAGTGAGTCTATCACCTTTTTTGTTGTTAATATTTAGCTGTAGGAGATCTATTTGTGTAAATGCAGGGCCGGCGCCACCTATAGGTGAGGTAGGCGCCAGACTAGGGCACACATCTAGTGGGGGCGCAGTCAGAGCCGCACGTATCTCAGCGGCTGCTGAAGAAACTTGAGGGGAGAGAGAGAGGCGCAGGGCTGAAAAGAGCGAGCTCCTAGAAAGCCTGCTCTTGCCTCCCCCAAGATTACTGCAGTGCCCCGCTAACATGCCGGCTGGACTGCTGATTTTTATGCACATGTGGCATTATGAAGACAGTGACTGTACAATGACAGACTGTGGAGCTGACAAAAAAACTAATGTGAAATACACTATATTCTTTATATCGGCATCAGTAATATGTAAACTCAAGCTGACTTAAGCATCAGGGGCAGAGTGCAAAAGTAGGAAGACTGAAATTAAACAAACTCCACCACAGCTCATTTTACTGCACTTTGTATCATTTTCTGCCACTGTCCTGTTAACCCATTGTAATAAAACCTGTATTCTACATAACTTTGTTAGACATGTAACCTCCAAATCAGGAATCAGCCTCTTAACCAGAGAGGTAAACATATTAGATACCTTTCTGGCACTCAGAGGGTAAAGAGTACTTTTGCACAGGATCAGACACCTGTTTGATTTAACCCTTTGAGTGCCAGAGAGGTATTCTACACATTGCATTGCAATAAAGTGTTGGAAATCGCTCTGGCGCTCGAAGGGTTAAAGAGTCAGGCATTCAGCCATGAAAGAATAGCCGGCAATGAGCAGGACCACCACCTCCCAGAAGCAGGTAAGGCATCCACTACTCCCATCAACTTCACCAACCAAGTGATGGGAGCTAGAGGGAGCTCACTGACTACCTTATGTCCTGCTAATGGGAAACCAGTATATATACGTCTATATGTATGTGTGCATGTATGTACATATGTATGTATGTATGTATATATGTAACATCAGATGTTTAATTCTGGGTCTAACCAACTGCACCATAGGGAGTAAATAATTCCTAACATTTCCATTGATTATAATTGGGCTTTTAACCCCTTGAATTCTAGAGATGTCTTCAATGCATTCAAGAGGATAAGCCCAATTGAACATTGTAAATTTTATCTGGTCCCAATTGTGCAGCTTGTTTTGTCAAGAAATACCACCTTTCTTTGTGATAGACACAAAAACACTGTGGTTGTAATTACACAGTATCATGCATATCAGATCTGAACACAAGCCACTTATATATATTAGTGAAAAGCAGACATACTGCCCAACTAACATACTAACACACATATAGAGACACACACACACTGAAACACTGATACACATACAGGGGAACACACACACATTCATACACACACACACACATACTAACACTGATACACACACAGACAAGCATACACACTGATACACTTACACAGATATAGCAAACACACAAACACATTGACACTTATACAGATACAGGGGTGGGCAATAATGGGGTGGAACACAAGGGGCGGAGCCAAGGGGATGGCAAAATGAGGCTTTGCCTAGGGTGGCAAAAATCCTTGCACCAGTCCTGTGTAAATGTGAAGGCCCATTACAAAACAGTATACAAAAGATTCTTGTTAAAACCTCCTTGTAGAAATTGTTCATCAGTTTGGGGTTTCAGCCAGTTCAATGTCTGTGTTATTCCTAAAAATGCATAAAAACTGTGCATAAGGTACCCCTTTTTAGTGTGTATAGGATGGAAACTATGATAATGTAATATGGTGTTCCTGTTAGTAGTCTTGCAGAAATTAGTGGTGTCTAAAAGGTCAGTCACACGAAACACAGTAAGATCTAAGAAATTGACAAATATTAACATGAAATGAAAATTTGATACAGCTGTTGAGATTAGTAAACGGATTAAAACTCAGAGAAAGAGTCAACATTACCATTTCAGATCAACAAGAGGTTATCAATATAGTTAGTGACCATAGAAATACATCTTCAAATACATTAATGATAAGATGTGACAAGATTCATATTGTGCCATGAATAAATTGGCAAATGACGGTGCAATGTTTGATCCCATTGATATACCCAAGATCTGGCAGTAGTAATTATGTTCAAATCAGAAGTAATTAAGCATGAGGCAATGTTCCATCAACTGTAGCTAAAATTAAATGGCAGAACCTTCTGTGCTAGGTAGAGAATTAAGAATAAGTAATATATTCTGCACTGATTATTCAAATCTAGGCATTTTGGTGCTTACTTACCTTTCCTGTGGCTTCAAAATAGATAGGCTCAAATAAGGCTTAATGATTACAAAGTAGATATATTGGTCTCCCTAGATCATATCAACAAACTGATTACTCAGTGGAGTTTCTCACATTTCAAGTGTTATCCAGTTTGCTGAGGTTTAAGGTATGTGATTGTCCAGTCTCCTGCCATGAACTTCAGTTTAAAATTTAAAGCAAAACTATGAAAAGCCCTGATCGCAGTCTTCCACATGTCAAAAATTCTCAAAAGAGGTATCATTGAAAAGGGGTTGATAAGGATTATCACTTCACTCCAGTCTCCACTGTTCATGGGTACTAATGTACACATTTCTGAAAGAGGAGAGGATCCTCTTTCAAATAAGGGTGCTAGTATCACTTAATCATCTCGCAATAGGTAAAAATGTGATGAAATTTGGGATTTTACTGTTTTAGACTACCTTCCACCCAGTACTCCTGGTTCAATATGATTACCTTCATTTGAAAGCGTAATGTAGTAGTGGGGTGGAGGGGTTAATTCACACCTGAGGTTGTTTCTTCTGGGTAGTTTTTGCTTATGTAATAGCTGTTTTAGCCATTTGATTATGGTAGGCTTGGAGGATTTAGACCACTTGAAGGCCCATAAGAAGATGACAAAGAGAATTGATGACTTCATGAATGGTCTTGTTGTGTCTACATCCAGATGATGTAGAGGCTTCTCCTTGTTTTGTAGGCAGATTAGGAAAGAGATTATTGCTTGCTCTCAGTGGCCTCATGATGCAACTTTAGTCTTAAGCCCTGAGTGAAGCATTTGAGAAACATAATTACTTCTGAATGTAAGATATTGCTTTCAAAGAGATTGCTGGTTTACATTACAGGAAAGCTATCTAAGGGGTGATATGATTACCATTTACAAATATATTCAAGGCCAATGTGGACTCTCTCAGGGCAACTGTAGTCTAATAGCTGAACAGTAAACAAGGTTGTATACTTTATGGCTATAGGAAAGGTGCTTTTAGTGTTGGTCCTGAGAGATCTTTTACTTTTAGAATAAGGAAAGAGTTTCTTGGCCACTCGGGACATAATTAGAAATATCTTCTTTTTTTTTTTTTTTGCTTTTCTTTCTTCTGGATCAACAAAAACAGAAGTGATGCTGCAAATGCTGAACCTGATGGATACATTTCTTGTTACAACCACATAACCTATGTTACTGTGTTACCATGTAATATTGTCTACCAATTCATCTATTTTTTTGGAAATATATAACTCCTTGAGGACCAGAGGGGAGTGAAATACATTTCAAAAATAGCATTGTGAACCCCTCTGGTCCTCAAGGGATTAAGTCATAGTGATCTTCTTATTGACTGTAGCAAGTGTTCATGTTCTTGAGACAGCCAAAAAAAAAGGTATGTTCTAAATCGTAGCTGCACTAAAAAAAATTTAATGTGCTTAATCCTTTCTCTCAAACCATTATGGTTTGAGAGATGTAATAAAATAAAGACCTCCTCTCCCTCCCCCTTCTCATGCGTCCGCTGTACAGCGAACAACATGAAATCCTGCTTCCAGGACCAGGCGGAGGCTCTTCAGGAGCGCTGTCATCTAGATATCTAACTATAAGTACTTCATCAGAATAGTCCACAATGTGTTCTTGCAAGCTAGGCACACGTTGTAGACCATACCGATGAAGTAATTATACTTAGATATCTAGATGACAGCGCTCCTGAAGAACCGCCTATAGTCGGGTGACCGGATTCTGCCTCTGACAGCTTTACAGCTTGTCAGGCAGAAAGGGGAGGGAACGGAGGACTTTATTTTCTTATTTCTCTCAAACCATAATGGTTTGAGAAAAAGGATTAAGCACATTAAATGTTTTTTTTAGTGCAGCTACGATTTAGAACATACTTTTTTTGGGACTTTACTATCCCTTTAACAAAGACTTGCATGGAAGCTTAGCTCATTAATTTGTCTCTAGCAAGGCGTGAAAACATTTTAGAAACTCCCAAGAAGAAAAGCAAATGATCATAACTGTATTAAGTATATAAAGCTTACATTTTTCTTTGTGCATACAGTCTGTTTTCTTTGATTCAAAATGCTGTTTGACTTTATATGAAAGCAAGATATTTTAGAATCATCATGTGAATTTATTCAAAGAATCATTGTTATATTGTTCATAATGTTCTCTTCTAAATGCACTTAAAGGCATAGTAATACTTAAAATGTAAAAAAAAAATATGTTGTAGGGTTTATCCCCCTGAGTAAAACAAGAGTACTCCCACTGCTGAGAAGTGTTTTATTCAAAAGTTATTAATTTTCAAAGTTGAATTTTTTAGGTGCAATATCACAGTGGCCTGAAATTGTACAGTGGCGCTGTTGCTACACGATCCTATGGACAACTCTGGTCAGTTGACCATAAATCTCCATAGGATGGTGTAGCAACAGCGCCACTGTACAATTTCAGGCCACTGTGATATTGCACCTAAAAAATTCAACTTTGAAAATTAATAACTTTTGAATGAAAGACCTCTCAGCAGTGGGAGTACTCTTGTTTTACTCAGGGGGATAAACCTCACAACATATTTTTTTTTACATTTTAAGTATTACTATCCCTTTAATAAGTGCCAATACTATCCAACCAACATATTATAAACAATACCATATAAATAGATGCTAGTGCACATTATAAATACAAGTATCTTTATTACAAATGCTAATTACAGGACAAAACAAATACTGGCCTGTATTTTGTACATGACAAAATTAACAGATTGAAAAAGAATAACATGAATAAATATTGAGGCTAACCTGAGTATTCTTCATTATGACCTTCATACTCTATAAATCAGTCTCTAGAGAATACATGAAAAACGGTTTGCCTGAAATGCCACAGGAAGACTACAATTACTTAAAATGGTCATGATTGAAGGCATTGAGAAATAACCTGCTGTTTCCCTGTTATGCTCATTTTTGCAGCTTGATACAGATATTGTTTGGCCTGGTAACAGTTCACACTTCATATTTGGCAGACAAATAAAGGTTTTCAAGAGTCATGTTAGAAAGAGCCAAGAGTTAAGTACTCTTAACTATGCGTTGATTTGAGATCTGCACAATATTGTCCTAAGAGTCCCTCTAGGGGTGAAACTGAAATACTACAGTGCATGTGCAAAAATGCAATGACATACAGAATATATATAATTACTATTAATGATTGTCTGAGAAAAATATTAAAAATCGAACCATGGAGTATGTAGACAACAAACAATGTTGGGAGTTAAACTTATTTTATTTTAAGGCTAAGACTAAGGTTGGACTGCTATCAACAAAAGAGTTAACAACTGCTGAATTAACCTCTGATAATACTAACTCAGCTTGCAACAGCAGCACCCATTAACTATCACCCTACATAACCTGCATAACATTTTTGAAAGTCAAATTATATTCCAACAGGAAATACCACTATTTGTGTTTTCTGCTTTTTCCTGCAGGAAATACTACTCCTTTGTTGAAAATGTAGTTCCTACAGCTGAGTCACCTGAGTATCACATATCAGAGCAGCTTCAGTAGCCATTTTGTGACATGAGACAGGTGGTGATGGTGGTGGTCATGGTTCTTCCTAGTTCTATCCCTTATGCTGTGGAAACATCAGTGATAGCAGCAGCACAATAAACCACTTCAGGTAAGTCAACATACTCCTCCTGCTTATCCCACTCCCTTAAATCATGGGTGTTAGAATATGTTGGAGGCTCAGTTCTCAACAACAGCAATGAGCACAGTGTGCACAAAAGCTATGAAGAGGGTTAAGTAATGGAATCACAAAACTGGCATATTAGCAGCACTCATAAAGCAAATTGCCAGCATCAACTAGAAAAACCTACTGGGAATGGTAAACCATCCCCCATGATATTACACTTTGTCAGTCTCTAACTGAGGCCCTTGTTCTTTATACAACATACAAGTCATTCACATTAATGTTGGGTGGGTGACTTACTGCCCCATTAAATAAAAATAGTGTAGCCTTCCAGCTCTCGTCTTGGCATTTTCATCAGAGTGTTATACATTAAAGTAAAGGAGCTTGGACTGACCCTTCTCTAATAAAGTTGTAACATTAAATAAAAAAGGAATATGACCATTATGTAATATATGATATGAAAACCTATATTCATAATATAATAAATTAGAAAAATGTAATCTAAATAGGACATAGTAAACGTATGTATTTGACACTGTTAATCACGAACTCCTACTGGACACTCTGCATACCCTTAGCATCCGTGGCACAAGTCTAGAATGAATTACCTCCTACCTCTTTAACCATCCGTTCAGTGTTTCTTTTGCTAATATATTCTCTTATCTCAGTATGTGTACCTCAGGGATCAGTCTTAGCACCACTTCTCTTTTCCTTCTACACCCTCTCCCTTGCAATCTCATCTCATCTCTTAGCTTTAATTACCATCTGTACATTGATGACATACAAATGTACCTATCTTCCCCTGACCTTAATCCAGCTGTGCAGTCTCAAATCACACAGTGTCTCATGACAATCTCATCATGAATGGCTCACCGCTATGTTAAATTTAATATGGCTAAGACAGAACTGGTTATATTCCTTTCTAAACTGCACGCTCCAACTCCTTTCTCCATCACAGTTGACAATTGTACCATCCACTCAGTAACCAAAGCACGCTGTCTTCATTGTACCTTGACATTCAAATATTGCCAAAATAAAAACCTCCATTTGTAGGTCAACTGCAAAAACTCTCACTCAGGCCCCATTGTCTCTGGACTCAACTATTGCAACATTCTACTCTCTGGTCTCTCTGCCTCTCATCTTTCTTCTCTTCAGTCTGTTCTCAATTCAACTACAAGAATAACTACCTTTGCTCCCAGTTACATTCCATCTCATCTGCTCCTGAAATCCCTCTCTTGGCTACCTATAAAGTCTCATATTTCTAACAAATGTCTTCTTCTCTCCTTTAAATCACTTTCAACTTCAGCACCCTCTTTCTGCTCTTGTCTACCGCTACACCTCTTCCCGTCAACTGCTTTCTTCTCAAGGAATCTTTCTGTCCTCTCTTCACACAACTCGAGCCATCTCTTGGCTGCAATCTTTTTCACTGGCTGACCCTCAACTTTGGAATGTCCTCCATATCACCATTCACCAATCATCCAAACTCAACACTTTCAAGCATCTCCTGAAAACCCACCTGCTCAAGGAGGTATCTCAGTAACAATATTCTCCTTGTGCACAGTGACAGTCACATTAGAATCATTCTGCACTTCTTTACTGAAGCCTTGTACTTGCACCTACGATCCTTCTCCTACTGTCTCTGTATGTTGTCATGATTCCTAATTAGATTATATGCTCCTTTGTCAATTTCCCAATGTATGATTCCCTTTGCTGCATTTTTCCACCCTGCTAGTAATGCAATGACCACACTTTAACCTGATACACTTACCCAGTCCGGTATTTTTTAATTGTATTATTACTATTTCTGTCATATATGATACTATATAAATAAAACTACATACATACATACATGCATATATATATATATATATATATATATATATGTAAAAAAATGTTTAATATATATATATATAAATGAGTAAATAAAAAATACATCTAAAACAAAGGTCTTGTAGCAGATGAAACTAATAAATCTGACTAGGCACTATGTAAGGACCAATACATACAATACACAGCTATCACGGTGCCCGTGATTCCAGCTCCTGGGCGACATTGTTACTTCCGGGTTTACCATGGCCTTATTCTTATTGGCTTTGGGACTTTGGCTGCTCACAGGGCTTTCCTTTATAAACTCACTCCTGTCATCTTTACACTGCCCTTTCATGGTGTACCCGTGCTTAGCGTTTGTTTACTGCTTGTTTCTGTTCCGTGTATGACCCGGCTCGCCTGACTACGCTCCTGGTTCCTGACACTCCTGTGATCCGATTCCATTACTGACTAGGACTGGCTGACTAACTCCGTGTGTACTGACCTCCCTTGGCTGAGTATCTGATTCCATTACCAACTAGGACTGGCTGACTAACTCTGTGTTTACCGACCTGGCTTGGCTGATTATCTGATTCCATTGCTGACTAGGATTGGCTGACTAACTCCATGTGTACCAACCTGGCAGTGTATCCGGTTCCATTTCTGACTGGACTGGATGCCTACCTCCGTGTGTACAGATTGGGGCAATGCTGGCTTCTGATCTGTCAGGGTGCACACCCTGTATCCCATTCCACCTACTCCCACTTGCTATACTATACAGTGCCTGCCTGGCCTGTCTATCCCCGTAATCACCAGGGGTCTGTGGAGTCTGGTCACTTGCCAGTGTCTGTGTTGCCTCCATTAACCCTAGCATTCTAGGGTCTGGTCACTGCCAGGTCCTGTCTGTTTTGCCTCCGTTAACCCTAGCGTTATAGGGTCTGGTCACTGCCAGAGTCCTGTTTGTGTTGCCTCCGTTAACCCTAGCATTCTAGGGTCCGGTCACTGCCAGAGTCCTGTCTGTGTTACCTCCGTTAACCCTAGCGTTCTAGGGTCAGGTCACTGCCAGAGTCCTGTCTGTGTTGCCTCTGTTAACCCTAGCGTTCTAGGGTCAGGTCACTGCCAGAGTCCTGTCTGTGTTGCCTCTGTTAATCCTAGCGTTCTAGGATCCAGTCACTGCCAGAGTCCTGTCTGTGTTGCCTCCGTTAACCCTAGCGTTTTAGGGTCAGGTCACTGCCAGAGCCCTGTCTGTGTTGCCTCCGTTAACCCTAGCGTACTAGGGATTGATTACTGCCACTGTCCTGTCTGTGTTAGCTCCATTAACCCTAGAGTTCTAGGGTCAGGTCATTGCCAGAGTCCTGTCTGTGCTGCCTCTGTTAACCCTAGTGTACTAGGGATTGATTACTACCAGTGTCCTGCCTGTGTTGCCTCCACTATCCCTAGCCTCCTAGGGAGTCACCCATCACCCTTTCTCACCTAGTTGCGGTGTGGGGCTGTTGTGGTTCTACTTGTTCCTGTGCCTATCCATGGATCAAGCCTACAGAGTCCTATTATTGATTACCACTGTGATATCCATGCATCCTGACTTGAGTCAGATTTGGGAAGGACTAGGTACCGACCTCTTCTGGACCTGAGTAGGGTGATTGTTCCATTTATTTTCAATAAAGCTTTTAAACCTTACCTAACTATCTGAGTGTTCTTACAAAAACCGTGACACTATCCTTACAGTAGCCTAAAGAACCAGGGATCATAACAGACTCCCCAAACAATAAAAATAGAGAACTGGTTTATCATTCAATGGAACACATACATATGTGAATATGTATAGAGACTAATGAGCTGAGGATTCCCTGAGGAAGAGGATAGTAACTTCCGCAATATGCATAGGGTTTGTCAATTCAATATATATTTTTCAATTTTTACTTGATCTGAATTGATTGTTTGGATCTCTCTGCACCACACCCCCTGTAACGAGATAGCATTTGAGGAAGTGTCCCTCACTGTATGTCAAAGGAGAAGCAAGGCGGTGTGAGGATACAGCTGGTATTGCAAGTTACCAGGTGTGTGTATATATGATCAACTATGAGCCAGCTCTATATTGGTGAGAGAACCAAAATACACGCTGTGAGAGATTAGAGGTTCTACTGACAAGTACTGGGGAGTGACAGAGCGAACGAGGAAAGGAGGCATTGGGACAGAAAGGGAGATATATGCTTTCAATATAAAGGATCCTGTAAGTGTTTTAAAAGATTACGTGTCTGCAATAAATTTGATACTCTGCTTTTAGATGGTGTTCTTTGCACTTCTTTTTTTAGATTGATTACACAGACACAGTTTTATATGGAAGAAAGGCTTCATGTAGACCAGCTAATTGAGCCAGAGATTATTGACTTGATCAACTTATTTTTCATTCCATTCCATTGACCACATTTCTATCTATCATCATTTCCATTTTGTGTACATTAAAGGGATAGTAATGTTTCATATAACATGTCGCTCAGAACGATGAGCATTTGTAATAGTACTGCAGTAAATTGATCATAGGCTTCAAAACTTGCTAGTTACAGTATAATAATATGTTGAAGATGATTCCACCTGCCCCTTTTCCCGATAGCATGCCACCTCCCCATAGATCTGAACAACTTCTTCAGGTAGGACAGGTTTTTCACAACACTGCATGAAGATTGTCCCTCGGTGTGATCCTTTGTCGAATCTGGGACAAATATGTTTATGTCGGGGAAAGGGGCAGGAAGAATGATCTTCTACATATTACTACACTATATCTAGCATGTTTTGAAGCCTTAAGAACATTGTGCAGCAGTACTGTCACATATGTTCAACATTCTGAGCTACATGTGATTTGAAACATTAATATCCTTTTAACATTGGTTCCCCCTTATCTGGGAATGTCAATCGGACTGATTGTGGACTGATATAAGTGTGGACTGGTTTTTACTCTTATTTATTATTTTTCTCCATTTGGTTAGGAGTTTTTCACTTTTGTGTTCTGTGATCTATGCCATATTAATCCACCACTTTGAGTGCAAGTCTTAAGGTTTGGTATTAGTAGTAGGATTTGACATGAGTCATAGATTGCCTGCTGGTGGAGGTAAACTAAACTAAACTACTAACTAAAGCCCATTGGTCCCTTCCATTTTTAGGAGTGCTTCTTCTGATGCTATTCGTGGTCCCTCTAATGTGTTTCTGGTGTTCCTGCCAATAAGACATGTAGATGTACTTCAAATGGGATCTAAATAAGTAGATGTCCAGATTGAACAGAGACAACAGATAGCAACATTTGTGCATTTGGATCATAGGTGAAATGTCTCCAGACTGGAGATTTCATAGACTGAAGTTTTTCTGACATACTGTTACTACAATTCCAGGGGCTAAATGTAGCAGTAGGTGATACACTTCCAGCAGCAGCTGAAACACCCCTAGCTAGGGGTGGGGAAGTTCTTGACTTCTGGTGCTGCTTAATCAGTATTGCAGTTGCCTAGTAGGGTTGCACTTCTATGTGATGATGTCACGGTTTTGTAAGAACACTCCGACAGTTAGGTAAGGTTAAAAAGCTTTATTGAAAACAAATAGAACAATCACCCTACTCAGGTCCAGATGAGGTCCGTACCAAGTACTTCCCAAATCTGACTCAGGTCAGGATGTATGAATATCACAGACAATATATAATAGGATTCTGTAGGGCTTGATCCGTGGATGGGTTCAGGAACAAGTAGAACCACAACAGCCCCACACAGCAACTAGGTGAGATAAGGTGATGGGTAACTGCAGGGCAATTCCCTAGAATGCTAGGGATAGTGGAGGCAACACAGGCAGGACTCTGACAGTGACCTGACCCTAGAACGCTAGGGTTAACGGAGGCAACACAGACAAGACTCTGGCAGTGGTCTGACCCTAGAACGCTAGGGTTAACGGAGGCAACACAGACAGGACTCTGGCAGTGGTCTGACTCTAGAGCGCTAGGGTTAATGGAGGCAACACAGACAGGACACTGGCAGCGATCTGACCCTAGAACGCTAGGGTTAACGGAGGTAACACAGACAGGACTCTGGCAGTGGTCTGACCCTAGAACGCTAGGGTTAATGGAGGCAACACAGACAGGACTCTATCAGTGACTTGACCCTAGACCGCTAGGGTTACCGGACGCAACACAGACACTGACAAGTGACCAGACTCCCACAGACCCCAGGAGACTACTGGGGTAGATAGGCCTCACAGGCACTGTGCAGTTTAGCAAGTGGGAGTAGGTGGAATGAGATACAGGGTGCGTACCCTGACAGATCAGAAGCCAGCGTTGCCCCAATCTGTACACACGGAGGTAGTCAGCCAGTCCCGTCAGAAACAGAATCGGATTCTCAGCCAGGTCAGTACACACGGAGTTAGTCAGCCAGTCCTAGTCGGTAATGGAATCGGATACTCAGCCAAGCCAGGTCGGTACACATGAAGTTAGTCAGCCAGTCCTAGTCGGTAACGGAATTGGATACTCAGTCAAGGCAAGTCGGTACACACGGAGTTAGTCAGCCGTATCCTAAGTAAACAACGGAATCGGATCACAGGAGTGTGAGGAATCAGAAGCGTAGTCAGGCGAGCCGGGTCATACATGGAAACAAGAACAAGCAGTCATAAACGCTAGGTACGGGTACACCACAAAAGGGCACCATAAAGATGACAGGAGGGAGTATATAAAGGCAAGCCCTGGGAGGAGCCACAGTCCCAAAGCCAATAAGAATAAGGCAATGGTAAACCCGGAAGTAACAATGCCGCTCAGCAGCTGGAATCATGGGCACCATGATAGATGATTACCGAGAGTTTGTTTTCCAACCTTGTTTACTTGACCAGACCTCCCACATGATCTCTCAGTTTATAAACAGGCTTACACCTCCTTTCCAATGGTGGAAGACTAATCATTTTCCCTTCAGTTAATTGTAAGGCCAATTGCTCGCACTATTCACTGGATCTTGATCTGAACTGAAGGGGTGAACAGAGCAGAAATGTATTTTAAATCACCATCATTAGACTAATCATTATCAATTACATCACAAACAACAGCATAATTCACTTCCTCACCACCACCATCTCCACCAGCTTTCCCCTCCCACAACATATTTTTCTAGCTTTTTCACAGATACTTTTTTGTCACTTTTTCCCTGTGGGTGATTTACAGAAGCTTGAACACTACTTTGCAGTACCAATTAGTTGCTGCTATTAGTGCCTGATGCAGCACTTGGTCCTACTGCTAAATCCTCCTCCTTTGATGTGGCAACAATACCATCTTTAGCCTTTGTAGTACTGTCACAGTTCCCAGAGAAGTTCAAGAGTCAGTACAGTATAGTTAAATGCAATTTATTGACAACCGAAAGGTAAGCAAAATATATACAATATATACAGCAGGAACAAGCAGATGGTTACAGGCCAGCGAGCTCTGCTATCAGGAATAGTAGGCTGCCAAGCCTGATCAATCTGCTGGAGACTAGGCCTAAGCCACTGGTAGTCTCTGCTGGAGCCAGGAGCAGGAACAGGAACACAGGATCTTGATCCGACGTAGCGGGCGTACCAATTCAAGCCTGCAGTCAGAAGGGAGTGATATCTGACTCACTCCTGCAGTCAGAATGGAGCGAACTCTGACTCACACCTGCAGTCAGAACGGGAAATAGATAGCTGACTCACCTGCAGTCAGTATCAGAGCTGGTCTACAAGAGCCCCAGGTCCGCACTAGGTTGGGTGTCTGCTAGGTACAAGGAACAAATGTAAGAGTAGTCAGACATAGCCACAAGTCAGCACCAGAGGGGGTAGTCAGACAAGCCAGGTCATACATAGTTCAGGTAGTCAGCCAGAGCACAGGTCTGCACCAGGTTGGGTGTCCACTATGGGGATAAGCAAAAGAATAGTCAGACAGAGCCACAGGTCAGCACCAGGATGGATGGAAGACTAGCCAGGTCATACACAGAGCCCAAGGTAATAGAACTGCTATGAACAACAACGCAAGGGCAAGTGAGTCAGGACTCAGTCTGCCTTTTAAACCCCTCCAAAGGAAGTAGGTAGGAGGAGCAGCTCAGACAGAGAGGAAGTAGGTAGGAGGAGACTACAGGAAGCAAACACATAAAACAGAGGTCTGTGCATGCTTGAAGCATCGCGCCTATAGATGACACTGAAACCAAGGTAAGCTGTAACAAGTACTAATAATACTTCTAATAGCAGTAGAAATGTACACATCAGTTTTACTAATGGTTTCTTCACAAGGAAGAGGTTCATCACATGACTTGATGCAATAGTTACTGCAACCATTGCCGCACTCAATTTTTCTTACCACTTACCACTTTACTACCACCAACATACCCATGCACTCCTCCTACCCCTCCTTTCCTTTTTCCCCTGACCTTGGTATGTCTGGTGGACATAGTGATAGTACTGTTGATTGTTGTCAACATACAAATGAAATATGTTACTATTACAGTTTCTATTATAGTTTCTGCCACTGTCAGTCATTGCAGATCATATCAAAATAATCCTGCTTATCAAAAGTTTTTTTTTGTTTTGTTTTTTATCTTATTTTTAATTGCCTTTTACTGTCTGTCATAGTTACTGTATACAACTCACTGACACACACACTCCCTATACAACAGAAAGCAACTAGCTCTATGTTTGTATTGGTTCTGAAAACACAAATTCCACAGCTTGCAGTAAGATAATAAAGCACAAAGCAATCACTGGTGCACCAGTGCAGCACCATACCTCAGTATATCATTCCTAGCCACTCTAGTTCTTGTGGATGTATTAGAGTGCAGCTGTGTATGAATGATCACATAGTCACAGTATGTTAAGGACCCCATGTCTATATTTCTCCTGGTTGGTGTGCCAGATGTATTGTCTGGTGTATCTGTCAGTCACATTGCAGGCTTGCTGTTTGTAATCAATCATATTAACTCTATTTATTGAGGGGAAGGGTTACCTCTTCCTCTCACCCACACCAAGAAAACTGTCAGTTTATCCTCAACAATACTCTAACACCTACAGAAACAGTTCACTTTTGGGTTTTGTTATGTTTTGTTTTTCTTGGGGAGGTGGGAGTAAATGTCGGAGAAATCACAGCATCTGCTTTCTCTCTCGCTCCCTAATCCAAAGCACAGATGCATTGTCTTGTAGCTATCAGTGTCAGCCTCAAAATGACTGGATGTTTGTCACTCACTCTCAAACTTTTTTTGGGGGGGCTAAATCTCCTTTATCCCACCCACACCCATGAAAAAACACTTCAGATGCATCTCGAGAAAATAGGTTACATATTAACATTTCTTCTCCTGCATCTTCTCTAAAATCATGGGTTTGGTTGAATACTGTTTTTTTCCATTGAGAGTAAGAAGGATATGTGCCAATGTGCACAATGTATATAAGGAAACATTGTGAAATAGAGGAAGGACTGGGAAGTATCACGACAATTGACACATCTGCTCTCATATTAAGCGACAGGCACAACTGCAACTAAACATCTTGATGATTAGGTCAGCAATGTAAAACCATACCCCAAGAAACCAAGTATAGCTGTCACTATGGCCCTTGTACACAATGCTAATGACAAGAAATGTCAAGTTAGAAGACTGTCACCAGCTTAGCATATTCAGGGGATGGAATGTCTGCAGATGCTCCCTGATACCTGCATTCTACTGCTCTCCACCCAATTGCTCATTGTGTGGTCAATGCACCACACAATGTGCAATGGGTGAACCCAAACTGCCAGATCCTCACATCTACCCTAACACTAAAAGACAATTACGACGCAGGTGTTACATTCATCATCAAACTTCCAGGCTGGGCTTCTCTTATCTTCCTCTGAGATTCTGACCCCCTCTTTGTGCCCTTGGTGAGACACAGGGGGCACAGTGAAAGTAGCTCTCAATTTCTTTTTTGGTGTTTGGCAGCAGGAATTACAGCAGCAGCAAATGTCACAATATCACTGCTGTAGTTGTGGTGGTGTTGATATCCATCTCCATTTGCATCTCTTTCTCCCATTCTGCTCTACCATGACCCTCACTCTGATCACCAGCACCACCAGTCTCTTGATGCTCTTTGTGACTGTTTGGGGATGATACAGATGGTCACCTTCTGTCACACTTGCCATCTCCTCACAAGATGGCAAACTGACAGATGTAGCAGCAGGCACAGGCAGCTGACGTGTGATGCTGATCATATTGTTAGCTAGTTCCATCTTCAATATACTTCCCATGAGGGACAATGCTGGGGGGAATGGGAATCATTGGGTCAGGGGTATGTGGGCTTCCTGTACTGCTGGTGCTGCTGACTTCATCATCCACCTCTGTATCATCAGCGTCAGCAACATCAGGGTCTGTCCAGCTTCTCCTACGGATCATAGTACTAGCCAACGCACCAAATAACTTTACACTGTTTTTGCAATTAGTAGACTCATGTAGGTTAATATAAATTATTCTAGTGAGCGTTCTATGTGTGTGGCGAATTAGTTTTTTTTTTGTCTTATTTTACTTCTCTTTCTCCTACCCTTCTCTTCTGTGTCTCTCAAGATCACATTATAGCTCACTTTAGACAACACCTCCCACAACTCTCCAGATATGGACATGATCACTTACATTTCCTTAAATAACAAGGGCTACAACATAAACAGAAAAAGATGTCTAGCTTTGCAGCCATGTATGCATCAATGGGCACACCTAGTCTTCTTCCAGGCCTAGATCCTTCATTTTTAGATAGATCCTACACACAATCCTTTCTAGCTTCCTCAGACTAAAAGCAGATGGATATTGATACGATGTTCACAAATTACCTCTCTTTTTTACTTTTCCAACAGTTTGCAGACCAGAATGGCAGGTTTCTCAAACTGGACAAATCTTTGATGAATTTGTTGTATGTTATATGATTTAAATATATATAAATCTCATTTCTCTTCACAAATTGAACAATTTCTGTTCATAAATAGAGGCTCAGATGCTGAACCCATCATGCTTTGATACTCCCTTAAGGTATAATTGTGAAAAATTATTACATCTGTTACCAGTTTTAACTGGGTCAGCAGTAATGTAACCCAGATAAATATGTATGTATATATAAATATGATGATTTTACATGTACATATAGATAAATATTTCCGGTTATGAGGATTCAGGCGCAAAAGAGATGGTTCAATCAAAAACAGAATTTATTAGAACACCACAGAGTCTTAAAATGTACACGGCAAATCAAACTATACTTCCTTACAAGGAATTAAATGGCATGCACAACAGAAATTAGACTAACTACAAAAATACATTTAGGACTACAGAACACAAAACATTAATACATTTCTATATACATAAGTGCACTGTGCGTTCTGGCATAGTTACCTGGGCAGAATCTCCTCCAGCACATGTCTTGTTATAGCTCTCCTTCACTGCCCCTTCTCTCCTTTCCTCCATCTCTCTCCTTCACTGCATATTCTCTGTCACTGTATCTTTCTCCTCCACTCCTCCTTCTCTCTTCCTTCTCTCCTCCTTCTCTTCTCCTTCTCTCTCACTCCTCCTGCCTAAATGGAATCTAATCCCTTATTTTATACTCTTTACTGCCCATTGCTTTCAATGTAAAATAGGCCTAAACACATGACATAAGTGCACTTATCTAAGACTCTTCCCTATAAGGATAATTTTAAGAAGTTAACTGGTGTGTGTAAAAAGAAACACATTAGAGTGGACTTTGTGATACACTTATTTTGGGACCCTTCTGAAAATGCCTATTTCTCTGAAGGATAAGGGAATGTCAGCCTAAGGTCAGCAACCCTCCTCCTGCAAGATATGCACATCTCTATTGGTTCCCAGGCCATTTGTCTTGTCGGCGAACAGGTGATACCCTGACTGAGTGGGTAAAGGCAAGGATGATACATACATCTGATTTGTGTATATAAATATATATATATATATATATGCATTTACATACACCATCTGCATTTGCAGAATAAAAATTATGCATCAGTATCATGTGCGCACTATAAAACATACTTGTACATCCCATTATTACTGATACATATTCACTCATACATTGACCATCCAAAATAGATCTTCCAGTGCCCACAGAGCCCACCTGTCCACAAACAAGCTGACCCCTGTTATTATGAGAGAAAATAGATCTGCATCTCAGCAAGCCTGTGGGCCACCTGTCCCAGAACAAGCTGCCCACTGATTGTTATATAAAATGCAGACATATTTCCCTATCTAGCTAGCTGCTGTATTGGTATAAAAACAACATCTATTTACATGAATATTTACATGAAATGGAGATATTACACAAGCAATAACCCATCTGGTAACACATCCTAGTCCACTAAAATCAAAGTAGATAAGCACTCATAAGAAGACGTTAACTGATATCTTGCAAGCTTGTAAACTGCTTAGAAAAGCCAAGACAAGATGACAAGATGTAGTCTATGGAGCTATGAGAGAGCTTAAGATGGGCACAGAAATTTTAAGAGCATGCCAGCAAACACTTCATAAGATTCCAGCTAAGAACCTTAAACAAATACTGAAAAGGTACCAGATTTTAACAATCTCCTGACAAAATACTTTTTTACCGCAAGGACACTTACAACAATTTTTCCTAATATACTAATCTACACAAATTGGGCTCATCCTCTGACGCTACAAAAAAATAGATTTATTAGTTTTTACAAGCCATCACAAGACACAAGAAGATAAAGAACATCTGAACACCCCTATTACGCTGGGAATTTCACCTTGTCATAAAAACCTCTAAGAATGCAAAACCCCTGGGCCCTGACACCCGCACTAATTATTTTTATAATACTTTTAAAGCCTCTGTTATGCAAGATGTTTGTAACTTCCTTATGGGCATGGTACAACATGTCTAGAGCACATATTCCTCTTATCCCCAAGCAAATTAATATCCCAGGATTGCCTCTCAATTTTGACCTTAATCTCTTAAAATTCTGACAGATAGGTTGACACCCTTGCTCTCTAAACTAATACATAAATATCATGTTGATTTTGTCCCTAACAGGCTAGCCAATGACAACACCAGAAAAGTAATTAATTTAATCCCTTCTGCCAACATTATTAACTTTAACATTTGCTAATCCTCAGGTTAAATTCAGAAAAACTGTTCAACAGTATTGACTGGTTTTACCTGAAGACAGCCCTAGTGGCCTTTGATTTTGGAAGAAACTTCCTTTTAGCTATAAAGTCCATCTTTAAAACTCCCATAGCAACTTCTTTCTACTGTAAATACACCAATCTAGATTGAAAATGGGACTAGACAGGGCTGTTCCCTTTCACCTAGCCAGTAGCTACCAAAATTAGGGAACATCGAGACATCCAAGGCATTACTCTCTCAAAACCTAATCAGAATTGCCATGTTTATGGACAATAGTATTGTCACCCTTTCCCACCCTCCTATTTCTCTCACTGATCTCGTGCCTGTACTCTCTTACTTTAAGACCGTCTCGGGTTATAAAATTAAGCCCTCTAAATCAGAAGTGCTTCCTAATGGTCTAGCGGTTAATGAGCTTTTTCATCTTCAAGCTTCTCCACCATCATCACCTCCTCCAGAGAATTACAAGACTCACTGGAAGCAGGTTCAGCACTGGCAGCAGCAATGGTGGTGGCAGCAGTGCCAGCACTGGCAGCAGGCACAGGCAGCTGACCTGTCCTGCTCTCACTACTGCCCTCTTCTTCCTCCTGTGAGATTAATTTCCCCAAGATCCCTAGGCGTGATTTAGGGGGACTGGACAGCATTGGTTCTGTAGTGCTCACTTCCCCCTCTTCCTCAGACTCACTGGACACATAAGGGTCCTTCCAGTTCCTCCTTTTATTGTTTGTAAACCTGCTCATAGTGATAGCAGTCAGTATGAGCCTCCTCTTCCTCAATTTTGCTACAAATATCACAGCAGAATATCACAGCACCTCTTTCTTGTTCTGCAGCTGCTTGTATTGTGTTCCACTTCCTGGAAAATGGCACGTTTTTATAGTGAAAAGGTGAAAAAACACATTGATAAAAGAGCAAAAACTTTCTAGCCATTGGAAAAAATGGCAAAATTTTTTTTTTAATTGCTGTATTTAAACTGGATTTTCCTGTGAAAAAGCAGACAACAACATGGTTTTCACTGATTTTTTCACTGGAACACGACAGAACCTTGCGCCCACCTCTATTTATACTACACAAAATCCTTCTGTAACACACATGTTGGAGAGTATATGGCTAGGTAGGTCATCTGCTACAAGCCATTTGTAAAGAATAGTGATGAGCGAGCACCCCAATGCTCGGGTGTTCGGGTGCTCTGACCGAGCACCCCCTGAGGCTCGAGTGCTCGGCCGAGCATCCGAGCCCCATTGAAGTCAATGGGAGGACTCGAGCATTACACCAGGCACCCCCTGCTCTGATGAGGGGAGGGTGCCTGGTCCATAGGAAAATGGAAGAAAAGGATGGAAACACCACAGAAATGGTTCAGGGACAGCATAGGGAGGATGTCTGGATGCATCTTGGACTCCAACATCGCTGCTGGGAACGATCTTTCGCCCGTAGTACGCCATTTTTACAGACTGATCGTAAAACACACAAAAAGGAAAATAAAAACGACTTTAGGCGAAAAATTGTTACCAAACAGTATTTGCTGTATATTTACTTGTATATCATCTGCAAATTCTCCCAAAAATTTCCTTGATTTTCAGAACTGAGGCCATGATTAAGAGGGAAACGTGCGCAGAGGCAAATTCTCCCAAAAATTTCCTTGATTTTCAGAACTGAGGCCATGATTAAGAGGGAAACGTGCGCAGAGGCAAATTCTCCCCAAAATTTCCTTGATTTTCAGAACTGAGGCCATGATTAAGAGGGAAACGTGCGCAGAGGCAAATTCTCCTAAAAATTTCCTTGATTTTCAGAACTGAGGCCATGATTAAGAGGGAAACGTGCGCTGAGCTGACCATCTAAAACATTATGGGTGAGGTTCTGCTGCAGAGCTGACCATCCTAAACATTATATGCGAAGGCCCGCTAGTGAGCTGACGCTATAAAACATTATATGAGAGGACCCGCTAGAGAGCTGACCCAATAAAACATTATATGAGAAGGCCCGCTGGTGAGCTGACCTATATAAAAATTGTCAAACAGGGCCCGCTGGTGAGCTGGCCCTATATAAAAATTATATCACAGGGCCCGCTGGTGAGCTGGCCCTATATAAAAATTATAGCACAGGGCCCGCTGGTGAGCTGGCCCTATATAAAAATTATATCCCAGGGCATATGGAAGAGGAGGAGGAGGATGAGAAGATTAAGAGTCAACCATATACCCGTTTTTTGGGTGGAAGGGGTGAATGGGAATACAGAGTATTCACATCATTGTAAATAACATATATAAAGTGACTTTATGTTCCCCCGGGGCTTTCCTCCAGTGGAGTGGAGAAGTCAGGGGAAATCCAGGCCTTGTTCATTTTTATAAGTGTCAACCTATCAGCATTGTCGGTGGAAAGGCGGATACGCTTATCTGTTATGATGCCACCAGCAGCACTAAATACCCGCTCAGACAGAACGCTGGCGGCAGGGCAGGCCAGCACCTCCAAGGCGTAGAGTGCCAGTTCATACCACGTGTCCAGCTTGGACACCCAGTAGTTGTAAGGCACAGAGGGATCATTGAGGATGCTGACACGGTCTGCTACGTACTCCTTCACCATCTTCCAAAACTTTTCCCTCCTTGTGACACTAGGCTGCGCATCAGGGTGAGGGTGCTGGCGGGGTGTCATGAAGGTGTCCCACGCCTTGGAGAGTGTTGCCCTGCCTTTCTCGGAACTGCTGTGTGCTCCCCTTTTCTCCCCTTCTCTGTTGGCCAAGGTAGCACGTACTCTGCCGCCAGCGTTGTCAGATGGAAAATTTTGGAGCAATTTTTCAACAAGAACCTTCTGGTATTGCACCATTTTGCTTGTCCTCTCCACCGGAGGAATGAGAGATGAGAAAATCTCTTTGTAGCGGGGGTCCAGAAGGGTGAACACCCAGTAATCCGTGTTGTTTAAAATGCGTATAACGCGTGGGTCACGGGAAAGGCAGCCTAACATAAAGTCAGCCATGTGTGCCAGAGTACCAACAGTCAAGATTTCGCTGTCCTCACCAGGAGGATGACTCTCAATATCCTCATCCTCTTCCTCCTCTTCTGCCCACCCACGCTGAAGAGATGGAACTAAAGTTCCATGGCTACCCTCTGTAGCGGAGGCAACCGTGTCTTCCTCCTCCTCCTCCTCCTCCTCCGCCTCCTCCAATTGTCGCTGAGAAGACGAAGTGAGGGTGCTCTGGCTATCACCTTGTGTAAGCTCTTCCTCCCCCATTTCCACCTCTTCCACATGCAAAGCGTCGGTTTTAATTGTGAGCAGCGAGCGTTTCAGTAGACACAGAAGTGGGATGGTTACACTGATAATAGCGTTATCGCCGCTCACCATCTGTGTCGATTCCTCAAAATTGCGTAAAACCTCGCAGAGGTCTGACATCCATTCCCACTCCTCACTTCTGATTACAGGAAGTTGAACGGAGAGGCGACGACCGTGTAACAGCTGGTACTCCACTACTGCCCTCTGCTGCTCACAAAGCCGGGCCAACATGTGGAAGGTGGAGTTCCAGCGCGTGCTCACGTCACACAGCAGCCGGTGAGCTGGCAATTGTAAGCGCTGCTGCAGCTTCAACAGGCCGGCCGAAGCTGTAGATGACTTACGGAAATGTGCACACACGCGGCGCACCTTGGTCAAGAGATCATGCACATTGGGGTAGGTTTTTAGAAATCGCTGAACCACTAAATTAAATACATGCGCTAGGCATGGTACGTGTGTGAGCTTGCCGAGCTCCAAAGCCGCCACCAAGTTACGCCCATTATCACACACAACCATGCCTGGTTGCAGGTTGAGTGGCGAGAGCCATTGCTCGGTCTGGTGACTAATCCCCTGCAACAGCTCTGAGGCCGTGTGCTGTTTGTCCCCAAGGCAGATCAGCTTCAGCACGGCCTGTTGACGCTTCCCCACTGCAGTGCTACACTGCTTCCAGCTACTGGCTGATGGGGGAGTGGCGCTGCGTGTGGAGAATTCGGAGGTGGAAACGGAGGAGGAGGAGCCAATAACGTAGGTGCTGGCGGAAACCCTGATGGAGGTAGGGCCCGCAATCCTCGGCGTGGGTAGCACCCGTGCCATCCCAGGGTCCGAGTCGCTCCCAGCCTCCACGACATTCACCCAGTGTGCCGTCAGGGAAATGTAGCGTCCCTGGCCACAAGCACTTGTCCATGTGTCAGTCGTTAAGTGGACCTTCCCAGTAACTGCGTTGGTCAGGGCACGGGTGATGTTACGGGACACATGGTGGTGTAATGCGGGGATGGCACACCGGGAAAAGTAGTGGCGGCTGGGGACCACGTACCGAGGGACAGCTGCTGCCATCAGGCTGCGGAAGGACTCAGTGTCCACAAGCCTAAATGGCAGCATTTCGATGGCCAGTAATTTTGAAAGGTGTGAGGTTAGTGCTATGGCCTGTGGGTGGGTGGCTGGGTACTTTCTCTTGCGCTCAAATGCCTGGGGTAACGACATTTGGACGCTGTGCTGGGACAGGGAAGTGGATGTGGTCGCTGATGGTGCTTCAGATGGTACAGGTGCAGGGCGGGAGGTATGCGGGCCTGCGCCTTCGACAGGCGATTGGCCGGCACCGAAAACAGGGGAAGAGGAGGCAGTGGTGTGGCCTGCAGACACAGATGGGCGATCCAGGCGTTCCTCCCACTTACTACGGTGCTTGGATGCCATGTGTCGGATCATGCTGGTGGTGGTGAGGTTTCTAGTGTTCATGCCTCGGCTCATTCTGGTGTGGCACAGGTTGCAAACTACAATTCTTTTGTCGTCCGCACTTTCCTTAAAAAAACGCCATACCGCGGAACACCTACCCTTTGGCAAGGGAGATTTACGCAAGGGGGTGCTCCGTGGAACATTTGCGGGCCGGTTTGGTGCGGTCCGCCTTCTTTCTGTAGCCACACCACTGCCTCTTGCAGCCTGTTGCGGTGCTGCAGATGGCTCACCCTCAGGACTGCTGTCATCGCTCGGCTCTACACCTTCCCAGGTGGGGTCAGTCACCTCATCGTCCACCAAGTCCTCCTCCACTTCCTCACTCTGATCATCCTCCTCAAGTCTTGATCCCACCACATACTCAGTCATTGACAACTGTATAACATTCTCCTCAACAAGGTCTTGAGACGGAAATAGTGGTTGATTTAATGGCAACTGTGTCTCATCATCATCATCATCATCCACTACTTCCTTTGACCTTAAATGCCGTTCACATCTGTCATCTTCTTGTGATTGGGTAGCCTCTAGAGGTTGTGAATCAGGGCACAAGATGTCATGTTCCTCTGCAAGCGTGCTTGGAGAGAGGGTCAAATGAAGGATTGGTGATGAGACGAGCTCCTCACTATATCCCAGTGTGGGATCACTTCTTTGACCAGACCGTGTATGGTGGGAGGAAGGATGATCAGAGTGAGGATTATTTTGACCAGACTCTTGGCTACTGAGAGTGGACTTGGTGGAAGACAGGGTGGTGCTTAACCGACTGGAAGCAGTATCAGCTGTCATCCAACCGACCACCTGTTCGCAGTGGTCGGACCTCGAGAGTGATGTCCTGCGACGCCCTGTAAAATTACACATGAAGCTAGGTATGGTGGATGTCTTTCTTTCTTGTGCTCTGGCACCAGGCACAGTTTCTCCGCGTCCTGACCCGCGCCCTGAACTTTCAGGATCACGTCCACTTCCCCGTCCCTTTTTACCCGCCTTCTTCATCTTACACAGAATATGTGACTTTAATATTTGAGTTTGAAAACTTAACAGTATTTCTTCCTATTCTGCAACTGTGCAGAGTACACAGAATAGGCTGCTAAACGGCGGTGACACACACTGAATGGAATATGTGACTTTAATATTTGAGTTTGAAAACTTAACAGTATTTCTTACTATTCTGCAACTCTGCAGAGTACACAGAATAGGCTGCTAAACGGCGGTGAAACACACTGAATGGAATATGTGACTTTAATATTTGAGTTTGAAAACTTAACAGTATTTCTTACTATTCTGCAACTCTGCAGAGTACACAGAATAGGCTGCTAAACGGCGGTGAAACACACTGAATGGAATATGTGACTTTAATATTTGAGTTTGAAAACTTAACACTATTTCTTACTATTCTGCAACTCTGCAGAGTACACAGAATAGGCTGCTAAACGGCGGTGAAACACACTGAATGGAATATGTGACTTTAATATTTGAGTTTGAAAACTTAACAGTATTTCTTACTATTCTGCAACTGTGCAGAGTACACAGAATAGGCTGCTAAACGGCGGTGAAACACACTGAATGGAATATGTGACTTTAATATTTGAGTTTGAAAACTTAACAGTATTTCTTACTATTCTGCAACTGTGCAGAGTACACAGAATAGGCTGCTAAACGGCGGTGATACACACTGAATGGAATATGTGACTTTAATATTTGAGTTTGAAAACTTAACAGTATTTCTTACTATTCTGCAACTGTGCAGAGTACACAGAATAGGCTGCTAAACGGCGGTGAAACACACTGAATGGAATATGTGACTTTAATATTTGAGTTTGAAAACTTAACAGTATTTCTTACTATTCTGCAACTCTGCAGAGTACACAGAATAGGCTGCTAAACGGCGGTGAAACACACTGAATGGAATATGTGACTTTAATATTTGAGTTTGAAAACTTAACAGTATTTCTTACTATTCTGCAACTCTGCAGAGTACACAGAATAGGCTGCTAAACGGCGGTGAAACACACTGAATGGAATATGTGACTTTAATATTTGAGTTTGAAAACTTAACAGTATTTCTTACTATTCTGCAACTGTGCAGAGTACACAGAATAGGCTGCTAAACGGCGGTGAAACACACTGAATGGAATATGTGACTTTAATATTTGAGTTTGAAAACTTAACAGTATTTCTTACTATTCTGCAACTGTGCAGAGTACACAGAATAGGCTGCTAAACGGCGGTGACACACACTGAATGGAATATGTGACTTTAATATTTGAGTTTGAAGACTTAACAGTATTTCTTCCTATTCTGCAACTGTGCAGAGTACACAGAATATGCTGCTAAACTGCGGCGAAGCACACTGAATGGAATATGTGACTTTGATATTTTAGTTTGAAGACTTAACAGTATTTCTTCCTATTCTGCAACTCTGCACAGTGCACAGAATGTGCTGCTAAACTGCGGCGAAGCACACTGAATGGAATATGTGACTTTGATATTTGAGTTTGAAGACTTAACAGTATTTCTTCCTATTCTGCAACTCTGCACAGTACACAGAATGTGCTGCTAAACTGCGGCGAAGCACACTTAATGGAATATTTGACTTTGATATTTTAGTTTGAAGACTTAACAGTATTTCTTCCTATTCTGCAACTCTGCACAGTACACAGAATGTGCTGCTAAACTGCGGCGAAGCACACTGAATGGAATATGTGACTTTGATATTTTAGTTTGAAGACTTAACAGAATGTGCTCTAATCTGCAACTTTGCACACTAAACAGAATGTGCTCTAATCTGCAACTTTGCACACTAAACAGAATGTGCTCTAATCTGCAACTTTGCACACTAAACAGAATGTGCTCTAATCTGCAACTTTGCACACTAAACAGAATGTGCTCTAATCTGCAACTGTGCACACTAAACAGAATGTGCTCTAATCTGCAACTTTGCACACTAAACAGAATATTTTTTTTTTTTTTGTTTGTTTTTTTCCCTCCACACAAAATAACCTGCTGCCCCCACACACAGTAGTCCTAAAAAGGACTTTTGGTTCTTTTTTTTCACAAGTTTGGTTTTTTTCCTCCCTACACTGCCTTTCCCTTCCTATCCTCAGCTCTCCCTGGCTAAGACTGAGCCGAACTCGATGGTCAGGTGCTATACAGCACCTGACCACGGGTTCTGGCCAGCCAATCAGTGTAATGCCAGCAGCCAACATGGCTGCTGGCATTACACCGATGTCAGAGCCTCCCTGCACGTTTATTGGCTGCGCAGCAGCCGCAAAACGTGCGGGGAGGAGACCCGAACATGGCGGGCGAGCACATGCGGTACTCGTACGAGTACCGCCATGTGCCGAGCAGAGCGATGCTCGAGCCGATCCGAGCATCGGCCGAGCATGCTCGCTCAACACTAGTAAAGAAGTAATACGCTTTATAAAATTGATCACCACAGTGACCCAGCCCCTTGACCCTATAATTCTGATATACTAGAAATTTGCTAAAACCTCCAAAATCTCACAAAATCTAGATGTTTAATAGTCAAATTCTAACCACCTCATATTAAAGGAAATTCTTTTCTGTGAATATTACATATAGTATAGGGAGAGGATGACAGCCCTCCTTCATTATTTCCCTCCCGAACATGGTCAGATTTGGATCATGTGGTAATTTAACTATGACTGTCTTGGAAGACCACTTACATTAACCCTTTGAGTGCCAGCAAAGATATCCAATGCATTGAACCACAATTCATTGAATAACCCTCTTGCAGTCAGAGGGTTAATCCCTGCTGCTACCTCCCTCCCTTTTCGTCTAGAGCTGGCATGGAGTTCTTCCCGCATGTGGATCCCCTTTTCTCTTCTTTTCCCCATTTTCCATTTCCAATTGCACTATGGGGGGAACGAAAAATTCTCATTGATCTAAATAGGGACTTTTACCCCAATGCAATGGAGACCTCTCAAGCATTCAAGGGGTTAAACCCCCCATTTATAGCAATAGGAATTTTTGAAATTTTTAATTCTCCCCTAATAGGGCAATTGGTTTGCCCCAGAATTCCTCCAATTTTCTTTTGAACATATAGGCCTTAGAGACAGATGCACTAAGAAGAACTGGAACAAAATAATTGAACCACAGGGGGAAAATAAACACCTGCTATATCTACTCTAATTTAAATGGGGCTTTTTGAATGCTAGTGAGCAATGTGTTTGAAATCTAATGTTTGAGGGTTTAAAAACACATTTAACACATTTGAAAGGGAAAGTAATGTGTCACAATAAAATCAGCTCCAATTAATCTTCATAGTATTTGGGCCATGGAGAGTGTTATTTCAATACTGTCCGAGTTGTAGTTCAAGAATAATTGAATGATAAAGTATCCCGCTCCTTAACACTGCTCACCTCAGAGTAGCAGGGTGGTGTCCAGATGGATCACAGAGAGGGACAATCTTCAACTAGCATACGGGGAACAACCTGAATAACCTGTAAAGGGGGCAGGGTTTTCATTGTTCTCACAGTAAAAAGATTGTCCCTTGCTGTGAGCTGTCTGGTCTGTGGACCAGATTCCACATCTGAGAGGAGGTGGCTTACACTAGGTAAAAGGGGTGGGAGGGGCATACTTTATCATTCAATTACTCTTGAACTACAACTCTGACAGTAATGATATAACACTCTCCATGGCCCAAATACTATGAAGATTAATTGGAGCTGCTTTTATTTTTAATCATTACTATCTCTTTAATCAATGGGAATTTTTATTTGCGCAGTTGATTTACCTCATAATTACTCCAGTTCCTATTGGTGTATTTGCCTTACGCACTAGCACACTTGCATACATAAAATCATGTTTAAAGTCTCTTGATACACTTCTGTTATTTAATAATCCTGTATGCCATTAACTGTTATCATATTTCACAATTGTGAAAAACATATTTTACATTCATTCCCTACTGTATGCTAGGTTCCATTTTCCCAGAGAAAAACTGCACCACCATATATTATCAGAACATTTCACTGATAATGCATAGCTCACTTCCTCTTTTTTTTTTTTGCCTTATGGTGGCTCTTGACAATTCTTGTTTCTATGGCATTAGTCATTGCCACCTCTTCCTGCAGACATTACTACTCTTTTATCTATTCCATTCTAGCTCTTAAATATCATTACTTCTTGTCACGCAAACCACAACTCCCTTAACAATAATGTTGTATGAGACAATCTCATTTCTACTTGAAAAGTAAAGCATTTTTTCATTAAAACCATGTCTTGTTATCTACTACATTTATAGTTTACTTGGAGGCCTCCTCATGTTCAGGAAAGTGTTGCGTGCCAGTTTAATCTCTTTCCAATACTGAGCATTTGTTCATATTGTCCAAGTGTCCCTCTTTAAGAGGGACAGCCCCTCTTTGAGACCCAAATCCCTCTGTCCCTCTTTCCCACCCTAGTGTCCCTCTTTTTAGGGGATCAGACTGTGTGGTGTGTATATATTTATATCACATTGCTCCACAGCCATAAAACACACATTATTGTTTATTAAATGTCATTATATGTGTTTATAAATTAGTCTGTGTAAATTAAATACTTTGGTCTCTCTCTAAATCATTGATTAAGTTACACAAAGAGGTGTCCGTAGGTCATGAAATCACCTATAAATTCTTGGTAATGCCCCGCCCACCAACCATGCCCCCAGTAACACCCCCTAAAATAAAAGTGTCCCTCTTTGGCCATTTGAAATGTTGGGAGGTATGTTTGTTCAGTAACTGAACCTGTTTCCTTCTCCCTCCTAGTCTCATTGAAACTAAGATGATCAGATAGCCTTTTAAATTAGGGACACTTAGAAAACTTCATTCAGCAGGGCTTCACAGTAATCAGTGCAGCCCAGCACTTTGTGTTTTTATAACCATCCTTGATTTAAAGGGATATGGGGGTCACAATACATTTCAATCTAATGCTGTTTATTTCGTTCCAATAAACTATTATATGCTTCTTCAGTCTCTCCACACTATGAGGGTCACCTATTTGGTAATTTCAAGTGTACACTGCCATCTAGAGGTTCATAGCTGTCACTGCTCTAGCCATGCATTTTGAAGTATTTCTGCTTTCAAAGAAGAATTACTCAGGAGTTAAACTTCTTCTGCACACAACAATGTAATAATAGTGCAATATTTCATTCAGAAAATCCCACAGTGTGACAGTAGCTGGATCAAGAGCCATATATGGTTCTAATGTAATTCAGGCCTATGGTACTATGACAGATACATGCAGGTGACTTATACAAGAGGCAAACACACTGCGACTTATGTATAAAATAAATTTGGTGCAAACCAGCAGTTGCATAATAAAATGTCTTAAAATATCCATTGAGTTAAATGGCACTTTTAACTCATTGAGGGTTATGCTTTAAAGGGTGATAAAGAGGTGATAACATGGAGATAACTTCTCTAGTTATATCACCTCTCCAGTTCCTATGCTATTCTATAGAACCAATGCACTAAGATATCCAGAGTTGGAGAGATCTTAGTTCATTGGCTTCATAGATTAACATAGGGCTTGAAGAGAAGATAGCACTGGATATGTTTTCTCCATATTATCACCTCTTTATCACACCTTAAAGCATCTCTCCCCTTGAATGCTAGAAGCCTCCAACGCATTTAAGTGCATCTGGTTTGCCCCAGACTTGCTCCACTTTGCTTTTATACTTTGGACTGGTTTAATTATTTGAGTGCCAGAGGGGTATGCAATGCATTGCAAAGCTATACATTGCCCACCCCTCTGGTACTCAATAGGTTAACCCCTTAGTGACAACGGCTTTTTTACTATAGAGGGCAAAAGTAATTTTTGACTTTTTAGTATGTCATTGTTCAATCATATTTTCACCGTAATTCATTTAGAAAATACAGACAAATTATATACCATTTTTTAAGCATAATAGATTTTCTTGTCATGATTTGTACACAATTAGCGGATCTAATAAAATATACCCCCAAATAAATGAATGTACTTATCCTGAATATGGGAGTACCCCATAATCTCTTTTTTCACACTTCAGGGTAAAGATTATAAGATGAGCACCACTGTTTCCATGCTATAATTTTTCAGGGTTTGGCACGTGAGGATCATAGATTAGTTAATGGTGTCAAAATCCAAAAATACCACACAAAAGTATATGTTTCTGAAAAGCAGACAACATAGGGTAATTGGCTAGTACAATTTTGGATTTTTCCATGCAGCTATTTTTCCAAAACTATGTGCCAAAATTGTGGTAATGTTTTTTTTTGCATTTCTCTGGATTTCAAGCACAGGATATTTGCAGATTTAAAAAAAAATACATTGATTAGTTTTCACCTATACTTCTGAGTATGGCAATGTCCCACAAACTTAGGTTGTTCAGATTCTGCTGAAACTACCTGGCCAGATTTGTAACCTGCATGTTTCCATTTTCAGACATGGAATTTTCTCAGAGGCTTAAGAACCAGAGACTCCTAGTAGCCTTTTGGGTTCACTGAGTGTACATTTGTCTATTTGTTTTATCATTTATATATTAAAACTTATATACTTAATATTTTTATCTCTCTTTCTTTTATTATTATGTATCGGATGACCTTCATGACTGTGAGTGCCTGAGAGCAGTCTCAATCTCTGCACTTGATGACGGAGGTTTACAAGACCTCCATTTGGTGACCTGCTGCACGGACTCTGGTTCTATTTGGAACGTCCTATAATCATCATCATCATCATCATCATCTCCACTACATTTTATGTTATTCATCATCTGTTCCCATCCATCATATTAGTAACATCTCCAGCTTCATTTTCATGGTCTTTGGACTCATAATCAGGACTTTCAGGTGTGACGTTTCCATATATACTGACTGATTTTGAATTTGAATATCATTTTATGGCTTATGCCATTTTTTCTATTTCTTGCTTCTATTATTTAGTAGAATTGGTGTTTGTGATTACTGTATTAGTTTGGTCCTAAGGAATTTTCACAGATTGTTTAATGATGATGTCTCATTTGGGGAAGTTTAGCAGTACTCCAGTTCAAATTACCCCCCCTCCCATTTGTATATGTTTTTGAAAAGTAGACAACCCAGGGCTTCACTCTAGGTGCATGTTGACTTTTTCATTCAATCACATTACCACCAATCCTTTATTAGAGCTCTGATTTATTTCTTATATATCTATATAGATGATCTTTCAGTTTTTTGGAGTTTGCTGAAAGAACTCACATCTGAGCTGCTTGACATAGCTAGTACCATATTTGTATTTTGTACTTTTTACTATTAAGCTGAGATTTATTGATGACAGTACTACACTATGAGATGCTCCATTTTGTGTTTTTTGTATTGTCTAGAAATAGACTGCCCCGCACTGGTTCCCATGGAAGTCTGGACTTGAAGTAAAGACAGGGAGGAAAGGTTTTGAAGTCTATGCTTTACTCTTCCAGGATCACCCCCAAAATCCACAGGTACACCACTGAGAGACACCATGTACTGTAAAAAAGACCCAGGTGACCTCCAATTGCCTAAGTCGGACCTGACACTTGCAAGTCATGAAAAGGCAGACTTGTCAGCTGGGGGCTACTGAGCAGGCTTCTTACATGTCCAGGTCTCTTTGGGTTTTGGGGTAGGGAGTGCCTGGACTGCTGTAGGATTAGACCCCCTGGGTTGCTATGGCTGTTTTTATAAGTGCATTAGCCAAATTGGAACCCTTAGGCTCTATATATTATGTGAATATCCTTTCCGTAAACATATTTACAGAGCAAAATTCATTAAACTGTTAATGGATTTCACACAAACCTGTTTTTTTTATGAAATGTGATCAGCTGTAACCTCTTACCCCTTAGAGCCTAAAGACATGCAATCCACTGTAGATATCACAAGCATCCAAGGGGTTAAAATTACATTTAACGGCCAACATCCAGTTAATGTATTTCACCTAGAAATACTTAGAAATTGGTTGGTTTTCTTAATGAAAAATGTGGTGTTAACGGCAAAATGATGAAATGCTAAGCATTTTTTTTCACAGGATGTGGATTTTCTGCTGTTTGAATTTTGGCCAGTTCTTCAGCTGTAACACATAATCGGTTGTAGTCATTTTGACCTTGAAAAATGTGAGGAGTGTGCAAAACATTGCTTCTCATCCTTAAAGGGTTATGTACTGGTATTCTTACCAGTTTGGGTCTGAAATGGAATGCTTTCATTTTTACCTATTGCTTGTGCATTATCTACTGTTATGATCTTGTACAAAAAGGAGATTTGAATAGCATTGTTAATACAGAGATAAACATAATCTTATTAAAACAATTGGCCCTAGTGATGCTGTTCACATGTGACAATGCCTTGCATAATGCACCATAATGCAGCATGCTGCAATTTTTATGTAATCAGACATTTGACATAATCAGGTTGCAGCATACTGATCTCTATGGATGCCCATGGGCTTATATGGGAACTGTCACGGTTTGAGACAGATAACTTATTCCAAGAGAAAAGTTCTCCTTTAATGATACAAACGTCATCCTTTTTCTACCATTAAAATTAATTTTATTATCATCTCTGTTTTTATGGTAGCAGAGGATTTTTGCAGCATATTGAGTTGTATACACACAACAAAGGGCTTGATTCTGTTGCCCATGGTAATTTGAAAAACTGGCAACGGTGGTTTTGACAACACAGTTTGGTATTCTATTAACTGTGTTGTCAAAAACCACCACCACATAAAAATGTACAACAAGAGCAAAATTTGTGCCCATTGGACACCACGTAAAACTAGTTGAATTTGGTATTCTGTTACTCAATCAATCACTGGAATAGACTACCGAAGTGAACTATTCAAGTGAGGGGAGGGATGTATGGGAGAGAGTATGACCCGAGGTGCATTTGGCCTGTCTGGGTGATTGACAGTCTGGTGGTTATTTAGGAGTGATATCCCTGCTATGGTATATTTCATAAACCATGTCTCTCCATACTCTCCTCTGTTTGGTATTAATGATGTTCATTAAGGGTTGGGAAAGGATTTTTCTATTTTATAAGGTATTTATTTGTCACAGCAACCAGGTGGATGTCATTACCCGACTCATTACTAGCAGCAGGAATTGGATCCTGAGTTATTATTGAAGGTGGGAGGTTCCAGATGGCAGATAAGGCACAACCCCTCCCATTGTACTAACTGATTAGGGTGGCAGAAGCAAACTTGGACTGGTATCCAATGTGTACGAGCAGGCTGAGTGGCGTACTGTGTCTCAGCATTTGATTATCTGTTCTTCAGTTAATCATGAATTGTATATAAATAAAAGCTGTGACCATTTTCACTGCCAACACTGGTTCTATGTTTTTTCTTATGGAACATATTGAGCATACCCTTACATTAATTTTCTACACAGAATCCTGCCTAATGTCACTCTCCTCTTAACACTGCTTGCACCAGTTGAGCAATCAATGTAAATGTTGGGGTGATCCTTTTCTCTAAGTCTTGTTTAATGATATGTACTAAAAAGAGCAGAGAGGAAATGATATGTGTGTCACTAGGTATTACAGCCATCATATGCTTTATTGCATACCAAGAAGAGACGTTAGAGGCCTAATGCCTGTGGAGCTGCACTGAAGAATTTTGTGCATGTACCCCATTATGTTGGTTTTCATGGAACAATGCTTTCAAAAGTGATTTATCAGGGACAAGAAACACAAATGCTTCAATTCTGAAAAAAATGTACCACTTTGTTCAAATGACTGAATGGATGAAAAGGTGGTTCTCTTACAGCCAGTGTGGAACACAGGAACATGGGATAAAGTGCCCCTCATCTATAGGGCAGAGCACTTAAAAAAGTAGGGCCTCTGAGGTGGGGACTCCCCTCTTCCATCCAGCTTTAACCAACTCCTCCTCCATTTTAAGTGACTTGGTCCCTGCTGTCTTACTTCGATATCTTTTTTGCTTTTATTCTTAGAATATGGAGCTGTATAATTCCCCATTAGGCGGGTTCTCCATAACTGGCTTCCCTGGAGTTGGATTGATAAGTTCACAGGAGTGTTTCTGCTCCTTTCCCTGTGGAGGCTGACTTTTTCATAAGTATATGCCTCATTATTGAACTTCTCTGATGTTCTTTCAATTAAATTGGAGACTGATGACTGGTGAATTAATCAACTGAGTGCTTTGGTCCTATCTTTTATGTCCCTACTATAGTGTGGTACCCACTGCTATGCATTACTGCAAAAAATATTTTAATAGGTAGAAATTCAGTTTTTGCTCTGAAAAACTAGCAAAACAATGCTTTCTGAAATTTCTTAGAGGCTGTAATTGAATTAGCTTAGATGAGACATTAAAAGATTTAAACTACATTCTTTCAAATTACAAGTTCAAAAATAGAAGTCCAACAATCATACAGTAAAAACATTTCCTCATTCCCCCCTCCCAATTTGAGTACAAAATGTCAAATCCCCCTTTAGTAATTATAATTTCATGTATAAGATGCAATAAGGTCACATACTAAGATGAAATATGTCATGTAGATGTATGTAATACCTCCACATGACAGCTCTTGTTTCTCAGTATGCATCAAAAAGTATATATATAACTAATAGTGAGTTATAGCAAGCTTATGATCCTAAAGCTCACAGGTTTACCCACATTTTTTACCATGCGGTAAAAGATAACACTGCATTCACTTTACATGTAGTGGCAGAAACTAAAGATGAGGAGCTGGAGTTGTCTGCAGTTTCAGGGAGTGTGGGCTGTGGTGTCTTTATTGACAGTGACAGACAGAGAGCAATGAAAAATCAAAACTTTGACTGATATGTGACATAGACAGACAGGAGATCCCAGACATGAGCTGTGGCTGAGATAGACAACGACAAATACTAGAGAAAGAGCTAAAATTTGCTATTAGACTTATTGTTATTATTCTTTATTTATGTAACACCAACTAATTCCGCAGCACTGTACAATAGGGAATAGATATACAGATATATTGCTTTGCAATGCGTTGGATACCCCTCTGTAACTCAAAGTGTTAAAAAAACAGTGATAGCTGACTTACAACCTTTAAAAATTGTTTGCAGACTTGCAGCAAGGCAAGTCTTAAAAACGTGCTAGCATGCCTACAGTAAGGCAAGCCACTTCCTGGCTGGAACATCCTATATAATAATTCGCCAAGTTGTGTGTAACGCCCGACATGCGCAGTAGACACTGCTGCGCGTGCGGCAATCATGCGCAGTAGAGACTGCCCACGCCGCAGCTGATACAGAGCTGGGTGCTCCGAGCGTCTAGCTCTGTATCAGCCGAGGCGCAGGCAGTCTCTACTGCGTGTGACTGCCCCGCGACCGGCTGCCAGAGGCTCTGTATCAGCCGAGGCGCGGGCAGTCTCCACTGCGTGTGACTGCCCCGTGACCGGCTGCCAGAGGCACTGTGGCCCGTGTAACGGGCTGTTCAACTAGTTATGATATAATGGACATTATGGCACTTGCTAATTTAGTTCCTGCTGCTAAGACATCTGAGCATCAAATGTCACAGGATTAGGCTGGTGTATCCACCATGGTCATGGGTAGCAGTAGTAGGAGAGTTGGTTGTGGTAGTTCCTAGTAGTCTAGGGCTGAGGCAACAAGCCACCGACAATCCAAATAATTCTAGGAAGACACTGTCCAGTCACCATAATCCTTCTCCTTTTCTTCCTCCCTTAAATCATGGGTATTGGAATATCTTTGCTTGGGATCAGGGAGAATCTACACAGTTATCAACAACCAAAATGGACACAATGTAAAAAAGGTTGTGAAGAGAAGGAAGGACTTTGATCACACATCTTAGCACATCAGCTCTAATTAAGCATGTTGCCCATGTTAAACCATTCCCAAAGAAATAAGGTGGTGTCATTCACTGTGTCCCTTGTCCATTCGAAAAAAAGTGAAACTCAATGGTTGTGATTGGCGAGTGTGTGACTGATACTTCCCATGGGTCATTAGTACTCTCAATAAAAATATTTTACCATCCATGAAATAAGCCTTTTCGCCAACATGCTATTGGTCTTCACCATATTGCCATGTGTACTCATTTCACCACACAATGTGAAAGGTGTGGAGACATACTGCCAGATCCACACATCCACATAGTCACCATCTATTGGTGGTACTGGTGTCAAATTTGTCAGTGCCGTGGCCAGGAAACCTAACAATGAGCGCACCAGGGGGACAAAAAGGATATTTGTAGTAGCCTGGCCCTGAAAGTTAGCAACAGATGATGAACACAAAAGTGACACTATTGATGTTCTGGGGTGGTGGAGTATTGCTTCTCCTTTTTTGGGGGGATTTTTTTCTGCAAACCTATTTTTGTTGTTGGAAACGAACAAAGGGCATAGTAACAGCAGCACCTGGTGTTTTTCTTTGGGCACAATGCCCTTGGTCTACATGCACCTCAGGCTGGTTATGCTGTATATGTTATATTAGGGTGGGTATGCCATGGTGTGACCCATAATTTTAAGGGAGGGAGGCAGAGAAAGATCTACTTGACTGCTCACATTCTTCCCAGATGAACCTGCAGTGGTGTCTGGTACTGTTGCTGCCTGTGCATTAGTACTGTTAGTACTAGGAGGATTCGTTACCACCTGTCTCATATCAATGCTCTGCCTGGTGCTTCTACTACCACAGTGTGTGGCGGTGATGATGATCTCAGTCCCACCACTACTACCATAACCCAGTATGATGGACACACCATCCTGATCCTGTTGTAATTGTGCCTTTTTCTGATGTTATTCAGCAGGAACTAGTGCATCAGTAAACAATTTCTTGACTACTAGTGATACCTATTATCTCATTTTTTTCCAGTCCTGGTTGTTATACACTAAGTAAGCGCTTATCATCATATTTGAATCAAATTCATCACCAGTGTCACCCTCATCAGCAGCAACACACTACCAGTTTCATCCTCCTTTCTTGCAGGTGTTGGTGGGTGGTGGGTGGGAAGTTGAGAAGAGTAAAATAGATGTATGTGGTGCAGTAGGCACAGGGTAAAGCTGGGGGCAGATGCATCTGTGGTGTGCCACCACTGTTCTCCATCTGGGGAAGAAAAATTCCCTTCATCAAAATTGATTGTGCTACTTCTGGAGATTATCTACTCATCAGCAATCCCCTAAATCCTATTGCTCATTTTGGAACAGAATGTCTCAGTTAATGCAACATACATACTGTACTTTGAAGCAGACAACTGCAGTAAAAAAGAATACAACTACTGCAAAGTATCTTGATACATTTAGCTAAGCTCACCTCTCTTTATCTCCATGCTTTAACTACTAAACTATATATCTCAGTATATTCCAGGTTTTTATAGTATTGGAACGTTTCGTAACAAAAACTACGGTCAAGGACTCCCAATATCCATCAAATTATACCATGGAAAGAGAAGAGGAAATAATCTAAGTGCAATATGTTTACTGAATAAATGTATAAAATAACATACACAAATGCGTACTCACAATAACTCAAAGACCCCCTTACTGGTCACGATGCAACCTTCCATGATAGCTGGTGCTCGTGTCTTTTCTTCATACAGAACCTCCCTTGTTGATCCACTCTGCTCACACAGTAGGAGTCCAACAGAGCAGTATCCATAGATGGGTATCTGGATCTCTCACCAATTGGCCAATTTGGAGGAATACAAAGGGAGCACTTGAATGAAACAACTACAGGAATACACTAGCAGGGGACTGGGGCTGGGACCTGCAATATATTAGTGTGCGCTGAATAAGAGGCCAAAAGCGTTTTCATCTACATTCTGACAACTTTTTCAAAAGCACTAGTATTGGGGTGGAAAATTTTGCAAATATAAAAAGTAAAAGCGGAAAAATGGCAAAATTCTCATGAGAAATTAATTGGCTACTGTGTTTTCCTTGTGTAGGACCTCCAATGGCAAAATCAGCAAATCATATACTTTCAAGGAAAAGTCAAACAGGAAAAAAACAGGATTTTTCAATCATCCCTACTGGAAACTGCATCTTAAACTTTACAAGGACTGATGCCTACTCAGTGGACTTAAACAGAGGTTTGTTGCTTCTAACTAACCTTGTGCAAAGGACTTTGCTATTGCTAAGGAACTATTTTTGTACACTTATTTTGCTTAAATGCTGAAGAAAGACCTTACCTTTAATACTGCTTGCAGCATCCAGCAAAACCTGCTTCTTTGGCACAGCACAGTTCAGTTCATCAGTCTCTGAGAAGTATCCATGTAATAGTTGGGAAAAGCATAACTGTTAGGACAGTAACAAAGTAGAAATCATTTACAGACTACTCTTTAATAATATGTATTTACATGCGTGTCTGTGTGTTTTTGTTTGTGTGTGTGTGTGATAAAAAGGACCAATTAAAAGGTCTACAATCACTCCCCACCACTGCTGTCTATGATTAACTGCACAGATCACATCAATTATGATTAAAAGGGCTCTTAACACGAATACACAAAATTGACCTCATATTTTTAGACATTCAGAAGTGCATGGGATCCATGGTTACAGAGTTGCTATAGCAAACTTTAATTTCTCTTAAAATCATTTCACTTGATGCATCCTACATACTAGTGCAGGAATGTGTTTGTGTGTGTATGTGTATATATATATATATATATATATATATATATATATATATATATATAGAGAGAGAGAGAGAGAGAGAGAGAGAGAGAGAGAGAGAGAGATACACTGTGTGCACAATTATTAGGCAAGTGAGTATTTTGACCATATCATCATTTTTATGCATATTTTCCAACTCCAAGCTGTATAAACTTGAATGCTGAATATTGGATTTAAGCATATCAGGTGATGTGTATTTGTGTAATGAGAGAGGGTGTGGCCTAATGAGATGAACACCCTATGTCAAGGTGTGCATAATTATTAGGCAGCTTCATTTCCTCAGGAAAAATGGGCAGAAAAAGAGAAATAACTGACTCTGAAAAGTCAAATATTGTGAAAAGTCTTTCAGAGGGATGCAGCACTCTTGAAATTGCTAAGATATTGGGGCATGATCACAGAACCATCAAATGTTTTGTTGCAAATAGTCAACAGGGTTGCAAGAAACATGTTGAGAAAAAAAGACGTAAATTAACTGACAGAGATTTAAGAAGAATCAAACATGAAGCTACCAGGAACCCATTCTCCTCCAGTGCTGTCATATTCTAGAACTGCAACCTACCTGGAGTGTCCAGAAATACTAAGTGTTCAGTGCTCAGAGACATGGCCACGTTAAGGAGGGCTGAAACCCGACCACCATTGAACAAGACACATAAGTTGAAACATCAAGACAGATTTTTCAAAGGTTTTATGGATTGACGACATGAGAGTGACTCTTGAAGGTCCAGATGGATGGGTCCATGGCTGGATCAGTAACAGGCACAGCTCTACTTCGACTCAGACGCCAGCAAGGTAGAGGAGGGGTACTGGTATGGGCTGGTGTTATCAAAGATGAGCTAGTTGGACCTTTTTGGGTTGAAGATGGACTCAAACTCAACTCCCAAACTTACTGCCAGTTTTTGGAAGATACTTTCCTCAAGAAGTGGTACAGGAAAAAGTCTGCATCTTTCAAGAAGACCGTGATTTTTATGCAGGACAATGATCCATCTCATGCATCAAAGTATTCCACTGTGTGGCTAGCCAGAAAAGCCCATTAAGATGATAAAATAATGACATGGCCCCCTTCCTCACCTGACCTAAACCCTATTGAGAGCTTGTGGGCCCTTCTTAAATGACAGATTTATGCTGAAGGAAAACAGTACACCTCTCTGAACAGTGTCTGGGAGGCTGTGGTTCCTGCTGCACAAAAGGTTGATTGTCAACAGATCAAAAAACTAACAGACTCCATTACTTGAAGTCTTATGACTGTTATTGAAAACATGGGTGGCTATATTGGTCACTGATTTTTGTTTTGGAAATGTCACAAATGTTTATTTGTAAATTTTGAGTTGTTTGTTTAGTATTATCACTTTAATAGATGAAAATAAACAAGTAAGATGGGGAAATTATTGTTTTTCATTTAGTTGCATAATAATTCTGCACACTAATAGTTGCCCAATAATTGTTCACACATAGATATTCTCCTAAGAAAGCCAAAACCTCACTTTTACTTTCTTAAATATTCAGGTTTAAGGTTTCTTAACATTTTGGTTTGACAAATAGCACTGTAGTTGTTCAATAATAAAATTAATCCTCAAAAATACAACTTACCTAATAATTATATATAATATATATATACCCACATATATTGGGGTGTATGTATCAGAACAATTCTATAGCAGCTGAAATCAATCTCTATCCCTATGCCTGCCTAATGGCAGTTTAGTAAACCACTCCTAAAATTCTCTCTTTAATGCTGCTTGCACCAAAGGGAGAGCAGTGGTGCTGTCAATTGGTTTTTCAGGGGGTTCTATCATGTCCGGATTTGTCAATAGGCAGACAAGGCACTTGCCTAGGGTGCCTGATTTTCAGGGGAGCCTGGCAATGGCCTTGTCACACCCACAATTCCAGCCCAGGGTGCATAATAATAATGCTGTGCCACACAGTACTCTATTGCCACTTAATTTGAAAATAATTATGATGTGCGCAGCTGCGCCTGTGCTCGCCTGCCCTTGAGGGACCAGGCGCTTGTACATACAGTAGTTTTCTGTATGTTCCCGATTCTGTTGGTTGCATTGTATCTGCATTTGCATTGTAGTCCAGATCAGTGTTATACATGTTGCAGAAATTCAGAGTAACACATATTTAAAAATATAATTTAATTCAAAGCTCATTAAAATAATTTAAAAACTTGACCCAAAAGCTCCCTACGATTTCTAAGGGTAGCTTAAATAATGCACACAATGTCCTTATTAGTAGATAGAGATCCTACATTAACAGTGAATAAAGGAATTGTGTTACTCTGAATTTCTTCAACATTGATAACACTGAACTGGTCCCCTACATGGTTAGTGGTGTATTTGGTAACTATGGACTTTGGTTACCTTTGAATTTAATCTACCACAACCTCTCCTTTCTTTTCACACATTTGTTTATATAGGAGGTACAGATAACAATAGCACAGGCCACAACAGTTGTTGGCGGACGGGTGGCAGCAGCGGCACGCGGTAGCCCCCCCCAAAGCCTCAAGTGCAGCATCAGTCTGGTATGTTTTCCCCACAATTTGAGTTACTATTTGTGATGTAATCATGAATCAGCTCAATATAATATAGTTTCTCCATTCTTCTACACAAGATTTTCATGTGTGAGAATACCCCAGATAGATGCACTATCAATGTGGCCAAATAATTCACATACATACATAATTCTACATGGGATAAAACTGAGTCTGGTGATTTGGCATGAATGTACACAGTCAGAGTGAACATAAGCCATAATGCTGCCAGTAATAATGCCACATTACAGGGTATTTTGATTGTACAAACAACACACACCATACACTGCAGGAAGATTGTATAATGGTCAGTGGACACATACACCACATGAAAAAATACAGGTGATCTTCCTGCAGTGTATGGTGTTTGTTGTCTGTACAATCAAAATGCACTTTAATGTGGCATTACGGCATATGTTTCCTCTGACTCTGTACAATCACGCCCAATCGCCCATGAACATCAGATTTAGTTTCATCCCATGTACAGTTATGTATATATGTAGGTATGTGAATTATTTGTCCATATGCTGGGTTATTCCATTTATGTGAATATATTGTATGTACTCTATATATATAGTACATGTGGTGATTTATAAGGTGAAGACTGCAACTCCTTTTGTTTGTTTTCCTTTTCTGCTGCAGGGATAGTGTAGTATTACATCTTATCACTATATTATTTGGGTCTTAACCCCTTAAGGACCAATGGTCCTGGGACGTTTCCAGCCCATAAGGACCGATTTGATCTTCACCGATGTGCCGGTACACGTGACCTGTTGTGTGTATCGGCGCGCCGCTCTGGGGCCTAAAAGAGATCACTCCTGTCTTGGAGCGGTCAATTTTAGGCCCCATTTTTACTTACACCACTCCTGGTGGAGCACTGTAAGTAAAAAGTATGTGACATACTATGACCGTCATCGGTCCTTAAGTTACATATATAATAAAGGTGATTTATGCTGTCTATATATATGCTGCATAAATACCCCCACCAGGCCTGCAACTTACTATAAAGAATTTTTTCCTCTAACTCTGGGAAAATTGCCACCATACGGTTAAAAATCTAAAAATGGGTGTGACCATAAGAGGGTGTGGTTAATGGAGGGGTGTGGCTAAGTGAGGGGAGTGATTGGGTGGTTCAGAGGCAGGGCTAGGGGCGCAGGGGGGTGTTGTGTCTAGGGGTACTTGAGATGTAAATCCAGCCCTGGGTTCTATTCATCTATGTCTTATCTAATGCTATGTTGTAAAGAAGCTGTAGAGGAAATGGTATAACTTTACCATGTTTGTTGCATTGCCTACTGGTAGTCACAGAACCACAAGTACACCATATGCCATCCTACCCTTGTTCCACTGTTAGTCAATGAACCACACATAATCTCTGCCCTCCTTGTTTTGTTCCTGTGACAACTGTTTGTCACAGAACCATATGTACACTGTCTGCCACCCCAGCCTTGATCCACTATCCACTGGTAGTCACAGACTCACACATATGCTGACTGGCATCCCAGGCTTGTTCCATTTTCCACTGGTAGCCACAAAACCAAATATAAACTGACACCTCAGCCTTGATCCACTGTGCACTGGTAGTCATAGAACCACAGATATACGCTGGCCCCCAACCTTGTTCCACTGTCCATGGTAGTGACAGAGAGACACACCAGCCGTTTTCTACTATGCACGAAATGGCACACACTGACCTCCCAGACTTTTTCCACAGCCCTCCGATAATCACAGAATAATATATACACTGAGATCCCAGCCTTGTCCCATTGTCCACTGGTAGTTTCATCAGCACACATACACTGGGGATGATGTATTAAGAAAATTTAATGACATTCTGGAGCAAACCAAATGCACCATGGGAACAAATAAAATATTAAATTGATTTAAATGGGTTTTTAACCTCTGGAATGTTAGAGAGGTTTCTAATACATTGCTTCACAATACATTGGAAATCTCTGAAGCATTAAATGGGTTGAAAATCAATGGGAATTTGGTGAATTTGTTTTTGTTCCCTATGGTGCAGTTGGTTTGCTCCAGAAATGCTCCACTTTTAATTAGTACATCAGCAAAACCTTACTCCACTGTTCACTGGTAGTAACAGAATCACACATTCACGGTCTGAAAACCCAACATTATTTCACTGTTCCTTTAGAGACACAGTACCCAGCTTTGTTCCACAGTCCCTCTGGTAGTCACAGACCCACACACACTATCTGACACCCCCAACTTTGTTTCACTGTCCATTGGTAGAAACAGAATCCCACATACACTGTCTATAAATCCATCTGTATTCCACTGACCCCAGGTAGTCACAGACACACACATATCCTATCTGACACTCAGTCTTTGTTGCACTGTCCTTCTGGTAGTCACAGACCAACACAAACTATCTGACAACCAAACTTTGTTCCACTGTCCACTGGTAGTTACGGACTCACACACACAATTTTACTCCCCAGCTTTGTTCCACTGTGTCACATAAACACAAGCACACACACACAAATACTTTGTGACACATCAGCTTTGTTCCACTGTACATATAGTAGTCACACCGACATATACACTGTCACCTCAGCCTTGTTCTGTTGCTCATGGTAGTTTCAGATTCACATATTCCCTATATGACACCCCAGGTTTATTCCACTATTCCACTGATATCTACATATATACTATCTACCACCCCAGCTTTGTTCCACTGTCCAATGAAAGTCGCAGGACCAAAGATATAGTCAGACACTGTCTGCCACAACAGCCTTGCTTCATTCCACTTCATTCCAGATTGAATGCTGAGGGAACTTGGTTTTTACCCTTTGAAGACCAAATGGGTGTGCATTGCATTGCTAAGTTGGGGTTAATATTGTAAGTCTCCAGCTTACCACCCCATTCCCTCCTCCCATCCCCCATTAAATGCAATGCAATAATGCTGAGGATTTAAATCCCCTGGAGCACAAGACAGTACTTGATGTTTTTACCTGGTGGTTCTGATGATGCGTTGTGACCCGTTTATCTCTGTATTTGGACAGTAGGCCTGTCCATGTACTTCTCTGCAGAGCATCCTCAGTATGTTACTGAGAACTACATGGGCAGAACCACCATACCAATAAAGAGATGAGCAGGGTGCAACTCAGCACAGGAACCTACAGTTATTAACACCAAGTGCCCTCCGCATTACTGTATTGCATTTAACATGGATGGGGGGGGATGAGAGTGCAGGCTGGAGCCTCCAGATATTAACCCCATCTCGACTAGAAGTGTATGCAATGCATTGTTTCACAATGTGTTGCACACCCTCTGGTCCTCAAGGGGTTAACACCAACTGCCCAAGAATTAATGCAGTGTATTTAACAAAGGGCATTGGAAGAGATAGTGTTTACTACAACATCCTGATATTAACCGCTTGCAGACCAGAGGGGTGTGCAACACATTGCTTCACAGGTCTAGAGACATAGGCCTCAATCAATTGTGTCTGTTAAAACAACCGTTAAGGCAAAAAAGGCCGGTGATCGTCAAGACTGAATTATGTTGAATTCAAATCTCCGTCTACCAGAATGGCTAACTAGCGTAGGCCTAAAAAATACACGTACACCTAAAATCTGCATAGCACTTTATTCTGACCTTAAAGTGAGGCAAAACAGAAGATGATTATGATATGTCCATATGGGATAAAATATGCGGACATCCGACGTCATCTAGCAACCTTGATTGCTGTGATGACAAGTTTAAACAAATAGCCATTTACAGCACTCCAAACTATAAAGTACATTCAAATACAATGATATATACCTAAAAATAACCAACATACCTTGTCTGTGTTTCGAGTTCTTGCAAGCTAAAGCACAGGATCCAGGGGCAGAGGATAGCGATAAAGCGAGGGAGACAGGAGCTGACACTTGAGGTAGAAGGAGTTTGGAGCAGTGAGAGCTGGTACAATATAATACACTTTTGCACATTCCCCATACATGGAAGATCAATTCTCATGTAGTCTCTCTCTACAATTTTAACCCCTTGTGGCATGTACTAGCCATTAGCCATATATAACACCCTTTTCCACTCTCCATATTGCTTACCTCCCCATTCCTCTCCTATATCTCTGTGTCTGTTTCTTATCAGATGTTTTAATGGTGTCACACCTGATTGCACTCAGGACACTCCCAGCGCAAAACAATTTTGTAATTTGGAATCCCTCAGTCAGTCAGTCAGTCTTCTTTTAAAAAGGTCTCATTTTTGTGCACTGCAACATACACAGTATGCTGCCCAAAATGGATGGACTAAAAGCATGGTGTTACACATACAAACCAAAAATTCTTATTCTTACTGAGTCCTGGTTATCCCCAAAAATACCTGATACTGCTGTTGCCATAGATGGATACTCATGTTTTAGAATAAAACATACAAAGCGAGGAGGAGGGGTAATCATATACATACAGCAGTCAATAAACTTTGCGCTTCTAAATGACTCTCATAACTCTGATTTTTATGAATATATTGTTGGCAAAATTTGTCTTCCATACAAAACAAATAATAATTGTTGGCATCTACAGACCACCAAATACCCCAGCACATTGCCTTTAAGATATAGCTCAACACCTAAAGGAGATTGCCACTCAAAACATCAAAATTAGCTGATGGTTCTTGGAGACTTTAATATTAATTGGCTAGTCTCCAGGCATAAAAATTTTTGTTCATTGTTTAAAACATTGAACTTATCACAGCTAATATCCTCCCCTACTTGCATAAATCTTAAATCATCCAACCATACTCTGCTAGACTGGATCCTTTAATCCTGCACAAGCAGAATCCAAGATTCTGGCGTACTAGCAAATGTGTTTAGCGATCACTCCATAGTTTACTGTGTCCGCAAAATAAAACCAGTCAAGTCATGTTCCAAAGTCATACTCACGAGATCATTTAGAAAATGTAATCTTCAGTCCTTCCTAAATGATTTAAGAAATTGCTTATGGTATAGAATACATCTAATGGCTGACTAGACTCAGCGATTGAGTTTTTTTAACTCGGAATTCTTACAGGTCTGTAATACCCATGTCCCAATAAGGAAGGTCAGGGTTAGGGGGGCACATCTACACTGGGTCTCAGCTGACTTGATTCAATGATACAGTTTCAGAGAAGCCTTATGGACAAAATGTAAACAAACTGGCTCCGCTTATGATCAAACTACATACAGGCAATTAAGGAATACATGTACAAAACAAACAAAATTAGCAAAAGCACAATATCCAGACTGGCATGGAAAATGGTGACCTCACAGGAGCCATTTTCCTAGATTTTGCCAAGGCCTTTGACACAGTAGACCATAATATTCTTATAAACAAACTCCAAAGATCAGGATTGGTTAATAATTCTCTAAACTGATTCTGATCCTATTTATCAGACAGAATGCAGTATGTGTCAGTTGGTGACAATGACTCCCTTCCGCTCAAAGTAACAAATGGAGTTCCTCAAGGCTCCAGTCTTGGCCCTCTTCTGTTTTCTATTTTTATAAATGATCTACCCAAGGTTTGCAAATCATCTTCAGTACACATGTATGCAGATGACACCATACTCTATGCTAAAAACTCAAACATATCACACCTTGGAGCCATATTACAACATGGTTTCTGCGAGGTTGAAATATGGATAGCAAGGAACAAATTGTTATTAAACACAGACAAAACTGTCACAATGATATTTGGCACAAAGCACAAACTGCGTAATCTCGACAATACCCACCTATCCATTGTAACGGAGTCTTATCGTAAATTGGCCCCAGTGGGCTCCTACAAATATCTTGGTATGTGGTTTAACCCCCACTTCACTTTTGGTCTTCATTTTGACATATTAACCTCCAAGCTTTATCCCAAAATCAGTACTACATCACCATAGTCTATGACAGGCAGCAACATCTGTTGTACGATAAGTTTTCTAACCAGGGTACTTAAACATGATTTGTGTCTGTGAGGGCCTGAGTAAGTGCCTGGGTGTTAGTTGGTAAGAGATGGCAGGGAAAGGAGAGAAGGAGAGAGGGATAGGGAGACGAGCAGTAGAGGAGGAAGATCAGGAGTGCATCCCCAGTCAATAGGGCTGGGAGAGGCAGAAATGCTGGGAGGAGGGGTACCCTATACAGAGCAGGTACACAGAGAGTAGGGGCAAAACTGCCAGTGGAATGAGGGGTATTGTATGGGGAGCTCTCCACACAGCCAGGCACATCACAGGCAGGGCCTGAAAGCCTAAGTTCAGACAGGTCCCAGGGTGCTGGTGATGAAGAGAGGCTGAGGGACCCCAAATACAAATTTGAAAAGAACAGGGTCCTAGTCCACTCCATACTGGAGAGGGAGAAAATCATGTTCACCAAGGAGAGAGTGAGCAGCATGGGAGCAAAGAACAAGGCCCCCTGGAGACAAGTCCTGAGCAAGGTCACCTCAGTCTCCAACTGCAAATGGTTAGTGGAGTCCATCAAGAAGAGGTAAGAGGTTCATCAAGAACAAGATGGGCAATGTGGCCATGTACTCCAAAGGCACCAGTGGTGGCCCCCTCTTGACATCACATTCAACTCCTGTGAGGAGAAGATGCAGCAACACCTGTCAGCAATGTCTGTCAAGGGGATCCCAGAAGGGAATGACACTGGTAAGTGCAGTAAGCCCTACATACACACCATACAAACCCTTATACCTACAATGGCCCAACACAGTAACACCTGAACACCTGCCCAGCATTCCTCCACAACAGTTCACCTACACAGCTCTGAGTGGGTTAAAACAAGAACAGAAGACTGGACAAATCCAACACATATGGGAATGGTCAAGCAGGAGAAATCCTGTTCAAGTCCCCGTTTAACCCCCTTGATGCTGTCTACACCAACCACACACACAGCACAAAATCAAAGCCCACCATCATGTTGAATGCAAACAATTCTAATGTGTACCACAATGTCATACACAGAGCAACAGAGAGGTCAGCATCTATCCCCTTGAGCGCTAGAAGGATGACCAGTGCATTGATCGACAATGCACTGACTATTCTTCTGGCGCTCAAAGGGTTAACAGAGGATAGCAAGGAGGGAAATTGGTGTGCTTTCTTGTCCTGCTGTTTCTGCATTCCAGGCCTATGTGTTGTACATGTAGTCAGTTTATCTCAGTAGAACAGTCAAGGTTCAGCTTTCATAATGATATGTATCCTGAAGAGTGTGGATAGGAAGAAGGCATTCATCACCATCACCACTCCACAGGATATTTGTGATTCCCAAGGGTCAACCATGCCAGGGGAGATATTCACTAAGGCGTAATACAGAGGTGAGATAGTGGAGATGACTTCTACAGTGATATCACTCCTACAATGATCATGCTATTCTATGGAGCCAAGTCAATAATATTTATTAAGTTTTGGGGATCCTAGTGCATAGCCTCCATAGAATAACATAGGAACTGGAAAAGTGTTATCAATGGAGAAGTCATCTGCACTTTTACTGAATAACCCTCCATGCTGGATGTTTGTTTGGTTTGTAGCTTTTCCTGGGGTGTGTTTGATGTGTCCTCCAGCTGCTTGTGTTGCTGTGTTCCTCAGTTCATGTTTGTGTGTGTGCTTGCTGTGCCTGTTTGTGTTGCTGACATTGTTTGGACTCTTTTGTGCACTGGTGCATTGATGTGTTCAGATGCCCTACTGTGTTTGCTGTTGAGGCCTATGTGTTGCACATTTAATGTGTTTGTAACAGTTGGGGATGTAATGGTTTAGCTTTGTTCATCACATGTATCTTGAAGAAGGGGAATAGAAAGGAGTTATGTCCACAGGATACACTTGATAACCAAAGCTACACCACTGTAGGCTAGTGGAATCAATGTGATCCTGTAAAGTTCAGCAATCAATGTGTGTCAGGATGGTAACCAATGTATTGCAAAGCAATGCAATGGATACCATCCTGCCACTCAACGGTTTCATATGTTAATGTCATAGTCCTGCAGCACTCCTGTCATAGCTTAGATGACCAATTACATAATGTAATTTCCCCACACAGCATACATGACGGCAGAACAGCAGGAGGAGGGTGAGATGGACCCCAATGGGTTTGCATCCGGTGACAGCGCTCCTGTGAATGCGGTGATAAACCAGCCACCACATCACCGCTGCAACCATCACACCCCCAGGACCAGAATATGGGCTCCAAGCACCAACTCCTGCAGAGTATGGGCACCAAGCACCACCTCAAACCCCACCACCACCACCCCGGAGTACAGCCTGCCAGCTGCCACTGCCTACAAATGGATGCCACATGAGAGTTGGCTGTCTCCAACCACCCAAGGCAGGCATTGGATGGCCCTACCAGCAACTGTTCACCAGAGAAGGCACTGGATATCCACACCACACTGTGGGTCATATGGCCCTACTGCCAGAACCCAGCCAACAAGTTGGATGCATCCTAAGCAGGAGATCACCTGTGCCCCCACATCCAGCCTGCATGGATCCGGATGCCAGTGGCCAAGGTATGACCTGTGGCCACTGGACTATGAACATTTGGGACTAATAGGTGATCCCCAGCATCCTCAACCTCATGAGGACTTCACACCACCATCACCAACCTAGTTAAGGGGTGACAGATCACAGAGAAGTGAGGATTCAATAGATGTTTCAGGGGAGCAAATATCCCCGCACTCTGTGCATGCTGGCCCCCTCACAGTCAACCCTCAGCACACATCACCACTGCCACAGGAGGAAACACAGGATGTTCATGGGGAGAATGTCCAACAGGAGGAGACACAGGGTCCTGAAGAGGCAATGGCCCGAGAGGGAGAAGAGGGGAACCTGTGGCACAAGACACTATTTTGACTGCCGCCGCCTCTGTGGCTGCACACAGCAGTGGAGACAGTTTATAAACTAAGTGTATTATTATTATAGATATTTTTTGACATATCTTATTGGCACAAGTTTTAATACTGGAATGGCTTATTTACATGGCACATGGGGTTAAACTATGTAATAAATTATGCATTGTATTAATATATTTATTTTTTATTTACAGAGAAAAGAAAGGAGACTAAAGAGAAGGCAGAAGATACAAGAAAGAAGATAAGAATGTAGACAGGTAAGTTTAACTCAGATTAACATCCAGTGCTTGACAGTCTGTCAGGCACCGATCGTTAGCTTTTTTCCTTTGAAGTTCTCAATACTGCCACTATTTAGCGGCGTTTGGGAACTTAACACACAAAATGGACGTTTGGCCACAAGACCATTTTTGTCGCTTAACATCCGTTGTGCTTTTAGTCGGTAGGACATTTGAATACCGACTTAGACATTTTCTTTTGTCGGTTGGTATCCATTTTGCCCTACCGGCTTTTTTATCTCCAACATTTGGATTGAGCCCCGACAGTCTGAAGTCAGGCCCATAAATTCTGACCTGTCTTACAAGTGTGGAAGTAGAGGAAACTGAATGGCAGGCAGCAGTACCTGATCTGGGACCTGCCATTGGGTTCTGTTTCTTCCTGCATTCACAGCTACACTCACTAAACAGAGGATGATGACTACCTCTTCTTACATGAAACTGACTCTCCGAGCATTGTGTTTCAATCCTTTGCAGAACCTTTCGGGTCACATAATGTGTGAAGTAGAGGGCTGTTAACAGTCACTACAGGTGTAAATAATGCAATGTTTTGAGTTAATTGAGTTCTATGTCAGTGGGAAGCAGCATTACTCAAAGACCAGACTGCTGTAGAAATTGTGTAGTTCCATTCTGTGAGCAGACTCTACCCCATTCTGTAGTAACAAAGTACGCAAAATAACTCAGTGATTGGCATTTTGTGGCTCTCCAGCTTTAGCTGGTTTCTGGGCCTATTGTAAGGAACATTTTACACTACACATTAAAGCCACAAATCGATTTACCAGATAGTTTAACCTTCTAAGGGGAAGTTGTGGGGGTTTCTACCACTATGAATATTTTTTCTGAAAAAAAGTAGAACAAACTCTGCTTTTTAAACCACATTTACTGAAGTATTTTATTCAAAACGGGAAGTATTTTTTAAGCACTTGTAGAGGAGTTAGTGTTAACCCTTTGAGCACCAAGTATGTGTGTAACACACTGCAAATGAAAGATATAGGCAGTCCCTGCAATTTCAGAGTTTATCCTAATGCTTAAAAGAAAGCTATACTCTAAGAATAAATGGTTCTAAATTTATCAAAAGGACTTACTTAGGTCAGTTATTTCTATTTAAACCCTTAACCATTTGAATGCCAGGAGGGTATGCAACCTGTACCCCTCTGGCACTCAAAGGGTTAAGGACCAGATGGGTGTGCAACACATTGCAAAACAATGTGTTACATACCCCACTGGTGGTTAAGGGGTTGAGTTTTTATTTGCTTTTGATGTCTGTTGTTGTTTACTGATCACTGTTTTGTTCACAGATTGATAAATAAAGCTGCATATTTACGTTATATATGCCGCTTTATTTATCAACCTGTGAACAAAAACAGTGATCAGTAAACAACAACAGACATCAAAAGTATATATATATATATATATATATATATATATATATATATATATATATAATATATGACTGCTGTGTGAAGGATATTTACCTAGGCAAGTTAATGGCTTAAACAAATTAAGAATCACAAATTCTTATGTGTATTCCTTTTTAATCACAAACCCTAACCCTTTCTCCGATATTATCAGAAGCTCTAACACTTAACCCAAACACTAACTTTAGCTATATGACTGCTTCTTACTATTTGTTGCAGCAGCAGCAATAGGGAACTCCCTAAAATACATGGTTGCAGTAAAAAGATCCCTTATCTCTGTATGGCTGGGCATTTTTCTAGGTTTACTTTTAAAATATTGCATTATTAACATCGCCCGGCTAAAAGCCACATTAAGAAGGTCACCGTGATGAAAAGGGTGACATGAGAATCTCACCCTTCATATAAGCGTAAGATTCTAATGTCACTTCTTTTAACAGGCATTCAACCCAACCCCTCAGCATCCACATTACTGACAGCATACAGAAGTATAGATATGTGCTTCTGTATGTGTCATTTATTAAAAGTAAAGCTGCCAAATAAAACAAATGCATCTGAACTAGTGTTGAGCGAGCATGCTCGGCCGATGCTCGGATCGGCTCGAGCATCGCTCTGCTCGGCACATGGCGGTACTCGTCGAGTACCGCCATGTGCTCGCCCGACATGTTCGGGTGGCAGGGATCTGTGCCGGAAGGAGGCACAGATCTTACAGACGCTACGCTGGACCACCAGGGACTGGAGGTAGGGGGCATTGTGGAGATGAAGGGGGACATTTTGGAGATGAAGGGGGACATTTTGGAGATGAAGGGGGACATTGTGGAAGGGGGACATTGTGGAAGGGTAGACATTGTGGAAGGGGGGCATTGCGGAGATGAAGGGGGCATTGCGGAGATGAAGGGGGACATTGTGGAAGGGGGACATTGCGGAGATGAAGGGGGCATTGCGGAGATGAAGGGGGACATTGTGGAAGGGGGACATTGTGGAAGGGGGACATTGCGGAGATGAAGGGGGCATTGCGGAGATGAAGGGGGACATTGTGGAAGGGGGACATTGTGGAAGGGGGACATTGTGGAAGAGGGGCATTGTGGAGATGAAGGGGGGCATTGACCAGGCACCCTCCCCTCATCAGAGCAGGGGGTGCCTGGTGTAATGCTCGTGTCGCCCCATTGAATTCAATGGGGCTCGGGTGCTCGGCCGAGCACTCGAGCCTCCGGCGGTGCTCGGTCAGAGCACCCGAGCACCCGAGCATCAGGGTGCTCGCTCAACACTAATCTGAACCCTTTTGGCACTAAAAGGGTTAATAAAATATTACATGAATCTAATTTAATAACCTTTTCTGTGCCAAAAGGGTTAATATATATTTGTTTTATCGGGCAGCTTTACTTTTAATTAATGGCACAAAAAGAGGAACAGATATATACTTCTGTATTCTACCAATAATGTGGATGCTGCAGGGTTGGGCTGAATGCCTGCGGGGTTGGTTTGAATGCCTGCAGGGTTGGGTTGAAGTACTGTTTAACGAAGTGACATGAGAAACTTGCTCTTATACAAAGGGTGAGATTCTCATGTCGCCCTTTTCAACACAGCGACCTGCTTAATGTGGCTTATAGCAGCGCAATGTTAATAATACAATATTTTAGAAGTGAAGCTAGAAAAGTGGCTTCCTGACAGAGCTCTAAACACTAGGGAATTTGTTTCTTGTAATATTTTATTAACCCTTTTGGTCACGAGATGGGCGCACATAAATATTTCTGCATGCTGTCAATAACATGGATACTGCAGGGTTGGGTTGAATGGCTGTGAGTAGGGTTGAAGCACTGTTTAAAGAAGTGACATGAGAATCGTGCGCTTATATGAAGGGTAAGATTATCATGTCGACTTTTCAACACGGCATCCTGCTTAATGTTGCTTCTAGCCGCGCAGTGTTAATAATTCAATATTTTAAAAGTGAATCTAGAAAAACGGATTCCAGACAGAGCTCTGAACACTAGATAATTTGTTTATTATAATTTTTATTAACTCTTTGGGTGCCAAGATGGTTAAAATGCATTTGTTTTATCGGACAGCTTTACTTTTAATTAATGATAAATACAGAGGCACGCATCTATAGTTCTGTATGCTGCCAATAACGTGGATGCTGTGGGGTTGGGTTGAAACCCTGCAGGGATGGGTTGAAAACCTGTGGGGTTTGGTTGAAGCGTTGTTAAAAGAAGCGACATGAGAATCGTGCGCTTATAAGAAGGGCTAGATTCTCATGTCACCCTTTCAACACGGAGACCTGCTTAATGCGGCTTCTAGCCTTGCGATGTTAATAATGCGATATTTTAAAAAGGATACCATTTTTAAATAGTCCATCAGAGACATCACTTTGTGACAGCAGTCTATGGGCCGTTCTTCTTATAGTGTTTAGACATCTGAGGTCAGGAATCTTCTTTCCGGGACATTGTATTGTCCTAGAAGGAGACTGCCTGGGACAAGGGACAAACATTTAAAATGTGGTACTGTCCCTGGCACATGCGGTCACCCTAGCATGGTATCAACTATTCTTCTATTCAGACTGGTTGTTACCTTACTTCTGTCCATTTAAAGACATTGCAGAACCAATCACTTCCTAGCCACCTTATTAAGATGGCAATTGTAATGGGAATCATAGAAAAAACATAAATGGAAGTCCCCACAGAACATATGTAAGACAAGATTTTAGGCATGGAGTACAAAGTATTTAGGAATGTATACCCCAGACTATTTCTTGGTGTTAGTGTTTCTTTAAATGAATGGGAATTGTCTTAATGTGTACTTGTCGCCTAAGGTAAATTTGATTTTATACTCATTGGCTTCCTATATACAGTCCTTAATTTGCTAACAAAAGTGCTTCCTAGACATGTGTCTGAGATAGACCAACTATATCTGTATATTTATTTTGCAATTATGCAGTTTTAGTCTGTAGCTGTACAGAGGCATTTTCCTATCTGAAAATGCTTAAATAGGTCTAAACATTTTTTTGACTGGTTTTTGCATTCAGATTGTTGACTCTAAGTTTGCATTAATGAAAGATGTAGGCTACATTTCCACAGATGACTTCGCTGTTCTGGGTTTTAGCAAATGCCAATCCACCCATACTAACTAACTTCATTTGTGCTTCATTCCACCTCATACACTCCACCCTGCATTGGAGAGAGGGTGGAGCTGACTCACAAGGCCAGACCAAGTGGGAGTCAGCCATATATAATTGGCCAATGCCTACATGGTAGATGGGTAGATGGGTGATAGGGAAGATGAGTGACCAAAAAGCAGGGATCAGAGTGAGAGGCTGGTGTGTATATAGTAAGTCTGGAGGATGAGAAAAGTCTGGAAATTAGGAAAATGGAGGGAGAAGTAAAAGCGAAGAAATTGACATACCTCCCAAGTGTCCCTCTTTAGGAGGGACAGTCCCTCTTTGAGACCCAAATCCCTCTGTCCCTCTTTCCCAACCTAGGGCTAGATTCTATTGCAGGTCCTAATTTTATCTCTGCTTTTATCTCCAGGTTTCCCCATAGACTTCAATGGGAACATTTTGGATAAAACAGGTGCTAACATTTATCTCCTGGAATAGAACCCAGCCCCTGGTGCCCCTCTATTTAGGAGATCAGTGTGTGTGGTGTGATATAAGTGTATCACATTGCTCCATAGCAATAAAATTTACATTAATGTTTGTTTAAACTTCAGTACGTATATTAATACATTTGTTCGTCTAAATAAAATACATTGGTCTAGTTCTAAATCATTTATTTAGTTACACAAAGAGGTGTCAATACGCCATGAATAACCTAAAAAATTCTCAGTAATGCCCCGCCCACCAGCCACACCAGCAGCGACACCACCTAAGACAGAAGTGCCCCTCTTTGGACATTTGAAATGTCGGAAGTATGGATTGAGTTGGCACATTATCTTATCTGTCCTCCTTACAAGCTCATTATTAACCTTCCACTCTTTGCTGGTGATTGTCTCTGATCACATAATAGGTACAAGATTTACTAAGGCAATGTGCTCGTCACTCATTGTCAGAGATACACCGCCACACCATTTTCCCTTAGAGCATCTGCCTGAGATTTTTCATCTGTGATTTGTTTTGGCTTGTTCTGTGCAGCTGTAAAAAAAAAGCTGTTTTCAAGTTTATTTACTGGCTTAACCATTTCATGCCAGAATGGTGTGCAACACATTGCAGAAAATACATTGCACATCCCTCCAGCACACAAAGGCTTGACTCTTTTGAGCATCAGAAGTGTATACGCACTGAACAGCCCTCTGGTACTCAGCGTTAACCCTTTGAGTGCCAGAGGGGTATCCAGTGCATTGCAAAGCAATGTGTTGGCTACATATCCGGTACTCAAAGGGTTAAAGTATCTTTGCATATTCAGCAACTGCTTATTATGTAAACTCATTCTACCTATACTTTATTTATTTCATCTTAACCCTTTGAGTGCCAGAGGGGTACGCAACGCATTGCAAAGGAATGCGTTGTGTACCCCTCTGGCATTCTAAGGGTTAACCTATTTTTATACGTTTTAAATCCCTGACAATGAACTTATATTATTTTCCTCATACAGATAATTCATTATTTTCCTCATACAGATAATTAATTGCTCTTTATACTGTATAACTGTGATAGATAGTGTCATAGCTTCCTCCCTCCAGTCTTTTCTTCTGTAGGGATAGTGATAAATTGTATCACTATTCCTGCTTTTACTGTCACTGACAGAGAACTGTCTGACAACAAGATATACAGTGAGTTCAGTTCATTGTCTGGGATACAAAAGCTGTAGTAAAAGATGTGTTAAGGTGACAGACAGACAGCATAGACATAATACATTTACATATTAACCTTTTGAGTGCCAGAGGGGTATGCAACACATTACAAAGAAATAGCCCTCTGGCACTCAAAGGGTTAAGTGGTTACATAATATGTAGTCAAAAACTACGTTTGCTAGCACTTTAACACACTGTGGCGCTATGGGCACAATGGCCCATATTTATATAAGCAAACTGGAGTTATCCTGGAGTAAACCAATTGCACCATAGGGGACAAATACAATTTTCCTAAATTCTCATGCACTTGATTAAAGCTTTTTAACCCGCTGAATGCTAGAGAAGTATCCAATGCATTGTGAAGCAATGCACTGGAGATCTCTCTAGCATGCAAAGGGTTAAAAGTCCAATTTAATTTCACAGGAATTTATATGTGTCCCCTTTGGTGAGGTTGGTCTGCTCCAGAATAACTCCAGTTTGCTTATATGAATACTAGCTGAACAGCCCTTGTACACAGGCCACAGTGCCAGGTAGCAACGGCCACAGTACTGCGCATGACTGCTGCGTGCGTAGCCTTCTGTACTGCACATGACAGCTTCTGACAACATACATTAGCGAATTATTATATAGGATGGGCCAATATGACTTCCCAGCTGCAAAGTGTCCCTAGAATTGAATTTGAAATATCGTATGCTGGAAAATGCTCAGCAATGTGTTTACAAACAGCAGGGTAATTGTTAGTCACTTGGCAATGAAATAATGAAACGTCTTTCTGTATATTCATTGCTCTGTGGTGCATTTTGGCAGTAAAGGACTCAGACTTGTTTACCAGATATTTGCCAGGAATGACTTTCCTGTTTGAATAGTGTTACCCCCTGCGCCCTACAGAGACCAGTAGTACATTTCAATCAATTATTATATTGTTCAGAAATTAGCTGCTTAACTCCCTGCCACAAAGGGGGTTAATTGCAATTAATTTTCCTAACAATTCCTAAGACTATACTAGAGAAAATGTGAGCTATATTTGACTAAATTATTTCTTTATTTTACTTTATTTTTGGGTGGCTTAATCTCTTCTAATATGTAGGGCCTAACATAGAAAGAAAAGAGAAATCATTCTGTAACAAACCAATTTAACCAAAGGGGTCACATACAAATTCCCACTGATTTAACTGGGGTTTTTAACCCTTTGAGTGCTGAAGTGGTCTCTAACACATTGACTTGCAATGTAAGGGAGACCTCCTTAACATTCAAGTTGTTAAAATACCAGTTTAACCCTTTGAGTGCCAGAGGGGGTATCCAACACATGCGCTGGATACCCCTCTGGCACTCCAAGGGTTAAATCAATAGGAAGTTTTCATGTGACCCCTTTGGTGAAATTGGTTTGTTCCAGAATTGCTCCTCTTCAGATTTCTGAATATGGACTATAGCAGGGCTCAAAATTTCCACTCGCCACTAGCCAATGGCAAGTGAAAATTTAGCCCTGGTGAGTAGAAATTCAGCCCTAGTGGGTATGTTATGTGTTGCAGTGGCGAGTAATTTTAAACCCTTTCCACTGTTAAAGGGAAATTATACCTATAGGCAGAAATGATTGTTCATTTGCTAACCAGAAGGACTTAGGCCCATATGTATAAAAGCTGGAATTATTCTGGAGTAAACCAGCTGCACCATAGGGGAGAAATAAAAATTCCTAAATTGAGCTTTCCAATGCATTGGTGATCTCGCTAGCATTCAAGTGGTTAAAAAGCCCTTTCGTCTGGAGTAAGAGTACAAAGTAACTATATTTCAAAATTAAAGTGGTAGAGAATACAGTCTCTAGTGAAATTTTCCATTCTTATTTTACTGATCACTTTTTCATTCTTCTGTTTCTTAAACTAGTTTCTTATCATTCTCATCTCTCCTTCTTTTTCCTCTTTGAACTCTTTGTTTTCCTATCTATCAAAACATTATTGAAAGACATGCTTGCGCATATATTAAAAGTTTTCAATTATAAATTCTTGAATATCCACTTTGCTACTTTGTACAATTTTTAATTTATATATAATATATCCTATGTGACGGAATAGTTTGGGAAAACTGGTTGGATGCCATTTATCTTCTATAAATCACTCTAATCCCTTTCAGTTTGCTTGTATTAGTATTTATATTAATTCCTAATGTTTTGTATGATGTTTGCTTGGATGAAAAACCCAACAAAAATCTATTCTTAAAAAAAAAGCCCTCATAAAGTGAATGGGAATATCGGAACTTGTATTTGTCCCCTGTAGTGCACCAGTTTTTTTTGTATACTTAGGTATGTCCTTCATGCAGATGTCATGTATAGATAGATAGATAGATAGATAGATAGATAGATAGATAGATACATTTATCTGTTGTCTGCACTGTACAAGCTGGATTTCTTATTGGAGTAACAACTGCCTAGGGCAATGTATTTTAAAGGGAAATTAACACTTTCTAACTAAGGCATCCCTATTGAAATGAGTGGCATCATATCCAGGAGTTGCCTACAGTTTTCCAGGTGGCAGGAGCTCTATAAACTAGATGGGGTCCACAGCGGGAACACTTCTACTGCCCAAAACAGCGACCATCTTCCTTGTTTGATGGGCTCTTGGGCTCCTTATCAGCACAATGACACATGGCTGGCTTCTCTATGACCTATATATCTCTATGGGCATTCTCCTGGAAATTGATGGATGTTTGGGATCAAGTCATTTTTTTTCAGAAAGCAGAGGGGCCGTTTTTAACCCCTTAATGACCCATGATGTGCCAGGGCCGTGATCTGTGTTTGTGAATTAAGGAATTTTGTCATCACAGTGCACCTACACAGAGAGCTGTGATCACTCAGCCTTCCAGCTCAAAACAAGAATGAAATGTGCGCTGGACCACATGGTCCTTAAAGGGTTAAAGTGGCCCCTTATCTCCCTTCTCTTCTGGATTTCATCTGGTAAAAGGATTCTCCCAGAAATCTTTAGACAACTCCAGGATGCTTCCCTACTTATGTAAAGATGATATACAGCCGCATATGTTCTGAGACTTCTGACTGAGATCAACATTTAAAAAACGTCAGGAAAGATTTTATCAGTTGTGGATATGGTGCTGAGATTATAGCATCCACATTCAGGGAGCCCCCAGTGCACCCACAAGAAACCTTCTGGAGTGCATATGGCCCAGGAAGAGAACGGAGTGCCTTTGGTGGTCACCTGTGGCCCACAGTTTGAAGTGCTATGTAAACTCTCAAAAGAGCTCCAAAAGATACTACATACCGATCACAGATTAAAAAGGATAATCCTATAGACAGCCCCACAACCTGAAACAACTGCTAGTGAAGGGCTCACTTAAGAATGCAACAGAAAATTGTACTTCTTCCTGTCAACAAAGAACATGTGGAACCTGTGCAAACATGTGTGCCATAGATGGGGTGCCCACGCCACAATCCAAAAGAAACCACAAAATCAAGGGCAAGTTCTCCTGTGGCTCATCTGATGTTGTTAGCCTCATCATGTGTGTGCAATGTCCCCAAACAGGACTGAATGTGGGTGAGACAGGGGACACACCCCAGTAGGTCCACGTTTTTGCAGAACTGATCACAGCATTAACCCCTTGAGTGCCAGAGAGGAAAGCAATGCATTGCAGAGCATTGAATTGTGTACCTCTCTGGCACTCAAAGGGTTAACGATCTCAGACTATACTGATATGACATTTTTAGACACTGAGGGACAGAGAGATCTGGGAGTATAAACTGATAACCAAGTTTAACACTCTGAATTGTGGCTTAAGTCATGACAAGGGATTCATGTCACATTATCTTACTAAATCAAAATATTTTGGTGCCTTTGGATGCCAAGGGGCTGCACGTTTTATTGTAAGTGATAGGTTGTGTTGGTGTTTCGAGGGTTAACCTATCCATTATTTAGACTTAACCATCTCTTGCTAAAGTCATTGGAGTGTGGAAAAGGTAATTAATCTTTTTTTCATTTTTCTAGTCCATTTCACAGAGACTTTACTAGAGCCTAGAGTATAAATTATGGTCCACATTGATAAGAACATTCTGCTAGTAGAATTTGATCCTCTGGGTGCCACTGAGATATCCAATTCATTGTGTTGCAGTGTGTTGCATGCCTTTCTGGCACTCTGAGTTAGATGTTGTAATAATGTGCATGTGTATTGTGCATTCAGCCTTCATTTTTATTCTGCCTGAAGACAAGACCTATTTGTCTTGAAGGTTTGCATCATAGAGCCACTCATTTAGTTAATAAATTTATAATTTTTACTCTACTACTCTCCTGTATTTTCTATGGCTAACATGGTACCATGCTTTATCCAAAGATAATAGGGACACGTTTGTTAAAAAGTGTTATTGTCCCTTAAAGGGAGACAATTGTGCTGGCCACATCCCTAGTGTAGAATTATAGGTATGGCCAAGAAAATCTAAATATCCCTGAAACCTGTTCTTTGTTTATGATGGCTGCTTTATCTTTCAGGTTACATATTGTTGCAATGTCCACTTTATATACTTCTATGGACTGTGTAGAACCATGTCCTGGCCATTTCCTTTGAAAGCATTGCTTTGTAGACTGACTGTATTTCTGTATGAGAGAACAGTGAATGGTGCTGTGGACTGGGTCATGGAAATTTGGGCTGTTCCCATTGGCGGTGCTGGCATGACAAGTGCTTTGAGGAGTTGGTGATGTAGATCCATGCTGGAACTATTTCTCCAGATTAAAAAAAAATGCTTGTGTCGTAACTCTAGGTTGAAATTCAGGCGGAAACCTGAGACTGATCTTGTCTTTTACTATGAACAGAAGGATGCTCTAATAGATAAAGTTGCAACATTACAATTTTTCTAGCCAAAGTTATAGCTATTAAAAGAGTAGGCTTTTTAAGGTCATCTTCTTCAAGTGAACATCAGAGAGGCTCACAAAAATACAATAATACAGCATTAAGGAATGGATGGTCCAAAATAACAGACAACTTTAAAGAAAATCTCTGAATCAGTGCATGGGCTACCAGCTGAACATTTCTTATGTCACTTAATGCTGAGATTTGGACCTTCAGGTTTGAAACCCTTGGACCTTGCAGGTTTGGAACTCTGCATCCAGGATATGTGAAATGTTGACTTTAATCACAGGTCTTGCAATGTAAATGTCTTCCAGATACCAAAGTACCTTCTCAAAGTAATGGTCTTTCTGCTGAAATAAACATATCTGAGATTATTGAGAGCCTCAGCATTTCCCTCTCAGCATTTACGCTGTAAGTTTCAGATCTCACAATATATTTTTGAAGAGGTTTCGGATTAAACGTTGCCCATTGTACAGCATTTATGGAGACTAACAGGAGTCCCATTAGCGCCGTTACTTCTCTTTCAAGGTTCTGAATCTTACGGCTGTGATGACCAAGTTTCTGATCCTGGAAATCCTGCTATCAGGAGTCGAACATAATGCCGAATTCATTCTTCTTCTGGGATGGAGACAAGCTTGATATCTCAATAATGATCAATCAACTCAATAACCCAGGATGGAGATTACAGTGGGAGATTAAAGTTCTAGGAGGTGACAGTTTGGGTCCATTATTTTGCAGTCATTGAGATAAGGGAAACTGAGATCTCTTTTTGCCTGATGGCTGCTGTTACCACTATGTAGAGCTTAGTAAAAATCTCCCAGCGCTCTGCATTACTGAAGAGGACCGCACAGGAGAAGAGGGCTGTGCAGAAGAAGGCACAGACCTGTCCTCTGCCACTGGACCACCAGGGAGGTAGGAGATTTAGGGTCATTGTGGTGATTGGGGGGCAATGTGGAGATTGAGGGGCATTGTGGAGAATGAAGGGCATTGTGGAGATTGAAGGGCATTGTGGAAGGGGCAATGTGGAGATTTGGGGGGCAATGTGGAGATGGGGCCATTGTGGAAGGGGCAATGTGGAGATTGGGGGACAATGTGGAGATGGGGGCATTGTGGAAGGGGCAATGTGGAGGTGGCCAATGTGGTTGAGGGAGCCAATGTGGTCAGGGGGCCCATGGCAATTCTTGCACCAGGGCCCCGTGGCTTCTAGTTATGCCTCTGCAGGGACATATCACCTCTTCCCATCGCTATGCAGTGAGTGCATGATGAGGAGTACCAGGTTTGAGAAAATGTCCCTACCCCATAAGTATTTGGGTATTATAAGAAAAAGCCTTGCAATATAAAGTGCTTATTTTTTTATTGATAGTTTAGTCGCCTTACATCCTGCCCGGCCACATGTCACTACCAGGCTGTCACTACCAGGCCAGGCAGTCTCTGACACCGCAAACTAAGCATTTTTCCACATGGCCAACTTTACCCCCACCTCATTGTGCAACTTACTCTAAGCAAATCAAATGAGTCCTTCTCAACTCAGTACCCGGCCAGACAGGGAGACTACTGTTTTTTGTCTGATGATGCTGTGTTGAAAAACTCAGACTGGCTCAGTGCCCACGCACTGCTGCTCAGACTGCAGGCAGCAAATGAGCAGGACTTACTCAGGAGGTGGCCAAGGGTGGAGTACTGCACCTAAACTGTGTGCGTTTGCATACATGGAGAGGGACACACATGCGAAGTACAATTAGGTGACTCGGCTGAGAGCGTGACGTGAATTAAAATGTTGGCAAAGCTCCCCTGACATAACTTGGTAGTGGGGCAGAGGCCAGAAAAGTGGGACATGGACTTATTGTGGCAGGCTGGCAGGACAGGATTGTCCCACGTAAATCGGGACAGTTGGCAGCTATGATAAGGCCCAGGTAAAAGTTGGGTTAGAGAGATTTTCAGTTAATTGCTTCACAATTCGATAGCAACGTATCTAGCATTCCAGGGGTTAAAAGCATCATTTACATCACTTTTTGGGATGTTTTTACTCTTCTGTGATGTATTTAATGTGCTCCAGCCTTGCACCTCTCTAGGAGTAATTCAGCAAGCTAAACTGTAGCAATTCTGGAGCAACCCAACTGCACCTAAGGGTTTGTAATGGAAATTCTTCAAATTTCAATGTATTTAAATGAAACTATTAATCCCTTGAAAGCTAAAGTCTCAACTGGATTGTTAACCCGTTGGAGACCAACATTCAAGGGGTTAAATGGCTCATTTTAAGTCATTGGGTGTTTCCATCTGGCCCCAGAATTGCACCCAGTTGATTACTGAATATAGCCCTAATTAGAACTGAAAGTGACAGTGAAAGACCAAGACACATTGCTGTAGCTAAACTTTGCAACATGACCTGCTGCCTGGGTGATAAAGGAAAGCATGAGTTCCGCTTCCTGCACTGTAGGTTTAGTTATACAGCGGATTACAGATACAGTCCCCATCAGGTCAGGGAGCCGTGCCCTCTGATAGCTCGGCATCACTCTTTTCACTTAAGCCACAAGTAGTGGACCTCAGCGTCATCTTCCGTATCTCTTTCATACACACCTTTCCCTGTCACTCCATGCTTTTCATCCAAGTCCCCCCTTCACTGATCTCCTCCTTCCCCTCTGCTCAGAGTTTAATCAGTTCTCTACTGCATGCCTCTATTCTGCCCCCATCCCTCACTGACTCTCACATCACTCTCTCTAACTCCATCCCTCATCCACTTGTTTGCCTTCCCTGCCCCCTCCTCCCGCTTTCCCGTCCCTCCTCTCTTCTGACATCTCGCACTGTTCGTTCCCCCTAATCCCCTCCCGTTAACGGGTTTATGGAGCCTACTCGGAGATTCACCAAGACCCTGCTGAAGCCGGGGGTTGCGGCAGAGATCCGACAGAGCGCTTCAGAAGCAGTGCGCTCCGGCCAGCGCAGGGTGAGTACAGCAGCAGTGACATGGCCAGGACATCGAGCTTTTAAAGGGCTTTGGCATCATACAGGTGTTATTGCTGGCATCATATAAAGACTGTGCTGTTTGCTCAGGGCCTTCCAATGTGCATTATGTGCTGTTTACTTGCCCCTTATATTGCCTATTCTTAAATAACCCTAATTTATATATCTCTTCAGATGCTAAAGAACTGGGGCGTAACTACAGGGGGTGCAGTTTTGTCAGGGCCCAGCATCCAAGGGGATCACATCTGCCTGAGGGTCCATTTGGTTCTAATTATGCCCCATTGAAAAAAATTTGTGTTGGGGATCCAAAAGACTGTTTGCACCAGGGCCCTCCAGTGACTACTTACACCACTGCTAGATAGTCCTCCAACACATTTTCAATTCATTGAAAGCCCCTCTAGCACCCAAAGGGTTAACTACATGAATACAAAATATTTGTCCTCCCATGTTTCCTATCAACATTGGAGTTGTCTGCAGCATATTATAGTTCCCCCTCTCCTTCCTATCCACATTTCCCTAATGATAAATCTATAAACAGAAGACTTGGAAATGTGTCTAGCATCTAAGGAGTTAAATAAACAAAGGGAATATATTTCTCCCTATTTAATTTCCACATTAACCTCATTGTATCCTCTTTTATACTAGAGTTGCAGATCTTTCAGGCATCATGTTCCTATCTACATTGCCCTAAATTTTTAATCCTTTGGGTATTAGAGTTGGAGATCTCTCTAGCACCAAAGAGGTTAAATGAAAGAGGAAATGTATTTTCCCCCAGTTTTATCCACTTTTCCTCGTGTTTAACACCTGGATGCTAGAATTAGAGATCTTTCTAGCACTTATCAGTGATTAGTTGAACCCTTTGCATGCCAGAGGGGTAGGTATGGCATGCATTGCAAAGCAATGCATTGCATACCCAGGTTCACCCTTTGAGTGCCAGAGGGGTAACCCTCTGGCACACATAAGGTTAATATATGTCTATGAAACACTCCATTATTATGTGTCTATAAACTGGTGTAATTCTGCTGTAAACGGAAAACCTTTCTATGTGTGCTCAGTAAATACAACAATTACTTTATCAGCAATTCCTTCATACACATGGGAAACGTTTTGTTTTTGGTCTGTGTGTTTTATTGTAAACTTGATACTTGAAGTGGAGGTGCCAATGCAGGACAGGAAGGCAAAACACAAATGTTTTTTAAGGGTTAACATGTATATCATAAATTGACATGAATGGGAATCCTTTATTTTAAATTGATTTTTTCATTTGTCTTTTAATGAATGAAAATGTTTTATTTTGTAAAGTGTGGCTGATATACTAAGATACTGGAGAAGTTCTGGGGCAAACTAATTGCACCATTCATTGCAAATAAAAATTCCTATGGCATTCAATGGGGATTTAACCCCTTGAATGTCAGAGAGGTCTTCAATGCATTGCAAAGCAATGAATAGTAATAAATGAATAACTATGGAGATTTTTATTTGTGCTCCATAGTGCATGTGGTAAAGCTCTGGCACTCAAAGGGTTAATCTATTTTCTCACCACTCTTGTACAAGAACCTATAGGGTGTACGTTTCAAAGCAAATGTTGCAAAACTGTTGCCACATCTGTATTAAAGTAAAAATCTTCAGTGATCTAGAGCTAAATCATTGCACAATACTGTGTGAATCAAAGAAGAAAATACCATTCATTTCAATGTGGCCTTTCTTTGATGTATGTTGCAATTGTGTTTTTTTTCATACTCTACTAAATGTTTGTGTTTATGAATATGCCCCATTGAGGGCGATATCTAAATAAGTGGGACAATTCGGATTCAAACCACAGGGGACAAATAACCTTTTCCATTAGTTTAATCCTCTGAATGTCAGAGGAATGTGCAACAATTACATAGCAATGCATTTCACCATCCTCTGGCACTCAAGGGGTTAAATGAAACACAAGCTAGAAGTCTGTGACTCTCCACTCCTAAACACCAGGGGGGGGGATGTTCTAAGGTGTGATAAAGAGGTGATAAAGTGGAGTTGACTTCTACAGTGATATTGCTTCTCCAGTTTCTATGTTATTCTAAGGAGCCTTTGTACTAAAATTTCTCAAGTGCAAGAGATTTAGTGCATAGGCTTCACTGAATAACAGAAATTGAAAAAGTGATATAACTAGAGATCTCATCTCCAATTTATAACCTTTTTGTCACTCCTTAGTGCATTACCCCCCCCCCCGCCATCTTCTTGCACAGACCTGCTTTGTCTGCCTTCAAGCCCAGTACAGCTACCAATAAGGAACTGCATCACGCAGAACAGGATGCTATCCTACACAATGCAGCATGATACAACAGGGGGGCATCAAGGGTCTACGTTTATACCCTGTTCTGCTCCCTGTTGGACACTGCGGCTCATAATGCAGCCCTCTATTAATAGTCAAGTCTTTGTCCAGGGAAGCAGATCTGCTCAAAGGAAAACCATATGCTGATTTTTACCCTTTAAAGGGTTAGTAATGTCTATTTAAAAGTCCTTAGCTGAGTTCTTTATATTAAAAATAGCACATTGCGCTATGTTTAAGAGCTTATTGTTCTGTAGTTCAAACATTATTAAGAGATAAAGATCCCCAGCCCGCCCCTCCTGGCCACATCACACTTGCAACCTCTGGATAATGCTAACTGGAGCTTGATATAACGATTGAAGCCATTCACACCACACCGAATAGAAGCCTGATCGTGCACCCTGGGGCAGCTGGGATGGAGGAGGGAGGAGATTAGGCAGTCAAGAAGAGCTTTTCTGAAGAATCAGCATGGTACATTATGCTGAGCAGCTTGAAGAAGCAATATCTTTTAAAGTACTTACACTAAAAAAAACAAAAAAAAAACAGCTTTCCTATTACTAAGTTTTTAACAAAAGCTATGGTAAAACATTTTATAAGATGATATACCCCTTTAAATCAATGTCAGTTTGTATGTATCTCAAGAACCATTTCTGTTTCATACAGCAGCCTCACTGAGCCTTGATCGGGTCTCATCAGCATAGTGTTAATGGGTAAAAGCATTGTCTTACTAATGCAAAAGTATAAGCAGGGGTTTCATTTTTTTCATTGATTGTTAAACTGTTGGATACAACTAGGGAAGTTGTTTTGAATGTTTATTATAGATAAAAGGGATTATTCAAAAACTTACCGCATATTTTCAAGAATAGATCAATTACAACAAACGTAATGCTTTATTTTATCCTTTATTATTTGTAATTATGTGTACTTACCTTGCATTAGCTATTTCAGGTTTTTAAATGTTCACCTTTATGATGTGAGCACCTTTTGCAAGTAATCCGGAAAAAATAGTCTACAAATTATCATCAAATAACTTTGTGCCACTCTTTATTCAATCCATTCCCTAAACATCTGGCACAAACTGAGACAGCAAGGCAAACACAGCTTTTTAAAGGAGCACTAACGCCTCTCAAACATAAACCTTAAACTGGAAAGAGAAGCCTTATGTCCAGAGTAGTCTAATGTAGTCAATAGTTTGACCTCCAGCTTTTGGAGGGGGCCACAATTCCCATCATCCCTAATCAGCCAATGGCTAGCTAGGGATGATGGGAGATGTAGTTTCTAATAGCTAGAGGGCCATTCATTTACTATTCCTGTACTAAAATGTGATATACTTGATAAAGCGAAGGTAGCATCTCCAATGAGACAAATTATCCAGTTCCTTTGCTAATCTATGAAGTCTATACATTAAGATCACTCCAGCTTGAAAGAATTTAGTGCGTAGGCTCCGCAGAATAATATAGGATAAATGATTACGCTGGAGAAATTGTCTCCTGTTTTTCCCACTGGAGCAAACCAACACCATGGGCGAGGAATAAAGTTTCACCAGATTTAAATCAGCCTCTCTGAGACTTGTACTGTATAAAACTAATGATGTCACTGTTATTTTTTTTTCTTTTTCCTCTAAGGCATTAGAACCTAGTGAAGTCTGTAAACACGTTAGTAAATATGCTCAAGTGCTTTGTCCCAGGAAAGCACAAGCAATATTTTGCTTTGATACATGTGGCATTCCCCATTATTTATATTATGAACTTGTAAATTCTGGGACATTCATCTGGAAACTCCCAGACAACCATTGTGGGTTAAGTAACATTGTGACAGTGCTAATTTGATTCACATCCCAGTAGCTACACTGTACCATTTATAGGAATACTAGAGGAAACACTACAAATATCAATATTCTATGTCTGTAGCAATGATGTGTATGGGTTGTAGTGAAAGCATAAAGAGCAAGCAGAAGAAACCTACCCCAAAGCCTCCAGCTAAAAGTCTACCCTCTACATCACTCACAGGGGTCTGATCCACCTCAAGCAATCTGAGGTTTCCTGTGTGTCTGTCTGTGGCAGACCAGTGGATTTTGCAGGTGATCACAGACATGTATCATATAGACTTCAAATCCCTTCCTCCACCCATCTAGATCATCAGTGCTTTCTGCGGTTCACCTTTTATTTTCAATTCACTGCCTTACTTTTGGCTGGCAACTGTGGTGCAGGTTTTTATAAAGATTTTGACCTTGGTTGCCAAAATAAGTTCCTTCAGCAGAGACTCTTTGCCTTCAGCTTTAGACTGCAACAAGATGATTGGGTACTCAGTTTCAAGAAATCCTCTCTAGTTCCATCCCAGGTCCAGCTTATTCTTGCAATGAGATTCCACAATATTTGGGGATAGGTTCAGCTGGAGGATAAGATTCACACATTGTCTCAGCAAGTATCATAGGCCCTACTTCCCTGCTTAGCCCATCAGCAATGGTGCAAGAGAACCTGAACATGCTGGGATATCTGGTCTCTGCATTTTCACAATTTCATATTCAGGAACTGCAGTGGAGATTTTCATGAACTGTTCCAGCCAGAAGTGACACCTTTCCTGTGTCATGTCCCTCTCCAACTGGATGAAGTCTGATCTTCTCTGATTTCTTCAGATGTCCCATCTGTCATTTGGATGGATATTGATCATTTTGAATTGGTTGACAGTCACAGTGGATGACACCATTACAGGGCCTTTGGACTGAGACAAACATCAAATATGCTGAAACTCTGTGATTCATCTAGCTTTGCTGCATTGGTCTGGGGTGGATTCATTCTAACAATGCAACAATTGTGGCCTTCATCAACCATCAAGGAGGGACCAAGACAGGAACTGAGTGCTTAACCAGATGGCGTTGAACTCCATAGTCTATCTGTGGGGTCTTCCAACCATGGATCTAATGGTCTGTAATGGACGCAAAGGTCCCGTGTTATGCTTCAGATCTTGGTGCATTCTTTCTCTTGTCATGGTCACTATTGACATTCCTTGGTGGTTTTCCCTGGCATATGTGTTTCCTCCATTCCCCAGGGAATTGAGGAAAGTCAGGATGGGGGGCATCATGTAATTCTGATTACCCCATTCTGGTCTCTCTGGGCCTGTTTCTTGGATAGTCTCAGTCTATTCATGTCAGAGCTTTTATTGTCACTGTGATGAAGGCCTTCAAGCCGGTGTTATCCAAGGCATACCAAGTCTCAGCCATGACCTAATTTTCCAGTTAGCTTTTATTCAGGATGGCCTTCATAAAATTGGCTTAGTCTTATAATGGATATCCTTACCAGAGCTATCTGTTTAGAGGCATATTAGCTTATTACATGATATGCAAACATTTGTGCAGTGGATGGTTCTTGCCTACCCATCCTTTTGGGATCCCTCTCCTTGCTGGGATTTGGACATGGTCCTGGGATTGTTTTAGAAGGATCTCTTCAAGCCTTTGTCTTCTGATTTCCTTTGGTCTTTGACTCTTAAGTTTTCCTGCTGGTGATTGTGGCTGCTCGGGATGGGGCTGAACCATAGGCTTTTTTCCGCAAACCCCACTTTCTGATTTTTCATTCTGATAGATTGGTTTTGAGACTCCTGTAACATTTCTCCCTAAGGTTGTTTTGATATTTCACATTAACCAGGAAATCATTCTTTATACTCTTTGTCTGGCTCAGTCTAACAGACAGGAACTTCATTGTTTGGACAAATGTTCTTGAAGCACTACATTAATCACAGAAAGACTGTTCAAAATTCAGACAAACTAATTGTAATTCCTGAGGACCCTCCTGTAGGCCAAACTGAGTCTAAGTGATGGTGGTTTCCTTGATTAAAGCAACCATTCATCAGGCTTGTGTCCTCAGGAAAAAGCCTGTGCCCTGTAGAGTCATAGCTCATTCCACAAAAGGGGTGGATGATTCCTTGGTCTCTGCAAACCAGTTTTGTACGGAGGCTAAAAACAAAAACAGCCAGTGTAGAATATGTCTCTAAGTGCAGTAATGAGGATCTTGCTTGACCTTCCCCTACACCCTTGTGCTCTTCATGTATTGTACTCACTTTTGTATGATGCTCTTGTTCTGCCTCTAAGAAATAAGAGTCTCCCCAGTATATACTGGTATTCATATCCTCCCCGTCAACTTCCTGTGCAAAGCCTCCAGTCACTTGATGTTAATATGGGGTATGATGAGTAGTCATACTGAGGGGATTGCCACCCCACTATGTCAACTACAACATCCCCCAGGATACTGGGCCACTGCGCTAAGGACTATATTGGATATAAGGACAAATGAGTATCTCCACAGGCACAGGTTATAAGATCTACCTCTTTAATTAAATTAATTCATAATAATTATATATAGCCCCTATAGTCCTTAGTGCAGGGGCCCAGTATCCTAGGTGATTGTTGTAGTTGGGCCTCATCCGTACTGTAAAGATAGATGACATACCTGCTGCTACAATTGATGAAACTCCTTTGTTCTAAAACTTTTAAAAGTCTTCTTTCTGTGTTGCATATTTTTACAAGTGAGGCATCTAGTCTTCCCACATTTATAATTACCTTTTAGTTCTTTAAGCAGTCCTAATCTACTAGTATCTAATGCGGACTCCATAGTGGTCTGTACAATTTTTTCATCTGGTTTGATTTTCTTTGGGTGACTTTTCGCAACATATCCTCTCAAATTTTTTGCCCTTTGGAATATTACCTTTGGGCCTTCTCCTATCACCTCTTATAATAGGGAGTCCTGACCTAGGATTCCCCAATGTTTTCCCAGGAGATCTTTAATTTTCTTTGCATCTGAACTATATTTAGTAACGGGCCTCCATCTCATACTCCTTCATATGGCTACAGTTACGTCTAATGCAATGATGTTGCCCATATGGGATATTAGCTATCCCATATGGGCAAAGATCTTTTACATAGTTGATTCTGTTGTTCACCTTTAATAACCTTTTAAGCAAAATGTTTTCATGTTGTGTTTGAGCCAGTCCGGACCCATGAAGAATATCTGTTTAAAATTATATATGATGTAATGGTATTTCCATTGCATTTATCTGTATGATCAAAGTATTTGAGGCTTCGTATTTGGCTCGCTTTTTGATATGCTCCAGATGATGTGTTATATCCAAATAAAGCCCAGTAACTGGTTCACACCTCATATGTTCGTCTTTTAGATGAATTGGGGATGCCCCTTGTTGCTAGTGGTATGGGTAAGGGTTTTCTGGTAGCTTGTGTTCCATCTTGATTCGGCTGGAGGCAGAAGCAGTTTTGCAAGGCTTCCAGGTGATCGACATGGAGCAGAAGATTTGGATTTTGCTGGATATCCCATGGGAGGTGGATCATGTCATCATCTGGAATTGGAGGTATGCAATATGTATAAAAGGATTGCTTATTTTAATGTGCAGTATGCCCCTGAAGAAGTCATCTGTAGCACAAAATGCGTAGGGTTATATATTGTGTTTTTATGTATAAGTTTTATCGTTGTCTACACTATTTTTACATATCTCCAATAAAGGAGTTATTTTCAGATAAGTATTAGTCGCCATAGTGTTTCCAGGCCCACTGATCCATTCTCTGTGAGAGGGAGGTGGAAGGCGAAGGAGTCCTGAATGCGGCTGATCCGTACTGTTGTTACGTGCTTTTAAGCTTAGAGGCTGGCCTAGCCTCTCTGGACAGTAAGTACCCAGTCAAAGGGGAAGGTTGAGAATAAAGAGTGGGAGAACAACCAGTTGTGGAAATCTTCGCTTAGAGGCGCTATCGCGCTATCTCTCTTCTTTTTGTTTTGCATATATATAACTGGAACAGTTTCTTCATGGTGTGGGTCATGTGACTGGGATACCAAAGAAACAGCTGCGGGCGATCTGAAGTGCAGGAGGTCCGCAGGAGAGTCTGTGGCAGCTGTTGAGCTGTAGCTCCTGGGACTTTTGTGTGTTGCTTTAACTTTATTGCCCCCATTGATATAGCCTTATTTGCTAAAGGTATCGCACCCTTTAGTATTGGACTTTTTTGTAGGATAGAGATTTATAGTTTTCTTTTTCCTATATTTAGTTTTTGCTGTGGTTTTGTTGTCCCAATACACTTTTATGCTGATGATAGCCAGCTCCCACTCTCCTTTCCTGTTATAATTCTCTCCCTTATAATCATCACGTTGAATGACTTGTCTATAACTCAGGCTCACAGTCTTGCACTCATTTTTGATTTTGCCATGCTTCTGCTTCCTCACTTTCTAGTAACATCACACCACCCTATCAGTCCCTACACTGGCTGCCTGTTTCATATAGAATTACAGTAAACTCCTACACCTCTTTATATCCCTACCAATGTTTCTAGATATATTTCCAGTTGCTCTCTCTGCTCTGGCTATGACTAATACCTCTTCTCCTCTAACTGCTATTTCTCACCTCTGTCTACCGGAGTTCTAGGAGTGCACCCACATTGTTGAACTCTAACTCACTCCAACACATTCTTCCTTTCATTCTTCATGATTCCTTCATGATGCAATCAGCTGAATTTTCTGCTCTGCAGTTGCTTATGATACCTGTCACTTTCCTTTCCCTACTGTGCCACAGTCTGTGCCTGGATCACTTGGAAATTCCAAGGATTTAGACCTTTTGTATCAATTTCCCTAATTTCTTATAGATTATAATCTCTAGCAAACAGAGCCCTCTTACTCTGAATCATTTCAATATTGATTGTAAATATCCTTTATTATACCCCCATACCTCCCAAGTGTTCTCCTGGGGAAAGAGGGACACTGGTGTTTAGGTGATGTTGCTGCGGGCGTGACTGGTGGTTGGTGCATAATTTAGAATTATTAGATTACTTTGTGACCTACTGACACCTCTTTGTGCAACTGAATAAATTATTTAGAACAAGTCTTAAGTATTTTATTTACACAGATTAATGTATAGACACATATACTGAAGGTTATACAAACATTAATGTGAGCTTTGGGTAGGGTTCCCCTCAAGTTTAGGGATGTAGTCTGGCACTCTGGAAACTCTATGTTAGGGGGAATCTCAAGTGTAGAAGATTCATACAGTTTTAAATGAGTACTTTTGTTAATGCATTATTAAATATTTTGACTTGCAAGTTGGTATATTCAATATGTTCTTGTTTTGAAATCATATTCCATTGTCTTTAACTTATTCTGAAACATATGTCACATATTGTGATGCTTTTGAAAACAAATAAAAATATCCTGTCTAGTTAAGTTATTCTGTTACACACAGTAATTAAATATACCTGACTTCTGTTTGATGGACTGATACTTATGTAAGTCCTTCTGTTACACACAGTAATTATATATATCTGACTTCTGTTTGATGGACTGATACTTACATAAGTCCTTCTGTTACACTCAGTAATTATATGTACCTGACTGCTGTATGATGGACTACTTCCTCGGTAAGTCCTTTTGTTATATAAAGTAATTACATAGATAAAGATATTATTTATTACTGTATCTGCACTTGGGATAAAACTGGCGTATAATCCTTTAAGTGACATGGTCATGCAGCACATTGCAAACCAATGAGTTGTACACTCTTCTGGCACTCAGAAGGTTAATTAAGGATCATACAGCAATTATCTGAGGTGGGGGGATATTTCAATTTATTGTTTTCTGTAATTTAATATATTTAGAAATATTCAAACCTTAATGCAAGTATTTGGTTCATATGTGTGGCCATCTTTTTTTCAGCCCTTGATTTTCTTCCAGTGTCCTTTTGATGAGCTCAACATCGAACTTTCATGTTTCTTCCTTTGTGCGCTTCCTTATTTCCACATATTCTACCCTGTTTCTAATATTACCATTTTGCTTCATTTTTGTGTCACTTTTTAATCATTGCAACTTTTTCTTTTGATATTCTGGTTGTTTTTTCTTGGTTTCATAATAGGTGTAAGGGCAAGGGCATGGGCAGAGTCTACAATAGTCTCAATATCTAAAGCTTGAAGATAGTACAACAGCAAAAACAGATACTAAAATGGGTGGAAAAATGTTATTCAAATCTTTATAAGGACAAATGAATGCAGTGCCTGAGGCTGAAGCTTTACCAGAAGTTTTGGTAGAGGATGTAGTAGCTGCAATTAAATCAATGAAAAATGGCAAAGCAGCTGGACCTGATAAAGTCACCATGGAAATGTTGAAAGCCAGAGGTCAACCTTTAGCTAAAGCTCTAGCAAAACTATTTTCAAAATACCCTCCACTCAACAAGTGCCTGCAAAATGGAAAATGCATATGTCAGCTTACTGCTCACCAAAATGAGATATGGCAGATCTAAAATACTACCAAACAATATGCCTATTGCCAGTCATATGCAAGAGTTTCACAAAGGTGCTATCAAAGAGAATGGACACAATATTTGATGTGGCACAACCTAAAGAACAAAGAGGCTTCAAAAATGGTGGACCATACCCATGCAGTGCAACAAGCTATAGAGGGGCATAATGAATGCAACCTTTAATTATGCATAGCCTTTATTGACTACAAGAAGGCCTTTGACTAAGTGAAAAAACAAGCAGTTATCAATGCCTTGATCAATTAGGGGACAGACAGAGCTTACATCAATATTTTTCAATATTTTCTAATCAATATATGAAACTGCAGTTATAATCAACAGTGATAAAGTTCAGATAAACATTGACGAAGGTGTCCGACAAGGAGACATAGTCTCCCCAAAACTATTTTCTGTATGTTAAGAATAAATTCTCCACATACTAAATTGGGATAAAAAAACACTTAAAATTAGTGGAGATTATCTACATCACTTTCGTTTTGGAGACAGTATCATACTCTTTGCCAGTAATCCCGAAGACCTGCAAGCATGCATTGAAGAACTGCAACAGGAAAGCAAACATGTGTGTCTGAAGATGAATATCAACAACATGGAAGTCGTGTTTTACAATTTACCATACCAAAGAAAGTCATAGTAGATTGACAAGAACTAGAAGAAGTAGAAAAGTATGTTTACTTTGGATAGGAAATGTCAACAGTTATGGAAACACCATGATGGAAACTGAGTGACAAAAAATATTAGAAACCTTTCTAGTATTGTCTTTAAGACAGATTTGCCACTCTGCCTCAAGCAAAATGTTTTCAACCATTGTGTCCTCCCAGTTCGTAATTATGTCCGTGAAACATAGTCAGACACTCAAAGATGGAATATTGAATTGTAAGCATAACAAAATGAGACCGGAAAGCATGTACACGGATTCGACAGAAATCAAAGGTTTATGCTATCATTGAAAGAATAAAAAGCCTAAAATGGAAATGGGCAGGCCACATAGAAAAAAGACTTGATGGGGATGGACCAGACAAATTTTTCAGTGGATTTCACATGATAAGAAGAAGACAAAAGATAAAACAGGTTGAAATTACCAAATGTCTTGGTGCACAGTTGCAGCAGAAAGTACAAGACCAACATTTTTGGAAGCATGCTGAGGAGGTCTTCATCTGCAATGGATTGGCAATAGCTCGAGATGATGATAATGATGATATATCTACACACACATGTGTGTTTGCGTGTGTGTGTGTATTTTATTAAATTTTACATTGTAATTGAATTAGATATCAACTTACATCAGGTATGCAATTCTTTCACACAGATCCAGTAAATTATACTGTAGTTTGCTAATGTTACAACACAACTATGTCTGATCCTTTAAGGTTATCGTTCCAGAAATATATAATTTTCCATAGTCTTAAACTTGCAGTACACATGGATATAGTTCCAGTAATTAGGAGTTTAAATATATTATCCCATTCCCATATACACCCTTCAGAGCACATCAAGCTACTGGAATAAAAGAAGCAGTATTATTCTTGAGAAAAAAATCTAGCAGGAACACTTGTGGGGTCTACCACAGTGATTTGGCTGAAGTGAGTTAATGTTTGTGGGTTTCCTTGGAGAGACATACAATCTTTAGTGTTGGCAACAATTTATTAAACGCTTGAATGCTGAATAGGCTGTGATACCTTAATTTGCTGAATTAACATCTAATACGCACGTCATTTAACTGGAACACTAGTCTGGATATACAATATTGTGTTTTGGAAGCCATGGTATTTTACAGTCTTAGAGATTTCATTTAGGAAACACATTTCCTCATGTAAGTACTTATCCTCATTAAAATATTTTATTTTGTTGTTAATTAGAAATTAAGCTTTGTTGGTAGTTAGCCTTTGATAGTCTGATGTTTTAAAGGGACCCTGTCACCTATACATTATATTTATGTTGTATTACCAATTTTTATTTGGGAAACTAATTTTTTAGCTTTTTTTAGATGTATAGATTATGCTAATTAGGTAATGCCATGCAAGCAATTCCTGTTTTAACACTACATTACCTCACCTGCTCACTGACACTGCTCAGCAATGCTTTGCCCACCACCCCTAACACAGAAATGTTTGGGTGTCAGTGAGTAGGGAAGGTAATGTTAGGGCTAAAACAGAAAGTGCCTGGTTGGCATTCCTTAATTAACCTTATCTATACCTATAAATAAATAAAAAATTGTTTTCTAAATTAAAACATGCAACATATAGGTGATTTTATAATCACAAAAGGGCTCTGTAGTGCCCTTTCACATGGGAGAATTTTGTAGCATAATTTTTTTGCATAAACTGAAAATGTTACTGCGTTTTTGGAGCTACAGCATAGCAAGGTTTTCTTAGTATCCCTTTGCTGTATCTGTGACGGTGATGCCCATGTGAAAGGGGTCTAATGGTTTTAAACCTTTCTTGTGTCATGAGCTCTAGTTAAAGTGGATCTCTCACCACTTTAGAAGTTATAGTTATTATGTAGAATAATTACATAACATTATTATTTAAAAAAAACACGTTATTTGAGAGAAAATTACAGTTTAAACTGTGCCCAGCAGCCTACTTCCAGGTAGGCTGCTCTTGCCGAAGTTTGCCGCTTTGCCTCTGCTCCCGTCACTCTACCCAGTATCCTCCGATGACGTAGGCGTTCTGTTAGTAAGCTGGAGCAATCCCATTGGCTAGATGTCGATCCCTGCCAATGAGATTGCTCCAGCTTACTAACAGAACTCCTCCATCATCAGAAGATGCTGGGTAGAGTGACGGGAGCAGAGGCAGAAAGGCAGACTTCGGCAAGAGCAGCCTACCCGGAAGTAGGCTGCTGGGCACAGTTTAATTTTCTCTCAAATAACGTTTTTTTTGGGGGGGTTTTTTAATAGTAACGTTATGTAATTATTCGCTAAATATTATACATAATAACCATAACTTGTTAAGTGGTGAGAGATCCACTTTAAGTGCCTGGTAAAATGCCTGATAATGTTATTGGTTTTTATAAATGTGCTATAACCGGTAGATGCTAGAGAAGACACCAACATATTGCTTTGTAATGTCTGGAGACCTCTCTAATCAGCCTCTGAACCAGGACCGGACTGAGCACTCAGGCATTTGGTAATGGGCTGCCGTGCCCAGGGAGCGTTGGGCCAGTGGTATAGCAGAGGCCCTTGATAGACTCAGGAGATCCCCAGAAAGTATGGCCTGTTATTGAGGCCCTGGGGGCCCCCAGGCAATGGGCTCAATTGTTCCGCGGCCCTGGTGAGTGACTGGCCATGGCAAGAGCTGCAGTACTTGTGACTGGGGCTGGGCTTAGAGCAAGCAGACGGGGAAATAGAATGACATGCAGACACATGCTACACCTCACGTAATGAGGAGTGGCATGTGTGGGCTCCTTAAGTCTAACAAACACCAGCTGCACACAGTCATACATACTGATACATGCTCCTGTCTGGCTCACATCACTTGGGACAATGTGTTTTCAGCTGTGAGTGATACTTTTATTTTATTAGAAATGGAAAAAGATATTCCTGCCATATTAGCACTCACTAGGTGCCTAATCTGATTTTCTCCAAAGTATGGCATATAAACTTTGGAATAAAGAAAGGATAACTTTTACTAAAACTAATTAAAAAGGGGAAATGCTGAAAAATATATTAAACAAAAACGCTAATAGATCTGTACTCTATGATTTCCTGTTGCCGGGGCATGCAACCGGTTTGCCACTCCATCTAAACTCCTGTTGATTATATTGATACATTATAACAAGGTATAAATCTATATTAGTGTATATTACTATTGCACAAAATAAGACAATATAGTAAGAGAGAGCTCTTAACCCTTTGAATGCCATTAGATACCCCTCTGGCACTCAAATGGTTAATTATACCATTAGTATATAATGTCTCTTATATTTCGATATATGGAAAGAGCTAATGTAATCACCTTTATGATACCTTCTCTCTCTCCATTTATAGTTCCCAAAACTTTATTTTATGTTTTTTAACTGAACAATTCTGCATGCAGAGTTCCACATGAAAGATGCCACTGGCCTCTTCAGAAGCAGAAAGGTTTAACCCCTTGGATGCTAGAGATCCTAGGGGTTAAAAAGGTATAGAAGGAAAAAAATAATGTGAACGTGGTTTGTACTCACTTTATAAGAGCAAATATTAATTACTATGGGTGGACAACAAAAAATAGGGAATCAATCACCATAGGGCACAAATGAAAATCCCCATTAATTTAAAGAGGCTTTTAACCGCTTAAATGCTAAAGAGATCTCCAACACATTGCAAAGCACTCCATTGAAGATATCTCTGGCATTCAAGGGGTTAAAAGCCACATTTAAATCAATGGGAATTTTCAGAATTTATAATTGTCCCCTGTAGTATAGCTGGTTTGAACAAAACTGCACAGTTCACCCTTTGAGTGCCTTTACAGACTGCAAAACATATGTTAACACTAGTGTAGCTCCATTTCAATGGTAAGCTTTTGTGGTATCACTAGAGTAGCTCCATTTCAATTGTAAGCTCTGAAGCACCACTAGTGTAGTTCCATTTGTAAGGTCTTTGGTATTACAATTGAAATGGAGCAACACAAGTGATTCCACTGAGCTTACAATTACACTAGTACTGTAAGCTCCGTAGTATCACTTGTTTTGCTCCAATTCAATTCTGAGCTATGTGGTATCACTAGTGTAGCTCCATTTAAATTGTAAGTTCTGTTGTATCACTAATGTGGTTACATTTCAATTGTAAGCTCTGTAGTATTGCAGTTAAAAAGGATCTACACAAGGGATACCACTGAGCTTACATTTGAAACTAGTGTTGTAGCTCCATCTCAATTGTAAGACCTGTGGTATCACTTATGTAGTTCCTTTTCAGGTATAAGCTCCATGGTATCACTTGTGTTGCTCCATTTCAGTTGTAAGCTATGTGGTGGTATCATTAATGTAGTTACATTTCAATTGTAAGTACTGTGATGTCAGTAGTGTAGCTCCATTTCAATTGTAAACTCTGTGGAATCACTAGTGTAGCTACATTTTAATTGCAAGCACTGTGACATTAGAATTGAAATGGAGCTAATCAATTGATATCACAGAACTTACAAGTGAAATGGATCTACACTTGTACTGTAGCTCCATTTGAATTGTAAGATCTGGTATAACTAGTATAGCACCATTTCAATTGTAAGCTGTGCGGTGTAACTAGTCTAGCCTCATTTCAACAGTAAACTCTGTGGTATAACTATTATAGTTACATTTTAATTGTAATCTATGTGATGTCACTAGTGTAGCTCAATTTCATAGAAACATTGAAACAGAATTTTACTGCAGTTAAAACCCATTCAGCCCATCTAGTCTGCCCATTTTTCCTACTGTAAAAAAACAAAATTCTTATTATAGTAGTCTTGTTCAGGACAACCTTATGCCTATCCCATGCATGCTTAAAATACGTCACTGTACTAATGTCTACCACTTATGCTGGTAAACAGTTCCACTTATCTACTACTCTCTCAGTGAAGTAAAACTTTCTTGTATTACATCTAAACCTCTGCCCCCCTAGTTTTAGACTATGGCCTCCAATACTAACATTTTTACTTATTTTGAAATATACTTCCCTCCTGCACTTTGTTGAATCCCTTCATGTATTTGAATGTTTCTATCATATCCCCTCTCTCTCTCTTCCAAGCTATACATGTTCAGATCCTTTAGTCTATCCTGAAATTTATTTTCCTGTAAACAACTGACCATTTTAGAATCCCTTCTCTGAATTACCTATAGAGTATCTATATGCTTCTGGGGATGGGTCTCCAGTACTGTACATAATATTCTAGGTAAGGTCTACCCAGAGATCTGTAGAGTGGCATGACTAATGCCCCTAGCTATACAGCACAGCACCCTGCTTGCATTCACTGCCGCTTTGTTACCTTGTCTGCCTACCTTTAAGTCATCAGAAATAATTACTTTCATTTCCTCTGTTGTCTCTGACAGTATAGTACCCTTAATACTATATTCTGTGTTTGCATTTTTATATCCCAAGTGCATTATTTTACATTTATCAACATTAAAATGTAGCTGCCACACTCTTATTCTTCAATGTCTACTCTGACAAAGATCTTTGTATCATCTGGAAAAAGGCATCTTACCTTAAAGACCTTTTGCAATATCACTATTAAAAATATTAAAAATAATGGGCTCCAATGCAGATCCCTGAGGCACCCCACTACTAACACAGCCTTTGTCACAATATTCTCCATTTACTACAACCCTGTGTCTCCTATCACTTAGACATTAACTTATCCATTTGATTATTTTTACATCCAGACCCAAATACTGCAATGTATTAATGAGTCTTCTATGAGGGACAGTATCAAATACTTTACTTAAATCTAGATAAGCTATATCTATTGCCCCCCTCATCTATTATTTTAGTTACCCAGTCAAAAAAAAAATCTGTGAGGTTAGTTTGACAAGCTCTCCGTGCTGTAAACCTGTGCTGTTTGGGATCTTGCAAGCCATTTAAATTCAGATATTTAACAATTCTTTCCTTTAACATGGTTTCCATTTTCCCACAACTAAAGGAAGACTTACTGGTCTGAAGTTGCCAGACTCTTCTTGCTACCTTTTTTGTGAAGCAGTACTACATTTGCTAGCTTCCAAAGTTCAGGAACTACTCCTTTTGATAGTGACTGAATGAATAAGTCTGTTATAGATTTTGCCAAAACAATCTTAAGTTCTTTTGATAACTTTGGGTGTATGCCATCCCCTCCCATTGATTTATCCATTTTTACCGTACAGAGATGAAATAGAACTTCTTCCTCTGTAAACATGCGTGTTTCCCATGACTAGTTATTTTTTTTTCTAACAGAGGACCTTTCCCTTCATCTTCCTCTGTAAAAACAGGAGAACTATCACCCCTATACAAGTTTGGCTAATAAGTTACTAAATAGAGCAACTAGCATGAATAAAAGTGTAATTTTTTAAAAAAATGTGTAGCTTGGCTGAAATTAAATGTTTAAAAATTATCTGTGCCTTTACTCCCGGAGAGACAGTGGATACAGCTCTACACCTCAGTCTGTCACTCTCCCTCTGCTCCCCTCCCACGTAGCTTCTCAATTCAGCCTCCTCTGATGATGGAGGATTTCTCCTTGTAAGCTGGAGTGCTCCCTGGCATGTTACATACAGTAAATACATTTTAAATGAATCTAACTTGAATACTGTAACTAGTGTTTTTTAGTTGAAATAAAGCCTTTAATCTGTTAAAAATAAACACACAGCCCCAGTCAAACTCACACATATACACATTATCAATAGTGCGTCCTCCTCTTATCTAATGTGTGTGTTTTTCAGAAATTAGTTACCAATGTGCTAAATAGGCTCGGTTCCCATGAGCAACTTCAAGGGGTAGCGGTATAATGCTGTTCTTCTCACTTGTGCTTACTTCCTTGTGGTTTCCTGCATTCTTTTAGTGATCCTGTCACTGGAGTGCATGGTGACATTTTGATGGATGACTGGTTTAAGATATATTTTGTGGGCCCACACCCACTTGAAATAGACAGACATTGCAGGATGAGAAAAGTATTGCCACCTCAAATGTTGTACATGTGAACCATGCAAGTCTCCTATGTTGCAACATGTTACATTCACACAAGGAAGTAATCTCCCATGTGAACATCCAGACTAAGGTTCAATGGTATTCTCTGCACATGCAACAAAGGACAGAATAAATGAGCAGTTGATGTTGCCTGTGTGAACAAATCCAAAAAAGTTATGTTTTATTTCCAGTTCTCATGATTCTGTGTTATTTATGGCCTTGGAAGCAATATCAGTAAGTGAAGGGCAGGTCACAGACCATTCTAACCATCCTTTGTGTAGACCAGATTTATATGTAAAAGGGAAGAGATCTGAAATCCCCTGATACATACAGTATTTCAGCTATGCTGTGAATTGTAATGATTACACAGATGGCAGTATTGCTTTTATAAATACATGCAGTTTTATTTTGGCTAATTCCACAGATATTTCTGCAAATATAACAAAACATGTATTAAAAGAGCAACATTTGTACTGTCTTTAACACAATATTTAGTCACTAAACTCCTTTTTTTTAACTCTATGCACACAAATTGGTACAAAAATCCTGTTTGTGAAAAGGTAAAACTTTTCTTCACATAAAACTGAAGCAAATATGTTCTAACCGAAAAATTATTTTCATTTTTTTTTTTTTTCACAAGTGAAACTTAACCCTTTGAGTGCCAGAGGGATACACAATGCGTTATGTACCCCTCTGGCACTGAAAAGATTAATTTATTGCTAGTTTTTAGAAAAAAATGTTCCATAGGCTAAAGTAGTGCTCACATTTAGTCGGCATAAGAGTGGGAACATGCAGTGTCTCTAAAATAACACACATTCTGTAAACAGGGAACTGCTAGAAAAAAATTATGATAACCCTAAATAAATTAATAAATGCTATTGATTTCCTTACTAAATCCCTTGTTTGCCCTTTTTCCCAATTCTGGTCATGTGGGACAAGTAGCAGTCCAGTATGTAAATATGTGTCTGCATTAGCATAGGTGGGCCAGTCAGAATGGCATAGCCTCTTTTTAGGTTGACGTATGATTAAGCAAATTTTCCCACAATCCATGCAAGGCAGAGGTCCACAGTGTGTTACTTACACTCCTGGCACTTAGAGGTACATTTAGGGCTGGATTCTATTGCAGGTGATAAATATTAGTATTGGCTTTATCTCACAGATTCATTTCATAAAACCAGTCACAAAGTTTTCAGTTACAATGTAATCAAAGCTAGGAATTATGTGGGTTTATAACCCTTTGAGTGTCAGACAGGATCGCAACACACTGCAGTGCTTTGTGTACTGCTTTGGCACTCAAAGGATTAAATACTCTGTACTTCATACTAGCAATTGTAAACTTTCTTTATTTTCTGAGGTTTAAAGTCTAATTTTACATACGCTGTGTGGGAATAGTCATTGCTGCCTTTTCCAGGACTCCCTGACTACATTACCATGGCAATCGTGAGAGATGTCTGAGAAGTGATAGTGCTGCATTACCTGTTCGTGTGCTGAGATAACAGACTTCCTGAATAGAAGAGCGGTGTGTAACAATCTCAGTACCTTAACTCTATTAGTTCTTGTCTCTCATTTTGCACTGCACAAACAAAATGAATCAAATATTGACTACACGGACCAGTATACACATGCATTACTTTAACATTTTTAGGAATAGATTTTAAGGGAATAACTTAAAATAACCAATTTCTACAGGTGCTGCCTAGAAACATATTATATTTTAAACTAGTTGAACAGCCCGTTACACGGGCCACAGTGCCACTGCCACCCGGTCGCGGGGCAGTCACGCGCAGTGGAGACTGCCCATGTCACGGCTGATACAGAGCTGGATGCTCCTTCCTATCAGCCGCAGCGCGGGCAGTCTCTACTGCGCATGACTGCAGCACGCGCAGCAGTGTCTACTGCACATGTCGCGGCGTTACACACGTTTTAGCGAATTATTATATAGGATGATATAACCCAACTTGCAGCGATAGTTTTCCCTCAGAGGGGTATCCAAAGTATTGCAAACTTTCTGGCACTCAAAGGGTTAATAAGACCTGGCGCTGATCTGGAACAAACCAACTGTACCATAGGAGACATAAAAAAATAACCACACTGCTTATTGATTTAAATGTTGCGAAAGAAGCTACCAATTCATTGCACAATACTCAAAGATTACTTCAAATTTTAATGAACTAGCCTCTAAAAGATAAGAAAACCAGGGTGGGGGAAAGTAGAGCAAGGCTGAATTTATGATAGATCCCAGGCCCCCCTAGGCAAGGCACCCTAGGTACCCTTAGTTCTGCCCATGACCACAACCCCTCTCCTCATATGACAACTCCAACTGTCTCACAACTGTTCCATGACATAGAAAATGCCCTTAGCCAATAGCATGCAAAAACAAAAAAGCCTTTAACCCTTTGAGTGCCAGAAGGGTATGCAACGCATTGCTTTGCGATGCGTTGTGTACCTTTTTGGCACTCAAATGGTTAAACCCCTGGTTGCTAGAAAGAGATCTTCAATGTATTGCTTTTAAATGTGTTGGAGACCTGTATAGTATCCATGGGGATACATAACCTGTAAAGTCTATATAAACTGGTGCAGGGACAATGGGATTGCTCTGGCCACACCTATAATTTAGAATATGGGTGTGGCCAGGACAAATGAGACACACCCATAATCTAGGCAGTTGCCTACTCTGTGTAATGGGAAATCCAACCCTGCTAACTAGAGCTGCTGAAATCCATCATGCACAGATAAATGATAGATTTTGGTTTGACTGGGCCCCACTTCATGGTTGTGGTTCGTCTATTTGCTTCATTCCTGTGGGAACTGCAATCTGCCAGAGAGGGAAATGAATTGTTTGTACTTCTAAACAAGACTTTATTACTTTATCAAATGTCACAGTAGTTACATAACAATACACGTGTCAGGTTTTACCACTGAAAACTCCCTGAAATATCCCATAGATTTCTAATACTTATCTATCCATTCAACAGCCTGCATTTCCCCTCTATATCGGTCTATGAGGTTTATGCAGAAAGAGGGGAGGAATTTTGGAGCTAACCAACTGCACCATAGGGGAAATAAAAACTCTCATTGATTTAAATGGGGCTTTTCAACATTTGAAGGCTTGTAAGGTCTCTTCGCATTGAAAAGCAATATGTTGGACACCTCTCTAACATTCGAGGGACTAAAATCCCATTTAAACCATAGGCATGTTTGGGAATGTTTATCATGTATCCATGCAACCGGCATTTCTCTTATGTGTCCAGCTTTAACCCATGAGTGCCAGAGAGGTACGCAACGCATTTCTTTGAACTCAAAGGGTTAAAGACATGATCTTGCAATCCTGGGTATACAAATATAACTGATCCCGCAATTGGTTATTGAGTGTTTATTTTTAGACAAACAACAGAAAAAATGTCAGTGAATATGCTGAATTATTAACCCTTTGAGTGCCAGAGGGGAGCCCATCATATGTTAGAGCATTGCACTGAATAGCCCTCTGGCACTCAAAGAGAAAATTAAGGGGATGGCAACCTGTGACTCACCAGTTATTGCTGAACTACAACTCAGATCAGAATTATGAGCATTGTAGCCTAGTAGTAGCTGGAGAGCCATGTGTTGGCTGCTACCTGATTTAAACCTTTAACCTGTACAGTACCATGGCTGTACAATGTATGGGCTTGGACAGCTGTTCCCAGTGTATTAAGCCTGTAAGTTGTACTGCCATAATGTGGCTGCTGCATAAGCCGGTATAACCAGACCTTTTGGGGGGCATCAGGAACCCTCTTGATGCCCCCCCAGACCGTAGCACTGGCAGATCAACAGAGCAAACGTCTGTGTAGAAGTGAGCAGGGTCACGGCGTGCATCCGATATCACCGGTGACATGATGTGGGAAGAGTTTCCTGGTCCTTCCCACTCCTACTCAGTAGCTCAGCTAGGATGGAAGCAGAGGAGCCCCACATATACTTTCAGACCCCTAAGCCTGGTTCTTCTGCCCACTGGGAGTCAAAGAGTCCCACATATACTGTCTGAATCCCAAGCCTGTTTCCACTGCCCGCTATTAGTTATAGACATGTTCAAACACACTCTGACCCCTCAGCTTTGTTCCACTGGTAGTCACTGAATTGACCATATATTGCCTTCTCCCCATAGTAGCCATGCCCCTGGCACCCACTACAGTACCCAGTGGGAGTACCAGTTTTCTCAGGCTAGCATTAAGTATTGAATACACTTGGAAATATTACGTTGTTGAAATTATGTGTTTTTCTTCCTATAACATCACATTCTGGAAAGAGTTGTGCAAACTAGCATAAGGGTAAAAGGGGCAAGAAGTTCCTCATTTGATACAGGCGAATGTCTACTTTCCATTATGGTATGCCTTACTTAACTTTCCTATATATTTATTATGGTTATGAACATTTAAGTGCAGGCAGGTCATTTCACAAAAGAAAAGTATCAAGTGAAGTTTTGTGCTTCTGATACCCCTATGATATGTCAACCCATATCAATGGGACACCATATTTCTTGGACTGGTAAAAAGTACTGAAAAGAGAATGAAATGCTATGATTTTCAATCATTTTAGTATCTTTGATATGGTGGAGATATAAAAAAGAATTTTCTATAGTGCCACCTTTTGGAAGTAACCAAAGTGTTAAAATGCAGATAAATATCTACTTTCTAAAACAATACGTCTTGCATACCTTTCCTTCATATCTCTAATAGTTAGAACCATTTTAGTGATGGCAGCCTAAAAAATAGGTAGGTGTAATTTTGTGATGCTGGCACTCACTAAGGTATGTCAACTCATACCAACGGGGTACCATTTTTGTTGGCCAAGTAATAGCTAATAAATGCAGTAAATTATATTGTTTTCAAATATTTCAGTACATTTGGTGGGATGGAAGTATAAAAAATCTAGTTTTTTTTCCTTTAGAGCCACATTCTGGAAACATTTGTGCACATCAGGTAAGAAGTAGAAAGACGAAAGATGCCTCATTTGATCTAGTGTATTATACTCTAAAATGGTATGCTTTTTCTACCATTTTTACATGTCTGTAGTTGATACAACCATTTTACTAAAGGCAACTCATATTTGGAAAAAAATGTAAGTAAAAATGAGAGCTTGTTGTTGGTGTAGTTTTGAGCTTCTGGCATCCCATATAGGGTGACAACTCATACCAATGGGGTGCCATTTTTCTCATCATATCAGTAGCTAATGAATACAGTAAAACATTCCATAGCTTTCAAAGATTTTAGTACATTTGAAGTGGTAGAAATTAAAAAATGCCTTATTTTTCCTTTAGCTCCACTTTCTGGAAACATTCTGTACACCAGTCTAGGGGTATAAAGACAAGTAACCCCTCATTTGATTCAGATACCTACTTTCAGGACATATATAATTTTATATAGTTATTGAGCTATTTTAGGGTAGTTTTGCAATGTATTCAATGTGCATTTTAGTTCATAAATATGAAAATACCATTTTGCTCTCCTGATAATTAGGGATCTGTTCAGGCCATGCTTTTAGGGAAAATTGTACATATTTTGGTATTTTTGTACTCAGGGGGTTTTAAAAATAATTAACATGTTCACTATAAACATAAATGTTTTTGGTATATAGTTTATGATAGTGGCAAAATAGTTTTGTTTTAACTTTTTTGTATATATGACATCATAGCTTGTGACACAATACAAACATTAGTATTTGTGAGGTGCCATGAAAGATCTGAATTTGTTCTGAAAAAATATAATTTTCCATATATAATTAGAAAATTATGCATTAGAACCATACCTAAACAGATAGGTATCAAAAATGCTAAAAATGTGTCCAACAAAAAATTCCCCAAACCTCTGACATTGGAAAGTCCAGAGAGGTATGCAAAGCCTCATAATTAGAGAGATAAACACTAATATTTGAATTCAGTTGCCAGCTGCATTTTTTGTCCCTATTGTCATAAAATATCTGCATTTTTGGCTTCAAATACAGCTGTACTTCTAATTGAAAGTGATGCTGAGATACTGGCATTGAGGGTTAATGCAGCTGGTATTCTAATGGCAGAGAATCAACTGCTCTTTGTTAGCTGTGCTGGTTACCTTCCCAGGACCCCAACAAAGTACTTTTGTAGCCAAGAGAATATTAGCTGTGACTACATTTTTTTAGCAATTACTTGCCACAATTTAATGTAGAAAGAAAAATAATGTAAACACAAATATATTTCATATAATACATCTGTAACAAATAGCTCTCCCTTATATTTTTCCTCCTAATATAAATTTGTTTTTGCAAGTGTATTAGTATTGCACTGTTGATTTAGAAGAAATCAGAAAAGAGAATGTGTTTATTAAAGAAGTAAAAAATGCTTGTATTTTAGTTTTATATGTTAAAGTTACAGTCATTACTTATATATTTTACAAGTGCATAGTGTGTAATCGTATTACATATAGTTTTTCACTTCTTTTTGTGGGGTTTTTTATCCTCTATTATTTTATACAGGTTTATGTCCATGACATGCCTTCAACAGGTTTACGAAATTTCACTCATCACGTCGACATTGGTCTATTTCCATATGGTAGTGCAGTATAATGAGCCATTTCCATATGGAAATGCAGGATAATGAGCCATTATTGTATTCATGGGGTGTGTTCATATGTTAATGTGGCTGTTTACCACATACACTAAGCTCCGATAACTGCCTCTGTTAGAGTCCCAGCTTCGCCTACTTCAGGTTGGCTATGCTGAGATCTCCCTGTAGTTTCCTATGCAGTAGCAACACTCAATCAATCATAAGCATGGAGGGTTGCTGAACTGCTGGCAATGTGGAAGGGATGCCCTCCTTTAAACATCACCAGCAGTAGACAACCCTGAAGTCAAAGAGAATTCTCTCTGCTTCCCCACTTGGTCAGTTGGGGAGTGGAGAGGATCCTTTCAGCACCATGAACAGCATCACTCCCTTAAAGGGATAGTAATACTTAAATATTACTAATCCCCATATTGTAGGCATTTTTTATGTTTTTTTTAATATCACAAAGCATATCCCTATGATACTCAAATGGTTAAGGGAGTGATGCTGTTCGTGGTGCTGAAAGGATCCTCTCCACTCTTCTACTAATCAAGTGGGGAAGCAGAGAAAATGCTCTCCGACTTTAGAGTTGTCTTGTGCTGGTGAGTAAGGGAAGGCATCCTTTCCACATTGCCAGCTGTTCGATAACCCTGTATGCTATTGTGGAGCTTTTCTTCCCCTTGCATGCCTAAATTTATTGTATATGGTGATGTATGTCTACATCAAAAAGGCAAAGTGCTTTACACACACATCGACAAAATCATATCTCCACAGCATCGACCTTAAGTGCATCTCCCCCCTGGGCTCAAAGTGACTTTGCACCTTTCTATCTTCATCAAAGTGGTAATGTATGCATGTTGACATATTTGACTATTACACTTATGCTGACATATTGAATTTTGGATTTCTAGAGTCACTGGGGTGGAGTTGGGGGATGAACAAATTTGATTCTCGTTAAAAAAAAACAGGTGTTGCAGTTGATTTTCTACACTTTTCCCCTATGCCTTGTTTAACAACGTGTTAAAATGTGTGGGAGAATTAGTGTATACTCCATTTTCCAGCACATGTTATAGGGCATGCATAATGTACTTGCTGGCATTAAAGCCTGAATTTTATATAAGGGACATAAAAATGTAAAAAAAAAAAAAAAAATAGGTGAAGATGAAAACAAAATGAAATAAAAATTATAACAATTTGACTACATAAAATGAACTTGCAGCACATGTAAAGTTAAAAAGAAGTTAACTATCATTTAATCCGTTTTAGTACTTTTAATTCTTTCACTTTAAGTGATGTGAGCGCCCTCTTCCTGTAGTCAGCAAAAAGAGTTTGTGACACCGATCTGCAAGGGATCATATGAGCTCTGTGAGGCTGAGCAATTCTGGGTTGAACCAACTAGATCATCAGGAATAAATAAAAATTCCCAGTGTTTTAAATGGATTTTAACCTCTTGAATTTTAGAGAAGTTTCCAATGCATTCAAGGGGTGTAAATGTCATTTAAATCATTGGTCATTTTTTATTTCATTTTGGTGGACTTGGTTTTGCCACGATTTGTTCCATTTCTACGTAAAGGTATAGTAAAAATTAAAATATAAAAAAAAAATGTTGAAGGGTTTATCCCCCAAGTAAAACAAGCATACTTTCACTGCTGAAAGATGTTTTATTAAAAAGTTATTACAGCTCAAACTTGAATTTTTTAGGTGCAGCATTATAGTGGCCTGAAATTGTACAGTGGCGCTGTTGCTACACCATCCTATTGAGATTTATGGTGAACTGACCAGAACTGTCCATAGGAATCCTGCACCACTGTACATTTTCAGACCGCTGTGATACTGCACCTAAACAATTCAAGATTGATCTGTAATAACTTTTGAATAAAACACGTCAGCAGTGGGAATACCCTAGTTTTATTCAGGAGGATAAACACTACATTGTACATATATATACGTATATATGTATATATAAATAACCTAATGGTTCAATTACCAAGCAGCAATGAGAGCTACAACGGAGGACCACACAAAGGTTTCTGATATAACTGAGTGAAGAAAACTTGTACTAAAGCATTGATACATTGTTAAAATGTAAACATGCCAGAATCTATGTTAACGTTTCTTTTGTGCTTATAATTTAGCCTTTAGTAAATGGATCTCTAAAGAGTAAAACTGTTGTGAGAAATAGTTTTTGCTTAAATCTTGGTTTCCTGATACAATCTAGAGGAAGCCAACAGAAAAAAAATGTGTTAATGGTGCAAAAGTGGTCAATATATCTGATGTCAAATCTGAATGTGTAGTTAAACAGCTGGAGGTGAACTCTGCACAGCATAACATTTTCTTTTCCATTAAGGTTTCTTGTAATGCTAGGATAAATGTACAGATCCACCTGTGTAGCTTATTGGCTGTAGTCTCCAACACCAGTGGCTGCACTCTTAGTTACCTTGGGAGAGATTTATAAAAATGTTCCTAGTACTTTTTAAAGAATTGTCCTTTAGTCATGGCAACTGGCAATAATGGTAGGTGTGATTATAAGTGATCAAGGGCATATTTTTAAATATGGCATTATTCTGATAATGCCTGAAATGCTTAAGAACAGATTATACCTGGCATTAAGATTCTGGTGAAAATTGTCGCCATTTGCGATATTTCTTTATAAATTTCCTGAGCCAGAATTTTCGCCAGCTGTACCGTTACTTTCCGAAACACAACTACGTGGCGTTACGGCTTCTAAAACTGGAGTAAGCTTCTTTATAAATGCTGAACGTCAGTTGCAGCACAGATTACAGAAATGCATCTCTCTCCTCCACTTTTATAAATCTCCCACATAGTTACATAGTAAATTAGGTTGAAAAAAGACATAAGTCCATCAAATTCAACCTTTGCCACAGTACAACAAAAAATGAGAATTAATGTAAAATCTCAGGTATAATACGCACCTGTGTATAATACTTAGGTATAAATTATACCCAAGATTTTAGGGGGAAACGAGTGACTATAATACATACCCTTGTTTTCCCCCTCTGTGCACAAGTGTGTTGGGCACTGATTCCCTCTCTCCACCCATCTCAATGAAATCTCAGTTTCTTCTCCTGCTACTCACCCCCTCCAGAGTCATCTGTGATAGCTCCACAGAAGACGACATGCTTGCATTTACCACCCAGTTACCGCAATAGCCTGTGAGGAGCTTTTAATTTAATCCAATGATAATGGCCTTTGAGGACCTTAAGATCCTCGCAGGGCACTACCATAGATCCAGTGCATAGATCTCTGTGCACTGGATCTGCTGTAGTTACCTGCATGGACCTTGAGATCCTCAAAGTCATTACCACTGGCTTAAAGGGATAGTAATACTTGCAAATTACTTATCCCCATATTGTAGCATTGTTAAAAAGAAACTTATTGCCCCCAGTGTCATCTTTCAAACCCTTATGGATGGAAATAAGACTGTCGTACGACAGCTTCCCCTGCAGTCAGCGTTCAGTCAGGGACGGGGGAGGGAGTGGGGAACTTTGAGCGCTATCATCTCTCAAACCATAAGGGTTTCAGAGATGACACTGGGGGCAATAAGTTTCTTTTTAACAAAGCTACAATATGGGGATTAGTAATTTGCAAGTATTACTATCCCTTTAAATTAAAAGGTCCTCACAGGGCATTGCGGTATGTGGTTGACAAATGCAAGTATTCCGCCAGCTGTGCAGCTATCTGTTACAGCTTACCTTGAATTCAGCATCACTTTCAGGCACAAGGCTTCTAGCATGCTGCAGGCCTCTGTTTTATCTGTTTGCTTACTGTATACCAACTTCCTACTTCCTCCCTCTGAGCTGCTCCTCCTACTTCCTGTGGAGGGGTTTAAAGGGCAGACTGAGGCCTGACTCAGATGCCCGAGCGTTGTTGTTCAAAGCAGATCTGTTGCATTGGGCTCCGTGTATGACCTGGCTAGTCTTCCATCCATTCTGGTGCTGACCTGTGGCTTGTTTGACTATTCTTTTGCCTAACCCCTAATAGTGGACATCCAATCTGGTGCAGACTTGTGGCTCTGGATGACTACCTAATCTGTGTATGCCCCGGCTTGTCTGACTACCCCCTCTGGTTCTGACTAGTGGCTCTGTCTGACTATTCTTACGTCTTTTCCCTTGGTGATCAGACACCCAAAATAGTGCGGGCCTGGTAGACTGAAATATCTGACTGCAGGCTGAGTCAGACCCTATTCCTCTTCGGATCAAGATCCTGGGTTCTGGTTCCAGTTCCTGTTCCTGGTTCCAGCCGAGACTTCCAGTAGCTAAGGCCTAGTCTCCAGCACAGTGGTTTAGCTTTGCAACCTATTATTTCTGATAGCAGGCTTGCTGGCTATTACCCTGTGCTTATTCTTATTGTATATATTGTATATATCCGTTGTATGTCATTTCTTAATAAACTGCATTAACTAAACCGTACTGACTCCTGAACTTCTCTCGGTAACCGTGACACTATCTCAGATGACTCTGGAGGAGGTGAATAGCACAGGGGAAGCTCAGTACAGATGGTGAAGAGGGGAAAAATTGTGTGCATTATATCGAAGATTCTTCTGTTTATAAGACTTACCAACTCCTAAATGGGTATTACTTAGTGTTGAGCGAGCACCCCGATGCTCGGGTGCTCGGGTGCTCTGACCGAGCACCCCCTGAGGCTCGAGTGCTCGGCCGAGCACCCGAGCCCCATTGGAATGAATGGGGCGACACCAGGCACCCCCTGCTCTGATGAGGGGAGGGTGCCTGGTCAATGCCCCCTTCATCTCCGCTATGCCCCCTTCATCTCCGAATGCCCCCTTCAGCTCCGCAATGTCCCCCTTCAGCTCCGCTATGCCCGTCTTCCACAATGTGCCCCTTCATCTCCGCTATGCCCCTCTTCCACAATGTGCCCCTTCATCTCCGCTATGCCCCTCTTCCACAATGTCCCCCTTCATCTCCTCTATGCCATAGAGGAGATGAAGGGGGACATTGTGGAAGAGGGGCATAGCGGAGATGAAGGGGCACATTGTGGAAGAGGGGCATAGCGGAGATGAAGGGGCACATTGTGGAAGACGGGCATAGCGGAGATGAAGGGGGACATTGTGGAAGAGGGGCATAGAGTCTATGCCCCTCTTCCACAATGTCCCCCTTCATCTCCGCAATGCCCCCGTACCTCCAGTCCCTGGTGGTCCAGCGGAGCGTCTTGTGATCTGTGCCTCTTCCGGCACAGATCCTGTGCCTCTTCCGGCACAGATCCCCGCCACCCGAACATGGCGGGAGAGCACATGGCGGTACTCGACGAGTACCGCCATGTGCCGAGCAGAGCGATGCTCGAGCCGATCCGAGCATCGGCCGAGCACGCTCGCTCATCACTAGTATTACTCCATTTACCAGAACTTCCTATTTTTACTTACTAATACACATTATAACTCTGTATATTCCCTTCTATTAGAAATGTATCTAAACTTCTCTTACATGCATCCATTGTATCTGCCATTAGCACATGCTTGTGCAGCTTCATTGGCCTTAGCCTCCAATGACATTGGCTTCATTCATAGTTTTGCACTACATCATGTGGTCAATATGGTGCATTATGTTGGACACACTCTGCTGACATTCAGGTTTCAATGACAACAAGTCCATTATGCATGCCATATAACATGCACTGAAAAATGGAGTAAAGTAACTCAATTTCCTCAGCACATTTTTACCCTCTGAGTGCCAGCAGGGTTCCCAAAGATTTGCAAAGAAAGTCAGTGGGTATCCCTGTTGCACTCAAAGAGTTAATAAATGTTGTTAAACAAAGCATAGAACAATTAAACTATTTCACCCCCCCCCCCCCACAACCACACACACAGTTTCTTGAAATCCAAAATTCTATATGTATGTCAATGTCAAACCTTTCAGTCTGCACAGACTACCTCTTTGCTGATATTTTTAATTTTGCTTTTTGCAGAGAGGATGGAAAGATGCAGAGTCATATTTAGATCGGTTTCATTTTGTGAGACGCAGTGGTTTGTATCACGTAAATTTTTGGTAAATGAATGTCTCAGTGCTCAGAAGCATACCAGAACCACAAGTTCAGCTTCATAGTTAAATCACTTGGGACCTATCACCTCAAATAGATTGCATATTATAATCTACAATTAACCTTTCTGTACAGCATGCTTGGCAAGGTGTTAGCAAATACTTAGATTTTAAGATTTAATGTTCAGTTTGGACTTTACACCACCTTTTGGTGATATCAGGAACTGTATGCAAATAGCTTATTTACACACTTTATCAGGAGTTATTAGAAATTACATCACCACAAGTGGATGGGAAAATTAAAAAAAATAATAATATTTGGATTTCAGCCCAAAATAAAATAGGAGTAATTATGGACCAAACCAAAAGCATCATAGGTTATAAAACTTTAAATTGATATAAAAGGGACCTTTAACCTCTAGAATGCTAGAGTAGTTTTCAACACATTGCTAGACCCCGCTAACATTTAAGGGGTGAAATGCCTAATTATGTCAACTGAATTTTTGAGAATTTTTATTTTTCCACTCTGGTTCAATTGATTCACCTTTGAACTGCTCATTGTCTATTGTGCATAACACATTTGATCATAAAAATTTGCAACTTTTACTTTAACTGCGCACGCGGCCAGCACTTAACCCCTTAACGACTGGCCGATCGGCGCAGTCAATTAAGGACCACGAAGCATTTTGTTTTTTCGCTTCTTCCGGTTCTGGACTCCCAAAATGGCGTGCAGCCTTGGGGGGAGCCCGGAATTCCATGACGGTCATAGTACGTCATGGGTCGTTAACTCAAATCGACCTATGACGTACTATGACTGTCAAGGGTCGTTAAGGGGTTAAGGACCCCAGAGCATTTATTTTTTACTATCCGACGCAGGACTCACTGAATGGCGTGCAGCCTCGCGGGGAGCCCGGAAATCCGTGATGGTTTTGGCACGTCATGGGTCCTTATGGCACGTCCAGCCCATGTGTTCTTAAGGGGTTAAGTGATTCACCCACTTTTAAAGGAGCAGCAGACTTTTTTATGTGCTTTTTGAATGTTATTACAATTTAACATTGTTTTTTTTTTTTACATTATTACATTAATATTGCCCTCTAGTGGATATGTTTAAGATGGCTGCTCTGTTGCTTTGTGTGGGAGAGGTGAGTCACTGACAAACAGTTCTCCATGGAATGTGATAGAAACTGCCTTTACCACTTACTATTAGTTTGAACTTCCAGGAAGTAAGATTTATGGATCTCTGTTTCCAAAGAGAATAACACTTTTGAATTGTTATGTCTTTTGAATAAAGTAACTGCCAGCAGCCAGAGTACCCTTGTTTTAATCAACAATAAAAGTCATACAACATATATCTGTTTATGGGAAGACTAGTGTTAAAGCCCATGTACACGGACCAAGGTCCAGGTGATGTTAAGAGGCTGGTCCTGCTCTGCGTCCTGCCGCAGACGCAGTCATGCAATGTAGAGACTGCCTGAAAGCACTGAATGCTCCCAGCACAGAACTTCCAGCATTCCTACACCTCCCAGAATTCTGTGCGTTCAGGCAGTCTCTACAGCGCATGACGGATTCTGACAAACATTCTAGCGAATTATTATATAGGATCATTTGAATCACGTTTAAAGGAGCAGTAAACTTCCTGGAAGTTCTGACAGCATCACTCACCAGTTTCTATCACATTCTATGGAGAACTGTTTCTCATTAATTTCCCTCCTAACCCTGTGAATGCTAGAGGGATACGCAACACATTGCAAAACCCTCTGGCACTCAAAGGGTTAAATAGAATGTAACAGAATAAGTAATTGAAATTGACCACTAGATGGTACTGTTAATGTAAAAAAAAAAAAAACCCCTAGGGTTTAAATTGTAATAACTTTAGAAATATGGATCTCTCAGCACAGGGAGTACCCTTATTTTACTCAGAAGGAGAAGTCCTACTATAGATATATATATAGATATATATAGATATATAGATATATATATATATATATTTTTTTTTTTTTTTTTTTTTTCTTAAAAAATGTACTGCTCCTTTAAGCTATTGTAGCTCCCTGTGAATTTTGGTTCCTTAATTCACTTTAGTTAGAGAGCTTGGTAGTTTCCACAGGATGTACACACTGAAGTAACCCAGCCCATAAACTCTAGCAGCAAGCAGTTGATGAGATTTTTTTTTTTTTTTTTGCAACAAACCATGAAAGCATGTTAGTTACCCTGGGAAAGACACGTATCTAGAGTTTTACATTTTAGTTTTGCTTACCGCAGTGTTCACACCCTTATGTTGTGAATAAACCATTATCACATACAAACATGTAGGTTTCTTGATCCATTACACTTGGTGGAAATGTTTGCTTCTCTGACTGATGAAACAGAATTCCTGTTCTGTTTGGGCCCATTTATACATAAATCCCAAATATGCATACATGGGAACTCTCTGGATTTTCATAGTTAACCCTTTGAGTATCAGAGGGGTAAACAACGCATTGCTTTGCAATCAAAGGGTTAATTACTCTATCTCTGGGGACGGGGTAAGTGAGTACCCTGGTAACTCTGCCCATTCTCCAACTCGTTCCACCTACTTTCCATCCCATTCCGCCCCTTTTTAAGGTAAACCCCACCTTTTTCCACCCAATGCTTCCCACTCCTGTTAAGCCTCACCCACATTATGACACATGCTGCATCATTTGGAAACTCCCACCCCCCCAGCTTTGTTTGCTACTCTGTGGGGCCTGTGGACTGGGCAGAAAATAGGCAAAATAGGATGGAGGAAGGTGGAGGAACAGGCTAAGAAGGAGCAGAATTGGGCAAGGTTCATAAGAAACTCTCCACCACCAGAGAATCAGCCTCTATCCCCAGAGACCCAGTAATTCACTGTAAAAACTGGAGTTTCTGGTTGAAATCCAGAGAGTTCCCAGGTATTTTTACCACCATATTGTAAAATGCGTGTGCTTAAAAAGTAAGGTTATTATAAATAAATTATGGTAACTTTTGGTCTTTAGAAATACATATACTCTACAGAGTTAGGGTAAAATGCTATACCAAAGATTTTAAAGAAAACAAAAATTGCTTTGGTGCAGATATCTTGCGTATACACACACACGCAAAAACATACACACAGTTGGCTGAGGAGGCTGGGGAAGAGCCAACAGGTAAATTTTTTTTCTTTTTAATTTAAAGAGTTGCAGCAGTAGCTGATTACTCCTCATCCAGTCAGCTTTTTTCAGCCATGCCCCGTGACAGCAAACTAGATTAATTTAGATTATTTTATATGTGTATATATATATATACTAGTTGAACAGCCTGTTACACGGGCCACAGTGCCACAGCCAGCCGGTCGCGTTGCAGTCATGCTCAGTAGAGACTGCCCGTGCTGCGACTGATACAGAGCGGGGCGCTCCGAAGGAGCGCCCCGCTCTGTATCAGCTGTGGCGAGGGCAGTCTCCACTGCGCATGACTGCAGAACTTGCAGCAGTGTCTACTGCGCATGTCGCTGCGTTACACACGATTTAGTGAATTATTATATAGGATATATATATATATATATATATATATATATGTATTGAGCAATGTGGCTTACTTTCAATCTGACTTGTTGCTCTAATAAAACTCCTTTATTTGTGCGTAAACTGTTTTCCAAATGAAATAATGTACAAACTCTTTTGCAAGAACAAAAAAATATTGCAGTTTGCCCCTAAAAATTGAGCTGTGACTGAATTTATCACATCAGATTTATATACTCTGACATTATTATTATTTAAAATCATTTGTTGACACTTTGGTTGTAAAACTATAAAACACTATATAGTTTAAGACAGATTTCATCTATATCTTGGAAAATATTTCTTTTGCAGTAACTAGGCCATTGAATGGATAATAGCCTATATAAAAAATAGCAAAGCTAACAGCTGTGACTTGGTCTTGACATTTATAATAAGTGTCTAGAATGATTACACCTACAAGTAAGCACTATAACAATAGCAAATCCATCATTTTGATAACATACAAAATATTAAACCCTGTCTTTCACAGAGGGCTCTTTGAGATATGACTTTGAATGATGCTGGTATTGCACACTTTTTCTAAAAGAGCATATTTTTGTCACACAAAAATGTTATATGCTTTTTCCACAAAACATATACTAGAAGACATATTTTGGCTTGTCATTGTACTGTATGTTTGTGGCTGCTGCAGTTAATACGTTGTTACAATCAGCATACCTGTGAACTTTTTGTTATGGACTACTCCGAGAGGGGAGTCCTGTGGTGCCGCTGGGGGAGAAAAATGACGTGATTTGTGTCAAAAGTGGTGGAGCTTAATTGTGAGGGGTGGGGCTTATATATGAAGGAGAAGAAGAGGGAGGGGAGTGGGAGGAACAGACTGGGAAGGAACACAAGTGGGCAGAGTTCCATTAGAAACTCCCCACATCCAGAGAATCATCCTCTGCACTGTAGACCCAGGGGAAATCCAGAGAGTTCCCAGCTATGACAATCAGTATTGACACCTTGAGGACCAGGGGGTGAGCAAAGCAACTCTTCACAATACGTTGCGCACGCTTCTAATTCTCAAGTAGCCATAACCTTTTTTTTATGAATACCTCTATGTTATGGGGCTTTTCTTTCTGGTTCATACAAGTTTACTCCCATTACTGGGGGATTCTCATTCAAAAGTTATTATAGTTTAAGATTATTTTTACTGAAACTGCTAGACTGCTACAGCAGCACCAACTGATTTCCAAATGACTATTTTTTATAATGTACTTGTATGGGAATGCTTGATTCACAGACTAATCTTTCCATAGTAAGTGAAAAAAACAGTTAAACATGGTTACAAGAAGAGAAAATTGGGGGAGATTTCTAAAAGTGGAGTTAATGGAAAAGAAGAGTTAAAATGGCTGTAAGATTGTCTCTGGTAGTATTAACGACAGTTTAGGATGGCATAATGCCATGTAGTAGTTTTTTTTATAAAATAGAGTAAAGAAGTTTGTAAAACGTGGTGCCATTTCTGTCAGTTTTCACTAAATATATAACACAATTTCTGATCTGTTCTTATCCTTTACTAGAACATGTTATAAATACCAGCACATAATAAGGAATGAGGACACTATAAGGATCCATTTGCAAAAATGACCAAAAACACTTTTTATAAATCTTCCCCATTGTGTTTTAATTAAAAGAAAAAAGTTTGAGCTGTAATAAGTTTTCAATTAAAAAACTCTAAGCAGTAGGAGCACCCTTGCTTTAATCAACAGGAAGCTCCCTGTAACATACAGTATGAATATACAGCGTGTGTATCAGTGTCAGTGTGTGTGTGTGTGTGTGTGTGTGTATATGTGTGTGTGTGTATAGGAGATGTTGTTAACAACTTAACAACCCATGATGATCCAGGACCGTCATGGGTAGAAAGCAGTTAAGGACCATCATGGGTTAAATGATAGCAGCGTGCCTCCGTGCACACTGCTATCATTCATTCCAGGCTGAGACTGAGCGCTCCGGTACCGGAGCGTTTAGTCTCAACCCTTCTCAGTTGTGCTGGGTCATGTGATCGCTGAAGCAGCGATCACCTGTATCGGCATTTGGAATGAATGAGACAGTGTGATTTACACACTGTCTCTGTGTCTCTCCTTAGCCTGTCTGTCCTTTACAATCAAAATAAGGGACAGAGAAGCAGAGAGGAGACACCTAGTGTTAAAAGAAAATGCAGCAGGTGGGGGTATTAACCCTTCACTTCTGTGCTGGAGCCCGGCTGGATGCAGGTAAATTTTTGACCTGCTAAAATCAACTATTTTTTTTTTTTTTTTTTAAAAGACAAAACACAATTTTTTTTTGCAAAAAAAAATTGTATTTAAAAAAAACATCTAGCTCACACATCGCTCCTCTAATAATGCTCCACTGTGCCAATCCCTACACTGGCTCCCGCTAGCATATAGAATTAAACTCAAATTTCTGGTGCTAACTTACAGAGCCCTTACTAACACTCTGTCCCCTGTATTTCATTTCTCATTTCAAAATACACTCCCATTCACCATCTTCACTCTGTCTAGGACTTTCTTTTTCCCTCTGCTGCTCTTAGTACATCCTCCAATTCCCTATAGGACTTCTCCTATGCTGTTCCTGCACTCCCCCTATCCCATCAAACTTTCTCTCAGCCTCCAGATCTTTAGTTACTCCCTGAAAACTCACCACTTCAGGGAAGCCTATCAACTACCCGCATAACCATTATGAGTAAGGCCAGATCAACAGTCTGTCCAACTATAGATCACTCTCATTCCCTTCTAAAATCTCTCCCACCTATAACCTCATCACAACCTCATTGTTCACATAGTCTTTTTCTCCCAAATAGACCCACTACTTGCCTGGACCACTGCACTTAAAAGCTTTTCTTTCTCCCACCCACTGACCAACAGTTCATGTGGCACGAGGCACTTATACCCCATAGCACTTACTCTTTCTGTGTCCAACCTACTTTCCTCTAGACTGTAAGCTCTCATGAGCAGAGCCCTCTGATCCTTTTGTTTTTGATGTTCCATTTGTACTGTTTAATGTCTCTTTATATCTATTCCCTAATGCACAGCACTTCAGCTTAAGTTGGAGCTATAATTAACATACTAGTTGAACAGCCCGTTACACGGGCCACAGTGCCTCTGGCAGCCGGTCGCGGGGCAGTCACGCGCATTGGGGACTGCCCGCGCCACGGCTGATACAGAGCTGGACGCTCCTTCGGGGCGCCCAGCTCTGTATCAGCCACGGAGCGGTCAGTCTCTACTGCGCATGACTGCCGCACGCGCAGCAGTGTCTACTGCGCATGTTGGGCGTTACACATGATTTAGCGAATTATTATATAGGATAATAACAATAAAGGCATGCCTCTTAAAGGGGAGTATTTAAAACTTCTCATTGACTAAAATGGGACTTTTAACTCCATGATTTGTAGTGTTTATGCTACATTGCTTTATTGGTAAACTCACCAGCATTCAAAGCACTACTTAAATCAGTTGGAACTTGGGACACAGTCACCTTAAAATACCTTTCAACAAGCTTTCAAAAGCACCTGTAAGTTGTGTTAAGTTGTAATTTAAGGCAGAAAGTGCCTACACAGACTACCTTAATTAGCATCTTGTATATATTCATAAATGTATTTGCTAAATAAAACTGGTTATTACAATATATATTTTGTGTGTATATTTTGTGTGTAAATATATAAACACAATAAGAGAAAAAACATGGAGGTAGTATCAAATTCTCTGTGAAGAAATGGGTTTCTGGGAACACACAGGAAGGTGAACACTTCCTGTCTAGATAGCTGAACGAATGACCTGCCTATGTGTTGCAATACATACACCTTTACATCAAGAATGTGTGAGTCTGCATGTGTATTCTTATTTCCAGGGGGTACCATTGTGATGGGGCCTGGCATCCAAGGGGGGCATCTTCACTGTTCTGCAGCCCCTTACATTCAGACCAGATTTGATCTTACCAAGTGGCTCCACATATCATCATCACATACGGCCACGGCAAGCTAGTAAAATCAGTACGTATGCGAACCTTTTCCTTTTTTTTTTCATCATCTGTTAACTGTCAGCATGTGGTTCATGGATCATGATGTAGAAGCTCAATGGCACTGCAAACAAATCACTTTTCCTCTCTGTCTTTCCCTGTTATGCGATCATGTCCTCCTTAGAGCCTCCAGTTGTGAAATGCACCTTGGATTTCTGTTGCTGCATGATTCAGACATGTTCAGGGACTTTCAATACGGTCTGAGTCAGTGCACTTTATTCAGTCTTGAGTCAGACCATGTGGGGACACCAGCCTTGTATTTTATTCCAGGGGCCAGTGAGTGTAGATAATCCCTTGCTTATTGCATAATATCCAGTAACTATTTTTGGCAGTACTTTGAGGAACCCAGGTCATTCACTTGTTGAGATTGTTATTAATTTGCTTTCCCTCTTTTGTGCTCTCTCTCTCTCTCTCTATATATATATATATATATATATATATATATACACTACCATTCAAAGGTTTGGGTCACCTAGAAATGTCCTTCTTTCTGTTTTGGGAGTAGCTTGACCGTATGATATGAATGAAGTGCCCATCAAGCCAATCCAAATTGTGGGAGGTGCTTCAGGAAGCATGGGGTGAACTCTCTTCACATTACCTCAACAAACTGACATCTAGAATGCCAAAGGTCTACAAGGCTGTAATTGCTGCAAATGGAGGATTCTTCGACGAAAGCAAACTTTGAAGTACACAATAATTATTTAAATTAAAATAATTATTTCTAACCTTGTGAATGTATTGACTGTATTTCCTATTCATTTTGCAACTCATTTGATAGAAAACAAGGACATTTCTAGGTGACCCCAATCTTTTGAATCTGTATCAATCTTTATATATATATATATTTTTTTTAGTTCAAGGACCGCACTCACAGGACTTCCAAAAGATAAAGAAAATGTGCAATTTATTGAATCAATGTTTCGGCACTGCTTTGGGCCTTTGTCAAGACAAAGGCCCAAAGTAGGGCCAAAACGTTGATGTAATAAATTACACATTTTCTTTATGTTTTGAAAGTTCTCTGAGTGCGGTTCTTGAACTACAAAACTGTATACTTACTCTATGGGATCTGACATTGCTATATATTCAACAGGAGAGTGCACAGATTTTCTACTTTGTTTATATATATATATATATATATATATATATATATATATATATATATATAGACTTGCTCCAACAAATATTTTCTCTTGGATAAGCTAACTGTTATGGATTTTGTTTCGTAGCTCTGGTTTGTATTCTGTGGAACAAGGTCATTAAATGACTGCTTGCCTTGAGGTAAAATGACGTGTGAGCTAGGGTGCTTTTCCATAGTACATTCGTTAAATAGATTGAAAGGGAAAATCTGAGTCTAAAAAGCTACCCAGAATAGTCACAGATATTTGGCATGGAATTTTTTTTAACTGACATCAATGAATTTTGTTCTTACTTTGGTGGTCAAACCTCCCCTTTAATCTAAAACAAATATGGGAAATCCATAGTGCAGTACGGAAGAAAAAAGTCAGATTTTGGAGATGATGTTGTTGGTCCTGGTTTATTCAGAAAAAAAAATTGATATTTAAAAAAGCATTTATGTAGGATGAAGGCTTAGACTGTTTATCTCTTTTGCAATATAAGTCTAGGGAATCTGTTAGGAAATATTTAAATAAACCACATTTCCTACTACCTGCAGCTTAAAATGTGTATAAATGTTAGCTCATTGCTTCAGGTTTGAGGATTGTAAAGACTGTAAAATCGTTCTTGAAGAAGGTTGCAGTTTTTATAATAAAAGCACTTTACATTGTGCAACATTTTGCTCTCTAGCTGATGGCTGTTGGGAATGATGGGAATTTTCTTCTTTACCAGATGGAAAGACAAACTTAATAAACCTAATATGCTTGTTTGCTTGGGTTCTGGATACACTTGGTTAAAGACTACAGGATTTTATAAAATTGTTCAATTCTAAGTAATTACAACAGTTTAAATCCATTATCACAGAAAAAACATAACCAGTTTATAAAAGGCAACACTCCGGGAGGTGTTAGGATTCCAAAAGGCATAGGGCTGTGGCCAACCAAATGCATTGTTAGTGTATGATGCAGCCAGACTTAAAGGGATATCTTTATTTTATTTTGTAGGCATTAAAACATGAAGAACGATATAAGTCTTATCTCTCAAACCTTTATGGTTTAAGAGATATTCATAAGCAAAGCTTCCCCTCCCGCCCCTTTTACCTAGTGTAAGCCATCTCTTCTCAGATGTGGAATGCAGTCCATAGACCAGACAGATAGCAGCAGGGGACAAGCTTCTTTCTATTAGAACAGTGAAAGCCCTCTCCCCCTTGACAAGTTTTTCAGGTTTTTCCCTCCCTGCAGTCTACCTGGGCACCTCCCTTCTGCTCTGGCTGAGCAGTATTACATCAGTAAAAGGGGTGGGAGGGGGATACTTTATCATTGAATTACTCCTAAACTACAACTCTGACAGAATTGAAATAACACTCTCCATGGCCCAAATATTATGAAGATTAATTAGAGCTGATTTTAATATGAAACATTACTATCACTTTAACATTACTGCAATGAAAATTAGCCCCAGCTTGCAACAAGACCACAGGTTTTAAGTAACAGTGCCATCTGGTGTACATATTCCAGACAGCTCACCTCCAGTTCAATGGGAGGGTTACCTGCTATAGTGTGATAAGGGGAGAAACTCTCCAGTGTGATAAATTCTTGAATTCCTGTGTTATTCTATGAAACTAATGCCTTAAATCATCCCATGTACTGGCTACAAGGATTCCAGAGTCTTATTTCTTAATGAGATATAAGCCATTTAATTCAAGTGTTTTTTAGTGTAAATATATATATTTGATCAATTATAAATTGATTATTTTTATTTTATTGTTATTTTAAAAGTGCTGCACATGGGATGTCTGACAACACTGCTTTTAAGGTATAGTAGTCAATCCACAGACCTACAGTTTTTCGTTATAATAAATTCCGCAATCCTCACTAGTGTCTAGTTCAGGATAAAAGGAATTATAGCCCCCAACAGCTGCCATTCAAATATCAGCTACCCCTCATATCTTACTTGTCTCCTCAGAAATGATGACTATGCACAAAAATCTAAGGTAGTTTGGTGTACTACAGGATTAACATTCAGCTCTTTTCCTGTATATTTTAAATTGTTGATTTTACATAGAATAATTAAAAAAGAACTACAATGAGTCTAGAATGTGGGATTGCTTTTATTGTCTGCTGCTTACACAACCCAATATCAATGATTCACAGTGTGTTGGATACTTCTCTAGCATACAAACAGTTAAATGATAATTACACCTGTTTCCCATCCTGCAAAAAGTGAGTACTCAAAATGTAAAAAAAGGAATGTTGAGATCACACTAAGTTCACCAATGCTAAGTACTTACACCTACTATAACTTAAGGAATCATTTTTTTTCATAGATCTGTTCATAATGCTGCTTTTTCAAACCTGGCTTCATACATTCAGCACACTTGTATGCATCAGATAATAAGGGAGATAAAGATAAGAAAATATTCCAAACTTTGTTTATGAGATCCAGAACTTCTGGTGGGGGTTTGGTTCCTTTCAGTGGCTCTTGGCATCTGCCCACTTTCCCCTATTGTTAAACTACCTGGGATGGATGCTGGACTGGAAATATTATACATCTGTAAGAGAACAGAGAGGTTAATATCACTGCTTACAAGCTTGTAGGACCACAGTCTGTGACTGGATACAGTAGGTAGGTGCTGACAGGACACATGTAGGGTACTGAACTGGACAGTAGCTGAATATATTAGCATTATGACTAGACAGCTTGACTGTAGTTTGTGAGAATAGCAGATAAATACTTGATTGAAAACTGCAGTAGAAAAAGTTGATGCCTGGGTGTGCAGAATATTGATAGATTTTTCTGATTCATGCAACAGATGAATGATTTTAAGAATTGTTATGACTTTAAACTTTACAGCTTGATAAAAATCAAATGCATACTATTTCAAAGAATGCAGATCTTCAGAATGGCAGGAATATAAAATGTATGCTTGTAGTAAGATGGGGAATTGGGTTCTGGTAACTCACTGCTTGTATCTGGAAATTGGCTTGCACAAATTTCTCCTCTTCCTCATTGTTAGGATACCTGGTCATGACAGCCAATCAACTACAGTTTTTTTTTCTTTTCTCTTCCTCTGTTGAAATACATAAATTAACACTGATGTCTTTCCACTGTACACCTATGACCCAACACACTTCAGAAAGTGTAGGTTCCTTCCACAACATGATTATCTTTTAACCTCTATTTCCTTTTATTACTTAAATACTTTCTTTTATATGTATCCTCATCACAATGAGCAATCAGTCAAGGAATAGCCAATCATTGATATTCATCCATGGCATCTCTTTATCCCATTAGCTGAGCTTTGTGACACCCAAGGGTTTAATGCATTGACACAATATAGTAAAAGTGAATGCTACATTTTTGTTAAAAGGGTCTGCATGTCATTTTTGGCAATAGAGAATGTAACCAAAGTTATGTAAGATTTCCTATGGTTCAGTAAAAGCTGCATTGGCTTAATATGTGTAATATAATGCCATAACTTTGTAAAGAAAGAAATATAAAGATAGTGGATCTGGTTTTCATTTGTTTGTGAAAGAGGTCTGGATTATAGAATGAAACACTTACCTCTGCCAATATTTAGTCAGCACATTCGGGTGTAGGGATGTTCTGAGCAGCAGCTGTTCAGTTTGGACAAAGATCCATAGCACTGACCCTCCTCCTCAAAAATAAAAAGTCTGATATACTAAGACACACTGGGGACAAAAAAATCATATTGATTTAAAAAGTTTTGATTTTTTTCTCATCCAGATTTGAAACACGTCTAACAAAAAGTTTTAAAAGCTTAATTAAATCAAAGAGGATTTTTTTCAGTGTATATGTGTGCGATACAGTACATTTGCTCAAGAATTATTTTTTGTTAGGAAAGTATTTTACCACAAAGTATCCATTGGGGATTCCTCACTAAGGCGTGATAAAGTGGAGATGACTTCTCCAATGAAATCGCCTCTCCAATTCCTATGTTATTCTCTAGAGCCCATTCACTAACATTTCATACATTTTCGAGATCTTGGGCTAGATTCTATTACAGGTGCTATTTTTATCACCTCTTTTATCTCCGGTTTTTCCCATAGACTTTAGTAGGAAAATGTTTGATAAAACGGATGGTAACATTTAGCACCTGCAATAGAATCTAGACCCTTATTGCATAGGCTACACAGAATACAATAGGAACTGGAGAAGTGATAACACTGGAGAAGTCATCTCTGCTTTATCACCTGTTTATCATGCCTTAGTGCATGACCTCCAATGAGAGTGTCTCTCAGTTTCAAGAATGTCCTGTGTACTAATTTTATCTACCTGAAAAGGAGGAAAGGCTACAATGACCTTGCCAGGACTAGAGACTGCAACCCTGATGTTTGAACAGATTTTACAGTTTGTGCATTAACCCCTTCGCGTCCTTTGACGTACCCGGACCGTCACGCTGGCCCGGCACTTAAGGACCAGTGATGGTCCTGGTACGTCACGTACTTTTACTCACCGCGCTCCTGCAGGAGCGGGGTGAGTAATACCGTGGACTGAAATTGATCGCTCCAAGACCGGACAGATCTCTTTCAGTCCTCCTTTTGATGTGCCACCCCATGTGATCAGTCACGTGGGACGGCACGTCGAACTCGTCTATCTGGTCCTTAAAGGACCAGACACCGTGGGATCGTCGGACCTTAAGGGGTTAAGCAACTGAACTATTTCACCAAGGTGGCTATGGAAGGGCCCCCCCCCTTCCATAGCCACCTTGGTGAAATAGTTCAGTTGCTTAACCCCTTAAGGTCCGACGATCCCCCGTAAAGGGGTGATAAAGCGGAGATGACTTCTCCAGTAAGATAACTTCTCCAGTTCCAGTGTTCACCAAAGTTGGAGAAATCTTAGTGCATAGGCTCCATAGAATAACATAGAAATGGAGAAGTGATAACACTGGGAAAGTAATTTCTACGTTATCACCTCTTTATTACACCTTAGTGCATAACCCCCAGTTCTTCATAGCAAAGGAACTGCCTTTTTTGTTTTGTTTTTAATCCATTCAGTACCAGAGGGATGTACAAAACATTGCTTCAAAATGTGTTCAACATCCCTCTGGGGTTCAAAGGGTTAATGTATATTTTCAACTGGTAAGAGATATCACCGGATGTCCATCTTGTTTAGGTAGAAAGAATGTTCTGAGATTTTCAGAAAGCTCACAATAGCGGAGGCTAGACAGCCAATCAGAGTTTTGGGCTGTGAATTTAACCCATTGAGTGCCAGAAGGGTATGCAATGCATTGCTTTGCAATGATTTGTGTATCCCACTGGCATTCTTAAATACAATGTGAATGCATGTTGCCCCCATAGCATAAGTTCTTATGATATTCAGTACACGTCATTTGTGTTCGGTTGAACCAATGACACTCTGAGATGCAGGCGCAAAATAGATGGACTAAAGACTATACCCACTTTGCTCATATATACAGTGCTCTTTGGGCCAAATGTACAAACACAAAAGAGCAGGAATTCTAACTGCAATGTGTTGGGCTGAAAGCAACATTGAAGTAAATGGATATTTTTATTTTTCTTCATAGAGAAGCTGGTTTGCTGCATAATGGCTCTCTGTGCACTAAAACAGCTGCTTTTCACTGAATATACTGAAGGTGAGAGTGTCTGGGTTTCCGTTCCACTGTACCAAGGTACAAGCTATATACAATCAGAGCCCTGAGGAGAACCTAGGAGAACATTGCAGGGTGGCATAAATGGGATTAAATATAAGATTGTGTGTGCAAAAGTGTCTTACCTGCATTCATGATGGGTGAAAATTTTCGCCTCAGACTGAAATTAGTGAATAATGGCACTTCCCGCTTGGCAAATAAATTCCTGCGAAAAGTGTAGTTTTTCAGCTTTTTTCACCTAGCTCATTCCATTGAAATCAATGGGAACATTAAATTTACACACAACACATAGCAAATATTATTTTATTTTCCAGAGGCATAGTATAAAAGAGGCATGAGGGTGCCTGTGTTGGTGGAGTGTGGGGAAAGAATCAGTTGAACAGGCAATGCTTTTTTTTCGCGGGGTTTGTTTGCTGGGATTGGGGGGCAGTTAATAAAAAATAAATTCTAAATTCAATTAAAATACCCCATAAGACATGGTATAAAAGGGGTCTAAGGAGGGTGCCTGTGTTGGTGGGTGGAGTCTGGGGAATGAATCAATCAGTCGAACAGGGGAAATTATTTTTGGTGGGTTTGTTGAATGGTATTGGGGGGACAATTAATATAAAAATAAATAAAATTAGAAATTTGCATTTGACGTGATAGAGATAGGAACTCTTTGATGTAAGCTGCCACTGGGGTATACTGATACTTGACATGACAGAGCATTTGTAGAGGATAATTTGTAAGATTTGTTGTTAGGGGCCCAGGCCCTGAGGAAACATTGATTTATAGGTCTTAGACTATTAGAGGCCCAAGCCCTGAAGAAGCATTGATTTGTAGGACTTAGACTTGTTTGGCAAAAGCCCTAAGGGAACATTGATTTGTAGGACTTAGGCTTGTTAGAAACAAACCCCCAAAAATTGTTAATTTTTTGTAGGACTACGGGTTACTTCATTTTTTTTTAAAGCACAAGTCCCGAAGGAAAAAAAATGCCCTACTGGCCTAGTGCCAGCAAGTAAATTTTGTTGGCCATTGGCCGCTGTCAAATGCCCTGATTTAGATGCAGAATCTACAACTGCTGCTCCTGCTGCAGGATGATTAGGCAGCTCAGAGGGAGGTGGGATCAACAACAGCAGTAACATGTGTGATGGATGTTGAAGTTTCCACTTGCCACAACTAGCTCCAGTGAAGCGCCTGGGGCAGTAGCAGCACAATAAGTAGCCTCCAGTATATGAGGAGAAAAGAAGAAGTGAGCCAATAATTCTTCTCCACCTACCCCTCCACCAAATTCATGGGCATGTTGTTACTAGAATATAAATTTTCCCTTGAGAGCAGGAACTGTGCATCTCAATGCAATGTGCACAGTGTATATAGTAAATAGCACCTGGCACAACTGTATCCAAACACCATGACACAAGACACCAAGTATTGCTGCTGTCACTTTAACCCTTGTCCACACCCTGCTAAGGCCACATGACATCTTGCTGACAGTTTAATAGTAATGCTTAACCCTCCCTGCCACCAGCATAGCATATCTCCTCAGATGCCGCTTGATGACCTGTTTGTGATTCTCCTCTACCACACTGCCATGTGTGTTCAGTGCACCACACAGTGTGCAGTGGGTGGACATGAACTGCCACATCCTAACATCTACAGAGTGGCTATCATTTGGCAGAGGAGGTAATGATGAACAAGGTAATTGGCAGAAGATGTATTACCCTAGAGGGAGAAGGTGATGGCAAGCTAGTTGTTTCGCTTGTCACGGAACTTCCAGCCTCTGCCTGGATTTCTCTATTCTTCCTCCTCTTTGATCTCGCCTCTTGTTGACTTTCTGGAGAGTCAGGGGGTACAGCAACAGTGGTGCTCAATTTCTGTGGTGGGTATTTGGCTTCAACATGTTTGACATAAATGTAATGGTGCCTGTTTTTCATGTGCTCTGTCAGGGTGGTTGTGCCAAGGTGTGTTCCCTCCTTTCCCTTTTTCACTGACTTGTCACAAATTGTGCACAGTATCATTGGTGATGACAACACTGTGCCTTCCCCAACAGAAAAATAGTCCCACACCCATGAATTCAATGGGTAGGGAACAGGTGGAGAAGAATGGCCTCTTTCTTCTTCTCATCCACATTCCCCTCCACTGGCTGGGGCAGAGGATGATGTTGCTGCTGTTGCTGATACTGCCTCAGAACAAGCACTGCAACTAGGACCAGGAGTATTGCTGCTTCTGGCAAGTGGAACCTGTCCTAGACCCAGATCACTTGTTGACCCCATTCCCATGGCAGTCTGTGGCACACTACCCTGCTCCTCAGCATCCTGCTGCCCTTGCAACTCAGCAGCACCAGGAAGTAGAGCAGTTGCAAATTCCAAAAGCTCACTGCTGATGGTGATGGTGATATAAAAAGTCTGATATACTAAGACACACTGGGGACAAAAAAATCATATTGATTTAAAAAGTTTTGATTTTTTTCTCATCCAGATTTGAAACACGTCTAACAAAAAGTTTTAAAAGCTTAATTAAATCAAAGAGGATTTTTTTCAGTGTATATGTGTGCGATACAGTACATTTGCTCAAGAATTATTTTTTGTTAGGAAAGTATTTTACCACAAAGTATCCATTGGGGATTCCTCACTAAGGCGTGATAAAGTGGAGATGACTTCTCCAATGAAATCGCCTCTCCAATTCCTATGTTATTCTCTAGAGCCCATTCACTAACATTTCATACATTTTCGAGATCTTGGGCTAGATTCTATTACAGGTGCTATTTTTATCACCTCTTTTATCTCCGGTTTTTCCCATAGACTTTAGTAGGAAAATGTTTGATAAAACGGATGGTAACATTTAGCACCTGCAATAGAATCTAGACCCTTATTGCATAGGCTACACAGAATACAATAGGAACTGGAGAAGTGATAACACTGGAGAAGTCATCTCTGCTTTATCACCTGTTTATCATGCCTTAGTGCATGACCTCCAATGAGAGTGTCTCTCAGTTTCAAGAATGTCCTGTGTACTAATTTTATCTACCTGAAAAGGAGGAAAGGCTACAATGACCTTGCCAGGACTAGAGACTGCAACCCTGATGTTTGAACAGATTTTACAGTTTGTGCATTAACCCCTTCGCGTCCTTTGACGTACCCGGACCGTCACGCTGGCCCGGCACTTAAGGACCAGTGATGGTCCTGGTACGTCACGTACTTTTACTCACCGCGCTCCTGCAGGAGCGGGGTGAGTAATACCGTGGACTGAAATTGATCGCTCCAAGACCGGACAGATCTCTTTCAGTCCTCCTTTTGATGTGCCACCCCATGTGATCAGTCACGTGGGACGGCACGTCGAACTCGTCTATCTGGTCCTTAAAGGACCAGACACCGTGGGATCGTCGGACCTTAAGGGGTTAAGCAACTGAACTATTTCACCAAGGTGGCTATGGAAGGGCCCCCCCCCCCTTCCATAGCCACCTTGGTGAAATAGTTCAGTTGCTTAACCCCTTAAGGTCCGACGATCCCCCGTAAAGGGGTGATAAAGCGGAGATGACTTCTCCAGTAAGATAACTTCTCCAGTTCCAGTGTTCACCAAAGTTGGAGAAATCTTAGTGCATAGGCTCCATAGAATAACATAGAAATGGAGAAGTGATAACACTGGGAAAGTAATTTCTACGTTATCACCTCTTTATTACACCTTAGTGCATAACCCCCAGTTCTTCATAGCAAAGGAACTGCCTTTTTTGTTTTGTTTTTAATCCATTCAGTACCAGAGGGATGTACAAAACATTGCTTCAAAATGTGTTCAACATCCCTCTGGGGTTCAAAGGGTTAATGTATATTTTCAACTGGTAAGAGATATCACCGGATGTCCATCTTGTTTAGGTAGAAAGAATGTTCTGAGATTTTCAGAAAGCTCACAATAGCGGAGGCTAGACAGCCAATCAGAGTTTTGGGCTGTGAATTTAACCCATTGAGTGCCAGAAGGGTATGCAATGCATTGCTTTGCAATGATTTGTGTATCCCACTGGCATTCTTAAATACAATGTGAATGCATGTTGCCCCCATAGCATAAGTTCTTATGATATTCAGTACACGTCATTTGTGTTCGGTTGAACCAATGACACTCTGAGATGCAGGCGCAAAATAGATGGACTAAAGACTATACCCACTTTGCTCATATATACAGTGCTCTTTGGGCCAAATGTACAAACACAAAAGAGCAGGAATTCTAACTGCAATGTGTTGGGCTGAAAGCAACATTGAAGTAAATGGATATTTTTATTTTTCTTCATAGAGAAGCTGGTTTGCTGCATAATGGCTCTCTGTGCACTAAAACAGCTGCTTTTCACTGAATATACTGAAGGTGAGAGTGTCTGGGTTTCCGTTCCACTGTACCAAGGTACAAGCTATATACAATCAGAGCCCTGAGGAGAACCTAGGAGAACATTGCAGGGTGGCATAAATGGGATTAAATATAAGATTGTGTGTGCAAAAGTGTCTTACCTGCATTCATGATGGGTGAAAATTTTCGCCTCAGACTGAAATTAGTGAATAATGGCACTTCCCGCTTGGCAAATAAATTCCTGCGAAAAGTGTAGTTTTTCAGCTTTTTTCACCTAGCTCATTCCATTGAAATCAATGGGAACATTAAATTTACACACAACACATAGCAAATATTATTTTATTTTCCAGAGGCATAGTATAAAAGAGGCATGAGGGTGCCTGTGTTGGTGGAGTGTGGGGAAAGAATCAGTTGAACAGGCAATGCTTTTTTTTCGCGGGGTTTGTTTGCTGGGATTGGGGGGCAGTTAATAAAAAATAAATTCTAAATTCAATTAAAATACCCCATAAGACATGGTATAAAAGGGGTCTAAGGAGGGTGCCTGTGTTGGTGGGTGGAGTCTGGGGAATGAATCAATCAGTCGAACAGGGGAAATTATTTTTGGTGGGTTTGTTGAATGGTATTGGGGGGACAATTAATATAAAAATAAATAAAATTAGAAATTTGCATTTGACGTGATAGAGATAGGAACTCTTTGATGTAAGCTGCCACTGGGGTATACTGATACTTGACATGACAGAGCATTTGTAGAGGATAATTTGTAAGATTTGTTGTTAGGGGCCCAGGCCCTGAGGAAACATTGATTTATAGGTCTTAGACTATTAGAGGCCCAAGCCCTGAAGAAGCATTGATTTGTAGGACTTAGACTTGTTTGGCAAAAGCCCTAAGGGAACATTGATTTGTAGGACTTAGGCTTGTTAGAAACAAACCCCCAAAAATTGTTAATTTTTTGTAGGACTACGGGTTACTTCATTTTTTTTTAAAGCACAAGTCCCGAAGGAAAAAAAATGCCCTACTGGCCTAGTGCCAGCAAGTAAATTTTGTTGGCCATTGGCCGCTGTCAAATGCCCTGATTTAGATGCAGAATCTACAACTGCTGCTCCTGCTGCAGGATGATTAGGCAGCTCAGAGGGAGGTGGGATCAACAACAGCAGTAACATGTGTGATGGATGTTGAAGTTTCCACTTGCCACAACTAGCTCCAGTGAAGCGCCTGGGGCAGTAGCAGCACAATAAGTAGCCTCCAGTATATGAGGAGAAAAGAAGAAGTGAGCCAATAATTCTTCTCCACCTACCCCTCCACCAAATTCATGGGCATGTTGTTACTAGAATATAAATTTTCCCTTGAGAGCAGGAACTGTGCATCTCAATGCAATGTGCACAGTGTATATAGTAAATAGCACCTGGCACAACTGTATCCAAACACCATGACACAAGACACCAAGTATTGCTGCTGTCACTTTAACCCTTGTCCACACCCTGCTAAGGCCACATGACATCTTGCTGACAGTTTAATAGTAATGCTTAACCCTCCCTGCCACCAGCATAGCATATCTCCTCAGATGCCGCTTGATGACCTGTTTGTGATTCTCCTCTACCACACTGCCATGTGTGTTCAGTGCACCACACAGTGTGCAGTGGGTGGACATGAACTGCCACATCCTAACATCTACAGAGTGGCTATCATTTGGCAGAGGAGGTAATGATGAACAAGGTAATTGGCAGAAGATGTATTACCCTAGAGGGAGAAGGTGATGGCAAGCTAGTTGTTTCGCTTGTCACGGAACTTCCAGCCTCTGCCTGGATTTCTCTATTCTTCCTCCTCTTTGATCTCGCCTCTTGTTGACTTTCTGGAGAGTCAGGGGGTACAGCAACAGTGGTGCTCAATTTCTGTGGTGGGTATTTGGCTTCAACATGTTTGACATAAATGTAATGGTGCCTGTTTTTCATGTGCTCTGTCAGGGTGGTTGTGCCAAGGTGTGTTCCCTCCTTTCCCTTTTTCACTGACTTGTCACAAATTGTGCACAGTATCATTGGTGATGACAACACTGTGCCTTCCCCAACAGAAAAATAGTCCCACACCCATGAATTCAATGGGTAGGGAACAGGTGGAGAAGAATGGCCTCTTTCTTCTTCTCATCCACATTCCCCTCCACTGGCTGGGGCAGAGGATGATGTTGCTGCTGTTGCTGATACTGCCTCAGAACAAGCACTGCAACTAGGACCAGGAGTATTGCTGCTTCTGGCAAGTGGAACCTGTCCTAGACCCAGATCACTTGTTGACCCCATTCCCATGGCAGTCTGTGGCACACTACCCTGCTCCTCAGCATCCTGCTGCCCTTGCAACTCAGCAGCACCAGGAAGTAGAGCAGTTGCAAATTCCAAAAGCTCACTGCTGATGGTGATGGTGATGCCCATACCCTTCCTTGTCTCCCATTCCTTCTCAGTTTGGGCTAAAAAGGCCATCAATGTCTCTTCCATCCAGCTTCTCCCCCATCATCATCACCACCACCACCACTAGTCCCTCCATCTGCTGCTGCTCCATTATAGACATCTCACCGGTTGAAGGAGGTAATGAGATATGTGACAGAGGGTCCCCTAATATCACACTTGCCATTTCTGAAGATGGCAGACTGGCAGCACTACCATCAGGCACAGGCATCTGATCTGTTCTCCTGGTGGTGGTGGTATTATTGTGGTGGTAAAAGTTCGGACTTCTTCAGGATCATGTTCCACATGGACAATGAAGTGGGGGGGAAGGGGACTCCCAGGGTCAGGAGAATGGTGTGGGCTCCCTTGTCCGCTAGTGTTTCCCTTACCACTCCCCTAGCACTAGTCCCACCATCACTGTTACTACTACTACTTATACCAACCACATAAATTTCAACCCCTGTGTCTTCCTCATCACAGGCATTGTTAATATGATGATTATTACCCCCTCCATCACTCGTTACGCTAATGAGCTATTGGACCTTCTTAGTAGTAGTAGTACTAGCACTTGTGGGACTGCTTGGGGATGGCAATTGTGACTTAGGGACCCCTGCTGTTACACTTGGTATCATCTTCTCCTTCCCCTCCCTCCTGAGTATTACAAAACACACTGGCAGCAGGCACAGTACTGGTAGCAGGCACAGCACTAGTGGCAGCAGGGGCAACATGTTTGACAGCAGATACAGCACTGGTGGCAGCAGGGGCATTACTGGCAGCAGATACTGCACTGGCGGCAGTAGGAGCAGAACTGGCAGCAGGGGCAGCACTGGTGGCACAGGGGCAGCACATTGAAAGCAGGCACAGCACATCTTACAGCAGATGCAGCACATCTGGCAGCTGGTCACAGCACTTCTAGTAGCAGGTGCAGTAAGTCTGGCAGCAGACACAGGCAGCTGACCTCTCCTGCTCTCACTACTACCCTCTTCTTCCTCCCTTGACATTAATTTCCACAAGATCCCTAGGGGTGATTGCTTCTGTATTGCTCACTTTCTCCTCAGACTCAGACTCTGTGGACACATTAGGGTCCTTCCAGTTGCTCCTTTTATTGCTTTTAACTTGTATTGCTTTTAAACTTTCTCATAGTGATAGCAGTTGCTATGAGCTTCTCCTGCATCAATTTTGCTAAAAGATCACAGCACAGCACATCGATCGTGCTCTGTAGCTGCTTCTATTGTGTTTCACTTTCTCGAATACGTTACGTTTTTATAGCACAAAGGTGAAAACCATGTAAATCAATGGGCAGATAGTTTCTAGCCATTAAAAAAATGGAGAAGAATTTTTGCTAATGGGCAAAAAATGCGAAGATTTTAATTGCTGTTTTTAAAGCAGATTTTCCCATGAAAAAGTGGACAACAACGAGGTTTTCACAGGAACACAGCGGGACCTTTTGCCCACCCCTATTCATCAATAAACTGTGTGTGGAATGTAAATTATCCGTTTGTGTTTTCTTAACCCATAGATTGCCTCTCACATCTGACTTGGATGTTTCATTTTAATAATTAGTATTTCTTTTGACTGGATAAAAGGAGGTTGCTGTTCTAGTCTTGAAAAGGAAATGTTTGTCCATTAAAAAAGTTATTATACCATACTGTGATATTCAATAATTTTTCAGCTGTATGCATTAATACGCACAAACAGAAGCACAGCCTACAGTATGATTCCATAGGTCTTATAGCATGCGCTGCTCACCTGTTTTCTACATCCACCTCATGGCATTGCAGCTTTATTCTTCAAAAAGGATGATCTAGGTTAAAGGTTTGTGTTTGGCTTGTTAGGTTATGAGAGGAATTCACTTCATTTAAATAAATTGTTGATAAATATAACAAATCTTGATTGTCAGGGTTATGTATAAAGACCCTGACATAATAGTCTATGTATACAATGTTATACATAAATTTGTGCACATTTTTTTATGTAAAACTATTACATCATCTTGCCTGCTTTTGATTGAAGAATCACATTGGTGGGAATTCTGATGTTTTTGCTTTGTTTTTAAATATGCTAAAGGTTCTTGTAAATGGAAAATTGGTTTGTTTCTAATAAGTTTTAATTATTATTACATTGTATATGGGAGTGTTAGCTGCTGCCCTTTGGATCCTATAAGGGGTGGTGTGATTTAATATGGTCTAAACTCTTGAGAAGGGCTAGTCAACTTTCAGAACGCCTGCATTTGTGGACTACAGCTGCCATCATCCCCTTCCAGGCAACAGCTGGTTGGGTTTGATGGGAGTTGTAATCTTCAACAGCTGAAGGTCTTAAGTTTGGCTAGTCTTGTTCTAGAAGAGCATGGGTGGGTAGTCTGAGACTGTCCAACTCTTGTGACTACAATTCCCACCATCCCCAGCCAATGGCTTGTTGTGGTGGGTACTGCAGTTCTCAATAGCTGGAGGGCCTGAATTTGCTTACCACCCATTGTTTGAAACAGAAGTTCTCAATCTGTAACATCAGGGTCCACTAACAGGAAAGCATTTGAGGATTTCCCAGCTTGAGAAGGTTAGTTAAACAAATTAAATAAGCCTCTGAGGCACACCTCTGTAATTTAGCAAGGAAGTCTACAGATCATGGCCTATTAGTGGCCCCAAGGGCACAATTTGAGAACCATTAGTCTAAAGGAACACCCTGGGAGGAATTTACTAATCTCTCCTTTGCCAGTGGCCTATAACTTGTGCTTCTGCACCTTGTGATAGGTACTAAAGTGTGGGATCAATTTAGTGCATACCAGTGCCAATTCACACTTTAAGTCCATCAACCCGAACATCGCCCTATAGCATGAGTGAGAAAATGGAGTAATGCTAGTACAGAGAATTAAAGAAGGTGCAGAGAAAATGGATGTCCTGAAATTCCCATATACCGCCCTACTGACCTCCGTTTGTTACAGTCGTCATTATGGGTAACATTTTCAGATTGGTAGCTGAGTAAATTGGTATTAGGAAGGCTTGTTTCTAAGAAATCCATTTCAGTGTATTAATACTAGAGGCATCAGAACTGTGTGTATTAATATGTTCTTTTCCTTCATATTGTCCAGCCCACTTTGACATAATATTACATAGCCTTGTTTTTGCTTTCTGTTATGCCAGCTTCTTGAAATAATTTGTCTTTTATTCCATATACTTGGAACCAAATAAATATATCTGGATACACATGTATTATTGCTTCAGTACTGCTTCAGTACAAAGTTACTATATTTATCCCTTTAAGTACCAGATGGATGTACAACTCATTGTTTTGCAGTGCATTCCACTCCCTCTCACCCCAGTCCTTAAAGTGTTAAGAAGCAATGTTTATGGGTAAATACGTGTGGAAAAGAGTAGTGTTGAGCGAGCATGCTCGGCCGATGCTCGGATCGGCTCGAGCATCGCTCTGCTCGGCACATGGCGGTACTCGTACGAGTACCGCATGTGCTTGCCCGCCATGTTCGGGTCTCCTCCCCGCACGTTTTGCGGCTGCTGCGCAGCCAATAAACGTGCAGGGAGGCTCTGACATCGGTGTAATGCCAGCAGCCATGTTGGCTGCTGGCATTACACTGATTGGCTGGCCAGAACCCGTGGTCGGGTGCTGTATAGCACCTGACCATCGAGTTCGGCTCAGTCTGAGCCAGGGAGAGCTGAGGATAGGAAGGGAAAGGCAGTGTAGGGAGGAAAAAAAAAAATTGTGAAAAAAAAGAACCAAAAGTCCTTTTTAGGACTACTGTGTGTGGGGGCAGCAGGTTATTTTGTGTGGGGGGAAAAAAACAAAAAAAAAAAAAAAAAAAAATATTCTGTTTAGTGTGAAAAGTTGCAGATTAGAGCACATTCTGTTTAGTGTGCACAGTTGCAGATTAGAGCACATTCTGTTTAGTGTGCAAAGTTGCAGATTAGAGCACATTCTGTTTAGTGTGCAAAGTTGCAGATTAGAGCACATTCTGTTTAGTGTGCAAAGTTGCAGATTAGAGCACATTCTGTTAAGTCTTCAAACTAAAATATCAAAGTCACATATTCCATTCAGTGTGCGTCGCCGCAGTTTAGCAGCACATTCTGTGTACTGTGCAGAGTTGCAGAATAGGAAGAAATACTGTTAAGTCTTCAAACTAAAATATCAAAGTCACATATTCCATTCAGTGTGCTTCGCCGCAGTTTAGCAGCCTATTCTGTGTACTGTGCAGAGTTGCAGAATAGGAAGAAATACTGTTAAGTTTTCAAACTAAAATATCAAAGTCACATATTCCATTCAGTGTGTTTCACCGCCGTTTAGCAGCCTATTCTGTGTACTGTGCAGAGTTGCAGAATAATAAGAAATACTGTTAAGTTTTCAAACTCAAATATTAAAGTCACATATTCCATTCAGTGTGTTTCACCGCCGTTTAGCAGCCTATTCTGTGTACTCTGTACAGTTGCAGAATAATAAGAAATACTGTTAAGTTTTCAAACTCAAATATTAAAGTCACATATTCCATTCAGTGTGTTTCACCGCCGTTTAGCAGCCTATTCTGTGTACTCTGTACAGTTGCAGAATAATAAGAATTACTGTTAAGTTTTCAAACTCAAATATTAAAGTCACATATTCCATTCAGTGTGTTTCACCGCCGTTTAGCAGCCTATTCTGTGTACTCTGCACAGTTGCAGACTAGGAAGAAATACTGTTAAGTTTTCAAACTCAAATATTAAAGTCACATATTCCATTCAGTGTGTGTCACCGCCGTTTAGCAGCCTATTCTGTGTACTCTGCACCGTTGCAGACTAGGAAGAAATACTGTTAAGTTTTCAAACTCAAATATTAAAGTCACATATTCCATTCAGTGTGTGTCACCGCCGTTTAGCAGCCTATTCTGTGTACTCTGCACAGTTGCAGACTAGGAAGAAATACTGTTAAGTTTTCAAACTCAAATATTAAAGTCACATATTCCATTCAGTGTGTGTCACCGCCGTTTAGCAGCCTATTCTGTGTACTCTGCACCGTTGCAGACTAGGAAGAAATACTGTTAAGTTTTCAAACTCAAATATTAAAGTCACATATTCCATTCAGTGTGTGTCACCGCCGTTTAGCAGCCTATTCTGTGTACTCTGCACAGTTGCAGACTAGGAAGAAATACTGTTAAGTTTTCAAACTCAAATATTAAAGTCACATATTCCATTCAGTGTGTTTCACCGCCGTTTAGCAGCCTATTCTGTGTACTGTGCAGAGTTGCAGAATAATAAGAAATACTGTTAAGTTTTCAAACTCAAATATTAAAGTCACATATTCCATTCAGTGTGTTTCACCGCCGTTTAGCAGCCTATTCTGTGTACTCTGTACAGTTGCAGAATAATAAGAAATACTGTTAAGTTTTCAAACTCAAATATTAAAGTCACATATTCCATTCAGTGTGTTTCACCGCCGTTTAGCAGCCTATTCTGTGTACTCTGTACAGTTGCAGAATAATAAGAAATACTGTTAAGTTTTCAAACTCAAATATTAAAGTCACATATTCCATTCAGTGTGTTTCACCGCCGTTTAGCAGCCTATTCTGTGTACTGTGCAGAGTTGCAGAATAATAAGAAATACTGTTAAGTTTTCAAACTCAAATATTAAAGTCACATATTCCATTCAGTGTGTTTCACCGCCGTTTAGCAGCCTATTCTGTGTACTCTGCAGAGTTGCAGAATAGGAAGAAATACTGTTAAGTTTTCAAACTCAAATATTAAAGTCACATATTCCATTCAGTGTGTATCACCGCCGTTTAGCAGCCTATTCTGTGTACTCTGTACAGTTGCAGAATAATAAGAAATACTGTTAAGTTTTCAAACTCAAATATTAAAGTCACATATTCCATTCAGTGTGTATCACCGCCGTTTAGCAGCCTATTCTGTGTACTCTGCAGAGTTGCAGAATAATAAGAAATACTGTTAAGTTTTCAAACTCAAATATTAAAGTCACATATTTCATTCAGTGTGTTTCACCGCCGTTTAGCAGCCTATTCTGTGTACTCTGCAGAGTTGCAGAATAGGAAGAAATACTGTTAAGTTTTCAAACTCAAATATTAAAGTCACATATTCCATTCAGTGTGTATCACCGCCGTTTAGCAGCCTATTCTGTGTACTCTGTACAGTTGCAGAATAATAAGAAATACTGTTAAGTTTTCAAACTCAAATATTAAAGTCACATATTCTGTGTAAGATGAAGAAGGCGGGTAAAAAGGGACGGGGAAGTGGACGTGATCCTGAAAGTTCAGGGCGCGGGTCAGGACGCGGAGAAACTGTGCCTGGTGCCAGAGCACAAGAAAGAAAGACATCCACCATACCTAGCTTCATGTGTAATTTTACAGGGCGTCGCAGGACATCACTCTCGAGGTCCGACCACTGCGAACAGGTGGTCGGTTGGATGACAGCTGATACTGCTTCCAGTCGGTTAAGCACCACCCTGTCTTCCACCAAGTCCACTCTCAGTAGCCAAGAGTCTGGTCAACATAATCCTCACTCTGATCATCCTTCCTCCCACCATACACGGTCTGGTCAAAGAAGTGATCCCACACTGGGATATAGTGAGGAGCTCGTCTCATCACCAATCCTTCATTTGACCCTCTCTCCAAGCACGCTTGCAGAGGAACATGACATCTTGTGCCCTGATTCACAACCTCTAGAGGCTACCCAATCACAAGAAGATGACAGATGTGAACGGCATTTAAGGTCAAAGGAAGTAGTGGATGATGATGATGATGATGAGACACAGTTGCCATTAAATCAACCACTATTTCCGTCTCAAGACCTTGTTGAGGAGAATGTTATACAGTTGTCAATGACTGAGTATGTGGTGGGATCAAGACTTGAGGAGGATGATCAGAGTGAGGAAGTGGAGGAGGACTTGGTGGACGATGAGGTGACTGACCCCACCTGGGAAGGTGTAGAGCCGAGCGATGACAGCAGTCCTGAGGGTGAGCCATCTGCAGCACCGCAACAGGCTGGAAGAGGCAGTGGTGTGGCTACAGAAAGAAGGCGGACCGCACCAAACCGGCCCGCAAATGTTCCACGGAGCACCCCCTTGCGTAAATCTACCTTGCCAAGGGGTAGGTGTTCCGCGGTATGGCGTTTTTTTAAGGAAAGTGCGGACGACAAAAGAATTGTAGTTTGCAACCTGTGCCACACCAAAATGAGCCGAGGCATGAACACTAGAAACCTCACCACCACCAGCATGATCCGACACATGGCATCCAAGCACCGTAGTAAGTGGGAGGAACGCCTGGATCGCCCATCTGTGTCTGCAGGCCACACCACTGCCTCCTCTTCCCCTGTTTTCGGTGCCGGCCAATCGCCTGTCGAAGGCGCAGGCCCGCATACCTCCCGCCCTGCACCTGTAGCATCTGAAGCACCATCAGCGACCACATCCACTTCCCTGTCCCAGCACAGCGTCCAAATGTCGTTACCCCAGGCATTTGAGCGCAAGAGAAAGTACCCAGCCACCCACCCACAGGCCATAGCACTAACCTCACACCTTTCAAAATTACTGGCCATCGAAATGCTGCCATTTAGGCTTGTGGACACTGAGTCCTTCCGCAGCCTGATGGCAGCAGCTGTCCCTCGGTACGCGGTCCCCAGCCGCCACTACTTTTCCCGGTGTGCCATCCCCGCATTACACCACCATGTGTCCCGTAACATCACCCGTGCCCTGACCAACGCAGTTACTGGGAAGGTCCACTTAACGACTGACACATGGACAAGTGCTTGTGGCCAGGGACGCTACATTTCCCTGACGGCACACTGGGTGAATGTCGTGGAGGCTGGGAGCGACTCGGACCCTGGGATGGCACGGGTGCTACCCACGCCGAGGATTGCGGGCCCTACCTCCATCAGGGTTTCCACCAGCACCTACGTTATTGGCTCCTCCTCCTCCGTTTCCACCTCCGAATTCTCTACACACAGCGCCACTCCCCCATCAGCCAGTAGCTGGAAGCAGTGTAGCACTGCAGTGGGGAAGCGTCAACAGGCCGTGCTGAAGCTGATCTGCCTTGGGGACAAACAGCACACGGCCTCAGAGCTGTTGCAGGGGATTAGTCACCAGACCGAGCAGTGGCTCTCGCCACTCAACCTGCAAGCAGGCATGGTTGTGTGTGATAATGGGCGTAACTTGGTGGCGGCTTTGGAGCTCGGCAAGCTCACACACGTACCATGCCTAGCGCATGTATTTAATTTAGTGGTGCAGCGATTTCTAAAAACCTACCCCAATGTGCATGATCTCTTGACCAAGGTGCGCCGCGTGTGTGCACATTTCCGTAAGTCATCAACAGCTTCAGCCGGCCTGTTGAAGCTGCAGCAGCGCTTACAATTGCCAGCTCACCGGCTGCTGTGTGACGTGAGCACGCGCTGGAAATCCACCTTCCACATGTTGGCCCGGCTTTGTGAGCAGCAGAGGGCAGTAGTGGAGTACCAGCTGTTACACGGTCGTCGCCTCTCCGTTCAACTTCCTGTAATCAGAAGTGAGGAGTGGGAATGGATGTCAGACCTCTGCGAGGTTTTACGCAATTTTGAGGAATCGACACAGATGGTGAGCGGCGATAACGCTATTATCAGTGTAACCATCCCACTTCTGTGTCTACTGAAACGCTCGCTGCTCACAATTAAAACCGACGCTTTGCATGTGGAAGAGGTGGAAATGGGGGAGGAAGAGCTTACACAAGGTGATAGCCAGAGCACCCTCACTTCGTCTTCTCAGCGACAATTGGAGGAGGCGGAGGAGGAGGAGGAGGAAGACACGGTTGCCTCCGCTACAGAGGGTAGCCATGGAACTTTAGTTCCATCTCTTCAGCGTGGGTGGGCAGAAGAGGAGGAAGAGGATGAGGATATTGAGAGTCATCCTCCTGGTGAGGACAGCGAAATCTTGACTGTTGGTACTCTGGCACACATGGCTGACTTTATGTTAGGCTGCCTTTCCCGTGACCCACGCGTTGTACGCATTTTAGACAACACGGATTACTGGGTGTTCACCCTTCTGGACCCCCGCTACAAAGAGAATTTCTCATCTCTCATTCCTCCGGTGGAGAGGACAAGCAAAATGTTGCAATACCAGAAGGTTCTTGTCGAAAAATTGCTCCAAAATTTTCCATCTGACAACGCTGGCGGCAGAGTACGTGCTACCTTGGCCAACCGAGAAGGGGAGAAAAGGGGAGCACACAGCAGTTCCGAGAAAGGCAGGGCAACACTCTCCAAGGCGTGGGACACCTTCATGACACCCCGCCAGCACCCTCACCCTGATGCGCAGCCTAGTGTCACAAGGAGGGAAAAGTTTTGGAAGATGGTGAAGGAGTACGTAGCAGACCGTGTCAGCGTCCTCAATGATCCCTCTGTGCCTTACAACTACTGGGTGTCCAAGCTGGACACGTGGTATGAACTGGCACTCTACGCCTTGGAGGTGCTGGCCTGCCCTGCCGCCAGCGTTCTGTCTGAGCGGGTATTTAGTGCTGCTGGTGGCATCATAACAGATAAGCGTATCCGCCTTTCCACCGACAATGCTGATAGGTTGACACTTATAAAAATGAACAAGGCCTGGATTTCCCCTGACTTCTCCACTCCACTGGAGGAAAGCCCCGGGGGAACATAAACTCACTTTATATATGTTATTTACAATGATGGGAATACTCTGTATTCCCATTCACCCCTTCCACCCAAAAAACGGGTATATGGTTGACTCTTAATCTTCTCATCCTCCTCCTCCTCTTCCATATGCCCTGTGCTATAATTTTTATATAGGGCCAGCTCACCAGCGGGCCCTGTGATATAATTTTTATATAGGGTCAGCTCACCAGCGGGCCCTGTTTGACAATTTTTATATAGGTCAGCTCACCAGCGGGCCTTCTCATATAATGTTTTATTGGGTCAGCTCTCTAGCGGGCCCTCTCATATAATGTTTTATAGCGTCAGCTCACTAGCGGGCCTTCGCATATAATGTTTAGGATGGTCAGCTCTGCAGCAGACCCTCACCCATAATGTTTTAGATGGTCAGCTCAGCGCACGTTTCCCTCTTAATCATGGCCTCAGTTCTGAAAATCAAGGAAATTTTTTGGAGAATTTGCCTCTGCGCACGTTTCCCTCTTAATCATGGCCTCAGTTCTGAAAATCAAGGAAATTTTTGGGAGAATTTGCCTCTGCGCACGTTTCCCTCTTAATTATGGCCTCAGTTCTGAAAATCAAGGAAATTTTTGGGAGAATTTGCCTCTGCGCACGTTTCCCTCTTAATCATGGCCTCACTTCCGAAAACCAAGGAAATTTTTGGGATAATTTGCAGATGATATACAAGTAAATATACAGCAAATATTGTTTGGTAACAATTTTTCGCCTAAAGTCGTTTTTATTTTCTTTTTTGTGTGTTTTATGGTCAGTCTGTAAAAATGGCGTACTACGGGCGAAAGATCGTTCCCAGCAGCGATGTTGGAGTCCAAGGTGCATCCAGACATCCTCCCTATGCTGTCCCTGAACCATTTCTGTAGTGTTTCCATCTTTTTCTGCCCTTTTCCTATGGACCAGGCACCCTCCCCTCATCAGAGCAGGGGGTGCCTGGTGTAATGCTCGAGTCCTCCCATTGACTTCAATGGGGCTCGGGTGCTCGGCCGAGCACTCGAGCCTCAGGGGGTGCTCGGTCAGAGCACCCGAACACCCGAGCATTGGGGTGCTCGCTCATCACTAGAAAAGAGTTAAACTCAAATCATTACATGCTATTGTACAACAGATATTAATACCAGTCATAGACTAAGGGGACCGTGCCAGAAATTAAACCTGCAACCTTGCGGTTTGAGCAGGCTCTGCAGTCAGGACATTTACCACTGAGCTATCTCACCGGCATGGTGCAATAGCTCAGTGGTAAATGCCCTGACTGCATGAGCTATATGCTCACTCCAGCTCTCCATACTAACTATAACCTCCACTCCACTGCTAACAACTCCCAGAGTATATCACACTACAAGAAAGAATTTGGTCGATCTCCCTTCTCCTTCACAGCTCCAAAAGCCTGGAATCATCTGCCTGAAAAAAATCAGACCTTTTCTCAGTCTAAAATCCTTAAAAATAACTGCTTCTTGATATTGAAAAGCAATAAGTACCTTTATTTAAATTTTTAGTATGTATCTATGTTTGTGTGTGTATATATATATATATATATATATATATATATATATAAATGTTTCTCTATTTGTGTAAATATGTAACGGTTTACTGTAAACTCTCCAGGACATACTTGAAAACGAGAGAAATCTCAAAGAATTCTTCTGGTAAAACATTTTCTAAATAAATAAATAAAAATAAAATATATCTTTTGCACTTCTGGGAAAAATCAATGCTGATAAATACCCTGTATTATTTCTGAACATATGTTTTTATTAATTCTTCATTATTATTTTGTACGGAAGAGGGACATTGAAAATAACAGCATAGTGGATAGCATTTATCTGTCTCCAAGATCAACCAGCAGGGGGCATTAAAAATACAGTGTACCTGTTACTGCATACATTGGATTCACAAAGGAAAGATAATTGATATCAACATAAAAACAAATGTTATCTATCCATTCAAACTCCTGCCAACATCTTTTGGGTGCCATTTCAAGGCGGCAATACCTCTCCTTTAATACAGGGCGTTTGTTAAAAATGCTTAAAGCAAACCACCCTTGTCCAGTATTATAGACTAGTGTAAAAGCCCGTGTACACGGGCCAAGGTCCGGGCGATGTTAACCATTTGCGTGCCAGAAGGGTACGCAATGCATTGCTTTGCAATGTGTTGCATACTCCACTGGCACTCAAAGGGTTAAGAGGCCGGTCCTGCTCTGCGTCCTGCCAGAGATGCAGTCGTGCACTGTAGAGACTGCCCAAAAGCAAAGAATGCTCCCAGCATTCCTACACCTCCCAGCATTCTGTGAGTTTGGGCAGTCTCTACTGCGCATGACGGCTTCTGACAAACATTCTAGTGAATTATTATATAAGATTAACCCCTGCGACCGGCAGGGGTTAAGGACCACAGAGCATTCTTTTTTACTTGGGCATTGTATTTAGGGGTTCCCGATCGGCATGTAGCTGCACCGGGACCTCTGAATTTCATGATGTGTCAGGGCCATTACTGGTTCTTAAGTGCAGAACCGCTGTGACTGTCCTGGCATGTCATTAGTCCTTAAGGGGTTAAGCTTTCCGTGCTTATCCTTTGATCTGTACTATATCCTGGACTGTATTTAATTCTCAATAATCCAAAATCAAGGCATCCTAGGTGAGCTTAGTTCTGCCTTTGGCCACAGCCCCTCTCTTCCACTACTTACGTCACAGTGCCCTCTGGTGCACAAAATATCTGGCTAAACCTAAAACATACAAATACAAAAATACTCTTATCCCCTTGGATGCTAGAGAGATCTCCAACACATTGTTTTGCCATGCATTAGAGCTGTCTCTGGCATCAAAGGGATTAATTAAACAGGTCAGGAAAGAAATGGGCTAACTGGTCAATATATACATATGTAAAAATGAAAGTCACATAGTCCCACACCCTGGGCTGGCAATATGGAGGAGTTATTCATATTCCTTCCCACTGCAGCCTGTGACCTGCTGTAGCAACAGGAATAAGTGACTGGGGCAGTGATTTAGGTGAGGCAGTGGGGGGAAGCAGCATACATCACCCCCTCTAGAACTTACGTGGCTCCATATGAATTACATTGTGATCCTTGGTGCATCCTGTGGTCCTGGTCATATTTTCCTAAAGACAGTATGTTCCTCCACCTGTCAACCCTTTAATTTCCAGAGGGGTGATGTGCTGGACACCCCCTTTGTAATGAAAGAGTTAATGCAAAATGTGTCTCTCCCACCCATCATGCCTGTGTCAGCCTCTTATTTCATGTCCTGCTCTGCAGCCTGGGATCCATGGCTGAGCCTGGAAAGGACCATGTGTAAAGTGAAATTGTTAAACCTCACCCTCAATCCCTACAGTAGCCTCTCCATCTGCTGCTATGCTCCTTTGCCTGTGATCCCATTTCTGAGCCTGCTAAGAAGTGTCTGTAACTTTGTTCTGTGATTTGCTGATGGAGGAGCACAGTGAACCACTGGACAAAGTTACAGACACTCCCCAGTTGGCTCAGATATGGGATCCCCAGCTGTGGAGCAGAACAGGAAAGAGGCTTCCACAAGGATATTGCATTAACCCATCCAGCACAGAGAGTGACACACTCCATTAACCCTCCCACTGGTAGAGGGCTGTTCGGCACATTGCAGACAATGATTTAAACAGGGCTTTTAACCCCTTGGACGCTAGAGATCCCCAGACCTCTCTACCATTTAAATCAATAAGAATTTGCAGAATGTTTTTAATTTCCGTCCTGTGTTCAATTGGTTTGCTCCAAAATGGCAAAACCCTAAATCCCCACTGATTTAAATGGGGCTCTTCACCCTCTGAATGCCAGAAATGTCTCCCACACACTGCTTCACAATGAGTTTTCATTCAATGGCCATTTTCATTTGTTTTCATAAATTTTGCATCTATATATTTTTTAATGAGAACATGTATATGGGACCGCCCATCCTTGGTCAGTATTACTTGTATAAATGCTGTATGTCTGCCAGGCATCTTCTACATCCAACCATGTCCACACTGTATTATGTAATGTTCCCTTATATCTTATTACCCAACATCCCTCCATTCAGTCAAGAGGGAAGAATAAAAGGCAATGGAAATAGAAAAGGAACCACTGGGAATATTTAAAAGAGAACTACCGCCTCCTAATAATGATCCTTGCCATATCTTACTATAGCTAGAATATCCTAATGGGTCTATGAGCATTGCCCTTATGCCTTTGTTAAAGACATAGCATCATGTCTATACAGGTGGGTATGGTAGTCACTATCACTACTACAGGACCTCAGGCTCTACTCACTGCACTTGGTGTTCTTAACACTAAGGGCCAGAGGGGTGTGCAACACATTGTTCTCCCCTCTGGGCCTTAAAGGGTTTAGTAGGCTCATACAAATTAATCTTTGCAATGAACCCGTGAATGTCAGAGAGGTATTCAATACATTTAGTTTCAACTTGCAATATTTTTTTTTTAAGTTCAGACCTCGTGATGGGGCATCAGGACTGCTCCTGATGCCTCCAGCAACTGATTTCACAGCCGATTCAGCTGGGAGATAATAGAGGTGACACATGGGAGCAAGAGCGTTCCCCTGCTTCCATTGTACGTGGAGTACTGGTTAGGAGTGGGCTAGAACTGGAAACCCCGTCCAGTCCTACCCGGTACTCTGGGTAGAACAGAAGCAGGAAAGCTCTCTTGGTCCGCTGTGTCACTTCTGTTGAGATTAGTAGCTAGGAGGTATCAGGAGGGAGGGGGAGGCAAAACAGGGAATGGAAGGGCTGAGGGGATGAAGCAGCAAATTTAAAGGAGAGAGAGAGAGGCAAAGTGGCAGATTGAATGGGGGAGCATGAAGTAGTGAATGGAAAGGAGAGGGAGGTGAAGTGGCGAATAGAATGTCTGAATTGATGAGCGCTGCCCCTGGATCCACTCTGTCAGTCTGCACAGAGAGAGAGAGCCCAGAGCAGCGCTCATCAAGTCAGACAGACTAACATTGTAGCATTTCTTGGAGGAAAGATCAGAGGGGACAATAAAGTGGATATGTATTAACATTAAATAATAAGATGGCAATGTGCTCATTTCAGTTTGATCTTTGTCAACAAAGTGAAGTCTGGTCATCCAGTCTTTAACTCTTTCTGTGCCACAGAATACACCCACATCCAGCACTGCTCCGGGCTCTTTCTTCCTCTCTCTCTCTGTCCGGAGCAGCGCTCATCAACATTTCAAAGTGACCTTTTGTAGAGCAACCTGAGAATCTCGCACTTTCATGCAGTGTGAGATTCTCAGGTTGCCATTTGTATCATGGCGACATAGTTAATGCACTATTTGGTTGCATGCTCTTCTGCGTGCAACCTTTTAACAGGATACCAAGTTTATGTTTATACCCTTGGCTGAGGAGGCATGAGGCTTATCTGTATTTGGTTGAGGAGGCAAATTACATTGTCCATTTGGCTTCACCCCTTGCCTCTTCCTCCTCAGCCAACTCAGTCCCCCACTCCACACATCCCATTGGCTGTACACTGGCAATAAGTCCGCCCCTGGGTGTGGCTGCCTCCGATCCAGAAACCTTTTTTTGCTGTGTAACACAAGGATATTTCTACTGTTGTGAGACTTTTTCAATTGTTATTACAGCTTAATCAGCATTGTAAAGTAATGTCCATAAGGTCAGTTTCTGTTATAATGCAGTTTATAGGAAAGCTTGAGTCACTGACTATAGCTTCTCAAAGAAAAGGATTGGAACAAGACTACCTGCTGACCAGAATAGAAAATGGTGATTTAATTTGAGGAAAAAAAAACATGCTTGAGTTATAATAACTGTGGATATAAAATTATTACAGCAGTAGAAGTGCCATGGTTCTGTTCAGCAGGTAAAACCATTTAACATATATTCATTTATAAACTTCATAGACGTTATTGTTCCTTTAAGTTCATTCCATTTATAGAAGCGTTTGCTGCAGGACAGTGTAAAAAGAGGAATGTTCTTTTATCATACTTCTCTAGTGCAGGGCATTATTAAAGCTGATACAGTTGTGACAGAGCCTTCCCTCCAAGGTATCCCATTGGTTCACCACTATCCTTTGTTTTGTTATTTGGCTGGCGGTAGCATATTTCATGACACATGGCATCTACCAGACAGTAAGATTATAATAGCTTAAGTAAACCACTTCCCTCTTCCTCCTCAACCCACTGAGCATCAGACCATTTCGAGGGAAGAGGCCTCAGATTTCACCCCAGGGACAAATAACTTCTAGTTATACCCCTGGCTCGCGCATTCACATGTACTAATCTCTACCCCAGACAATGGCTATATAATTTTATGTAGAAGGACGGTGAAGTTCTAGACTTGACCAGTGACATTGTCACCGTAGAAAAACAGAATGCAAGTTCTCACTGCTCCAGCTGCTCTTACTAGGCCGGGTGCTGGAAAATGGGGCATTCCTCAGCCATTGTAGCAAAATGAAAGAAATCAGATTTTTAATCTACACTCCTGGGGCCATATGAACAAAAGGAATAGGAGAAATCCTTAGATGAACCAACTTCACCTTAGAAGAAATACACAAATTCTCCCTTGACTTAATGGAAGCATTTACTATCTCACATTAGAGACCTCTTCATTTAAGGGGTAAAAATACCCTTTTAAATAACTGTCTATTTGTTCCCTATGTTGTTGTTGGTTTGCAGTATAATTGCTCCACTTTTGTTTTGTGCACCTACCCTCCTGGCATTTGTAAACTAAAAATCAGTTATAGTCATATCAAGGTGACAGTCACAGTGGGGTATTTAGCAGTATTTATTCAACCTATGCACCCTACAATAAGCATGGTTGACAGGCAAAGTATGTAAGACATTGCCTCTCTTCCTGCTGTGGTCTTCCATGGTTCTGTGATTTTAAAAATAACTTTCTCTGTCGTCCAATATAGGTTACTGGTAACTTTGGGTAGGCGATCTGCCCCTTTAAGTAGGCAGCAAGAATTCTAGAAGTGAATGCAGAGGTGGAGCCTACCTTCCCTCCTTGGCTGCAGCTAGCCAATCAGCTCCAGTAAGACTTGTTCCTTGACTGAAGATACAGGGAAGGGAACAGTTCTGCTATAGTTTTGGCCTATTTTTATTTTTCTGCTAGATGTGGAATACCACCATTAGGTGGATTACCATCACTGACAATGCCCATAGATGTGGCTAGTTCAGTATCCAGGTGCTTTGGTGGACCTTAAGCCCTGCGGGGAAAATCTTGGTTACAAGTTCTTTCCTCAGGAGTTGCCCACTGAGGCTTCTTCTTGATACATGGTAATCTGAAGAGAGAAGATCTGCTAAAAAGAAGGTGAGCAACCCTTTGAGTGCTGAGGTCCACATATCCCACGTTGTCCCTCCACAGAGGGGTTTTCCTTTGGAGTTCTTATTGCATACTCCTGCACTCATTGGGTTTATATGTATGTCTGTTGGGTGTTTTGGAGCAAGTTTCTGTGGTAACTTAACCCTTTGGTTGCTGGTTCATCTTTTGGGGGGTTGTTAGCACTTTCCCTACTTGGTCTAGTGACATGTTTTAGTGATGTTTGGTGCAAATTGACTTCTTAGTTATACTTTTGCAAAACTTGTGTTCCGCGCACTTTTACCTCATAGACTCCATTGCTCCATTCACTTCTATGGGACTTTACAGTTTGGGACATATCTCTGCAACCGCTCATCGTAGCGACTTCAGAGATGGCTCTTTTTTTTTTTTTCTTCCTTTGCTCTCTTATCAGGTCAATGTTTGGTGTGTGTTGGGGGGATCAGGGGGCTTTGGGCACTGTTGGGGTACTTTTTCTGGGATAACTACATTTCCCATGAGCGATTACATTGCGCGCTCATTCCTCATTGGCTCCCGTTGCGGCAGCCATTTTGTGCTTTCCCTGAATGAGTATACTACGCAGGACTTGGACTCTCCTTCTCTCCTCTGCAGATTAACCCTTCACCTGCCAGATAAGTGTATTTTAGCGACTTCTGGGGTGAAATTTTAATCATGCACACTGTATTTAGGTGATTCCTTTTACGTTCATTGAACGATTTGACACTCTGAGAATGTCTATTCCGGTGGACCTTGGGGCTAGGCCTAACACTAAGGACGCTGGGGGCTCTGTGTCCCCCATTGGGCACTGCTCCTCATGTCAATCAGCCATGCATTAGAGCCAGTTTGGGTGCAATAGTTTAAGGCTGCTACTAGAGACCTCCAGTCTACATTATAACTCTTTCCATACCAGTTACAGGGGATCTTCCACTCCTGGCAGACCCCTACTTCTGTCAGATCTTCCCTACCGAAACAGCAAGGGAGTACCTGATGTATCAGATTCCTCTGAAGAGGAACTGTTGGTGGATTCTGATGATGAGGAAAGTTCTGCCGTGGTCTCCCCTCATTTCTTTGAGGCCCCTTTGAGACTGATCCTGATCCTTTGCCTGAGGGCCTGATCAAGGCCATTTTAAGCACCCTAAACATTCCCTTAGTTCAAGAGGTTTCTTCGGACCCCTCTGATGTGTTTCAGGAGCCTAAGAGGCTGCATATTTGTTTTCCACTTAACCCCACTCTTCACCATTAAGTGTCTGATGAGTGGAAGTCTCCAGACAGAAAACCTGTCTCCAAGAATTTTGCCAAGCTTTACGCCTTTTCTGATGCAGTGCTGGCTCAGTGGGTTCATCCCCCCAAGGTGGATGCCCCTGTTTTTAGGCTTTCTAAGTCCACTGCTTTGCCAGTTGTTGATGCTTATGCTTTTAAAGACTGGACTGACAAGAAACTTGAGGCTTCCTTCAAGTCCATTTTTGCCACCACCAGTACCTCCCTACACCCAGCTTTTGCTGCAGCCTGGGTAAATAGGGCCATTGAGGTTTGAACTGAATAGCTCACTGTTGCTGTTCATCAGGGAGCTCCTACTCCTGATATGTTGCGGCTGCTGGCCAATATTTCTGAAGCCCAGCACTATGTATCTGCTGCCTTGTTTGATGCCATCCGTTTGGTGGCAAGGGTTTCCACTATGTCTGTGGTTGCCAGGTGAGCTCTTTGGCTCAAGATCTGGTCTGCTGACACTACATCTAAGAAAGCATTGTTCTCCTTGCCCTTTCAGGGCATTTCTGTGTTTAGGCCAGAACTTAAGGATCTGATTAGTGAGGCCACAGGGGGCGAGAGTATCCTCCTGCCTATGGTTTCTAGGAAGAAGACGCCTATCAAGCGTAATCAGCTTTTTCGTTCCTTCCTGACTGAGACACGCCCAGCGAACCATGCGGTTCCCTCAGCTCCGCGTTCCTTCTCCAAGCCCAAACAACAATGGAAGCCTAAGGCCTCCACCAAGCCCAAAGCTTCCAAGCCTCCTTCGGCATGACTCGCTGAACCCAGGACCCCACTCTGCTGTGGGTGGCCGTCTGTGCCACTACCACATCGTATGGGAGGATTCAGTAGTGGACCCATGGGTTTTGCAGGTGGTGGCGGAAGGGTACAGGATCCCGTTCACCTGTCTTCCTCCCTTCTGCTTTTTCCCTTCTCCCATGAATGGAGAAACGCTGTCTGTTCAATGGCACCATCCAGGCCCTTCTGGACAAGGAGGTTCAGGAATCGGTTTCCATTCAGGACAGGGGTATGGGTTTTTACTCAATTCTTTCCAAGAAGAACGGTGGCTGTCATCCAATTTTGGACCTGAAGGATCTCAATTCCTTTCTGGTCAAGACTCATTATCACCAGGAGTCCCTACGGACGGTGATTGCTGCCATGTTCCCTGGGGAATTCCTTGCTTCTCTGGATCTACAGGACATGTATCTGCACATTGCCATTCATCCAGAGAGCCAGCAATACCTCAGAATTGCATGCAACCAAGGGCATTTTCAGTTTTCCGCTCTTCCCTTTGGTCTGACTACAGCTCCTCAAGTCTTCAGTCGTGTCCTGGGAGCCTTAGTGTCCGTCCTCCATCGGAACGACATCAGAGTCACTTCATACATGCACTACCTGCTTCTGAAAGCCCCTTCTCTGGAACTCCATCAGCAGGTTCGTGGGTGGATCCTCAGCATGGACAAGTCGGATCTTGTCCCTGTAAAGTACAGAGTTTAGTTCTAAGACAAAGTCTCTGACGTTAGTCAAGAAGATAGTTCAGGAGGCAGTCATAGAAATAGTATTCGAAGATATAGTACTCGACTCCCAGGGCCCGGAGGTGAAGTCGGATAATTAGTATTCGACTCCCGGGGCTCGGAGGTGAAGTTGGAGATTGAAGTCTTCGACTCCCAAACCCTGGACTTGTCGCAAAGCCCGGAGGCAGAGGTCTCAGAAGCTACAACCTACTACACCCTTGACAAGTCGGACAGGCAGGAGGAAGGGAGTCAAGCAAGGCCTAATCACACCCTTGACTAGTCAGAAGTACCAGGTGGAGGTCGGAGAACAAACAATGCTGACCTCGACCAGTCGGAAGGCCTGAGGTGTCAGTAGATGACAAAAAGGATTCAGCAAAGCAGGATTCACAGGTTGAAGGTGGCTGAAGGTATACTTGTTGCGAACCGGAACCTGCTGCTGACAAAGTAGTTCTGAACCAAACAGGTGGAGATCCTAGGGATGAGACTGAAGCAAGGTCGGAGGAAAAGCCGGGTCAAAGACGGAGGGACGATAATCTCAGATCAGCAGACAAGGAGCAAGGTCAAGACATGCCAAGATTCGGTACACGGGAAAACTGGAAACGCTGAGGATCAGAAGCTGCGACTCAGAAGCACGAGGCACAAAGATCGAACACAGGTAAGATGGCAGAGCAGGTAGATAAAGGAGAGCAGACCAATAAGGAGAAGGGGTCACAGGTGAATGGGAGTGACAGTCCCATCCCAGTGACTGGTCTTTCTGGGCCTTCTCTTCGACACTCAGCAGAGCATGTTGTTTCTCATGGACAAGGTGGGTCTCCAGATCGCCCACAGGGTTTCCACTGTTCTGACTCACTGTCCAGTTCTAGTCAAGAAGTTGTCCACCATAGAAGCAGTCCTGTTTGCCATGGCTCACACCTGGGAACTCCAGAGGTTTATGATCCAGGTGTGCAGGGGTCAGGGACTTCCTGAACATGTCAGTGTCCCTCATGGTAGTGACACTGACATGGTCAGGGACCTCCTGAACATGTCAGTGTCCCTCCCTCTTCATGTGGACCTGGTTCTGTTGTGGTAGCTCAACCTTTCCAGTCTGCTGAAGGGCAAGCTCTTCCTGGTGTCCTTCTGGACCACAGTGACGACAGATGCCAGCCTATCCAGCTGGGGAGTCATCTGAATGCTCAGGGACGGTGGTCTCCAGTGGAATCTCTCCTTCCCATCAATGTGTTGGAGCTTCGTGCTATATTTCATGCCCTTTGCCACTGGACGCAACAGCTAAAGGACAGGACTGCCTAGTCTGGGTCCAGTCCGACAATGCCACGGCAGTGGCTTACATCAACAAGTAAGGCAGAACAAGAAGTCTTGCAGCTTGGTTAGAGGTGAAGGCTATTTTGTCCTGGGCAGAAGAACATGACACTACCATACACAGTGGACAGTGGAGAGTGGGAACTGTATCCAGAGGTGTTCGACCTCATTGTTCAGAGGTGGGGTCTTCCATGCATCGACCTGATGATGACAAGACACAGCCGGAAGATTCCAACATTCTGCTCTCGCTGGAGATATCCTCTAGTTCTAGTAGCGGATGCCATGTCCATTTGACAGTCTGACGCACTGTTCGTCATTCCTGAGGGTCCCAGGGCATCCAAAGTGACCATTGCATCTTGGATGAAGTCCACTATTCGTAAGGCTTACAAACTAAGGAAGAAGCCTGTTCCCTTTCGGGTCACGGCTCATACTATTGGATCTATTGGGGCTTCTTGGGCTTACAAGAATCAGGCCTCAGCTGATCAGTTGTGCAAGGCTGCCACTTGGATGTCTGTGCACACCTTTTCGAAGCACTACCTTGTTGATGTGCTGGCATCGTCTGATGCAAGCTTTGGGAGGAAGATCCTGGAGGCAGTCTTTCCTGTCTAGGATCTTCTTTGGTTCTTCAGTGCTCCCTCACTTTTGAGCCCTGTTGGCTCTAGTTCAGTGTGCTGTGTAATAGTTCCTGCGGTGTTGTTACCCCTGTTCAGTGTCCATTGACACTTCATTTGTTATTGCTGGGCTATCTCTGATCTGATAGTTCATATATGCTCTGGTGACTTTGGGGGACCTGCGCCTGATCCTTGCCTTATTTCCCTCCTCTGGGAAACTCAATGGTGGGATATCCCAAAGTTACCAGTAACCTATCCAACAGAGAAATGAGGATTTTAGTCGTACCTGTTATATCCTTTTCTCTTAGTCCATATAGGTTACTAGTCTCCCACCCTGTCAAGGGACCATTCTTGGCTGTCCTGTGGCAGAACGTGGGGGTCCTTCGGGTTCATGCTCACAGGAGTCTTCTTTCCCTTCTTACTATCTAGTCAGTAGTTAGTGTCTCAAATCTTACTGGAGCTGACTGGCTAGCTGCAGCCAAGGAGGGAAGGTAGGCTCCACCCCCTACATTCACTTCTAGAATTGTTCCTGCCTACTTAAAGGGGTGGATTGCCTACCCAAAGTTACCAGAAACCTATATGGACTAATAGAAAAGGGTTTAACAGGTAAGACTAAAATCCTCTTTTTAGAAAGCTGTGGGTTAGCTTGTGAGTCAGTTTTCTGGTGCCAGGAGTGCAGAAAAATATCCTTTCCTTTCATAAATCACTTCCAGTTTACAGCCCACCAATCCAACATAAAATCTTAAATCACATTTTTCACTAGCTTCACTGATCAGATATGTCAGGGCTACAGTTGCTGTGGCCAAACACCCTAACAGTGAGAGCATCTGTACATATCCTTAGCTCCATCTTACCTCCCATAGGCACCCTGGCCAATGTGCAGAGGACAGAATGGAGGGCCTTTTACATTCACTGTGAAATCCCCCTTATCATATAAAAAAAAGTTAACAGGGTCATACGAACCACACCATAGAGAGCAAATAAAAATGTCCCAGCATTCCCATTTATTTAAATGGATAGTAATGTTTAATTTTAACATTGCTTAATATTGTAGGTATTAAAAAAATAATTAAATTGATGTAAGTCCAGTCTCTCAAACCTTTATAGTCTGAGAGATATAACCAGCTAAAGTTCCCCCCTCCAGGCCGTTTCACAGACGTCAGCAATCTAGCTGACAGCAGGAGATTCTGGTCATTTGACCAGCTGGCAGCTCTTGAACGGTCTACAAAGTGTGCTTACAAACCAGGCAACCGTTATAGACTATTCCAATTAAGTATTTATTTCTAGATAGCACTATTTTGGCTCTGCTGAAGAGCGGAATCTCCTGCTGTTAGCTAGAATGCTGACTTCTGTGAAACGACTGGGAGAAGGGAACTTTAGCTGGTAATATCTCTCAGACTATAAAGGTTTGAGAGACCGGACTTACATCAATTTAATGCTTTTTTAATACCTATAATGTTAACTAGTGATGAGCGAGCACCCCAATGCTCGGGTGTTCGGGTGCTCTGACCGAGCGCCCCCGGAGGCTCGAGTGCTCGGCCGAGCACCCGAGCCCCATTGAAGTCAATGGGAGGACTCGAGCATTACACCAGGCACCCCCTGCTCTGATGAGGGGAGGGTGCCTGGTCCATAGGAAAAGGGCAGAAAAGGATGGAAACACCACAGAAATGGTTCAGGGACAGCATAGGGAGGATGTCTGGATGCATCTTGGACTCCAACATCGCTGCTGGGAACGATCTTTCGCCCGTAGTACGCCATTTTTACAGACTGACCATAAAACACACAAAAAGGAAAATAAAAACGACTTTAGGCGAAAAATTGTTACCAAACAATATTTGCTGTATATTTACTTGTATATCATCTGCAAAGTATCCCAAAAATTTCCTTGATTTTCTGAAGTGAGGCCATGGTTAAGAGGGAAACGTGCGCAGAGGCAAATTATCCCAAAAATTTCCTTGATTTTCTGAAGTGAGGCCATGATTAAGAGGGAAACGTGCGCAGAGGCAAATTCTCCCAAAAATTTCCTTGATTTTCTGAAGTGAGGCCATGATTAAGAGGGAAACGTGCGCAGAGGCAAATTCTCCCAAAAATTTCCTTGATTTTATTGAACTGAGGCCATGATTAAGAGGGAAACGTGCGCTGAGCTGACCATCTAAAACATTATGGGTGAGGGTCTGCTGCAGAGCTGACCATCCTAAACATTATATGCGAAGGCCCGCTAGTGAGCTGACGCTATAAAACATTATATGAGAGGGCCCGTTAGAGAGCTGACCCAATAAAACATTATATGAGAAGGCCCGCTGGTGAGCTGACCTATATAAAAATTGTCAAACAGGGCCCGCTGGTGAGCTGGCCCTATATAAAAATTATATCACAGGGCCCGCTGGTGAGCTGGCCCTATATAAAAATTATAGCACAGGGCATATGGAAGAGGAGGAGGAGGATGAGAAGATTAAGAGTCAACCATATACCCGTTTTTTGGGTGGAAGGGGTGAATGGGAATACAGAGTATACCCATCATTGTAAATAACATATATAAAGTGAGTTTATGTTCCCCCGGGGCTTTCCTCCAGTGGAGTGGAGAAGTCAGGGGAAATCCAGGCCTTGTTCATTTTTATAAGTGTCAACCTATCAGCATTGTCGGTGGAAAGGCGGATACGCTTATCTGTTATGATGCCACCAGCAGCACTAAATACCCGCTCAGACAGAACGCTGGCGGCAGGGCAGGCCAGCACCTCCAAGGCGTAGAGTGCCAGTTCATACCACGTGTCCAGCTTGGACACCCAGTAGTTGTAAGGCACAGAGGGATCATTGAGGACGCTGACACGGTCTGCTACGTACTCCTTCACCATCTTCCAAAACTTTTCCCTCCTTGTGACACTAGGCTGCGCATCAGGGTGAGGGTGCTGGCGGGGTGTCATGAAGGTGTCCCACGCCTTGGAGAGTGTTGCCCTGCCTTTGTCGGAACTGCTGTGTGCTCCCCTTTTCTCCCCTTCTCGGTTGGCCAAGGTAGCACGTACTCTGCCGCCAGCGTTGTCAGATGGAAAATTGTGGAGCAATTTTTCAACAAGAACCTTCTGGTATTGCACCATTTTGCTTGTCCTCTCCACCGGAGGAATGAGAGATGAGAAATTCTCTTTGTAGCGGGGGTCCAGAAGGGTGAACACCCAGTAATCCGTGTTGTCTAAAATGCGTACAACGCGTGGGTCACGGGAAAGGCAGCCTAACATAAAGTCAGCCATGTGTGCCAGAGTACCAACAGGCAAGATTTCGCTGTCCTCACCAGGAGGATGACTCTCAATATCCTCATCCTCTTCCTCCTCTTCTGCCCACCCACGCTGAAGAGATGGAACTAAAGTTCCATGGCTACCCTCTGTAGCGGAGGCAACCGTGTCTTCCTCCTCCTCCTCCTCCTCCGCCTCCTCCAATTGTCACTGAGAAGACGAAGTGAGGGTGCTCTGGCTATCACCTTGTGTAAGCTCTTCCTCCCCCATTTCCACCTCTTCCACATGCAAAGCGTCGGTTTTAATTGTGAGCAGCGAGCGTTTCAGTAGACACAGAAGTGGGATGGTTACACTGATAATAGCGTTATCGCCGCTCACCATCTGTGTCGATTCCTCAAAATTGCGTAAAACCTCGCAGAGGTCTGACATCCATTCCCACTCCTCACTTCTGATTACAGGAAGTTGAACGGAGAGGCGACGACCGTGTAACAGCTGGTACTCCACTACTGCCCTCTGCTGCTCACAAAGCCGGGCCAACATGTGGAAGGTGGATTTCCAGCGCGTGCTCACGTCACACAGCAGCCGGTGAGCTGGCAATTGTAAGCGCTGCTGCAGCTTCAACAGGCCGGCCGAAGCTGTAGATGACTTACGGAAATGTGCACACACGCGGCGCACCTTGGTCAAGAGATCATGCACATTGGGGTAGGTTTTTAGAAATCGCTGAACCACTAAATTAAATACATGCGCTAGGCATGGTACATGTGTGAGCTTGCCGAGCTCCAAAGCCACCACCAAGTTACGCCCATTATCACACACAACCATGCCTGGTTGCAGGTTGAGTGGCGAGAGCCACTGCTCGGTCTGGTGACTAATCCCCTGCAACAGCTCTGAGGCCGTGTGCTGTTTGTCCCCAAGGCAGATCAGCTTCAGCACGGCCTGTTGACGCTTCCCCACTGCAGTGCTACACTGCTTCCAGCTACTGGCTGATGGGGGAGTGGCGCTGCGTGTAGAGAATTCGGAGGTGGAAACGGAGGAGGAGGAGCCAATAAAGTAGGTGCTGGCGGAAACCCTGATGGAGGTAGGGCCCGCAATCCTCGGCGTGGGTAGCACCCGTGCCATCCCAGGGTCCGAGTCGCTCCCAGCCTCCACGACATTCACCCAGTGTGCCGTCAGGGAAATGTAGCGTCCCTGGCCACAAGCACTTGTCCATGTGTCAGTCGTTAAGTGGACCTTCCCAGTAACTGCGTTGGTCAGGGCACGGGTGATGTTACGGGACACATGGTGGTGTAATGCGGGGATGGCACACCGGGAAAAGTAGTGGCGGCTGGGGACCGCGTACCGAGGGACAGCTGCTGCCATCAGGCTGCGGAAGGACTCAGTGTCCACAAGCCTAAATGGCAGCATTTCGATGTCCAGTAATTTGGAAAGGTGTGAGGTTAGTGCTATGGCCTGTGGGTGGGTGGCTGGGTATTTTCTCTTGCGCTCAAATGCCTGGGGTAACGACATTTGGACGCTGTGCTGGGACAGGGAAGTGGATGTGGTCGCTGATGGTGCTTCAGATGGTACAGGTGCAGGGCGGGAGGTATGCGGGCCTGCGCCTTCGACAGGCGATTGGCCGGCACCGAAAACAGGGGAAGAGGAGGCAGTGGTGTGGCCTGCAGACACAGATGGGCGATCCAGGCGTTCCTCCCACTTATTACGGTGCTTGGATGCCATGTGTCGGATCATGCTGGTGGTGGTGAGGTTTCTAGTGTTCATGCCTCGGCTCATTCTGGTGTGGCACAGGTTGCAAACTACAATTCTTTTGTCGTCCGCACTTTCCTTAAAAAAACGCCATACCGCGGAACACCTACCCTTTGGCAAGGTAGATTTCCGCAAGGGGGTGCTCCGTGGAACATTTGCGGGCCGGTTTGGTGCGGTCCGCCTTCTTTCTGTAGCCACACCACTGCCTCTTCCAGCCTGTTGCGGTGCTGCAGATGGCTCACCCTCAGGACTGCTGTCATCGCTCGGCTCTACACCTTCCCAGGTGGGGTCAGTCACCTCATCGTCCACCAAGTCCTCCTCCACTTCCTCACTCTGATCATCCTCCTCATGTCTTGATCCCGCCACATACTCAGTCATTGACAACTGTATAACATTCTCCTCAACAAGGTCTTGAGACGGTAATAGTGGTTGATTTAATGGCAACTGTGTCTCATCATCATCATCATCATCATCCACTACTTCCTTTGACCTTAAATGCCGTTCACATCTGTCATCTTCTTGTGATTGGGTACCCTCTAGAGGTTGTGAATCAGGGCACAAGATGTCATGTTCCTCTGCAAGCGTGCTTGGAGAGAGGGTCAAATGACGGATTGGTGATGAGACGAGCTCCTCACTATATACCAGTGTGGGATCACTTCTGGGAGGAAGGATGATCAGAGTGAGGATTATGTTGACCAGACTCTTGGCTACTGAGAGTGGACTTGGTGGAAGACAGGGTGGTGCTTAACCGACTGGAAGCAGTATCAGCTGACATCCAACCGACCACCTGTTCGCAGTGGTCGGACCTCGAGAGTGATGTCCTGCGACGCCCTGTGAAATGAGACATGAAGCTAGGTATGGTGGATGTCTTTCTTTCTTGTGCTCTGGCACCAGGCACAGTTTCTCCGCGTCCTGACCCGCGCCCTGAACTATCAGGATCACGTCCACTTCCCCGTCCCTTTTTACCCGCCTTCTTCATCTTACACGGAATATGTGACTTTAATATTTTAGTTTGAAAACTTAACAGTATTTCTTCCTATTCTGCAACTGTGCAGAGTACACAGAATAGGCTGCTAAACTGCGGTGACGCACACTGAATGGAATATGTGACTTTAATATTTGAGTTTGAAAACTTAACAGTATTTCTTCCTATTCTGCAACTGTGCAGAGTACACAGAATAGGCTGCTAAACTGCGGTGACGCACACTGAATGGAATATGTGACTTTGATATTTTAGTTTGAAAACTTAACAGTATTTCTTCCTATTCTGCAACTGTGCAGAGTACACAGAATAGGCTGCTAAACTGCGGTGACGAACACAGAATGGAATATGTGACTTTAATATTTTAGTTGGAAAACTTAACAGTATTTCTTCCTTTTCTGCAACTGTGCAGAGTACACAGAATAGGCTGCTAAACTGCGGTGACGAACACAGAATGGAATATGTGACTTTGATATTTTAGTTTGAAAACTTAACAGTATTTCTTCCTATTCTGCAACTGTGCAGAGTACACAGAATAGGCTGCTAAACTGCGGTGACGCACACTGAATATAATATGTGACTTTGATATTTTAGTTTGAAAACTTAACAGTATTTCTTCCTATTCTGCAACTGTGCAGAGTACACAGAATAGGCTGCTAAACTGCGGTGACGCACACTGAATATAATATGTGACTTTGATATTTTAGTTTGAAAACTTAACAGTATTTCTTCCTATTCTGCAACTGTGCAGAGTACACAGAATAGGCTGCTAAACTGCGGCGAAGCACACTGAATGGAATATGTGACTTTGATATTTTAGTTTGAAGACTTAACAGTATTTCTTCCTATTCTGCAACTCTGCACAGTACACAGAATGTGCTGCTAAACTGCGGCGAAGCACACTGAATGGAATATGTGACTTTGATATTTTAGTTTGAAGACTTAACAGTATTTCTTCCTATTCTGCAACTCTGCACAGTACACAGAATGTGCTGCTAAACTGCGGCGAAGCACACTGAATGGAATATGTGACTTTGATATTTTAGTTTGAAGACTTAACAGTATTTCTTCCTATTCTGCAACTCTGCACAGTACACAGAATGTGCTGCTAAACTGCGGCGAAGCACACTGAATGGAATATGTGACTTTGATATTTTAGTTTGAAGACTTAACAGAATGTGCTCTAATCTGCAACTTTGCACACTAAACAGAATGTGCTCTAATCTGCAACTTTGCACACTAAACAGAATGTGCTCTAATCTGCAACTTTGCACACTAAACAGAATGTGCTCTAATCTGCAACTTTGCACACTAAACAGAATATATGTTTTTTTGTTTTTTTGTTTTTTTCCCCCCACACAAAATAACCTGCTGCCCCCACACACAGTAGTCCTAAAAAGGACTTTTGGTTCTTTTTTTTTCACAATCGCTTTTTTTCTCCCTACACTGACTTTCCCTTCCTATCCTCATCTCTCCCTGGCTAAGACTGAGCCGAACTCCCTGGTCAGGTGCTATACAGCACCCGACCACGGGTTCTGGCCAGCCAATCAGTGTAATGCCAGCAGCCAACATGGCTGCTGGCATTACACTGATGTCAGAGCCTCCCTGCACGTTTATTGGCTGCGCAGCAGCCGCAAAACGTGCGGGGAGGAGACCCGAACATGGCGGGCGAGCACATGCGGTACTCGTACGAGTACCGCCATGTGCCGAGCAGAGCGATGCTCGAGCCGATCCGAGCATCGGCCGAGCATGCTCGCTCAACACTAATGTTAACCAATGTTAAAATTAAACATTACTATCCCTTTTAATGGATATGTTAATCCCTGAATTTGAGAGAGGTCTCCAACACTTTGTTCCACAATGCACTGGAAACCTCTCTACCATTCAATTAGTTAAAATACCCACTTAAAGCAATGGAAGTGGGTATTTGTCCGCTATGGTGCAATTGGTTTGCCCCAGAATTGCTCCCCATATTTATGCTTATGTCCCATCCTATAATATAAAAGACCAGATGTGTGTTTATCCGATGCAGCCGTGCGCAGTAGAGACTGCCTGAACGCACAGAATGTTAGTCTGAGTACACGGGCTTTTATAGTCATGCACAGTACAGACTGCGGATGCAGTCATGCGCAGTAGATATTGCCCAAATGCACAGAATGCTGGCCCGTGTACATGGGCTTTTACAGTTGTGCACAGTACAGACTGAGGATGCAGTCATGTGCATAGATATTGCCCAAATGCACAGAATGCTGGCCCGTGTACATGGGCTTTTACAGTTGTGCACAGTACAGACTGAGGATGCAGTCATGTGCAGCAGAGACTGCCCAAATGCACAGAATGCTGGCCCGTGTACACAGGCTTTTATAGTCATGCACAGTACAGACTGTGGATGCAGTCATGTGCAGTAGATATTGCCCAAATGCACAGAATGCTGGCCCGTGTACACAGGCTTTTATAGTCATGCACAGTACAGACTGTGGATGCAGTTATGTGCAGTAGAGACTGCCCAAACGCACAGAATGCTGGCCCGTGTACACAGGCTTTTATAGTCATGCACAGTACAGACTGTGGATGCAGTTATGTGCAGTAGCGACTGCCCAAACACACAGAATGCTGGCCTGTGTACACAGGCTTTTACACTAGTAATGCATATTTGACATTTTGGAAGGGATGGGATCTCAGACAAAAAACATTCAGATGTCTGTTTATGTCTGCTTAACCCCCTGAAGGCTGGAGTGGTGTGCACTTCATTGATTTGCAATGTATTGCACACCCTTCTGGTCCTCAAAGGGTTAACACGGGATATAAGGGCTTTGTTATTGGTGTGATTTACTGAGGACAAAAGAAAGATGCTTCTTATTAGTCTGCATGTCACTAGCAGATGGCAGCCAAGTACTGTCAGCTTGATATTGGTCTCATCATACTTTAGTCAATATAGACCTGTGTAGAATTAATTAACCCATTTATTGCCTAATGTGTGGCAGTGGTTTTGAAAATATGTAATTGTTTAAATATATTTAACCTTTTGAGTGCCAGCAGAGTATTCAACACATTGCTTTGCAATGGCTCTCAAAGGTAAAAGTGGAACTTTCACCTTAATTCAGGTTTGCATATTTGAAAACTGCATTAAAACTGCCTATGTGTCATGTTAACCAAATGATCATCAAATGAACAGTTAAGGAGACATTCATACTTGTTACCATGTGCCTGTAGAGGGCGATCATTTACCTTATTTTTCTTTTAATAAAACTGTGTTTTATCTCACCTCTGGTCTGAGTGTCTTAAAAACACGTTACACATATATAATAAATTGCTTCGACTCTTCATCATGACTTGTGGCAAAATGAGAAGACTCTGGGCAGCGGTGGAGATTCGGGGAGCAGGGGGAGATGCTGGGAGCAAGAGGGAGATGCTAGGAGCAGGGGAAGATGTCAGGGATAGTATCAAAGACAAAGGGATCTAGGAGGAGATGCTGGGAGCAGTGGGGAAAAGTGGAGGGCTGTACACAAGCAGAGGTAGACACTTGGGGAAATTATAGGAACACAGGGAGAGATGCTGGGTAGCAGTGGAGATGTGGGAGCTTCAGATGAGACACTGAAGACATAGAGAGAAACTGAGTGAGTGGGTTGAGACATTAGGAGTAGATGAGATACTGGAAGCATTGGGGGTAGAGGTGGAGACATTGGGAAAAGAGAGGCAATTGCTTGGAGCAGAAGGGCAGAATCTGGCAGCAGGACGAAAACACTGGAAGGAGGAGAAGACACTGGGAAACAGAAAGACTCTTGGATAGTGGTGGAGATGCTGGAGACAGTGGTGGAGACAACCAGAGCAGTGGGGGAGACTGAGAGCAGAGGGGGAAGACATTGGAAGCAGGGGGAGATGCTTGGGAAGGGGAGCAGATGCAGTGGGGAAAACTCTGGGGGGAAATGCATGAGGGAGACACTGGGGGCAGTGGGAGAGATGCTGCAGGCAGGGTGGAGATATAGTGGGGTATTTTTGGGGAGCAACAGAGGAGATGGAGTGAGGGTAGACGCTGGCAGTGGGGGAGATGCTGGGAGTGGAGGCAAAATGTTGGGACACTGGGAGAAGCGCTTGAGATGCTTGGAACAAAATTATTTATTTTGCAGAAAACTTTCAGCACAAAAAAATAGGCATATTGTATTTCTCTATAAAACAAACCAAATTTGTGACATGTCCACTTAAAACATGCGAGGAAGCCATCCATAGGACTACAGTAGATGGACCAAGTACTGAAATGCAATGTCATAGATTCTAGAGATATAATATTAGCTACCATCCAAAGGGTTAAAGAAGCGTATCCCTGTCTGTATCATTGTTTTGCAAAAACAGTTCACATTTAACAGGTTACTATCATTTTAATTGATAACAACATGTCAATTTTTGAAAGCATTCTTACTTAACAGCATTTTTTCACATCTGCCTAAGACTTTTGCACAGTACTGTACATGTAGAAAAAAACACAATAGTTGTCATCTGCCAACAATGTGGAGCGCATGTATATTTCCAATAATGTATAAGCACTTTTGGTAATATAGAGACACCAATATATAAGTGACTCTGAAAACATAAAATATAATAATGTAAAAAGGAATATATAATATACGTGATTTTACATATTTACATCCAAGTGTTTAAAGGAAGTGGCATCATTATGATGAAGCCTGGAGCATTCCAAAGGAGGACAAAATTCACAGGGGTACACATCTTTTTGGTGCCAAAGGTAAGAAATCAATACAAAGGTATTTAAGGTATCTGAAAGTCATAAAATGTGTTTTGATGCCCCTGAGAAAATATCTAGAGGCTGGGAAATGTGTTGGACATTTTATTTTATATATATGTTTGTGTGTGTATATGCATTTTTTAAAAATTATTTTAATCCCTTAATGACCACATGGTCTGGTGGGTGGGTGGGCAGTCAATGCAGCTGCACTGCCATCCCAGAATTCCATAACATGCCAGAACCTTCACCAGTTCTTAATATCCAGACACCCGTGACGTTCCTGGCAAGTCACTCATCGTTAAGACGTTATATATTACATCTATTTAAGTATATATTCTTTCCATAGTTTAGCAGTTTATTGACTCACTTTAACACCAGAATCTACAATATACAATGTTGTTTTCCCTATATAGCCCCAAAATAAGTTGATTGTCTATTTTAAAGTAGTGTTAGATGTCTAGATATTTAGGGCCATCTTATCAAATATCAAGTGAGACTTCTTGAACAAAAGGGGAAAATCATGGATGAAGGGACAATACAAAGATGATCAGTGAATTTGAGGCCAGTTTATTTCTGACAAAAATGTGAGTAGTACTGCTTGAGACATTGTCACAATACAATAGTGAGGGACGGCCCAACAAACATTCTGCACTTAGACTGTATACGCCATTCTTTTTTGTTAATTCTGCAGAAAACCAGCTGAAGAACTATAGATTAAAATGTGGCCTTTAACCTTTGAATGCTAGAGAGGTTGCCAACACTTTGTGAAGCAGTGTGTTGTAACCTCTCTAGCCCCAAATTAAATCAATCAGAATTAGTATTTTTTCCCTGTGGTGCAGTTAATTTGCTCCAAAAGTCTCCATTTCTTACTATATCAGCAAGGATGTGATATAAACCCTCCTGGCATTAAAGGAGATGAATCATCTCTTAAAATTTTTGTAGCATATGTTTAGTTAATAAAGTAGTATTAGGCAAGAGGTTTTTTTATTTCTAAATGTACCTACTTTAAAATATATTTTATCTTCAAGCTGTGCACTTCCTCATAATGGACACAGCACAGCTCTTGTTCACTTCCTATTTCTCCTCACACCTCCCTCCCAGCTGCCCCAAAGAGAGCACGTTCACGTTTCCCTTCAGTGTGGTGTGAATGGCTTTTATCATTACATCAGGCTCCGGTTAGCATTGATGTAACAATAGAAGACATTCACACCAAACTGAAGGGAAGCATGAACATGCTCCCTGGGGCAGCTTGGAGGGAGGTGGGAGGAGAACTAGGAAGTGAACAAGAGCTTTGCTGAAGATTCAGCATGCTACATTATGCTGACTGGCAAAGCTTTAAGATGCAATATAACATTTAAAAAAAAAACACCTTGGCTTATGCTACTTTATTAACTAAATCTATGCAAATATATTTTTAAGAAGTGATTGTTCCCCTTTAAGTTATTTAACTGAGGCTGTATTTTAGCTAGAACTTAATTCAGATGCACTATAAGAAGTTCCTGCTATTAAAAATATCATCAACTGATGTACTAAATGAATGGAATAGTTCATGTGTGTGTCCACAGCAATACTCATCTGATCTTACCAACGTCAGCTAAACCACATATGGGTTTGGACACTGTGCAGGTTGTAAAAGACCATAAGTTATTTGGAACCTGTAATATGAATGCAGTGCCAGCTTTTACTATATTTAATGGGTTCATTTATGAAAGATTTATATATCTTACCTAAATGAAGCCAAGTAAACTGCTAACATTAAAGGGGTATTATCACCCAAAATAACAACGGGGGCTTATTTTGATTAAAATATTATAATGTTTTATTAGCCAGCATTTACCACATTATGCTAACAGCTAAGTCCATGGAGAAAGTTTCAGTTCTGTGTCTTTCTCTGCACTGGAAGTGTGAAACATTGTATCAGTATGGCATTTTGTGATAAACTATATCATTGTTCATTTGCAAAGGGTTTGTAAGTACATATAGCCAGAACAGAGGATGATGGGAAAAATCTGCCCGCAGGCTACATCTAGCCCAAAGCCCATATTTTTCCCATCTCTTGTCTAGTAGCTACAGTTTGGCAGATTTCATTTTCAGGCATCCTAAAAACCTTTAACCTCTTGAGTGCTAGAGGGATACGCAAAGGGTTAACAGAAGTTTGGAGCTTAGAACTCTTCCTTTCAATTTACAGAAACTGGTAACTCCTATCTGTGTACCTCTGTCGTTCTGTATACAACACCTATCAGCTTACATAACAAAAAATCCCCAATTTACTAACAGAAACTGTATATGTTACTCTCATATTTTGGCTTTTATGCAACAAAGAAATAATTTTTACAAAAGCTGACTAGGAGTATAAGTATAAAAGGATATAAATTCTATTCATTTTTAGCTGAAAAATAGACCTATAATAGTTACAATTAAAATCTGAAGAAAATTACTAGGAAGTAGTATTTGTAAAGAGTGTTGTCTGAAAACTAAAACCTTCTAAATGAAGGTGGTGTGTGTTGTCAACACCACTCATCCTTGACATATTATGAATGTAACATGCACCAGTCTCTAGTTCAAAAGAACATTGCACAGCTTATTAGTGATACAGACATCTGAAACTGCCAAACTTACATGGAAATAAGTTTTAGAATATGTGGTTGGTAGCAACTAACCACATCTAGTGGGTGGCCTTGGCATTATCCAAAGAGATATCAAACAATTTGTGGTCAAAAATTTGTGATGCCAGATGCTGAAAGTTTGAGCTGGCACAGGGAGTTCAATGCTCATTGCATTAATTAAATATGTGAAAGAGCCTTTTAGCTTTTGGGATTTATTTAAAAGCAAAATATTATCAATTCTGCAACACATTGAATAAATAAAAATATTCATTGACTGAAATGGGAATTTTAACCCCTTATATTCTAGACAGGTCTCCAATGCATTGTGAAGTAATGACTTGGCGACCTTTCTAGGATTCAAGGTGTTAAAAGCCCCATTTAAATCAATGTGATATGAAGAATTTTTATCCTTTTATCCTTTTGTATCCTAGGCAGTAAGTATATTCCAGAACTGCCCATACTTTGCTTTCTTCATAGGCTCTTGGTTTTAGGAAACAGTAGAAAGGTACTCTTGTTTGCATTTCTTGTTTTCCCTGTTCTCATTTTAAGATCTTTGGCCTTTATTTACTTAAGTGCCATCTCAAGTTTCTGTGCTTTTTTGGTGTTGTGCAAGTTGTTTCCTCATTCATAGATTTTTTTTTTTAAACGTGTTATGCGTATTCGGAGGAAATTTCCATATTTCCACTCATGTCTTGCCTATGGGACAGTAGGAAGAATGTACAAAGGTAAATTGCTTGTACTCAAGGGCCATACCTGGAAACTCTTTGGATCTGCCCTGGAAACTCCTTTTTTTGGAGACCATTACTGGGTATCCAGGGACAGAGGCAGTTTCTCATGGGGTGGTGAGCTTCCTGTGCATCTACCCCCACTTCTCCTCCTTCCCACACTGTTCTGCCCACTTCCCACCCACATCTCCACATTTCTACCCTGCTGTGCCTACTTTCTGGCATAATGATAGTAAGCCTCACCCACCTGATTAAGCCTCATCCCCTTTATTACTTAGATCATATCATTGTTCATTGTGGTCATACTCATATGCTGTATTCATACAGTGAGGGAAAAAATTATTTGATCCCCTGCTGATTTTGTACGTTTGCCCACTGACAAAGAAAAGATCAGTCTATAATTTTAATGGTAGGTTTATTTGAACAGAGAGAGACAGAATAACAACAAAAAAAATCCTGAAAAACGCATTTCAAAAAAGTTATAAATTGATTTGCATTTTACTGAGTGAAATAAATATTTGACCCCTTTGCAAAACATGACTTAGTACTTGGTGGCAAAACCCTTGTTGGCAATCACAGAGGTCAGGCCTTTCTTGTAATTGGCCACCAGGTTTGCACACATCTCAGGGGGGATTTTGTCCCACTCCTCTTTGCAGATCATCTCCAAGTCATTAAGGTTTCAAGGCTGATGTTTGGCAACTCGAACCTTCAGTTTCCTCCATAGATTTTGTATGGGATTAAGGTCTGGAGACTGCCTAGGCCACTCCAGGACCTTAATGTGCTTCTTCTTGAGCCACTCCTTTGTTGCATTGGGCATGTTTTTTGGGTCATTGTCATGCTGGAATACCCATCCATGACCCATTTTCAATGCCCTGCCTGAGGGAAGGAGGTTCTCACCCAAGATTTGATGGCCCCGTCCATCGTCCCTTTGATGCGTGGAAGTTGTCCTGTCCCCTTAGCAGAAAAACACCCCCAAAGCTTAATGTTTCCACCTCCATGTTTGATGGTGGGGATGGTGTTCTTGGGGTCACGTTGAGTTGAGTTGATGCCAAAGAGCTCGATTTTGGTCTCATCTGACCACAAAGCTTTCACCCAGTTCTCCTCTGAATCATTCAGATGTTCATTGGCAAACTTCAGACGGGCCTGTACATGTGCTTTCTTGAGCAGGGGGACCTTGCGGGCGCTGCAGGATTTCAGTCCTTCACGGTGTAGTGTGTTGCCAATTGTTTACTTGGTGACTATGGTCCCTGCTGCCTTGAGATCATTGACAAGATCCTCCCATGTAGTTCTGGGCTGATTCCTCACCGTTCTCATGATCATTGAAACTCCATGAGGTGAGATCTTGCATGGAGCTCCAGACCGAGGGAGATTGACAGTTATTTTGTGTTTCTTCCATTTGCGAATAAATGCACCAACTATTGTCACCTTCTCATCAAGCTGTTTGGCGATGGTCTTGTAGCCCATTCCAGCCTTGTGTAGGTCTACAGTCTTGTCCCTGACATCCTTGAAAAGCTATTTGTCTTGGTCATGGTGGAGAGTTTAGGATCTGATTGATTGATTGGTTTTGTGGACAGGTGTCTTTTATACAGGTAACAAGCTGAGACTAGAAGCACTCCCTTTAAGAGAGTGATCTCAGCTTGTTACCTATATAAAAGACACCTGGAAGGCAGAAATCTTGCTGATTGATAGGGGGTCAAATACTTATTTCACTCAGTAAAATGCAAATCAATTTATAACTTTTTTGAAATGCGTTCGTCAAGATATTTTTGTTGTTATTTTAAACCTACCATTAAAATTATAGACTGATCATTTCTTGTCAGTGGGCAAACATACAAAATCAGCAGGGGATCAAATATGTTTTTCCCTCACTGTATGAATACAGCATATGAGTACTGTAGTGCATACCAATGAACATACTTTAATGAAAGGCAAATCCAATATACTAGCCCCACAGCATAATCAGGGATATGTCTTACACATTTGCCATTTCTGCTATGCTTTGCTTAGTACATTGAGAAAAGAACCATCCTGAAACACCCACAGATTCTTCCGTGTCCTGCTCTTAGCGACATTACTAGGAGGAAATCTGGTGTAAGTAGCTTATTCACAATGACTTTAGGCAGACATAGATTTAAAGAGGAATCAGTTTTGTACATTCACCCCAAGAATAGGTTAATTCTGTTTGATGCCTAAAATATTGTTTACACACTGCTAAGCACCCATCTGCCTAATGTGTAAATAGGAATCTAAAACCTTTTCTCCCTTGCCCAGTGGATAAGTGTGCTGAAGTATTAAATATTAACTTCCCTTACAATAGATGGAGGGAGGTTAGTACATATCTCTCTTTGCTCTACAGGGGTAAAGGAGGCTGTATGCAAGATGTCTATGACCCATTGCTATTGGATGGGTGCTCCTAAGCACAGTAGTTTCACAGTTGTGTTCCAGAGCCAGTATCCAGAGTTTAGGTGCTGTAGTTTCTACAGTCTCACTATTTTATAACGGTCTGGTGACTGGTCTAATAAGTTTATGTAATGTACCATCTTAATTTGTGACTCCAGTGCTAGGTGATTGAGATTGGAGCCAAAGCAGCAACACCAGCAGATTAGACCTGTGATGTAAGATTCTTGACTTGGAACTGATAGATTCCTTCAGCCCGGGAGTCTTCAAAGAAATCAAGTGGCACTACATCACAAGTAGTAAACCATGAAAGACCAGTCCTCAACATGACCTTTAACATTTACCGCCTTACGTAGAGCTCCACTATGGTGCCAATTGAGGAGATTCCAATCCTTTGTAGACTATAAGAGAAAAGACTCACTCATGCAGGAATCCAAGATGGTAGTTAACAGCTTTATTTTGAGAAAGTCAACTAAATACCTCACACATAAGTAATAGTCTCACATTTTTTGCACGAATAGTGCTTAATCTTAGACCCAGTTTGAGCTTCCATCTAACTAGCCAATTTAAAAGTTCAAAAAACACTTCCTCCAGCACTAAGTCAATTATAATCAATTAGTGATCTGTTGATCTTCCTGAGACAATTCCTGGCAAAATGCAGGAATGCCCCACGTAAAGTGGAGGCTAAAAGGACATATAGTAAGAATGCTGACAATAGCCTTTAATATATTCATCATATTATATGATATATATATGATTTAAAAAATCAAGGTATATTGAGAAAAAAAATAATATTATCCTGATACAGTAATGATGGATATGCTTATACAACAAATTCCCGATTATGTCCACTGGGGGACCCTGCACCACAGGGTAAATTTCCACCTCTATGTTCTGCATACAAATTACGTGCCACACTAGTCCTATGATCTTTGCAATTAATATTGCATATATTTTCCATTATACATTATTGAAAAGGTCTACTAGTTTTTCCTTTGTACTAAATCAAACATGTGATTACATACAAAACATCCACATGCGATAACCTCTCTCAATTAATCTTGTCCACAACTCAATGCAAGCTTGACCAAAAAGTGTCTGTGGAACAGTTACAGTGTACTCTCATAAACTGTCCCAACAGGCACACTTCTAATTATATGGTTGGGATGGCAACTATGTGTGTGTGTGTGTGTGTGTGTGTGTAAAAGTGAATTACCAGCTGTAGACTTTCTATGAACAGCAGAAGATCCAAGAGGAACTCTATATAAATCCAAACATGCTATCTGATTATACTGGAGAACAATGGTACAGTGAACATTATAAGCGTTAGTATTAACCCTGCCTGGATCAACCTACTATATAATCAAAATGTCATCGATATGCCATTTAAAGTAAAAAAAAATAAAGTAATTTCTGAATGGATTACTATCTCCAAAGACTTGGGACTCCTCTTCCCAACCCATATAAAGGTTTGGCATATGATGGGGCAGACTTGGCCCCTTTGAAGTCTCATATCTCTGAAGCTAGTAAAAGTTGTCTAACATAAAATAATTTAGCATAAGTAAAAAATAGATGACATCCAACAAATAATCACAAAAAAAAATACAGAATAGTTACTGTATTTGAAATGAAACTATGTGTCTCTCAAATCCAAATCATGAAGGATAGATGAATAGATAATGTGTAAGTGGAAAAGTTGATTATTGGCTTAAATTTATTTGATGTCAAATCTGCCTGGAATACCATTGACTTTGATGTTCCTATTCCTCTACGTGCATGTTTGTGTTGAAGATTTCTCCGTGGGTGAATTCTTGTTTTTTGTATTTCTTTATGTCCATTCTCTCATACATTTTCAGCTCTAGAAACATGGACACTTTCCAGTGAACATGTATTAGACAGTGTAGTTGCTGAAATGTCCAAGTCCGAAGATTCAAATTCAGTACTGTCACTCTTTTGTGAGTTTGAATTATTTTCAGTAAGGTTTTCTGTTCGCTCTGCTTGGTCCTTCTGCTGATCTGTCAAGGTCATTTATACCCTCTGTCATGAGCATAATCATCTTTATCTCATATAAATTTGCATTGTTTAAACTCCATAAGTCCAGACTCCAATTTTTTTTAAGTCAATAGGATGAGACTCCTTCCATGCTGACTGCTGTAAAATGTTGGCTTCATCTTGCACAGTTGCTAATATTTTCTATTTGTACTGAGTGATAAGATTCATCAGGGAAAAATAACAATCCATAAGAATTTTGTTCTATTTATTAAGAAAAGGGTCATTATTTTGTATGAAAGCTGGTGTCTTATTGATCCTCAATCCTCAGGATATACGTTTCTATTGGTTGCATTGTCTCAAAGTGGTTACTTCCCACCATAGCTTTTTCTCACAACTCAATAAACCCTTCAAACTCTTAAACCGCTTGGAAAAGCTAAAAGGGGGTTGACAAACAATAGTGTTTGCTCCAGAAAATGTTGTCTGTATAAGTTCACTTTGTTTTAAAATAACTCTCTTATCTTGCAATGGTTCAAAAGGTGGTAAAGAATGTGGGGATAATGTGTGTATGGCATTTGTGCCATCCATAATTGTATCACTCGCAACATCATCTATAGTCCTTTCTGTTTCCATTTATAAATTGCTGATTGATTAATAACAGTCTGCCACACAGGGTGGTGAATGTTATTTATAAAAAACAGATATAATCTTTTGAGTGCCATAGGGGTATACAATGCATTATGGCTAATGGGATATACAATATTATCCATTGCTAAACAGCACATATTATTTGGAAGGCACTCTGGAACTTAGGTGTTCAACTCCTTGAATGCTAAAACAAGGCAAATACAATAACATGTAAGGCATGTGTTGAGGGTGTCTCTAAAAGGCTAAAGATTGTCCTCATTAAATTACCTACTTTTCAGATTTTAAGGGTATCTGCTGATGAGTCTTTTTGACAGATCCACTTATTGCTACCTGCTTATCATGAAAGAGGTACCTTTACAAATCATACTATGACGTCCTAAGGATATCATGCGTGTTCGTATGAAAGAACCACTTGTGCTAATTTGTGGATCATTCTCATAACTGAACTGTTTTTGAGGCCTTTGGACCAGCTATGAGAGTTTATATTGTACAAAAGCCATAGTAGCTTACTACAGATAAATAGCAGTAAAATAATAACTGAATGATTAAAAATTATTACACTGAAAAAAATAACAAACAAAAACATCAACTGACATTAATAACCACAACAGCTTTAATTCTACTTTGCCATGGAAAAAATAACCTTTTCCAAATGAATTAGTTGCTAATAAAACCGTAATGATAATAAGCTGTTATATTTAAGAGGCATAAACATGAAAAGCAGATGTAATGGGGACCTGCTGCTTGTAAATCACTGACAACAAAAACACTTTGTTCATTTTCTTTACCAGTCTGCCCTGTTACATGGGAAAGCAGACTTGTATAGCTGTCACTGTAGCTAAGACAATTTGAAAGAAGTTCAGGTGAAACGTCTAAAAGAGAGCTTAGACCACATATAAAGAAGTTCATAGAATAAATTTGTAGAAACAAAAGCAAAACCAGAAAAAGCCCACAGTGCTTACTCACCATAATATATATATATGTAGTGAATTAAATAAGAAAAATATTAAATAACTGGCATCTAGATAGCAGCAAGGAATGAGAGGCTTCTCCAGTACCCCCAAAAACATTGGGCCGAAACCCAAAGTGCACAAACAAAACAAAGAACAAACCTGTGCTCCTCCATACCAAGTGTAAATGTGTGCCCTAGTTTAGGCATATATAATAACTGTTGATAAATATGAGGATTGTATCCATAATTTGGCCAAAAAATGCTAAGCTTGCCAACCCCGTCAAAGTACCTCAAGGTCTGGCAAGTACCTACTCTAATGTATCTTTAATTCCCTATCTAAATTAAAAATAAAAATGTAAAAAAAAGGATTGAAAAGATGTTATAAGGAAATGCGTACCTTGATGGGGTTGACAAGTTATTCTTTGTTTTATAGAATAAATTTGGCTCACCCATAGCCTTTTGCTTTGATTTGCAGACCAGACATTATCCTAATTCCATTAGGTATGTAGAAGAAGGTCATACCATGCAAAATGATGACAGTCCCCATACGAGCAGGTAGTAAAAATGTTTATTGTCACATTAAGAACACTGGACCATGTAGAGACAGTGGAAAAACAGTCGCCAAGAGACTATCTCACTGTTCCTACATGTTTCAATGTTTTTAATGTTCCAATAAAGAAAACATTTTACTTCCACGCGTTTAGAGACTGCAGTAACTTTATTTGGTTCAACTTTTATCTATGTAACTGCAGCTGTCCCTTCAAGATTAAAGGGATAGTAATGTTTCATAATAAAAGCAGTTCTAATTAATCATCATAGTATTTGGACCATGGAGAGTGTTATTTCAGTTCTGTCAGAGTTGTAGTTCAAGAGTAATTCAATGACAAAGTGTCCCCCTCCCGCCCCTTTTACTGATGTAACACTGCTCAGCCAAAGCAGAAGGGAGGTGCCCAGGTAGATTGCAGAGAGGGACAATCCTCAATTAAGATAAGTGAAAAACCTGAAAAGCTTGTCAAGGGGGGCGGGGATTTCATTGTTTTCATAGGAATAAGAGTGTCCCCTTCTGTTATCTGTCTGGTCTATGGACTGCATTCCACATCTGAGAAGAGATGGCTTACACTAGGTAAAATGGGCGGGAGGGGGAAACTTTGCTTGTGAATATCTTTTAAACCATAAAGGTTGGAGAGATAAGACTTATATCATTCTTCATGTTTTTTTAATGCCTACATAATAAAATAAAGTTAAAACGAAGTATTACTATGCCATTAAAGATTAAATCATAGAAGTACAACATGAGAGGGGTAGAAACCAATTAGAAAAAAGTCAGTCATTCAGATAGAATAGGATAAACGTATGTATGAGTTTCATTAATTGCTGTTATTCTGGAAAAAGAAGTTGTCAGTACTATAGATCTTATTTATTTATTTGTTTATTTAAAGGGGAACATTCACATCATAAAAACTTTTGTGCATGGGCTTTAACTAATAAAACTATATCAGCGTTGGCTTTTTTTTGTAGGCTCAGTAGCATGGTTATCACAGTGCCCGTGATCCCCTGTCAGTCACACTGATGGTACCTGTGCATTGGAGCAGGCTGATTGACCCGCCCAGGATGTTCCTTTATATACTGGGCCTATGACATCTGCCTGATGCCCTTTCGTGGTGTTCCTGTGGTTAAGCCTTCTCGCTGTGTTACTGCATTCCTGTGTACCGACTCGGCTCGTCTGACCATTCTCCGTTCCTGCCCTGTGATTGGACCCTGCTTTGGCTGACGTTCCTGTTCCGTTGATCGACCAGGTTTGCCTGACGTTCCTGCTCCGTGATTGACCCGGCTTTGGCTGACGTTCCTGCTCCGTGATTGAACCGGCTTTGGCTGACGCTCCTGCTCCGTGATCGACCCGGCTTTGGCTGACGTTCCTGCTCCGTGTATCGACCCGGCTCGCTTGACACTCTTGATCCATGATTGTCCTGATTCCGGTTGATGCTTCCTGTTCATCATTGGCTTCCTGAGTTCCGGTGTATCCTGGTCGCCTGCCGGCGACATTCTGAACTGTATCTAGTGGTGCGCTGTTCAACCACTCTCAGTTGTGCTGTGCTGTTCGTTTTCTGAGCTGTAGTAGCCTTGCTGAGCGACTTCTCCGTGCCCGAACCTGCCCTATACTATACTGTGTGTGTTGCCTCCGTTATTTGAGCCTCAGTATACTTGCCAAGCTAACACATTCGATCCGAGCCATTTACACGTACTGAGCCGTGCCTTGTGACCTAGCCTATCCAGTACACAGCAGAGCTGTTCCGTTCCGGTACGTGTCTGTACCGTGGTTGCACCTCCCGGTGCTAGTGGCCTCCCCGTGTGCTCTCGCAGTGTGGTTCCGTAATGGCACCAGAAGGGTGTCTGGGCTGTGGTCATTACTCTAAGTATATTGTTATCTATCGCACTACCTGTGTGTGGCTCGTTGTAGCTGGTGCAGTGTCGAGTCCGATTGGTACCCTGTGGGTGGCCTGGCTCTCATCTCATTTGGGCACACAGAAGTATTCCAGTTGCTTGTAATAAGGGCGATACAGGTTCCGTTCTCTTGCTCTGCAGTGGCGTTTATCCATCTCACTGCTCTAGGAGTTATTACTCAGCTCTGGTTATATTTGTGCAGTCTACTGGGCGTCCTCGTAAACAGCTATATGAGAGTGATTTGTACAAGCCTGCTAACTACACGAGAGCACCTTCAGAGACTCATAGGTCCAGCTGGGCGTTGTCTGCTTACCATCATTGTGACTGATCAGTGGTTTATGCATTAACCCTTGTTTACCCAGTTCTACAGTGCTTTACTGCATATTATTGTACTCACTCCTGTTTTACTTCTGTCTGTCTATGCCATACCTGGCCCCCAGGGGCGCTATTCCTGGTTTTCATTTCAATAAAACTGTGTTTTTACTTAAACCTTGTCTGAGTGTCAGAAAACCGTAACAATGGTAAATGGGGCTTGTTGTAACGATAGCCCACATGAATGTCACCATGAAGGGAAGCATGAACGTGTTCCCTGGGGCAGCTGGGAGGGAGGTGGGAAGTCCTGTGGTGTTGTGCCACACATACAGGGTGCTGCAGAATGCAGAAATGCCAGATTTTCAGTCTTGACATCTTCAGTAGTAGGTATCTAAATTTTTTAAAAAAGCCAATGCTAATATAGTTTTATTAGTTAAAGCCCATGCACAAAAGTTTTTATGATGTGAATGTTGCCCTTTAAGAGAAGTACTACATATAGTATTTTTTTTTTTATATTTGGATCTGGTATGGAGTTCCAGTGGGTAGCACCGGAAAAATAGTCATGGTTCTTTCAACTGTATAACAAAGGAACATGCATATATTGGTAATTTTAACTAGGTTGAAGCACAAGATCTAGAATATTACAGTGACAGTCAGCTTCCTGAATCACAAGCTCTAGAATATTACAGTGACAGTCAGCTTCCTTTTTGACTACTTATTCTGTAAGTGCATATACTGTACATATAAAGTCAAATTGCCAATTTTTTTTCATCTTCACCCGTTTTGGATTTTTTTTTTTTTATTATTTACCCGGCAGTGAGCACTCCGAATTTCTTTCCAAACAGCTTTCTCTGTGCATCTATGAAAGAAGAGATTGTAACAGTGTGAAAAAAACAATGAAACAATATAGAAAATCATGTTTCTACAGCATACAGATCAATCAGTGATGCTGGAAGATTTGCAAAATTGTGTTTGTCTCTGCTTTCACTGTCCCCAGAAATCTCTGGAAACCCTGGAAATTCAGTGTGCTCGCTATCATGGACATAAAAGTTTGTATATAAAAACTAAAAATATAAGATTTTTTTATTATTTTTTTTTTTTTTTACATATTAGGCACTATCAGAATAGGTAAATTTGTTAAACAGGAGGTTGAATATTTTTAAAACAAAAAGACCACAATAAAACTTTGGCCCAAAAGCTTACAAAATTTGTTTCTTTTACATCCAATGTGGAACACAGGAGCCATGGGATAAAGTATCCTATGGCCAGTACGGCAGGGCACTTGCCTTAAAGGGCTCTCTGAAGGTGGAGTCTCCTTCCATACTTGAATTTACTCCCACCAGAATGCTCACTTTTAAAAGTGACCTCAATGGAGGTGTATGGGCATACATTTTCTGTTAGCCTTCTTTTTTGTTTTGTTTTTGCCTGAGTGATGGGGCTGTGTAATCCCCCAACAGGTCAGCTCCTATGTCGATTGTTTGATCCAGAGTGCAGACTGATTGGGATCTGGGTTTGCTAGAGGATGGCTCTCAGTTCTACTTAGCATGTCTGAGCAGAACTTACTATGGTAGATAGGGGCCTGAAAGCTGAAGAGCACAAGATCTCCACTATTCAGAGTGCATAGTTAATATATGTCCCTGTCACTCTGTCTGGCAGCCACATTCACATTGATTGTGGTGAAATAGTTAGATTGGCACTCTGCTACTCTTTTCTGTCTTTCCCCACTATCCCTCTCTTTTTTTAGGATGTGGGTTTTACTTCATGTTATTTTATTTTATTTTATTTTAAGTTTACTTTCTGTAATTTTACTTGGTTTCAGTACACCATTGTCTTTTAGAGCCATGGTGCCTTTAAGAAATGGCACACATGGTGGCCATATTGGATTAGGATATAGACCATGCTTTGGGACTCTCTGTTCTTCTGGTTGGATTCTGTGAGTGAAAGTGGGCTTATTATGCTTGTCTATCCTTGTAATTTATATCTGGGCACAATATTGGGAAGGATACTACAGCATGGCACTGGAGAGTCACTATGATATTTTAAAAAGGGTTAATAGGGGAAAACTAAATTAACCATAAAGTCTGGTTTTCCCTGTCTTTAGGGAATAGGAAGGGGAGGTTCCACTCTGACCCTCTTTCTCTTTGCCTACAACATGTGGTTGGTTTCTCCCTCCTTGCTTACTACTTTAACTCTTTCAGGCAGATAAGTACTTTTATCTTTATTTCCCTGTCCTTTATGCTGTTTTAAGGGGTCTCCTAGCTATGTGCGAACACAAGGGAGGCAGAAGCAAGACCAAGGCTTCAAGGCTAAAGATCTGTTCATCTGGCCAGTCTTCCAAGAAGTCCTCAGTATCTCTTCCATTTATGGACAAGCAGTTGTTTGGCTAAGAGCTGGAGAAGGTTATTAATTATGACATTGATGGTAAGATTGCTTCATTGCCTCAGGATTCTCCTAAGTATTCCTTCTTTCCATGAAAAATGTGTGTTTTTCGTTACGCCACCCAATTCCAAGAAATCTTCTATGGTTCTATCCCAGGTACTTAATTTTCTTGGTATCAGATTTGACGTTTTTTGGGCAGGGTCTTTCTACTAGAAGACAATATTCTATTGTTGTCTCACCAAGTATCTAAGACCCTACTTCTCCCATCTGCAATGGTGTGGGAGTACATGTTAATGCTGTCCCTTTTGCTCAATTCCATACTCGGGATCTGTAGCTGGAGATTCTCGGAATTGGTCCAGGCATCAGTGTCATCTTTCCCATGTCATGAATCTATCTGACTGGAAAAAAGTGTTTCTTCACTGGTGGCAACAGAGGTCCCATCTGCTGTTAGGAATGCCACTAGTCATTCCGAATTGGGTGATTGTCACAATGAATGCCAGCCTGACAGGCTAGGGTGCCACATTGGTACCTCAGATGGCACAGGATCTTTGTCCTGGGCAGTGAGTCATCTATCCATCAGTGTACTGGAGCACAAGGTGAATAGTCTAGCTCCGTAGCACTGGTCGCTCCAGGGATCCCCTGCATGGATCCAGTCTGACAATTTGATGACAGTGGCCTAAATCAACCACCAGGGAATTATCAGAAGTGCAACTGCATGGTCCAAGATTTGGATGATCCTCACAAGGGTGGTGGCTCACATGCCTTCTCTCTCCCCCCCATTTATGTCCCTGGGTAGACAACTTTGTGGCAGACTTTCTCAGTTGTCAGTATCTGGATCCTGGAAATGGGAGCTCAACAAGATGTTATTTAACTCTGTAGTTTGTTTATGTGGTCCTCCTACAGTAGACCTAACGCAAGGTACCTCTGTTTTGTGTCAGTTTCCGAAACCCTATAGCTCTTGCAGTAGATACAATGGTCACCCAGTGGCATTTTCCTCTGATTCACAAAGTATTGAGGAAAGTCAGTATGCAGTGGGATCATGTCATTATGATTGCTGTATTCTGGCCTCATCAGGCCTGATTTTCAGATCTACTCAATCTACCCTTGGCAGAGCCATTTTGGCTCCCTCTCTTCCAGACCTCTTGACTCAGGGTCCACTGTCTCATCCAGCATTGTAAAAGATGGCTTTGATGGCTTCCTCATAAAGCCGGTATCATGAGGAAGAAGGTTTTTTCTGACTGTTACTGCTACTAAGCCAGTTTCTTCAAAGATGTACCATAGGGTATGGTCCTTGTTTTATTTAGGTTGAAAATAGACTTGCATCCATTAAGTTCAACTCTTTTTCTATTGTTGTTTACCGTCATTGATCCAAAAGAAGGCAAAAAAAACCCTTCACCACATATATGCACAAATTGTGCTTTCTTAGGCGGACTTTTAGAAGTCATGATTAGAAGGATACAAACAGTATGATGTTGTGGTTACTATATGAAGAGTCAGGCAGTATACACACCTTGTTCTAAATTCTATACTAAACAAAGAACAAACCTGCGCTCCTATCACGGGGCCTGTGATTGCTCTCTGAGAGCACTGTTGCTATTTGCAGGCGACATTGTACTACCAATTCCTGAGTGTTGTGCTTATGTGCATTTGGTATTCTTATAGGCCTGTGGTAATTGCCAGAGTAAGTCTCCAATTACCTAATCAGATAATAATTCTAGCGACTAGCGCTACTGAGCAGCTAGTCGCCAGATGAGCAATTTTGTGGTGCAATGTTATTATTGGGTGGTAGTTCCGCTTTAAGAAAAAAATAAATGTGAAATATCATTATATGTGTACTATTAGATGAAGTGAGTGAAAAGCAGCTAGAATGAGCAAAGGAGAATTGTAGAAATAAAAGCAAAAACAGAAAAAGCCCACAGCTCTAGCTCACCAAAATATATACATGTAGTGAATTAGATAAAAAGGATTAAATAACTGGCATCTAGATAGCAGCCAAGGAATGAGAGGGTTCTCTAGTACCCCCAAAAACATTGGTCCAAAGCCCAAAGTGCACATAAAAAACAAAGAACAAACCTGCGCACCTCCATACCAGTGTGCAAATGTGTGCCCTGACTTAGGCATATATAATAACCGTGTATATATGTGCCCTATAAAAAAATTTTGAGGGTTTAGTCCATAATTTGGCTAAAGAATGTAAGCTTGCCAACCACGCCAAGGTGCCTCAAGATCTGGCAAGTACCTACTCTAATGTACCTTTAAATCCCTATCTTAAATTAAAATGATAAGGTTGATAAAGCTGATAAATATGTTATAAGGAAATGCATACCCAGAAGTTAAGAACTTTAGTAAGCAATACTTGTGTGACACAGTCTATGCAATTAAAAACAAGAGGACAAAACTGTTTAAAAGGTGTAAGAGAGGACTTGCTTATATAAAACTTCATTGGCATGAAGGAAATGGATACTGGCAAAAGAGGATTGTGGGTCCTTCAATCCTATTTATAAGCCAGAGTTTATCACCCCCACAGGCCATATGAGGAATAGCAATTTCAAACAATATCACAAAGGTGTTTAAGCAAAAATCTGGCCAAAAAAAATAAAAAAATAAATGTGAAATATCAATATATGTGTACTATTAGATGAAGTGAGTGAAAAGCAGCTAGCGCTGTGGGCTTTTTTGTTTTTGCTTTTGTTTCTACAATTCTCCTTTGCTCATGCTAGCTTCTTTTCACTCACTTCATCTAATAGTACACATATAATGATATTTCACATTTATTTTTTCTTAAAGGTCCTTAAAGGCATGTTTTTTGGCACCATAGGGAACGCATAAGATTCCCAATGATTTAAATTGACTTTTAAACTCTTCAATGCTAAAGAAGTCTTCAGTACATTTCTCTGCTGGTTAAAAGCTCCATTTCCTGATCAGAATTTTAATTGTTCCCTATAGCGGTTTGTTTGCTCCAGAATGACTATACTTTTGCCTGTGCATACGTGTACAGCTGTGTTCTTAAACATGGTAATATATAATACACATGTACGTCTATAAACACCACTGTATACACATGTGCAATCAAAAGTGGTGTAATTTTTGGGCAAACCAACTACATTAATCCTTTGAGTACCAGTGGTTTATGCAACACTGCTTTTTAATGCGTTACATACCCCTCCAGCACGCCATGGGTTAAAGGGAACAAAGAAAAAAAATCCCATTGATTTAGCCCAATGCAATATGTCACCAAGGCATTGTAGAGCTATGTATTGGAGATTTCATTAGGATCCAATGAGATAAACTGATCTTTTAACCCATTAATTGCTAGTGGACAATGAATTGGATGTTCCTTCTGGCAATTAAAAGGGAGGAGAAATAAAAATCCTCAAAATTCCCATAGATTTAAATGATGCTTTTTTACCCCTTGAAAACTAGAGAGGTCTCAAATGCACTGCAAAGCATTTGAGACCTCTCTAGCATTCAAGGGGTTAAATCACAATTTAAATAATTTGAAATTGAATTTATGCCCTATAGTGCAGTTGAATTTGTTACACAATTGCTTATTACTATTATTAACTGGTATGAAGAAAGAATACTTTGTGTCCATCTCTCTCTCTTTCTCTCTCTTTAGAACAAGACACATATCTTGCAGTTACTATAATAAAGTTTGATAAGCCATGCTAGGTAGTTAAATGGGCAGGTGGTTGGGTTCCAGGAAATATATATTTTCCTGGAGAAAAAGGTGCAAAGTCCTTCCATTGATGATGGGTGCACAGATGCCAGGTCTGCCAATGCCACTTGAGGGGACCCCTGCTATCTGCCCCTTGTGCCTGCAGTCTGATGACCCTTTAGTGAGTGCAGCTCCAGCATGGAGCCCCCTGCACAGAGCATGTGCTGCTTTCCAACTCCCTTGACATCCTGCTCCAGCCCACTTAAAGTGGAACTGTCACTTTGCTACAAATATATAGTTATATTAGCCATATTTATAGTAGCCATTTTCTATATATGATGTTTATGATTATGACAATTAGTGCCAGAAGTTAACATTCCATACTTCTCTCCATCCGAGCTGACACTCCCTATCATCCAGCCATATCTCAAATACATGCAATGATAAATAAAACTAAATAAATCAAAATGGTTAACATACATATAGGTGAAACAAAGGGAAGACAATCATGTACTTGTTTAAATAAATTAATTAATGTGAACCCATCATATAGCATACATTATTATCAATTCACTTATTTCAAAATGAGGTTTTGTTGAATAATTTGGACAAAATATGTTGTAGCTTGCCTGGTAAGCCAAGGCACCCCATTTTAGGCAAATAGATAACATAAAAACAAAAAGGGGGGGGCTCCCAATAGTGTAGTACCTTTCAACTAGAAATCCATCCAAATATAACAAGTCATAGGTTATACTCACATTTAGCATAGGTTAGAGTCTTACCGCCAACCACACACGCTTATGGGGATCACAAACCTGTGCCCAATCAGATGTCCCAATTTTCCATAGGCTTTGAAAAAGCATCTGTGTGAGCAGCGAAACACGTTAGCAGGCCTAATATATATTCCAGTCTTTTAAATATATATATATTTTTAATACATTATATATTTATATATTACTTTGGAGCAGCAGAATTCATTTATACATGGAGATTTGGACACCTGAGGGGGGACAGTTTTGTGATCCCCATAAGCTTGTGTGGTTGGGGGTAAGACTCTATGCTATAGTAAATATGAGTATAACCTATGACATGTTATATCTGGATTAGTGATGAGCGAGCATGCTCGGCCGAAGCTCGGTTCGGCTCGAGCATCGCTCTGCTCGGCACATGGTGGTACTCGTACGAGTACCGCATGTGCTCGCCCGCCATGTTCGGGTCTCCTCCCCGCACGTTTCGCGGCTGCTGCGCAGCCAATAAACGTGCGGGAAGGCTCTGACATCAGTGTAATGCCAGCAGCCATGTTGGCTGCTGGCATTACACTGATTGGCTGGCCAGAACCCGTGATCGGGTGCTGTATAGCACCCGACGCGCGAGTTCGGCTCATTCTTAGCCAGGGAGAGATGCGCTTAGGCAGGGAAAGTCAGTGTAGGGAGAATAAAATTGTTGAAACTCTTTCAAGACCCAAAAGTCCTTTTTAGGACTGTTGTGTGTGGGGGCAGCATTTATATTTTGTTTGGGGGGGCACAATTTCCTTTTTTTTGTGGGGGGGATATATGTAAGGTGACATATAATACTAGATGCACAGGAAGTCAGTGTAGGGAGAATAAAATTGTTGAAACTCTTTCAAGACCCAAAAGTCCTTTTTAGGACTGTTGTGTGTGGGGGCAGCATTTAATTTTTTTGGGGGGTGGCAGAATTTCATTTTTTTGTGGGGTGACATTGTACTAGGTGCACAGGGACAAATATTTCACAGTGCAGTGACAAGCTGACATATTCTGTTAGGTGCACAGGGCCAATGATTTTACAACGCAGCGACAAAAAGGGCCATTTTAAACGTGTGCCTAGCCATAGATTATTGTCACATTCTATTTAGTGTGCAAATTCACAAATTAACGTCACATATTCCGTTCACTGTGCCTAGCCGCAGATTAGCGCCACATATTGTTTAGTGTGCCTAGCCGCAGATTAACGGCACATATTGTTTAGTGTGCCTAGCCGCAGATTAGCGTCACATATTGTTTAGTGTGCCTAGCCGCAGATTAGCGTCACATTCTGTTTAGTGTGCAAATTCACAAATTAACGTCACATATTCCGTTCACTGTGCCTAGCCGCAGATTAGCGTCACATTCTGTTTCGTGTGCCTAGCCGCAGATTAGCGTCACATTCTGTTTCGTGTGCCTAGCCGCAGATTAGCGTCACATATTGTTTAGTGTGCCTAGCCGCAGATTAACGTCACATATTGTTTAGTGTGCCTAGCCGCAGATTAGCGTCACATATTGTTTAGTGTGCCTAGCCGCAGATTAGCGTCACATTCTGTTTAGTGTGCAAATTCACAAATTAACGTCACATATTCCGTTCACTGTGCCTAGCCGCAGATTAGCGTCACATTCTGTTTCGTGTGCCTAGCCGCAGATTAGCGTCACATTCTGTTTCGTGTGCCTAGCCGCAGATTAGCGTCACATATTGTTTAGTGTGCCTAGCCGCAGATTAACGTCACATATTGTTTAGTGTGCCTAGCCGCAGATTAGTGTCACATATTGTTTAGTGTGCCTAGCCGCAGATTAGCGTCACATTCTGTTTCGTGTGCCTAGCCGCAGATTACCGGCATATATTCCGTTTAATATGAAGAAGGCGGGTAAAAAGGGACGGGGAAGTGGACGTGATCCTGATAGTTCAGGGCGCGGGTCAGGACGCGTAGAAACTGTGCCTGGTGCCAGAGCACAAGAAAGAAAGACATCCACCATACCTAGTTTCATGTCTCAGTTTACAGGGCGTCGCAGGACATCACTCTCGAGGTCAGACCACTGCGAACAGGTGGTCGGTTGGATTTCAGCTGATACTGCTTCCAGTCGGTTAAGCACCACCCTGTCTTCCACCAAGTCCACTCTCACTAGCCAAGAGTCTGGTCAACATAATCCTCACCCTGATCATCCTTCCTCCCACCATAGAGGGTCTGGCCAAAGAAGTGATCCCACACTGGGATATAGTGAGGAGCTCGTCTCATCACCAATCCTTGATTTAAACCTCTCTCCAAGCACGCTTGCAGAGGAACATGAGATCTTGTGCCCTGATTCACAACCTCTAGAGGGTACCCAATCACAAGAAGATGACAGAGGGGAACGGCATTTAAGGTCAAAGGAAGTGGATGATGATGATGAGACACAGTTGTCATCAAATCAACCACAATTACTGTCTCAAGACCTTGATGAGGAGGATGATACACAGTTGTCAATGACTGAGGATGTGGTGGGATCAAGAAATGAGGAGGATGATCAGAGTGAGGAAGTGGAGGAGGACTTGGTGGACGATGAGGTCACTGACCCCACCTGGGAAGGTGGAAAGCCGAGCGATGACAGCAGTCCTGAGGGTGAGCCATCTGCAGCACCGCAACAGGCTGGAAGAGGCAGTGGTGTGGCTAAAGAAAGAAGGCGGACCGCACCAAACCGGCCCGCAAATGTTCCACGGAGCACCCCCTTGCGTAAATCTCCCTTGCCAAGGGCTAGGTGTTCCGCGGTATGGCGTTTTTTTAAGGAAAGTGCGGACGACAAAAGAATTGTAGTTTGCAACCTGTGCCACACCAGAATGAGCCGAGGCATGAACACTAGCAACCTCACCACCACCAGCATGATCCGACACATGGCATCCAAGCACCGTAATAAGTGGGAGGAATGCCCGGATCGCCAATCTGTGTCTGCAGGCCACACCACTGCCTCCTCTTCCCCTGTTTTCGGTGCCGGCCAATCGCCTGTCGAAGGCGCAGGCCCGCATACCTCCCGCCCTGCACCTGTACCATCTGAAGCACCATCAGCGACCACATCCACTTCCCTGTCCCAGCGCAGCGTCCAAATGTCGTTACCCCAGGCATTTGAGCGCAAGCGAAAATACCCAGCCACCCACCCACAGGCCATAGCACTAACCTCACACCTTTCCAAATTACTGGCCATCGAAATGCTGCCATTTAGGCTTCTGGACACTGAGTCCTTCCGCAGCCTGATGGCAGCAGCTGTCCCTCGGTACGCAGTCCCCAGCCGCCACTACTTTTCCCGGTGTGCCGTCCCCGCCTTACACCACCATGTGTCCCTTAACATCACCCGTGCCCTGACCAACGCAGTTACTGGGAAGGTCCACTTAACGACTGACACATGGACAAGTGCTTGTGGCCAGGGACGCTACATTTCCCTGACGGCACACTGGGTGAATGTCGTGGAGGCTTGGAGCGACTCGGACCCTGGGATGGCACAGGTGCTACCCACGCCGAGGATTGCGGGCCCTACCTCCATCAGGGTTTCCACCAGCACCTACGTTATTGGCTCCTCCTCCTCCTCCTCCGTTTCCACCTCCGAATTCTCTGCGCGCAGCGCCACTCACCCATCAGCCGGTAGCTGGAAGCAGTGTAGCACTGCAGTGGGGAAACGTCAACAGGCCGTGCTGAAGCTGATCTGCCTTGGGGACAAACAGCACACGGCCTCAGAGCTGTTGCAGGGGATTAGTCACCAGACCGAGCAGTGGCTCTCGCCACTCAACCTGCAACCAGGCATGGTTGTGTGTGATAATGGGCGTAACTTGGTGGAGGCTTTGGAGCTCGGCAAGCTCACACACGTACCATGCCTAGCGCATGTATTTAATTTAGTGGTTCAGCGATTTCTAAAAACCTACCCCAATTTGCATGATCTCTTGACGAAGGTGCGCCGCGTGTGTGCACATTTCCGTAAGTCATCTACAGCTTCAGCCGGCCTGTTGACGCTGCAGCAGCGCTTACAATTGCCAGCTCACCGGCTGCTGTGTGATGTGAGCACGCGCTGGAACTCCACCTTCCACATGTTGGCCCGGCTTTGTGAGCAGCAGAGGACAGTAGTGGAGTACCAGCTGTTACACGGTCGTCGCCTCTCCGTTCAACTTCCTCTAATCAGAAGTGAGGAGTGGGAATGGATGTCAGACCTCTGTGAGGTTTTACGCAATTTTGAGGAATCGACACAGATGGTGAGCGGCGATAACGCTATTATCAGTGTAACCATCCCACTTCTGTGTCTACTGAAACGCTCGCTGCTCACAATTAAAACCGACGCTTTGCATGTGGAAGAGGTGGAAATGGGGGAGGAAGAGCTTACACAAGGTGATAGCCAGAGCACCCTCACTTCGTCTTCTCAGCGACAATTGGAGGAGGCAGAGGAGGAGGGTAGCCATGGAACTTTATTTCCATCTCTTCAGCGTGGGTGGGCAGAAGAGGAGGAAGAGGATGAGGAGATTGAGAGTCATCCTCCTGGTGAGGACAGCGAAATCTTGCCTGTTGGTACTCTGGCACACATGGCTGACTTTATGTTAGGCTGCCTTTCCCGTGACCCACGCGTTATACGCATTTTAGACAACACGGATTACTGGGTGTTCACCCTTCTGGACCCCCGCTACAAAGAGAATTTCTCATCTCTCATTCCTCCGGTGGAGAGGACAAGCAAAATGGTGCAATACCAGAAGGTTCTTGTCGAAAAATTGCTCCAAAATTTTCCATCTGACAACGCTGGCGGCAGAGTACGTGCTACCTTGGCCAACCGAGAAGGGGAGAAAAGGGGAGCACACAGCAGTTCCGACAAAGGCAGGGCAACACTCTCCAAGGCGTGGGACACCTTCATGACACCCCGCCAGCACCCTCACCCTGATGCGCGGCCTAGTGTCACAAGGAGGGAAAAGTTTTGGAAGATGGTGAAGGAGTACGTAGCAGACCGTGTCAGCGTTCTCACTGATCCCTCTGTGCCTTACAACTACTGGGTGTCCAAGCTGGACACGTGGTATGAACTGGCACTCTACGCCTTGGAGGTGCTGGCCTGCCCTGCCACCAGCGTTCTGTCTGAGCGGGTATTTAGTGCTGCTGGTGGCATCCTAACAGATAAGCGTATCCGCCTTTCCACCGAAAATGCTGATAGGTTGACACTTATAAAAATGAACAAGGCCTGGATTTCCCCTGACTTCTCCACTCCACTGGAGGAAAGCCCCGGGTGAACATAAAGTCACTTTAGATATGTTATTTACAATGATGGGAATACTCTGTATTCCCATTCACCCCTTCCACCCAAAAAACGGGTATATGGTTGACTCTTAATCTTCTCATCCTCCTCCTCCTCTTCCATATGCCCTGTGATATAATTTTTATATAGGGCCAGTTCACCAGCGGGCCCTGTGATATAATTTTTATATAGGGCCAGCTCACCAGCGGGCCCTGTTTGACAATTTTTGTATAGGTCAGCTCACCAGCGGGCCTTCTCATATAATGTTTTATTGGGTCAGCTCTCTAGCGGGCCCTCTCATATAATGTTTTATAGCGTCAGCTCACTAGCGGGCCTTCGCATATAATGTTTAGGATGGTCAGCTCCGCAGCAGACCCTCACCCATAATGTTTTAGATGGTCGGCTCAGCAGCAGACCCTCATTCCTAATGTTTTAGATGGTCAGCTTAGCGGCATGCCCTCGCCCCTAATGTTTTAGAGGGTCACCAGCAGGCCATTAATCCTAATTTTTCAAGGGTGTGTATGATGCCCTCCTTTATGTGTAATAAAGGGTGTATTGGAGTGACATTTCAGTCTAATTTTTGGCAGCCCTTTCACTTAGTGCATAGGCTTTATGAGTGTTGGACCACTACCTGAACTATTGTACCACAATGTGAATGAGGCCCTCCATTTTGTGATATACAGGTTGTATCGGAGTGCCTCAGGTCCTCCCATTGAATTAAATAGGGCTGGGGTGTTCGACAGAGCAGAAGGTAGTTCTTGGCTTCATCCACTAAGTCACTTCGTCACTTTTACTCAATGGATCAGACCCCACTGTTCCGACTATAAATTTTGGACTTAACAAGGGCAAACGGACATGTTGTAAAACCTGTGGTAGCTGCGGCCTCCGTTCCTGAATGCTGTACCTTACCCGGGCCATAACCACGTTGAACACCTGCTTTACGCTGCGCACGTTTCCCTCTTAATCATGGCCCCAGTTCCGAAAAATCGATGAAATTTTTTGCAGAATTTGCAGATGATATACAAGTAAATATACAGCAAATACTGTTTGGTAACAATTTTTCGCCTAAAATCGTTTTTATCTTCCTTTTTGTGTGTTTTACGGTCAGTCTGTAAAAATGGCGTACTACGGGCAAAACATCGTTCCCAGCAGCGACGCTGGAGTCCAAGATGCATCCAGACATCCTCCCTATGCTGTCCCTGAACCATTTCTGTGGTGTTTCCATCATTTTCTGACCTTTTCCTATGAACCAGGCACCCTCCCCTCATCAGAGCAGGGGGTGCCTGGTGTAATGCTCGAGTCCTCCCATTGACTTCAATGGGGCTCGGGTGCTCGGCCGAGCACTCGAGCCTCCGGGGGCGCTCGGCCAGAGCACCCGAACACCCGAGCATCGGGGTGCTCGATCATCACTAATCTGGATATCTAGTTGAAACATACTGCATTATTGGGCTCACCCTTCCTTTTTTGTTCATTTATTATCTGTACTAGTTGAAGAGCCCGTTACACGGGCCAAAGTGCCACTGCCAGCTGGTCGCAGGGCAGTCATGCACAGTAGAGACTGCCCATGCCACGGCTGATGCAGTGCCAGCTGGTTGCAGTGCAGTCATGCTCAGTAGAGAGTGCCCTCACCACGGCTGATACAGAGCTGGACGCTCCTTCGGAGTGCCCAGTTCTGTATCAGCCATGTAACGGGCAGTCTCTACTGCGCATGACTGTGTCGTTACAAACTTTGTAGCAAATTATTAAATAGGATGCTTGTGGTGTGGAGGAGCAGCCCTAGAAGTGAAGTTCAGTTGTCATAGAGTAAGTGCTGTTGCTGTGGGTTATATACCGTAAAATCTCAGGTATAATACGCACCTGTGTATAATACGCAGGTGCATATTTTACCCAAGATTTTAGGGGAAAACAAGAGTGCCTATGTATAATATGCTGTCACGGTTTTTGATGAACACTCAGACCAGACTAGTAAGGTTAAAATAACTTTATTAAAATAAAGTACAGACAGCAATAATGTAAAGACACACAAGCCCAAAAGGACAGTACAGGTACAGTACAATACATAATGGTAAAGAACGCACACTCTGAGGAGATGTAATGAGAGTAGCCAGTCCCCTAGCGGGCTAGGGAGAAGAGGAGGCAGCGACTGGCTGATGATGGTACTGAGATTTAGAACCCAAAAATCGGAGGTCCACGACTTAGTCTACTGGCAGCAAGGACCCTAGATAACTAGGGATATAAGGAGGCAATGCAGCACAGGCAATGGCAACAGGGACCCTAGAACGCTAGGAGTCCAAAGGAAGACAACTGGCACACAGACCCAGGAACGCTAGGGTTACACGGGACCCGGTAGACGACAAGGCAGCTCAGACCCTAGGACACTAGGGCCACCAAAGGACCAAGGAAACCGCTACTGGCAACAGAGAACCTAGAACGCTAGGGGTGGATCGAGGCAACGTATCACGGAAGGCAACAGGTGTCCCAGCACCAAGATGGTATATCACACAACAGCTGGCTCTTGAGCCTTGCGGCTTCTGCAGATGGCAAGACGAGATATTGAACCTGCCTAGAGGATCTAGGTACAGAAAGGTTCCAGAGGTAATGCGCCCAGAGTAATATCTGCAACTCCCACAGGGAGTGAGCCCAGCTAGTGGAGAACAGAGTAAAGGACATGTACAGATAACAAGAGTAACACAATCCAAGCTGAGACAGCACGGAACCGGTACTTCGCATGTGCACATCACTAGGGGCGGTTAACCAGTATAAGCGACTTCAGCAGCAAGTGCTCAGCCTAAGGTCGGCAAAATAAGTTATAGCGCCAACCCAGCGCCACTGGGAACGCAGCCAGATCAGTCAGCAGCATAGCGGGTTCTTCAGTCAGATCAGTCAGCAGCGTAGCGGGTACTCAGCCAGGCCAGTCAGCAAAGGAGAGGGTTCTCAGCCAGATCAGTCAGCAACAGAGCGGGTACTCAGCCAGATCAGTCAGCAATGGAGCAGGTTCTCAGCTAGATCAGTCAGCAACGGAACGAGTTCTCAGCCAGATCAGTCAGCAATGGAGCTGGTTTTCAGCCAGAGCAGTCAGCAACGGAGCGGGCTCTCAGCCAGATCAGTCAGCAACAGAGCAGGTTCTCAGCCAGATCAGTCAGCAACAGGGAATCAGCAAATCAGGATGCGCAGGAACATCGTCAGGCAGGCCAGGTCATACACGAACAGAGCATAAATAGAAACTAACGTCAGGAACAGGTACACCACGAAAGGGCGCCCAAGCACTGTCATGACAAGGTATAAATAGGCTGGCCCTGGGTGGAGTCAATATCAAGGACAAATAAAAGTGAGGCAGTCAAAACCAGGAAGTGATAATGTCGCCACCTGCAGCCAGGAGCACGGGCACCATGATATATGCACCCTTGTTTTCCCCCTTACTAAAAAAAATGTACTGCTGGCAAATACCTTCCCTCCCTCCCCCAGCACATTCCGCTCTCCAAATAAGCTTAATTTCATCCCAGATAAGTCCCTCATCTTCCCTCCCTCTCCACAGCTCAATCGATCTGAAAATAAGCTTTACTACTATTCATCAGAAGTCCCCATGATCTCTGCGGACAGCATACTTGCATCTGCCACCCGCTTCTTGCAGTGGGCTGTCAGGACCTTCTGCCTCCAGCCAATGGTAATGCCTGACCTCACAGCCTATTGCAGGAAGCGGGTGGCAGATGCAAGTGTGTCACCCGCAGAGATCATGGGGACTTTTGATGAATAATAGTAAGGCTTATTTTCAGATCGATTGAGCTGGGGAGCGGGAGGGAAGATGGGGGACTTATGTGGGATGAAATTAAGCTTTTTTGGAGAGCAGATTGTGCTGGAAGGAGGGAGGGAGGGTGCCTATGAACATCTGAACATGTATAGCTTGGAGGAGAGAAGAGAGAGAAAGGGGATTTGATTGAAACATTCAAATACATGAAGGGATTTAACAATGTTCAGGATGGAAGTATATTTCAAAGGAGTAAAAATGATAGGACAAGAGGCCATAGTCTAAAACTAGAGGGACACAGGTTTAGATGTAATGTAAGAAAGTTTTACTTCACTGAGAGGGTAGTAGATAAGTGAAATAGCCTACCAGAAGTGGCAGAAGTTAATACAGTGACAGAATTTAAGCATGCATGGGATAGGCATAAGGCTGTTCTTAACATAAGAAAAGACTAAGGACCAAAAAAGGTTTGAGATTTTTACTGTAGGAAAATGGGCAGACTAGATGGGCCAAATGGTTCTGATCTGCCGTCAAATTCGATGTTTCTATGTTTCAAAGAATGTAATCTCCAATCTTTACTAAATGGTCTAAACAATTGCCTATGGTGTAGATTAAATGTAATACCTAACTTAGACTCTGCAACTGATTATTTTCAATTAGACATACCAAAAACGTCCATGTTCATATTACACTAATCCTGCCCAAATGGGCAGTCCAGTTACACAATGATAGGCAACTTCTCTCTGCACGGAAACACCAGCTAACCCCAAATGTACATTTTAACTTTGTTGGGCCTCATCAGTGAGGTGCAGCTGGTTTCCCTAGGCACTGAGATATCCAAACTTTATCCTAAAGTAGGTGCTCAGATCCTGTCTAAGTTCCCTGGTAGGAAAACTTTTGTTCAACTGATCTTCATGCTAGTCATCAACTACAGATATATAGTACTAGCAATATTGGAACAGTGTTGCCCATGTGGTTAGTAAAACAATGATTGCTTTAATGAGTGACTTGTTGAATTTTCAGTACTTAGTTGTTTCAACTCCAAAAAGTTGTGCATATTATATTGCTTGTTGCTTCTGGCATTGTGCAAATAGCATATGGCATATAGCTTTTGGTGTTTCATGTTTGGCATTTCACATATAGAGTGTGGCATATGGAGTAGAGCGTTTGGCGTTTCGTTTGTAGGGTTTTCATATAGCATTTAGCATTTTGTGTTTAGCATTTTGCATATAATGTTCGGTATTTCATGTACAGTGTTTGGAGTATAGCTTTTGAAATTTCGTATATAACGTTTGGGGTTTCGTGAATACCATTTTGCATTTAGTGTATTGCATTGGATTAGTTAGGGACTCTCTAACATTAGCAGAGCTGCGCACTGTGACCAGTGTGGCACAGCCTACATAATTACTTACTCCCTGACCTTAAATTGTGTTTGTCTTATATGGTTTTGTATTTGGTGTATAGTGTTTCGTGTATGTGTTACGGTTCCCCAGGAATAAACAAGAGTCAGACTGTATAGTTAAAACACCTTTATTAGAATAATATGAAGAACTGATCAGGAAAGAGCAGAGGGTGACTAGAGAGGCTAGAGACTCTATCAGGAATAGGAATCTGCTTCCAAGTCAAACATACTGCAAGAGACTAGGCCTAAGCCAATGGTAGTCTCAGTAGCTCAGATAGTCACAGAATAGACCTGAACGGTCTCCCCTAAGGATGGCAACAGGGGAGACTACTGATTCACGTCTGCAGTCAGTAAGTAGGTCGTCTCCCAAAAGGATGGCAACAAGGGAGACTACTGACTCACACCTGCAGTCAACAAAGCTGGAGTCTGCCAGAGCCACAGGTCTGCACCAGATAGGATGTCCACTAGTCAGGATGCAACACAGAGAGGATAGTTGGACAGAGCCCCAGGTCAGCACCAGATTGTCAGAGAAGCCAGGGTCATACACAAAGTGGGTAGTCAGCCAGAGCCACAGGTCAGAACCAGATTGGATAGTCAGACAAGCTGGGTCATACATGGAGTGGGTAGTCAGCCAGAGCCACAGGTCTGCACCAGATTGGATGTCCAATAGATAAGGTAGCGCACAGGTAGAATAATCAGACAGAGCCACAGGTCAGCACCAGATTGGATGGTCAGACAAGCCAGGTTCATACATAGGAGAACAGGATACAAACTACTAGAACTGCACTGAACAACATTGTAAGGGTAACTGAGTCAGGATCCAGTTGCCTTAAAAACGCAGCTACGAAGTAGGTAGGTGGAGGCTTACATGACCAAACTGTATAAGACTGAGGCCTGCATCAGTACGCAGCCTTGCGCCCAAAAGTGACACATCGGAGCAGAGATGCGTCCACTACAGCCTTCAACCCTGCATCGTCCTAAGGAGCCATGCTGTCTAGGGAGAGGACACAGATGGCCACTGGAGGCACCAAGCGCGCCGAAGTGTCATTTTAGGACCCTGGTTCCCAGCGTCACCTGATGCGGCGGTGCTGGAATTAAGGTACCTGACAATAATACCCCCTCAAGGGCCCCTCCTCCGCTGCTCAAGTTGGGGTTTGCTAGGGAAACGGGCATGAAACTTGAGCACCAAGAGAGGAACATGAACATCACCTGAAGGTATCCAGGAGCGTTCCTCAGGACCATACCCCCTCCAGTGTATCAAGTATTGTAATCGCCCTCAGACCCACCTAGAGTCCAGAATGCTTTGCACCACATACTCCTCATGATCACCAACCTTGACAGGAGCTGGCTGAACCGTACTCGAGGTATAACTGTTACAAATCAGGGGTTTGAGCAAAGAAATGTGAAACACATTGTGAATGTGCATTGAAGCTGGAAGATCCAGAGCATACACCACAGGGTTAATTCTGTGCAGAACACGGAAAGGACCAATGAGTCGAGGAGCCAGTTTGTTACAGGGAACCTGGAGGTTAATGTTATGGGATGACAGCCAAACTCTCTTCCCCACCTGCAAATTAGGTGCCGGCAAACACCTACAGTCAGCCTATTTTTTTGCCGTTGCGCGGAAACACATAGGGTATGCTATACATGAACCCAAGAGCAATGGAGAGCCCTCAAATGCTCATCCAGAGACGGAATTTCTTGTGCCTCAAAAACCTCAGAGTGGACAGAGGGTTGAAACCCATAGTTGATCAAAAACAGAGAACTCTGTGAGGAAGAGTTCATAGCACAATTCCGAGGAAACGCAGCCCAAGGTAACAAGGTAGCCCAATTGTCGCGGTGGTCAGAAATATAGCAACGGAGAAATGGTTCTAAGGCTTGATTAGACCTTTCTGCTGCACAGTTAGACTGAGGGTGGTAAGCAGAGGAGAATGCCAGTTGAATCCCCATATGAGCACAAAAGCACCTCCAAAAACGGGACACGAACTGACTTCCTCTGTCAAATACAATAACCCTAGGTATGCCATTGTAACGGTTTGTTCAACACTCCGACACAGTGGTTTAGGATAAAACACAGTTTTATTGAAAACACAATAATCAAGTACACTTCACAGGCCTTGTTGTACCTCAGCAGAAACATACAGAGATAATACAGGTATATGATGCATATGCCTACACAGGCCCAGTATAATAGGAAGCAAGAGAGGTCTTTTACTGACACAGGTCAGGCAGGAAGGGTGAATACCCAGAGCAGCAGTACAGCATGAGTTAAAGTCCCAATAGGTGTAATCAGTCTCTGTGTAGAGAAGTCTGTGGTGAGTTCTGTTAGTAACGCTCAGTATGATGGAATAGCACTGAGTAGGAGACTGCAGTGCAAGAATGGAGACTAGAGCACTTGTAATCTGCTAGAGCAGAGCTGAGACTAAAACCCACTGCTGTGCTAGTAAGGGAGGCAACAATGATACTCTGCAAGAGCTGAACGGGAGTACAGCCAATGACATACTGCCGTAGCAGTAACGGAGGTGACAATGATACTCTGCAGGAGCTTAACGGATGGTTAGGCCTATGACACACTGCCATAGCAGTAACGGAGGCAACACAGAGTTCTGCAAGAGTAACGGATGGCTCAACCAATGGCACACTGCCGCAGCAGTAACGGAGGCAACACAGAAGCTCTGCAAGAGTTAACGGAAGGCCCAGCCAATGGCACACTGCCGTAGCAGTAACGGAGGCAACATGGAGGCTCTGCAAGAGTAACGAAAGGCTCAGCCAATGGCACACTGCTGTAGTAGTAACGGAGGCAACACGAAGGCTCTGCAAGAGTAACGGAAGGCTCAGCCAATGGCACACTGCCGTAGCAGTAACAGAGGCAACATGGAGGGTCAGCAAGGGTAAACAGAGGACTCAGCCTATGACACACAGTAATGGAGGCAACACTGAATACTCTGCCAGGCAGGACTCAGGTACAGTGGAAGTCAGAATGTCGCCCAAGCGACACAGCGATGCAGGAAAAGGAAAGCCGGGTCAAATCTCGGAGCAGGAACGTCAAACAAGCCGGATAAGGTCACGGAGCAGGAACATCAGCCAGGCCGGGTCGAATCACGGAGCAGGAACGTCAGACAAGCCGGGTCAGGTCACGGAGCAGGAACGTCAGACAAGCCGGGTCAGGTCACGGAGCAGGAACGTCAGCCAGGCCGGGTCGAATCACGGAGCAGGAGACAAGAGGCAGAGTAGTCAAATGGGCCAAGTCGGTACACAGGAATTCAAGCAACTCAAGTAGGCACTGGTACTGGAACACCACGAAAGGGCACCGGATAGGTGCCAGAGCCCAGTATATAAAGTTTAAATAGTGTTATGGCTGCTGTGTTTTCTTCTTTTAGTTTTGTCTTTGACCAGTTGGTTTGATAAAGCGGTCTAGGCCGCGAAACGTTACTTTATTGTTTATGCAATTGGTCTTTTTAATACATATATTTTATATATATTTTTATTTATTAAAATTACAATTTGGAAGTTCTTCAGCAGCCGTCACTTTTTTATTGGATTTCCCTAACTGAATATTGATTCAGGAACATTTGGAGGTACCTGAGTGGGGACAGGTTGATATTCCCCAAAAGCGATTTCAGCTGATTTTGATTTAATTCAATTATCAGCCAACAGTTTTGTAAGTATATTTTCACTTAACATTTCACATCAGAGTGGTATTATACGATTACAGGCACTATTGGGCGCCCTCTTTTTCTTTCTTTTTTTGTCCCAGTATATAAAGGCCATACTGGGCGGGCCAAACATAGCTCAACCAATAGGAACGCATCACAACAGAGACTGATAGAGAGCAGCACAGAGAGCACTGGCACCGTGATAGCCATGGAGCCGAAAGACTTCTTTAGCGAACACCACCGCCGATTCCTGCGTGGATGGCAAGTCCTTGAGTGGTACGAAGTAAGCCATTTTAGAAAATTTTTCTACGATCATCAGGCTGAACGTGAAGACCATGGACATTCCCCATTGGCCACAGGTTGGAGGAGACTGACAGGCAAATGTCGAGGCGACTTATTTTGAGCACAAGCAGTGCAAGCTGTGGTCAAATCTGAGACTTGCCCTCCAGAATAGTCTAGATAAGGACCAAATCAATTGGTCACGCCCAATGTGACCTGCTATCTTAGAAGCATGGTATGTCTTCAAAAGTTTAATGCACAACTGAGAGGGAACAAAGCACCTCCCGTAAGATTTCTCCACTGGAGCATATGGCTGAGGGCCAATATTTCCTCTCCCAGAGGAAAGGTAATACATGTTCGTATGGTGGCCAGAATCAGATCAGCCAGAATAATAGGTGTAGGAGGAATCTCCTCTTTGGATAGACTGTAAAACTGGCGCAATAGGGCATCCTCCTTAACATTATTAGAGCCCCAGAGGTAGGAAACCAAAAAATTTAACCTGGAAAGGAACAATGCCCATCTGGCTTAATGGGACGGCAAGCATTTAGCCTCAGACAAGTACGTGAGGTTCTTGTGATCCGTTAGAATCAAGATTGGAGCGCTAGTACCTTCCAGTAAATGCCGCCATGCTTTCAGGGCCAGGATGATGGCCAGTAACTCTCTGTCCCCAATCTGATATACCATCTCAGCTTTGGACTGTTTCCTAGAGAAATAGCCGCATGGCTGTAAGGCCTCCCCAGGAGCTGAGCGATGCGAAAGGAGGGCACCTACTCCTGTCTCAGACGGTTCAACCTCCAGGGTAAAGGGCAGGGCGGGATTCGGGTGCACCAAAATGGAGCTGCTGCGAACGCTGCCTTGAGGTTTTCAAAGGTGAGTAATGCACTAGGAGACCATTCCAAGGCCTTTACACCTTTACATGTCATATCAGTGAGTGGTTTGACAATTGTTGAAACATTTTTAATGAACTTCTGGTAGTAATTAGCGAACCCCAAAAGCAACACTGCAACACTGCAGACAATTTCTGGAGGTCCATGGCCAACCCAGATTCAGAAATAATGTACCCCAGAAAGGTTACTTGAGGTTTGTGAAATTCGCATTTCTTCAATTTGCAATACAAGTTGTTGTTTCTTAGCAGTTGTAATACATAGGACACATCCGAACGATGAATCTCCAACATAGGAGAATGAATAAGGATGTCATCCAAATAAACCACCACTCAGCTTTGCTATAGTTCTCTCAACACATCATTTATAAATTCTAGAAGACAGCAGGAGCATTGCAGAGACCAAAGGGCATAATTAAGTACTCATAATGCCTGCTCCGGGTGTTAATTGTTGCCCTCCTTCATTCTGACAAGGTTGTATGCCGTCCTTAAATCGAGTTTAGTGAATATATTGGACCACTTTAAACAGTCAAATAATTCAGTAATCAGGGGTATCGGATAAGCGTTCTTGACCGCCAACTTGTTTAATCCATGGAAGTCGATGCATGGACGTAACTCTCCGTCTTTCTTTTTTACAAAAAAATACAGTTCCAGCATGGGATGTGGATTTTCGAATAATACCCCTAGCCAGGACATCTGAGACGTACTCCTCCATGGCCCTGTTCTCCTCCACACACAGAGGGTATATATGGGCCCCTAGGAGGGGTCGTACCAGGCAGTAGCTCCACCGAGCAATCATATGGCCGATGAGGAGGTAATGCCCCGGCCTAGGCTTTGTTAAAAACATCAAAGAAACTCAAATAAGCCTCAGGTAGGCCAGAGAAATTGGCACATGCCAGTCTGACCAGGAGCGAGAGACAAGATTTGTCAACCTGCGGGGCCCAAGACAATATCTCACAAGTATGCCAATCAATCCTAGGGTTATGTGCCTGCAACCAAGGGAACCCCAGGATGATGGCATAATGAGGGGAGTTGATCAACTGAAATTTCAGGGTTTCTTTATGGAGGGCCCCCACCCTCGGGGTAAGCAGAGAGGTTTCATGCATGATGTGATGGTAGAAGGGGTCTACCATCAATAGCTTCAACGACCAAGGGAGAGGAGCGTAACGGAATCAAATTCTTGGCCACGTACTCTGCATCCATAAAGTAGCCAGCAGCACCCAAGTCCAACAGTGCTGGAACTGAGACAAACTCATTGGCCCAAGTAAGGACCACTTCAAGAATGCGTTTATCCTGAGTAATTTCTGGGGACTGAGAGATACCACCTAAGATCTGTCCCTGACAGGATCTTAGGTGCAGGCGTTTCCCGGACGTACCAGGCAGGACCGCAATATGTGTCCAGGTCTCCCACAGTACAGACACAGTCCCTCCCTCCTCCTGAAGGCCTTCTCCTCCACAGAATGCTGGGTAACCCCAACCTGCATCAGTTCGCAACCCCCAGAGTCAGGACCAGGAGGCGAGGGAGGACTGGGTGGGCTTGTTAAGTGAGATGCCATTCTGGAAGGATGCCTCCGCAGGCACTCCTTAAATGAGGGTCTCTCCCGGACCCGAGTGTCGATTAGGATGATAAATTATATAGTTCATCCAAATCCTTGGGTATTTCACGGGAAGCAATTTCATCCTTCACATAGTCACCAAGCCCTTGGGAAAAGGCGGCTACCTGAGCCTCATTGTTCCAACTGACCTCGGCTGCCAGGGTACGGAATTCAGTAGCATACTCCGCCACAGTACGGTTACCCTGGTGGATGGTCATAAGGTGTTTAGAGGCATGACCTGGCACCTCAAAAACCTGTTTAAATGAGGCCACAAATTCATTAAAATTATAGATTATGGGTTTGTCCTTCTCCCATAAAGGATTTGCCCATGCCAATGCCCTGACAGAAAGGAGCAAAACTATAAGACCAACCCTTCTGCACTTGCTAGGGAAGGCCTGCGGAATCATCCCAAGGTATACGCACAGTTGGTTCAAGAATCCGCAACAAAGCTCAGGTTCCCCACTATAACGCTGTGGGAGTGGAGCAGATCCCGACAACCCTCTGACCAATCCTGCATCAGAGATGGTAGAAACCGCCGGCGCCAGGAAAGGAGCGAGGGTCGCCACTGGTTGTGGGTTAGCGAGTTCCAAGTGAGTAGTATGGCTAAGCAAGGTTTGCAAGGCCAAAGATAAATGATCAATGCGTTGATCTTGAACCTGCATCCTGTCCAATATGTTCTGAAAAGGTGGCTCACTATTACCGTCTGTAGTCATGACCCTTACGTACTGTCATGGTTCCCCACGAATAAAAAAGAGTCAGACGGTATAGTTAAAACACCTTTATTAAAATAATATGAAGAACTGATCAGGAAGTAGCAGAGGGTGACTAGAGAGGCTAGACACTCTATCAGGAATAGGAGGCTGCTTCCAAGTCAACCACACTGCAAGAGACTAGGCTGAAGCCAATGGTAGTCTCAGTAGCTCAGATAGTCACAGAAAAGACCCGAACGGTCTCACCTAAGGATGGCAACAGGGGAGACTACTGACTCACGCCTGCAGTCAGTAAGGAGAAGGCCATCTCCCAAAAGGATGGCAACAAGGGAGACTACTGACACGCCTGCAGTCAGCAAAGCTGGAGTCCGCCAGAGCCACAAGTCTGCACCAGATAGGATGTCCACTAGTCAGGATGCAACACAGAGTAGATAGCTGGACAGAGCCCCAGGTCAGCACCAGACTGGATAGTCAGACAAGCCAGGGCCATACACGGAGCGGGTAGTCAGCCAGAGCCACAGGTCAGAATCAGATTGGATAGTCAGAAAACCCAGGGTCATACACGGAGCAGGTAGTCAGCCAGAGCCACAGGTCTGCACCAGAGTGGATGTCCAATAGATAAGGTAGCGCACAAGTAGAATAGTCAGACAGAGCCACAGGTCAGCACCAGATTGGATGGTCAGACAAGCCGGGGTCATACACTGGATACAACTATTAGAACTGCACTGAAAGTTTTGCTTGTAGCGTTTGTCTTTTCTTGCATAGTTTTTGATGTATAACTTTTGGAGTTTCGTGTATAGTGTAAAGATTTTTGTGTATTGCTTTTGGCTTATTGTGTTTTACGTATTGTGTTTTTCGTACAGCGCTTTGAGTTTGGTTTATTGTTTTTGGCTTATAGCTTTTGGTGTATTGTACATAGCATATTGTGTATAGTGTATTGTGTATAGTGTTCTTTTTGTGTATTGCTTTTGGTGTACAGAATTTGGCATTTTGTGTATGGCTTTTGGCTTTTTATGTATAGCTTTTTGTGTATAGCGTTTGGCAACTGGGGTGTAGTGTTTGGCATCTGGCGTATAGCATTTTTCATCTGGAGTTTTTTTATGGTATATGGTGTTTCAGCATTTTGCATTTAGAGTATATCATTTGGTGTATAGCGTTTTGCTTTTGGTGTAGAGTGGCGTTTAACATGTAGCTTTTGGTGTTTCGTGCACAGTGTTGTGTGTATAGCGTTTTGCATATTATGTATATATCGTTTTGCATATTGTGTACAGTGTTTTGCTTATAGCATTTCGAGTTTCTTGTATATCTTTTGGAGTATTTGGCTTTTTGGTGTATAGTGTTTGGTGTATATAGTCTGGCGTATTGCTTCTGGCATATTGCATTTTGCATACATCGTTTTGAATATTTCATTTGGTGTATAACGTTTGGTATATTATGTATGGCGTATTGTGTTTAAGGTAATATGGCGAAGGGGAGGGAGCATGTAGCGAGAGGAGGTGTGTAGTGCGGCTACTCTCCCCTGCCCCACACATGTGAAAATATGCATAACTCCTCCCCGGATGTGTTTGGCTTTGGACAAAGCTTATCAGTCACATGAAGCTTCCTCTTTTTTCACACACACACACACACACACACACATATATATATATATATATATATATATATATATATATATATATATATATATATATACATACACACAGCGAGGGAAAAAATTATTTGATAACAACAAAAAAATCCAGAAAAACGCATTTCAAAAAAGTTACAAATTGATTTGCATTTTACTGAGTGAAATAAGTATTTGACCCCTTTGCAAAACATGACTTAGTACTTGGTGGCAAAACCCTTGTTGGCAATCACAGAGGTCAGAAGTTTCTTCTAGTTGGCCACCAGGTTTGCATACATCTCAGGAGGGATTTTGTCCCATTCCTCTTTGCAGGTCCTCTCTATGTCATTAAGGTTTTGAGGCTGACATTTGGCAACTCGAACCTTCAGCTCCCTCCAAAAATTTTCTATGGGATTAAGGTCTGGAGGCTGGCTAGGCCACTTCAGGACCTTAATGTGCTTCTTCTTGAGCCACTCCTTTGTTGCCTTGGCCGTGTGTTTGGGGTCATTGTCATGCTGGAATACCCATCCACGACCCATTTTCAATTACCTGGCTGAGGAAGGAGTTTCTCACCCAAGATTTGACGGTACATGGCCCCGTCCATCGTCCCTTTGATGCGGTGAAGTTGTCCTGTCCCCTTAGCAGAAAAACACCTCCAAAGCATAATGTTTCCAACTCCATGTTTGACGGTGGGGATTGTGTTCTTGGGGTCATAGGCAGCATTCCTCCTCCTCCAAACATAGCGAGTTGAGTTGATGCCAAAGAGCTCGATTTTGGTCTCATCTGACCACAGCACTTTCACCAAGTTCTCCTCTGAATCATTCAGACATTCATTGGCAAACTTCAGATGGGCCTGTACATGCACTTTCTTGAGCAGAGGGACCTTGCGGGTGCTGCAGGATTTCAGTCCTTCACGGCGTAGTGTGTTACCAATTGTTTTCTTGGTGACTATGGTCCCAGCTGCCTTGAGATCATTGACAAGATCCTCCTGTGCAGTTCTGGGCTGATTCCTCACCGTTCTCATGATCATTGAAACTCCACAAGGTGAGATCTTGCAACGAGCCCCAGACCGAGGGAGATTGACAGTTATTTTGTGTTTCTTCCATTTGCGAATAATCACACCAACTGTTGTCACCTTCTCACAAAGCTACTTGGCGATGCTCTTGTATCCCATTCCAGCCTTGTGTAGGTCTACAATCCTGTCCCTGACATCCGTGGACAGCTCTTTGGTCTTGGCCATGGTCGAGAGTTTGGAATCTGAATGATTGATTGCTTCTGTGGACAGGTGTCTTTTATACAGGTAACAAGTTGAGATTAGAAGCATTCCCTTTAAGAGAGTGCTCCTAATCTCAGTTTATTACCTGTATAAAAAACACCTGGGAGCCAGAAATCTTGCTGATTGATAGGGGGTCAAATATTTATTCACTCAGTAAAATGCAAATCAATTTATAACTTTTTTGAAATACATTTTTCTTGATGTTTTTGTTGTTATTCTGTCTCTCACTGTTCAAATAAACCTACCATTAAAATTATGGACTGATCATTTCCTTGTCAGTGGGCAAACATACAAAATCAGCAGGGGATCAAATAATTTTTCCTGTGCTGTATATCCTATATAATAATTTGCTAAATTGTGTGTAACGCCACAACATGCTGCGCGTGCGGCAGTCATGCACAGTAGAGACTGACCGCGCCGCGGCTGATACGGAGCTGGGCGCTCCGAAGGAGTGTCCGTCTCTGTATCACCTGTGGCGCGGGCAGTCTCTACTGCTCGTGACTGCCCCGCGACCGGGTGGCAGTGGCACTGTGGCCCGTGTAACAGGCTGTTCAACTAGTATATATATAATATGCTTCTTCACCGCAAATCCATTGCTGCAAATTTAACACTGTATAATTCATTATGCTGCTTTATTCTCTACTATATTTAGACTGATCTTCTTTGTGATATGTTTAAAGAACTACATTGGCTAACACTCAAATCTAGACATACCCAGCACCTTTTTTGGGTAGTTTATAACCACTTCTCGGGGAAAATTACCTGAGTACTATGCTTGCTCCAGCTCTTCATACTTCATATAACCTCCCTTCCACTGCCAGCAACTTTCTGAACTTACAGTGGCACTGTTGCTACACCATCCTATGGAGATTTATGGTCCCGGGACCAGAGCTGTCCATAGGATCGTATAGCAACAGCGCCACTGTACAATTTCAGGCCACTGTGATATTGCACCTAAAAAATTCAACTTTGAAAATTAATAACTTTTGAATGAAACACCTTTCAGCAGTGGGAGTACTCTTGTTTTACTCAGGGGGATAAACCCTATAACATATTTTTTTACATTTTAAGTATTACTATCCCTTTAAGGACTGCATGCCGTTCGGGGAGTCTGGAATTGGATGCGCAAAAAAAAAAAAAAAAAAATGGTCCATGGTCTTTAAGTGACTGCAACATGCGTGCGCGACTGGTCCTTAAAGGGTTAAAAACACATGTAAATGTATATAAGGTTAATTTGTTATTTTTAATATAAATTTTTATGTTTATAATTGTGTATAAATGTGTAATGTTGTATTGTAAATGCTCTCCAGGACAATCTTCAATATGAGAGAAATGTCAATGTATTCATCCATGTGAAATAAATAAAACCCACACATCCCAGAAATATAATGCAGCTCAAGGTAAAAATGTAAGAACAAATTTATTGTCATTGGGCAATACCACTGCTCCGTGAATGAAAACTATTATGAAATTCCTTTGGGAATTTCTAGATACCTTTATATTGTTACAGGTATTTTCAAAGTATTTTTAGTTGAATGACTGTCAATGATAGGCTATTATTTGACAATATATCATTTAGTGTGACTATGCTTCCAGACATAGCATGTGATTTCTAAACATTTATTGTGTGTAGATACTTTCTGAATTGACTAGTCAAGCAAGGGACTAGATGTAGTCCTTAAACCACTAAATTCCTTCAGCCCCTTTGAACAGTTCATTTCTAGCCATAAAACATTAAAAGGCTGCAAGCTTTCCATTAGTAGGTCAGTCTTGTTCAGCTTCAAGCAAGACGTCAGAGGTAGATTTCTTGAGTCACATAAGCTGCTGGAGTGATTGAAAAATTGTATTGTTCAGTAGGAGCAAAGCATGTGTGGGTGTTGAACAAGGAAACAATGGAAAAAATATCCCAGAACACAATATCTAGTGTTTAACATTAACCATTTTTTGAACCAGAGGGGTGTTGTAAGCTCTTTGGGGCAGGGTCCTCTTCCCAATGTATGATTCCCTTTGCTGTACTTTTTCTCCTGTTAACAATAAGATGATTACATTTTAGCCTGATGCCCTTAACCCTGTGCTGTATTTTTGTATTATACTATTATTATTTCTGTAAAGCACTGTGTGCATGTATGGCGCTATATAAATAAAGATACACACATACTGTACATTGCTTTACAGTGTGCTGGGCACCCCTCTGGTCCTTAAAGACTTAGAATGACAGTTTATAAAAATACATAGAAATGAGAAAAGCAAGTAGATGTAGTCTGTGGGGCTGATGTGCTGACAGAGCAATTCTGGAGCAACCAACTGCACCATGGGGCACAAAAATGGTTTAAATGGGGTTTTTAACCTACTAGAAAGTCTACAGTGAAATACAAACCAATGGGGGAGATTCACTAAGATTCACTAAGCGGTGATAAAGAGGTGGTGAAGTGGAGATAACTTCTCCAGTTTATCACTTCTCTAGTTCCTATGTTTTTCTGTAGAGCCTATGCACTAAAAAGTTGAAGAAATCTTAGTGCATAAGCTCCATAGAATAACAGTGAATCTACCCCAATGTGTTGTTGACCTTATCTCTTGTGGGCTAGAGAAGTATTAAAGTACTAGTTTTAAAGCCCGTGGACAAGGGCCAATGCTGGCGGCGCTGCAGTCATGCGCAGTACTGACTGCCCACGCCGCAACTGATATGGGGCGCTGTGCACAGAGAGGACCACAAGTTGAATTTGGAGCGCCCTGCTTCGTATCAGCCATGGCGTGGGTACTGCGCATGACTGCAGCATGCACAGCCATCTCTACTGCGCATGACTGCTTCTGACAAACATCCTTAGCGAATTATAATATAGGATTGTGTGTCTCTCGAGGGAGTTTCTTTAGCAGGTACGTGGCTAAGAGTAAATAGTGTTACAGTATATTGCTCTTTGAGACCTCTTCAACCTTTAGTGAATCAAAGCCCAGGTAATGCATTAAGACTAGAGGAAGGGTGTTTGTGACTAAAACAAATCCAACATTTATTACAGAAAGGGCAGTAAAGTTATGGAATTCATTGCCTCGAGATGCTGTCTTTGAAGATACTGTAGTGACTTTAAAAAAGTAGTGGATACATGTCTAGCTCAGAACAATATTCAGAATTATGACAGTTGGTTTCAAAACTTATAAGATGATGATCCAGAGAAATATATGATTGCCTTTTGGAGTCAGAAATATATTTTTTTTTAACACTTGGTCTTAACTGGAAAGGACTTCAATAGGTTTTTTTGTTTTGCTTATTTTTGCCTTGGATCAAAAAGGGTGATATGACATGAGCTGCATTTGATGTCAAAGAAACCCAGCGCTCCTAATACACATAAATTATAAGGCACACTTACAAATGAATTATCTTATGTTAGAGATAAATAGCTACTATGCCACACATTCAAGATTGGTATTTATACACATACAGTGTAAATAATTCACAATGCATAAATAATACAGGTAATAATTATAAATAAATTCTTACTTTTGATATCTTCAAATTTTAAGTTGAAAATCCTATATCCGATTTTGATTCACAACCCGAATGCGCTCAAACATAGAAAGAGAAACATAACATAGTGTAATCTGTAATAAACAAAGAAGTCCAACTATACAGTTTATGGTAAATGTAGAGTATTGTATCTCTTATAGTATTGATAGATGTCAAATCAGAACGTGATTTTCATTCAATATCGTGTTGTAAATGTTTAAACGATGTGTGTTTCCAGCGATCCACATAAACGAAACTAACTCACTCTGTTATTTTGTTGCTTGAATGACACTAAGTCAGACAAGCCGATCGCGTGTGCAGGGTATTACTGAGTTGCCCGCACTCAACCACAACGGACTTCAAATCCCAGTATCCTCAGTATAGATGCAATCTTCCAAGATACTTACAGTTTCTTTTCTGCCTGGGAAGCTATGAACTTTCCCAGGACTCCAAGAGCGTGTGAAGGACTATTAGGACCGTCCTCACTCGGTCTGCTTTCGGTAAAGGTGGTAGTCTCAAGCACCACTTCTTCTCCGACTTCTTAATATCCCTTATATTTTCGTATATCCAAAGTATTAAAGCAAAACCAGTATTCAGATAATGTAAATGATTTATTGAACACAGATTTAAAAACACTTTCCGAACCAGCGTCAAGTGTCATATAAATAATCCTCACGGTAAATGCTAACACCGGAGGTACAGTTAAAAATAAAAACCGGTCAATTTCCCAACGCGTTTCGTGTCAATATACACTTCATCAGGGGTATAAATTATTCAAACAGGACATATATATATAGAGAAAATTATACCTTCAAATGGCGGGAATTAAGTTTGAATGTCTGTCAGTCTCAATTAGTGTGGCTTGATCCTAATTAACAATAGATCGTTAACAGCCGCAAATAAATGAGGTTCAATTACTATACTTATAACTGCTTACAAAGAGACTTAACCCTTTACTGGTACTCTTATTCTTTTGCTTTCACTTTAACTTAAATAAGATATATTATGTTTCAATATCTATAATGATATAACGTTCAACTCCACTTCATTACAAGGAATATTAATATTTTTATATCACCCTTATAATGGATTTTAGATATACATTTTACATAAATAACAACATTTAAAACATTCAATATAAATTAAATTATCAATCAATTTCATCCTTGAATATGGATTTTAAAATTCCTTATGTTTATATAATAAAAACATCCCCAGTTTATTCCTTTTAGATTATGTATACATCCATAATTCATTCTCTCAAAAAACAATTTAAATCAATACCAATATTCAATCCTTTTGGTGTCAATGTTTTAAGTTTATAGATCCACTCAGTTTCCTTTTTGGATACCGTATTTAGAGTGTTGTCTCCTCTCCAGTTGGGGTTTATTCTTTCTATCGCTGTAAAAGTGACTCCTGAAGGATCTTTGTTATGTATATGTTTAAAGTGTTCTGAAACACTGTGAGTATGAACTCCTTTTTTTATGTTTCTCATGTGTTCTCTTACTCTGATGTTGATACTTCTCACTGTTCTACCTACATATTGTTTGCCGCAAGGACATTCTATAAGGTACACTACATTTCTACTCTTACAATTAATGAAATGTTTGATCTCAAAAATCTCCCCTGTCTGATTGGATTTAAAGGAATTTATACACCGTCTACTGTCTTTGCTAGTTCTACATGTAATGCAACTTCCACATTTGTAAAAACCTTTCAAGCCTTGTTGGAAATAAGATTTTTCAGGTCCAATATAATTTATAAAGCTAGGTACCAATTTTTGTTTCAAATTTTGGCACTTCTTAAAAATTATACTTGGTTTATCTTGTAATTGTTCCTTTAAATCATTATCTTTCAGTAAGATTGGCCAGTATTTGGTCATAATTTTCTTCACTTCCATATAATCAGCACTGTATTGAGTAATGAATTTAATTCCTTCATGTTTTTCTTTTTTCTCACATTCAACTTTTCTTTTCATATTTTGTGGATCTAAAATTGTTTCTCTAGCATTTCTTAAAATCCACTCTTGATATCCTTTTTCTTTAAATAATTTTTCTGTCTGAGTGATTTGTTGTCTGCAAATATCGTCTTCTGTACAGTTGCGTCTAATTCTTCCAAATTCTCCTCTTGGTATGTTGTAAATCCATGGTTTATAATGGCAACTGGTAGGTGCTATGTATCCATTGGTATCTGTAGTTTTTTTATAAGTACAAGTTTTAATGTTCCCATCCTCAATGTATATTTTTAAGTCCAAAAAATTGATTGATTCTTTACTATAAGTGGACGTGAATTTGAGACCATAATTATTATTATTTATGAAAGCAAGAAATGAGAGTAAAGATTCCTCATTACCTCTCCAAATAAATAAACAGTCATCTATATACCGTTTCCAACTTATTATCCCAGAATTTTCCATAGTTTTTGAGTTAATAAAAATACTTTCCCACATTCCCATATAAATATTAGCATAACTGGGGGCAAATTTGCTCCCCATAGCTGTCCCGGAGATTTGTAAATAATATTCTCCTTCCACCCAAAAATAATTCTTCTTTAAAATGAATTCTATACACTTAGTTAGAAATTCTATTTGTGTTAGGTTTATTTCTCCTTTTTCTTTTAACATGTCAGAAACAGCTTTTATTCCTGGTTGATGCTCAATGACCGTATATAATGATGTTACATCGGTAGTCACCAGATAATAATCATCTCTCCATTGAATGGTTTTTAAAAATTCTATTGTTGATCCTGTATCTTTAAGATATGATGGTATCTGCGGTACTAGTTTTTGTAAAAATGTATCCACATAATGGGATAAGTTAGAAGTAAGTGATTTTATTCCTGATACTATAGGTCTGCCCGGAGGATTATTCTCATCTTTATGAATTTTTGGTAAAATATAAAATACAGGGATTCTCGGATGAATTACATTTAAATACTCAAATTCTTTATCAGTTAGGATCTTCTTTTGTTTTCCTTCAATTAATAATTCTTTTAATTCCGTTTTGTATTTTTCAGTTGGATCAAAGTCCAATTTCTTGTAGGTTTTTTCATCGTTAAGTACTAATGACCAAAGAGTTAAAAATTTGGTGGGATATGGTAACCCTGGAAAAATACATACAATTAAATATAGTTCCACGGGGATTAAGATTAATTAAAAATCCCACTTTTGATTTTCCTAATGAGGATTTCAAAACCAGATGGAATAAAGTGTTGGATAGATGCTCAATGTCTTTGATCACAATGATAGTTGATAATCATAAGCAAAAGTTGGATGAGATTAATAGTGAAATTGGAGATATACAACAAACAATTGAACGTGATTTTCATTCAATATCGTGTTGTAAATGTTTAAACGATGTGTGTTTCCAGCGATCCACATAAACGAAACTAACTCACTCTGTTATTTTGTTGCTTGAATGACACTAAGTCAGACAAGCCGATCGCGTGTGCAGGGTATTACTGAGTTGCCCGCACTCAACCACAACGGACTTCAAATCCCAGTATCCTCAGTATAGATGCAATCTTCCAAGATACTTACAGTTTCTTTTCTGCCTGGGAAGCTATGAACTTTCCCAGGACTCCAAGAGCGTGTGAAGGACTATTAGGACCGTCCTCACTCGGTCTGCTTTCGGTAAAGGTGGTAGTCTCAAGCACCACTTCTTCTCCGACTTCTTAATATCCCTTATATTTTCGTATATCCAAAGTATTAAAGCAAAACCAGTATTCAGATAATGTAAATGATTTATTGAACACAGATTTAAAAACACTTTCCGAACCAGCGTCAAGTGTCATATAAATAATCCTCACGGTAAATGCTAACACCGGAGGTACAGTTAAAAATAAAAACCGGTCAATTTCCCAACGCGTTTCGTGTCAATATACACTTCATCAGGGGTATAAATTATTCAAACAGGACATATATATATAGAGAAAATTATACCTTCAAATGGCGGGAATTAAGTTTGAATGTCTGTCAGTCTCAATTAGTGTGGCTTGATCCTAATTAACAATAGATCGTTAACAGCCGCAAATAAATGAGGTTCAATTACTATACTTATAACTGCTTACAAAGAGACTTAACCCTTTACTGGTACTCTTATTCTTTTGCTTTCACTTTAACTTAAATAAGATATATTATGTTTCAATATCTATAATGATATATCGTTCAACTCCACTTCATTACAAGGAATATTAATATTTTTATATCACCCTTATAATGGATTTTAGATATACATTTTACATAAATAACAACATTTAAAACATTCAATATAAATTAAATTATCAATCAATTTCATCCTTGAATATGGATTTTAAAATTCCTTATGTTTATATAATAAAAACATCCCCAGTTTATTCCTTTTAGATTATGTATACATCCATAATTCATTCTCTCAAAAAACAATTTAAATCAATACCAATATTCAATCCTTTTGGTGTCAATGTTTTAAGTTTATAGATCCACTCAGTTTCCTTTTTGGATACCGTATTTAGAGTGTTGTCTCCTCTCCAGTTGGGGTTTATTCTTTCTATCGCTGTAAAAGTGACTCCTGAAGGATCTTTGTTATGTATATGTTTAAAGTGTTCTGAAACACTGTGAGTATGAACTCCTTTTTTTATGTTTCTCATGTGTTCTCTTACTCTGATGTTGATACTTCTCACTGTTCTACCTACATATTGTTTGCCGCAAGGACATTCTATAAGGTACACTACATTTCTACTCTTACAATTAATGAAATGTTTGATCTCAAAAATCTCCCCTGTCTGATTGGATTTAAAGGAATTTATACACCGTCTACTGTCTTTGCTAGTTCTACATGTAATGCAACTTCCACATTTGTAAAAACCTTTCAAGCCTTGTTGGAAATAAGATTTTTCAGGTCCAATATAATTTATAAAGCTAGGTACCAATTTTTGTTTCAAATTTTGGCACTTCTTAAAAATTATACTTGGTTTATCTTGTAATTGTTCCTTTAAATCATTATCTTTCAGTAAGATTGGCCAGTATTTGGTCATAATTTTCTTCACTTCCATATAATCAGCACTGTATTGAGTAATGAATTTAATTCCTTCATGTTTTTCTTTTTTCTCACATTCAACTTTTCTTTTCATATTTTGTGGATCTAAAATTGTTTCTCTAGCATTTCTTAAAATCCACTCTTGATATCCTTTTTCTTTAAATAATTTTTCTGTCTGAGTGATTTGTTGTCTGCAAATATCGTCTTCTGTACAGTTGCGTCTAATTCTTCCAAATTCTCCTCTTGGTATGTTGTAAATCCATGGTTTATAATGGCAACTGGTAGGTGCTATGTATCCATTGGTATCTGTAGTTTTTTTATAAGTACAAGTTTTAATTTTCCCATCCTCAATGTATATTTTTAAGTCCAAAAAATTGATTGATTCTTTACTATAAGTGGACGTGAATTTGAGACCATAATTATTATTATTTATGAAAGCAAGAAATGAGAGTAAAGATTCCTCATTACCTCTCCAAATAAATAAACAGTCATCTATATACCGTTTCCAACTTATTATCCCAGAATTTTCCATAGTTTTTGAGTTAATAAAAATACTTTCCCACATTCCCATATAAATATTAGCATAACTGGGGGCAAATTTGCTCCCCATAGCTGTCCCGGAGATTTGTAAATAATATTCTCCTTCCACCCAAAAATAATTCTTCTTTAAAATGAATTCTATACACTTAGTTAGAAATTCTATTTGTGTTAGGTTTATTTCTCCTTTTTCTTTTAACATGTCAGAAACAGCTTTTATTCCTGGTTGATGCTCAATGACCGTATATAATGATGTTACATCGGTAGTCACCAGATAATAATCATCTCTCCATTGAATGGTTTTTAAAAATTCTATTGTTGATCCTGTATCTTTAAGATATGATGGTATCTGCGGTACTAGTTTTTGTAAAAATGTATCCACATAATGGGATAAGTTAGAAGTAAGTGATTTTATTCCTGATACTATAGGTCTGCCCGGAGGATTATTCTCATCTTTATGAATTTTTGGTAAAATATAAAATACAGGGATTCTCGGATGAATTACATTTAAATACTCAAATTCTTTATCAGTTAGGATCTTCTTTTGTTTTCCTTCAATTAATAATTCTTTTAATTCCGTTTTGTATTTTTCAGTTGGATCAAAGTCCAATTTCTTGTAGGTTTTTTCATCGTTAAGTAACCTCTTCATTTCTTCCACATATTTTGAGTTATCCATGAGGACAATACCTCCTCCTTTGTCCGCTGGTTTAATAACCAGATCCTTATTATTTCTAAGTTCTTTTAATGCTTCCTTTTCTTTAAACGACAAATTCATTCTTATTTTCTTCAGTTCTAAATTCTCCAAATCATCTAATACTAATTTCTTAAAAGTCTCCAAATAATTATTCGTACCACTCGAGGGATTAAATGTTGAATTAACCCTGCATTCAGTATGTGTATAGTTATCATTTGTTTCATAATTTTTTACCTCAGGCTTGTTAATGAAATATTTTTTCAAATGTAGCTTACGCATGAATTTATTAACATCTATAAATGTCTCAAATTTATTTAATCTGCTTGTTGGAGCAAATTTCAATCCCTTTTGTAAGACGCTTTCTTGTTCTTTACTCAGAGTTATTTGACTCAGATTAAATATTTTTGTGGTGTTTTCTACAATTCTTGGGGCTCTATTATTTATATTTCTTCTTCTTCCCCCTCTTTTACCTCTCCTTCTTCTAGTGTTTGTTCTTGCATATTGTGCCATGGGGTCCTTCCTCTCCAATCTTGTGAATTTCTCAAACTTATCCTTTGAGCGCCTTGATCCTGATATAAAAAAGGCATAGTTGTTTCTGAATCTTGAATATATTCTAATGGTGAAAATCTATTTTGTGATTGAAAATGATATCCAGTAGGAATTCTGTAGTTATTATAATTATATCTAACATTCCTAGGTGTTCTATAATTGTTATATTGATGGTTATAGGTATTATGATATCTATAGTTCCTTGGTGTTCTATATTTATTTTGGTTATAATTCCTGCCATAATACCTGGTAGGACCTCTTGTTTCTCCATTGTATCTTGATTGTTGTCTTATATACTGTGAATTTTGATGGTAATGGTCATTTCGATTATTAGTTTCATTTTTATTTTTATTTTGCTCTTTATAAATACAATCCATATTTGTTGGGTATTGCTTATCCTCTCTCTCATTATAAGTTTTTAGAGTGTTTCTTTCTCCAATTGATTTTTCATATTTCATTTGTATCTGTTTATTACTCAATTCTTTTAATTCCATACCATCTTCTTTTGTCCAATTTCTTTCTTTTTTATTTTTATAATCCTCTTTGTCTCTTAAAAGTTTCTTTTGTTTCTTTTTTATAATTTCTTCTTCAGTTTTTTTCAATCTATGTCCTATTTCAGTTGATAATTCCCTATAGTCTTCCAATTCTTTAAAGGGTTCAATTGTTTGTTGTATATCTCCAATTTCACTATTAATCTCATCCAACTTTTGCTTATGATTATCAACTATCATTGTGATCAAAGACATTGAGCATCTATCCAACACTTTATTCCATCTGGTTTTGAAATCCTCATTAGGAAAATCAAAAGTGGGATTTTTAATTAATCTTAATCCCCGTGGAACTATATTTAATTGTATGTATTTTTCCAGGGTTACCATATCCCACCAAATTTTTAACTCTTTGGTCATTAGTACTTAACGATGAAAAAACCTACAAGAAATTGGACTTTGATCCAACTGAAAAATACAAAACGGAATTAAAAGAATTATTAATTGAAGGAAAACAAAAGAAGATCCTAACTGATAAAGAATTTGAGTATTTAAATGTAATTCATCCGAGAATCCCTGTATTTTATATTTTACCAAAAATTCATAAAGATGAGAATAATCCTCCGGGCAGACCTATAGTATCAGGAATAAAATCACTTACTTCTAACTTATCCCATTATGTGGATACATTTTTACAAAAACTAGTACCGCAGACACCATCATATCTTAAAGATACAGGATCAACAATAGAATTTTTAAAAACCATTCAATGGAGAGATGATTATTATCTGGTGACTACCGATGTAACATCATTATATACGGTCATTGAGCATCAACCAGGAATAAAAGCTGTTTCTGACATGTTAAAAGAAAAAGGAGAAATAAACCTAACACAAATAGAATTTCTAACTAAGTGTATAGAATTCATTTTAAAGAAGAATTATTTTTGGGTGGAAGGAGAATATTATTTACAAATCTCCGGGACAGCTATGGGGAGCAAATTTGCCCCCAGTTATGCTAATATTTATATGGGAATGTGGGAAAGTATTTTTATTAACTCAAAAACTATGGAAAATTCTGGGATAATAAGTTGGAAACGGTATATAGATGACTGTTTATTTATTTGGAGAGGTAATGAGGAATCTTTACTCTCATTTCTTGCTTTCATAAATAATAATAATTATGGTCTCAAATTCACGTCCACTTATAGTAAAGAATCAATCAATTTTTTGGACTTAAAAATATACATTGAGGATGGGAAAATTAAAACTTGTACTTATAAAAAAACTACAGATACCAATGGATACATAGCACCTACCAGTTGCCATTATAAACCATGGATTTACAACATACCAAGAGGAGAATTTGGAAGAATTAGACGCAACTGTACAGAAGACGATATTTGCAGACAACAAATCACTCAGACAGAAAAATTATTTAAAGAAAAAGGATATCAAGAGTGGATTTTAAGAAATGCTAGAGAAACAATTTTAGATCCACAAAATATGAAAAGAAAAGTTGAATGTGAGAAAAAAGAAAAACATGAAGGAATTAAATTCATTACTCAATACAGTGCTGATTATATGGAAGTGAAGAAAATTATGACCAAATACTGGCCAACCTTACTGAAAGATAATGATTTAAAGGAACAATTACAAGATAAACCAAGTATAATTTTTAAGAAGTGCCAAAATTTGAAACAAAAATTGGTACCTAGCTTTATAAATTATATTGGACCTGAAAAATCTTATTTCCAACAAGGCTTGAAAGGTTTTTACAAATGTGGAAGTTGCATTACATGTAGAACTAGCAAAGACAGTAGACGGTGTATAAATTCCTTTAAATCCAATCAGACAGGGGAGATTTTTGAGATCAAACATTTCATTAATTGTAAGAGTAGAAATGTAGTGTACCTTATAGAATGTCCTTGCGGCAAACAATATGTAGGTAGAACAGTGAGAAGTATCAACATCAGAGTAAGAGAACACATGAGAAACATAAAAAAAGGAGTTCATACTCACAGTGTTTCAGAACACTTTAAACATATACATAACAAAGATCCTTCAGGAGTCACTTTTACAGCGATAGAAAGAATACACCCCAACTGGAGAGGAGACAACACTCTAAATACGGTATCCAAAAAGGAAACTGAGTGGATCTATAAACTTAAAACATTGACACCAAAAGGATTGAATATTGGTATTGATTTAAATTGTTTTTTGAGAGAATGAATTATGGATGTATACATAATCTAAAAGGAATAAACTGGGGATGTTTTTATTATATAAACATAAGGAATTTTAAAATCCATATTCAAGGATGAAATTGATTGATAATTTAATTTATATTGAATGTTTTAAATGTTGTTATTTATGTAAAATGTATATCTAAAATCCATTATAAGGGTGATATAAAAATATTAATATTCCTTGTAATGAAGTGGAGTTGAACGTTATATCATTATAGATATTGAAACATAATATATCTTATTTAAGTTAAAGTGAAAGCAAAAGAATAAGAGTACCAGTAAAGGGTTAAGTCTCTTTGTAAGCAGTTATAAGTATAGTAATTGAACCTTCATCTCCTCTAGGAGATGAAGGGGGACATTGTGGAAGAGGGGCATAGCGGAGATGAAGGGGCACATTGTGGAAGAGGGGCATAGCGGAGATGAAGGGGCACATTGTGGAAGACGGGCATAGCGGAGCTGAAGGGGGACATTGCGGAGCTGAAGGGGGCATTCGGAGATGAAGGGGGCATAGCGGAGATGAAGGGGGCATTGACCAGGCACCCTCCCCTCATCAGAGCAGGGGGTGCCTGGTGTCGCCCCATTCATTCCAATGGGGCTCGGGTGCTCGGCCGAGCACTCGAGCCTCAGGGGGTGCTCGGTCAGAGCACCCGAGCACCCGAGCATCGTGGTGCTCGCTCAACACTAATCATCAAGTTTGAAGTTTTACCCTGCTTCCTTCTGTAATACAGCTCTACCATATGCACCATTCTAAACCTGTGGCTTTAACCTTCATTGACATATCACCTCCAGTCGCAACCACACTTTTCTGCTGTGTATTCAGGTAGCAGAAACAGGGTGGATTTTTTCACTAAATACCACTTCCCTGGAAGCCCATTTAAATGGCAAGGCTGGACTGAGAAAGGCAGTAATAGAACTTAAGGTATAGGGACCTTGTATGTGGACCCCCATCTGCTTGCAGGCCACGGTGGCTTGAGGAGGCTGCACTGCCAGTAGATCCACCCCTGCTCCAACTGTTGAGGACTACAATTTCCATCACATAGGAACATATACCTCAGTAGCTGCAAGACCTCTGGTTGCCCACCCCTGAAATTGTAACATCCTGCGGTTCCTTGGAATGGAATGACAAATTAAAAAGACATATGTATAAAGCCAAAGGTGGAGTAGTCCTGGGACTACTGCACCATAGAGAACAACTACAAAATCCCTAAAATGTTGTGTTTACCCCATTAAATGCTAGAGAGGTCTAACTTCAAAGCATTGTGACCTCGCTAGCATACAAGGGGTTAGTATGATTTGCATTTGCACATTTTTTCTATCCTTCTAAAAAAGTCTTTAGACTCTTATAAGTTAACATTTATTAGCAGATTTTTTTTTTCGTAACAGCAAATTATCGTGGAACTTTACACATTCAGCGACACCACATTTGCATAAACCATCTTGGATATATTACATCAGCCATATTTCATGGTTTAACAATGCAAGAAACACACTTTAACCCCTTGTACATGTTAGACATCTCCGCACCCAAGGAGTTATATAAAAAGAGTTGCAAACCAGAATTTATTAGGCTGATGTACTAGGAAGAAATGAGGGGTATACACAAAAGTGTGATTGTAGCTTCTCCAGTATCATAAACTCTCCAGTTCCTATGTTAATCTATGTAGCCTGTTCACTAACATCTTTCCAACTTGATAGATGTATTGAATTGTCTTCGTAGATTAACATAGGAACTGGACAGTTTTATCACACTGGTGAAGCCATCATCACACCTGTATGCATAACCTCTATATCATGCCTTTATCACACCTTAGTGTATAACAATCCCTAACACACTGGCTAATATCAATGAAATATGATCAGGTTAAATTTGGGAAAATTAAGATTTCTGCTTAACCCTTTGCATTCCATAGAGATATCCAACACATTGGTTTAATCTCATTGAGACACACATAAGTTAAGATGAGCAATTCTGGGTGTAAACCAACTGCACATAGGTAAATATTTAAAATTATGATTCAAATGGGTTTTTAACCATGAAAGCAAATCATTCAAATGGTTAAAAGCTAAGGTAACCATATATCCTATTAAGTTAAGGATGCTAATGGAAATTCATTCTTCAGGACTGTAGAAGAATCAGTGTAACCTTGCAGTATGTATTTTTCATAAACATCCTGCATTCAAAGGGATCTCTGTTCACTTTATTAAAAGCGCCATTTTAATCAGTGGGAATTTGGGGATTTTTTATTTGCAATTATAGTGAACTTGATTTGCCCCAGAATCGCTAGATTGTTTGTACATATGGTCCAGTGCTGTGCTGTGACTGAAACTGTTATTCAGAAGAAAATATAATTTAATAAGAAATTGGTTTATAGCAAACAGTTCAATTAATGCAACTGCAAGGGTGTAAAGTTAGGGTATGCTTTTATGGTTTTGAGGCCAAAGAACCACAGCTCTTACCTCCAAATTGTTATTTTGAGTTTACACTTTATTTTTTGTTTTTTACATGCAGATTTGACATTTGCTATTCCATAGGATTGAGAATTATAGAAATGGTAATCCAGTGTCAGCTGGAAGGCAGCAGGTGGTCTACCACTGATTTAAAGATATCATTGGGTCTGAGACAGCTGTAAATTGGTGTTGCCATAGCGCTGGTGATCCACTTCTTTCAGCTACAAGCATGCTCTGTATTTTGATAAAATTAAAGTCACTGGCCATTGCAGAGGAGAAGACAGAAAAAGGATTGGCATTGAGGATAATATATTGCATTGCATTATACCTGTGAGAACCAAAACAAAAGACCAATATACTGAGATTCAGGGAAATAGAGTAGATAGTATTAGACCTTCATGCACCTCATGTCTACCAGAGGGGTGTGCTACACATTGATTTGCAATGCATTGGGTACCCCTATGGCATTCAGAGGGTTAAATATACACTTATTCAAGGCTTATACAGGCTTTAACCCCTTAAGGACTAGTGATCTGGGAAGTGAGCTTTGAAGTTGGTCATCGCTTCAGCACACATGACTGATGACATGTAACAGCGCGCTGCACGGAGGTCTGAGAGAGACCACTCTGGTCTTGGACTGGTCAATTTCAGGCCCCGCTAGTGCTTACAGCGCTCCCTTAGCAGCATAAAATATGTGATGTTCCAGGACTGTCACCAGTCCTTTTGGCAAGTTTACCACTGACTGTCCTGACACATCATCCGTCGATAAGTGTTTAAAAATTATTTACTCCATTTGCATAAACATTAAACATGGTAATGCTTTATCTTTTCTTTTTAAGTAACAGAGGGGATATCAACACCTAGGGGGTTATGCACTAAGGAGTGATAAAGAGATGATAAAGTGGAGATGACTTCTCCAGAGATATCACTTCTCCAATTCTTAGTGAACATGCACTAAGATTTCTTCAAGGGATAGTAATACTTTACATTAAAAAATATATATGTTGTAGGGTTTATCCCCTGAATAAAACAAGGGTACTCCCACTGCTGAGATATATTTTATTAAAAAGCTATTACAGATCAAACTTGAATTTTTTAGTTGCAGTATCCCAGTGGTCAGAAATTCCACAGTGGCACTGTTGCTACACCATCCTATGGAGAGTTATGGTCAACTGACCAGAGCTGTCCATAGGATGGTGTAGCTATAGTGCCACTGTACAATTTTAGGCCACTGTGACCCATTACTTCACAATGCTTTGCACACCCCTTGGGTCCTTAAAGGGTTAACCCCTTAGTGACTGGCTGCGCACACACGGGGCCGTCACTTAACACCTGGCTAGGATTTTTTTTTTCTCTAATGTAATCTGTGCGGGAACCCGGACTTCCGGGACATACATGTAAGTCCTCTGTCACTAAGTGACAGTTTCTGCGGGACGTACATGTACGTCCATTGTCGGAGAGGGGTTAAAGGGTTTCATATTCTAGTCATTATTATTGAATATTTGTAAGTACAGAGAAGATGCTTAGCATGCATTATACTCTGGGATTGCATATCCACTCTAGACTCAGTATGTTACAGACACTGGCTTAAAATAGCCTGGAAACAGGAGAAAGTATCAAATCACAGATACTAGTTCAGCAGAAACACAAATCATTAAACATGAAAACTCAGCTGTCAATGAAAACAAATGATGTGATTACACAATCATTATAAAGGTGTGTGTGTGGGTCTGTATCTGTATATATATGTACACTAGCGGTCAAAAGTTTTGGGACACCTCAATTTTTGCTACTTTTAGTTATTGCCATATAACTTGACAAAAACATTAGAAAAATATATCAACATTGGGTATTTCTAAAATCAAAACAAATATTTGAATCTATTTAGCAGGTTTTTTTGCGTTTGTTGATGTGTAAAAGATTTTTAGTGCCAAAGTTAAAAAAGTGCATTTGTTACATTTGTTTCATCATATTTTATAAATTGTTTTACAGGAAATTTGATGAAAATAATGGTATCTTTAGAAAGCCTATCTTATGGCAAGAAAAACAGTATCCTATTACATATAGTGGTAGAATGCGTCGCTCACTGTGAGCTGTAACCACACATGAGCAGTAGAGAGTCTCTACTGTGCATGTGTGGTTTCGCAAGCAGGGAGCATCGCTGTGAGCAATCTGGAGCTCCCCGCTAAGGATTAGTGCGTCTGGCGAGTCTCTACTGCACATGACTGCAGTCATGCGCAGTAGAGACTTGCCAAACCCGCTGCCCCGCTCCGGACTGCTCACGTCCTGTATCTGCTCCCGGCTCCGGGGCGGCAGCTGGGTGCACTTTAGCCTGTGCATACGGGCTTTCATACTAGTATAATATATGTGGGTACATTAAATGAGTAAGAGGAAAATTACAGCTAAACACAAACACAGTAGAAGTGTTAAAACAGAAAGACAATGGCTGTTTTAACACTTCTACTGTGTTTGTGTTTAGCTGTAATTTTTCTCTTACTCATTTAATGTACCCACATATATTATACACTGTTTTTTTGGCCATAAGATGGGCTTTCTAAAGATACTATTATTTTCATCAAATTTATTGTAAAACAATTTATAAAATATGATGAAACAAATGTAACAAATGCACTTTTTTAACTTTGGTACTAAAAATCTTTTACATATCTACAAACGCTAAAAAACCCTGCTAAATAGATTATAATATTTGTCTTGATTTTAGATATACCCAATGTTGACATGTTTTTCTAATGTTTTTATCAAGTTATATGGCAATAACTAAAAGAAGCAAAAATTGAGGTGTTCTCAAACTTTTGACCACTAGTGTACTGTATGTCATTGTGATTTTGTGTCATTATAGGTCTTGGTGTTTGTATACCAGTGTAGATGTCTCAGTTTGGAGATTTGTGTGTGTAAGTGTAAGAGTACTATGTAGAGTACTATGTACAGTACTATGTAGGAATATATTTATTTGCATGGGGTATCATTATAAGTGTAGAAGGTTGATGTAAACAAAGAAAACTGAAGGCAAAACAAAAATGCAAATTATAAAAAATCCCAAAGTTTGAAATGGGAATTTTAATCCCTTGATGCTAGATGTGCTGAAGATCATTCAATGAGTTAAAAGCCCCATTTAATTTAAAGAGATGTTTCAAAATAAAAGCAGCTCCAATTAATCTTCATAGTATTTAGACCATGGAGAGTGTTATTTCAATACTGTCAGAGTTATAGTTCAAGAGTAACTGAATGATAAAATATCCCCCTCCTGCCCCTTTTACCTAATGTAAGCCACCTCCCCTCAGATGTGGAATCTGGTCTCTTGACCAGACAGCTCACAGCAAGGGACAATCTTCTTACTGTGAGAGCAATGAAAACCTTTCCTCCTTTGACAGGTTTTTCCCTTATGCTAATTGAAGATTGTCCCGTTCTGCGATCCATCTGGACACCACCTTTCTCTTCTGAGGGAAGCGGTGTTACATCAATAAAAGGGGCAGGAGGGGGATACTTTATCATTCAATTACTCTTGAACTACAACTCTGACAGTATTGAAAGAACACTCTCCATGGCCCAAATACTATTAAGATTAATTGGAGTTGCTTTTATTTGGAAACATTGCTATCACTTTAATGGGAATTTGTATTTATTACCTATGATGCTGTTGATTTTATCAAACAGTTCCTCCAGGGGGTTTATACACTAAGGCGTGATAAAGAGGTGATAACGTGGAGATAACTTCTCCAGTGTTATCGATTCTCCAGTTCCTATGTTATTCTACGGAGCCAATGCACTAAAATTCCTCCAGCTTTGGAGATCTTAGTGCATAGGCTCTATACAAAAATATAAGAACTGGAGAAGTGATTTTCATGTTTTCTTCAGCTTTGGAGATCTTAGTGCATATACTCTATAGAATAAAATAGGAACTGGAGAAGTGATAAACTGGAGAAGTCATCTCCACTTTATCACTGCTTAGTGAATCTCCCCCTTATTGTTATATAAATACATAAAGTGATATGTAGTAACACATTTCCATGTGATCTAATACACCGTCATCCCAACACAGTGCTCTATTTAATTAGTTGCAGTAGTAGCTTTTAGTCATTTTTTTTACATTTCAAATGTTTTCAATTCCTTTTGCACTTTTTTGTTTCATGTTAAATAACACATACTGAAAGAATGTATTATTCAACTCTTTCCTGTATACATCATCTCCATGTTTATCAATGGCATAGTTTAGATTTTTTAAATGACATGTCTAGCTGACATTATAGCAATTGTAACCATCCTCCTGACCGCCCCTGACCTTTCCCAAACAGGAGGAGATCCCCTGCAGTGTTTCACTGAAGTCTGTACCACAACTCTGTATTGCAACGCATAGCACAGCACTCCAATGCTTAAAAATAAAATGTATATTCACACTAAAGCTTACCAGCCATTCATCACTAAATTAAAGAATAAAATAACAACATTTAATTTAGAAAAATGGATTGTTAAACCCCAGAGATCATATTCCCAGCACTGCCTCAGGGAAGGGGACTCATGAACCTTTGAGGGCCTTTCAACCTTATACTTTTTCCATAGCACATTTCCAATGTAGTGGGTAGGATGGGTAAACATTAATTGTGATGTCATTGGACTTCAATAGCCTTCTTCACTACTCAATGTGATGGGTCAGAATTAGGTAAGGAGTGGGGGGTATTGTGTGACCATCACCTTATCTACCCCTAACATGCTTGGCTTTAGGATGAGGAGGCAAAATCTACTGTCTGGTTCTGGATGATAGGAATTGTAATGCAACAAGGCTACAGGCATCCCGTACCTGTCTTCAATGGAAAATTGGCTCTGAATGGGTGATAAAGTTGGTGTTGACATGATCCTTGTGGCCTTGGCCTACCACCTTTTGTTGCATTTGCTAAAACATGGGGCTGTGTCTGAACTGCACTGCAATACTTTCCTATGTTCTTTCAGTAACAAGTTTGGTATCTTGACAGCTGCCTAATCCACACACCACAGTCTGGACCTGTGCGATGGACCCATGCAATTGGTGCACTCACTATGGGCGGCTGATGTTTATCTTCCTCAATAGGATGATTAACTCTGTGTGGGTGTATGCTTGTGAACATTTTATTTTGGACTGCTTCTAGGTCGTCCCATGTAGAAGGCCCCATAATTACCCTGGTGCTATGATGCAGCATTTGTTATAAATACGTAGGAATGAGACAAACCACACACTGAGAGAGTGCAAGAAATTTGTAATTTGTAGAGGTCCTTAAGATACAAAATAGCTCTAGTCTCATGGCTATTATCTTGATTTGCTAAGCCTGGTCTTATGGAGTAGACTTAGTAAATAGCCAGGGTGAGCTGTGCAGACCCATAATGGTGTGTGTGTGTTGGGGGATAGGGGGTTGCTCAGTAAACTGGCCACCCACCCCTACCACCCAGAACCTCAGCTGGAAGTTTGCTGGTTGCTTCTGAAGCTTCTGTAGACTCTTAGGGTCTACTTCATCAAGCTAAAGAGGTTTAATTTGGGAACACTCCAAGGGAAATTAACATTATTATTGATTTAAATAAGGTTTTTAACCCCATGAATGCTAGATATGTCTCTACCACATTGCCTTGAATATGGTGGAGTCCTTTCTACCATTCAAGGGATTAGAAACCCCATTTAAATCAATGAGAATTTGGGGCTTTTTATACTTGTTCCTGTAGTGCTGCTGGTTTGCTCTAGAACTGCACCTCTTTGCTTAATGAATAGGCCCTTAGCGTCTAATAGATGAAGCTAAAGTAGAACAATTCTGGAGCAAACCAACTGTGCAACAAGGGACAAATGAAAGGTCCCAAATCCCTTGCTTTAAATGGAGCTTTTTAACCCCCTGAATGCTTGAGATGCCTCCAACACCTTGCTTTGGAAGGCAATGGAGACCTCCCTAATATTCAAGGAGGTAAAAGTCCAATATGAACCAAGGTACTGTTTATTAGTCTCCTATAGTGCAGCTGGTTTGTCCCAGAATTGCACCACTTTTGCTAAATTAGGCCATTAGTGTCAGTTTTGGAAGCCCTTCACTAGCGTTGTTCTAAAAGAGACTGATCTGCAAAACTTCAGTCTTACAGTTCAGTCTCTTCTCATGAGACCAATGAGAGTGCACCTTGAGTTTCTCTTCAGGCTGATGTCCTGCTTTCCCATTGGTCTGGGGGTTTCAATGTTCAGCCCGGGCTCCATATGCAGATTTGCTCTGATGGGGAGAAGGTCTATTCGTTGGACACTATACTGGTATGATCCTCAATTGCCTGTTTTTTTCAGTTAATTTTACAAAAATATTTTGTAGATTCAGTATGATTTTACTTGCATTCAAACATCCAAGGAAGTTAACCCTGTAATTCAGAGGTCATTGCAATGTGTTGGAGATATGGTTCTCAATGTATTCTAATACAGTCAGGATATTTTAGGGCACTTCTCGCATTTTATATGTATTTTTCATGGCAGTGATCTAGAGGACAAAACAAAAAATATGTGATTCTTAGTCTCGCCATCAGAAAAAAACGAACAAAACAGAAACATAATATGCATAACATTTTCCCTAAATACACATTTAAAACTCAACATTGCCATCTTTGACAGTCTTCAAGGAGAAAAAGTGGCACCCTAAGCTGGGGATTGTGACAAACTGATGTGCTATGCCACCCTTGTTGAGAACCACAGTGTTGGAGTGACCTCTATTATACATTGTGTTAAACATTTAAGTGCAAGATGGACTGTGCAACCATCCAAGGGGTTAATCACAATCAAACTTTCCAGTCAATCCCTCTGCTCCAATAACCAAATGCATTATTTGAACAGATGATTTTAATTGAGGTACTATGGAAATGCAGAGCTTTTTGTTCTGTGGAAACAGAGAAAACAGGAAACCATAGGCTTCTCTTGAATCCAGAATTATTTGGAGACAGCTCTATGCCCTAACGTCTCTTGCAAGTGTTCAGTTACAGAGGATGAAGTCTTTTCCTAAAGCTGCATCCAAGCTATTTAGTTGTGATCAGATGATCTGGGCAGCAGGAACTGATTGGAGAGCTGGCTGGCTGCAGCTGCAGTGTAGGCTGCTTCAGGGGACAAGGAACCACTGTTTTACAAACATAAGCATCCACATAGAAGTTATTTTGTAGGCTTCATGATGCAGATATGGGCTGTGCTGCCAGCATTGTTCTGCTTCAAGCCTTTCGTTCTGTGGTACAGAGGAGCTGTCCCCATATTTGTACGAGACGACAGGAGGATTTGTCACATGAGATTGTGCTACAGGATGATGTGGATGAAATAAGCAGACCAAGAACCCTCATCATAATGGTAGAGTATTCCTTAGCAAAACTGTTGCAGCCAGATAGAATTATTTTATACACATGATGTGTAATTCTTAAATTTTAAGCCTTTGAGTGCCAGAGGGGTACGCAACGCATTGCGTTTCGTACCCCTTTGGCATCAAAGGGTAAAATTGTACTGCAGGTATAATCAGATTAGATTTTCTGCATTTTGTCGAACAAGCTCTTATAAATGTAATGGTATTTGGTAAAACTAATGCTCTCAGCACATTATATAACCGACGTACTACATGTCAGCTAGACAGGCTGATGTACTAAGGAGAACTGGGCTATTCAGGAGCAAACTGACTGCACCACAGGGACAAATGAACATTCTCCAAATTCCCCCATTGATTCAAATGGGGTTTTAACCTCTTGAATTTTAGAGAGTTCTCCAGGACATTGCAACACAATGCACTGGGGTCATGTCTAGCATTTAAGGAGTTAACCCTTTGAGTGCCAGAGAGATATCCAATGCATTGCATGCCTCTCTGGCTCAAAGGGTTAAATAATGGAATATATATATATATATATATATATATATATATATATATATATATATATATATCAGTGCATCTAGTATTTAATTATATTTGGTAGGTAATTCTTAATCTGAGATTACAAAACTACATTCTGCTGCCCCTTTACCCATGGGATGCCAGAGAGGTATGTTTGACACTTCTCTAGCTTGCAAGGGGTTAAATAATGAAATGTTTCTATAATTCTAAGTGAAGCTCATTATTTAACCCATTGTATCCCAAAAAAGGTCTCCAGTGCATTTCTTCATATTGCACTGAACATTTTTCTCGCATCCAGGGGTCGAGGAGTTAAATAATAACAATACGTTGATGTTTACTTCCTTGAGAACAACATGATTGTACAAGGTATTGCAATGATATGCCTTTCACACCTCTCTGGTCTCCAATCTATTAAATGACTGCTTTTTGATAGTTTGTTTATTTTTTTGATTCTAAGGCAGAGATAAATATATTCTAGATAGATACTGGACAGATGGATAGGTAGGTACTAGATAGATAGATAGGTATTAGACAGATGGATATGTAGTTACTAGATAGATGAATAGGTAGGTACTACATAGATAGATAGATGATACTGGACAGATGGATAAGTGGGTACTAGATAGATAGATAGATAGATAGATAGATAGATAGAGGACAGATGGATAGGTAGTTACTAGATAGATGTATATGTAGGTACTAGATAGATAGATAGATAGATAGATAGATAGATAGATAGATAGATAGATAGATAGTGATACTGGACAGATGGATAGGTAGTTACTAGATAGATGGATAGGTAGGTACTAGATAGATAGATAGATAGATAGATAGATAGATAGATACCGGACAGATGGATAGGTAGGTGCTAGATAGATAGATAGATAGATAGATAGATACTGGACAGATGGATAGGTAGTTACTAGATAGATGGATATGTAGGTACTAGATGGATAGATAGATAGATAGATAGATAGATAGATAGATAGATAGATAGATAGATAGATAGAGATACTGGACAGATGGACAGGTAGTTACTAGATAGATGGATAGGTAGGTACTAGATAGATGGATATGTAGGTACTAGATGGATGGATAGATAGATAGATAGATAGATAGATAGATAGATAGATAGATACTGGATAGATGGATAGGTAGTTACTAGATAGATGGATAGGTAGGTACTAGATAGATGGATAGGTAGATACTGGACAGATGGATAGGTAGTTACTAGATAGATGGATAGGTAGATACTAGATAGATAGATAGATAGATAGATAGATAGATACTGGACAGATGGATAGGTAGGTTCTAGATAGATACTGGACAGATGGAAAGGTAGGAGATAGATAGACAGATAGATGCTGGATAGATAGATAGATAGATAGATAGATAGATAGATAGATAGATAGATACTGGACAGATAGATAGATAGATAGATAGATAGATAGATAGATAGATACTAGATGGATAGATAGATACTGGACAGATGGATAGGTAGGTGCTAGATAGATAGACAGACAGACACTAAACAGATGGATATGTAGGTACTAGATAGATTGATAGGTAGGTAGTAGATAGATTAGATAGATAGTTTCTGCTGGCATGTTTGGCTTGCGTCAGTTGGAATATTTTGAGTCATCACTGCCTGCTATGGAACCTCTCAGTCATTGTACATTCTAATAGGATAGTAAGGTGAATCTGTTAAAGTGTTAAGTGTGCCAGTTTAAACATGAGGAGCATTGTAGTTCTCTTGGCATTGTTTAACCTTTTCAAATTCACATCCCTTTAGCAATTAAGGGCTTGAATGTAATTCTAATTACCCCTGTGTCCAACAGAAAAGTGGAATCATTCTGGAGTGTACAAACTGCAACAGTGGGACAAAAAAAAAATTCCTACAATTCCCACTGAATTAAATGAGGCTTTTATCTTCTTCAATGCTAGAAAGGCCTCTAACATGTTGATAATGACTGTACTGGAGACTTGTCTAGCATTCATCGTTAAAAGCCTCTTTTAAGTCAGTTATTGGGACTGACTTACCTGTGCTTATTTAGGAATATCATGGAAACCTGATATGTTGGTGTGCACTGAGACCTGGGGGGAGATTCACTAAGTGGTGATAAAGAGGTGATAATGTGGAGATGACTTCTCCAGTGATATCACTTCTCCAGTTCCTATGTTATTCTATGGAGCCAATTCAATAAGATCTCCAAAGTTGAAGAAATCTTAGCGCATAGGCTCCATAGAATAACATAGGGATTGGAAAAGTGATAAACTGGAGAAGTCATCTCCACTTTATAACCTCTTTATCACCACATAGTGAATCTCCCCTTGAAGTGAATGGTGCCATTTTAAATACATAGTAAGAAAATATGGTTTTCTTCAACTTTCCACTTGAAGCAAGTATATTCTTTATTTTAATGGGGTGATAAACTTGGAACCGTTAAAGTGTCAGATGTGTGAACAAACCATTCCTTTGCAATGTGTTCCTTACCCCATTGGCATTCAAAGGGGTTAAATGGTGCAAGAAGTGGCCAATGAACTGCCTTGCAATCTTACTTCCCATACAAGTTGAAAGTCTGTGATTGTTAGGGGTTCTTTTTTATAACTGCAATTGTATAGGATATTGTACTGTAGATGTCTGCAAGCATATGTATGTAGAACTAAACTAGGAAGAACAGCTCATCTCCAAGAAGACCTGGCTAAGTGCTGTAGCCATACTATTATCTTCACCAGGATACTAATTATTTTACCTTTTTTCCGTTTTAAAAAATTAGAAATTTCACAGTGTAATACTGTTCTGTTTTTAGTTCTTGTAGTACAATAGTATGGCTAAACTGAACAGTAAAATGGACTACTACTCAATTGCAGTCATTCAGTGAAAAATGGATTTAATTAGCTGCAAACAAATGGACTGATACCCTCAGAACATATAATGGGCACTTAAATACCTGCACAGCTTACAAAAGGGAAGCATAATTGATTACACAGCATACAACTAGTTAAAGGGAAAGTATTACATAACAGAAAAAATAATTATATTGCAGGGTTTATCATGCTGAGTAACAAGCATTCTTCTGCTTCTGGAAGCTTTTTTTATCCAAAAGCATTTACAGCTAACATTGCATTGGGTTCAGTAATTTCATGACCTGAAATGTTATGGTGGCGCTGTCGCTACAGCAGTTTATGGACAGCTATTGTCAGTCATAATAAACCTCCATAGACTCCTGTAGCTGTAGCAATAGCACACATTTCAGGCAGTGGAACTTTTATCCGATTAATATAGAGCCCCAAACCATAATTACATTAGCATACACGTAGTTTTATTTTCAAGAATAATTGCTGCACTGAAGAAAAATAGAACCTTTTATGCAGACAGGCACCGGCAGGGTTCTCGCTGTAGGCGCTCAATGTGGCTCCGCTGTCAGTCCCTTCTGGTGCCTTAAGGCACAAAGGCATTCAACTCACCAGTCGTGGAGTTGAAGGGGACGGACTCCGCAGACTCAGAGATGCCGTCTCTGCAAGATGTCTGCTCTGTTCCCGGCTGCATAAAAGGTTTATTTTTCTTTAATGCAGCAGTTATTCTTGAAAATAAAACTACTATGCACATCACTAATTATTATGGTTTGGGGCTCTAGATGAAAGTTCTGCTTTAACAATTTGAGTGCCCATCTGGCACTCATTGGGCTAATAACTGATTAAAACTTCTCTCGGAGGTTAGAATATATACACTAGTGATGGTGCACAGCGCTGCCCTTACAATTGGGCATGCAGTGCAGTTTGGGGAGCCGCAGGACCGTGACCTGCAGTGAATCAGGGGCAAAGATTTTCACAGGAGTGGGAAGGGGTGCCTCACCCCCCGCCCACTCCTGAGAAAATCTCTGCCCTGATTCATTGACGCCCCCAGTCTCTGCCCCACTGCAGCCCTGGGCCAGGATGGACAGTAAATCAGGCACCTTAGAATTTATATCTATAAATATATACTAGCAATGTGGGACAGTGTTGCCCATCATGTTATGTAGGAAATGTATAATTTTTTTGGAATGAATGTTAGAATTGGTATGATGAAACTTGTGTTGTAGAAATGTGTAAGTTTGTGTACATTGTAAAGGTGTATGGGTAATTATTACTGTGTAAGTATGTGTACATTGTAAATGTGTATGGGTAATTATTACTGTGTAAGTATGTGTACATTGTAAATGTGTATGGGTAATTATTACTGTGTAACTATGTGTACATTGTAAATGTGTATGGGTAATTATTACTGTGTAAGTATGTGTACATTGTAAATGTGTATGGGTAATTATTACTGTGTAAGTATGTGTACATTGTAAATGTGTATGGGTAATTATTACTGTGTAACTATATGTACATTGTAAATGTGTTTGTAGGGGGTGTATTATGCTGTTGTAGTGTTGTGTTGTAGCGTGATGTAGTGTGTGAAGTAGAATGAAAGGAGATGTGTAATATATTGTTTTTTCTGTGTTGGTGGTCATGTGTGAGAGTCCAGATGGGGGGAGCATTGTTTGGGGCTGGTGTCAGAGGCCACTTGGCCCCACATGTGTTGGGGCAAGTCTGAGAGTGGAGTGTGTGCTGCACGGGCACCATCTCCATATCATACACATGTATACAGTGCTCTAGGTACTGGCCTCAAATGGTTCTGTTTTAACCTTGCACAGGACACAGCACCAGCGCTGGGGGGACCATCCTACACCACTGTATCATGCACACAATATGCAGGTTTATGGTGTGAGTGGTTGTAGGGAGGTCCCCCCTGTGCTGGTGTTGTATCCTGCGCAAGGTTAAAACAAAACCATTTGAGGGCAGTACAGAGAGCATTGTACACAAGTGTATGATACAGTGCTGGTGAAGAGGGGCAGAACAATGGCGTTGTGAAGTAAAGAGAGAGTTGAGGTCAAAGGTGTAGCAGCATTAACCCTTTGAGTGCCAGAGGTATAAGCAATGCATTGAAAACTATTGAACGCTATTCAGGTATCGGACTGACTTGTGTCTCTTTGATTAAGTCTTACTTGAAGTTGGTTGGGGTATCCAACACATCTCCTCTGTGCACACTTTTTTTGTGACATATTAGCAGGAAACGTGACATAGGACAGAAGCAGCTGCTGGCCGTAGGAGAGGTCTGTGTGAGGCATTATGAGTGAGTGTGTGTGTCGGTCATATTTTTTTTTTCCACCCAGATCAAAGTTGGGAGCAGACCAATTCTTTGCATTGATCTTTGAGAGTTTGAAACTATTTTTTTTTAAATCCACTCAATGCCCAAGTGCACAATCCTAAACTGTTTGTTGAAACAATAATTTGCACCAATGGATCGTTTTCAAAGCAAAATGGTAAAACAGCAGAGCTAAAGATGCTATTTTGCTTTAAAAAAGACCCACTTGTGTTACCTGTGTGTTCCTGTTCATATACAATATATATAGCTAATGGACATGGTCCATTGTTTCATTAATGCGGAACTTTCACTACCATAACATAGCGCTGCAAATAATAATTACATTACCGATATGCACACACTTAGTTTGATTTTCAAGTATAATTGCTGCATTAACGAAAAAAAATGATCCAGCACTTTGCTTTGTATATTAAACTCTTTGGATGCACCTAGACTTAAAGGGATAGTAATGTTTCAAAATAAAAGCAGCTCCAATTAATTTTCATAGTATTTGGGCCATGGGCAGTGTTATTTCAGTATTGTCAAAGTTGTAGTTCAAGAGCAATTGAATGATAAAGTATCCCCCTCCCGCCCCTTTTACTGATGTAACACTGCTCACTTCAGAACAGAAAGGTGGTGTCCAGATGGCTTGCAGAGAGGGACAATCTTCAATTAGCATAAGGGAAAACCTGAAAAACCTGTCAAGGAGGGGCAGGGTTTTCAATGATCTCACAGTAAGAAGATTGTCCTTTGCTGTGAGCTGTCTGGTCTTAAGACCAGATTCCACATCTGATGGGAGGTGTCTTACACTAGGTAAAAGGGGCGGGAGGGGGATACTTTATCATTCAGTTACTCTACATCTAAAACTCTAACAGTACCGAAATAACACTCTCCGGAGCCCAAATACTATGAAGATTAATTGGAGCTGCTTTTATTTTGAAACATTACTATCCCATTAAGCAATTAATTTGTTTCTTATGCAGTGACTGTTAACATTGTTTGTTTAATATATAAATATATATTTCCGTATTACAAGATAATTTCCTTTTAAGTATTTGTTCTTGAGTCCAGTCTTTGGCCTTGGTGCACAAAATAAAGAAGGAATAGTTCTGGGGCAATCAAGTGTACCATGGTGGAGAAATAAAAATGATTATTAATGTAAATGTGAATTCTACTCTCTGGAATATTAGGTCTCCTGTGCATTACTTCACAATGTTTTGGAACCTCTTTAAAGGGATAATAATGTTTCATAATAAAAGAAGCTCTAATTTATCATCAAAGTATTTGGACTTTGGAGAGTGTTATTTCAATTCTGTCAGAGTTGTAGTTCAAGAGTAATTGAATGATAAAATATTCCCCTCCCTCCCCTTTTACTGATATAACACGGCTCAGGTCAGAGCAGCTGGGAAGTGCCCAGGTACACTGCAGAGGTGGACAATCTTCAATTAAGATAAGAGAAAAAGCTAAAAAACCTGTCAAGGGGGGCAGGGTTTTCATTGTTCTCACAGTAAGAAGATTGTCCTCTGCTGTTATCTGTCTGGTCTTACAACCAGATTCCACATCTGAGGCGAGCAGTGTTACATCAGTAAAAGGGGTGGGAGGGAGATACTTTATCATTCAGTTACTCTTGAACTACAATTCTGACAGTATTGAAATAACACTCTCTGTGGCTCAAATACTATGAAGATTAATTGGAGCTGCTGTTTTTGTGAAACATTACTATCCCTTTAACATTCAAGAAATGTAACCCTTTGAGTGCCAGAGGGGTACGCAATGCATTGCGTACCCCTCTGGCACTCAAAGGGTTAGAACCCCAATTAAATTAGTGGAAATTTTGTTCACTGTGGTGCAGTTGGTTTGCCCCAGAATTGCTCCCAATTATTTTCTTTCTACAATGACCCTATTAATCTAAGGAGGAATTATGAGGGTGGGAAGTATAATAAAGCTCTCTATACGTTTAACTGCAGATCTAAAAAGGGAGTCCTGCCCAATATTTGTAGTAACGTTTTGTATATTTAGAATGTCAGAAATAGTTATTTCTTTGCCTATTCATTTTATTACATTGGTATTGATATTTAATATTTTTCACATACTTAGTAATATCCTATATAATAATTCGCCAAGTTGTGTGTAACACCCGACATGCGCAGTAGATACTGCTGCACGTGCGGCAGTCATGCGCAGTAGAGACTGCCCGCACCGCGGCTGATACAGAGCTGGGCGCTCCGAAGGAGCGTACAGCTCTGTATCAGCCGAGGCACGGGCAGTCTCCAGTGCGTGTGACTGCCCCGCGACCGGCTGCCAGAGGCACTGTGGCCCGTGTAACGGGCTGTTCAACTAGTAGTAACATAATTAATTACCTACAAAAAATACATCCATTCAGTTCAACATTGTCATATCATCCTTGCTGATCCAGAGGCAGAAAAGCAACCCTATTGAAACCATTTTCAGCTGAGCTCCAAGAGGATAAAAATTCCTTCCTGACTTCAAAAGCCAGTCGGATATTTCCCTGGGTTAATATCTGAATTGAAACCAACTGTCATAATTCAATTCTCAATATTGTTCTGAGCTATAAAGCTATTCAGTATGTTCTTGGAAGCATCCACTGTATCTGCAAACACTGTCTCCTGAGGCAGAGAATCCTGCAGCCTTACTCTCCATACTGTAATAAAACTTAGCCTTTGTTTTAGTCCAAAGCACCTTTCTTCTAGTCTCACTTGATGGACTCTTGTTTTTGCTCAGCTTTTTCCATAAATAGTTCCCCAGAAAGTCCTTTGCATTGGCATTGAATATATTTGTAAATTGCCCTGAAAACCATCCCTCCAGACATCCCCTTTTAATGCAATCAAAACCAGTTTGGCTAATCTCTCTTTATAACTAAAGTCTCCCAATATCTTTCTCAGTTTTGTTGCATATCCTTTATCCCCTGAGGCAATTCTGTCTGACACAACCTTCTGCTCCACAGACAATGCCGTCACAATGTAGCTTATCTGTCTGCCACTACCTTCCATTCTGTATAGAAAACCTATTAATAACATAGCATGTATGGAAAGTATTCATTCTAAGTGTTCAGATATTCATCATCATTATATAGGACAGAGTGTTCATTATCAGTGCACCATTATACAGAACAGTATATTCATTATCAATGTCTCCCTTTCATTATTTTAACTATTCTTGAACTGTATGGTACTGGCAGGCAGGGGGTTAGTTCTTACTGGCCTGCTAATTGTTTGAGTTAAATACGTAAAACACAATTTTTAAAAAAAAATCTGAAAGGACCGCATCCTAAGGTCCGACTGGCCTTATCTTGTACACCCATGCTAAAGATGTTCTGTTCAGCTTACATTACCACCTCTGAATTCCTGCTAACAACTAAGTGGTCAGTGTGTTTTACAGGAATCATTCAGTCTTCTGGGCACTGTCCATGATTAGTCAAGGTGGTCATGTGAGTGGCTTAGAACAAATACATCATCAGCATGCATTGTTCAATGTAGATGTTTGGTGCTGAGAGGAACATGTGCCTTGCAGAAAATGATTGTAAATACACCTGGGCATTATAGTGCATTTGTGTTTCAAGGCACCAATGGATCTTTGGTACATAGCAGTGTTTGAGGGTTGTTTGCTCCTATCCTGGGAATCTCTACAGTAAGAGAATAATATGTTCTGTACACAGACCTCAATTATGTGTTTATGCACCTTTTCCCATATGGCTGGGTCAAGCAGTTATCTTACATATAGTATATTACAAATCTTTGATTGGCTGGAAATATATACTAATCTGTAGATGGCTGGACACAGCCAATCACAGTCTTGTTTACTTCTTTGAAGTCTTCAGAGGTGGTTATACCTTCAACAGACCTATGTGGACATAATTTCTTAACCTGCTTTGTTTTTTTGCTCTTATTTTTTAAGTGCCAGAATTAGAGTTGTTGCATTTTTCTTTCTTTCTTTCTTTCTTTCTTTCTTTCTTTCTTTCTTTCTTTCTTTCTTTCTTCTGTTAATACCAGAAGGATGAACAATGAATTTCTGAGCAATGTGTCTCTCACTTATATTAGGATTACTTAACAATTTAAACTATGTGGTCCATCATTCCAAGCCATAGTAGATGTTGGGTCCAGGAATGGAGTTCCCCACTTGGCTAGGGTTATGGGATCAGAGACAAATCAATGACCCCCCCCATCCTACTACACCTCCGCATGTGCTGGGGTGCTGTTAGTAGTGAAAATTATGGAAATCCTATTCACCCTGTATCGGGTAATGAGCAGAGGAAGAGATTTAAGAATCCCTCCCTTGGACAATTCATTATTAACATGTAGTTTATAGATCCCTCATTCATTTTTTTCCATTCTTTTTTGTACTGGAATGGGTAATAAGCAGAGGAAGGGGTTGAAGGATCCTTACTTTGGGGAAGTAATTATTAATAAGATTTGTATAGACTTTTTATTCATATTTTTAACATTCCCCTACATGTAATTGTATGAGAAATAGAAGGGGAGTATATATGGATCACAATGAGTTGGATACCTCTTAATTAAGGGGTTAAAAGTCTCATTGAATTCAGTGGGCATTTTTAATAATTCCCTTTGGTGCAGTTGGCATACCCCAAAATGTCTCCATTTTTTTTTTGAACACTGGGTTCCAAATCTTGAGAAAGATACATCTTACCTATGGGTATCAGTGAGCTTCCTGGACAGAAACGAAATGTGCTCCGGCTATATACATAGATAAAATCATTACTTCTTTGTAGTATACTCTACTTTTAAACCTACTGGAAACAACTGGCTTTGTGAACCACGCTGTTGCTCTCGTCCCAGTAGGTAACTAATTAGGTACTGGATTTAATATATAGGACCGCAAGTGATCACTGAGCCCCAGGTTTTTTAGTGTGTCCGCTATATTGCACAGTGGGATGCTGTTTCTATCTCCTGATTACTCGTGTCATCTGAATGTGATACTGTATAGAAGCATTGTGTCTCCTGGGTTGCATTAAGGCAAGCTGGCTATGGCCCAACACAACAGATAAATACAGTATACTTTCGAGGGTACATTAACACTCAAGTTAATGCACTGCACATTCTCTGCCACTCAGTACCCTAAAAACTATAAGATTGTATGTCTGTTAAATCATTTAATATTTTTGTTTCACTTTTGATGCTCTGGTCAATTAACAGTGTGATAACAACAATATGAAAACGTTAGCATTAAATAATATTTGTGCACAGACACTATCTAGGGCACTAGTTCTGTCCTTTTTCATCAAATTACAACTACACTGTTCCACAGCTGTATTACTGTCAAGAAGGTCAGTTCTGTCATTTATAAATACCCTACACAGCGGGTATTACAATTATTAAGTGAGACTATTCCTCTTAGTGTCATTCTCCTTGGCAGCATCTACCATTGGTGTTGGACACACTTTCACTGTCCTACCTCACTATAGTGAGATCACAATAATATATACACCATAGATAGTTTGCCTAGTACCCTCCCCTTATTTCTGTATGTAGTTTATTTTGCTTATTTTAATGACATTCTCAATGAAGAGGTTGTTTTTATCATTATTTTTTGGTCTCTTATTACGGATCCATACAAATCAGATCCTGCTCAGGGTCTTTTTGGAGTGCAAAAATATAACAATAAGCTTTTTCTCTGTCTAGCAGGACCTTTTTGTTCTTATGATTAATCTCTTCATTGCTCCTAATTTATTGGTTTAGTTCAATCCAGTCCCCTTTTTCATTTGTGATGTATGTACTATACTGGGGTCTTACAACTGTTCTGGTGTGAAGTATGTACTATACTGGGGTCTTACAGCTGTACTGGTGTAATGTATGTACTATACCTGGAGGGTACCGGGGTCTCATATCCTCACTGGTGTCTGGTGGCATGTATGTACTATACTGTCTGGGATCTTATATCCGCACAGGTGGGATGTATGTACTACACTGGGGGTACTGGGGTCTTACAGCTGTACTGGTGGGATGTACGTACTATAGTGGGGGGTACTGCAGTAGGACATGGCTGCAGCTCCTTCAGACGGCACCTGGCACATCTCTGTGCACACGATGTTGATGTCACAGTACGGCTTCTCAACGGGAAGGACTCTAGCCTAAGCTGACTAAAAGGTGCCTGATAACATAGTCTATGTTTCCAAGTTAGAAGCTACCAGAGATTTTAAGCACTTTCTACATGCATTGAGTAAATGATATTGCCAATATTTGGCTGTGCAGCTGTTGTTAGACTACAAGTTCCATCATCCTTGAGTAGCTATTGGCTGCGAGGATGATGAAAGCTGTAATCCAACAGCTTCTGAATCAAATGGTGTTCAAATAGTGTTTATTTTGTTAGACGTACCTCTACAGCATGATCTTTTACAGTGGCGCTATTGTTAGACCATGAAATCGGTTGGGTTAAAGGCGGGGATATTGGTGGGACTAAAGGCAGGGATATGGGTGGGGCTAGGTGTGGAAACTGGTGGCGAGTAACTTTTCAGGCCTGGCTAGTAGCTCAGGAATTGAAATTTTGAAATTGAAACAGTTTTTATATAATCTCCCCTTGACAGTTGGATATTTACTACATGGCTCAGGCTTTTTCTTAGATTATTAATAATTTATTAGCACCATTTCATAGATTCTTTTCCTTTGTCCACATTTTGGGCATGATTTGTTATAGTTGTATGTATATTCTTCAGTATTGTTAAGATAAAATACATATATACATACTTTCCTCCTGTCTTTATTTTAAAGGCAACATTTGACTAACAAACTGATCTCCTTTTATGTATGTCAGATATCCATGACATAATATTTCTTTTTGTTTCCTCTCCAGCTGTCACTGCTTGTCCCTTAATGACAGAATCAAATGAGATCATACAATCTTACCCCTAGCCTTAAAAGAATAATGATGTATTTTTATGGAGATGGGGCAACATATATGAGGAAAGACCAAAAATCAAAATGCAGCAGTGTTTCTAAGCTGAGAACATGACGCTTAGGAAAGTATTATTTTTCAAGTGAGCTTTTGACCGTAACATTATCTTCATTTTAACCCTTTGAGTGCCAGAGTGGTACGGAATGCATTGCAAAGCAATGGAACTCAAAGGGTTAAGTATTAGTTTACCTTTGATAAAGATGTATGTCAGTATATTCAGGTAGTTTTCTGCAATTTTCACAATTCTGTGTTCTAATTTGTTCTAATAATGTATCTAAACTGCAAATCTAGTGGGCCGTCACACTCATTTCTATACACAAGGATTTGATTGAGTAGTACAAGATTCTGCTCTATCCCCTGAGGTAAATCTGTCTGACACAACCTTCTGCTCCATATAGAATGCCTCCCAACTGTACCTTATCTCTCTGTCACTACCTTCCATTCTGTACAGAAAACCTATTAATCAACAGCATTTTTGAAAAGTATTCATACTAAGTGTTCAGATATTCAGCATCATTATAGAGGACAGAGTGTTCATTATCAGTGCACCATTATATAGAACAGTATATTCATTATCAATGTCAAGACTCCCTTTCATTATTTTGCAATGTAGCATGATCATTATCAGTGTATAGATAGCCAGTATCATTTTACTGCCAAGAGTCTTCATCATAAACGGTTACCCTTCATTATTATACACTTTAGCACATTCATTATCAGTGTATATATACTTAGCAGCATCGTAGAGCACAGTATATTCTAATTATCAGTATTCATTTTTTTATGCTATTAAGTCTAGTGCTAGGATAGGCATTGTGCTATCACTTGCGTCACAATGCATTTGAGACCTCTTGTCTACTATGTTTTGAAAATGAGAAAGTGTTATCGTCACCAACAGTATTGTGGACACTTTTGGGCACAGTACTGCTCAGTTCCTCATTGATAACTGTATCTGAATCTAGACTTCCAGTCCCACACATGGTGCCTTATAAGCAAAAAGAGAAATGAACAGCCCTAATGATATACATGGGACCATTAACCCCTTGAATGCTGTAGTGTTCTCCACTGTATTGAAAAACAATGCATCAGACACTTGTAGCATTCAAATGGTTAAAACCCCCATTTAACTCAATGAGAACCTTGTTAGTGTTTATTTTTTTCCCTATGGTGCAGTTGGTTTGCTCCAGAATTGATATTTTTTTCTTAAGTTATTGCTCTGGAACAGGACATATTGTATACAGGCTAACTGTGGAGACACCCCAGACACTATGTAGGAGCTATGGCCCATGTTTATAAAAACACATTGGATTTATTCTGAGTGTACCAACTGCACCGCAGGGGACAACTTTAATCCCTTAAAGACCCATGACGTACATGTACATCATGAGGTTGCGGTCCCTAAAGGACCAAGGATGTACATGTACGTCATGGAATTCTGTGCTTCCCAGACGGCTGCATGCCGTTTGGGGAGTCTGGAATCCGATGGGCTAAAAAAAAATATATGCTCTGTGGTCCTTAAGTGACCGCCGCGTGCGTGTGCGGCCTGTCCTTAAGGGGTTAAATTCCTGTTATATTCATTTGGGCTTTTAACCTGTTGAATATTAGAGAGGTCTCCAATGCATTTTGTCTGTCACTCAAGGGGTTACACTGCATGGGCATTTAGGAATTTGTATTTGTTCCCTATGGTTCAGTTGGCTTACTCCAGAATAACTCCAGTTTATAAATATGGGCCTATGTGCCATGTGGAATGGTTTTTGAACTTTATATCACACTTAGTAAATAGTCCATGTAACACTGAGTACTGTTTAACCCTTTGAAAGCATAACACAATTATTTGAATACCTCTGGCACTCAGAGGGTTAATAAACAAATTTGCCCATTACATATGTAATTGGGTTTAAGTAAAAATATATATTCTTATTTCCAATTTCCTGTTATTTACAAAGTTATTACTATATCTCTAGTGAATCCTATGTTTGGGATTTCCATCTGTGTCTAAGCTAGGCATTGTAATCCACTGTTATCAGTGGGCAAAACTGACCATAATTACGCTATCAGTAAAGGCAAGAAACAAAAAGTTGATTATTGAGAGTAATGCTCTATTCATGCCGGATCTCCCAGTAATTTTTTATGAGATGATTCATGTTTCCAATTTCATATTCATATCCTAAGTAAATAAGAGAGTTATATACAGCCATTTTAGCATATAGAGCTGTGAAATCAGCATCCTCTAATTTTGTCCTGCACTTAACCCCAGCAAATATCCACTGATGCTCACTCCAGCATACTCAAACCATTCCAAGGGGTATGTCTGTGTATGATTCATGCACATTTAAATACTTGGGAGCAGGATAAGAGTATTACTTTAAAAAGGGTCACACCATTAAAAGTTTATCACATATAAGATATGCTTCCTGAATGTTATGATAGTAGAAGCATAGAAATTAATTAGACATCAGAAATTAATAGAGAAACCAAAAAACTGTAATGGTGGTAATTGGCGCTCTATCCACAGATTTCTTATAAAAAAATTTTAAAATATCTACTAATATTAGTAAATTCCTATATCTGCAAAGCTGCTTCTATCCAAAAAGACTGTGTTTGTAGAGTCTCGAAAGTGTTAGAATACAGAAAAAGATATGCTGCACCAATATATTAAAAGCCAATATATTATATAATATATGAGTCTAAAAGGAACTGAACTCTATAATAGTATAATGGAAATGACAACAATATAAAATTATTAACATTTATTAAACATACATCAATGTAATACTGAATAAATGAAAACAGACCCACAAAGATCCTGTATATAAAACAATATATATATAAATGTTACGTGAGTGTAAATATATCAATATGAAATTATTAGCTTGATACTGTTTTATATATATGATCTATGGGGTCTATTTGCATTTATTCATTATTACAGTCATGTATTTTTAATAAATGTTAATAATGTTATATTGTTGTCATTCCCAATATACTATTATAGAGTTTAGTTCCTTTTAGACTCATATATAATATACTGGCTATTCATATATTGGCACAGTGTTCTCTGCTGTCTTTTACTTTATCAGAAATTAATAGACTACCTAGTTCTCCTTTTCCAAGCTCAAGAGTCTTCATGATCTTTGACTTTATTTTGTGTCTGTATATCCCAAGCATGATTATACATGCTCATAAACCTTGTACTTCATGGTAGCCTCCATAGATCTTCTCAATTTGTTTGTGCGGCCTAAAATCTACTCCTACATATGCTCTGTGGATGGTTCCCATTTCTCAGAAGTGAAAATGTTTTATTGTCTGTAAGTTTGTGTAAGATAAGATAATAACCTTTTTCAACAAGAGCAGTGAGCAGTTCATTTATTCCCTAGCATCTATGTGGGTTATGTTTTGTTTTTTTGATGGAGAAACTGAAAGGCAAAGTTCCAACTTCTGTCAGGCAGAACAGAGTTAATAAGGGCCAAACTTACTGACACACCCACCTCAGCAACATCTGGAGGACACACATGGAATTAGAGAGGGAAAGGGCTGCAGCATGGTGTATTTGATTAACTAGACAGCGACATACTTATTAGCACGTCACTGCTGGGGATTATTATTCTGGTTAATATAAGACATGAATAAGTGGAATTTATGCAAAAAAGGAACACAGACCCATACAAATCTCCCTGCATACGTACTATGGTTATTATAGTGCCTAGAAATAGGGGATTTGATAGTTTCTCAAAAGACCTGAGGCTTTCACCATTATTAGCAGGGATATTATCACCATTACATACCTCAATCTGGCAACAAGACTGGAGGCTTTACACATGGAACATGGGGGGAGATTTATAAAAGTGGAGTTAATGGAAAAGAGGCGTAAACATGGCTGCAAGATTGTCACTGGTAGTTATAAAAGTACTGAGGACAGTTTAGGAGGACATAACGCCACATACTACATTTTTATTTTTTTAATGGAGTAAGGAAGTATGTAAAAAGTGGTGCAGTGAATTTATAAAGAAATGTTGATATCTGTGCCAATTTAGAGACAGAATTTTCTATAAATATTTAGGCCATGTCTGACCTGTTCTTATTTTTGAGGTCTCCACATTTATAAATGTAATTAGAATATTTTATAAATACCAACACTTATAATAAGGAAAAAGGACATTTTAAGGATCCGCTGTCAAAAACAAACAAGAACACTTTTTTAAAAACCTCCCCCATTGGGTTTTAGCAACCTTAACCTGTACCTAATAATGTCCCTGCCAAGAATTGACCCTGTATTTGCATCTTTCTCTCTAGTGTTGTGAGGTTTTAAATAACATTCATACAGTCAATAGATTCTATGGTAATCTTTGCTGTGCATCTGAGCTTGGCATTGTGACACTAATAATGCACAAAACTAGACGGAGTATGTCATATGTAAACACACAAAGAGGCAGAGTATACAGGCATTCCTTGGCTACACCCACAACCGGTGTGGGTCCTAGGGGTCTAGCTATGTTGGATCACAATAAGTATTTAAATAATTCTAGATCAATTCATACTTTTGAAAGTAATTGATATAGTTATGTATTGTATGCTTATATTAACATATTGTTAAAGGAACAGTAAACCTTTTATGAAATGCTATATAGCTTTTTCTGCTAAGTAAAACAAGTGTGCTCCCATTCCTGTCAGTTGTTCTATTCAAAAGTTATAACAGTTCAAATAATCAGGAAGTGAATTTACTGTGCATTTACATCCTGAAAGTTCTAATTGACACAGGAAGTGGCTCAGCAGTTTCTATCACATTCTATGGAGAAATGTTTGTCACTGACTTTTCTCTCAAACAGAATGTAACAGAATAACTAATTGGAATTTGACCACTAGAGGGCGCTGTTAATGTAAAAAACAAACCACAATTTTAAAAAACTGGAAATATGCATCTCTAAGCAGTGGGAGTACCCTTGTTTTACTCAGTAGGAAAATACAGACAATATATATATATTTTCATATCAAACATGTACTGCTCCTTTAAGTTAATCATATTGTTTGGAACAAATAAAATTATAAATCTGAAATTGATTTTGCTTTTCAGACAGGTTCATTCTTCTTATATTATGTTAAAACAGTGTGAGGCATGCCAACAGTATGAGCAGCAGAACTGGCATCTATAATTAAAATTAATGAATTTAAATGGAAAATGAATTATGCACATGAAGAAGCAAGGGATACATAATGTGGCATTACAAATATTAACCCATTTGATTTTAGAGGTGCTTTGCAATGAAATTAAATATCTTTTATTTTTATGTTTGAACATATTTGAACTATAACGTAGATATAAGTGCCCCCTAATGAATTTCTAGTATAGCAGTAATAATTGTAATACCATTATAATGTTTATTAAGAGCAGGCATTTTCTGGAAACATAAGTTCGGAGGACATTCACCTCAAGAGGACAACACAGATATCTTGCCAAAGAGGGATCTTTGCTCCTGCGGTGTCCATCCCTGTCTCCTCACTGATTATCTGATAAAGGGGGAGTTGCATTGTATTGCACTGTGCAGGCGGGGACTGACAGAGCAGGCGCAGACATCCCTCTTCGGCAAGATGTCTGCGCTGTTGTCTTGTGACGAGACTCATAAGAACTTATGATTCCAAATAATGCTGGCACTTAACGCGGAACTATCACCTCCACCAAAGTCACCCTGTAATACTTAGGCAGGTGGCGACTAGCTTTGTAATCATTATTTTACCTTTAAAAAGTGCCCACAAATAAAGTTATGCTTAAGTTTCCGAGACTTACGGCCAGGTTACTACAGCCTGTGCGAGTGCGCCATCAGTCTCTTCCGGAGCCGTCCCGGTCAGTGCTATGCCTGTGAAGAGTGAAGAGGACTGACTGTGCAGGCACGCATTCAAGATGTCCGCGGTCTCGGAAGCTTAAGGATAACTTTATTCATGGGCACTTTTTAAAGGTAAAATAATGATTAGTAAGCTAGTCGCCACCTGCATAAGTATTGCAGGGCGACTTTAGTGGAGGTGGTAGTTCCGCTTTAATAAACATTATAACAGTATTTTAATGATTACCGCTATACTAACAATTAATTGAGGGGCACTTATATCTTGATAGAAATCCCTATAGTACTGAACTGAGATCCTTCAAAAATGTCCCCTCCCACATTCAGGGTGAACACCATGTGGCTTACCAACTATTGCCAAATTTATAAATTTAAAGTAGAAACAAAAGGGAGAACAAGGGGAAAGAGAGAGGCACCCCTTGTGTTGAACCCAAATATCTGGAAGAAACCTTCACCACTCACCCAAATGTGAGATACTCACAAAATAAATTGCTGTTCCAACACTTATATGGAGAAACAGCAAAAATCACTTTAGGGGATATATATTAACCCCAGACACATCAATGTATAGATCTCTTTAAATCAAAAGGCAGCTCCTCTTCCAATCGCTCTCCCAAGACAATGAACCATAAGAAATGACAAAAAAAGACAAGGAGAGGGCGCCAATAGTGTAGTAACATTGAGCAACTAATTCCAATTGCAAAATATATATAGAGATATACTCACAAAAGAGATGGTCAGTTAAATGAAGAACTGACAGATGCACATTCGGAGAAGATATACCTATCTCCGCTCAGGGTAATTGAGACTCCAGACGTCAAACTCCAAAATGCTTCACAAGGCTCCACAACTTAAGCAACACTTAAAAATGTTTATTATAGCTTAAACATAAAAATAATAATAAAACCAATAAATGCTTGAAAAACGCCGGCTCCACTGTTTATATGACAGAAGTTTTTCCAATTTATCTTTGATAAAGTGGCATGTTATAGCCATGAAACGCTTTAGAGATTTTGACTTCTGCATTTATGTATATTGGTTTTATTATTATTTTTATGTTTAAGCTATAATAAACATTTTTAAGTGTTGCTTAAGTTGTGGAGCCTTGTGAAGCATTTTGGAGTTTGACATCTGGAGTCCCAGTTACCCTGAGCGGAGACAGGTATATCTTCTCCGAATGTGCATCTGTCAGTTCTTCATTTAACTGACCATCTCTTTTGTGAGTATATCTTTATATATATTTTGCAATTGGAATTAGTTGTTCAACGTTACTACACTATTGGCGCCCTCTCCTTGTCTTTTTTTGTCATTTCAAATTTATAAATTACATCTGAGAACAGGGAGGGCTAGACAATTTGCTAGGTTAGGCTAAAGAATGAAATTGTTTAGAGAGAAACTAGCACCTAGATACAGTCATAAATCCCTCCAGTTTTACACTCTTGTTTTCTGTTTGGTATCTGTAGCCAATCATGGTGTCACGGGGTGACTAGTGAAATAATGACATTTGACAAGTACAGATACAATAAAATGAAAATGTATTAAGACAAAAATAAATATGAAGTAGACTACCTCTCCCTCCTTCACTAGACCAAGTATGGAGACAGTGCACCAGCACTTCTCCAACCCTTCACTAGACAGGTGCTAAGATAGTCTACAGACAATACCCCAGAATGCTGGAGCACCTACAAGGAGCGAAAGCACCTCTCCAGCCTTCACTAGACCAGGTATGAGAACAGTGTAAAGACACTTTCCCAACCCGTCACTAGACAGGTGTGAAGATAGTACATGGACACTACCCCAGAACACTGGAGCACCTACAAGGATCGAGAATCCCCAGAACGCTCTGGGGATAACTAGGCAGCAGGACAGACCCTAGAATGCTAGACGCCTCACAGGCAATGGTGACAACCCTAGCATGCTAGGGAGACAACAGGCTACCCAGACAATAGGCCACAGGAGGCCAAGGACAAGGCTGACAATACTGAATACTGCCCGGAGGCAGTAAGTGTGGCAGTGACAGTAGGTCCGGGCGGGCCGAGGATGGAATGATCAGCTGGGGCTGGGTAAGCCGGAGAGGAAAGTCAACCAAAGCCAGGAGCGCAGCGGATCGAGAGGCAACCAAAACAGAAAGGAATGGTCATATGCAGCCAGGGGTCTTTGCCGGATCGGGTAGTCAGATGAAGCCAGAGGTCTCAACCGGGTCAGGTAGTCAGATGAAGCCAGGAGTCTCAGCCAGATCAGATAGTCAGACGAAGCCAGGAGTCATATAAAAGAATCGGTAATCGGAACACAGAAGCAACAACGCTCAGGTACACCATGAAAGGGCCAGGGTGTATGGTGAGGCTGAGGCCTATAAAGCCTAGCATGTGGGCGGAGACACCAGTGGCCTATAAGAATAGCGATTAGACCAGAGTGGCAACCCGAAGGATAACAAGGTCGTCTGTACCATAGAGCACCACTGGAGGCAATCATGGGCACCGTGATACATGGAAAAGCATTTTCGTATGTGGCCCAAACAGCCAATGAACTGTCAGATTACCCCAGTCCACATTTTCCCCTTTAAAATCATAAATGTCCACATATAAGAATGTATTAACTTTATGTCATATACTAAAAAATGGAAATGGTGGGTGTCTCACAACCCTATGCATCCTCTTATTCTTGCTCAGGAGGTAGACCATGTCTGTTTTACCTCTTAAACATTAAGCGGCGTCTGGTAGGGTGAGCTGATGTGTGCGGATGAGAGCGGTGCAGCTTGGTGAAGTCTCCACTACACATTTTTGCTTTGATATGCAAATTCTGTACTGTTATTCTTGTCACCGAGCTGCCAGTGTTTCTCCGGTAGCAGAGAACAACTCCATTAGCAGAAAGCTTATAGAATGCATGGTAACTGCTGAAAGGACAGAGGTTTGTGGTCCTCAAGGGGTTAAGTGCAACTCTTTTTAGTACAACTTTTTTTATCCCTCTCAGTGCCACAGAGGTACACAGTGCACAACCCTATGGTACTGAAAAAGTTAGGAAGCAGTACTGTTTGTGGTGCTGAAGTCTGAGCCTACTAGTTCATGTGTGATAGCTAATTAGTGTTTTGTGAAATCTCAGGCAGGCCCCCCTAGGCTCAGACAGGCCCACATTTGGCTCATGGACCACATGTAGGTCACGCATAACATAAGTTATAATTTATTAAAGCAGAACTTTGAAGTAGTACCAAGTCCCCATGCATTCATTAAACGCATGGCGACTAGCTTGAAAATAGATGCCTTACCGTTAAATAATAGCTCTGTCTAAAGTAATTTGTCCCATTTCGGGACCGACGGGCAGGTTAGTGTGGTATGTGCGCCTGCGCCCTCAGTCCCTTCCAGTGACCGTATGGTGCACTGCAGTCTACTCAATGGAGAACGGGACTGACGGCGCAGTCGAACAGACAAGATGTCTGCGTTGTACCCTAGGTTCCGGTCTCCAAGCGGGACGGATTACTTTAGACAGAGCTATTATTTAACGGTAAGTCATCTATTTACAAGCTAGTCGTCATGCAATTAATGAATGCATGGCGACTTAGTATTACCTTAAAGTTCTGCTTTAAGAGGACAAAAGGCCCTTTGCCCACAATAGACAATGCGATTTTCACAACAGATGACAGGAAAAAAGGGTTTACTTTTAAAAGGTTGCATGTGAAAGAGAGTGAGGCCACATAACACATTAACCAAGTCGCCATAATAAAAATGACTGCATGACAATGCGAGATTGTCATGTCACCTACTGAAAGGTCGCATCCCAGTCTTTCTGAGCGCTGCCCCAGCTTCCCCACTCAGCTGAGATCTGCTTCCACCTGCTCTGCACCTTCAACTTCTACAGAGCCTGTAGACCTAAGAGCTAAGCTGGGCCTTCTTCCCTGCATATAACTGGACCCTCTTGTCCTGCACAGAACTGGACACCTGCATGGACCCCTGTGCCAGCCATGAGCCAGACAGAGATGACCAGGAGCGGTTCAGAAGGGCAACACGAAGTAGCTGCAGTCCCTGCTGCAAAACATGACCAACTGCGAGTGCAGTGTCAACTCGTTCGGGCCAGAGGATCAGACTGCCCTGAAGTTTCATTTGGAAGCAAATCTCCTGATGTTTGGGGTGGTGACCCCACACACCCATGTATTTTCAGTTTCACGATCTTCCCCCATTATTGGTGGTAATTTCCTATGCACTTCAGTATACAGATGGGACCGCTAGATCACCCATTTAACCCTCCTAATGCCAGAGTTATAGTGAACACGTGTGTCCGGGATCACCCATTTAACCCTCCTAGTGCCAGAGGTATAGTGAATACACATGTGTCCGGGTGATCTGACAGCCCTATGTACAGTCCCCATGTTGAGTGCTGGTTTAATTCTACATAAAATCAGTACAGATACAGTGTTACTGTCTCCCTGTAGCGCTGGCTCATGTGTGTGCTGCAAAGCAGAGCCAATCTGTGTGGATTAAAATATTATTAGTACAAGACTGGGATGCATCCTTTCAGAAGGGGACATGAGAATCTCGCACTGTCATGCAGTGCAAGATTCTCATGTCGCTATTTTTATTATGGGGACATGGTTAATGTGTCATGTGGTTGTATGGTCTTTTGCGTGCAACCTTTTAAAAGGATACCGGTAAAAAGGTACCGGGTCACCAACCTGGCACGATCTGAAATTTCCCACTTGCAGTAAACAATAAATTAGCAATTCTGGGGCATAAAATAGCACCATAGGGAAGAAATAACAATTCCAATTGATTGCCCCATTTCAGTCAATGAGAGTTTGATGAATTTGTTTTCTTCCCTTATGATATAACTGGTTTGCTCCAGAATTGCTCATGTTTTGTTTTCTGCATCAGTTCCTATTAATGTATTGTGCAGCACAACTGCACCATTACTAGTAAGGAGATTAGCAGACAACAAGTTCCGGGGCTTTAAGGATGAGAGCGAGGGCTTTAGCCCCCCTCATCTAGTATCTAGCAACACTCCTGATCCCAGTGCCTATTTGAACATAGTTACATATTCCACACCTCCCAAGTGTCCCTCTTTAGAAATGACAGCTCCTTACTAGGAGATCATTCAGTGTGGTGTATGTTTATAACTGCATCACATTGCTTCACAGCAATAAAACTAACATTAATTTTTGTTTAACCCCTTAAGGATTGTGTGACATCCCAGGACCATCACCATTTTTTTAACTCAAGGACCGGTGAAGGTAACTGGAGAGGTTTCTTTCAGACCTCCGCTCTGTGCGCCGGTCCCTTTAATATGTCACGTGTGCCAGCGCATTGTCAAGATCAAAGCAGTACTTAAGGGAAGGTAACTTCCCTGGACCGCTGGTCCTTAACCCCATAAGGACCAGAGGTTCCGGGGTGTGTGATCCTTTAAGGACCAGATAGGGAAGTTCAGTAGGTCATGAAATATCTAAAACATTCTCAGTAATGCCCCACCTACCAGCTCCGCCCCCTAGAAACGCCCCCTAAAACAACAGTGTCCCTCTTTGGCCATTTGAAATGTTATTTGAGTGTCTGCAGTGGAGAGCTCTCTGGCATTCAGAGGATTAAGGATATGCATTATTTCGCTCTTGAGCTGAATCTTTTTAGGCTGTTTTTGCACTTTAACAAACACCAAAAACTTGGATTTAAACTGTTTACCCAAGGTTTTATATTACTGTACTTTTTCCTCTCCCACACAGACAACGTGTGAGTTTTTCACTTGTTCCTAAAGTACAATCATTTCTTCCACTTGCCAAGCCTGAAAACTAGTTCTGTTTACCAAGATCTCATAGAAACAAAAGTGAAGCTAAAAGCAATGTCATCCAGTACAAAGACTGGCACATATTTATGGAGTTATTCTGGAGCAAACCAACTGCACCATAGGGGACACATAAAGTTTCCTTTTAAATTAAACTAAGCTTTTAACCCCTTGAATGCGCAAGAGATTTCCAGTGCACTGCGAAGCAATGCATTGGAGATCTCTCTTTGATACAAGGGATTAAATCTCTATTCAAGTGCAATGGATTTTTTTTTATTTTGCGCCCCAATGGCGCATTTGGTTTACTCCAGAATAAATAAAGTTTGCTTTTATAAATATGTGGCAGTGTTCTCTGTAATAGCATTTTGTATTTCATATAATTCACCGCTGACTTGAATCTCATGTCCAAATGTTTAATGTTGCCATTATATTAATCCCTTAACGACTGGCCGATCAGCGTGGCGCGGTCAGTTAAGAACCTCGGAGCTGATCAGCATGGCGCGGTCAGTTAAGAACCTTGGAGCATTTTTTTTTTTTTTTTTAATCTTTTCTGCTTCCGGACTCCCTGAACGGCGTGCAGCCGCGGGGGGAGCCCGGAATTCCATGACGGTCATAGTACGTCATGGGTCGTTCAGTCAGATTTACCCATGACGTACTATGACCGTCAAGGGTCATTAAGGGGTTAAAGGGTTAGTAATGTTGTTTTAAAATAAAACAAAATATTGTAGCTATTACAAAAATAAACTAAATGATCCCAGTCCCATCTCTCAGACCTTTAAAGTTCCCCCCTCCCTCTCCTTTCCCTGACGTCAGCCTCTACCTGACAGAAGAAGATCCTGGTCCCGGGACTTCAACAGAGCCGAAATACAGCAATCTAAAAAGAAATACTTAATTGGAACAGTTTACAAAGTGTGCTTGCAAACCAGGTACACTTTGTAGACCGTTCCAATGAAGTATTTCTTTTTCGATCTCAGTATTTCGGCTCTGCTGAAGAGCCGCATCGAGTTGGCCGACACAAATCTCCTGCTGTCAGCTTTACAGCTGACATCAGTGAGATGGGAACTTTATCACAGTATATCTCCCAAACCATAAAAGTTTGAGACATGGAACTGGGATCATTTAATTTATTTTGTAAAAGCAGAACTTTCACATGATTAAAAAAGCTTTGGTGAGCATAGTTACATTAGCGATATAGACAGATTTATGCTTCAAAATAAAACAAACTGCTTCATTAATGAAAAAATCACCTTTTAACCAGGTAGGCACCGGCAGTGATCTTACTGGGAGCGCTCTCTGCACCTGCGCTGTAAGTCCCTTCCCATAACATATGGTTCAGTGGCAGTCATCTGCCAATCCTGGATTTGAAGGGGACGGACAGCGCAGATGCAGAGATGCAGGCTCTGCAAGATGTCTGCTCTGTTCCCCAGTCCCTGCCTAGTTAAAAGGTGATTTTTTTAATTAACGAAGCAATTAATTTTATTTTGAAGCATAAATCTGTCTATATCGCTAATATAACTATGCTCTGCAGAGCTTTTTTAATCATGTGAAAGTTCCACTTTAGTAGCTACAATATTACGTTTTGTTTTAACAAACATTACTATACCTTTAAGAAGCTCTTACACTTCATGTTATTTATATATAGTTGATGTAATTACCTCTCTGCATGGGAATTTCATAATCTCACTGAGCCAACGCTATTGTGTACCGTACATTATTTAGCAGTCTCTGGCATAGAGGTGGCCAATGCATGAAGTTTATGCAGCAAATAGAGGTTAGGTCTAAAAAGATTAGGGCCTTATGTAGAAAGCTAAAATGGAGAATTTCTGGAGCAAACTAATTGCACCAAAAGAGATGCATGCAAATTCCCATTGATTTACATAGTGCTTTTTTAGATGTAGGGAGTTCTCTAACGTATTGTGAAGTGCAATCTCTAGCATTTGAGTGATTAAAAGCCCCATTTAAACCAATGTGAATGTTCATTTGTCCCTTATAATGCAGTTGGTTTGCTCCAGAAGTACACTTCTTTAGCATCCTGAGTATGGCCACTGTCTCTATAAATGATCACCTTCCAGTGGAATTAATCACAGCCACCCATTATTTGCCTAATACATACATTTCAAAAGACCAAAGAGGGACACTTGTATTTTAGGGTCAGAGTATTTACCCAGAATGTTTAGGTTAATTCATAACCTATTGACTCCTCTTTGTGTAACTTAATAAATGATTTAGAGCAATTAGAGTATTTTATTTACACAGACTAATTTATAAACTCAGATATTGAAGTTTATGGAAATGGAGCAATGTGATAAACTTATATACACACCACACAGTCTGATCTCCTAAGAAGAGGGACATAAGGGTAGGAAAGAGGGACAGAGGGATTTGGGTCTCAAAGAGGGACTGTCCCTCCTAAAGAGGGACACTTGGGAGGTATGCTTATATACAATGGCCCAAATTTAAATTTAATCCTTAGAGAGGTCTCCAATGCATTGCACAGAAAAACTCTTTCAAAATCACAAAGCTTAGGTAATAGGGTTCTTTTAATGTGTCACTTCTCCTTTAAATTAAAAAAAAAAATGTTTTTAGAGCCACGGTTCCTCAGGGGTGCTAGGTCTTTAGGAGTTCTCTCTTTGTGTACAGGTGAGCTAATCAGGCACTCAGCCGATTAACCCTTTGAGTGCCAGAAATTCTCAGGACATAAATCATATTGCACAGTTTTATACTGGGGTATCAGGACACATTGTGCAGTCTTTTATTGCATTAATAGCAGCATTAGCTCTAGAAGGGGTGTCAGCTTTCTTACTTTAGAATTCTTCTAATGCTTGAAAATAATTTTCCACCACAAGACGATGGGTGTTCACTCTTAGGGTGCAACACTTCCTTTTTGTAGCTATAAAAAAGGTTACAGTGAGATACTGTCATCTTGGTTTAGTAGCTGTTACAGTGTTAAAATTGAAAGTGTGTAATTAATCATTGGGAATGTACACGATATGAATCTTTCAGATTATAATTATGGTGATTTTGAGCATAGGACTCTAGTGAAATAGTGTATCTTAGACCAAAATAATGGTGTTTAGATTTCAACTCTCATATAATTTTTGGGGGGTGGGGTGGGGCCCATGTTTGTCTGCCACCTGGCATCAGTGCCAAACACACCCAGGGGTAGTGACAGGTTAGAATACTGCATGCTGATATTCATAATCATGCTTTATTAGGCTGTGCCTGCCAACTCTTGTACCTTATAACTATTAAATCCTAGCACAACTAAAAGGACATTTCTGAAACTTGGCTCCATGATTTAGTTCAATGTAACTGCACATTCCACTAGAATTATTAGATCACCTGGAGCCTGAAATTGTGTAAACTAAAGCAGAGTTGGGCTAAGTGTGTTTCTCCTGGGTTGTCAGGCTCCCATCATCCACAGAATAAGCCAGACACACAGAGAGCAAGAATGAATGACAGAGCAAGAGTAATTGAGGGAACTAGAGAGAGTGAAGAAAAAGTGCAAAAAGACAAATAAATAAATAATGGATAGCAAAGGGCACACCTAATGTATATAGCAAAAAGGCAATAATCTAAAAAAAAGTGTACCTTGGTTTAATTAGACAGACAGAATGCACCTTAAAGTGTACAATATGAAAAAATACACATAACCTGTAATCAGAATAAAGCAGAAAGTGCAGGCAGACCTGCTGGAACTCATTAAGAAAGATCTCCAAAGTAAGAGAGAGGGTGTGAGAATGTGAGATAGAGAGAAAGAATGTAAGAGTGAGTGAGGAAATGCAGAGGATGCAGCTGTGACTTGAAGGAGGGCTCATTTCGCAGTGGACCACAGGGACATGGGACAGTTGGGGATATCAGACGAGCCCCCATAACTGTCCCACTGATGTCTGTGCTCCTCTAGAACAGTCCTCTGTACCATTACTTCCTCCCAGTCCTCTCGGGATTAGATAATGCAGAGTGCTGGTAATATTACATTGCATCCCACCACTCTGTATATTAGGGTATTATCAAGGTTCCCGTGATTACCTGTCACTCTCTGCTGTGGTGTGTTCCTATTGGTAGTACCTGTTATGCCCGCCCAGTATGGCCTTCTTATACCGGGCCTTTGGCACCTGTCAGGTGCCCTTTCATGGTGTTCCAGTAACAGTGCTTCCGTTGCTGTGTTCCTGTGTACCGATTCGGCTTGTCTGACTATTCTCCTTGTTCCTGCTCCGTGTATGACCCGGCCTGGCTGACGTTCCTGCTCTGTGATTGATCCGGCTTGTCTGACGCTCCTGCTCCGTGTATGACCCAGCCTGGCTGATGTTCCTGCTCCATGATTGATCCGGCTTGTCTGACGCTCCTGCTCCGTGTATGACCCAGCCTGGCTGATGTTCCTGCTCCATGATTGATCCGGCTTGTCTGACGCTCCTGCTCCGTGTATGACCCGGCCTGGCTGACTTTCCTGCTTGGTTCCAGTTTTCCTGTGATCCGGTTCCTGTGAGACTTCGTCTATGTCGCTTGGCAACATTGTGAACTGTCAGACTTGTGCCTGTTTTGCTGACCTCCCGCTTGCTGAGCTTGTTGCCTCCGTTACCGAGCCTGTCTGTTAACACTTGCAGTGCCTGTTGCCTCAGTTTAAGGGCCAGCCATTAACACCTGCTGAGCCTGTTGTCTCCGTTACCGATCCTGCTCGCTGACACTTGCAGTACTTGTTACCTCAGATACTGAGCCATCTATTTACTCTTGCTGAGCTTGTTGCCTCCGTTACCGAGCCTGTCCATTAACCCTTGCAGAGCTTGTTGCCTCAGACACCGAGCCTCTCCATTAACACTTGCTGAGCTCTTTGCCATCCTTACCGAGCCTGTCCGTTACACTTGCAGAGCCGTGATGATTTCCGTTACATATTGTGCAGTTTATTTACTCCACAATTACTCCAGTTCCTTATCGTACATTAGACTTCGTGAGAGAGACAGTGTGAGAGACAAAGACTAGTGTGTCTGTGTAAATCAGTTTGTACATGGGCTTTTTATGCTACTTTGGCACAGTGAGTCTCTGTCAGTCTAATTTTTGTGCCTGAAGCCAAGGGAGATAAAGTGACTTTACTAAGGTCGAAAAGATCTGACATAGTAAATAAAACTGACTTCCCTGCTTCACAGGTACACAATACATACATAATGGTTGCTGCAACACACTCACGAATTATATGTAAACATCCTACATAATAATTTGCTAAAATGTGTGTAATGATGCAGTCATGCGCAGTAGAGACTGCCTGTGCCACAGCTGATACAGCACTCGGAGCGTCCAGCTCTGCATCAGCCGCGGCGCGGGCAGTCTCTACTGCACATGACTGCCCCGCGATCAGCTGGCAGTGGCACTGTGGCCTGTGTAACGGGCTCTTCAACAAGTACAATATAAAGCACTCATCTGGCCACTTTGGGCTTGGTAGATCCGTTACTGCTCCCAACAATCATAGCAAGTCTTGTCTCTGTCTCCATGTGATTTCCATTCATATTGATTTTAAATGGAATAATAAAGGATAGATTTTATACAATTCTTTGAACTGGCTCATACCGTACCGGTAGTTCTGTGAGCGCTCACTTCCTGTTGTCTTCACATTCCTGCTTCACAGCCAGTGTTTTGGCTTCAGGGGCAGTGATTTAGCCAGATGATCCACTACCTCTCCATTTAATATATTCCAAAATTCAGATTGTAGAAGGGAAATCTGAAAAAAACAAATAAATATTTTACTACAGCTGCCAATATTAATAGTAATTATTATAATTGTATCTGCTTTGCAAAAACCTATTTGATATACAATATTTAGGGAAAAATGTATATCATTTTATGTTTGTTTGTTTTTTTAATAGCTTTATTGAGCAAGATGCCAGGTTCAGGCTGTCAGTAAATATAAAATCTTTCAAATCAGCCAATAAGATTAGATAGTAACAGCAAAAATGTGTCTATGGATCTAAGCCCTTCAGAACAGGCCAGCCATCTGCTCAGCTCCACATAGGACCATACAGCTGACAAGTAATATACATCGGAACATAACATTCAAAAATACATGAAAGACAGGACACACAAGATGGGGGAAGATAGAGGTAGACAGGCAGAAAGAGGAATGAAGAAGAGAAAAAAGAACAAAGTAAAGTAGAAAGGGGAGGTTGTTGCTTTCCCAGCAGCATAATAAAGGTACATCCACCAGGATCATAATTTGTACAATTTGTACCATAGGTCTTCTGTCTCTTTGCACATTTGTTCCCTCTCAGTCCCTCTACATATATTACACTCCAATGTCACCACCTGTGACAGGCGGGCCAGCCATTCACCTTTTGTGGGGGCTCGGTGGATCTCCATTGTCTCGGGTTGCAAACTTTAGCCGTATTCAGCATCATAAAAAAGAACCTCCAACTCACTGACCGCTGACCCAGGGTAGTAGGAGGCAAGTTCAAAATGACACAGTCAGGGGAAGCTTAGGCATCAACCTCTAAAATCCTAGACACAATGTCAAAGATCGAGATCCAGTATGAGCCAAGCTTGGGGCAAGACCACCATATGTGAAAAAGTGTCCCATCTCCTGACCCACATCTCCAAGGAATGCAGGACCTCAGGTGTCCTATACCAGTGGAACAAGAGCTTACAGTTTATTTCAGAGGTAAGCACATTCCTCGAACTGTGTAGTGTGTTTTAATTGACCTGCTTCCACCCAGGCTCATCAGTCATCAGGGTCAGATCCTTCTTCCATCTCTGTCTCAGTTTATCTGTCAGTGAAGGAGAAGAAAGCAAAAGAGTTCTGTAAAAGGATGAGACAGATTGCAATTTTGGAGCCTTGTGAAGGAAGAATAATTCAAACCTAGAAGGAGCCCTCAGGAAGTCTCTAGAATGGGGTGTGTTTACTAAGTAGCTATGTATTTGCCTGTATCTCCAGTAGTCTGAGGATAATTCTAATGAAACTTGAAGACTATCAAAAGAAGCAAGGACCTCTTCTATAGGTAAGTGAGCAACCAAGAGTCTCCCCTCCGTCAGCCAAGTAATAAAGTGTCTGTGGTCATCCTGGGGGGAAACTCTGGATTTCCCACAAGAGATGTGAGAGGGCAAGGCAAAGAAGTGCATGGTCGGAATCTGCACAGCACCAGATCCAAGGAGCAGAGCAAGGTATCCAGTAGAGTAGGGAGGGAACCCAGCAAGGAACCACGGCTCTTTGAAAGCCATGGGATAGCGCGTAACGGAGCCTTTGTATTCAGATCCTCCAGTATCCCCATCCACATTTGAGTTGGAGAGGAAAGAAAGCAACAACTAAACAAGGACATTTGAGTGGCAAGATAGTAGGGGAGTACCACCAGGACACCCAAATCACCCTCCTCCCATCTCCTGGAAATAAGGCGGAGGCCCAACCTCGCCAGTTTTCCCTGCCATATGAAATTAAATATTGTAACATTTTCAGATATTGCAAGGGGCGGCGTACAGGGACCGTTTTAAAAAAGTACAAGTGTGACCATTTTTACTAAATGCATACAGCCCCACCAAGAGAGAAGGTGTTTACTCCACTTCTGAAAATCATTCGAAATGGCAGCCTGTAGACGGGGATAATTTACCTCAAAAAGATCCGAGGGTCTCTCTGCTATTTGTATACCCAGATATGTGAGAGAGCGAGAAGAGAGCACTACTGAGAATGGGGGACAGAGACGTTCATAATATCATATTTAGCTAGGTTAGGTTTAAAATTGGAGAAGGTACCATATTTGGATAGAAAGCCAGCCACAGCTGGAAGGGATTGATGAGGATTGGAAAGAGTCAGGATTAGGTCATCTGCAAATAAAGCAAGCTTTTGTTCCCTGGAATCTGTGAAAACACCTGTAGCTGAACTCAAATGTCTTATATGGTTTGCTAAAACCTCCATTGTCAGAATAAAAAGCAATGGTGACAAGGGGCACCCTTGGAGGGTACCATTGGACAATGCAAGGGAGTTTGAGAGAACACCATTGATTTTTATACGAGCAGTAGGGTTCTGAAATAGAGCTTGTACATAGGCCAAACAACGAGGTACAACCCCTAAATGTTTAAGGGTTGTCATCAAGAAAGGCCAGGACACCCTGTCAAACGTCTTCTTCATGTCGACAGACAAGAGGTACATTGACTGAAAGCGAGTGTGAACAAAATCAACAAGTTGCAACAATTTAATGGTGTTATCCTTAACCTCCTGGCCCGGGACAAATCCCGACTGATCACCACTGATCATGTCAGAAAGGTAAGGAGACAATTTGGATGTCAAGATCTTTGCAAATATTTTGATATCCAGGTTCAAGAGCAATATAGGCCTATAGCTAAAACCTTTTATGTTTTTAATTTATTTTTCTGATTAATTTTACTGTTTAACTTACATTTTAATATTAAACTTAGGGAAAAAAGGGTTAAATGTTGTTTACACAGGAGCCAGACCCTTATATAGACTTGGGTCAAATACATGAATTTTAGAGCACAAACCGGTTAAAGGTTCATTGGAACTATTTTTGCCTGTTTTTAAATTAATACAAACACCTCTTAACCCTTTGAGTGCCAAGTGGGTACATTGTACGAGTTTGGACAGCTGTACCCGCTGTGCCAAGCTCGTACAATGTACCCACTAAAATGCGGTCACTGCATGAGCCGGTATAACCGGCATGCAGTGACCGCATTTTAAAAAAAAAAAAGGTGGGCAATCGTGGGGGGACATGAGGATCACTCCTCATGTCTCCCCTGTTATTGATCTCCCAGCCGATCGCGCTGGGAGATCAATAAAGGAAGAGGAGAAGCGCAGCAGAAGCGCAGCTTCTCCTCTTCCATCTCTCCTACCCGAACTTCCGGGTAGGAGTGGGCGGGACCGGGGGAAGCCTCCCAACGTCATCAGTGACATGTCACTGATGACGTTGGGGAAGTTTCCCCGGTCCCATTCACTCCTACTGGTGGTAGGAGTGAAGGGCAGGAGAGCTTCTGCTCTCCTGCAGTCGCCAAATTGGTCTCCCAGCCTATCGGCTGGGAGATCAATTACTTGGGGGACACCAGGAGGGGTCCTGATGTCCCCCACGAGGTCTGAATATATAAAAAAAAAAAAAAAAAAAAAAAAAAAAAAAAAAAACTAACCCTGTGAGTGCCGCAGTGGTCCCCAGCACATTGCTTTGCAATGTGCTGGAGACCCTTGTAGCACTCACAGGGTCTTTTCTTTGGGGTTTTTTTTTTTTTTTTTTAAAGACCTCATTGGGGGGATCAGGGGGGATCCTGATGCCCCTCAATGAGGTCTATTATTAAAAAAAAATAAAATAAAATTTTTTAACCCTGTGTGTGCCACAGGGGGGGTCAAATGCACCCCCCCCCCTCCTGTGGCACACACAGGGCTTCTATCATTACTTTGTTACTAGAGATTGTTGGGGGGCCATCAGGATTTGTCCTGATGGCCCCCCAACAAGCTCTGATTACAAAGTAATAATAAAAAAAAAAATTAACCCTCTGAGTGCCAGAAGGGTCCAATGCATTGCTTTGCAATGCGCTGGAAACCCCTTTGGCACTCACAGGGACATTTATTTTGATTCTTTTTTTTTTTTTTTTTTTTAAGACCTCGTTGGGGGGAATCAGAGGGGTCCTGATACCCACCAATGAGGTCCATAATAAAAAAAAATTAAAGAAAAAAAAATTAACCCTGTGTGTGCCACAAGGGGGGCCAATGCAGCCCCCCTTCTGTGGCGCACACACAGGGCATTTATCATTACTTCGTTATCAGAGATTGTTGGGGGGCCTTCATGATTGGTCCTGATGGCCCCCCAACAAGCTCTGATTACCAAGTAATGATTAAAAAAAAAATTAACCCTCTGAGTGCCAGAAGGGTCCAATGCATTGCTTTGCAATGCGCTGGAGAGCCCTTTGGCACTCACAGGGACATTTATTTTGATTCCTTTTTTTTTTTTTTTTAAGACCTCATTGGGGGGAATCAAAGGGGTCCTGATACCCACCAATGAGGTCCATAATAAAAAAAGTAAAGAAAAAAAATTAACCCTGTGTGTGCCTCAAGGGGGGCCAATGCAGCCCCCCTTCTGCGGCGCACACACAGGGCATTTCTCATTACTTCGTTATCAGAGATTGTTGGGGGGCCATCATGATTGGTCCTGATGGCCCCCCAACAAGCTCTGATTACCAAGTAATGATTAAAAAAAAAATTAACCCTCTGAGTGCCACAAGGATCCAATGCATTGCTTTGCAATGCACTGGAGACCCCTGTGGCACTCTCCGGGTCCCCTGTTTGTGGACATATATATATATTTTTTTACTAAGACCTCATTGGGGAGGGATCAGGGGGTCCTTATGCCCCTCAATGAGGTATATAATAAAAAAAAAAAAAATTAAAACACAAATTAACCCTGTGTGTGCCACTAGGAGGGGAGTTCAATGCCGACCCCCTTCCTGTGGCACACACAGGACTTTTTATCAACACTGGTAGTCACAGATCTCCCATACACACTATCAAACACTGCCCCACCATCCTTGCTCCTCTGCTCATACCCACACACACTGCCTAATCCCTCACCCTCCCACATACTTTGTTACACTTGTAGTCACAGGTCCGCACGTACACCGGCTGACGCCCTAGCTTCTTTCATCTGTTAGCCATAAAATCACACATACACTGTTTGCTTTACCATTTCTGTTTCACTGGTAGCTACGCTCCTGTAGCGTAAATTGGTATGTCAACCCACAGCAGTGGGGTACCATTTTTCTTAGGCTGGCAAGAAGTCCTCCTAGGAAATCCCACGCCATTGAACCATTTTAGTATCTTTGAAGTGACTGATGTGTAAAACAAAATTTTATTTTTTCCTGTAGCACCACATTCTGGAAATAGTTCTGCCAACTAACTTAGGGGTAAAAAGGCAAGTGACCCCTCATTAGATGCGGCAGGTTGTCTTCTTTCCAAAATGGTATGGTTTATCTACCTTTTCTTCAATTCTGAAGGTGTTATAGTCATTTTCGTACAGGCAAGTCAGGTTTGAGAAAATGTTAGAAACATCAGAGGTTGTAGTAGGTGTAGTTTTCTACTTCTAGCACCCCCTAAGGTAGGTCAACTCATATCAATGGGGTGTCGTTTGACTCCTAAGAGCACTAGCTAATGAATGCAGTTGAAAATTCCATGGTTTTTACAAAGTTCCATACATTTGAAGGGGCAGAAATGTAAGAAAATGCCTTTTTTTTTCACTAGCGCCACCTCCTGGAAGCATTTGTGCATACCAGCCTTTGGGTAAGAAGGCACGTGACCCCTCATTAGATGCGGAAGGATGTTTTCTTTCCAAAATGGCATTGTTTCTCTACCTTTTCTGCATATCTATTATGGTTATAACCATTTTAGTGCAAGCAGATAATTTCAAAAACAAAAGTGTCAGGTTTACGTACGTGTTCCTAGCACCCACATATTCTATGTTAACCCACACAAATAGGCTACCATTTTTCTCATGTTGGTAGCAGGTACTGAATACAGCAGGAAATGTTATGGTTTTCAAAGATTTTAGTATCTTTGAAGTGGTGGAAATGTAAAAAAACATGTATTTATTCCCATAGCGCCACCTTTTGGAAATATTTGTGCACTTCAGCCCAGGGGGTAGAAAGGCAAGTGACCCCTCAATTGATGCGGGAGAATGTCTACTTTCCAAAATGGTATACCTTTTATACCTTTCCTTCATGTCTTTAACAGTTATGGACATTTTAGTACAAGCCGCCATTTTCGAAGAAGCAAACAGGTAGGTGTAGTGATGTGCTTCTGGCACCCCTAAGGTAGGTCGACTCATTCCAGTGGGGTGTCATTTTTCTCCTAAGAGCACTAGCTAATGAATACAGTTGGAAATGCCATGGTTTGCACAAATTTCAGTACATTTGAAGGGGCAGAAATGTAAGAAAATGCCTTTTTTTTTCATTAGCGCCACCTTCTGGAGGCATTTGTGCTCTCCAGGCTTGGGGTAACAAAGCAAGTCACCCATCAATAGATGCGGCAGGGTGTCTTCTTTTCAAAATGGTATGGTTTGTGTACCCTTTCTTCACTTCTGTAGTTGTTATAACCATTTGGGTACAGACAAGTAATGTTTGAGAAAATGTTAGAAACATTTCAGGTTGTAGTAGGTGTCGTTTTGCACTTCTAGCTCCCCCTGAGGTAGTTGAACTCATACCAATGGGGTGTCATTTTTCTCCTAAGAGCGCTAGCTAATGAATACAGTTGGAAATGCCATTGTTTGCACAAATTTCAGTACATTTGAAGGGGCAGAAATGTAAGAAAATGCCTTTTTTTTCCATTAGCGCCACCTTCTGGAGGCATTTGTGCACTCCAGGCTTGGGGTAACAAAGCAAGTCACCCATCAATAGATGCATCAGGGTGTCTTCTTTTCAAAATGGTATGGTTTGTGTACCCTTTCTTTACTTCTGTAGTTATTATAACCATTTGTGTACAGACAAGTAATATTTGAGAAAATGTTAGACAAATTTGAGGTTGTAGTAGGTGTCGTTTTGCACTTCTAGCGCCCCCTGAGGTAGTTAAACTCATACCAATGGGGTGTCATTTTTCTCCTAAGAGCACTAGCTAATGAATACAGTTGGAAATGCTATGGTTTGCACAAATTTCAGTACATTTGAAGGGGCAGAAATGTAAGAAAATGCCTTTTTTTTTCATTAGTGCCACCTTCTGGAGGCATTTGTGCACTCCAGGCTTGGGGTAACAAGGCAAGTCACCCATCATTAGATGCGGCAGGGTGTCTTCTTTTCAAAATGGTATGGTTTGTGTACCCTTTCTTCACTTCTGTAGTTGTTATAACCATTTGTGTACAGACAAGTAATGTTTGAGAAAATGTTAGAAAAATTTGAGGTTGTAGTAGGTGTCATTTTGCACTTCTAACGCCCCTGAGGTAGTTAAACTCATACCAATGGGGTGTCATTTTTCTCCTAAGAGCACTAGCTAATGAATACAGTTGGAAATACCATGGTTTGCACATATTTCAGTACATTTGAAGGGGCAGAAATGTAAGAAAATGCCTTTTTTTTTCATTAGTGCCACCTTCTGGAGGCATTTGTGCACTCCAGGCTTGGGGTAACAAGGCAAGTCACCCATCATTAGATGTGGCAGGGTGTCTTCTTTTCAAAATGGTATGGTTTGTGTACCCTTTCTTCACTTCTGTAGTTGTTATAACCATTTGTGTACAGACAAGTAATGTTTGAGAAAATGTTAGAAAAATTTGAGGTTGTAGTAGGTGTCATTTTGCACTTCTAACGCCCCCTGAGGTAGTTAAACTCATACCAATGGGGTGTCATTTTTCTCCTAAGAGCACTAGCTAATGAATACAGTTGGAAATACCATGGTTTGCACATATTTCAGTACATTTGAAGGGGCAGAAATGTAAGAAAATGCCTTTTTTTTTCATTAGTGCCACCTTCTGGAGGCATTTGTGCACTCCAGGCTTGGGGTAACAAGGCAAGTCACCCATCATTAGATGCGGCAGGGTGTCTTCTTTTCAAAATGGTATGGTTTGTGTACCCTTTCTTCACTTCTGTAGTTGTTATAACCATTTGTGTACTGACAAGTAATGTTTGAGAAAATGTTAGAAAAATTTGAGGTTGTAGTAGGTGTCATTTTGCACTTCTAACGCCCCCTGAGGTAGTTAAACTCATACCAATGGGGTGTAATTTTTCTCCTAAGAGCACTAGCTAATGAATACAGTTGGAAATGCCATGGTTTTCACAAATTTCAGTACATTTGAAGGGGCAGAAATGTAAGAAAATGCCTTTTTTTTCATTAGCGCCATCTTCTGGAGGCATTTGTGCACACCAGGCTTGGGGTAAGAAGGCAAGTTACCCCTCATTAGATGCGGCAGGTTGTCTACTTTTCCGAAATATATAGTTTTATATAGTTATTCCACTGTTTTAGGGTAGTTTTACCACAAAAACCCTAGAATGCGCATATTAGTTTATAAAGTTGAAAATGTCATTTTGCGCTGCTGGTGATTAGGGCTCTACGCTAGCCATGGACGTAGGTAAAACTATACAAATTTGGTATTTTTTTACTCAGGGGACTCGAGGCTTTTTCAAATAATTGAAACTTTTTCAATCAAGGTAAATATTTTTGATACATAGTATGTGATTTTAGCAAAATGAGTAAATTTTCACTTTTTTTTGTCATTATGACATCATAGCTTTTTGCACGATGTAAAATTCTCTTCATGTAAGGTATCACAAGAAAGCTCAATTCGTTCTGAAAAAAACAATATATAGTTTTCCATATGTAACTAAAAATCCCCAGAGGAAATCAAGCCTAAACGGAAGGATAGCAAAAATGTTGAAAAAGTGTCTGGCCTGCAGGGTTCAGGAAATGGCCCGAGCCTCTGGCACTGAAGGGGTTAATAATAACTTCACAATTAAATCGTGAATAGTAAGGATCTGAGATATCAATATGGCATTATGTTTGCAGTGCATCTGTTTTAAACTTATGGTTAAAGGCTTGTGACACAGCTGACTGGTGGTTTGAATTATTAGACATAATTAATCTGTCCTTTGCACGACAGTCAACAAGATCATACAAATATAGCTAAATTACTGTTTTCCATGAGAATACAATGTTAACATTTCTAGTCTTCCTGGGGGATTTTTAACAACATTTTCCATGAGCAGATTTAAATGACTTTTAGTTAATCTTTCAAGGAGCTTAGAGATAACCATTGGATGCTATGTGGCCTTCATCACATCACAAAGCTATGCATTAAAGGCCTCTAAAGATTCCAAAAAGGTAAATGTCAGAGTTACGGGTGTTCTCAATACAAAGCCTCTACTGTATGGTCTAATGTATAAGAGATAACACTTCACACATTCTAACATCACAGACAGCAAAAAAAGCCTTACAGCATATAAAAAGACAAACAAGGAGGCTTAAATAATAAATGGATTTAATATGGAATGTATTCTACTCACATAATGATATTGCTGCTAGAGCAACATTCAGTGGCTATCAGAGCACATGGGGGTATTCTGGACTATAACATGTAGGTTTTCATAAACAAATTACTGCTTCTTTAACTGCCCACAGATCCATTTTCTGTTAATTCAGGAAGTACAGTACAACAAAACCCTACTGGAGCCACTTCCTGTTCTGTCTTAAAAGGGGAAATGATGGGGGCAATATCATTTTTCCCTTAACCTCTTAAGGACCAGGATGTACAATGCATTGAAAAGAAAAGCATTGCGCTCCACTCTAGTCATCAAAGGGTTAACCAACATTAACATTCTATAAGACTGATTTAATAAGAAAAATTGTAGCAATTCTGGAGCAACCCAATGGCATCATAGCGGACAAATAAAAAGTCCTTAAAACCCATTGATGTAATGGGTATTTTAACTCCTTGAATTCTAGAAAGGTTTCCAGTGCTTTGCAGAGTAATGTGTCTGAGCTATCTATTGGTAAAAAGTTCTATTCAAATATATGGTAATTTCTATTTGTCTCATAATGTATATTGATATCTTTTATGTCTTACTTAGCTTAAAAGTGAAAACAATTCTTAAATATATCTATTGTATCTGTCAATGACACGTCCCTTAAAGGGATAGTAATGTCCCTCAAAAAATATTTTTCAAATTGCAGTCCTTAAAATGTTGTGCACAGCACAAAAAAACGTATCTCTCAAACCTCTATGGGTGGTACTGGGAAGGAAGTGGGTGAAATTGGAGGGGAGTGAAGAAGGCTACTTGAGTGCAATACAGGTAAAAAAACATACTTTTCATTACTGAAGTACCTGTGTCCATCAGGAGGGTTATGTGCTAATGTGTGTTAAAGTTGAGGTAAACTCTCCATAATGATAACCTTAACATCTGGACCGGCGTGACAGTCCTGGCACGTCATGTGACATTAAGGTTTTAATGTGTATACTTATTAGTGACTCAGTACGTGCTGCCCAGTATGTCCATATTCATGTCTTAGAAGTAATAAGCATAATTGTGCTGTGTTTCCAGGTTGCCTTGTCTGCTAGTATAGGGAAGAGCAGTGTACATTATTAATAAGAGAAGCAGGTAAGGAAGTAGGAACAATAGAACATAAATAATTGAGAGTATAAAATGAGCCCTCACAAATGATTGCAAACAAAAAGATATGTATAAATGCAAAAAATAGAGTAAGTCCAGAGCAAATCAACTTCATCATTTAAGTTGGGAATTTTAACCCCTTGAATGCTACAATGCATTGCTGTGTCGAACACAGACACGCACATACCCATTTAGGATGATGTACTAACAATTGTGGCTTCAGTGCCTCCTGTTGAATTTAGGCACGTACGGCTATGCATTACTGGTGAGTAAAATGTAAGTAGATGTGTGTAAAATATCTATTATCGTAGATGGGTGAATTTGCACATAAACTATATTTCCAGGTTATTCTCATAATCCACAAAAAGCCAGTGTACAGGTTACTTCAACTGACATATGGATTTAAAAATAATGAAGCTTAACTGTCATTATTTGAAATGGCCAGAAAATGAAGTTACATCACAATTCATTTATAGTGGAGAGGAGAATAAATTATGAATGTTGGAACATTAATATTGGCTATAGCAGAGCGGTTTGGGGATGTCCATTTTTGATCAGATCAATATGGCGGATTGTAAAACATCTGCATTAATATTAATGAATAAGCTAATACACTGAAATACTTTTTTGTTCTGATCTGCAGACATTTGTCATGATTTATGTTGGGACTGTCACAAATTTTGGAGTAAAATGGCAGAAACTTAATTTTTGACTCTACATTTTCTGCAAATAAGACACAGAGACCTTTGGAAGCGTCTCCTCAATTCATTTTACATGAAAAGAAAAACACATAGGGTCATATGTTCAAAGAAGCAGCGAAATAGCTTTTGTCATTTGTAATGACTTTTCAAAGTACAGTGTCGTTGGGATCATTAATATTTTCAGAGAGTGTCGGTTGTGATTGGAAATATGTTGTTAGTCCTGACTGAAATTGTCATATGGAAAGACAAAAAATGTCTTAACTAAAGAAAAAAATGTCTTAAAAAATGTCTTAACAACAAAAATGTCTTTAAAAATGTCTTAACTAAAGACAAAAATTCTCACATTCAGAACACATTCCCTCCACTTTTTTCTTAACCTACAAATTTTGTCTTTTGAAAGACTTTTTTTGTTGTTAGTTACAACAAATTTTCTTTTCCTCTATATGACACTGGAGAATAGTTTAGCCACACCCTAGCCACGCCCCTTTCCCCGTCAATTCTGGAGTTGTGTCGTACACAACGAACATTACTAGTTTTTTGTCGTATACTCTATAGAAAATATGTCGTTCATGCATTCAATGACTTATTTTTGTCTTTCATACGACAATTTTTTGTTGTTATCCCTTTGAACATACGGCCCATAGTGTAGCAGGCACTAATTAATAAATTCCTTCTCCAAGCCAAGTGGCTAAGAAAGCCACCTCTCTAGTTTTCTTACCACAAGATTCCCAGGAAAGAGAAAACTTACATAGAAGTAAATACTTCAACTTTTCACAACAGAGAGTCTCAGGGTGAAGCGCAGACCCAAATCTCTCCCTGCAGTGAAAGTCCCCACAAACAGTGCCAGTATTCTTCTCAAATGCCATCCCTGTCTTACTTTCAGTATCAGGGAACAGCTCTCCTTTCTGTTTGCCATATCTCAGTTCTCCTCAACTTCATTCTGGGTGACTCTCTCCCACCTCCATTCTTTTCATTAAACACAGGGTGAGGGACCCAGAGAGGAGAACTGCTACCTGATACCTAGAGGAGGTGGACAGAGGTGGCGTTCAAGATGAAAACTGGCACCTTTTTGCAGGAATTTTCAATGAAGGGAGAGCTTAGAGTCTATCCTTCCCAAGCAGTTCATTTGTGAAGCACTACGTTATTTACTTATGTTGTATGTTTTTAAGTGAATGAACTGAGTATATATACATATAGCCTTGTGTGGAAAGCAAATTAGAGGGTGGCTTTCATAGCCAGGTAAGTGGTTCTTGAAGTATGTGAATTGTGAACGACCACATGGCTTGAAGAAGGAATTTATTAAATTACACTATTTACTACGTTTTTCTTTTGTTTCAAGTAATATGAATTGAGGAGGTTCTTGTGACTAATGTGTAATTTAAAGTGAATGCTCTTTAAAGTGTTAGTAATGTCCCATTATTTTGTAGAGCTTCAAAAGTTGAATACAATGAAAAAAAATTTTATCTCTCAAACCGCTATGGTTTGAGAGATATAGACGTTCAAACTTTGGTGTGTCCTGCTGTCAGCTGTAAAGTTGTCAGCAGGAGATCCGTGTCGGCCAACACGGAGGCTCTGCAGTAGAGCCGCAATCGCGTTATTTAAAACAAATGACTTCCTTGGAATGGTCTAAAAAGTGTGCTTTCTATGTTATTCTATGGAGCCAAGTTGAAGTTATTCTTCAACATTGGAGATCTTAGTGCATAACCTCTATAGAATAACATAGGAAATGGAGAATTGATATCACTGGAGAAGTCTTCTCCACTTCATCACTTCTTTATCACCACTTAGTGAATCTCCCCCCTGGAGTAATTCTGTGGCAAATAATCTGCACCACTGGGGCAAATACATTTTCTTGAATGAATGGGAACTCACGGACAATCCTCCCTGTACAACTCCAAAGTCATTACTGAGAGCTCTGCATGCTATTTAAAGGGCTGGACCTGTAGTTACAGGGCTGAGTTCCTTAACCCCTTAACAACCCTTTATGGTCCTGGCACGTCATGGGGAGATTTGCTTTAAGGACCCATGACGTGCCAGGACTGTCATGGAATTCAGGGCTCCCCACGCGGCTGCACACCGTTCGGGGAGCCCTGAACCGGATGCTGACATAAAAAAAAATGGTGCGTGGTCCTTAAGTGACAGCCGCATGCGCGATCAGCCGTCCTTAAGGAGTTAATGAGAAAATCATATAAGCTTTTCTAGGCAAGGACATCACTACCTATTGTAGTGTTACTTGTCAATAGTGCTAATGTCTTTCTTGTTTGTCACCCCATTGTGCAACACTATGGAATACACTGGGGCCCGTCATTAGATTAACACCAAAAGACAAGGTTCGGTCTTTGATTTATCAACTGTTTCCTTCTTGGTTTTTTTTTTTTTTAATACACATTTGAAAAATTAACCCTTTGAGTGCCGGAAAGATTAGTGCACCCTTCAGGCACTCAGAGGGCTAAAATACCGATTTATATAATTTTTACATTAGTTACTGATTTTAACTATTTTTATTTTGCCATTTTCTCCCTTTCTCCTTACTATTGCTAAAGGTACTATTACCACACAAACACATACTTTTACATCTACACCCTGATTTCCTCTAATAGTGCAAGTAGATGGAGTTCTGTGTTCTTCAGTCTTTGTTGAAATGACATGTAAAATGGAATCATGGGTTTAGGAAAGTTCCCAGCTTCAAGCAAACAGCAGTAGCATAAGAATGAGTAGGAGCATGGCCCTGGCATGATGTGGGCAGACTTCTGGCACTGGCTGTGGACATGTGCAGTTTATGCTACAAACATCTGTGATAGGAGCTAGGAATCAGGATTGTCAAACTGTTGGGAATCAGGGACACTCCAGCTGTTGTAGGATGCAGCTTTCAGCTGGTGAGTGGAGTTGAAGTCCAAGGACAGCTGGAGGGCTGAAAGTTATCTACTCTTGCCGTTAAACAGACTGCTCACAGATGACTGATTTTTCATAGTAAATTTACTCCGAGACATAGACAGTGGAATAACTTTTGGGGGAACAGAGGGGGCAGCTGTACAAGGGACCAGCGTCGTAGGGGGGCCTCATCTTCCCAAGTGTTTAATAGGTTCTAGTTAAACAACTGTGAAAATATTTTTGTGTTGGAGCTACAAAAACCTTTACATTGGGGCCCTCCAATGACTAGTTACACCACTGGCCATAGGTACTCACAATAGTAAAGGGAATGTACAAATCAGAACTAGGGCCATATTCAGTAAATTAAAGAGGAGCAATTCTGGATCACTCCAACTGCACTGACAAACTTCTGACTGATTTAAATGGGGCTTTAACCCATTCAGTGCAGGAAAGATATCCAATGAATTTGTTGGAAGGAATGGACATTTCTGGGTATGTTGTTTGTTTGCTCCCTCTTCCACACCATGTATTAAGGGGCTGCAGGGAAAGTAATATGTATTTGTAACTTGGGGTGCAGTTGATCTGTTCCTGAATTGCATCTCTTTAGCTTTGGAATGCAGCCTTTGGAGTATTACAGTTGCACATCAACTTTTTTTTTTTTTTGCAGTGTGGCTGCCTAACTGCTAAGTATAAAACTAGTTTCTCATATAAGTAGCCAGTTTGAACTTCATAATGATTGTACAAATGGGATGGAGAAAAGGTATTGAGAGAAGGCTGATTGTACAGAAGGCAAGGAGGATATGCAGAGAGGGAGGGCTGACTGTATAGAGCATGATGGGATGTACAGTGGATCAGAAGGTCTCACTGTAAAAGAGGGATGAAAGTGCAGTGAGAGGATGACTGGGCAGTGAAGAGGGGGATAGGCAGTGAGAGAGGTCTTAATTTACAAGGGCTGGTCATGGGCAGTGAGGAAGGTCTGACTTACAGAGGGTAGAGAACATGGGCAGTGAGAGAGAGCTTACTATATAGAGGGGAGAGATTATTGAATTAACACATATAAAAATGCATGCTGATGGGAGGCATAAGCACTAATTAATGTCCTGTGCAGTAGGAGTGCAACACAACTGAGTTTAATAGAGACCTGATTCACTTATTGGTTTCTTTAACAGAAAATAAGAACATGAAATTGGTTTCCTGTACAGTTAGATTTGCATTATATATATATAAATATATATATCGAGAGAGAGTATTTATACACAATGAAGATGCATCATAAAAAGATAAGGGAGAGATGCACAAAAGTTTGGTGATATAGCGGCAATTTTGACCCAGCTCCATCACACTGTATACACTAAGCTTCTTCGCCATTTTATCCCTTTGATTACCCCTATATTGCCAGGGCCACATTTGCATTCCAGGTACCCCTAGGCAAGGCACTCTAGGCACTCTTACCTCTGCCCATGGACTCACCTCCATTCCTTACTTGACCATGCCGCCATTCTCATCCACTATTTTCTAACACAGGAAATACTTGTGGCCTATAACCAGCAAATACAAAAAAGCTTTAACCCCTTGGTCACTAGAGAGTTCTTGGAGATCTTGCTAGCACCCAAGGGGTTAAATAATAGCATGTAAAGGGGTATAGAAGCTAATGCAGGGATGCTGAGATTGCTTTGGTCCCACCCACCTTTCGGAATGTAAGTGTGGCCAGCACAGCTGAGGCAAGGGCTCTCAACATCTGGAGCTCTAGACAGCTATCAATTGTGATAGAATTCAGCTGCACAAAATGGAAGACATAAATTCCCCAAAAAGTAAATGTTTTATTAATTCTTCTCCATTGGGAGCTGACTTTGGGGAAAGCCTGGTGTAGCATTGTGCAGCCCCAAACCTGCTGATGTCAGCTGTTTGTGGGATCAGAAAACTGACACCCTTTGCTGACAGGTGGGCTGGATCTAACATAGAAGTGGCTCTCATAGCCAGAAACTTCTCAGTGTTGTATGTAGAGTGCAATAGCTTAATGTGAGCTCATTAGAAAATGATTCAGTAACCTATGGGGGAGCTGCCAAGTCATGAACCACTTCACTCTGAATACAGTGGATCAGACCTACAAATTAGGAAACTGGATTTTAACCCCTTAAATTCTTGAAATTTCTTCAGTTCTATGCTTTAGCAAAGCTCATTTTTTTTTAGATTTATCCTTAACACTGTGAAAATAAAGTGTGCAATATCTGTTATTTACCATCCCACCAGGGAACAGGACCCTGTATTCCTCTGGACTGTGTTCAATATTGAGTGTCCATACTCAGTGACTTTGGGCTGGATTTAATTACAGGTGCTAATTTTAGCAATGCTTTTATCTTCAGCTTTCCCCATAGACTTCAATAGGAAAATGTTTGATAAAACGGGAGTTAACATTTAGCACCTGTAAAAGAACCTAGCCCTAAATGAGCACACCTGTGACCTTCATCCTCTTGAGCCCCTGGAGAGGGCTCACGTGCTGCAACCAGGCAAATGTAAATGACTAAGGTTTGTGTCATAAAAGGGACGGGGCTTAACTGGGTGGGTGGGACTTATCATCATTGTGACATAAAGTGGGTGGGAAGTGGGCAAAGAAGGGTGAGAAGTAGGAGAAGTTAGCAGGAAGTGGGAAGAACATGGTGGGAATGAGCAGACATGGGCAGAGTTTCAGAGGAAACCCACCACCATTGTAGAATCAGCCTCTATCCCTAAAGACCTAATAATTAACTCTAAATCCAGAGCCTACTGGAAAGATCTGGAGAGTTCCCAGGTATGTGTATGGAGATGCATGGAATTAAATATTCAGCACCAATCACTGAGGCTGTCTCAGTCTTAGGTATCAATCCTTTATGATACTACATGCTGCTTATCTCATCCAGTACCAGATGCACCAGATTAACCAGAATAACACAGAGATCTGCTTCCTGGTTTATGAGACTATTGGCAGTTTCATACACATATTGTTTAGTTGCAACGTTGGCCTTTATGCACAAAAGAAAGTTGGAGCAATTCCAGTGCAAACCAACTGTGGTCTAGGGGAGTAATAAAAACTACAGTTCATTTAAAAGGGGATTTTAACCCCGTGAATGCTAAAGAGGTCTTGTGTTCGAGACCTCTCTAACATTCAAGGGGTTAACCGCCTCATTAAAATCCCTGGCAATTTGGGACAGTTTTTATTTGTCTCCTATGGTGCATTTGGTTTACCCCAGAATTGCTACTCTATTATTGTGCATAAGGACCTTTGCATCTCAGCGCTGGAATCACATGGTGGAGCCGTTGCATCTAGTACTCTTTTTCCTTAGTCCATAGACTGCATTTTAGACTGTAAGCTCCTTGGGGCAGGGACCGCTCTCCTATAGTTTCTATGAATGTGACACTTATATTATACCTTTTTATTTATTGTTACATATATGGTAAGGTGCTACATTACACTCTGTGGAACCACAGAAATAAAAATATACATACATACATATATACATACATCTATCCACTGTTCTGGATGTCAGAAAATGCAGCTCATTATCTGTATTTGCACCACAGCCCAACTAAACATTGCTTCTAATTGGCTCAAAGCAAAATTGAAACAGGTGATATGATAACATGACTCAATAACATTCACAAAACAGAGAGGCTCTGCGTGACCACACTAAGAATTCAGACACACGTACAGTCCCAGGTTAACTCTTTGAGTGCCAGAGGAGTATCCAATGCATTGTGGAGTCCTCTGGCTCTGAAAAGTTTTTATCAACACCTTCAACTATTCATCTAACTCTGATACATCTACAGCAAGCCACACTATGCTACCTTTCCATAGTTTCCATCTCCTTCTTCTCTCCTTTCTCATCTACTCAGATTTAACCCTGGGTCTGTGTAACACTATTGGAAATGGATTCTCATTTGCTATTCTCATTGTTATGTTATTAATGTGTTTTGTGCTTATTAGCTATGCTATGTTGCATTTATGCATTAGTGCATTTTATATTACAAATACAAATCCCTTTTAAATCAATGGATTTTTTCAGTGCAGTTGATTTGCTGCCTTTTGTTTGTGCTTAAAGTCCTCAGCACCACACCAGTTGTACCACAGCAGACATATAAAAAGTCCCATTGGTTTCCAATAAGATCTCTGTAGTATTCAAGGGGATACAATTCTAATTGTAATCAGTAGGAGTTATGGGAATTTTTGCCCCAAATTTCTCTTTTTTTGTGTATATGGGTCTTAAGTGTGCAAGTTTAATTAGACTCCGGTATATTGTACTGAATTCACAACATTTACTTCTTAACCTTAACCCTTTGAGTGCCAGAGGGGTGTGCAATGCATTGTGAACTAACACATTCTAGGATGTTGTGCTTGCAGATAATGCAGCTACATTCAAAAAAGCAATGGAAGCCTATCTAGCACAGAACAATATTGACAGTTATGACAGATGGCTTAAATGCAGATAGGTTATTGATCCGGGGAACTATCTGACTACCATTTGGAGTCAGGAAGGAATCATCTCTCCCCACACACACACACTTGGGACTAGATTGTAAATGGCTCCAGAGGGCTTTTTTTGCCTTCCTTTGGTTCAACAGGGGTGTTTTTGGCATGGGCTTGACTTGATGGAAGCATGTCTTTTTTCAGCCTTATCTACTATGTAACTATGTAATAACCCCCCCCCCCCAATATACTCTTTAATGGCCAAAAAATCCTAATGGCTTCCATGAATTCTGCCCTCGTGTTTTTTCTAAATATATAACATGTTAAATGAGTCAATGGTGGCAGACATAACAGTTGCTAACAGCACCACAAGACTGTCCACTGCACATGGTAATCTTGCCTCTGTGGACATGTCAATCATGACTGATCGAAGATGTTATATATTAAACAAAGGCACATGGTCAAAATTCATATGGGCCATTAAGATTTACAGCAACAGTAAAGTAAGGGCGAGCTGTTATTATTAGGAGTTAGTTCTCCTTTAAGAAATTGAAAGCTTACAGGAAGAAATGAGCAATTCTGGTTTTCTTCTTCCTTTCAGTACTAGTCTAAATCTACTTCCCCTCAAGAGCATGTTTTAGTAATGATCTGGTTTGCTTAGCTGCATGAACTGTCCTGCGTTTCCTTGGATTGCTTGATCTCTGTTATAGACATATTCTTCTCAATACAATGAGCATGAAAGGCAAGGTATTCAGGAGAGGACAATGCCCAGATGCCTGGAAAAAAAAAAGGACAATGAGAAGAGTCAACCGAGGGGAACTTCAGAGTTTAAGCAGTGTAGGTGATGAATCAGCTTTTTTTCTTCTTTGTTTAACATCTTAACCCTTTGAGTTCCGGAGGGGTGTCCAGCGCATTGCTTTACAATGCCTTAGGCACACATCTGGCACTCCAGGGGATAAGGAATCAAAGTCCTTAAAGCTTTAGGAATGTATCTGCAATCATCTTAGTGTCATTAACTGCAAAACAGGATCGAAATATGAAAATGATGTCCTGAAATTTTCATATTCTATAATAAGAGTATAATAACAATGTGTGGGAGACCTCCCTAAGGGGTTAAAATCCATTTTAAATCAAATGGGATGTTTATTTGCCCTGTATGGGTTAACTGGTTTGCTGCAGTATTGATGCACTGTCTTAGTACATCAGCCTTTCTACCAGCATCTGGAATAAGAATTTTATTACTTTGATTCTAGGTCCCACAAATCTAAGACTCAAAGGGATAGTAATACTTTGTTTTATCTTTATTTTATTTTGTAGGCATTAAAAAAAACATGAAGAACGATATAAGTCTTATCTCTCAAATCTTTATGGTTTGAGAGATATTCACAAGCAAAGTTTCCCCCTCCCTCCCCTTTTACCTAGTCTAAGCCATCTCTTCTCAGATGTGGAATGCAGTCCATAGACCAGACAGATAGCAGCAGGGGACAATCTTCTTCCTATGGAAACAATGAAATCCCTGCCCCCCTTGACAAGTTTTTCAGGTTTTTCCCTTATCTTAATTGAAGATTGTCCCTCTCTGCAGTCTACCTGGGCACCTCCCTTCTGATTTGGCTGAATAGTGTTACATCAGTAAAAGGGGCGGGAAGGGGATACTTTATCATTGAATTACTCTTGAACTACAACTCTGACAGAATTGAAATAACACTCTTCAAAGTCCAAATACTATGATGATTAATTAGAGTTGCTTTTATTATGAAACATTACTATCCCTTTAACTTGCCTTTCTAATGCATATTAAGACAGTGGTATATACTGTTCCATTCAGTGACTGAATTATATTTTGTTCGAACGAGTTTAAAATGAGTCAAAAGATCTATGTTAAGTGAATGAGATTAGTACACTCCCATATCCTAATATCAATGGGTTGACCACCTAAATGTTAGAGATGTCTCCATTGCAATGTGCTGGAGATGTATCTGGGATCCAAAAGTTTAAAATGAAGTCAGATAGAACAGTAGCAAGCAAACTGGGGGTCTGAAATCCCCAGACTGACTGAGGGGCTTCAGTTCTGATGAATCTTGTAGGTTGACCTAAATCTGTATATGATGAATCTATGTATATATACATATATATATATATATATATATATATATATATTAAGTAGGGGTCTATACAATCTCAATAGTAAACATTGGGGGCTCAGTCTTAAAGCGGAACTTTCATCTTATATAAAGTCACCCTGCAATAATTAAACATATAGCGACTAGCTTTATAATAAGTCTATTACCACTCAAAAGTAGCCGATTGCAAAGTTATCCTTAATCTTCGGAAACTGACGGCCTGGTTATTGCAGCCTGAGCACCTGCCCCGTCAGTCCCTTCCAGTTACCTTGTAGCACACTGCAATCCTTGTTACAGTAGACCAGGGCTGACAGCACAGCCTCTCAGACAAGACGTCTGTGCTGGTGCCTGGCTTCCGCATACCTCCCAAGTGTCCCTCTTTAGGAGGGACAATTCCTCTTTTAGACCCATATCCCTCTGTCTCTCTTTCCCACCCTGATGTCCCTTTTTTTAGGAGCTCATACTGTGTGGTGGATATATAAGTGTATCACATTGTTCTACAGCAATAAAACTCACATTAATGTTTGTTTAAACATCAGTATTAGTGATGAGCGAGCACCCCGATGCTCGGGTGCTCGGGTGCTCTGACCGAGCACCCCCTGAGGCTCGAGTGCTCGGCCGAGCACCCGAGCCCCATTGAAAAGCATGGGAGCACTCGAGCATTAAACCAGGCACCCCCTGCTCTGATGAGCGGAGGGTGCCTGGTCAATGTCCCCTTTCATCTCCGCTATGCCCCTCTTCCACAATGTCCCCCTTCATCTCCTATGCCATAGAGGAGATGAAGGGGGACATTGTGGAAGAGGGGCATAGCGGAGATGAAGGGGGACATTGTGGAAGAGGGGCATGCCCCTCTTCCACAATGTCCCCCTTCATCTCCGCTATGCCCCTCTTCCACAATGTCCCCCTTCATCTCCTCTATGGCATAGGAGATGAAGGGGGACATTGTGGAAGAGGGGCATAGCGGAGATGAAGGGGGACATTGTGGAAGAGGGGCATAGCGGAGATGAAGGGGGACATTGTGGAAGAGGGGCATAGAGTCTATGCCCCTCTTCCACAATGTCCCCCTTCATCTCCGCAATGCCCCCTTCATCTCCGCAATGCCCCCGTACCTCCAGTCCCTGGTGGTCCAGCGGAGCGTCTTCGGATCTGTGCCTCTTCCGGCACAGATCCCCTTCACCCGAACATGTCGGGCGAGCACATGGCGGTACTCGACGAGTACCGCCATGTGCCGAGCAGAGCGATGCTCGAGCCGATCCGAGCATCGGCCGAGCACGCTCGCTCATCACTAATCAGTATATGTGTATTTATATATTACTCTGTGTAAATAAAACACTTTATTGTTCTAAATCATGTGTTAGGTTACACATGGAGGTATCAATAGGTCGTGAAATAGCATAAAAATTCTTGGTAATACTCCGCCCACAGGCCACACCCTCAGCAACACCCCCTAAAATACAATTGTCCCTCTTTGTCAATTTGAAATGTTGGGAGGTATGCTTCCAGTCTCCTAAGATTAAGGATTACTTTACAATCGGCTACTTTTGAGAGACTTATTATAAAGCTAGTTGCTATCTGCTTAATTACTGCAGGGCAACTTTATATAAGATGAAAGTTCTGCTTTAAAAGTCCATTCAACCATCACATAGAAGATGATATGTACGAGGAAGATGTAGGAAAATTGGGATATATTTTTAGATACCTCTATAGCATTCAACGGGATAAAGCCTTATTTAAAGTAGAACTGTCAACTTGTAACAAATATGTAATTTATTTAAAAGCCTTCAGAAGCAGCCATATTTATGTTAGTCGTTTTTTTTTTAACTTAAAAAAGGATTAGGATATATTTCTTTATATTTATTTCTTAGTTAATTCAAATCTGGAAGGCACTGCCACACTGTTCCCCATCCCAACTGCTAGTTTTGACTTGGATGTATGCTCCCATTCATTTGCATAAACAAACAGATAACTAAAGCTCATAAACTGCTGTTTGAAATAAAAATGGCTGACATTTTGATTGCGTCCACTGTCTTTTTTATGGAACTGTTTTTAAATCATTTTTCTGTATACCCTGTGTGGTATAGCTTGTACTGCATTGCTATAGGAGGTGATGTCATCCGGTACAATTTAGATTTCAGATATCTCCATTAACTAAACTTTCTTTTACAAACTATTTACACAATCTGTTACTATTACATTGAAAGAACAGCTACGGATAGAATCATGTTAGGGTAAAAGTTCCCCTTTAAAGAGAATTACAAACTTGCAATATGTTGAAGACATAAAGAGCTGTTAATAGGTTATGAATCAAATAAAACTTCTCAGAAATGCCCCACCCACCAATCTAGCCACCACCTTAAATGAAAGTGTCCTTCTTTGGTCATGCCATCTGAAATGCTGAGAAATGTGGTGCATGTATTTAATTAGAGGAGGCCTCTGTGATAGTATTGCAAAAGTCTTGGGTTAAGTAGCGAGCATATATACATGTTTCTTTTGTCAGCATTATGTGAGGAAGCCTACAACCTCAATAGTACTTTAGAGCGCAGTGGTAGTGTGGTTGAATCTACTCGAGCATGTGCTTAGCAAAACTCTTGTGCACACGTGCATGACACTTTATTATTGCTGAGAGGACCCAAATTCTATGACACTAACACAAATAATGCATGCAGCAGCTTTGTGGCAGATTATCATTTTATACATCGATCTAATTTGAAAGTCTCCCCTTAAGGCGGTGTGCATCATTAACCCTGAGTACCAGAAGGGTAAGCAACGCATTGAGAAGCAGTGCACTGCATACCCCTCTGGTGTTCAAAGGGATATTAGGTGTTTACCAAGGGCATTGTTTTCCTTTAAAGTGGAACTAACACTTTGTATCAAATCAGGTTCATTTGAAAGAGCTTCCAGACTCACCTATACGTACATACTAGGGAACTCTAAAGGTATGACTCAAATCTCAGGGTCTCAGGATGAAGGGCAAAATATCTCTGGGTAAGAGAGCCCAGTGCTACCTTTTATATATTTAGCTCCAGTTATTTCCTGATTTAGTCTTTAAACTGGTGCCACTTGTACCAGGAAGGCAGTGGGAGACGTACTGCTTGTGTGTGTTCATAGAGTGATATCTATAAAGGGATAGTAATGTTTCATAATAAAAGCAGCTCTAATTAATCATCATAGTATTTGGACTTTGGAGAGTGTTATTTCAATTCTGACAGAGTTGTAGTTCAAGAGTAATTCAATGACAAAGTATCCCCCTTCTGCCCCTTCTACTGATGTAACACTGCTCAGCCAGATCAGAAGTGAGGTGCCCAGGTAGATTGCAGAGAGGGATGATCTTCCATTAAGATAAGGGAAAAACCTGAAAAACTTGTCAAGGGGGGCAGGGCTTTCATTGTTCTCATAGGACAAAGATTGTCCCCTGCTGTTATCTGTCTGGTCTATGGACTGCATTCCATATCTGAGAAGAGATGGCTTACACTAGATAAAAGGGGCAGGAGGGGAAGCTTTGCTTGTGAATATCTCTCAAACCATAAAGGTTTGAGAAATAAGACATATATCGTTCTTCGTGTTTTTTTAATGCCTACAAAATAAAATAAAGATAAAACTAAGTATTACTATCCCTTTAAGCTGCTGTATATTAATGGTTCCTTGAGGACTGATTGGAGCATCTCTTGATTACAGCAAGTAGGGAGATATTACTGAGAATCTATATTATCGGTACTTTAACCATTTGAGTGCCAAAGGCATATACAACGCATTGCAAACCAATGTGTTGCATACACCTCTGGCACTCAAAGAGTTACAAGATCTTAGGGTCAGCTCATTTTGAAAGTTCCTAGTTACATGTATGTTATGTTACCCATTTTTATTTAAAATAATAGGTTTTGAGACATGTAACTGTATTTATTTGTCAGTGTATTCAAATTAGACAGTAGTGGCTGGCACAGCCTTCTGTCAGATTGCCAGAGTTTGGAATGTTTGTATCTGGCACAAGGACGTGCTAGTCAGTACTGTTTGATTTGCATATAACGACAAACAAGTATGCCTTAACCTCTCACATGGCTAACAACATATTTTGGTGATATTGAAAGCCTAAGTTGCTTTATGATGATAGGTCCACTTTGGGTGTTTCATGAGAAAACCTGTAATATGTGGAGTGTGTTAGAGAACAGAAGTGTAAAGTTGAATACGGTGAGGCTGATGTAATAAGAGGAACGGGAGAAAATCATATATATCATAGTGGACAAATAACAATTTGGATTGATTTAAATGGACTTTTAACCACTTGATTGCTGGAGAAATCTTAAGTGCATTGTGAAGCAAAGCACTAGAGATCACTAGCATTCAAGGTGTTAAAAAAACAGTTAAAACATTGTTCCCTATGGTTTGCCCCAGAGCTGGCCCAGTTTTCTTAACACAATACACCAACCTCACAGGGTTTCTCACTATATTTCCCTAGGAAAGATCTTGTAGGACTAGTGAACATAAGGAGGAGACCGCTCATAAGACACCTATTTAGCTTTATCCTCACCTCATTTATCTTTTCTGTGAAGCAGTAAACTTGGCCTCCCCTTAACCATATGGAAACCCCATCTTACTTCTAGGGTTGCCACCTTTTCTTCAAAAAAATACCGTCCATGGCATTCCCTCCATAGACTTAACATTGGACAGAACCCAATTTTTTGCCGGCCTGCCGGTAAAATACAGACTGGGTTAGGGTGACCAGACGTCCCCGGTTTCTGGGGACAGTCCCCGAATTGAGGGCAATGTCCCCGGCTACAATGTGTCCCCGGATCTGTCCCCAGATCTAACTATTACTATATTTGAAGCTTCAGAAGGCACAGACGGCACTACCTCAGTTTAGGGTGACCAGACGTCCCCGGTTTCCGGGGACAGTCCCCGAATTGAGGGCACTGTCCCCGGCTACAGTGTGTCCCTGGATCTGTCCCCGGATCTAACTATTACTATATTTGAAGCTTCAGAAGGCACACACGGCACTACCTCAGTTGTATCTGCCGGCCAATGCCTTCACAACAGGTTGAAATGGCAGCCAATGAGAGAGGAGAGTTTTGCCAGGATACTCCTCTCTCATTGGCTGCAGTGTGTAGGATGGCGGCGGGATGCTATTGCACAGGACATGAGCCAAAGATGCAGGAATGCAGGCAGCAGCAGGGCACCCCTCCGCTCACCAGAGTCCAGCACAACTTCTCAACCTGAGGTGGGCAATGTAGAGTTGGACAGCGTGGGCAATGTGGAGGTGTTTAATACGCTAAAAAAATAGGAAGGCACCAGTATATTAAATCATAAAGTAACCAAAACGACACTAAAATTAGTGCAGTGCTCTCTAAGACTCCAAAAGACAATACAATAAACTGGTGATGGCACAGACACCCCGAAACCCAACAGATGGTCTTATAAGTGAGGCACTCAAAAAGATCAATCTAAAGTTTGCAACCCTTTGAGCTCCAGAGGGGTATGCATTGCATTGCTTTGCAATGCATTGCGCACCCCTTTGGCACTCAAAGGGTTAAATATTTTATTGGTGTCAAAAAGATGGGACAATTGTGTTAAAAATCACTTAAAATAAAGTGGTCAGTGGGTAAAGCCACACAATAACTACACAAGAGGATCCATTTATGCTCAATAACAACAAGATAGAAGCATAACATATGTAGTATTGGAAAATAGACCCTCTAGATATGTGTATAATTCCTATAAAATGCACCTATATAATGAATAAAAAAAGACATCTATCAGTGCAAACTTCATATCCCAAATACAATATACATAGCAAAACAGTGTGCAATAAATACAAAAAAATAAAGTGCTAAAACATATATATTGCTTTCAATAGTAGAATCTCCCTAATAATCAGGGAAAAATATATTATTCCACAATATAAATGGTACAAATAGGGTACAATAAGAGAGGCTTACACACTAGACCTCTCAGAACCGTCCTCCCTATGCTTATCGCCAACTCATTGCTTTATCAGGGGAAATGTGGAGGTGGACAGTGTTTGGGGAGGGGTAGTGTTGAGTTGGACAGTGTGGAAGTGGGCAATGTGGAGGTGGTCAGTTTGTTGAGGTGGACAGGGTGGGCAGTGTGTGGAGGTGACAGGGTGGGCAGTGTGTGGAGGTGACAGGGTGGGCAGTGTGTGGAGGAGGACAGGGTGGGCAGTGTGTGTGGAGGTGACAGGGTGGGCAGTGTGTGGAGGAGGACAGGGTGGGCAGTGTGGAGGTGACAGTGTGGGCAGTGTGTGGAGGAAAATAGGGTGGACAGTTTGTGGAAGAGGACAGGGTGGGCAGTGTGTGGAGGAGGACGGTGTGGACAGTTTGTGGAGGTGGACAGAGTGGTCAGTGTGTGGAAGTGGACAATGTGGGCAGTGTGGAGGTGGACAGGGTATGGTGAGGGTGGACAGAGTGTGAGCAGTGTGTGGACAGGGTGTGTGGGAAGTGTGTGGACAGGGTGTGTGTGAAGGGTGGACAGAGTATGAGCAGTGTGGGTGGACAGGGTGTGAAGGTGGACATGATGTGTGGGCAGTGTGTGGACAGGGTGTGAAGGTGGACAGTGTGGGAAGTGTGCGGACAGGGTGTGAAGGTGGACAGGGTGTGTGGGAAGTGTGTGAAGGGTGGACAGAGTATGAGTAGTGTGTGTGGACAGGTTGTGAAGGTGGACAGGGTGTGTGGGCAGTGTGTGGACAGGGTGTGTGTGAAGGGTGGACAGAGTATGAGCAGTGTGGGTGGACAGGGTGTGAAGGTGGACATGATGTGTGGGCAGTGTGTGGACAGGGTGTGAAGGTGGACAGTGTGGGAAGTGTGCGGACAGGGTGTGAAGGTGGACAGGGTGTGTGGGAAGTGTGTGAAGGGTGGACAGAGTATGAGCAGTGTGTGTCGACAGGGTGTGAAGGTGAGCAGGGTGGGAAGTGTGTGGACAGGGTGTGAAGGTGGACAGTGTGTGGACAGGGTGTGTGGGCAGTGTGTGGACAGGGACTAAAGGTGGACAGTGTGGGAAGTGTGTGGACAGGGTGTGAAGGTGGACAGGGTGTGTGGACAGTATGTGGACAGAGAGTGAAGGTGGACAGTGTGGGAAGTGTGTGGACATGGTGTGAAGGTGGACAGGGTGTGTGGGCAGTGCATGGACAGGGTGTGAAGATGGACAGGGTGTGGACAGGGTGTGAGGGTGGACAGAGTGTGGGCGGTGTGTGGAGAGGGGGTGGAAGTGGACAGAGTGTGGGCTGTGTGTGGACAGGGTGTGGGGGTGGACCGCGTGTAGAGGTGGACGGGGTGTGGGCAGTGGATAAGGTGTGGACAACGTGTGGAGAAAAAAAATTCCCTGGATTTCATTTTAAAAATCTGGTCACCTTAGACTGGGTGGCAAACCTACTTACTTCCAGAAAGTGCCCTTGGGTTTAATTAAAGATCTTCTGAAATATTGACAAAGTTGCAAATAAGGTATGACTGTAAAACTATGTTTATGCGTGGGGAGAGCAGATTTCTTTAACCATTTAAGGAACAGAAGAGGTGTGCAATTCATTGCCCAAAACACTGTTTTTTTAAACGGTTAAATAAGACACTTTGTAAATGCTAGACATTTTGTATAGATTTCATTAGAACTTGCTTGGACTCAAGCAAAATAGTAAAGTTCGTCCTGACCTACCATAAGGGAAACTATTAGGTGAAGTGCCAAGCATGTTGGGGCATTGTGATGGATCAGTGTATCAGTAAAGTGACCCTCACTGTTCTCCAACTGATCCCACAATAGTGATATTTGAATTCTTTCAGTTTAAATGATGTAGGGCCAATCTTCCAACAAGACAAAGTTGGTAACTATGAGCAACAGACTTCCTGATTGTGTCTGGCCTGCATGCGTGGTTTTCACCCCCCTTCCCCAAAATGTTTGACACTGCACAACACCCTGGCTAAGACTGCTAACAGAAAATATAAGGTCACATGCAATTACTCTATGTGCTCAATATTTATGCTGGTGCTGACAAGTTCTTCTGAGTTCTCAGTAGCACCTCAACCCATTTATTACCCATTTGTTTTGCAGTGCAGAGAAGTTATCAGCCTCCTTTAATCAAGGTACATTACAAAGGGAGGTTGTAACCCCCCTTAACGAGATGTATATCTCTGCACTGCAAAATAATTGGGTACCGTAATCTACCTTTGCAGTGTCTGTGTGCAACTTTCCATATCCTGTGCTATTCTAAGACTGCTCCCATAGGATCAGACTTAGATAAATGCAAAACTGTAATTGCCCTTTTACCCACCTACATCTTCTTGGTTGCTTCATAGATTCTTACAGGGACAGGTGCTCTAAAACAATTTTATAGAGTGCTGTAGCAAATGTGTTCCATAGGGCATCAGCTCCTACATATGTAATGGGTGTTATTTCACCTTTTTGTACTAAAGTGGGAGCAAATTCACTGTATCATATTGTGCTGCATAGGTCTTGATTTGCAGTGTGATGAGAGTGTATTTTGTACTTAAATTGAAGCAAAATATGCACATGTATGGAAGCACAGAATACAATAGACAGCTGATTAAGTGCACTGCATGCACCCAAATGGGATGAATTGTTTTAGAGACTGCGCATGCTGTTTGATATACAGAACAAGTAGTGTCTTGAAAAAGATATAATAACATTTCCTACATTTGTATGAGTACTGTACTAGAAGCAAGGTAGACAATTTTTTCTCAGCTCATCACTGATTTACTAATAGGAATTTACAAACAGATCTGCACACTGAAATAAACATCTAGGACTGCTTGCTGTCTCTGCACCTGCCTAATGACTAGGTAGTAAGCTCATTTCCTGAGACAATTACTGCTTTGCACCACTAATGGCAAGGGGCGGACAATAAGGGTGTGTATGGGTGTTTCTTGCCATGTACTAGTGCTGCAGTGGAAATCAATATAAAATTCTTCATTTTTCTTACCCCTGCTATAAGGATTGTGTTAGGACTCACACACATTATAGGATTTTGCCATGGAATTGTATGTTCCAGCATGTGCTAAAGGCACCTGAACATGAGCACCAGCAAAGGCACTGCATCAACTAACCTATATTTAAGCTCAACACATACTTTGTTGGCAGGTTCATACACAGTGGCACAGTGTATTATTTCATGGCACTGGCATACAAGATGTCTCATTTACAATGCTGGAAGTTAGATTCAGAACATTGAGGCTGATGTACAAACAAAACTGAAGCAATTCAGGAGCAAAAGAACTAAGCCATAGGAAACAGATACACACTCTGAATATTACCAATATTTAATCCTTTGAATGACAGAGGGGTACACAATGCATTGCTTTGCAATGCACTGCATACCTCTCTGGCATTCAGAGGATTAAATGTGGTCCCCTTGAAATGGGATCTGGCATTCACATTGCATTCAAAGGGTTAACCCTTGAATGCCAGAGGGGTAAGCAACGCATTGCTTTGCAATGCGCTGCGTACCCCTCTGACACTCAAAGGGTTAAATGGGATTCCCTTGGGAAGCAATGCAGTGGAGACCCTCTCTAGCATTCAGTGGGTTAAATGGAACATTTAAATACATTGGGATTATTAATTTTCTTCTGCGGTGCATTCGGTTTGCTCCAGAATGAGCATTAGTATTGTTGTGAAGCTGTGTTAAAGATATATCTAGACTCCAAGGGGTTAAAAACATATTGTTTTGAGGTTATACTTGCCTTTATATTGGCTAAGTCATATCTCAGTCACATTCCCTGCTACCCTGATAATGTCTCCATTGTTTAGATTTATACAAGCCGATCATATTGTATTTTGATGGCCCAGAATGAAGGAGAACATTCTATAGAATAGCACTGGTAGGATTTATTTCACAGTACTGGTACATAAAGAGCTGTATTCATAGACCAACACAGTGATCACTATATTACAGCTAGTTACAGAGCACTTGCACACGGTAAAAGAAGAAATAGGAACAGGAAGCAGAAGCTGTCTGTAGAGAACTTCTTGTATTGCTTTCCATTATGTCATAAAATAACCATTCAAAAGTCTAAAGGAATTTCAAAGAATGTATTAGTCATCCATAAAAAATAGCAATATTCTTGACTTATCTGTTATGATGATATCTGCAACATAAAACCAGTAAAAGAGAGAGAGTGTGTGTGTGTGTGTGTGTGTGTGACTTTGTTCAAAAGACCCCACCTACAGGGGTGCAAAGGTAGTTGGTACCCCAAATGAGCCATAATGCTGACACTCCTTTAAAACCACCTTTAAAACATACCCTCCCTTAATCCTTTGCATGCCAGGGGGTTGTCTAAAACATTGTTCTAGTACGCAAACGTTTAAGAAGCTTTAAAAAAATAAGTGACATTGCATTCCAGTTAGAAATATTCGCTGAATGGATATATTTCTGATCGGCAGATGTTTCCATCTGGTCAGTTCTACAATCACATTCTGACTGTGGGTGAGAAATGGATTTCCGAATAGTCCCCCCCAAAAAAACAACAACAAAACCCCCCCACCCCTTTGGATTCACTTGGAGCTCTGGAAAATTATCTAAAATACAGATAAATTGTTTCCCTGCGCAATGGTAGCCACAGATTTCCCAGATACACTGTCTGACCCTCACCCAGCCATGTTCCCCTGACCATTGACCACCACAAATCCCCACATTCACGTCTGACCCCACCAGCCTTGATCCCCTGCCTACTGGTATCCACAGATCCCAAATACACTGTCTTACAACCCCCTCACCCTTACCTGCTTTTACTGTAGGTAGTAGTAGAAATACAGACGGTACAATGGAGCAACTTCTTAGGCTCACTGCTTACAAGGTACTTTCAGGTTGCAACCTGGAAGTACTTGGTAAGAGGTAAGCACTTTGTGAAACTACTCAACTATACTTTTTAAAATAGAGAAATAATAAGTAAAACATTATATCAGGCTGCCCGCCAAAATAATAGGCAGCCTGATTATGTGTTGGGCTAATAAGGTCTGATGAAGCCACCCTGAGTCTAAGGTCCCCGGAGTATGTCAGCTATGCATTGTAGTGCGTTGGATACTACTCTCAGACTCAAATGGTTAAACATATGCAGGACTGTGTGCAGTTAGTCGTGTAAAATGTTAATAGAGTAGAATAGAGAGAGGCGTAAGAGCAAGGCTGAGCATCATGAAACCATCTAGATATCGTTGGACTAAAGTTTCCATCATCCTCCAGATAATGGCTGGCATAAGATGATAGGATTTGTAGTACAGAAGTTGCTAGAGGTCCTCATATTGCCCAACACTAAGGCAGAGAAATAAGCCATATATAGAATCTCCTTAGCCAAGAACTGCAAATTACAAATCAGAAAATGTCAGGTTCTGTGAAACTGATGGAACTGTTAAAGGGAACTATACCCTGAAAATAAAGTACAAAAATAGCAGCTCCAATTAATTTTCATAGTATTTGGGCCATAGAGAGTGTTATTTCAATACTTTCAGAGTTGCAGTTCAAAAGTAATTGAATGATAAATTATCCCACTCCCGCCCCTTTTACTGATGTAACACTGCTCATCTCAGAGCAGCAAGATTGTCCGGATGGATCGCAGAGAGGGACAATCTTCAGTCAGCATAAGGGAAAAACCTGAAAAACCTGTCAAGGAGGGGCAGGGTTTTCCTTATGCTCACAGTAAGAAGATTGTCCCTTGCTGTGAGATGTCTGGTCCTAGGACCAGATTCCACATCTGAGGGGAGGTGGCTTACACTAGGTAAAAGGGGCAGGAGGGGATACATTATCATTCAATTACCCTTGAATTGCAACTCTTACAATATTGAAATAACACTCGCTATCGCCCAAATACTATGAAGATTAATTGGAGCTGCTGTTTTTTTGAAACATTACTATCCCTTTAAAGCCACTTTTTCCTAGTGCAAATTTTTTTTTTTGCCAGAGAGATTTTTAATGCAGTGCTTTAAAATAGATTGTATACCTCTCTGGTACTCAAAGGGTTAAATATTAAAGAAGCTTGTTTCTATACATTGCTGACCATTTACCATTTCCAACAGGAAAACCCTAGATTTGACACATTATTTATTTAGCTCTTTCCATATCTAAAAATCTAAGCTATTTACTCGGCAACACAATTTAGTTTGGTAAAATTAGACAGCTATTTAATATCTAGTTGATAAAAAATGTTTGAAACATAGAAACACAGAATTTGATGGCAGATAAGAACTATCCGGTCCATCTTGCCTGCCCATTTTTCAAACCTTATTTGGTCACTGATCTTGTCTTATGTTCAGGGCAGCCTTATGCCTATCCCATGTATGCTTAACCCCTTAAGGGGAGTCCAGGGGAGTTACCTTCCCTTAAGGACCACCTTGATCCTTGCCGATGATCCAGCAGACATGACCTGTTGAGTGTACTGGCATGTCGAGCAGGGGTCTGAGAAACACTTCTCCGGGAAGTCAATTTCAGACCCCACTTTTACTTACAGTGCTCCCATGGGAGAGTTGTAAGAAAAAGTGACTGTCACCATTCCTTAAGGGTATAAAAACTGGTGACGGTCCTGGCACTTCACCGGTCTACTACCCTCTCAGTGAAGAAACATTGTAAATAGCTGCCTTTTTACATCTTCCATGTAACGCCACAATCATATATATATATATATATATATATATATATATATATATATATATATATATATATACAAAACTACATATCATCTGTGCTTATCAGATTTAACCCAACTGCACCAGAAATGAAAAGCCGAATAATTTTACCCTTTGAGTGCCAGAGGGGCAAGCAGAGCACTGTGCTGCTCACCACTCTGGTACATAAAGGGGCAGTGAAGTTTTTTAGGCGAAATGACATATATTGTAGGACTTTCCCTGTTGATTTCTGATTGGCTCCCGCCGCGGCAGCCATTTTGTGCTCTTTTCAGAATGAATATCCTACGCAGGGTTTGGACTCTCCTTCTCTCCTATGCTGATTAACCCTTCGCCTGCCAGGTAAATCTATTTTAGCAATTTCTGGTGTGAAACTTTAATCATACACACTGTAATTAGGGATTTCTTATACAGTAAGGTTATTGACACTGAGAATGCCTATACCATTGGAGCTTGGGGCCAGACCTAAGACTAACCATGCTGGGGTCTCTGTATCCCCTATTGCGCATTGCTCTTCCTGTCATTCAGGGTTACCTAGAGAATTCTCAGGTCCTTTATTCCCAGCATGTTCTGATGTCCCCGAGAGTCTCCCAGGGACCTCCAGCCATGCATGAGAGCCAGTCTGGGTGCAAGAGTTCAAGGCTGCTTCTTGGGACCTTAGGTCCACTTTGCAACTCTTTCCATCCCAGTTACAGGGGGTATTTCATTCTTGTCAGACCCCCTCCATTGTCAAGCCTTCCCTGCCAAAGCCTCAGGGTGTACCTGACATGTCAGATTCCTCCAAGGAGGGTAACTGTTGGTGGATTCTGATGTTGAGGAACATTCTGCGGTAGGCTCCTCTCAGTTTTTTGGGGACTCTTTTGAGGCTGATCCTGAGCCCTTGGCTGAGGGCCTGTTCAGGTCTGTTTTAAATACCCTAAACATTCCCTTAGTGCAGGAGGTTCCTTCTGACCCTTCTGAGGTCTTTCAGGAGCCTAAAAAGCCCCGTACTTGCTTTTCACCTAACCCCACTCTTGACCGTCTTGTGTCCAAAGAGTGGAAGTCTCCAGAACAGGAAACCTTCTGTCTCCAAGACATTTGCTAAGCTTTATCCCTTTTCTGAGGCAGCGCTTGCTCAGTGGGTTCATCCTCCTAAAGTAGATGCTCCTATCTACAGGCTATCCAAGTCTACTGCTTTGCCAGTGTCTGATGCGTCTTCTCTAAAGGACTGGACTGACAAGAAACTTGAGGTCTCCCTCAAGTCCATCTTTGCCACTGCTGGTTCGCAGCAGCATGGGTGAACCGGGCCATTGCGGTCTGGACTGAACAGCTCACTCTTGCTGTCTGTCAGGGTGCTCAAACTTCGGATAAGTTGCACCTTCTTGCCAACATTTCGGAGGCACAGCACTATGTTTCTGCTGCCCTATTTGATGCCATCCGTTTGGTGGCTAGGGTTTCCACCATGTCTGTGGTTGCCAGACGAGCTCTTTGGCTCAAGATCTGGTCTGCTGATACTGCTTCTAAGAAAGCATTGCTCTCCTTGCCTTTTTAGGGTATATCATTGTTTGGGCCAGCTCTTAAGTATCTGATTAGTGAGGCCACAGGGGGTAAGAGTACACTTCTACCGTTGGTTCCTAGGAAGAAAACACAGGTATTTTTTTTCCTTTCACAATGAGAAGCATCCGGCGAACCAGGCGATTCCCTCAGCTCCGCTTTCCTCCTCCAAGCCCAAACAGCAATGGAAGCCCAAGGTCTCCTCCAAGCCCAAGGCTTCCAAGCCTTCTTCAGCATGACTCACCGAACCCGGGTTACCTGTGGAAGGAGGATGTTCATCCTCTAGCCTTGATGGCTTGGAAATTGAATCCTCAATATTGAGGAAGAAAGGGTTTTCTTCTGATGTGATGACAACTATGCTCAGTGCCCGCAACCCTGTTTCTTCAAAGATCTATCATAGTGTCTTGTCGACCTTTCTATCTTGGTGTGCTGACAAGGACCTGTCTCAGGAATTTGATCTGCCTACAGTCCTGGCCTTTTTGCAGGACGGTGTGGATAAGGGCCTCAGTTTGAGTTCCCTTAAAGTTCAGACGTCTGCTCTCTCTGTTTTCTTTCAGAGGCGCATTGCCATTCTTCCTGATGTCAAGGTTTTCTTCTAGGGCGTTGCTCATACTCATCCTGCCTTCAAGATTCCTGCTCCTCCGTGGGATCCTAACTTGGCTTTTGGGTGTTCTTCAACTCCCTCCATTTGAGTCTCTGGCTACTATTCCTCTACACCTGTTGATGTGGAAAATGGCTTTTCTCCTGGCTATTGTGTCTGTCCATCGTGTTGCGGAGTTGCATGCTCTGTCCTGTAAACCACCCTATTTTGTGTTTCACAAGGACAAGGCGGTGCTTCACACCTCTCAGGAGTTTCTCCCTAAAGTGGTTTTGGAGTTCCACATCAATCAGGAGATTGTGGTGCCCTCTTTCTGCCCTGACCCCACCTCTGAGGGATCTCCACTTGTTAGATGTGGTGCATTGTCTCAAGTTTTATGTACATCACACTGAGTCTATCAGGCAATCTGACGAGCTGTTCGTCATTCCTGAGGGTTCCAGGGCAGAAAGACCTGCATCCAAAGTGAGTATTGCTTCTTGGATCAAGTCCATTATTCGTAACGCTTACAAGCTGAAGAAGAAGCCTGTCCCCTTCAGGGTCATGGCTCATTCTACATGATCTATTGGGGCCTCTTGGGCTTACAAGAATCAGGCCTCCGCTGATCATTTGTGCAAGGCTGCCACTTGGTCATCTGTGCACACCTTTTCGAAGCACTACCGTGCTGATGTGCTGGCATTGGCTGATGCCAGCTTTGGGAGGAAGATCCTGGAGGCAGTCTTGCCTGTCTAGGATCTTATTAGGTTCTTGGTGCTTCCTTCACTTTTGAGCCCTGTTGGATCTAGATCAGTGTGCTGTGTAACAGTTTGGGGTGTTGTTACCCCTGTTTCATGTCCATTGACATTTCATTGTTTGTTGGGCTATCTCTAATCTGATGGTTCACATCTGCTCTGGTGACTCTGGGGGCCTTGCTCCTGGTCCTTGCCTTACATCCCCCCTCTAGGAAACTCAATGGTTGGACCTCCCAGTGTTACCAGTAACCTGTATTGGACGACAGAGAAAAGAGGATTTTAGTCTTACCTGTTAAATCCTTTTCTCTTAGTCCATACAGGTTACTGGTCTCCCACTCTGTCAAGGGACCATGCTAGGCTCCACCCCCTGCATACAATTCTAGAATGGTTCCTGCCTACTTAAAGTGACGGATTGCCTACCCAGAGTTACCTGTAACCTGTATGGACTAAGAGAAAAGGATTTAACAGGTAAGACTAAAATCCTCTTATATGCTTATTTGCAGTATTTACAAAAACAATCATAAGCAATCTGAAACATAAAAGGAAAACATGGTCTGTTGTGCAATGTGCCAGACAAGCTAGGTTCTTAGTTGCTAACCAATTTGCAAAAAATGCAAATCACACTACACACAAAGGTTTGTGTATAAGAGGATTCAGCTGTTATTTTAGCAATTCGCTTGCTGTGCACTGTGCTGTGTGCTTTTTTGTGCAATGCAGAAGAGGCAATTTCATGTGTTCCAATGAGGAGCACCAGTCAATATATCATCAAATATTAATGTTATAATCAAAAGTGAGAAAGTTAAATTGCACAGCATAAGAAGAAGATCCATCTTCAGCAAGCTGCATGTCGTGCAGTGAAGCTGCATGTTGTGCAGTGTGGCGGTGGTGTGCTTTCTGGGCAATGCAGGAGGAACAGTGTCCATTGCTCAAATGAGGAACATAAATCACGTTAGTGTAAACCTCAGCTGATTAAATATATGTCCTTGGTTACATTACATATATATCTGCTGTCTGTGTGGCAATTACTGAATAAGCAGCTGAGTTCAATGTGCTTCATGCAAACCATAGATTTATTCAATCACAGGAAGGGGATATGCGCTCTCATACATGCAAATTAAAGTGGAACTACCACCCTTAAAAAATGTTGTATCAAACAATCCCCCATCTGGCGACTAGCTACTCAGTAGCGCTAGTCGCCAGAATTCTTACCCATTCATGAGAATGAGCCTCTACTCTGGGACTGATAGGCAGGACTGAGCGCGGACATTTTTCCCTTGTCACGTCCGCACACCTGTACTGTCAGTCCCTTTTGGAGCTCCTAGCAATGCCTCCTAGAGCCGGCTGGGACTGACAGAGCAGGCGTGCAGACGTCCTACCTGTCAGTCCTGGAGTAGAGGCTCACTCTCATGAACGGGTAAGAATTCTGGCGACTTGTGCCACTGAGCAGCTTGTCGCCAGACTATTTGATACAACATTTATAAGGGTGGTAGTTCTGCTTTAAGTTGTAGAACCACCATAATAGAATAAAAATGGAATTATGCAAAAAAATTCTGTAATTGTGGTCCATCATGAGTGGTGCCAAACAAGAATACAGTTCTATTGTAGGGTGATTTTGGAAGGGGCAACAACCACAGGATTCAGAAGTGGGATCCACATCCATCTGGAGGCTCTAATATTTGTGCCTTAAAAGTTCAAGACTAGTAAAGGGGGGTGATCATGGGAGTCCACAGGGGGGCAATAAAGGGCACTTGCCCCCCCTACACACACACACATACTTTTTCAAGGCTGGGTTAATCAAGGGCAGGCATTTCAGTACACCATGGTCCCATGATGCAGGGCTGCCTGTCAGACTCCTTCATGCCTGAATGGCAATCCAAACAAGAAGGGAGCTGGCAATTCTGCAGTGTTGGGCTGAGTAGCCTTGTCTGCCTACATCATCTGATTGATGTAGTAGGGGAATTCTCAAATTCTCCCTGCTATAGAGAAACAAAAATGTGATTGCTGGGTTTCACATGCATAGTTATGGAAATGTTTATGCACATGAATATGTTACTTATTTGTACCTTTCATAACACCCTTGATAAATAACACATGAAATGTTATGGGTGCCTCTAAGGATCTAAATTGCAAATTAGGCATGCCCTGGACAAAAACCGGTGAGAACAACTGATGTAGGCTGTACAGTGATCATCTGTAGAATCTTCTCTCTTGTACAGCTGGTTATAATTATCTCTGCATTCTAAGTCTGGAGCTGTCTGGTCAAACCAGCTGCATTATTATCAGAGACAAATAATAATATTCATTTAAATTAAGCTTTTATCCCCTTGGACACTAGAGTGATCTCTAGCAATCAAGGGGTTAAAAGCCCATGAAAGCAATAAGAATATTGAAAATCTTATTTTCCCTGTGGTGCATTTGGTTTGCTCCAGATTTCTCCCTCTTTAGCTTTGTGCATATGACCCAATGTATGGGCTGGTGATTTTGTTGAGACAACCTGCTGACACTGATATGCAAAGAAAAAGTGGAACAATTCTGGGGCTATCCAGTGGCACCATAGGGAACAAACAAATATTTCCCATTAATTTACATGGATGTTTTAACCCCTATAGTGCCAAAGAGCTTCCAATCTGGTATCTCTAATTTAGCTCCATTTCACTTGTAAACTGTGTGGTATCACTAGATTAGATCCATTTCACTTGTAATCTCCATGGCATCTCTAGTGTAGCATCACTAGTGTAGCACCATTTCAGTCACAAGCTTTGTGGTATATCTAGTGTTGCACCATTTCCATTTTAAGTTCTGTGGTATCACTAGTGTATCATGATTTAAATTGCAAGCTCTTTGATATCTCTAATGTAGCACCATTTAGATTATAAATGCTCTGGTATCTCTAGTGTAGGAACATTACAATTGTAAACTTTGGTGTATCTCTAGTGTAGCTCCATTATAAACTCTGGATTCAGTAGTGTAGCTTAATTTTAGTTGTAAACTATTTACATTTACTAGTGTAGCTCCATTTCAGTTTTAAACTCTGTGGAATCATTAGTATAGCTACATATCAGTTGTCCGCTCAGTATATCAGTAGTGTTACTACATTTAAATTGTAAGGTCCGTGATTTCACTGGTGTAGCTCAGTTTCACTTGTAAGCTCTTTGGTATCACTACCTTTTTATGATATATTCTGCTAATGGAATTTGACCCTTTGGGTGCCACAGAGGTGTCCAGTGCATTGTGTTGTAGGGTGGTGGATGCCTCTCTGACAGTTAGATGTTAACATTATGTACATTTTTAAAATCATGTATTCTGCATTCAGTCTTTATTCTTATTATGCTAGTTGTCCTGAAAGCTTGCATCCAAAGCTAATAATGGTATCATTTTACTCTACTTGTGTCCTGCATGTCCTACATGGTGCCATGCTTTATCCAAATCACTAGTGTAGATCCACTTCAATTATAAGCTCTGTGCTATCACTAGTGTAGCTTTATATCAATTGTAAGCTCAGCTTATCACTAGTGTAATCTCTATCGTATAATTATTGTTGTTTCATTTCAGTTGTAAGGTCTGTGGTATCACTAATATAGCTTTATATCGGGTTTTAAGCTCAATGTATTGCTAGTATAGCTCCATTTCACTTGTTAACTCTGTGGTATCACTAGTGTAACTTCATATAAGTTGTATGCTGTGTGTGTCACTAGTGTAGCTTAATTTAATTGTAAACTGTTATCTCAAAATTGTTTGAATATTTAAAATAATTCAAACTCAAAGATTGGCCTGCCATATCACCAAAGTAGGTGTTACGTGAGAAAAAGCCCTCTGCAACACTGCACTACTCAAAATATTCAGCTTTTAAATTACTAAATTACATTATACTTTCCAACATTAAATCTATTATAAAAGTGACAAAATGATGGGGCATGGATGGTTATCTGGAGCAATAGTAGAAATCAGGGTTAGTGTTTAATATTATATCTGCCACAATTCCAAACCTGTTTTGCCTATGCCTTGTACACAATGTGCTTAACTATTTGTGCTTATGGGTATCTGGGACATAACTTCTAGCATGAACTTTAGGACCTACCCTGATTTTGACTTTTCCACCTCCCCTTCCCCTGTAAACATGTCTGCAGTAGCCTGTGAGGGATTTCACTAGTTTTTGGGCACTTGGCTAGTCTTTAAGCCCAGGAAAGAATCATCACCATGGATAATAGAAGAATGCTCGACTGTGTAATAATGGCTGGGTATCTATAATCATAGATTTGAAGTGTGCCAGTGAATTGTCTGCATCAAAAAATGTCAGGTCTAATAGTGTCAGTAGCCTCATTTATCTTTGAATCATGTCTAGCCATCCTGTCTTGACAGGTATTGATAGTTTTACTCTCACAATGAGAGGACATGTGCATAAAATAGCATACAAACATATGCACTTATTTTGGTAAGTTTATGGTTTGCCAGTGTGTGGGTGCTTGAATGAACTGCCAGTTTGCAGATATTTGCAAGTGGTGCACACAGTACACCTGTAGCCACCAAGTTTATCACTTTGTAGACAGGAAGAGTAGTTGTTCATGTAACAATGCATGGATCTATTTTACCAGTAGGCAGTGCCCCTTCCATAACTCAGGTATGGAATTTGTGTGAATATCTGTGTCATCTAATCATTACTGGCTATTAATTTTTTATGTACTGTGGGCTTTAATTTAGGTGTCAACTGTTGCCTTTAAGACCATTGTATAGCTCTGTCTTTTGCATTGTTCAGGTATGTTTCTCTGTAGCTTCTGGTTAGTAAGTAAGCAATATTTTAAGTCTTGGAGTTGGAACTCTTCTGACTGTGGTTCTGAATTGTTTCTTATAGTTCTGAACATGTGGCTATAAGGAAAACATTTTTAATATGGTCATGGAGAAAATGTCAAAATGTAATAAAGTATTAAAGTGATTAACAAATCTAATAAAGAAATCTGTGTTACATCTTCAGATAATAAAAAAAAACTGCCAATGTATCAGTAATTATAATTTGCTCCTAGTATTGCAATAAAATGTAGAGATTTTCATAACTATGCATAAAGAGATAGGTGTACAATTCTCAAGATAAAAATGTGTACTTTCCATTGTAAATTTTCACACAGTCATGAAAAATATTTCAGGGCTACAGACAATTCTACTGAGAAGATTGACACCAAACTTCACACACAGATGGATTTTATGGAGGATTATTTTCTTTCTCAAGATATTTATGTTTAAAATTTGGGTAATACTACTCCTCAGTAAATTTTTACAGAGAAGATGGAATAGGATAACTTATGCGCATGGTTAAAACTATATTTGGTTTGCCCAGTTCATGGGCTAGTCAGTTAATATAGTGTATGATTTATCGACCAAGTGCACACAACTATCATCATCCTATACAATAATTCGCTAGGATGTTTGTCACAATGCAGTCATGTGCATGATTGCATCGCATGAGTGAGGCGACGCAAAACTGCATTGCGTGGAGCCGTAACGTAGTGGTCTCTTAACCCTTTGAGTGCCAGAGGGCTATGCAAAGCATTACAAAGCAATGTGTTGCATACCCCTGTGGCACTCAAAGGGTTAACATTACCCAGATCTTGGCCCGTGTACTTGGGCTTTTACATTAGTAAATTATAAAAAAATAGAAAACAGAATGACTGTGACGCAGGCAAGGAACTTTTATGTGTTGATCAAGCCTGCTTGCTTGATCGATCCCAAATTTAGTAGACTGAAAAATAATGATACTAAAACTTAAAAAAAAGTCCAGCTTTAGAAGTGAGTGAATCAATGAATTCAAACAGAAACTTACTAAGCCCCTTTCATGAATTTCAAAAGACAACCAAAACAAAGTTGATAAAAGTACATTTCTTGTGCTTGATCGATCATAAATATTCAAACAAAATTAGAGCAAGCATATAATTATTGGTTGATTCAGTTTTGTTTAGTGATATATACGTGTCTGGTCAGTTTTCTTTGTATTTATATTTGATCAGTAACTCTTTCAATGCAATAAAACTTGAAAAAAATGTCATGGTGCTAGAAGCACGTAAAGCACGCTTGATCAATCCAAGGAATCAAGTAAGAACAGACCAGTCTTGCGAAGAACAAATGATTGGTCTATAACACATCACTAACCAAAATAGAGTGCTTTATTGAACAAAATGTATATTTCGCGTTCTGATCAATAAAAAAAAATCAATGATCACATGATTGATGGTTCTGAAACCATAACAAGGAAGTAGCACTGAATATAAAGAAAACAAAAAAAAACACATTAATTAAAGTCAACATTAAGGTTCCCCCTCATGCTATCACATTCATGGATATCCACTGAAAATGTTCTGAGACCATTGATTATGTGTCTCTATCTTTTCTTTACTTTTTTTCTAATAATTCTTATCTAATGTATGATATAATCAACAAAGCACTGCTTATTTAATGTTCTCACAACTTTAATCATGAGTTTCTATGCTTTTGATTAAGAGTGAGAAAGTAACATTAGTCTTAACAAAAGTTATTTGCCTTTTCATTTTAGAAATATTATTCCAAACCAGATTTTGTGACCAGCCCACAACATTCTATTCATGTGCTTGAAAAAGAGGCAAATTCATATTTCTGAAACCCAACAAAGGTTGGCAAGGACAATGATCCTTGTCAAAACAAATCCTCTTAATGAGTACACAAAAACAGTTGGCTTACAAATTATTTATTGCAATTATGAGCACACTTCTTCCTCCCAAGTTACTTATTCAAATAACATAATTAAAAACAGCCATTAAGCATCAGCTTATTAATTCAAATTGTCTGATTCTGTCTGGATCTCAACCACACGCCTTCCTTTAATTGTAATCTACTAAACTGACTGTCAAATCACTCCTAAACAACTACAAGTTCTCATAACAATGTTGATTCAGATCTTCAACCCACTCAGAAAATTTGCTGCCAAGAATCCAGCCCTTCCCTCCTTTCTCTTGGTTTTCTTTCTAAAAATGTGTCTCATGGTTATTTGCAAATGAACATGCACAAAATGATTGCAAAACAACTCACAGAATGTATAATGTGTTTGTAACAACACATAACTGACATAATTACTTAATTTTACTCACTTTTTGCCACTTTGGGCCTCATTCATCAAGTTAAATAGAAGCAACTCTGGACCAACCCAACTGCACTGTAAGGGGGGGATGAAAATTCTCATTTATTTAAATGGGGTTTTTTGCTTATGACTCACTTCTCTTAAAATAATGTCTGGTCATATGAACTTGGTGCCAGTTTTTCTGTGTAGGAAGCATTTCTGCTATTTCACTTTTTCCTTTAGTTTTTATAACCCTTTGTGAGCTATAGGGTTGTCCCAGTTGGTTAACGTCTATCTCCAGTGTAGTGCTTAAGTTGTAGGTTTGCACTAAAACATAACCACACCAAGACTGTTACAGGAAGTACAGAAAGTTCTGTCAGCACAATCTAAAAGCATGTGCATTGTAACTAAATTAAGGCGGAACTACCACCCGACACAGTCTTTAGCTTCACTAAGTCCCCATCTGGTGACTAGCTGCTTAGTAGCGCTAGTTGCCAGAATAATTACCTTATTTAATAGATTTATGCTCTCTTCCATGGGTGACAGGCAGGACGGAGCGTGGACATCTTGCCATTGTGACGTCCGCATGCCTGCTCTGTCAGTCCCAGCCGGAGCCAAATGGCTCCTAGCAATGCCTCCTAGACCCGGCTGGGACTGACAGCGCAGGAGCGCGGACGTCACAATGGCAAGATGTCCACACACCGTCCTGCCTGTCACCCATGGAAGAGAGCAGAAATCTATTAAATAAGGTAATTATTCTGGCGACTAGCGCTACTAAGCAGTTAGTTACCAGATGGGGACTTAGTGAAGCTAAAGATTGTGTCAGTGGTAGTTCTGCTTTAAAGATCAACAGAGAGAATCAGACCCTCAGTCATTTTGATGTAGTCATTGGTACTCAATCATGGAAACCCTTTTTAAATATCAAGTACTTGAAGCTAGCATAAGTTTCACATGTTATGTCCTTATAGGATGTTAATAAACTTGCTTTGTAATGCATAATTTAATTGTCCTGCTCGCAGTGCGTTTATTCAGTGTTGTTTGCACTGTTTGTATTGAGCGATAATAGCTAATGTCAGTCAAAATTGCCTACTGCTGTTGTATTCAGAAAGGTTCAGAGCCAATTTACAGATAATCCTATGCAATCTATGGGAGCCATATAGCCCTGGAAAAGGCAGAATGATGTTCCCAAAGCATATGAAAGAGATTTTAGGCACTCACTGGATTATTTAATCTAGTTAAACTGTCATTATAAAAAAGTCAACAAAAGCCAAATTTGTCTCAATAAAGGTTCTTACTGGATTGAAATTATTTTTTTTTCTAATAGCAGTTTAAATAAATTAATTGTTTGTAAATTCTGTGAGTGCCTGTTTTAAACTATAAATAATATATATAATATATATATAATCTTCAGCCACTGTCGATCCACTGCAGGATGAAGGCCTCCTGAGCAAGCCTCCAACAACTTCTGTCTCTGCTTTTTTGATGCCACTGTGTACCAATAAATTTGTCAATTTCATCTGCCCGTCTTGTCTTTGTTCTTCTTCTTGGGTGTTTAGAATCGAGTGGAATCCATTCCAAACTTTGGTCCATCTCTGATCAGGTCTTCTTGCGATGTGATCTGCCCATTTCCATTTCAGGCTCTTTGCTCTTTCAGTGATGTCATAGACATTTGTTTGCTGACAAATCCATGCACACATTTGTTGTTCTCTTATTGTTATGTTTAGAATTTGCCACTCCATACTTATCTGTGTGACCTTAAATGGATAGTAACACTTAATATGTAAATAAATATATTGTAGGGTTTAAAAACAAGGGTACTCTCTTTTTTAATCAAAACTTATTGCAGCTTAAACTTTTTTTTTTAGGTGCAATATCTCAGTGGCCTGAAAATGTACAGTGGTGCTGTTGCTACATCATCCTATAGACAGAGCATAAACCTCCATAGGATGGTGTAGCAATGGCGCCACTGTAAAATTTCAAGCAATTTATATATTACACCTAAAAAAATGCAAGTTTGAGGCAGAAAAACTTTTAAATAAAATACCTATATATATTTTGCATATTAAGTGTTGCTATCCCTTTATGTTTTTATATAGCCTTGGCATTCAGTTTCCATGCTTCACAGCCATACATTAGGACTGGGAAGACATGTTGGTTAAAAACCTTTCACTTGAGGCAGAATGATTAATATGTCTAAAAGACAGTACTACTAAGACTTCCAAATGCTTGCTATCCTGTTTTATTCATTGTTCAGTTTCCATCATGGTGTTTCCATCCTTTGATATTTCCTGTCCAAGATAAACATACTTGTCAACTTCTTCTAGTTCTAGTCCATCTACTGTGATTTTCCTTGGTATTTGACATTTGTTAAACATGTCTTACTGTTTTAAAATGCGATCCTACAATACGTTTTATGAAAGATTTCAGCTTACTTGTTGAATAGGCCTATGGAGATAATTGTTAGGGACCAGGAAGCAGACAGATACAAAAATGTAAGATGCAAAACACCTTTATTAAAATAACAAAAGCAAACCAAGAAAAATCATGATCCAGAAGCGTAGACAAAACACAAGCTGGGGTCAGGAACCAAGACAGGTACTCAGCCAAGCCAGGGTAAGGAATTCAGAGATCAACGATGTCAGGAACAATCTAGGAGCCAGAAGGGACATCAGGGGAAGTCAGGTCATGCACAGATAATCAGCAACTCAAGATAACTTGCTTGCAGCCAGAATCAGACACAGGGGCAACCGGAAAGTGAGCCAAGCTGCTTTAAATACCCTAGGAGGGTTGGCTGATAATAGTCAGGTGAGCAATCATAGAGAGGTCAGATGATTCAGACTGACCCAGGAAAGGGAAGACAGCAGCAATGGATAGCAGAGCACTAGATTAGCTCAGACAATAGAATCAAGCAGCACAGTTAGAGCAGCTCAGCCAAACCTTGACAATAATATAGTAGATAAAAAAGAAAGGGAATTTCTTTATGTCCATCAGCCGCAAATAGCTATTTATTATCATTTGCCAAAAGTCCACAAAACTTTTTCTTCTCCACCAGGTAGACCTATCATCTCCGTGATTAATTCACTGACTTCCAACTTATCCGCCTATATAGATGTTTATCTTCAAAGATTAGTATTAGCATGCTCATCATATTTACGGGATTCTTCACATTTGATCGCTCTGATATAAGAGTTGACCTGGTTCGATGAATGGAGTTCGATTACTTTAGATGTTACATCCCTATATTCCAACATCCCACACGCATGTGGTTTAATAGCAGCCAAGCATTTTCTATTACAGGATGTGCTTATGCCATCCATCCAGGTCAATTTTCTGTTGGAAGCGACTGAATTTATTGTAACTCATAATTTTTAAAAATGTACATTTTTTTTTGCAAATCAAAGGTATGGAGATGGGCACCAGATTTATGCCAATCTATTTCTGGGCTATATAGAGGTCAGTAAGATCTATGGGCATAGTCCTTTTGGCGCAAATCTGGTGTTCTACTGTCGTTACATAGACAACATAATTGTCATTTGGAGTGGTAAGAAGGAATTGATACATTCTTTTGTAGACTAGTTGAATGATAATCAATGGGGTACCACCTTTACCTCTACTATTCACAGCGAAAAAAAAATGTTTTTTTAGATCTAGAGTTGATGGCCTCCTCTTGTAAGAATATTAAAACTAAGACTTATGTTAAGTCTGTTGATAAAAATAGCTATTTAGATTTTCACAGTTGCAATCACCCTAAATGGTTAAGAAATATTCCATATAACCACTTCAACAGAATAAAATGTGACAGATTATGACCAACAATCTGAAATCCTTTCTCATTGCTTTATTGATAAATCATATACTATCAATTTGATTAAAGATTCCTATACTAGATCCTGGGCTAATAATAATGCCAATAATTTCCAAAATAGAAAGAATTTTCACACTATCCATTACTGGTCAATAAATATAATAATGCATCCAGGGAGATATTTTAAGTTTTTAATAAACATTGGCCAATTATGACTAGTGATCCTTTATTAAAGTATTAACTTTCTAAGAGACCAAAGATCGTTTACAAAAAGGCAAAAACCTTAAAAAACATCTTGGCCCCCAGTCAGTTTAGTTCGAAAAATAATATCAAGTGTCAAGCGAGATTAGTACAGAGTTACTTACCTACTTATATCGGTAGAAATGGAAATGGAGAGAGGTCCAATACTGGTAATATCGCTAAAGGAGTTATACTGATGTCTAGCAACAAAATGTCTTACGTGCCCTTATATTGTAGATAAAACCATCTATTTTAGATCAAATACAACACAGGAAACCTTTGAAATTAAAAGCCTGATGAACTGTAATTCCTCCTTTGTAGTGTACCTGCTAGTTTGCCCTTGTGGCCTCCAATACATGGGTTGTACAACTCAGAAATTCAAAACTAGATTTGGTCAACACGGGAGAAATATCATTAACAAATTTCCACATCATAGTGTCTCACGGCACTTTTTGAAATTCCATCAGAGTTATCCTAAAGTTTTAATAATTATACTGATCCATTCAGATTTCAAGGAACTACAATAGGCACCTTAGACTCAATAGTAGAGAATCCTATTGGATCTATAAATTATCAACATTGGTCCCATATGGTATCAATGAGATGCTAGAGTCTGTACAGGAGTAACTTATGGCAAAATATATTTCTGTACTTCCCTTCCCCCCCTTCTTCCCCCTTATTTGCATAATACTCTTATTAGAATATTCTATTAGAAAAAAGTTACTATTATCAGTAAAATAGACACTTTGTCAACTTAATATATTTACAGATAGTTTATCAATATATATTTATTCTATGTTATAATTACATAATAATAAACACGAAATATCAAAAACATAGTTTTTTATTTTTTTGCCTTATTTATTTTTTTATTTTTATATTCATTGTTTAATTAGACACTATAAATATCTATGTTTAGATTTATTTTTGTAGTATCTTTGTGCCGTGTAGAGACAAGAGGTCTGTGGCACACTAGCATATTTTGATATATCGATGTATCATTATTTATTTAATTATTATTATTTTTTTTTCCTCTATTTATAGCACTTTGATATGTTATTATAGGGTTATATGTATGTATTTAGTTTTTTTATTATATTTTTTTACACTATATCATTTTATATGGTATACTATGTTAGGATTCTTTTCCTGAGATTGATTGTGTCATTATTTAGGCATGTATTAATTTAGAATGTTTTTAATTGCATACTATCCAATTTGTTTTTGCTGATTATGTCATGTCATCCTATTGTTATGTGGCATTACTATTGGTTTTATCATGAAGTTGTGTGATGATTCTATAGTTTTGATATATACATGTTTTCTTGTTATGTAGCTCCTGATAGGATAATATGTGGTATTTACCTCTGTCTCCAAGGTCTGACTTTTGCTAGCATGGTCTTTGTTGCGAACGCTGTTTGAGTTTATTTGGTTGGTAGCCATTATCCTCCTCCCAATCGCCCAATGATCATGCTGGAAAGAATTTTTAAACCTGCAGAACATGCCGGCTACCTTCTCTGTGACCCACTGTTATTATTATCTTTGATAAAGCGTGCTTTAGAATATCTAGAGGGTTTATATTTTATTTGATTTTAATAATTCGATTTTTTTTATCAGTGGAGCTGTGTTTGGATGCTGTTTCTATTATAGTTATCTTGGACCCCACAGAGCGGAGACTGGGTTTATTTCTCCAAATGTGCATTTGTCAGCCTGAATCCTGCTGACCAATATATATGTTAGTACCCATTACACGATTACATTATCACTGTGTATATACTGGACTTCACTATTGGGTGCCTACTACTAAGTGTCACGGTAACCAGTACAAAAGAAGGTCAGACACAGGTAAATTGAAATAAAACCACCTTTATTGATAATACACATATAATAAGCAATTCCCCAGACAAACCCCAGAACTGGTGCACAGACAGACCACAGTCCACTCCCCAGACTGACACTGGGCAGAGGCCTGCACTGCTCGGAGTAGGATAGCGAAATGAAGAACCTCACCTATGGTTCTATCTGCCAGGTAGGACCAAGTGCCCAGAGGTATATGCGAACTACCGCACGGTACTAAATGCAGACAGTGGCAATTGGAGAGGGGACGGCACAAGTCACAGTACCGCAATGCGAATAGCTAGACCAGTATAGGTAACACGGAGCGAGTAGTCAGCCAGAGCCACAGTTCAGGACTGGAGTGCGTAGTCAGACAAGCCGGGGTCATACACGGAGCAAGTAGTCAGCCAGAGCCACAGGTCAGAACTGATGTGGATAGTTAGACAAGCCGGAGTCATACATGGAGCGAGTAGTCAGCCAGAGCCACAAATCAGAACCGGTTTGGATAGTCAGCAAACCGGGGTCAAAATCGGAAGCCAAACAAGGGTCACAACGAGACGGAACAAACGTAACGAGTACTAACAGGAACACCACGTAAGGGTGATTAACACTACGCCCCGGGAAGTTTAACTCAATTGCTAGAATCAAGTATCTCTCAGATATGTAGAGTGGGAAGTAAACAAGAATGTATCAATTCTAATCCAGCACAGTATAATATCGTACCACCATACACCTATGACCCTGCAGAGGCGGCTACAACAATAACCACACTCACCTGAACACAGTTCTACAGTATGCGTACCAACATCAAAATGATTGAACAAATAATAGGCAGAAATAGTAATGGCAAAGTGCTATATTTAACAAGTACCCAACCCGCTGTCCCCCAGTCGGTCTCTCAACAATTAATGGAGAAGATGAAAAGACATATTAAGGACATATAGACAGAAAACGTACAATAAAACCAACATGACCAGATAACAGATAGTCACTACAATACCAGTCTTATCGTTCAACCACTCTGGATGACTGGTGAAATATAGATGTAACAAATATATCGTTGGTCCATTAGTCCTAACAAGTAATTCTTCTCCCACTACTTATTCGATTATCCACCTGCCGTTCCTTCAATGGCCTTCTTTCATCCACCACAAATGCAAAATCTGTATATAACAAACAGAAGTGCAAAAAGGAACTTCTAAAAGTAGAGTTTTATTTTTAAAAGATTCACATGCACAGTGACATGATTACACTTACAGAATTTAGATAAAAAGAGTGCTCATCTCTCTCTGTAGTTATGCCTCCGAAGCTCTATCCAGCACTCCGTGTCCTCAATGGATGTTATTATTAATGTGGAGGGAAGTGCTATAGATATTGTACACTGGGTAGCCCTTCTATTTTAATGCAACAAAAATATTTGTGCAAACAGGCTAATCACCATTTTACTCATGGACGTGATGTTGCAAGATAACTCTCAACTTCAATACTGATCCGTGAGTGTCACTGTTCCCCTTCCACTTATTCACTTCAAAATGTTTCTGTGAGTGATCCAGGCACTGCTAGGAGAGACTCCACTCATATATAAAAACAAAAAAACAACAACACTAATTTTAAAAAGCTATTGACTACGCGTATCGCGGGCACAACTTTCCCCTTCCTCAGGGGAAGTTTAAATAGGCACACACAAAGACGGGAATCAATTAGGCAAATAGAATATGTGTGTATAAACAAGAGCGGCGTCCTGAGACAGCAACACGCGCCTGCACCCATGACTACCAGATAGAGCTGAGAAGAAGCACAAGGGTAACTGGCAGCATGGATGCCAAGGTACACTGTGATACTAAGATTGCCAAATGCTTGCTATCCCAGTTTTATTCATTATTTAATTTCCATCATGTTGTTTCCATCTGTTGATATTTCCTGTCCAAGGTAAACATACTTGTCAACTTCTTCTAGTTCTAGTACATCTACTGTGATTTTCCCCGGTATGTTAAATTTGTTAAACATATCTTGCTTTTTGTGGATATTCATCAGACCAAAATTTTTGCTTTCCTGTTGTAGCTCTTCAATGTGTTCTTGCAGTTCTTCAGGTGTACTGGCAAAAGTTTGATATTGCCTGTAAAGCATAACTGATATAGATAGTCTCTTTGATTTTAAGTTCGCGGAAAATTTCTTCTAAACAAGGAGAAAATAGTTTTGGGGAGATTGTTTCTCTTTGTCTGGCATCTAGACTTTATAATTGTTGACCTGTATTAATGCAGTTGAGTTTTCATATATTGATTGGAGGATATTGATGTAAGAGCTATCTATTCCTCGGTTGATCAGGGAATCAATTATTGCTTGCTTTTCCACTGAGTCAAAGGACTTTTCTTTTCGTAGCCAATGAATGCTACGCATAACGGAAAGTTGTATTCATTATGCATCTCTATAACTTGTTGCACTGTCTGGATGTGGCCTGTTGTACTGAAACGTCTCCTGAACCCTGCTTGTTAAGTTGTGCAGAGTTAAGTACTCTATCCATTCTTCTTGATAGTGCTTTTGTGAAAACTCTGCAGATCCACCATATGACATTTTTTATTCAGTAGGATAACTGATACAGAGTCTAAGGGGACCTTGTAACCAGCAAAGAAACCCCAGGGGTCTGTTTTCGGGCCACTGTTCTGCTCCTCCTTTGGTTATCCAGGGCTAACAGTGCAGCCTCTGCTTCATCAGCAGTACTTCTGCCAGGAGAGCAGATATGCCAACAGGGCATCATCCAAATGATAGTTTCCCTTTTAAATTATATTTATCCAAAATATTAATTGGATTTGAAACTCTAATAAACATACTAATTGTTTTCACTATGACCTCTGTTGAAATGTCTAATAAAAGCTTGCTTTTTATTATTATTGATGAGCAAGAATGTATCTGATCATATAGCAGAACTGATGATACAGGACTTCATGTTTCCAATTAAACTGTTTATTGAATCTTTAGAAAACATACTATACCGTATGCGTCAAACAAAAAACAGAGTTGAAATGACTATTTAGTAGTCACTGATTTCTGAGTAATTTCGTTTTTAAAATAGCCCATCCCTCTGATTTTCCTAATGTCTGCCTTTTCACATAATTACGGGGTTGGCTGGTGTTTTTCAAGTGGTTGCCACGGAAACCGACCCAGCTTTCACTCACTCTGAGACACATGTGTCTGTGTGATTAGTTTTGATACCTTCTGTGCACAGACTAAGCTTTAGTCAGTGCACAGGAATCATTAAAACTACTCTTGCAAAGCAAACAGGTCTCTGTGTGAGTGAGCTGCTGGGTGGGTTAACATGGCACTAGGTCAACTGACCGTTTAGCTGGTTCCAAGGGGAACTGGTTTACATCAGAGAAATAGTAGGGAGAACAATTATGAAAATTAAATTATTCAGAAACTAGTATCTAGTATGAAGAGAGAGATTGACAGACTATGCATTGTATGACAATAAAATCAAAGCAAAGCATTACTAGCTCTTTAAATCAATTGGTATTTTTATTTCTCTTCTATGATTTACTCCAGAATGATTCCTTGGGGGTTAGGCACTAATATGTAATAAAGGCGTGACAAATGAGAAAGCTTCTCTTGTGTGAAAAACTCTCCAATGCCTATGTTACTCTATGAAGCCAATGTGCTAATATCTGCCCATAGTGAAAGAACATAGGCTCCTTATAACAGTATAGGGATTATAGTGTTTATCACTCTGCAGACATAATCTCCTATTTATCACAACTATATGACACCTTAATGCATCTCCCCCAAGTTCTAATGTCTTAGTACATCTGAATAACTGTTGCATAACATTAAATTATAGCAATGCAGAATTTGTCTCCTCTTGCAAGTTTCACCTACACATATGGCAAAAGCACATGGCAAATGTTCTCATGTTTTAACAACACTGTCAGTAGGGAAATAACTTGTGATTCAAAATATTTAATTGTATATTCAAGAAAACCATGTAAGGAAGCAATGCTAAAAGTATAATTAAATGTTCTTCACCATATGTGTTCTCTGCTTGCTTTATAATCTGACACTATGCCTGTATATATATACTAAAGGGAGAAGTGTTACAATCTCTGAGTGTGATAAAGAAGGATCATCATATATAAAACTATTTACTAAGGTGCTAGCAATATACAGCATCAAAAGGGTTAATATCTGTATTCAGGCGACTACTAATACGAGTCTGCGGATATAAGTTATCATTATATTGCAACAATAATTGCAGGGTTTCTAGGTGGCCTTGAAAAATGGTTACTGTATTTAACATAATAATTGTCAATTGCTAAATGATAATAGCCCTATACTACTTTGAATAAACAGAAAATGAGTTACTAAAGAGGGTTTTCAAGATACCAAGTAATTTAAACAAAATATAATCAGCTATTTGTTATTTAGCAACTGAGGAATCTAGCCTTTCAGACTAGCAGCATTAAGCTTTAGGTGTTTGTTCTAATTAAAGGGATAGTAATGTTTCATAATAAAAGGAGCTCTAATTAATCATCATAGTATTTGGACTTTGGAGAGTGTTATTTCAGTTCTGTCAGAGTTGTAGTTCAAGAGTAATTCAATGACAAAGTGTCCTCCTCCCGCCCATTTTACTGATGTAACACTGCTCAGCCAGAGCAGAAGGGAGGTGCCCAGGTAGATTTCAGAGAGGGACAATCTTCAATTAAGATAAGGGAAAAACCTGAAAAACTTGTCAAGGGGGGCAGGGCTTTCATTGTTCTCATAGGAAGAAGATTGTCCCCTGCTGTTATCTGTCTGGTCTATGGACTGCATTCCACATCTGAGAAGAGTTGGCTTACACTAGGTAAAAGGGGCAGGAGGGGAAACTTTGCTTGTGAATATCTCTCAAACCATAAAGGTTTGAGAAATAAGACTTATATTGTTCTTCATGTTTTTTTAATCCCTACAAAATAAATTAAAGCTAAAACAAAGTATTACTATCCCTTTGAGTGAAGGGAGTGTTGTTTTTATATTGTACTCTGTGTGTAAGAGGTAAACACCGGTGTGCTTTTAATTCACTAAATTGTTAATTGTGTGTAAAATACCAGGGTTTTTTTTAACTATTTATTAATGATTTTCATAAAACCAGGTAAAAAACAAAGTTGGAGTAATACAGGAGACAAACCATGACCAGCAGTACAGAGACAGATACATCAGAAAAATACTGGTTATATTGAGTATAATAATCGTTTGTCATTTATTGATACACTAAACTTGTCTCTAAGAGAACAATTATTCCAAGTGAATGAACCATACTAATATCTATCTATCTTTTTTCCATCTATATATATTTTAACATGAAGTGTGACCCTTAAAGTTTGAAGAAACTAATATAAATTTTGAGTTCTACTATAAATATATATAACGTCTATAAAAAAAAAACTAACAAATATATCTATTGTAACTATTAAATATAGTAACACTAGAACACATTTTTGTGACAGACAAAAACAAGAGATTGTGAGGTCCCTGCACAAAAGTATGCCTCACAGTATGCAGTTTGGGAATAACAACTTTCCCATAGTGAGATACACTGACTGTGACAGTCAGTGCACCTCTGTTGAGAATGAAACTGGCAGCTCTGCCATAAACTGCCACTACGTAGAAAATGTGTTTTAACAAGCTTTATTAAAAACAATCAAAATATTAATTAAAAAATGGGACTAGCCTAGTAGATGCATTTCTGGATCTACCAATCCTTTCTACAGGAACTCCAGGTTATAATGAGTTCACTGCCACAACAGTGACTCTCTTATACAACCATGCTGGCTATTTAAAGGAATCAAAGTCTCTCAAAGCAGAGGTATGCGCAAAAAAGGGAAGTACCAGCTTGTACTTTAAAATGCAATCTTATAATCTGGCCATATACAGGGCTGGATTTACATCTCAGGAGCCTGAAGGCACAGAAAATTGAAGCGCCCCCCTCCCCATAGTGGGCTATCTGAACTGGATACCTCCACAATGCCCCCCCATCATCTCCATAGTGCCCTCACATTGCCCCCATCATCGCCACATTGCCCCCCATTAGCTCCAGCTTGCCACCATCATCTCATATATCGCCCTCACATGGCCCCCATCATCTCCATATACCATATTGCCCTCAAACTGCCCCCATCAGCCCCATGCTGCCCCCATCATATCCATATACCATACTGCCTTCACACTGCCCCCCATCAGCTCCACATTGCCCTCATATTGCCCCCCATCAGCTCCATATTGCCCTCACAATGCCCCCCATCAGCTCCATATTGCCCCATCAGCTCCACATTGCCCTCACAATGCCCCCCCATCAGCTCCATATTGCCCTCGCATTGCCCCCCACCCCATCAGCTCCAACTTGCCCCCACCATCTCCACATTGCCCCCCATTGGCTCCAACTTGCCCCCCATTGGCTCCAACTTGCCCGCCATTAGCTCCACATTGCCCCCCATTAGATCCACATTTCCCTCACATTGCCTCCCCCAGTTGTCTGTTTCCTACCTCCCTGGTAGGAGATCTGTATGTGCCTCCTTTGGCACAGTCTTGTACCTGATGGGGCTCCTGCGCGGTCTCCTATTCAGGAATGCAGAGCGCTGGGAGATGATGTCATCTCCCAGTGCTCTGCATTCCTAAAGAGGCAATGAGGGAGCTCCATCAGGTACAAGACTGGGGAGGGGGGGGCAATGTGGGTGGGTGCCGCCTGCGCAGCCAGTGAGGTGGCTAGTTTTGTTTTTGTTTTTGTTTTTTTTAAAGAATATTTAAAAAAAAAAATCCAAATGGCAGACGCCCCTCATTGGCGTGCACCTGTAGGCAGGTGCCTACTTTGCCTAATGGCAAATCCGGCCCTGACCATATATTTGATGGATGTCTTCCTTCGAGTTTTAAACCAGTTTCCGTTTTCAATCCAGCTGGTTCTAAGGGTAATTTTTTTGTTAAATCTGATTTCACCAAAGTTTTTGGCAATGAACATCAACAGAAATATAGGTCAGATATGAGAAAGATGAATATAGCCACTCTATAGAGATTGTAGGCCAGTTGGAACGTGACCATTTAACTGGCTAATAAGACAGTATAGATAGTCTTCCAAGATACTGATAGTTATTAGCAGATAAATCGTATCCTCTTGAATACAGATTATTAAAGAGGTCTGGATGGTAACCCCTCCCTATATTTTAAGAGACTATTTTATGAATTGATTGAAAGTACTTATAAGATCATCACAAGGTGATGGTGGACATTCTGTACGTCAAAGACAATCAAGTTGCTATTTGTTATCCTCTACCCAAGACTCCCTCTCTTCTCCTTCATCATCTCAGGGATTAACAGCATTGTATTTGTCAGTTTTTTTGGATTATAATTTATAGAGGTGTGTTCTTGGATTATATTGTTATATTAAGGACATGACATGGTTTCTGGAAGTACTTGGTTGAATAAAGTGGCAGGAAGATTTCTTCTGGGTCACTCTATATGCGAACACTTTTAATTCAATTATTGGACATGATTTTGGTATAGAAGCAGCAAGGTTTTTCTTAGATCAAGATGTTCTTATGCCATCTATACAGATTTTTTTGTTACGAGCGATCAGGTTTATAGTGAAACACAATGTTTTTTTTATTAGAAACCTGTCTAAATGACATACTAACTGAAGAAGCATGTTCAGCCTGTATTTGCATTAGGTCAGGTGTTCATGAACATTAAGCAGGTATAGCATGCTATTTTCTATTTTTGAGCCCAGCTTTAGTATATTGATCATGTTTTTTTCTTTGTTTCTACAGCATGAGAAACCTAAGCTTCTAGAGCCCTTGGATTATGAGTCTGCCATTTTAGAATTGGAAAAAACATATTCCAGTGATCCTCTGAAGGATCTTGTACTGTTTCCGGAAGATGACTTTTCAGTAAGTATACCTATTTTCTATTATATATCTTGGGTACTACAGATTTCTCCAGTGCATTCAACGATTTAAGTTCTCAAATGCTATAGACATATTCAGTGCATTGCTGTTACGGTTTTCTGACACTCAGACCAGGTTAAAAGTAAAAACACAGTTTTATTGAATCAGAATGATAAACAGTGCCCCTAGGGGCCAGCACAGGTAAGAACAGTACTGACAAATACAGACAAGGTATGGGTAATATAAACAGAGGAATAAGTACTGCTAAAGGCTGTAGCAACCCCAAAGGGTTAACAGGAGCAACTGGTGAGGCTCAGGCTAGATTGGCCAACGCCCAGGATAGATATCAGTCTCTGGAGAACAGTCTCTAGATGTAGAGCAAGGAACACAGGATCAGCACTGTATCACTCTCTAAGCAGAAACGGGATGCGCCCCTGTTGCTCTGAGCTGAGCCAGTACCACCACCGTGGGCTAGGAGGAATGCTACTGCCAAACCTGAGGTAACCAGAATAGGAATCGCCCAGAATGTGAGTAGTGAGTAACCCTGCGTGTGCCAAATGGATTGTGTTACGAAGCCCTTGGGATGCCACAGTAGATGATAGTTGCCCAAGCTACGAAGAGCCGATGCACAGAGCAGTGCAGATGGAACTGTACACTTTGAGAGAATGAGAAACGGAGCCAGGACACCCTTCCGGTGTCGCACAGAATCCTATAGCAAGAGCAAACAGACTACCGGCGCCAACCGGCATGGTCACGGAGCAGGGTCGTCAGCCAGAGCCGGGTCAGATCACGGAGCAGGGTCTTCAGCCAGAGCCGGGTCAGATCATGGAGCAGGGTCTTCAGCCAGAGCCGGGTCAGATCACAGTGCAGGGTCGTCAGCCAGAGCCGGGTCAAATCACGGAGCAGGAACAGGAGAAGAGTCAGACTAGCCGGGTCGGTACACAGGAGACACTGGAATTCAGCACAAGGCTCAGCAACAGGAACACCACGAAAGGGCAACTGACAAGTGCCCAAACCCCAGCATATAAAGGCACATCCTGGGCGGGCCAATCAGACTCCTCCAATACAAAGGTACACAGTCATAGATTGACAGGGAATCACAGGGACCGTGATAATTGCAAAGTAATGCATTGAAGATGTCTATAACATCCGAGAGATTGGCTTTCTCAGTTAAGATAAATAATGTCATATTTGTTATATTAGTGGTAAGGAAATTTTATAAATTGTAATTTATACAGTTCAATATATTTTTTTTCGATTTTGCAGGTAGTATTTATAGAATGACTGTAAAACTGTAAACTGTACTATAGAGAACCCTGTTTTACAGGATAAAATGTTAGTCATTGACTTGTGAGGTTGGTTACATGTTTGTAAAATAAAATGAGGCTATCTGTTTTTTAATGTATATTCTAATATTTTTTAGAGATTGTAGATTTTATCATGAAGGGTACTAATCCCCGTATACAGCTTCAATTTGTTTTTATTTGTGTAAGCCATTGTGTGTACATAACTGCAAAAAAAATGATGCTTAAAACTAAGGGATCAGGAGGGTTGGTGAGTGGGAATTTATGTAGGAGGATGGGTTGCTGGGATTAATCGGCGATTGGCTAAAAATCATGTTTGATGGTGGTGTATGATGATGGATGTGTGGCTTGTAGTTAATGTGGTCAGTTGGTTGTAGAGTGGTTTAAATGAGACAGTTCAGTTTTTGACAATGAAAATCTTTTCCTAAAGGATCTGTTTAATAAAACTGTGCTTTAAAAATGGCACAAAATAATTAGCAATTATGATTGAGTTTGTCTTATGTAGAATGCAATTTTCAGCTTAAAAAAAAATCACATTTCTTATATAACAAAAATGCATTGCTTATAAAACCGTTGATAATAAATTTGGCATTGCTTCTAAAGTTTATTAATGCTAATAAAAAAGCATATTGTCTCTAAGAAAAGTTAGCAATGCTAATAAAAATGTCACATTTGTAAAACAAAAATTTAGCACTACTAATAATTATTCACATTTCTGCTAATAAAAATCGTCATTGCTCCTAAGAAATATTAGCAATGCTAATAAAATGTTTCAGGCATGTAAAGCTGCATGCATTTCTTTGCAAAGACAAAATGCAAAATCAACAAAAATGAAGCTGACAATGAATTCATTAATATATTGATTGTCTTATTAATTTGCCCTGTGATGTTCAAGTGCAGTTTTATTAAATAGCGCCCTATACCTTTAAATTGCTAACAGGCCAAGGATCAGGAGTGCAGTGAGCATTGTAGCCTACCAACGAGTGGTGCAAAGATGTTTCACAGTAACCAAGGACTGGCTTTCAATGTGAATTTTTTTACACATTTATAGAACCATACTGAGCTGTGTAATCTGTTAAGAAGCCATCTACCTTCATTAAAGTTTTAAAATTTCTGTAGGCACTCATGGGAACTTTACAGCTCTAAGCCAGAGATTGTTCTACTTATTCTGAAGGCCTCAGGGACAGAGGCTGATTCTCAGGGCTCAGAGAATTCTCTTCTAACTCCATCCAATTCACTGCCAGTTTTGGACTCTCTTCTCCCTTTTCTTCCCACTCTTTGACCACTATAGGCAAGATGTTCAGAAAGTGATGGCTGGATTTATTTCTGAAAATATTGTCCTTCTTTTACCACCAAATCTTGATTTGACAATTGTTTCATTATGATGGCTTTTTGAACATCTCGCCCTATAAGTTCAAACCCCCTCCCCTCTTCCCAAACCCATTCTCCCCAATCAAGGCCTGGACACTTTATGGAGCAAACTGTATCAATTGGACACTCCCACCCCCACCAGAAGCGTAACACAAAATGCAGGGGCCCCCCTGCAAACACGAAGAAGGGGCCCCTTAGCCCCGCCTCTATTAAACTCCACCCCAATTAAGCCCCACCTCTATTAGACCACACCCACAACAATAACGAATAGAAATAAGGAGTAACCATTTTCCAAACGTTACTAGCACACATGAAAAATATGTACAGATATACAACTCAGAAGCTACAGTGAGGAAACAGCAGTCATAGTCCCCTGCCACCCCGCCCTTTTCAAATGGATGGGCACCATAGCAGCCATAGGGATTATCCAGATACCAGACTAAAACAAACCCAAAATAAAACACATTTCACTTGTCTGTATTAACTCTTTGGGTGCTAGAGAAGTTCTCAAAGCTCCAAGTAGTTAATATAGAAAAGTTTTATTTTACATATTAACACATTCCTGACACATCCTATATAATAATTAGCTAAATTGTGTGTAACGCCACGACATGCGCAGTACACACTGCTGCGCGTGCTTCAGTCATGCACAGTGGAGACTGCCGATGCCGCGGCTGATACAGAGCTGGGACCTCCGAAGGAGCACCGAGCTCTGTAGCAGCTGCGGCGCGGGCAGTCTCCACTGCTCGTGACTGCCCCGCAACCAGGTGGCAGTGGCACTGTGGCCCGTGTAATGGGCTGTTCAACTAGTAACCTATATTACACAAATGCAGAGCCTGAATTTCGGCTCAATAAAAAAAAATACTGGGACCCTAGGACTAGTGGAAGTGCTTTTAAACAATACAATTCATCTGTAGTTCACTAAGGTCAATATAGTCAATTAAAATCGTACTACAGAGTTACATGCCACCACAAGAGCACTACAGTTATATGCCACCACTAGAGCAATATAGAGCTGCAACTAACGATTATTTTGATAATCGATTAGTTGGCCGATTATTTTTTAGATTAATCGATTAATCGGATAAAAAACCAATATGCTAATTTTTCATTATTTAAACCGATTTAATGAACAAACAGTGTTAAAAACAAACAGCAGAATAAAAAAACTTTACACATTAACATGCGTCATTGTTATTATTTTACTATGCAGTCTATGCACCTCTTTCTCCCCCTTGCGCCTCTATTTCTCCCCCTCTCTCCCCCTTGTGCCTCTTTCTCCCCCACGTACTCTTCTCTCTCTCCCCCATGTACTCTTCTCTCTCTCTCTCCCCCTTGTGCCTCTTTCTCCCCCATGTACTCTTCTCTTCCCCCCCATGTACTTCTCTCTCTCCCCCTTGCGCCTCTTTCTCCCCCATGTACTTCTCTCTTTCTCCCCCTTGCGCCTCTTTCTCCCCCATGTACTTCTCTCTCTCAACCCCTTGTGCCTCTTTCTCCCCCATGTACTTCTCTCTCCCCCTTGTGCCTCTTTCTCCCCCATGTACTTCTCTCTCTCTCCCCATGTACTTCTCTCTCTCAACCCCTTGTGCCTCTTTCTCCCCCATGTACTTCTCTCTCTCTCCCCCATGTACTTCTCTCTCTCCCCCTTGTGCCTCTTTCTCCCCCATGTACTTCTCTCTCTCTCCCCATGTACTTCTCTCTCTCAACCCCTTGTGCCTCTTTCTCCCCCATGTACTTCTCTCTCTCTCCCCCATGTACTTCTCTCTCTCCCCCTTGTGCCTCTTTCTCCCCCCATGTACTTCTCTCTCTCCCCCTTGTGCCTCTTTCTCCCCCCCACGTACTTCTCTCTCTCCCCCTTGTGCCTCTTTCTCCCCTGTGTACTTCTCTCTCTCTCCCTTGTGCCTCTTTCTTCCCCATGTACTTCTCTCTCTCCCCCTTGTGCCTCTTTCTTCCCCATGTACTTCTCTCTCTCTCCCCCTTGTGCCTCTTTCTCCCACATGTACTTCTCTCTCTCTCTCCCCTATGTACTTCTCTCTCTCTCTCCCCCTTGCTCCTCTTTCTCCCCCATGTACTTCTCTCTTTCTCCCCCTTGTGCCTCTCTTTCTCCCCCATGTACTTCTCTCTCTCTCCCCCTTGTGCCTCTTTCTCCCCCATGTACTTTTCTCTCTCTCCCCCATGTACTTCTCTCTCTCTCTCTCCCTTGTGCCTCTTTCTCCCCCATGTACTTCTCTCTCTCCCCCATGTACTTCTCTCTCTCCCCCTTGTGCTTCTTTCTCCCCCATGTACTTCTCTCTCTCTCTCCCCCTTGTGCCTCTCTCTCCCCCATATACTTCTCTCTCTCTCCCCCTTGTGCCTCTCTCTCCCCCATATACTTCTCTCTCTCTCCCCCTTGTGCCTCTCTCTCCCCCATGTACTTCTCTCTCTCTCCCCCTTGTGCCTTTCTCCCCCATGTACTTCTCTCTCTCTCCCCCTTGTGCCTTTCTCCCCCATGTACTTCTCTCTCTCTCCCCCTTGTGCCTTTCTCCCCCATGTACTTCTCTCTCTCTCCCCCTTGTGCCTTTCTCCCCCATGTACTTCTCTCTCTCTCCCCCTTGTGCCTTTCTCCCCCATGTACTTCTCTCTCTCTCCCCCTTGTGCCTTTCTCCCCCATGTACTTCTCTCTCTCTCCCCCTTGTGCCTTTCTCCCCATGTACTTCTCTCTCTCTCCCCCTTGTGCCTTTCTCCCCCATGTACTTCTCTCTCTCTCCCCCTTGTGCTTTTCTCCCCCATGTACTTCTCTTTCTCTCCCCCATGTACTTCTCTCTCTCTCTCCCCCATGTGCCTCTCTCTCCCCCATGTACTTCTCTCTCTCTCCCCCTTGTGCCTCTCTCTCTCTCTTCCCCATGTGCCTCTCTCTCCCCCATGTACTTCTCTCTCCCCCATGTACTTCTCTCTCCCCCATGTACTTCTCTCTCCCCCATGTACTTCTCTCTTTCTCCCCCTTGTGCCTCTCTCTCCCCCATGTACTTCTCTCCCTCCCCCCTTGCGCCTCTTTCTCCCCCATGTATTTCTCTCTCTCTCCCCCTTGCGCCTCTTTCTCCCCCATGTACTTCTCTCTCCCCCATGTACCTCTTTCTCCCCCATGTGCCTCTCTTTCTTCCCCTTGTGCCTCTCTTTCTCTCCCTCTTGTGCCTCTCTTTCTCTCCCCCATGTATGTCTCTCCCCCATACCTCTTTTTCACTCTTTCCTGCACTGGTGACATCCGGGGCGGATGTCATCAATGCGCCCCGGATGTCATCAATGCGGGCAGTAAGAAGACAACAGCATCCGGTAGACATTAAGGCGTTCAGCCTTTCAGAACATATGGCGGCTGTGGGGCTGCTGGGCGGCACAACTAATCGCTGCACAACGAATCGATAATGAGAATCGTTGGCAACGATTCTCATTATTGATTTTTATTGATTTTATCGATTAGTTGTTGCAGCCCTAGAGCAATACAGTTCTATGTCACCAGCACAGCAATACATAATTATTTGCCATCAACAGAGAGATAGAGTTATATGTCATCAGCATATCAATACAGAGAGTTATATACCACCACCAGAGCAATACAGACATATGCCACCACCAGAGCAACAGAGTTATATACCACCATCAGAACAATACAGACTTATGTGCCACCATCAGTGCAATACAGTTACTGTAAAATCTCAGGTATAATACTCACCTGTGTATAATACGCAGTAGAACATTATACCCAAGATTTTCGGAGAAAACAAGAGTGCCTATGTACACACAAAAAAATGCCACTGCCACACTGCTTTCCTCCCTCCCCACTTACCCATGGCCTCCTCTTTCCCTCTGTAGTCCAATGTAGTTATCCTGACAGGGTCCCAACGGGCAGCATGCTTGCATCTCCCGTCCCATTCCAGCATTGCCGTCAGGACCTCTTCTGCCTCACCAATGGTAATGTCTTGCGAGGACCTCAAGGTCCTCGCAGGGCAATACCATAGATCCAAAGCATATAGCTATGTGCATTAGATATATGGTATTGCCCTACGAGGACCTAGAGGTCCTCGCAGGGCGGCAGATGCAAACATGCCGCCCGCAGGGACCCTGTAGGGATAACAAAATTGAACTAAGGAGCGGGAGAGGAGGCAAGCAGTGCTGCAGTGGCATTTTTTTAATGTATAATACGCACACCCCACTTCACATAATATGAAGGGGCAAAATTGTGCGTATTACACACAAGATTTGATGGTATGTGCCACCACCAGAGCAATATAGTTATATGCCACCAGTATGGGGAGGTAATGTTGGGATAAGACAGGAAGTACACCTAGGTAAGTACTTCTGTTACACACAGTAATTATATACATACACCTGACTGCTGTATGATGGACTCCTACCTAGGTAAGTGCTTCTGTTACACACAGTAATTATATAGATACGCCTGACTGCTGTATGATGGACTTCTACCTAAGTAAGTACTTCTGTTACACACAGTAATTATACAGATACACCTGACTGCTTAATCCCCCATTTTGCCTCTAGTCTTTCCCTCTTTATCACCCTTTTGCCTCTTGATTCCCCTCTTTTGCCTCCCCCCCTTGACTCTTTCTCCCCTCTTGACTCTTAATCTCCCCTCTTGACTCTTAATCTCCCCTCTTGACTCTTATTCTCCCCTCTTGACTCTTAATCTCCCCCTTTTGCCTCTTATTGTCCCCTCTTGACTCTTATTCTCCCCCTTTTGCCTCTTATTGTCCCCTATTGACTCTTAATCTCCTCCTTTTGCCTCTTATTGTCCCCTCTTGACTCTTAATCTCCTCCTTTTGCCTCTTATTGTCCCCTCTTGACTCTTAATCTCCTCCTTTTGCCTCTTATTCTCCCCTCTTGACTCTTAATCTCCTCCTTTTGCCTCTTATTCTCCCCTCTTGACTCTTAATCTCCCCCTTTTGCCTCTTATTCTCCCCCTTTTGCCTCTTATTCTCCCCTCTTGACTCTTAATCTCCCCCTTTTGCCTCTTATTCTCCCCTCTTGACTCTTAATCTCCCCCTTTTGCCTCTTATTCTCCCCTCTTGACTCTTAATCTCCCCCTTTTGCCTCTTTCTCCCCTCTTGACTCTTAATCTCCAACTTTTGACTCTTAATCTCCCCTTTTGACTCTTAATCTCCCCCTTTTGCCTCTTTCTCCCCTCTTGACTCTTAATCTCCCACTTTTGACTCTTAATCTCCCCTCTTGACTCTTATCCCCCCCTTTTGCCTCTCCACCTCCCCTTGTTGACTCTCTCACCCACATGCCTCTTTCTCCCCCTCTTCATCACCCTTTTTTGTCTCTTTCTCAGCCATTTGCCTCTTGATTTCCCCTTTTGCCTCTCTCCCCCTCTTGATCACCCGTTTGCCTCTCTCTCTCCCCCTCTTGATACCCCATTTTTGTCTTTTTCCCCCACTTAGCACTTGATTTACCCCCTTTTGCCTCTTCCATCCCTTTTGATCCCCCCTGTTTCCTCAAGTCTTCCCCTTGAGTCTTAATATCTCCTTTGGTTGCTCTATGCCCTCTTGATTTCCCCCTTTTGCCTCTTTCAGTCCTTGTTGACCCCCTCTTTATTCTTTCTCCCCATCTTGACTCCCTCCATTTTCCCCTCTTGCCTCTGTTCGTGAAGAGGGTCGGTGCTGGCGAAGACCTGTCCTCTTCTCAGCACTTCCGTCGCTCTGCCACCACTGATGACTGCAAGCCAGGACAATTTGACAAGCGGCAACACAGAAGTGGTGCATACTGTGGTTTCTTCATCTTTCTGGCACCACTTTCAAACTGGCGCCCAGACAAATGAAGGAAACCCCCAGCATGCATCCGCGTCGCTGCGTGTCACGTGTTCACGGATGCGTCGCTGTGTATCACATAATTTCGGCTGCTGAGCTCCAAGGTGTTATTTTGTCCCCTCCTCTGTTGACGCTCCATGAGTCAGTGGGGCCTCTAATACAAGCCAATATGGCTGGCTGGGCATAACTTTTTTGGAGCCCCTGAGTCTGGTGGGGCTACAAATATTGTATATGGCAAACATTTTCTGGGGGCCCCTGAATCTGGCGGGGCCCCCCCGCACCGCAGGGGCTGCGGGGGCCTCCGCTACGCCTCTGACCCCCACATGTTAGTAGACCTCTGGAGTTTTCTAACAAGAAGATATGACTATGTAATTGTGCTATTTCATACTAAGACATTTTGAAGTTACTTTCACTACTTTCCTTGTACAGAAACATTTGTTTAACATAATGGAGTTTATTTAGTTTGGTGAGAGCTACTTGTACTGATGTATTTAGTAATGTTTGATTAAAGGTTAAACTTGATGGACTTGTGTCTTTTTTCAAACTAATTTACTATGTTACTATGTAATCAGGAGTAATACCGGGGCAAAACAATTGCACCAAAGAGGACATCTCTAGCATTCATGGTATTATAACCCTCATTTAAATGAATTGGGTTTATCACTTGCACCCTATGGTACAGCTGGCTTGCCCCATAATTACTCCATCTTTATACTAAGTGTGCTAAGTGGTTTGCCTGTATATTGTCCCACATTTTACCCTCTAAAATCCAGGTGGGTAAACAACACATTGCAAAGCAATGTATGAAGTAACTTCTATTTACATACTGATTAATCATTTCTACAGACCATAATATAATGTGTGCATCTGTTCTTCCGATTGCTAAGTTAGTCATAAATAACAATGTAATGTTTTGTCTATCCCAGTGGTTTTCATACTGAGTTTCATGGAATCCCACTTGCCTTGAGGAAGTGCAAGTGTTCCACTGAGCAAGTCTGAGTAATAGTGGATAGGAGAACAATATAAGTGTTTCTGTGGTGGCAAGTGTGAAATATTTAAACATTTTGAACAGCACAATTGATTTCTGTTAAAAATCTCTTAAAGGGATCGTAATGTTTCACAATATAAAAACAGCTCCAATTAATCTTCATAGTATTTGGGCCATGGAGAGTGTTTTATCAATACTGTCAGAGTTGTAGTTCAAGAGTAATTAAATGATAAAGTATCCCCCTCCCGCCCCTTTTATTGATTTAACACTGCTCACCTCAGAGCAGCAAGACTGTCTGAATGGATCTCAGAGAGGGACAATCTTCAGTGAACATAAGGAAAACCTGAAAAAACCTGTCAAGGGGGGCAGGGTTTTCCTTATGCTCACAGTAAGAAGATTGTCCCTTGCTGTGACCTGTCTGGTCAAAGGACCAGATTCCACATCTGAGGGGAGGTGGTTTATACTAGGTAAAAGGGGTGGGAGGGAGATACTTTATGTTACATTAGAGGTCTGGAATTCCAGAAAAAGATAAAGAAATACCCACAATGGTAGTGGAAAAAAAACTATAACTACAGTTTATTAAAGATACATTACAAAAAGAGAACATAAAAGATACTTAGCTACTGTCGGAGTTTACATCAGTATGGGAGAGCCCTCCATACGACTCTGCAGCAACAATCTTTTACACACAGGCTTAAGATGAGGTACACGCTCTGTCTCTCAGACTTGAGACCAGGTACACTCTCCCTGGTCTCCAATGGCTCTAAATTAGAATCGTGTTGATGATAGGATAAATATACACCCTTAAAGGTATGCAGGGTATGTCTAACACTACGCATGCGTATTTATTCGGTTATATAACACTGCATGTTGTGCAAATGGAGACAGCACTACCTGCCTCTCATAAACACTACGCAACTAAGGATGGCACTACTCTCTGTTTAGCTTGCTACATGACTGCAGAGCGTTAACCCCCGACTAACCGTGAGGAGATCACCAAAAAAACATCCCTAACAGTTTATCATTCAATTACTCTTCAAATACAACACTGACCATATTAAAATAACACTCTCCATGGCCCAAATACTATGAAAATTAATATGAGCTGCTTTTTTTGTGAAACATTACTATCACTTTATTCTCTATAACCTAACTCCCTCTGAAAATAAAAAATTCATAATTCATAGAAATAACGATTTGGTAAATATTACCTGCTGATGTTTATCCTGATAATGTAGTTTTAACCCTTTGAGCACCAGTGATTATGTTTCAATGCATTAGAAACCTCTCTGGCACTATAAGGGTTAAGTTATTATTGTCCACTTAGATAGTTATTATTGCTGCCGTGTTAACCTTTGGGATTCTAGAGAGTCCTCCAACATATTGTGAAGCAATGACTGGAAATCTCTCAAGCATCCATGGGGTTAATGAGTTTGTTTTAAAGAGTTTCACAGGAATGTGATTTGAAACCATAGAGTTCCCCTAGAGCAAAAGATTGAGAACCACAGGTCCATTCTTTGACTTTGTTGGTTGGAACCACAGTCCTCTGCTTTTTCTGTGGGACATGAGGGCATAGATGCACGAAAGTGGAAGAGGTCTCATAATTAAGGATGGGCAAATGGTCCTGTTTTGTTCCAGCAAAAACTCTGCAAAAATCCACCTTAAACAGATCCCTTAAAACGTTTGCCTTTTTCACCTACTGCCAAAATGTTATTGCTCTTTTTTCCAATGGCTACAAACTTCCCTTCCCTTTGCTAACATTTACCTCATAGTTTTGCACTAAAAATGTGATGTTTCCAGGAAACACAACACAACACAAGCAGCTAGACAGATAGGGAGGGTGCTAGGCACTGAAAAGAATGGAGGAGCTGGAAGGACCGTGATGTGTCTGGTGAGCCGGAGGAAGTGACCGCCACCAGCATAGAAGGTTCTTGTAGCCCTGATTCCCCAGACCCAATGATGGCCAGCCCCCCAGCGTCGTCCCTTGGAATCTGAGGGAAATTTGTGTAATTGTCAGCAAAGGTACATGAAGATGTGGGTAGCAGTGTGAGCAGGAAAGGTCAACTACTTGTGCTTGCTGCTACTGCTGCCAGGATACTGATTCTCTGGAGGAGGAGGAGGAGATGGTGGCAAGTGTGACAGCGGGGGACTGCAAGTCACACTTGTCTTCCACAAGCAGTCCAACTACTCCCACGCAGAAGCTAGAGAGCGTATGGGCTGAGGGATGGGGTGATGATGGTAAAGGTGAAGATCGTGAAGCAGCTGGTGCTGGGACTAGCATGACCGCTGTAGATCCTCCTGCTGAGGTGGAAGGGGAAGTGATGCAGAGCAGCCAGATTAGTGATCAAGGGAGCCCACAACATCCACCTGACACTGTGATTCCCATTCCCCCAGCATTATGCCTCTGGGGCCTGATGCTGAGGAAGGCAGAACTGGCAGCTAGCAGCAGTATTAGCATCAGCACAGGTCAGGTTCCTGTGCCTGCTGCTAGTGCTGCCAGCCTACCTTTTTCACCTGTAGAGATGACTAATGTAACAGTAGGGGGCCCTCTGTCACATTTGTCATCATCGCCAACCAGTGAGACTCTCATAGAGCAGCAGCAGCAGCAAGGAGGGACTGCTGGTGGTGGTGGTGATGAGAGTGATGGTGGAGCAGCTGGGTTGAAAGAGACTTTAATTTATTTTTTAGCAGAAGGCAAGAATTAATGGAAAACAGATGTGCAGTTGGGTTTGGGCATCACTAGCACCATCAGGAATTTGCAGAGTTTACTGCTTCTGTAATTCCTGCTGCTGTTGCTGAGTTGCAAAGGCAGTATTCTGATGAGAAGTAGGCTAGTGTGCCACAGACCACAGTGGCCACTGTGAGAATAGGGTCCAGCAGTAGTTGTGATGTGAGACTAGGACAGGTTCCACTTGCCAGCAGTACTCATGGTCCTAGTTCTAGTGCTGATTCTGAGGCAGTAGTAGCAGCTGCAGCATCTTCCTCTGCCAATGAAGGAAATTGTTGAGAAGAAGAAAGAGGTTGTTCTTCTCCACCTTTCCTCTCCCTCCTGAGGTCATGGGTGTGGGACTATTTTTCTCTTGGGGCAGACACAGTGCAGTGATCAGCGATGGCACGGTACACTATCTGTGAAAAATCAGTGAAAAGGGGAAAGGAGGGAACGCACCTTGGCACAACCGCCCCCATAACATACATGAAATACAGGTACCATGACATTTATTTGAAGCATGTTAAAGCCAAACCCCCTCAAAGGAAATTGGGATCCACTGTTGCTGTACCCCCTGTACCAAGAGGTGTAGCGGAAATCAAAATCACTGACTCCCCAGGGACTGGCCTCTAACAAAACTGAGTCCAACAAATCACTAATTCCTCAGAACTTGTGCTTCTAACAAGCTTTAGTCCAAAAAATCATCACTTATTCATCAGGGTTTGTGCCTCTAACAAACCTGTATCCAAAAAAATCATCATTCATTCCTCAGGGCTAGTACCTCTAACAAGCCAAAGTCCTACAAATCAATGTTTCCTCAGGGCTTGGGCCTAGCACAGGTCTCAGTCCTACAAACCAATGTTTCATCAGGGCTTGGGCCTCTAACAAAAGTGTAAGTCCTACAAATCAATGTTTTTTGAGGGCTTGTGCCAAGTAAGTATAAGTCCTACAAATTAATTTTTCCTCAGGGCTTGTGCCTAACAAGTTTAAGTCATGCAAATTAATTTTCCTCAGGGCTTGGGCCTCTAACAACAAGTCTAAGTCCTACAAATCAATGTTTCCTCAGACTGTGGGCTTAACACAAGTCAATGCTTCTTGAGGGCTCGTGCCAAACAAGTGTTTTTCCTACAAATCAATGTTTCTTCAGTGCGTGTGCCTAAGAAATCTAAGTCCTACAAATCAGGAATTGGGCCTCTAACAACAAGTTTAAGTTCTACAAATCAATGTTTCATCAGGGATTGTGCCTAACAAGTCTTAAGTCCTGCAAATCAATGTTTCCTCTGGACTTGAGCCGCTAGCAAATCTAAGTCCTATAAATCAACCTCTACAAAATACTCTGTCGCATCAAGTATCAGTCTGCCCCAGTCACAGCTTACTTTAGGGGGGTCCCTGTCTCTGTCACATTATGTACTAATTTTTTTTTTTTAAATTTTATTTATTTTTTATTATCTGTCCCCCAATCCCAGTTAACAGCCCCACCCCCCAAAACAAATTCCCTGCTCAACTGATTCTTTCCCCAGACTCCACCAACACAGGCACCCTCAGTCCCCTTTTATACTATGCCTGTTGGAAATAAACAAACATTTGCAAGGTGTTTTGTGTAAATTCAGTCTTCCTATTAATATCAATGCAATGAGCTAGGTGAAAAAAGCAGAAAAGCTGAACTTTTTTCTGGAAGTTTTCTGCTAGGCAGGAACTGACATTTTTCCCCTATTTTGATTTGAGGCAAAACTTTTCTACCATCCCTACTCATAATGTTGATGTACTGTCGGATTAGTATAGAAGGCACATTGGCAGTATGCACTAAAGTGTCATATCTCCATCATTCCAACACAACTCTGCCCATATCCACATCAATATGCATGCCTTTCCACAGGTTTATGATCAAGATAATGAGCCATTATCATATTCCTAGGGTGTGTTTATATTTTAATGCAATAAACTCCGATAGCAGCCTCTGCTGTCAGAGTTCACAGTCTAGACTTCAACCTACATGAGGCTGGCAAACTTGGGATCTCACTGTAGTTTCCTGTGCAGTGACAGCCCTCAATCAGTGAGAAGCAGGGAGGGTTCTTGAACTGCTCACAGTGTAGAAGGGATGCATCACAGTATGACAATCCTGAAGTCTAAGAGCATTCTCTCTGCTTCCCCACTTGGTTAGAAGGGGAGTGTAGAGGATCCTTCCAGGCCCATGAACAATATCACTACCTTAACCCTTTCAGTGCCCTAAGGATGTGCATTGCATACACCTGTGACGCTCTAAGGATTAAAAAAACAGTAAGCAATCATCCCTACTGCTCTGTATCATATTTCATACGTGTTGTGCACTCATAAGGGTGCAAGGCTGGGGGTCAAGCAGTGTCCATGGGGATTTGTGGCTACCATGTGCCCCACAGCCTTGTTCCTTTTCCCACTGGTAGACATAGAATCCCATGTATATTGCCTGGCCTCCAGACTTGTTCCCTTGACTAGCAGTAGCCACAAATCCCCATGGGCACTGGCTGGGCAAGGGAACAAGGTTGGGTGTATCAGGCAGTGTATTTGGGGCTAACACGCAATGGTGCTGTTCCACATGCTGCCCCACAGTTAATATTTGACATATGTTGCCCTCTTCCACCATTCAAATTCTACACATTCTGCCCCATAGTTCCAATTTGACATATGCTGCCTCCAGTTCAAAATTGACATATGCTTCCTCCACATAGTTAACCCTTTGAATGAGAGAGGGCTACACAGTGGATTATTTTTCAGTGCAATGCATACCCTCCTGGCACACAATGGGTTGTATCCAATAAATGCTGCCGCACGTGGGCTTGAGGATCCTCCTAGTCAACACTGTCATTGATAGAACGTGTTAGAAACATAGAATTTGACGGCAGATAAGAACCATTCGGCCCATCTAGTCTGCCCAATTTCCTACTGTGTAATAAAAAAAAAAAAAAAAAACCTCAAACCTTTTTTTGTCCTTGGTCTTTTCTTATGTTAAGGACCGCCTTATGCCTATCCCATGCATGCTTAAATTCTGTCACTGTATTGACATCTACCACTTCTGCTGGTAGGCTATTCCACTTGTCTACTACCCTCTCAGTGAAGTAAAACTTTCTTACATTACATCTAAACCTGTGTCCCTCTAGTTTTAGACTATGGCCTCTTGTCCTAACATTTTTACTCTTTTGAAATATACTTCCATCCTGTACTTTGTTGAATCCCTTCATGTATTTGAATGTTTCTATCATATCCCCTCTCTCTCTTCTCTCCTCCAAGCTATACATATTCAGATCCTTTAGTCTATCCTGATATTTCTTTTCCTGTAGACCAGTCACCATTTTAGTAGCCCTTCTTTGAATTTTCTCTAGAGTATCAATATCCTTCTGGAGATGGGGTCTCCAGTACTGTACACAATATTCTAGGTGAGGTCTAACTAGAGATCTGTACAGTGGCATGACTACTTCCCTTTTTCTGCTACTAATGCCCCTAGCTATACAACCCAGTGCCCTGCTTGCATTCCCCATCGCTTTATTACATTGCCTGCTTACCTTTAAGTCATTAGAAATAATTACTCCCAAATCCCTTTCCTCTGTTGTCTCTGACAGCACAGTACCCTTAATGGTATATTTTTCCTTTGGATTTTTATGTCCCAAGTGCATTATTTTACATTTATCAACGTTAAAGTGCATCTGCCACACTCTTGACCATTCTTCTAATTTACCTAAATCATTCGCCATTTGGCTTTTTCCCCCTGGAATGTCTACCCTATTGCAGATCTTTGCATCATCTGCAAAAAGGCATACCTTTCCTTGAAGACCTTTTGCAATATCACTAATAAAAATATTAAAAAGAATGGGCCCCAGTACAGATCCCTGAGGTACTCCACTAGTAACACTCCTTTCGTCCGAATATTCTCCATTGACTACCACCTTCTGTCTCCTGTCACTCAGCCATTGCCTTATCCATTTCACTATTTTTACATCTAGACCCAAACACTGCAATTTATTTATGAGTCTTCTATGAGGGACAGTGTCAAATGCTTTACTGAAATCTAGATAAGCTATATCTACTGCTCCCCCTTGATCTATTATTTTAGTTACCCAGTCAAAAAAATCTATGAGGTTAGTTTGACAAGATCTCCCTGCTGTAAACCCATGCTGTTTGGTATCTTGCAAGCTATTTATATTCAGATATTCAACAATTCTTTCCTTTAACATAGTCTCCATTAATTTTCCCACTACTGATGTAAGACTTACTGGTCTGTAGTTACCAGACTCTTCCCTGCTACCTTTTTTGTGAAGCGGTACTACATTTGCTACCTTCCAATCTTCTGGAACAATTCCTGTTGCTAGTGACTGATTGAATAAATCTGTTAAAGGTTTTGCCAGAACACACTTAAGTTCTTTTAATAACTTTGGGTGTATCCCATCTGGACCCATTGATTTATCTGTTTTTACATTAGAAAGTTGAATTAGAACTTCTTCTTCTGTAAACATGCATGTTTCCCGTGTCTTGCCATTTCTTTTTTCTAACAGAGGTCCCTTCCCTTCATCTTCCTGTGTAAAAACTGAACAGAAATATTCATTGAGACAGTCAGCTAGCCCTTTATTCTCATTTACATAGTTTCCATCTTTTGTTTTTAGTCTAACTATTCCTTGTTTCGTTTTCCTCCTTTCACTTATATATCTAAAAAATGTTTTATCCCCCTTTTTTATTGACTGGGCAATTTTTTCCTCTGTGTGTGCTTTGGCACATCTAATAATACATTTGGCCTCCTTCAACCTAGTTTTGTACCGATACCTATCTTCTTCCTTCTGTGTCTGCTTATATTTCTTAAATGCTTCTTTTTTCTCTTTTACTATATTTGCCACTTCTGCTGAGTACCACAATGGTTTTCTCTTTCTTTTACCCTTGCTGACATGTCTAATGCAATGCTCTGTTGCGTTTAGTAAAACACATTTCAGATAATCCCATTTCTCCTGGACTCCAACTAAAGATCTCCAAGTTGTTAAAGACTGACATAAAAATGTTTCCATTTTAGAAAAATCAGCCTTTCTAAAGTCTAGAACCTTTGTTTTTGTGTGGTGCAACTCAGCATCTGTTTTAATATTAAACCACACAGAATGATGATCACTGGAGCCCAAACACTCTCCTACACTTACATCTGATACCAAGTGTTGAGTAGGAGGTAGTAGATGAAGGCACTGCTAGGCTTCCTGGTCGCCACATTGATCACCTATCTTATTGGATAGGTGATCAAAGCCAGGGGGACATCAGGAGGGTCCCAATTCCTCCCATGGGGTCTGATTTCCTTAAAAAAAATAAAAGCTCATAGTGCAGGCTTAGAGATCCTGCATTATGTGTATTTTTTAAATATAAAAACGGAGCAACCATGTGGGGCATAATGGGTCAGCATATATCAGATATTAACTGTGTGGGGGCAACATGTGTCAAACTGGAAATGTGGGGGCAGCATATATCGAATTGGAACTGTGAGGTAGCGTATGTCAAACTGGAACTGTGATGGGAGTCAGCATATGTTGAGTTGGAACTGTGGGGGCAGCATATATCGAATTGGAACTGTGAGGTAGTATATGTCAAACTGGAACTGTGATGGGAGGCAGCATATGTAGAATTGGAACTGGAGGGCAGCATATGTCAGCATATGTAAAATTTGAGCTGTGTTGGGGGACAGTATATGTCTAATTCGGACTGGGGGGCAGCATATGTCGAATTGGAACTGTGTTGGGGGACGGTATATGTCTAATTGGAACTCGGGGCAGCATATGTCGAACTGGAAATGTGTAGGAGGGCAGCATATGTTGAATTTTAACTGTGGGAGAAGGGCAGCAAATGTCAAATATTAAAAGTGGGGCAGCATGTTGAACGTAAGTATTGTAGGGCAACATGGGAAACATCACCAATGTGTGCTAGTTCCACACTGCCTGACACTCCCAGCCTTGTTCCCTTGTTGACCAGGTAGGTCGACAGGGATTTGTGCATGCAAGTTGGCAAGGGAATAAGACTGGGAGGTGGGTGAGACAGTGTACATGGGAATCTGTGGCTACCAGTGAGCAAGAGAGCAAAGCTGGGGGGATCAGACAGTGTGCATGGGGATCTGTGCCTACCAGTGGGCAAAGGAACAAGGCTATGGGGCAGATGGTAGCCACAAATCCCCATGGACACTGCCTGACCCCCACCCTTGCACCCTTAGGAGTGCATAACATGTATGAAATATTATACAGAGCAGAGGGGAGGATTGTGTACTCCATGGTGTACTTTTTTTAACCCTTTGATTGCCCTGGGGGTGCACAATGCAAATTCCTATGGCACTCAAGGGGTTAAGGGAGTGATGCTGTTCATGGTGCTGAAAATATCCTCTTCACTACCCTACTGACAAAGTGGGGCAGCAGTGTTAGTGTGTGGTATGTATTTGTGTGTGTATATATGTGTGTGTGTGTATATGTGTGTGTGTTTGTGTGTGTGTGTGTGTGTGTGTGTATGTGTATATATATATATATATATATATATATATATATATATACGTATATGTGTGTGTGTGTGTGCATGAGTGTGTATTTGTGTGGGTGGGTGGGTAGGTGTATGTGGTGTGTGTGTATATGTGTATGTGTATATATGTGTGTGTGTATGTATATATATATATATATATATATATATATGAGTGTGTATTTGTGAGGGTGGGTGGGTAGGTGTATGTGGGTGTATGTGGTGTGTGTGTGTGTGTGTGTGTGTATATATATATATATATATATGTGTGTGTGTGTGTGTGTGTGTGAGTCTGTATTTGTGTGGGTGGGTAGGTGTATGTGGGTGTATGTGGTATGTGTGTGTGTATATATGTGTGTATGTGTATGTGTATGTGTGTGTGTGTATGTATATATATATATATGTGTGTGTGAGTGTGTGTGTGTATATATGTGTGTATGTGTGTGTATGTGTATATATGTGTGTGAGTGTGTATTTGTGTGGGTGGGTAGGTGTATGTGGGTGTATGTGGTGTGTGTGTGTCTGTGTGTGTGTGTGTGTGTGTGTGTGTGTGTGTGTGTGTGTGTGTGTGATTTAAATTGAACTTTTAAACCCTTGGATGCTAGTAAGGTCTCCAATGTATTGTATCACCATGTATTGGAGATCTAGATAGCATTAAAGTGATTAAAAAGCCCCATTTAAATCAGTGGCAATCTCATGTTTTTGTGTCCCCTGCTGTGTAGCTGGTTTACCCCAGAAATGCACTGCTGGTCTACTTTTATACATACAGTATCAAGAGGATTCTGTGCCCACTTGGTCCTATGTACAAAATTCTTCACACATCTAATGGATGTCTGCTTTGCATCTGGTGCATCTAGAGGTGGGTAATGTGTAATTGTATGAGTGTTTCCACACAGGTGCAGGCAAATACAGACTGGCAGCAAAGCTTATATATGGGCATACATCAAGTGATGTTACCTTATTTTGAATACCCCATTTACTGGAACATATTTATAAAAGAAAAAGTGCAATTTTGTACCATATTAAAATAAATAAATAAAAAGCCACTTTTAAAATCAATGTTGTTTATTGATTCTTATGTTATAGTTATTTTCCTCCACTTTTTTTTTTATTATCCTCCACTTTTTTTTATTAAAGAGATGCCCTTGTATGCTTGAAACAGTGTGAGTATATTGCATCAAACACAGACAGTACAAGATTCTGAGAGATATTCTCACTGCTAGATATGATGAGACCTTTCTTTCCTGCCTCACTTTCAGACAGGGTTGGGCTCTTTGGGGGACATTTATAAAACGTGTTCTTGTACGTTGTTTGTGAAGTATACTTAAAGCGGAACTACCATGTCACAAAATGTTTAGCTTAACTAAGTCCCCTTCTAGTGTCTAGCTGCTTGGTAGCGCTAGTCGCCAGAATTATTACCTGATTTAATAGATATATGCTTTATTCCCCAGCTGTCAGTAGCATGGAGCGCAGACATCTTGCCAGAATGACGTCCGCTCGCCTACGCTGTTAGTCCCAGCCGGAGCCAAATGACTCCTAGCAATGCTTCCTAGACCCGGCTGGGACTGACAGCACAGGTGTGCGGACATCATTCTGGCAAGATGTCTGCAATCCGTGCTACTGACAGCTGGGGAATAAAGCATATATCTATTAAATCTAGTAATAATTCTGGCGACTAGCGCTACTAAGCAGGTAGTCGTAAGAAGAGGACTTAGTTAAGCTGAACATTTTGTGACATGGTAGTTCCGCTTTAACCTGGCCCTATTCCTTATTATGATAATTGATATTTATAAAGCAGGAATGTAATGTTTATAAATGCGGCGTAATGGTGCGGTTTTTTTTGTTCGCACTTGCATCTTTTGTGTGCACGTTTGCATGAATTTACTACACCAGAAAAAAGAACAGTTCAGACATGGCGTTAATATTGTGCCGATAATTGTGTCAATAAAATGTTGCATTGTGACACCACACAATCTGATCTCCTAAGCAGAGGGACATAAGGGTAGGGAAGAGGGACTGAGGGATCTAGATCTCAAAGAAGGACTGTCCCTCCTAAAAAGGGACACTTGCGAGGAATGCAGCATAGTGCTTTGCAATTTGGGCACATCCCTGGTACTCAACGAGTTAAAAGAACCAGATAAATAATGCCAACTGTATCAGAGCATTTAAATGAAGCCTACCTAGATTTCCTCTTTTCAGCTAGATGATTTACATGTTAGCCTTTTACTGGCTGTGCTGTCTAACCACATTCAGCTCTCTCCCACATCCTACTGCACTGTTCTGAAGAAGAAATAGCATGTCTACTTTTGTCACTATTTACAGGGGAAGATCATGATAGGTATCAAAAGCAGCACATCTCCTTCTGGAAGAAAACACACTGAGAGTTATGTTCTAACATCTCGTGGGTACAACATCAGGGCAAAAAAATTGCACCATATCTATCAAAGTGAAGCTAATCCAGGGCATCACAACTGCACCGCATGTTTGGAGCAAAAAGTGCAAATGTTACAACTGGGCTTTTCCTAAATACATGAGGCACAGTTTTTTTGCCCTAAAAACTGTTTCACCTTTACCTTTTATGCACAGGTCTATATGTGCAAAAAAAAAGTAGAGCAATTCTGGAGCACAAAAACTGCACCGAAAGGAACCCCTTGATTTCTCGAGAGATCGCCATCACATTGTGAAGCTATGCATTAGAGACATCTCTAGCATTAAAAGATTTAATTCCCCCATTTATATCAGTGCACATTTTTACTTGATACCTATGGTGCAGTTGGTTTGCCACATAATTGATCCACTTGTGCAATTACAAATTTGCCCCATTGAGTCTTGTCTACTATATATGCAATAAAGAGACCGAATTGTGGCAGGAGGGGCAGGAAGGATCACCACACTGACTGCCATGTTAGATACATGACCTGCATCTCCGATGCTCTCGGAGGAACTGGAGCAATCTGGGGAAAACCAACTGGATTTAAATGGGGCTTTTAACCCTTTGAGTGCCAGAGGGGGTACGCAGCACACTGCAGAATGTGTAACCTCCTTCCTCCTTATCTATTGCAGTAATATAGTATTCCCCTGACGAGCATTTGGTTTACTCAGAATTAATCCAGTTCTTTTTAGTACATCAGTCTCACTGGTTCTAAGTGGGTTATGAAAATGCTGGTGTCAGTGGCCCTGGATAATCCCCCTTTTCTGGAGGCCATGTGGGGATGACTGTTCAGTTTCTTACAGCAGCACAAACATCACTATGGAAATCCATATATTTTAGGGGGTTGCTGGAAACCAAGGCCTAGGTTAGTATGACATAGTAAATTTAGCACACCACGCTGCTCCACATGAAAGAGTCCACAGTGTAAAAACAAGTAGTGGTTTCCTTCTGCCAGGCACCTGCTCTAGAACACAGGAAATGCGACAGCATCCACCACTTGCCTCATTCCTTTGTGCACAGAGAAGAAAAACTTGGTGTGGTAACACTGAAACTTTAACCTTGGTGCAAACCAATTTATTCAACACCTCTCTGGCAATCAGGTGGTTAATTTTTAGAGTGAGAAAAATAGAGATTCTTGAAGAAGTAATTTCTTTTTATATTTAACAACAAAGGACTTTTGTGCATTGCATACCTCTCTCTCACACAAAGAGTTAATCGTGTATGCTAGGGAATGAAAAATCAGCTGAAATGGGATGCACAGTGCATAAGAGGAGTAGCCTTCTAAGTCATCACTAATGCGCTGCTTTGCAATAAATTGGAGATATCCCTAGTGTCCAAGAGATTAACCCTTTGAGTTGCACACCACTCTGGTACTCAAAGGGTTAAGTAGCTGATAAAAGTGAAATAACAACTGCCAATAATAATCACACACTTACCTTACTATGGCCAGAAAATGGGCCATATTCATTTTTTCCCTTGCCTCTTCAGTCAGTCCTGAATGTTAAGTTCATAGATGCAGACATGACAGTTGCTAGCGGTCCAGAGGATCTCAGACTCTGCTCACTGCACATGGTAATCTTAACTCTTTAAGGATGAGAGGGATGTGGAACTTGCTGCTTCAAAATGTGTTGTGCACCTTACTGGTCCTTAAAGGCTCATGCTGTCTGTCTGTAGGGTTGCCACCTTTTCTTCAAAAAAATACCGGCCATGGCATTCCCTCCGTAGAGTTAAAATTGGACAGAAGCCAATTTTTTACCATCCTGCCGGTCAAATACCATCTGGGTGTCAACTATATCTGTCTGCTTCAGTTTGAAAAAAATTGCCAGCAGCTGTCATGTCTTCTTTCATGGACATGATGTTCAGGGCTGATTGAAGATGTTATTTCTCAAAGAAAGGCTCAAGAGAAAAATTCAGATGGCTCATTAGGATCAATCATGGGAACTCATCAGATCTTCCCCGGGGACTTCCATGTTCAGACTGAATTACTGGGTCTCCAGGGACAGAGGCTGATTCTCTGGCGGTTGTGTGTTTCTTCTCCTTCCCTCCCTGTTGCTCCCACTTCTCCTCCTTCCCACCCTGTTCTTCCACTTTCCACCCATTTCCTGCTCACCTTATGATTCCTCCCCCCAGAGAGGACTCAGGTGCTGCTGAACAGTGGATGTCAATGACTCGATTCTCAACAAAAGGGGTGGTGCATAATTGGATGGGGCTCGATTAAGCCCCACCCAACAATTAAGCTCCACACTTTTTGTTGAGAATTGTGTCATTTACATCCTCTGGTCACTAGAACATGAGTCCCCTCTGGGGGCTCAAGATGAGCAAGTACCCTGATATGATTAGGTTTTTCAAGTATGAGGTTATTATTAGGAGGTAGTTCTCCTTTCAGAAAACTGTTTTATATTGAAAGGATGTATCCATGTATCCATGTTGCATTGCTGCAACATTATTGCTCACTTACAAACATCTAATTAAAATAAAAAGGTTAAAGCTCTGAATTTCTTCCTTATGACTCTTTGTCAACCAAGGCTCTTTAGGAGTGGAATGAAATGCAGTTGGCTGTCTGTGGTCTTTTGGGTCATTTCTTTCCTCTTTATCTTGTTTAACACCATTTATTAAACAAGACACAGAGGAGATGATGTACCATGCCATTTCCCTGCACATGCTATGGGACAGGTGTAAGGGAGTGTGTCTGTCACCCAATTGCAGGAAACCTGCAAGAGAGGGAGTGCTGGGGTGCGAAGCTGGTTGTGCGTTGGCTGCCTATTGTCAGACCTTCCTGCGGCTATGGCCGGTAGAGGTGCCAGCTGCAAGGCTGGATGACTAACCCCAGAGAAGCTGGAAGTCAGCCCAGGATGGCCTGACAATAAACAGCATAAGCTCTCCTGCAGGGGAGAGCGCAGGCTAGGGAGCGAGGAGTGGAGTGCGTGGATAGAGAGCGTAGGCCACAATAGTAGCTGAAACTCTCCAAGGAAAAAAGGTACAAGAATACAGGAGTAGACTCCAGGAATAGGTCAGAAGTATAGCTATGACCCTCACTGTTCCTCAAAATGCAGGAGATACACAGGAAGAGTAGAAGCTATGGTCAGATAGGGTCATGCACAGGTATCAGGACTGGAATCACTAGGCAAAAGCTTGGTCAAGGGTCAGGCAGGGTCATGCACAGGTATCAGGACTGGAATCACTAGGCAAAAGCTTGGTCAAAGGTCAGGCAGGGTCATGCACAGGTATCAGGACTGGACTGGCAAAGAATGCTCTTAAGGCTGGACAAGTGAAGCTACAGTGGATAGGAAGCAGTGAGAGGAGGAGCTCAGCATCCACCTGGCTACAGAACACTGTAATAGTGCGCTGCAGCCAGGGACTGGGGGAAAGATATAGGCGTCGTGCGTGACGTCATCCGCACGCAACGCCCCACTAAACAGCAGAAAAGACCGAGCCAGAGGCACCTCGCGCCAGTGCACGGTGGCTTCGGTCGGAGGAGAAATGAGAAGAGACGCCCGGGCTGAGGACGTGGTGGAGGCAGAATGAAGCCCGCCAAGCACCGAGGCGGCGCGTGATGGCAGGCTCCGATGGAAGATAGAGGTGCGGGTGACAGTGTCTGCCGTTATGCACCACGGTGATCATACACTGTGAAGTGCAGACATTGAAGTGCATCTACTAGCGCTGGTGACTAACACCAGTGGATTTGTTCTGGCACATTCATACATTCACCCCACTGATTATGTTCACACAGGTAAGCTAAAGTCTGCACTATGCCCTTTTGTCTGTGCAGAACACAATAGGACCTTATGTATAAATTGAAAGTGGGACAATTCTGGCGCAAACTACCTGCCATATAGCAGACAAATAATCATTCTGATTGATTTAAGAGACGCTTTTAACCCCTTCAATGCTATATAGGTCTTCATTGCATTTCAGAGGAATGCGTTAGAAACCACTGTAGTATTCAGGGGGGTGCACTAAAGGTTGATACTGTGCCAATGTGCATCTGGAGATGTGTGGCAAACACATCACATTATGTGTTTGCCACACAACACTTTTGAGATGGAGACAAACATCACCATTTGCACTAAGAATTAGTGGAGAGTTGTCAAACTGCTGGCATTGTAGAAGGGATACCCTCCCTTACTCATACATCTCCAGCAGTTCAACAACTCTGAAGTCTGATTGCATTCTCTCTGTGTCCCACAAACATCACCATAAACCCTTTTAGTGCATTGCTTAACCCTATGGCACTGAAAGAAGTAAAACGTTATTTGCTGTATGAGACCGTATGACCTAAATATTTGTGTCATTCGTAAATAATTTTATTATGTTGGTCATAGCTGAGATCCAAAAAGATAAACACACTAGAAAATGTTTTGGGAAAGTGCAAGATGAGTGCAAGAGAGGAGACACTAAGAGAATATGGGGTGAGGCAAAGAGATTACAGGCAAGGTAAGTGGATGTGAGTAGATTCCATTGTCACAGGAGTATGCTATGTACATCCCTATGGCACTGACAGGGTTAAGGGAGGGCAGCAAACTGTCCTCTGGCTCCACAGAGAGCTAAAGGGAGATCCCAACATCCCCAACCTTAGGATGGCGATGTTGGGACTGTGAACTCCGACAGCAGAGGCAGCTATCAGAGTTTAGTGCATATGGAGAACAGCCACATTAACATATCAACACAATTACATGCATATGACAGTGGTTCATTAAAATGCATTTCCATATGGAAATGATACATTGTTGATGTATTAAGTGCAAAATCGTAAACCTGTCAAAGGCATGGGGATTCATGGCGATGATGGCAGATTGGTAGCAGATTGACAGTGATGTGATGGAGAAGACATATTAGTACATTTTGGTGATGTGCCTACAGCTCAGATCCGACACAACATCTCAATCCTGAGCCCAGGGGTCAAAACCCCTATTTAGATGAATGGTAATAATGAGCATTGTATTTGTCCCCTGTAGTGCAGCTGGTAGGAACCAGAATTGTTCCACTTTGCCTTTATACATAAGGCCCTTAGAAAGGTAATCTTGTTGGGCTGTTCACACAGGTAACTACCATCCATTTGAAAGCATCCCAATGCACACGTTGCAGCTTTCTACATAAAGCCCATAGTAGGTCATGTCGGCTACTACTTCCAGTGGAGCAACAATAGGGGTCACAGGGGTTGCACCTGCGACCGGGCCCGTCCCCCTAGGGGACTGGCTGCCCCCTGTGACCCCCCTACCCGGCGTCCGCAAAATGCTGAGGTCTGTGCCTTCTTCGGCACAGACCACAGACCTCTAGCAGCTGAGTGCCCTCTTTGGCTCTTTAGTAATGCAGAGCGCTGGGAGATGACATCATCTTCCAGTGCTCTGCTTTACTGAAGAGGAGACCTCGCCGGTGCTCTGGCAGTAAAGAGATCTGTACAGAAGGAGTCACAGACCTCTCTTGCTATGCTGCTGGACCACCAGTGAGGTAGGAAATGGATACTGGGGGGGCAATATGAGGGCAATGTGGAGGGAATGTGGAGAAGGGGGATAGTATAGAGATGATGGGAGGCAATGTGGAGATGATGGGGGGCAATGTGAAGATGATGGGGCAATGTGGAGATGGAGGCAATGTGGAGATGATGGGGACAATGTGGAGATGGGGGCAATGTGGAGATAATGGGGGGAATTTGGAGATGATGGGGGCAATGTGGAGATTGGGGCAATGTTGAGATGATGGGGGGCAATGTGGAGATTGGGAGCATTGTGGAGGTATCCAGTGGAGATGGCCAATGAGGGTCCAATGCGGTCGGGGGGCCCATGGCAACTTTTGCACCATGGCCCGGTGGCTTCTAGTTACGCCTCTGGCTACTTCTCTATATTCTTTTCTGAACATAGGGAAATTGAAATGTGCACAGGCTGCATTTAGCCCTTCCAGATTATGTATAAGGGTAAATCACATAATTGTTAGATCAAAGCAACAGGTCCACAGGGGACAACTAAATATCCCATTTGATTTAGATTGTGTTTTAGCCCCTTGAATGCTAGAGGGGTCTCCAATGAATTCTGAAGCACTCAAGAGTTTAATTATGATTTTTTTATGTGTTCCCTGTAATGCAGTGGGAATGGAATGCTACAGAATTGCTCCAATTTATCTTTATATGTAAGGTCCGTGGAATGGTAGTCTGGTTGGGCTGTTCCAACTCAGGGAGTGCTGTTCTTCTGCACCTTGTTTCTTGCAATGTACTTAAAGCAGAACTATCACCCTAAAATAAAGCTCCCCCCATAATTAGGCATATAGCGATAAGCTTAGAAATAGTGCTATTATCGGGCAAAAGTACCCTGTTATTAAGAAATCCTTCTTCTTCTGAGACTGGTGGTACCTATGCTGTCCTTCCTGGTCTCCTTTATTGTACCTTAAGGTAACAGGAAGGGACTGACGGAGCAGGCGCACATATGCCTTTAAAGCAAGAAGCCTTTCCGCCAGTCTCAGAAGAAGAAGGATTTCTTAATAACCTGGTATTTATGCTGGATTATAGTACTATTTCTAAGTTTATCGCTATATACCTAAAAATTGGGGGGGCTTTATTTAGGGTGATAGTTCCACTTTAAAATACACAGGCATGCATGTACAGTTCTCCCTTTTTCCTGTGCAGTGCTGGTGGTGAATGTATGTGCTGGTAAGCTATAAAGCAATCATATGTACTTGTCATGTATGTCAATATCTAAGTGCAGAAAATGAGCTGCCCTGGAGCGATTTCTACATTGCCCCCAAAGAAGTACTTGAGAAGATATAATGAGCATTTGTACTGCTCAGAATGAACTGTTCTAGGATAAAAGGGATGTATAATACATTTTAGAACATAATTTAATTTTTGGGGATATAACACCTTGGGAGGAAGAACTTGAAAGTCTTGCTTTGTAATGTGTTTGGGACTTCCCTAGCACCCAGTGGGTGTAAAGTGACAAACAAGAGAGAAAACACTGGGGAATACCAAAAACAAGCCCGCTTTTATGTTACTATCCAGAATTGTCACTCTACATGAGAAATAAACAAAACAACCCATGTGTAATAATAGTGAAGTGATCAAATAATATCACTACCTCAACCCATAGAGCTCCTTAATGCAAACTCTTTAGTGCAGGGAGGAACTTTATCTTATGAGTGGGAATGGAAACTCTTAGCATTTGGATTTTAAAACCAGGCTACTAGTAAATTATAATAAGGCCACAAGCTTAAAGGGCATCTGTGTGTATGGGAAATTGCTCTTCAATTTAGCAGTAGGACTTTTCTGTCTGTCATTCAGCTGGTAGTTATAGTATATTGTATCTCTGTTGTTTTCCAGACTGGAGAAATTCATTTTGCAAGCTGACCTCTTTTATGCTTCTTCTAAATGTTAGAGGGACATTTTTTTCTACTGGATTTCTCATGTAGCTTTTTAAGGCTAAAGATACAAGTCAAATGGAGACCTGTTAATCCAGGTAGCTGCAGATACTATGCACACATATAAAATACATATACACACAAAAAAGTGTGAGAGAGAGAGAGAGGGAGAGAGAGTATACATGGGTGTTTTGATTAATGGGTATTGTAGTATGTAAATGAATTAATATGAATGAACGAATGAATGAATATGTGTATTTATATAGTGCCACAAGTGTATGGACAATATAGGATGACAAGTGAAAACAGAAAGTGGGGTCCCTGCTCAAAAGCTTACAACCTAAAATTTATACAAACAACACTCTCAGGATTTATGGAGAAATTGAATAGTCAGTTTGTTGTATCTGGGTGTTTGTTTCAATTACATTAATTAAGCCTGATCAAGCTATTGATAAATGCTTGATAAAGTATATGCTGAGATACATCTGTCAACCAAAGCCTGTTGCAGCCTGTTGACCTGTTGCAGCCCCCTATAAAAGATATGTCTCCCATGTATCTACACCCACCTCTCTCCTGCATTCCAGCATCGATTGGAATGCAGAGGAGATATCTGATGGCCACCCTACTTGGGGAAGCTATTGATTGGAAGACTGCAGCTTTGCAGATTTCCTGGGGGAACACATTAAAGTTGCAGCATGCTGGACTTTGGTGAGGTCAAACAAGGCGATAGTTACTTGTGTGAAAAGCACCATTCTCCATCATGTTACCTTTTGCCATGGCTCACACACCCAACACAACTTCACTGCACTGATGTTGCCAGTTTGAAAGGGAGTTAAGTAAAGTTTAGTTTGCTTTATAGAGAGTATATGTTGTACTAGCTATTTTCTGTAAAATATATTCATGAGAAATTAGGTTTTATATTTCGATGACTGCTTAGCAGGCACTTTATGCCAGTTCCCTGTTCTGTATGTTAATTAGGCCAAACCTTTCAGTTTATGGAGAGTGATACTAGTACTACTGGGTGCCTTTTCCTTTGTTTCTTTGTATTTATCTTGCAGTTGATGGGGAATATGTTCAGGGGAGGGCTGACCTGGGGGGCAGGGGGGCAATTGCCCTCTGGGCCGGTCGTGTGTCTGGGCTGGTGGGCCGCTGGCTCACTCGGTCTCGCGCTTGCTGCTTTTAATGGGGCTGCACTGGTAATGCTACAGAGCTTGCTGGTGAGGTGTATCTGCGCAGATGGTGCCACAGGGATGCAGTCCAAGTGGAGCTGCACTGGTAGCATAGCCCATTTTTCTTGTCATCTCTGTGGTGCTGTGATGTAGCTTTACTTGGATTGTGGGTTCTGTGGGGTCGCTAAGGTGGCTCCATTTCAGCTGTGGGCTCCGTGTTATAGCTTGTGTTGCTCCATTTTCATTGTAGGCTCAGTGGTATTGCTTGCCTTACTTCGCAATATTGGTGCCAATTTGGTATTGACAAAAGGGGGCGGGCTGGAACGATAGCACAGATGGGCCACTTGCTTGTATTTGCCCCCTAGGCTACAGGCTGCCAGTCCTCCCCTGAATATGTTTACATAAGAACAGCCCTGATTTTATGCTGGTTTAATAACCTTGAAGTCCTGTTTGCTGAGTTCTACATAGTATCAACACAGCCAATTTTCTTTGAATTAAAACACACAAGAAGCGGAACCACAACACCTCTGAGTGCAGTATTGAGACAATATAAATATATATTGTTATTTTTCTTCTTCCCCCCAAATTGGGTTTAGTCACATTGCAGAGAGGTTTGACCTGCCTCTCAGTTTCATACGCCTGCACTGGATATTGGAGCGTCACTCCAGGCTGATGACACTTCCACTGGCTCCAAAGAATTGTTAGAAATAAGTTTAAATGTTGTTCCCAATATTTTGTCGCATATCAAAATTCAATATGTGAACCTCAATGGGAACTGTTTAATGATATAAAAAATGTGCGAGTATACAACCCTTCATATAAAGTGGGGGTTAGGAAATAAGATGCCTAATATTTATTGATCTGAATGACAGTTAAAAAATGGTGGAGAGATCTCTAAAGCCTGAGTTGTTCTCACAGTATAGGGCTGGTAAGTGCAGCCCGCCCATCCACCGTAAGAATCCAATTTTCAGGCTACAGGCCAACAAGTCATGTTGTATAGCAGAGGTGTTGAAATCCCGTTATTGCATGCACCTAACAGGTCAGTATTTAAGGATCTCCTTGCTTGAACACAAGTGGGCCAGGGAAATTACTAAACCACTAATTTACTCAGCTATGTGCAAGCAGCAATATCCTTAAAGGGGAACATTCACATTTGGAAAACTTTTGAGCACTTGTTTAATCAGCTAAGAAGCATTAGGCAAACGTGGTCCCTCTTTTTTTTTGTAACTTACTTTTTAAGATATTCAACTTCAAAGTTATCCACTTCCGCATACTGTGGCACGATGTAGCTGCGGTACAGCTCTCAGGACTTCCCAGCAGTCTATCATTCTCCTCCCTGCTGCCCCCTGGAGTGCGTTCGCTCTTCACTTCGGTTTGGTGTGAACGGCTCCTAGCGTTACAGGAAGCGACGATTAGCATTATACGGAGGTTGCAACCTCAGTACAATGCTAATCGATGCTTCCTGTAACGCTAGGAGCTGTTCATCGAAGTGAAGCGTGAATGCTCTCTCGGGGACAGCTGGGAGGGAGTTGGGAGGAGAATGACAGACTGCTGGGAAGTCCTAAGAGCCATTCCGCAGCTACATTATGCGGAAGTGGATACCTTTGAAGTTGAATATCTTAAAAAGTAAGTTACAAAAAAAAGAGAGAGCATGTTTTCCTAATGCTTCTTAGCTGATTAAACAAGTACTCAAAAGTTTTCCCGATGTGAATGTTCCCCTTTAACTCCTGACTTGTTAGGAGGACTAGAGTATACAACCCTGCAATAAACTATTCACTTTCTTTCTGGAGAGTGCTGGCTTAAATATAAGATGTAGTTGTGTGTGTGGGTTTATACATACAGTGGATATACAAGTCTACACACCCTTACATATAAAAGTCTGCACACCCTTATTGAAATTTCAGCTTTTGCTGATGTTACAGCTGAAATCAAAACAAATCATGTCAGGCCTTTTTCATCCTTAATATGATCTTTTAACCAGTGAGATTTATGAAAAACAAATGGATTGCGTCTTGGGAAAATAATAAAAACATAAAATCCCAATTTAAATCAATGGGAAACTGGAGTGTTTTCAGTTCAGGGACAAGGCAACTGCACCATAGGGATTAAATAGACCTCCCTAGCATTTGTGCTGTTAAAATCACATTTTAAATCAATGTGAATTTCAGACAATTTTTATTTGTCCCGTATGATGCAGTTTTACTTGAACCAGAGTTGTCCGTTTCTGTTTGTGTACTTAGCCCCTAGGAAAAGGAAAAAAAAAAATGAACCATCTCACTAGTAAATGCTGAGAATCTTTCATGTGAAGAGGCTGCAGAGTTTATAATAATGTTGTATGGGACAACTACGTGTTTCTGGCACATGAACAATAATTTGTATATTGTGACATCAGATCTCATTTAACCACATCCTTCTCTTACTGGAATAAAAAAATGTACATTTTTAATATCTTTCATGCTGGGCAGGCCACCAGCCTTGTGGGATTTACTACACTGATAGTGATTGGCATCCTTATCTGTATCAGTTCTTATCACTGTAGGCTGAGAAACTGTGGGTCAGGTGTGCTTTTTGCCCTGGGATGCAATATATTTCCCATTACAATACTATGCCATGGAGTGCTGCTTTACAGATAGGTTTGCTCATGAGTAAGTAGCAATCTCCCACAATGGAACTGTTTTCGCAATTTGTTATATATATTCATTGACCCCTTGGATTCTAAACACATCTCCAATGCATTGTTTATCTATAGCATACAAAGGATTAAAGGATAACTAACACATCCAAATAATAGCACCCACCTTACTATACCACAGAATCCCCCATTAGGTGGATTACCTTTCCTGGCTTCCCCTGGGGGATTGCCCAGCTGACAGGTGCTGTTGTGGACCCTTGCAGCCCTGTGGAAAGAATCATGCAACCCATGTTTCTCTCTCCTGACTTGGTCTCTCTGAGACTCTGTCTTTTCATTTGTAATCTGAAGACAGAAGTCAAGTTTGGTGAGTAAGCCCTTGAGTGCCATGGTCCACTTGTCCCAGTGTTTCCCTCCATACAGGGGTCTTCTTGGAGTCTAGTGCTCCTGCACTCATGTTGGGTATCTTATTTGGTTTAATCCCAGGGTTTTTGGAGCTTGGATGGCTGCATTTATGTATTTAACCCCTTCCCTGCTAATTTTCTCTGGGTTCTGGGGCTTAATTGGACTTTTCCTTTTAGGATTGTCTGTTTTAATTTATCCCTATTCCCTACCTGTTCCCTTGGGTATTTGGGTAAATTTATTCACTTTTGGTAAAATTGTAATTTTTGAGTTCCGCTTACTGCGCAACTGCACTTGCTCTATTGACTTCTATGGGACAAACTGCTTGGGATATATTTCTACAACCGTTTGACGTACAGAGTTGAGAGAGGACTCATTCTTCTTGTCTCCTCTTGCCCTATGATCCGATTCACATCCACAATGTCTTGGCTGCCCATGAGGCATCCCGCGGGTACAAGTTCAAGCATTGCTAGGTAACATCAAAAGAGAAAACTACAACTCCCAGAATGCCAGTTTTGCAGGCTTTATTCCAATTGGCTGATGGTTTTACAGATGCCATTTTCTCTCTTTGCTGGAGTATCCTACACAGAGGCTTGCCTATCCTTGCTCTCATGCTCAGGTTAACCATTCGCCTGCCAGATAAGTACTTTCTGAGGTGATATTTAAATTTTTACAGTATGTGGGTTTCTTACACTGTTTGGACACCTCTTGTTAGGATGTCAAATTAAAGGGGCATGGGGGTAGACCTAAGGTAGAGGACTCAGGGGCATCTCTGACCCCCTTGCTTACTGTTCCTCATTAGAGTACTCCTCATGAGAGTACTCAGGACATTTATGCCCCTCATATGCTGTGGCCCCTACTACACCATCTGTGCCCTCCAGCCTTGAACAAGACCCACTCTGGGTCAAGGACTTAAAGTCCTCTATGGCACAGTTTTCTCTTTCCCTTCAGGGAGTCCTCCATTCTTGGAAACCCCCACTGCTTTCAGGTTTTGGCCCCCAAGGCCTCTGGCATTCCTGACCTCACAGAAACCTTTGAGGAGGACTCTTTTGAGGAAGATACGGAGGAAGGGGAGTGTGAGGAAGGGGATTCTTCATATGTTTTTGGCAACCCCTTTGAGGTTGATCCCATGCCCTCTGCTGAGGGTCTCATTAAGGTGGTTTTAACGACCCTGCAGGTTACTACTACCCCTGATGAGGGCCAGTCTTCTACTGACGTCTTTCAGAGGCCCAAGAAGTCCTACACTGTGTTTTCACCCAATCCCACTCTGGACCAGGTTATCTTGGATGAATGGAATGTTCTGGTTTAGGATGAAGCCAGTTTTGGCAGGAAAGTCCTGGAGGCAGTTCTGGCTGTTTAGGATCTTTACATTCCTGTGACTTACTGTTCTTTAACTGTTTGAGCCCGGTTGGCTTTTGTTCTTGTGTGCTGTGATATTGTTATTCAGTGTCCACTGACACTTAGTTATGTTTGGGCTTTTCCTTGTCCTGGATAGTCCTTTGGAAATCAGGTATCATGGGGACCATCACTTGGTCCTTTCCTTCTCTTCCCACCCTGGGAGCTTAATGTTGGTATATCCCCATGGTACCTAGCCTGAATAATAATAATTCGCTAGGATGTTTGTCAGAAGCCGTCATGTGCAGTAGAGACTGCCCGAATGCACAGAATGCTGGGAGTATTCTGTACTTTCGGGCAGTCTCTACAGTGCATGACTGCGTCAGTGGCAGGGCGCAGAGCAGGACCGGCCTCTTAACATCACCCAGACCTTGGCCAGTCTACATGGGCTTTTACACTAGTATGTCATATTGGATGACAGAGAAAAGAAGATTTTAGTCTTACCTTTTAAATCCTTTTCTCTTAGTCTTTATGACATACAGGTATCCCAACAAGTGAAAGGGACCATGCTTGGTCTCGCCTATCTAGGTGTGGGAGTTTTCCTTTCTTCTTTTTTACTATCCTACTTAGGAGGCTTGTCTCAAGTCTAACTGGATCGGGGTTGGTGGGATAGCCTGATAAGGAGAAGGGGAGGCTCCACCCACAGTTTTTGTTGTAGAAATATTCCAGCCTACAGGGAGGAGCTGTCATCTTCCCATGGTACCTTTATGTCATTTGGACTAAGAAATAAGGATTTAACAGGTAAGACTAAAATCCTCATTTACATCAAGCAACAAAATAATTCCAAAAAATGCACCAAAACCATTTCTGCATCATGCAACAAAACCATTTCTACACCATACAACAAAACCATATCTGCACTATGCAGTGCAACAATTTCTCCACCATACAAAACCACAAATACATCATACATTGGAACCATTTCTACACCATGCAACACAACCATATTTGCATGATACAATTAAACCATTTCTACACCTAGAAATAAAACCATTACTTTACTATACAATTAAACAATTTTACACCATTCAAAAAACCCTTACTAAACCATGCAATTCAACAATTTTGACACTATTCAACAAAACCATTTCTGCATCATGCAACCTCTCTACAACCATACAATAAAACCATGCCTACAACATATGCTGAAAACATTTCTGCTCCATTCAACAAAACCGTTTCTCCACAATAAAATGAAACCATTTCTACACTTACAGCAAAACAATTTCTAAGCCATACAGAAAAACCATGTCTACACTATGCAACAAAACTAGTTCGACACCTTACAATGAAACATTTAATACATCATGCAAGAAACCCAGTTCTACACCATATAATAAAACAATTTATATACCTTGCAACAGAACCATTTCTACACTAAGGAATCAATTTATACACCGTTTCAATAACAAAATAATTTCTGCACAAGCAACAAATCCATTTATGCATGGTGAAACAAAACCATTTCTAAACCACACAATTAAACCATTTCTACACCATGCAACAAAACCATTTTATACCATACAATGGACCCATTTCTACACCCTGCAATAATATCATTTGTACACCATGCAACAAAACTATTTCTATACCATACAATGTAACCATTTCTTCACCATGCAACAAAATCATTTCTGCATCATGCAACAAAACACCTCTTCACCACACAATGAAACCATTTCTGCGCCATGCAACAAAACCACTTCTCCACAATGAAATGAAACCATTTCTACACGTACAACAAAACAATTTCTACACCATAAAATGAAACCATGTCTACACCATGCAACAAAACCATTTTATACCATGCAACAAAACCATTTCTACACCATGAAACAAATCTATTTCTGCATCATGCAATAAAACATCTCTTCACCACACAATGAAAAAATTCTCCACCATACAACAAAAACCATACAATGAAACCATTTGTACAAAATGGAACAAAAACAATTTTACACCAAGTAATGAAACAACTTCTGAATCATGAAGGAAAACTAGCTCTACATCATACAATGAAACAATTTCGATATCATGCAACAAACCTAGTTGTACACCAGTACACCTTGCAACAAAACCATTTTTTTACACCATACAACAAAACCATTTATACACCATACAGTGAAACAATTTCTACAATAGGGGTCTCCAACAAGTAACTCACAAGCTACTAGTAGCTCTTCCGCTACCAATAAGTAGCTCTCTCTATAGGTATTAAGCTATCTGGCACATGAGAGACAGGTCCAGTTGTCACCCATTTGTACATCGTACAATGAAACCATTTCTACATCATTCAACTAAAGCATTTTTACACCATACACTGAAACCTTTTCTGCATCATGCAACAAAACAATTTCTATAACACATAATGAAACCATTTCTACAACCTGCAAGACCCAATTTCTACACCTTGAAACAAAACAATTTCTACACCATACAATTAAATAATTTGTACACCATGCAACAAAATCATTTCTATTCTGTACTGTGCAACAAAACCATTTTATGCCATGCAACAAAACCATTTCTACATCATGAAACTAATCTATTTCTGCATAATACAGCAAAACATATCTTCACCACACAATGAAACAATTTCTCCACCATACAACAAAATCATGTTTACACCATACAATGAAACCATTTGTACACAATGGAACAAAACCATTTCTACATCATATAATTAAACCATTCCTATACCATACAATGGAACAATTTCTACACCATGGAACAAAAGCATTTCTACACCAAACAATGAAACAACTTCTCAATCATGCAACAAACCTAGTTGTACACCATACAGTGAAACAACTTCTACAGTAGGTATCCCCAACAAGTAGCTCACAAGCTATTAGTAGCTCTAACGCTACCAATAAGTAACTCTCTCTAGTTCAGGCAGGTATGATGCTATCTGGCCTGTGAGAGACAGGTCCAGTTGTTGAAATTGGCTCCCCAATTGCCTGCAGTCAATCTGGGCATAGCTTTCATCTGCAGTACCCAGTGGTCAATCAGTGAGCTGAAAGAATTGCAGATAGTGTGCCTAACAGCATTTTCATGGCTTACCTGCCCTGCATAATAGCTGCTTACAGATTATTCTGCATGCTTTGTAAAAACAATTTATATAATATATGTTGTTGAAACTATGTGTGTCAAAGTGAGAAAGAACCACAATATGACTCCATATTCACTCATTTTGCCAACTTTCTGTTCTATTCATTTAATGTTTAATAAACAAATTTCATTGATACTCTGAGGCTTATCTTCCTGTCTAGCAAGTGATATTATGTTACTGCATCAAAACAGGACACTCTAGGCCTGGATTAGATTGCAGCTGAGAAGAGTTCCATTGAAGTCTGTGGAGACTTTTGTAGATAAAACCCTTAATAATGTTCTCAACTGCAGTGGAATCCAGGCCATTAATAGCTAACAGACCATTCTGACCAAGAAGCAGCATTTACCTGTGCAGAGGTGCATAAAGACTGTATACAAAAAAGAGGAGCAATTCTAGATCAAAGCAACAGTTATATGCATATAAATAACATATCTTTATTACTAGACGTGCAACAGGTATGATGGGGAAAAAGAGATACATCTCTTCTGTACAAATAGATACAAAGAGAAATCTCACTTTTATTATCTAGAAATATACATACCCATACGTACCCATGATACTGGAAATAATAAGAGATGACATTCTAGACTAGGGATGCACAAACTGTGGTGTGGGCCTCCCACGGGTTCACAAAGGATTAACTAGGGGCTTGTAATCTGCAGGATACTTCAGACTTTCATAGAAAGTTTTAAAGAAGTTTTCCTGCAAGATATAGAGAAGATGCCAAACTTTTTAGGGAAATTGGCAAGATTGAACATTCATGGCAATATTTTTAGGCTAATTCGTTGGACTTAACATTGATGCTAGCTCTATAAAACAGTTGGCAGGGATTAAATGCATGCAGTCTTTTAGCACATGGGTGGGATGTCTTGTTTTATGGACACCTCTGTCTGGTGTATCAGAGGCTGAGTACAGCATTGTATATGTGTGTATATGTATGGCACATGTAAGATGGAAAGAGTGTATGTGTATGATACATATATGTAGGAAAATGTACTGTGAATATTACATATTTGTCAGCATGAAATAATGCCATAAACATTCTGACATTTATTTTGATTGTTTTTATGCTATAATTCGTGGATTTTCCTAGCAATAGTGAAGGAAAGTCAGAATTTTATAAAAGACACGGAGGCGAATATTATGCATTAAACCTTCTTCACTGCCTCCTAGCAGCAAAGACAAACTTTATTTCACATGTCAAATAAAGAGAACAGAAAACTTGCTAGTAATTGTATCCAAATCCCACCAATCACAACAAGACCCCCTTTATATATTGAGGTGTGAACTGTTAATCTTCCTCTTTCTTGTCTGTCGATCTTCTCCCAATAAGGATTTTCAATAATATCAAACAACATTAAACATTTATTGAACTAGATAGTCCGAAGAAAATTTGAACATGTTGGATCACACATCGCAACTGGTTTCTGAAGAAATCGAAGTTCCCAGGATACAGCAAACTTTTAACCTATAGGAGACACAGAAAATATACATGAAAGGGTAGGGAATTATAGGGAGGGATAATATTCGCCTCCGTGTCTTTTATAAAATTCTGACTTTCCTTCACTATTGCTAGGAAAATCCACGAATTTTATTTCATTCCCACGGAGGCTTCATATTATGCAAGTTCAAAGCTAGATAAATAAACATATTAGAGATTACTTAACACATTATTTGAAACATGATCAATGGGTTTACAATAAAATTCTTTAAAAGTAGATTCCCTAGACCAATCCGCAGCCCTAAGGATATCCTCCAATCTTCCCCCGGATTGTAACGCCATAGATGCCATCGCTCCTCTAGAAGAATGAGCTCCGAACAAAGATACATCAATTCCGGCCAATTGCATGATCCATCGCACCCAGCGGGCTAAAGTAGCCGCCGAAACCGGAAGAAAAGGTTTTCGGAAAGAAATCAGCAATTGAGACCAGTTGGAGTTGCGAAGCGAATTGGTTCGCTTTTCATACTCTTGAAGACATCTAACAACACATAGTTGTGGTTGGGAAGGAAAAGAAGGATAAGAGACCAAACGGATGGTCGTCTTTGTACGACGAGATATGCGAAATTGGACCCCTGAAGGAGTGAAAGATCTAGAATGCAGATCCAGAGCTTTAACGTCTGAAACTCTTTTGAAAGATATTAGACAAAGAAGCATTGTCAATTTTGCAGATAATTGTTTCAAAGACAAATTATCATTGGTTGGCCAATTCTCTAGAAAGTGTAGAACATCGTTCACATTCCATAAAGAATGGTATCTTGATTGAGGAGGTCTTGAGAACCGAATTCCTTTCATAAGTCGACAAACTACACTAGATTGTCCAATTGGAATACCATCTACTGGAACGTGACCTGCAGAAATGGCCGAACGGTAGGTATTAATGGTGCGGTATGCCTTGCCTATATCGAAGAGATGGGAAAGGAAATTTACTACTTCTATTGTAGAGGCTGAAACGGGATCCAAACCCCGTTCCAGGCACCAACTATTCCACATTGACCAGGCGGATCGATACATGATTCTGGTTCCTGGAGTCCAAGCTTCCTCCAAAAGGAATTTAGCTGATTCCGAAATTTCACCGTGATAGCTGGAACTCCCGAAATGAACCAGGCCATGAGTCGAAGTTCCCCTGACGTCATTAAATCGTGAGGATCGCCGGCAGGATTTGTTAGAAGATTGGGGAAGGAAGGAAGTAGACGTGGAATGTCTGCAGATAGCTCCAGAAGAGGAGGGAACCACGGTTGCATTGGCCAAAAGGGCGTAATTAGGACAACCGTTGCTTGTTGACGGCGAATTGATAAAAGGGTCCGTGGTATCATTGCAAAAGGTGGAAAGGCATAATTCGTTCCTGGAACCCAAGGTTGAAGAAAACCATCTGTGGCCAGAGCTTCTGGGTCCGGTCTCCAACTGAAAAATCGGGGAATTTGACGATTCAATCGGGATGCAAAGAGATCGATTCGAAAGGGTCCCCATAAATGATGAAGAAGGGAAAACACTCCCTTGTGTAGCATCCAATCGCTGCGGTCGGATAGGTATCTGGAATTCCAATCCGCTACAGCATTGGAGAGTCCAGGTAGATGTTGCGCAAGGACGGTGACATTGCGGTCCAGGCAAAAATGCCAAAACTCCTTGGCCAATTCTGTCAACTGTTTGGACTTCGTGCCTCCCAGTCGGTTGATGTATTGTACCGCTGAGACGTTGTCCATTTTCAAAAGGATACAACAATTGACTCTGTCTTTTGCTAAACTCTTTAATGCGAAAGACCCCGCTAGTAACTCTAGGCAATTGATGTGTAAGTTCGTCTCTAAATGGGACCATTTGCCGCCGGTAGAAAGTTCGCCTAAACGTGCACCCCAGCCTAATAGGCTGGCGTCCGACTCTATGACGAGGTCTGGCACCATACCAAATATGGCTTTGCCATTCCATGCGTCTAGATGTTTTAGCCACCAGATAAGTTCTTCTTTTGCGTCGGAAGAAAGAGTAATAAAATCGGCGTAACCGAGACCTCTTCGTAAATGAAGGGCCTTTAATCTCTGAAGTGCCCGATAATGTAGAGGGCCGGGAAATATTGCTTGAATGGAAGCTGACAAGAGGCCTACTACTCGGGCAAGAGTCCGTAAGGAGATCAAATTTTTTCTTAGAATTGACCGAATTTCTTTGCGGATAGCTCGAACTTTTGTTCCCGGAAGACTCAATGATTCCTCCACTGAATTTACCACAAAACCTAGAAACTCCATGGTTTGAGATGGTATCAACTGGGATTTCTTCCAATTGATTAGAAAACCCAGACTCGTGAGTAGGCGAATTGTGCAATTGGTATGATTGCGTAGAAGGGATTGATTCTGAGACATAATTAGAATGTCGTCTAGATAAATGATGAGACGAATCCCGCGACTTCTCAAATAAGCGATGACAGGCTTTAGGAGCTTCGTGAAGCACCAGGGAGCCGAGGACAAACCAAAAGGAAGGCAAGTGAATTGCCATGTCTGACCATGCCAGAGGAAACGAAGGTACACTTGGGAAGAAATGGACATTGGTACCGTCAGGTACGCGTCCTGTAGGTCTATCTTGACCATCCAGTCTGATGGAAGGAGTAAGTCTCTCAGGAGATGGATGCCCTCCATCTTGAAGTGGCGATATAATACGCATTCGTTTAGGGATCTCAGATTGATTACTGGACGAAGACCTGAGTCTTTTTTCCGTACTAGGAAAATATTGCTGACATAACCTGGGACGGAGCCTGACGCTAATCTGATGGCCCCTTTTTTCTTTAACTCTGAGATTTCGGTATCTACCAAGAGCTTGTCTGTTTCTGAGAACCGGAAGGGAGGAGGAATAGTCCTTTGGACTGGAGGAGTATAGAATTCTATCTGAAATCCCCTTATCGTCTGTAATACCCATTGGTCTGATGTGAGATTGCACCAATGATGGAAAAAATGGGAGAGTCTGCCCCCCACTTTTTCCGGGAAAGAATGGATTGATAGATGAGGTCTTACCTGTAAAGGGTCTGGATCGGAAAGCCCTTCTTCCAGAACGTAATCTCCACGCTCTGCCCCGAGAAGGGAAAAATGGACCTTGGAACCCAGATTCTTGAGGGGTTTGACTCCGAAAAAAGGTTTGGGGTGGGGTCTGAAATCTCTGTTGTGAGTAATGGGTACGGCCGAGGGAGCGACCCCTGCCTCTCCCGGCCTTGGAGAAAACCCTAGGGTTAAATACTTTCTTTAAGGATGTTTGAGCCTTATCTAAGGCAGTGAAAGCTGATACAAATTTTCCCAGCTCTTTAATAAATGAATCCCCAAACAAAAATCCATTTGCGGATGGACCAGGTTCTGAATTAGCCATGTCCGCTAATTTTGGGTCTATTCTTAAAAGTATGGCTCTCCGCCGTTCTGAGGCTATAGCAGAATTGGTATTTCCTATTATGCATATGGCTCTTTGAATCCACCCACGGAGAACATGGGTATCTACAGGGGTATTATCCTGAATGGCCGATTCTGACAGCTCGAAAATTTTTGTGAGAGGTCCCAAGGAATCTAACAATTTGTCTTGGCAAGATTTTAGAGCTCTATCTAGCCCTTTTCTGGGGTCCTTGCCAGATTTCGATATAAACTGAACTATTTTTGTATCTAGTTCAGGTGTTTCACACACTTTGTTTGCAACAAAAGGGCGAGGGCATTCAGCCCTGAGTTTATTTCTGGTGGTTCTATTCATTGATTTTCGAATCCAATATTCTAAGTATTGGGATATATGAGATGTTGGAGTCCATTCTGAGGATCGGGGGTGTTTGATACCCTCGGGGTTAAAGAGGGGTTTTCCCAAAGCATCCAAAATAGGAACAGGGGTAGATCCATCAGAATTAATAATTTTTGACCCTGAATCATTAAGTTTTTTCTTTTTGTGTTGAATTGTGTCAGAACTCTCTCCTTCGCTTGAGGATATTTCCCAGTCCTCATCAGAAGAGTCCTCGCTAGACGAGGAACAATAAGAATCTGGTTTTGACCTCCTCAGGTTCTTTTTCCTCAATTGTACTTCCTCTTGAGGTGAGGGTCGTATGAGTGGGCCAGAGCCGCACGGTTCAATGTCGCCAGAGGGCGTGATATCATCAGTTATTAAATTTTTATTCAAGTTATATGCAGGGTCTGAGGTATGCTTACGTTTTCGTAGGCATTTGCCCCCTTTGCGATTAATTTCTGTCAGATTTTCCTCTGAAACTGTTAAAGGTAAAGGAGTTGCAGTCCCTACCATAGTATTTACAGGGGTATTAGATGTATTTATGTCAGGAATGCTAGAATGGGCCTTCATAGCCAAAGCAAAAGACTCCGCTAGAGAGTTGGAGAACTTTTGCATGGTGGATTGAATTGAAAATTCCATAAACTTTTGGAACTGGAGGGACTCAGGTTGAAAACCTGGAATATTACCTGATTGTCCTAGACCATCTTCAGAATTTTTTGATTTTGGTACTTCAGCTTCTTCTTGCTGATCTAACACAGGAGAGAGTGGACTCTCATATTCAGAGCTGTCAGACATACTGATAAAATGGCCAATACAGAAATATATAGGAATAAAGAAATTATACAAGTTCTAGAAAGGGGAAAACAATAACCCAATAAAGTTATATGTGGTAACTTTAAGATAAAATCAATTGGGAATGTACAGTAAATGTATTACACGGTGTAATGTATTAAGGAGCAGGGAGAAAAAACGGAGCGCTTCGAGTGACAGCAGTTTAAAAGATGGCGCCGTCAGCACTGACAAAAAATCTGACTGACTTCGCGCATGCGCCAAAGAAGAAGGCGAGCTCCGGAAGCGCCTCTGTGTAACGCTTACAGCGAGGCAACCGGTACTGAAAGGGTAAAGCAAATGGGGAACGGAGGTAAGCGGAACACCGCGCTACTAAAGGGAACAAAGAGGATAAACCAGGATAAACATAAACATCCTGTTTAACGTAGATGCAAGACTTAAAAGGAAAGAAAAACGAGATTATCGGCGGTTAAAGGGTTAACAGCAAATCGGAGGAAAAGTTATGAAAATATCTAAAGATAATCACCTAATACACTTTAATATAATCTTTGTATAATACTTATCTGAGAAGGAAGCATCAAAGAAAGAGGAAGATTAACAGTTCACACCTCAATATATAAAGGGGGTCTTGTTGTGATTGGTGGGATTTGGATACAATTACTAGCAAGTTTTCTGTTCTCTTTATTTGACATGTGAAATAAAGTTTGTCTTTGCTGCTAGGAGGCAGTGAAGAAGGTTTAATGCATAATATGAAGCCTCCGTGGGAATGAAATAAAATTGTTATTACTCATGGGTTATTGAAGCCAGATTTAATTTTATATTTTCATCTGTGGGCCTTATGTTCAAAAGAAAAGCTCTTTGGCTGACCAGCTACACCAGAGAGGACAAATTCAAATCCCCTTTGATTTAAATGGTGTTTCTAACCCCTTGAAGAGAGAGTAATGTTTCACAAAAACAACAGCTTCAGTTAATCTTCGTTGTATTTGGGCCATGGAGAGTGTTATTTCAATACTGTCAGAGTTGTAGTTCAAGAGTAATTGAATGATAAAGTTTCCCCTCTCGCCCCTTTTACCTAATGTAAGACACCTCCTCTCAGATGTGGAATCTGGTCCACAGACCAGACAGCTCACAGCAAGGGACAATCTTCTTACTGTGAGCATAAGGAAAACCTTGACCCCCTTTATATGTTTTTCAGGTTTTTCCCTTATTCTCTCTGAAGAATCTCTGCGATCCATCCAGACAGTCTTGCTGCTCTGAGGTGAGCAGTGTTACATAAGTAAAAGGGACGAGAAGGGGGATACATTATCATTCAATTACTCTTGAACTACAACTCTATTGATTATTGAAATAACACTCTCCATGGCCCAAATACTATGAAGATTAATTGGAGCTGCTTTTATTGCGAAACATTACTATCCCATGAAATGTTAAATAGGTCTCCAACACATTGCTTCACATTCAAGAAGTTAAAAACACAAGTTAAAAATAGGGCAGGTAAAATTAGCTTCTTTCTGATTTTGAATCACAGTATAACAAAGGTTTTGATATGCTGTTGAATGTGAAATGCTTTGTTGACCCTAGCAAGGAGATTTTCTCCATTGTCTCCTGCTATTCTAATGCCAAAGGAATATTTCTACTGTCCCAGTGTAGTGAGATGCACATTTTTGCTGCATTGAGTAAGTGAGTGGTTAAAACTCCTTGAGCTGTTCTTGTTAATATTCTTATGAGCTATGCTGAGAAGGAAATGCTCTTCACAGCTTTAAGTCATCCAGATAGACAATATTTTACTCAGTGTTTGCCATCCACTTTCCCCTGCCTTTATAATTTTGTTTTTCTCAGTTTACTAAACTACATCAGGTCTTTCCAAGTTCAGTCCTCAAGGGCCACCAACAGGCCAGGATGTAAGATTTCCCTGATTAAGCACAGGTGAGTCAGTCAAAATGAATGAGCCACTGATTAACTCAGCTGTGCATAGTCAGGGAAATCCTCATATCCTGGCCTGTTTGTGGCCCTTGAGGACTGAACACAGAGAGCCCTGAACTACAGGGCTATCAACACCTACAATTTATCTGGTCATGTAATTTTATCTCATATTTAAGAGATTTCATATTGTTATCATTATTCTCTAAAACAGATATGTAATATAATTCCTTAGTCTGTATGTTTTGTTTTTTTAGTATACTTTTTTCTGTGAAACTTAAACCCTTTGAGTGCCAGAGCGATACACAACGAATTTCAGAGCAAAGAGCATCCCTCTAGAACTGAAATGGTTAATAAAAATGTAATTTAACTCCATAAGGACCTATGATGAGCCAGGACCATCATGGGATAACTTCAATAAAGGACCAGTGACGGTCCTGGTACGTCATGGATTTCATGGCTCCCCATGTTGCTTCACGCAGTTCAGGGGGCCCTGTATCAGATCACTTTAAGGCCCAGGAAAAATCTGAGGTGGATTGCACTTAAGGACCAGAGCAATTCTGACCTCTTTGACCATGTCTTTGTTCAACAGTGTTTTCCCTAGGAGTCTTTTATTCCAGCCACACAAATTATATACCGTTTTTTCACAAACAAGCAGGACTTTCTTCTGAGACCACACTTATATGGATAACCGAACATTTATTAAAAATAAAATAAACAATGGAAAAAAATGTAAAAAAAACCCACACCATTTTTACTGATTCTCGTGATAATTTGTGCACAATGGGTTAATTTTTTATGGCAATTGCCTTTGTGAATGAAAAAGCCTGTACATGTGATCGCTCCTGAAGTGATCACGTGTACCGGCAGAAGAGAGAAGGACTGAAATAAAGCACTCCAGTCCTGGCGCGATTAGTTTCAGCCTGTTCAGCATGATACCAGTGAGGCACGCTGCTATAATTTTACCCATGCATGCCGGGACCATCATGGGTCCTTATGGAAAGTTTACCCATGACAGTCCTGGCATGTTATAGGTCGTTAAGGGGTTAAGGGATTGAAAAATTTTAATAGGAATGTGGTGAATTTTATTTGGTTTAGTTCAGAATCACTTCACTTTTGAACATAGATCCAGTTAAAGGGATAGTAATACTTCATTTTATCTTTATTTTATTTTGTAGGCATTAAAAAAACATGAAGAATGATATAAGTCTTATCTCTCAAACCTTTATGGTTTAAGAGATATTCATAAGCAAAGTATCCTCCCCCCCTGTTCAGCCACATCAGAAGGGAGGTGCACAGGTAGACTGCAGAGAGGGACAATCTTCAATTAAGATAAGGGAAAAAGCTGAAAAACTTGTCAATGGGGGAAGGGCTTTCATTGTTTTCATACAAAGAAGATTGTCCCCTGCTGTTATCTGTCTGGTCTTACAACCACATTCACATCTGAGAAGAGATGGCTTACACTAGGTAAAAGGGGTGGGAGGGGGAACTTTGCTTGTGAATATCTCTTAAACCATAAAGGTTTGAGAGATAAGACTTATATTACATGCTTTATTGCCTCCTAGATTATGTAGATTTCATTCCTGATACATGTATTTTATTACAATTTTAATGTGACTTTCTTTTGTTTATTTTTCTTTCATTCACTGTTAGATAGAAACAGTCCCATGGGAGATGCACACAGTTTATTCTACTGTGCCAGAAGATGCTGAACAAAAAGCAGAACATTTATTGGTCAAAGAGGTAAATATCTAATATCATCACAGAATAGATATCATTGTATTCTATCAGGAAGGTTACATTGGTCATCCTGACAGCTGCAATCGTTTTCAATAACAAATGACAATGCTAGAGAGAAGAGGTAATAAGCCGGCACACACTATAAAAGCTTGTTTATTAAGCACATTCACTATGATGGCATGGCAGACAGGGGCATAGATAACAAATCCTTAGTACAGGTAGGCTTACATGTATTAAAGATTTGCCACGTACCTCCCTGCCTGCCATTCCATTGCAATGAACATGCTTAATAAACAAGATTTTATTGGGTTAGTGCCAGGCTTATTATTTCTCTTTACTATTGTCTATTACTTAGTGGACTTATTCAGCGCTCTGGGTAGCTGTTCCAGTCGATATGATTGTTTTTTTGCTATGAGGCTTTGCACATAACGTCAACGTTTAATATGACAGTTCCCATAACCATGGTTATTTCATTGCTTCCCTGCTGGGACGTTGAAGTTCTATTTTTGCTGTGTGACCAGTAGTGTGTTCACTTTGGTGCTTTAAGCAACACACTTTGGCCTTATACATAAAAGAAAAAAGGAACAATTCTGAAGCAAACTAACTGCATCATTGATTTAAATGCAGTTTTTAACACCTTGAATGTTAGCTAGGTCTGCAACACACTGCTTTGAAGACCACTGTAGCTTTCAAGGGATTGTACTCACCATTTAAATCAACGAGAGCTTTAGGAATGTTCATTTCTCAATTGATCCTGTTATTTAACCCCTTAAGGACCATTGACATACCTGGACCGTCACACTGGTCCGGCATTTAAGGACCAGTGACGGTCCTGGTACGTCACGTACTTTAGCGCGGTGAGTAATACCGGGGACTGAAGTTGAACGCTCCAAGACCAGAGCAATCTCTTTCAGTCCCTCGTTTGGTGTGCCGGCACACGTGATCAGTCACGTGCGGCGGCACGTCGAACTTTCCTATCTGGTCCTTAAAGGACCACACACCCAGGGACTGCTGGTCCTTAAGGGGTTAAAGCATGTTTCTCAAACATATTGTTAAGGAACCCTCACATGCCCTGGCTTTACATTTCTCTGCTTGAATACAGGTGAATTAATCAGGGACTCTGTCATTTTAATTTACTCGCTAGTGCACAAGCAGGGATGTCCTGGAGACATGGGATGAGATGCTCTAAAGTGTGATAAAGAGGTAATAAAGGGGAGATGACTTCTCCAGTGATATCATTTCTCCAGTTCCTATGTTATTCTATAGAGCCTATCACTAAAATCTCTAAAGCTGGAAAACTTCAGTTGACTCCATAGAATAACATAGGACTTGGAGAAGTGATATCACTGGAGAAGTATTCCCCCACTTTATCATACCTTAGTGCATCTCACCCCTGGCCTCTTAGTGGTCCCTAAGGAGAGTTTTGAGAACCACCGCTTAATGTGAGAGACCCCTTGGGGGGATTATACATTAAGAAGTGATAAAGTTTCTGTGTTATTCTTTGAAGCCTATGCCCTGAGATCTCCCCAACTTCAGGGGGGTTATACACTAAGGAGTGATAAAGAGGGGAGAATGTGGAGATAACTTCTCTAGTCATATAATTTCTCCAGTTCCTATGTTACTCTATAGTCTATGCACGAAGATCTCCAAAGTTGAAGACATTTAGTGCATAGGCTCCATAGAATAACATAGGAGCTGGAGAAGTGATATCACTGGAGACATTATCTCCTCTTTATCACCACTTTATCACACCTTAGTGCATCTCTCCCACTGTGTTGTTCCAACAATGTGGGTGTTATGCACTAAGGAGTGGTAAAGAGGTGATAAACAGGAGATGACTTCTCCAGTTCCTATGTTATTCTATGGAGCCTATGCAGTAAGATCTCCAAAGTTGGAGAAATCTTAGTGCACTGGCTTCATAGAATAACATAGGAACTGGAGAAATGATTTCTCTGGAGATGTTATCTCCGTTTTATCACTTTCCTATGACACCTAAGTGCAACCCATCCCCCTCCTTGAAACAATGTTACAGCAACAAAGTCCTCCATATGATCTAGGCCTAAGTAACACTTAATAGTTGCAGAAAGCAAGTTTTATAATGAAATGCATATACAAGTTAGGATTGGCCAACCCTATGACTTACCAATATCAGTCTTCTGAGAATATGTACAAATTAAAAAGTGAAGCAATTCTATGGTAAACCAGCTGCACCATAGGGGCTAAATACAAGTTCCTGTTCATTTAAGTAGGACTTTCAACTATATTTCACAATGTGTTGGAGTCCTTCTAGTACCCAAGGGGTTAAAATCCAGGTTTAAAACTACCAGAATTTTGGGAATGTTTCTTTGTCCTCTATGGTACTGTTTTCCCTAAAATTGATTCACTTGTGTCAATATACATTCAGCATATAGACCTGGCTCTGAGAGGAACAGCTGCTATGGGTGGCCATTGTGGACTAGCAATATAAATGCATTTACATTAACAGTATAAATATGGCTGCAGTTACAGTGCATAAAAGCAATCTGCCTAAAGTGTCCTCAATTTCATTTAGAGGCAGATTGTGCAATCAATGTTATTAAATCAAGCTGCATATGCAAGTGCACCAGGGACTGTTTGTTCCTGTTCTTGACTATTAACGTATTATCTAATGCTTTTTCATTGTAACATGGCCCATAGAATTTATTTGAAATTGTATTAAAATGTACTGTGTAACATAAGTATGGAAATGCATACTTCTGCATTAAACAGAGATGAACAGTTCAGTTTTATATTTGTAAGTCCAGTGAAGGTCATATGACTTGTCTGATAGGACCTGTCTTTTTTACACATAGCTAGGTTTACAAGATGCACAGAGATCTGCATACACAACAAGCATGTTTAACTCTTTAGAACTGAGAAAAAACAAGAAAGGAGGCGCCAATAGTGTCTTATAAACAGGTCATTTGGTAAAATATCAAATAAAAATATTGCACTCACATGTATGTGTGGCTGCATAAATACATATGTATAGTCACAGCTTATAAGGCATACAGGGATAATCTTACCATCTCTGTTCTGTGCCATAAAGGAGTCTTTTATTTGTAGCCTACATTTCTGATGAAGTAGCGTTGAGCGCTACAAAATGCGCATATCAGTAGGATTATATTGTCTTTTAGTTTATTAAACTTTTCTGCTTTACTGGTCATTGTGTTGGAGCGGTTTTACTACGATTGGCTTTTTCTAATTCTCTTGGAGATTTCATGGAGGAGAGATCTGAGAGATCCATCTAATGACATGGAACAGGGATGGTAAGATTATCCCTGTGTGCCTTATAAGCTGTGTCTATACATATGTATTTATGCAGCCACATATACATGTGAGTGCAATATTTTTCTTTGATATTTTACCAAATGACCTGTTGATAAGGCACTATTGGCTCCTCCGTTCTTGTGTTTTCTCGGTTCTATATGTCCCTTCAAGAGTGGAGGTCTTAAGAGAGCTGCCTGGAATAAAAGTCCATATAGTTGGATAAGGGACAGCTTTGTTAACCCCTTAGTGTCTATGCTGGGATTCACATAAGTGTCTTTCCAGCTGTTTTGCTTGTGAATACCATTCTATTGGTAGTGGTGAGGTGCCAGCATGCTTAACTGAAGATATCACATGAGGAAGTGCCTCTTTGTTGTTCTTCTTTTTGTATGTTTAACCCTTTGAGTGCCAGAGAGGTACCCAACGCATTGCCTGCCTGACACTCAAAGGGATAAGAGTGCTAAAGGAACACTAACAGGTAAAATTAATCTGGAATTATATACACTTAACCCTTTGAGTGCCAGAGGGGTATGCAATACATTGCAAAACAATGCGTTGCGTACCGCTCTGGCACTCAAAAGGTTACATACCCTTCATGTTATAATAAAAGAAATTATTTTTTTGTTTTCTGAGGCCTTAAAATTATTGTACACATGCTCTATAGTGGCAGCCGCTGTTGCATTTTTCTGCCTGACTCCCATTACTATTGTATTCTATGCAGAAGTGATAGTATTGTATATCTTTAACCCTTTGAGTGCCAGACAGGTACGGAACACATTGCTCCGTACACCTCTGTCACTCAAAGGGTTAAATGGGCTGCAATAAAATAACAGACTTTCTGAATGCAAGAGTTGTGGGCTGTGGGTACTTATCTTAATAAATGACCTGTATTTGCTTTTGTGTCTCATTACAAACTTCTCAATAAAGGTCTAGATTTCACTGCAGTTTATATCTGTTTTCACTGGCTTTAGCTAACAGATTTCCATTGAAGTTTATGGAGACACTGGTAGATAAAACCCTTGAAAAAGTTGTCATTTGCAATTGAATCCAGGCCAAAATTATCCAGATGGGGTGTACATGAGACAATCTAATCATATGTTAATAATGCATGTTTGAAATTAGATTTTAGGAATCTAACAACATATCAAAATATATTTCTATCTGGAGATACATGACTTTTAAGTGCATATAATCAAATTTCATTTTGTATGTGTTGAGGTCCCTTAAAGCCCCTGTTTTATTGCAGATACACACAGGTACAATTTTTCATATATATCCTTTGAAGGGAGGCTGCTTGGAACCTACCAATATTTCATATTTCAAACAGGGGCACTTTTGCTTTAGCTGATGTTGCTGGGGGCATGTCGAGTAGGGGGATGGTTATTTTATAATTTATTGAAATTTTGTGTAATTAAATAAATTATTTAAAGCAAGACCAAAATATTTTATTTATACAAACTAATTTATAAACACATATTAATGTGGTTTTTGTTGCTGCGGAGCAATGTGATACACTTATATAAACATCACACAGTCTGATCTCCTAAAAAGAGGGTCACCAGGGTGGGAAAAGGGGACATAGGGATTTGGGTCTCAGAGAGGGACTGTTCCCCTTAAAGATGGACACTTGGATGTTATACTTGTGTGCCACTATCTGATACATAGACACAGTGAGAGACAGACACAAATGCACACATGAAACAGACATGCAGAAACACATACACACACATGCAACAGATACACACACACATGCAGCAGACATACAGAGACACACACATACAGCATATATGCACAGACACGCATGCAACAGACAGAGTGAGACACACACACATGCAGACACACATACATATATAAATACCTGTGGGGGAGGTGGGGTAGCACACACACACATACCTCTCAACATTTCAGATGGCCAAAGAGGGACACTTCTGTTTTAGGAGGTGTTTCTGGGAGTGTGACTGGTAGGCGGGGCATTACCAAGAATTTTTAGGTTATTTCTTAACCTATTGACACCTCTTTGTGTAACTGATTACACAGGTTAATTTACAAACACATATATACTGAAGATTAGCAACACATTTATGTAAGTTTTATTGCTGTGGAGCAATATAATACACACTACTCATTCTGTTCTCCTGAAAAGAGAGACAAAAGGGTAGAAAAGAGGGGCAGAGTGATTTGGGTCTCAAAGACGGACGCTTGGGAGGTATGTACACATCACAGCCCTATCTCCCTCCATGTCATCCTCTCTACTGTGTGGCTACTCCGGTCCCACTTGCACTGTTAATTTAAGAAAACAAGAGTTTAATCTTTAAGAACTCTGAAAATATGGATCTCTCAGAAGTGGGAGTACCCTTGATTTACTCAACAGTGAAAGTCTTACTCTCTCTCACACTCTCTCTCTCTCTCTCTCTATATATATATATATATATATATATATATATATATATATATATATATATATATTCATAACAGTGGTATTCAACTGTAGTTGGTAGCTTCATAATTTATTTTATCAACTAATTTCTTGATGGACTTAAATAGGAATATGTTAGAGAAAACAAATGATAACCTCTTATTAAAGGGATATTAATGTTTCATAATGAAATCAGCTCCAATTAATCTTCATAGTATTTGGGCCATGGAGAGTGTTATTTCAGTACTGTCAGAGTTGTAGTTGAAGAGTAATTGAATGATAAAGTATCCCCCTCCTGACCCTTTTACTGATGTAACATTGCTCACCTCAGAGCAGCAAGACTGTCCAGATGGATCACAGAGAGGGACAATCTTCAATTAGCATAAGGGAAAAACCTGTCCAGGGGGGCAGGGTTTTCATTGTCTCACAGTAAGAAGATTGCCCCTTGCTGTGAGCTGTCTGGTCTGTGGACCAGATTCCACATCGGAGGGGAGGTGTCTTACACTAGATGAAATGGGTGGAGGGGGAAACTTTATCATTCAATTACTCTTCTACTACAACTCTGACAATATTGAAATAACACTCTCCACGGCTATGAAGATTAATTGGAGCTGTAACAAAATTACATATTATTCATTTGAACATATTATTCATTTGGTTTTTAACCCTTTGATGGCTAGAATGATGTTCCACACATTGTACCACCACATGCTTGCTTTTTACACAGCTGTATTAACCCTCTGAGTGCTATGCAATGTGCCAGACACCCCACTAGCTGTCAAATGGTTAATCAGACATATTAAAGTCATTTTAATTGACCTGTTTGTGCCCAGACATTCCTTCATGTCTGGCCTGAAGATCAAAGGACACAGCCACATGGTGGATAAAATGATATATGGAATAGATTGTAGGTATCTGTACTACTGAAATGGATCAGGTTTGTTGCATATTGTATTATTACAATATTTCTAGACTTTGTTGGAAATGAAGCTCTGTGTGGTTTGTGGCCTTGACTCACAGACTTTCTGGGGCCTCGGCTATTATAAGTGCAGTAGAAAGAGAGTCAGAGGGAAATATGTGAATACATTTGATATTTTTGAGAAAGTGATACACAGTGAACCATATGTACAATGGAATAAGTAGAGTAATTCTGAAGCATACCATCTGCACCATAAAGGGAAACAATATACATTACTGAAATCCTCATCCTCATTGACTTAAATGTTTTTTTTAACCCTTTGAATGTAGAGATGTCTCCCCTCTAGCATTCAAAGGGTTTAAAATCTATTCAGGGCCCTGGGGGAAGGGGGGAAATTGCAACCACCCATCCCACCAGTCATTAGTATGGGACAGCAGACCACTGTTTCACTTGATCTCCCACCAGGGAGCAGGTTCTTTTTATTATTATGTGTATGTGGTGGTGCTGCACTCTGCTCTATGACCTCTTGAATGTTACTGTCAACGTGGAACCTACTTAGCACTTCCAAGAGCACCAAGGTGACTGCAATGCACTCAGAACTGCCAGAGGAGGCAGGGTAGAGCCAGAGTTCACAGCACGTAGTGAAGCATGACCACCACTACCCACAGAAAATTAAAATAAAAGAAATTAATGATAAAGGGCAAAGTTACAAAATATATTTGCAACTCTGCACTGTTACAATCTATCCTGCTGTCACTTACTGAACCGGAGACATGAGCCGGTAGTATGTGAATACTGGTCTTTGTTTTCTTTGTCAGAGCACAAGATTCAGATACATTCTATTTGAGAGGAAAGTCAGTGGCAGACAGTTCTCCAGTGAATGTGATTTAAACTCCTGAGTCATGCTGTCAATAAGAACTATGAGGAAGTAAACACACAGTAAATTCACTTCCTGATTATTTGAACTGTTATAATATTTGAATAAAACAATCTGACCTCAGTGGAAGTGCCCTTGCCTCAGAGGGAAAATCTCTATAACATATAGGTTTTCATGTAATAAATGTTTACTGCTTATTTAAATAATGTTAAACATATTAAATTACTTATTGATACCTTACTTTACAACATTAATGCCAGTTGTGGGCAGCGGTGGTGGGCTGGAGCGATAGTAGAAATGGACCACTTGATTGTGTTTGCTCCTCAGGCCAAAAGGTGCTAGCCCTCCCCGACCTCATATCAATTAACGTGAATTTGTATTTATCCTCTATGGTGCTGTTGGTTTGCTACAGATCACTCCAGTTTTGTCTTTGTAAACTTTGCTTGTTATGTCCAGTTCAACCTTATTGCAGTTTATTATTATTATTCTTTATTTATATAGCGCCAACTAATTCCGCAGTGCTGTACAATTGGGAATAGACATACAGAGGTATTAAATAGTACAATTAGATGTGGAGAACAGAAGGATCAGAGGGCCCTTCCCGTGAGAGCTTACTAAGTAATGTATTGGAAACCTCTCTTGAATCCAGTGAATTAAGTACTGAATTAAACAATGCACTTCTTTATACTTGCGTTACAGTGATACTGACCAGTACTGATCCAATACAAGATTTAGTTATTATGTCTGACATGAAAAATAAACATTATACTCTGTTCCAGCACATTATGATCTGGAACATTTTGGATCGATACTCTGTAATAGTTCAGCATGAAATGTATCTCCTGTCCTGACTGTATGCAAATTGATGACTTTGCTTAAAGTATCAGTATACCCTAATTATGAAAAAATAAGTTGTAGAGTTTTTCCTGTGGAGTAAGACAAGGGTACTCTCACTGCTTGGAGATGTTTCTCTCAAAAGTTATTTAAATATGCTTCCTTTTTTCCAAATAGCTGGAGTTCAAGATGTTTTGCAGCCAAGTGGTGCTGTTCCTATTATTTCCTGTGAAAAGGCTGTCACTGACACAAGCTTCCCATAGATGACTATAGCAAGCAATATACTACCCCTTTAAAGGGATAGTAATGTTTCATAATAAAAGCAGCTCTAATTAATCTTTATAGTATTTGGGCCATGGAGAGTGTAATTTCAATTCTGTCAGAGTTGTAGTTCAAGAGTAATTGAATGATAAATTATCCCCCTCCCACCCCTTCTACCGATGTAATACTGCTTAGCTTAGAGCAGCAGGGAGTGCCCAGATAGATTGCAGAGAGGGACAATCTTCAATTAAGCTAAGGGAAAAAGCTGAAAGGGGGGCAGGGCTTTCATTGTTCTCACAGTAAGAATTTTGACCCTTGATGTGAGCTGTCTGGTCTATGGACTGGATTCCACATCTGAGGAGTGGGGGTTTACACTAGGTAAAAGGGGCAGGAGAAACTTTATCATTCAAATACTCTTGAACTACAACGCTCACAGTAATGAAATAACACTCTGTATGGCTCAAATACTATGAAGATTAATTGGAGCTGCTGTTTTTGTGAAACATTACTATCACTTTAAATATATTTATTGCTCTAAACTAGCATTCAAAGAAAGCGGGTGTTTTCTGATCTTTATATAATGGGAAATTCTTTGGGTCATTTTCAGTAAACTAATGAGCAGCATTCTCGAGGGTATGAACTGTTCCACTGAGAACAACACCCCCCTGGAATTCAAAGGGTTACAACATTCTCCAAATTTCCACTTAATTCCCCTTGAATGCTAAGGAGACCTCTAACACATTATGAAGAAATGCTTGGAGGCCTCTCTAGCATTCGAAGTATTACATTTCCTATTGAAATCAATGGGAATTTTGAAATCTCCTCTGTGATGTACAGGGCCGGATTTACATCTCAGGATCCTGTAGGCACAGAAATCTGAAGCGACCCCCCCCATTGGCCATCTCCACTGGACATCCCCACAATGCTCCAAATCTCCACATTACCCCCCATATCCGTATTGCCCTCATCATTTCCATATTGCCCTCACATTGCTCACATCAGTTCCATATTGCCCCCATCAGCTCCAACTTGTCCCCCATCAGTTCCATATTGACCTCACATTGCCCCATCATCTCCACATTGCCCCCTTTGCTCCAACTTGCCCCCATCAACTCCAACTTGCCCTCACATTACCCATTCAGCTCCAACTTGCCCCCATCAGCTCCATCTTGCCCTCACATTGCCCCCATCAGCTCAAACTTGCCCCCATCAGCTCAAACTTGCATTCACATTGCCCCCATCATCTCCAAACTGCCCCCATCATCTCCACATTGCCCCCCCAGTATCCATTTCCTACCTCCCTTGTGGTTGAGCTGCAGGAGAGGTCTGTGCCTCCTTCTGCACAGACCTGTAGCTGCTATTGCTCCCGTGTGGTCTTCTCGTTAGGAGATTTATAAAAAAACATTCTTAGCACTTTTTTAAGAATTGTTAAGTCATGGCAACTGGTGAAAATGTCAGGTCTGATTTATAACCGTAAGTAAGGGCATCATTATAAATATGGCGTTAGTAATCTGATGTTAAAGGGGATGTATCACCTTATAAAAAGGTGTTACCATCTGCTTTGTTAATAAAAGTTATACTAGGAAAGCTTTGTTATTTTTTTAATTTAACAGCTTACAAAGTAATTGCCTCTTCAATTGCAGAAGAGCTTTGCCAAAGAATCAGAATGTCATATTACGCTGATCGGCAAAGCTCTTCTGAACGTCCAGTTTCTCCTCCTACCTCCCTCCCAGCTTCCCCAGGGAGTGCGTTCATTCTTCCCTTCGGTGTGCTGTGAATGGCTCCTAGTGTTACAATAAGCTCCAGTAAGCATTATACTGAGATTGCAACCTCAATTTAATGCTAATCGGAGCTTGCTGTAACGCTAGGAGCCGTTCACAGCACATAGAAAGGAAGAATGAATGCGCTTCCTGGGGCAGCTGGGAGGGTGGTGGGAGGAGAAATAGGACGTGCAGAAAAGCTGTGCTGTGCACATAATGCAGACGTGCACAGCACAGAAGAGGCAATATCTTTGTAAGTAGTTAGATTTTTTTTTTTAAAAAAATAGCTTTCCTAGTATAACTTTCATTAACAAATCAGATGGTAACACCTTTGTATAAGGTGATACATCCCCTTTAAAGAAAATTATGTCTAAAAATCGTCACCACCAGAATTTTGCCAGCTCTACCGTCACTTTTCCCAAAGCACAACTGCATGGTGTCAGGGCTTCCAGAACTGGTGTAATCATCTTTTTAATGCCAACCTTAATTTTTATGCCACTTTTACGTCACATATTTCATAACGCTGGTTTTATAAATCTCCCCAATTGTTTCTAGAGGTTTGTCCTTCACTTACTAAGGCCACCTTTACCTTTCTGACAGAACTAAAACCATAAAAATATCTTGGTAATAACTTTTTATATATCCTCTATTAAAAGGATAGCAATACTTCATTATTACTATCCCCTATGTTGTAGCCCTTAAAAATTGGAATTAAACGAGACGAGCGGCATCTCTCAAACCTTTATGGTTTGAGAGATATCCGCATTCAAAGTTCCCTCTCCTTCTCTCCCCGCTGATGTCAGCGTATATAAAGGTTTGAGAGATTCCGCTAGTCTCATTTAATTCCAATTTTTAAGGGCTACAACATGAGGGATAGTAAAAATTAAGTATTACTATCCCTTTAAAGGTAAGGAAATGTATAACAGAAACTATTTAGGCTCGATTAAGATGAGAACAGATTGTAAAGGCTCTTCTACCGTTATAATCAAGATGCTTTATTTTAATCCAGAGTTTCACCAAAGCAAGTGTACCAGGATGTGATAAGCATTCCTTGCCTAAGGATTTGATTAGGGCAGATGCAATGGATACATTTAAGAGAAGATTAGATACATTTATTTCAAAAGGGAACATACAGGGTTATACTGTGTATTGGTAGGCAAAACAGGAAGGACTGATAAAGACTAAATTGTTTGGCAGCAGGAAAGCTTATATAATCCTCATGTCTCTGGGTTATAAGGCAAAGGTGGAACTTGATGGACTTGTGTCTTTTTTCAACCTAGTTTACTATGTTACTGTGTTACAAGTTTTGGGATCTTTCCTTATAGGCGTTCTACAAATGCCTGAAATTTTTTAGGTTAATGGTTTTCTCTGCTGATCCATTCCTTGGTAGTTCTCTGTGGAAAACTATTATGGTTACAGTACGTAATCTTGATTTCATTTCTATGACACTGATGCAGTAAGAAAATGGAGCAATTCTTGAGAAAGCCAATTAGAACATAGTCATACCTCCCAAGTGTCCCTCTTTAGGAGGGATAGTCCTTCTTTTAGACCCAAATCCCTCTGTCCCTCTTTCCCACCCTGATGTCCCCCTTTTTAGGAGATCAGACTGGTGAGGTGTATATATAAGTGTATCATACTGCTCTACAGCAGTAAAACTCACATTATGTGTTTAAACATCAGTATATGTGTTTATAAATTAGTATGTGTAAATAAAATACTTTGGTCTTGTTCTAAGTCATTTATTAGGTCACACAAGGAGGTGTCAATAGGTCATGAAATAGCCTAAAAATTCTTGGTAGTGCCTCGCCTACCAGCCACGCCCATGGCAACACCCCCTAAAACACAAGTGTCCCTCTTTGGCAATTTGAAATGTTGGGAGGTATACATAGGGAACAAATGAAAATAATTGACCCTTTGAATGAAAGAGAGGTCGCCAATGCATTGTGAAGCAGTTCACTGGATACTTTTCTAGTACACAGTGAGGAACCCAATTTAAATCATTGGGAATTTGGGGGATATGTATCTCTTCCCTATGGTGCAGTTGGTTTGTTCCAGAATTTGTGACCTTGTTTTTTCAGCTTCTGAGACTGATGTAAAAAAAAGATGGTGCACTTCAGGGGGAAACCAACTGCATCAAAGGGAACAAACAACGATTCTGATTGACTGAAATGGGATTTAAACCCCTTAAATGCTAGTGAGGTAATGGGAGTTGTAGACCCTGCAGCTGGAAGTGCAAAGTTGGATACTGCTGGTAAGAAGGATTGTGGTTAAAATTGCAATCAATAATAGAGATGAGACATCTATTTGCTCATTTTCCGATCTCTTCACCAGATATGGGTCCTCCATTAGCAAGTCAAATTACAATAAAGTCGAAGGACCTTTTTTTTTTATTCCAAAGTTTACTGTTTTCTGTTCCCAGAATGAGTGATATGGCCACACTTAGACTTGAAGACAAGCTTGTCCCACACCAAATCTGGAATTTGTAAGCTAGTTCTGGTCTGTAATCTAGAACACCCAGAATGCACAGGGAGATTTGGTTCAAAACATTCACCGACTTTAGTGCAGTGTAATTATATTATATATGGGGTACATAACTCAATTTACCTTTATCTCAGCAGAAATTCCTGTGGATATTCCAATGGATATAATGTCTATGGGGTACACATGACTCTTTGTTACCAGACTCCAGAACCACAGTCTTGTTTCACTGACATTTCTTTATAAAGGAAGACTTCAGTACTTTGGGTCTTAGAGTCAGGAAACATAGTAAACACATATAGTGACCATTATTTTCTCTGCAAATTAAGGTAAATGGAGTTTATTAATAGGTTTTAGTATTCTGTTTACCTTAAATGTTAGCGACGCCTCCACTGCTTTTCAAAGCATTGGAGATCTCTATACCATCCAAGAGCTTAAGACAACATGGCATGGCAACATATTTTTGGATTACATATTTCAGTGTTTCTCAGCCAGGGTGCCATGGTGAGTTTAGTGTTCACTGACAATAATGCTCATTTTAGCAGCTCAATGGTAGACACATTCTACGTCTTTTATTGTTGAGCTTGTTTTACCTTCATGAATACTATAATGCTTAACACATTTGTTTATTTTCCTTAGGCCTGTAAATATTACAGTTCCCATTGGCATGTGGTGAATTTCAAGTATGAACAATATTCTGGAGACTTCCGACAGTTACACCAGTAAGACTTTTAAAACAATTTTTCAATCTTTCCTGGACTGATAATTTATTCTTGTGCATTTTGATATATAGATTATGTTAATCAATTGAATGTCAGAGAGTGAACAGTGCATTGGTTAGCACATCCCTCATGCACTCACAGACTGTTAGTTATTAGAATTTTGCATTAGTTTCAGAACGAAAGAAAAATGTTATGAATATTGCATGTTTCATGCCGAACACTCAACATCAGAAACACGAATGACATACTCAGCACTTCAATTCTTTAACATGTATACTCGCACACCGACACACATTCACACCAAGTAATACACTTACCTTGATGTTAGAGAATCAGTAGTGTCCTATCTTCCCTGGCCCTCCAGCATTTGTACCTAACAAAAGATAAATAATTAACTAAACCCCTACTACATGCCTCCCTCGTCCCCTCTGCCACTGCTCAAGCCATTGCCCAAACCATAATGAAGGAAATATGAACTTAGAATGGCTTTTATATGGCCATCCCTATTCAGATAAGATCCAAGGCTCTCATTAGCTGTGACTGTTGGGTTATGTAGGGACTGGAACATGTCCAGCAATAATCTCACCTCCCAGCCAATCAGTAGCTGGAGGAGTCAAGTATAATTATAATGTCACTCTACCAGATAGCCAATTATTGTTTGTGAGATTGAAAAACAGCACAGTTCCTTCATGTCCAAGCTTCCCCATTTTCCTGAGATTTCATGTACCAAAAATAATGTTAAAAACAGCTTTAATAAATCAGTGTCTAGGTGAGGCTGATATATTAAGAAAGTAATTTTGGAAAAACTAACAAAAACTTAAGTGGAAAATAAAATTCCCTTGTAGAGAGGTCTCCAGTACAATACGTGGAAGGGGGTGACAGTCCCTTTTTAATCAATGGGAATTTTTATTTCTCTTCTATTGTGCACATGGTTTACTGCAGAATTCTGCTTAGTGTATCAGCCTCTGTATGCAGTTTGATAGCTCTGTATAATCCAAGGAGTTTCTATTGGGACTACACATAAAAGTAGTAGTGTACAGTAGCTGTGGAAAGCATCATTAATGACAGATGAGCAATTCAAGTCTTGTCATGCTGCACTCCCTTGTGACACACACTCAAACACACACACACACACACACACACACACACACACCTCATGCATTTTTTAATAGTGTAGGCTGCACATTCTGGAGTACTACCCATACTGTGTGAAATACATACACGCATTAATCACCTTATGTATTATATTGTTTGTAACTATGAAATACAGAAGCTGGATTGTAGTGGACATACTGCAGTATCAAACAGATCAGGGTGTATGAGACTCTGATAATGGCTCTCAGTTGTGGTCAGCTCTCTCTGTGAAATATGATCAGTGCTTTGACTGTCAAACTTACAAGCAAAGCAGAAATCACTAAGATAGCTGATCACAAAAATGAATGAGAATCAATATTTAGGATCTGACTTCATTCAGTATTGCTCCTTATGAATAGAGGGCTTCCAGGAACTCCCTGGGCATTCAGCAGTAAATAAAATAAAGAAATTAAGACACAACTGAAAATAGTAAATAATAATAGACAAAAAAGGAACAGTGAGGTGAATGTACCATGGTGATTTTGCACTAACTCCAGTGCTGGAATTGATTTTAAGACCCTTCATCTGCCTACATCAAAAATCCTCAACTTACCACTGTTTGCACCAAGGGAAGGACAATGAGGTAGTCTCTGGGTGTTTCTGGGAAATGCTTTAAACTCAGGAAATTGCTTTACAGTTGTTTAAAGGGATAGTAATGTTTCACAAAAACAGCAGCTTAATTTAATCTTCATAGTATTTGAGCCATGGAGAGTGTTATTTCAATACTGTCAGAGTTGTAGTTCAAGAGTAATTGAATGATAAAGTATCCCCCTCCCACCCCTTTTACCTAGTGTAAGCCACCTTTCCTCAGATGTGGAATCTGGTCCTGGGACTGGACAGGTCACAGCAAGGGTCAATCTTCTTACTGTGAGAACAATGAAAACCTTGTCCCCCTTGACAGGTTTTTCAGGTTTTTCCCTTATGCTAATTGAACATTGTCCTTCTCTCCGATCCATCTGGACAGTCTTGCTGCTCTGAGGTGAGCAGTGTTACATCAGTAAAAGGGGCGGGAGGGGGATACTTTATCATTCAATTACTTTTGAACTACAATTCTGACAGTATTGAAATAACACTCTCCATGGCCCAAATGCTATGACGATTAATTGGAACTGCTTTTATTGTGAAACATTACTATCCCTTTAAGGCAATGTATTAAACAAAGAGAAGAGTAAGTAGTGTGATTTAACACCATTTTCCTTTGCATGCTATGGCGCTGGCATATGGGGGGTACTGGCATTAAAGTCCTAATTATGGCAGATTTCTACCAGTATGCACTACAGCTCTGATTCACTGTATTGCATATCCTGAAGTGTGGTAACCGGCGTTAAAGGCTAAGGCCAGTGTTACACTGGTTAATTTATATATTCACTCCACTCACACTCCCTTCACACAGGCAACTGTGCCATGGTGATGTTGTCTCTATGTCTTCTACAAATAGGGCACACTAGACCCTATGGGGGCTGTATTAGCTGACAATTACCCATTGGTGCAGTATTCTGCAATTTCTTGGCAAGTATCAAAGGTGATGGATCACCCCTATACAAGTTAGCTTGTTTCATTATATAGTGAATATGTGTAAACATGTATTTTTTTTTTTTTTTTTTTTTTAAAGCTCTAGTTCATCAAAATGTAAGTAATAAATGCTGCTCTGCACCTACTTCCGCATAGACTGTGGTTACCTGTTCTGTAACCACAATCCGTCACTCTGCTCCCCTCCTTCTATCCAGCCTTCTCTGATAATGGAGGCTTTCTGCCCTTTAAGCTGGAGCTCTCTCATTGGCAGAGATCAATATCTAGCCAATGAGAGAGCTCCAGCTTACAGGCAGAAAGCCTCCGTCATCAGAGGAGGCTGGCTAGATGGATAGGAGCAGAGGCAGAGCGACGGAGTGCGGTTACAGAGCAGGTAACCGGAGTCTATGCGGAAGTAGGTGCAGGGAAGCATTATTACTTAAATTTTGATGAACTAGAGTTTTAAAAAAAATAAATAAATAAATAAACATTTACACATATTCATTTTATAATGAAACTATACAGGCTAACTTGTATAGGGGTGATACATGACCTTTATTGTTCACGAGGGAGTTGCAGTTGTGAAGGCTTGCATGACTACCTATGTGGCTGTGTGCAGACAGTTCAAAAGTGATTGAATTGTTTTGATCCTCAACCACATGACACACATTGGTGTCGGCCAATCCTGTATGGCCAACGTGCTTATCCTGCAGTGCCACCTCCCTCTGTGATCAGCTTATAGCTGCACCGGTAGATCGGTCTTCTAAACTATGTTTAGTGTGTTTTTAGTGTGTTTAATTATCTCCACAATCATATCAACCTCAGCCTCAGATGATAACCTATACATATTGGGTATTGTTATACTCAGGATATATGTGACATTCACATGTCATGCTTTTTGTATTTAATGCGCTACACTTGCATGAGATGTGCTGTAAAATGTGAATATCAATGTACTTTTTAGAAAAAAATCTTAAAATATGTTTTTTAATATAAGTAGACATGTTGGATAGTTTTGAATTCTCTGGGATGTATATTTTTCAGGAAATGTATGCTTTTTTAAGTTTTTTTGACAGTTGGAGTAATTAAGGCTTCTAAATAATTTTGACAGTGTTTTGTTGGCTCCATGAAAATGTCAGTCGTAAATTCTGTTCTGAACTGTTACCATCTTGGAGCACTATGGAAGGATTTTATATCAGTGTAGTCAGTAGATATGTGGCATTCATATTTCATGATGTTCTTGTTTTTTCCACTAAGTTTTTGTGAGATATTGTGCAGTAAATTGTGACAATGTAAATTTTTGAAACATTTTTGTAAACCCCCATTTATAACAACATTTCCTTGCTGAATAATAGCATTAATGATTCTTTAAGCTATCTGCTTTATAGAAATGTATCCTTTTGTATTGTTTTTGGGCTGTTTATAGTAAATTACCATGTAACCAATGAAACGTGCATTTTTAGTTCATAAATTTGATAATACCCTTTTCGTTCCTGTTAATTGTGGTCTGCGCAAGCTGTGCATGTAGGTAAATATATATATATATATATGTATAAGTGTAGTCATGGGATGCAATGCTTTCAACCCATTAGGGACCGACCTCTTGGCGGCACTTAAGGACCACAGAGCATTTTTTTTTTGTCCAATCCATTTCAGGGCTCCCCAAACTGTGTGCAGCGTGCAGGGGGCCTTGAAACCCATGATGGTCCTGGCATGTCATGGGAATGAATTAATATGTACGCATCGCTTTACAATTTAAGGTTTTAAACAATACAGGGTTACAGGTGCTTTGTAGAGTGAAACATTGGGTGCGAGGTCCCTGTCCGAAAGCTTACAATCTAAAGTGGTAATGGGAGACATACAGAGTACATAAGGGTCAAATGCTGAATACAGTGCTAGTTCTGATGATGATAAAGGACATCAGTAAAGTAAATAATTTATAAGAGCGTTCATCGTACAACATCAGTGCCTTCTAGCATGTTGAGATTTTATCCATGAGGTGTGTTTTTAAGTGAGATTTGAAGGTTATCAGAGAGGTGCAGTGTTGCAGGTTGGATGGTAGAGCATTCCATAGATATGGAGCAATGAGAGAAAAAGGTTTGATACGTGACAGAGCTGTAAGAGAAGTAAGATTTTGTAAGATATCCGTTTGAGTTTGATAGGCAGCCATTGGAGAGTTTTGAGGAGGAGTGGCGCAGGGACAAACCTAGGTGACAGAAGGGTAATTTGTGCTGCAGCATTCTGTATAGATTGGAGTGGATGGAGATGGGAAGCAGGAATGCCAGACAGAAGACATGGGTCCTTATTCCATGTTGGACCCATGACGTGCCAGGACAGTCATGGCTCCTTAAGGGGTTAAAAATATCTGAAACATCCACAACAAATGTAAATAAAGCTGTTTAATATATAGTACACAATATTAGTAGAACTAGTAATTTTTTACATATTTTTGATATGTATTGCATCATATCCTGCAACACAATGCAGCATTTACTTCATGTGAGGCATCATGAAAAAGCTGAATTTGTTTTAAAAACAATATAGAGTTTTCTTATATAACTATAAAGTTACCTACATGAATCATACCTAAAACATGGATCCCAAAAATGCTGAAAATATGTCCGCCTCCCAAGGTTCAAAAAGATCCCTCTGTCTCTGGCACCGAAAGGGTTAATCCCATGGATGCCAGCAAGGTGTTCAGTGCTATGTAAAGCATTCAGGGGTTAATCTGATAAAGTAATTTTCCCTATTTTTTCTAATCAGTTCTGACAGTATTTAATGATTTGTGCCCCTAGATGAATTAAACCTTAAACCTTTGGGTGATAGAAACAATCTCATGTTAGAGATGTATCTAGCATCCAAGGGGCTGATTTTCTTCTTCCATTTTTTTATACATAAATTGAGATTACTGACATGTTGATCTCTTTGTGAGGGAAAATACATAGCATATGCATTATACATTGGTTATAACTCAAAACCTTCTAAAGTTGCAAAGAATGCATTAGTTACTCAAAGGTGTATTTTAACTATTTTAAATTATCAAAGAGGTTGTATCAATTAAGGTGACATCTTTATCTTTGTACAGAATTTGTCCCAAGCCAGAGAAACTTCCTTCCCATTCATTTGAAGTTGACCATGAAGATGCAGATAAGGATGAAGTAAGCCACATTGATGATTCGTACATGAAACTGAAAATTCAAAGGAACTCAGGGGCATAACTGAGGGTTCATTGTGATGTGGCCCGGGATCCAAGAGTGCCCATTGCACTACCCCTTATAATCAGATTCATTTCCTGTTTTAGCTTGTGGCCAGTGACATAGTCAAACATGCCACCCAGTAAGAAAAGAACTGCACTGGTGAACCCCTTCTGTTTTCTTTATTAACCTGTTGAGCAACCAGAGAGTGGTTCAGAAGTTCACTTGTGACCCCTGCTACTGAAAGGGTTAAATGTCGGCATATGGGTCACGAATCACCATGCAATAGCTTCCAGGTGGTGCAAATAAATAGCATTTCCCCATCATCCAAAAGCTTCTGAGATCCTTCAGTGGTGAAATGAACCTTGGGGATGTGTTGGGGTTTGTTCCAAACTTGCTCCAGGACTTTAGACCATGTGGCCTGTTTTTTTCCCCTGGGCCCAGTAGTTTTTAGTTATGCCCCTGAAGACACTGATTATAAAGGGAGAATGGAGTAATTGCTCTGTAGGGCAAATTAAATATTTCCAATAATCTGAATAAGGATTTTAACACCATGGTGCTAGAGTGGTCTGTAAGGCACTGTGAAGCAATGCTTTGGAGACCTCAGTAGAATTCTAGGAGTTAAGCACCCCATTAACCCCTTAACGACCGGCCAATCAGCACAGTCAGTTAAGGACGCCGGAGCATTTTTTTTTTTTTTTTTTGGTTCTTTGGGTTCCAGACTCTCTGAACGGCGTGCAGCCGCGGGGGGAGCCCGGAATTCCATGACGGTCATAGTACATCATGGGTCGTTCAGTCAGATCGACCCATGACATACTATGACTGTCAAGGGTCGTTAAGGGGTTAAATCAATGTTAAGTTTGGGAATTTGTATTTGTCCCCAGTGATGCAGTTTACTTATACCAGAATTAATCCATTATATATAGGGCCTAAACTATGTTTAGATGCTTAGACAATAACCTCACTTGACTGAATTGTGACAATCTTGTATACTCCAGGCATGCCTTATTCCCTGAGTTCATGAAAAATGTATTGTGTTATTTCATTCAGGATACAACATCCCTCTCGTCTTCGAAAGGAGGTGGTGGTGGTGGAGGAGGATCAGGAGTTTTCAAATCTGGCTGGCTATATAAAGGGAATTTTAATAGCACTGTAAACAATAGCATTACTGTACGAGTAAGTAGACAAGACTACTCTGTGTCTGTGTAATTATACTTCTCAGCCCCCACAGCTAGAAAACAGTTGTATATTATCTGGATAACATTGACTATGTGTTTGTATACAATGTATACATATTTAGCTGGTAGAAACACACTGGGCTTTATGTATAAAGGAAAGTTTAGTGATTCAAGGGCAAACCAACTGTAACACAGGGAACACATGAACATTCCCCAAATTCCCACTGATTTAAATAGGACTTTTACTCCATTCAATGCTAGATTGGTCTCCAGTCCATTGCTTTGTAATGCATTGGAGACCTTCTTTAGCATTTGGTGGGCTAAAAAACTAATTTAAACAGAACTTTCATGTTAATTACATTGCCCCATAATATATTACTAACCTAGCAATATGCAAAGTTATACTATCCTTAAATTCAATAAGTCCGTGGTAGTTTAGTAAAAACACATTTTCTGCAGGCATCGGGCTGCACAGAGCTTATAAGAAAAGCGGTGTGCGCCTGCGCGGTAAGTCCCTTCTGGTGCCTTAAGGCACCAAGGAACGTCACCAACAATGCTGGCAGTGAACGGGACAGACAGCTCAGACTCAGAGGCAAGTTTCCTCCAAGATGTCTGCACTGTCTGTCCTCTGGTTCCTGACGAACATGTGATCTTACTGAAATACCACGGACTTATTGAGCTTATGTATAGTATAACTTTGCATATCGCTAGGTTAGTAATATATTCTGGGGCAATGTAATTAACATGAAAGTTCCACTTGAGTGCCAGAGGGGTATGCAACGCATTGCAAAGCAATGCGTTGCATGCCCCTCTGGCATTGAAAGGGTTGAATTAATGGGAATTGTACTTCTTCCTTACGATGCTGCTGGTATGCTTCAGAATTGCTCCTTCTCTTTACTTTTATAAATAAGGCCAGTTGGAGTATTTAAGGGGTCAAATACCCCATTTAGTTCATGGTAGATGTTATAGATCACCTTTGGGGCTTGGTTTGCCCCAGAATTGCTCCATTTTAACTTTATACACCTAGGTCTTATTTTTAAAGGCAATCTGGAGCAATTCTGGGGCAAAACAACTGTGCCATAGTGGTTAGTGACCTCCCTTGCATTCAAGGGGTTAAAAGTCATATTTAAATCTGTGGGAATGTTGGGAATGTTTATTTATCCCCTATGGTGCAATTGGCGTGCCCTAGAATTACTTCAGTTTACCTTTAATGATAAGGCCAGTTGGGCTGTGTGTGTGCAGTAGTGGGCAAACCAGTGCACCGAATACAAATGTGCAACATCCCTATGGGTTTAATGGGGATTTTTAATCCCTTAAATGATTGTTTCAATGGGTTGGAGACCTATCTGGAATTCATGGGGTTAAAATTCCAATTCAGATTCATGGGAATTTGTATTTGTCCCCTGTAGTCAGTTGGTATGCCCCAGAACTGCTGTACTTTCCCATTGGGCTATATTTATAAAAACACACTGGCGTTATTCTGGGGTAAACCAACTGTACCAAAGGGGACAAATAAAAAATCCTATATTCCCCTATGGTGCAGTTGGTTTACTCCAGAATAACACCATAGGCCCATATTTATAAAGGCAAACTGGAGTTATTCTGGAGCAAACCAACTGCACCACAGGTGTCCAATAAAAATTCCTAATCTCCATAAACCTGAAAATAATTGTTAACCCCTTGAATGCTAAAGAGGTCTCCAATGCGTTATTTTCTAATGCACTGGAGACCTCACTAGCATTCAAAGGGTTAAAAGCCCAATTTAAACTCTGTTTGTCCCCCACAGTGTAGTTGGTTTACTACAGAATAACTACACTGATATTTCCATTGATTTAACCCTGTGAGTGCCAGGGAGGTATCCCAATCATTGTAATTAAGCTTTTAACCCCTTGAACTCTAGAGAAGTCTCCAATGCATTGTGAAGCAGCAGCTTGGAGATGTGTAACATTGAAGCGGATGAATGAGTGGTAATTTTATATGAACTCTGTGGTGCAGTTGATTTGTCTGAGTACCACTGTGTCTTTATACATGAAGCCCATAATTAGAAAAGTTCAAGCTAAACAAGAATAATGATCTAATCTAATTTCCATTCTTTACAGTCATTTAAAAAACGTTACTTCCAGTTAACCCAGCTGTCGGATAACTCCTACATTATGAATTTTTACAAAGATGAAAAAATTTCAAAAGAACCAAAAGGATGTATTTTTTTAGATTCATGCACAGGAGTTGTTCAGGTAAGTGGTAGCACCTAACAATAGGCAGCGCTGGCATACTTCCCAAGTGTCTCTCTTCAGTGACCCAAATCCCTCTGCCCCCCTTTCCCACACTATGATAAGACTGTGCAGTGTGCATATAAATGTATCACATTACACTACAGCAATAAAACTCACATTAATGTTTGTATAAACTACAGTAAATGTGTTTATAAATTTGTCTGTGTAAATAAAACCACTTATTCCGTTACACAAAGAGGTATCCATAGGTCATGAAATAACCTGAAGATTATTGGTAAAGCCCCACCCACCAGCCACATCCCCCGCAACACCACCTAAAATAAAAGTTTCCTTCTTTAGCCTTTTTAAATGTTGAAAGGTATGCACTGGTATTGTATTACTTATATAATGTAACCTGGATGGGATAACTTTTTCATACTTGAACTGGATACCTACTTTTGTGTAAATATGTAACTTCTTCCTTTAAAAGTTCTCCAGGACATACCTGAAAATAAGAGACATCTCAGTGTAGTCTTCCTGGTAAAGCATATTCTAAATAAATAAAATCTACACTTATTACATATAAATAAGTGTTTGATTAACAAGAGCTCATTACATGTATTGCACAGAATCTACATGGAAGCACTTTGAGACCTAAAACCCACAGGACAAATTGATTTTGGACACTGGAAGATCAAGAATGTAATGATAAATGATTGTTTACATTTTGGAACAGCCCAAGTGTTGGGATTCCCAATGTCACTACTGAAGCTGACTGGGACTATTAAAGGGATAGTAATACTTTGTTTTATCTTTATTTTATTTTGTAGGTATTAAAAAAACATGAAGAATGAAATATGTCTTATCTCTCAAACCTTTATGGTTTGAGAGATATTCACAGGCAAAGTTTCCCCTCCCATCCCTTTTACCTAGTGTAAGCCATCTCTTCTCAGATGTGGAATTCAGTCCATAGATCAGACAGCAGGGGACAATCTTCTTCCTATGAGAACAATGAAAACCCTACCTCCCTTGACAAGTTTTTCAGGTTTTTCCCTTATCTTAATTGAAGATTGTTCCTCTCTGCAGGCCATCTGGACACCACCCTGCTGCTCTGAGATGAGCAGTGTTACATCAGTAAAAGGGGCGGGAGGGGGATACTTTGTCATTGAATTACTCTTGAACTACAACTCTTACAGAATTGAAATAACACTCTCCAAAGTCCAAATACTATGATGATTAATTGGATCTGCTTTTATTATGAAACATTACTATCCCTTTAAATGTTCTGATTTCTTCCTTGAGAGCATACAGTGCTGGTATTGGTTACCAATCACCCAATTACAGTACTTAGTAAAAGTGGTGACGTACAGATGCAATGCTGTCTGCATAGATTTGAGAGAGAGAGAGAGAGAGAGAGAGGGATTGTACACTGTAGCTGCCATCCTGCTTTACAGTAAGTCCCTGTGGCCCTAGAGATTTGCATTGGTAGTGATGGACTCAGACCCACAGGAGCTCATTCCCTTACAAAATTCATTGGACCTTAGTAACCACACTTACTCCCTACTGTTTGTGTAATCAGACATGCAGTGTTGAATAGTGCACACTACTATGGTGACAAAGTTATAGCTTCATGGATCATGGATTGCTGTTTTATTTCAACTTCATGAACTCTAGTACTATATGTAGAAAGTCTACAAATAACCATAAAAATAAAAACACCTTGGAGGTGGAATGCCAGCCAACTATGCAATCACCTCCACTTTTTCCTTTTTGGGAACTATAATTTGAGGGAACACGAAACTCTCTAGGAACTATTACTCAAATATTTGAGGAAATAACACCCTAGATCAAGTTGCAATTTAATCCAGGCCAGTTGTAAGGTCCATTAAACCAAAAAGTCTGTCACAGGCTTTTCACCAACTTTAAGAAAGATATATTTGTTATAATAAATTTGGAAGTTTAAACTGGACTTGCCTGTCTGTCACCTCTTCCATAGCATAAAATGTTATTGAAAAATTGATGGGTACAACTCTGTATACTTCATTTGGCACCCTACCATTCAAAATAAGATAAAAGGCTTTTGCTTTTACTTCAAAAACATTTTCAACCAATCGGCACTTCAGGGCAGTAAACAACCATCTAACCCATTCTGATTCTTTCCACTCCTGCGGGCCTTATACCATGCCTTGTAATCCCATGCCTATAACCCTTTGAGTGCCAGAGGGGTACACAATTCATTGTGTAACCCTCTGGCACTCAAAGAGTTAAAAAAAAGAAAACAACAACTCTGTTGACTCCCTAAAATACATTTTTCTCATTTTCTTCTGTTGTGCACTCCTCTGGCCCTTAAAGGGTTACAACAGTTAAAACCCCATTTAATTAAGGGACATTTTAATTTGTTTCTGATGGAGCGATTTGTTTTCTCAGTAATTACACGATTCTCAGAATCATACCTATTATCTACTGAAAAGAGTTTGTAGAAAAAGTGTAACTTAACATTTTGAGTGCCAGAGTGGTGTGCAATACACTCAAAAGGTTAATGCCATTTTCATGCACTTGGTATGGGGCATGCTTAAGGGGCTTGTTGGCATTAAATGACAGAGTGTTTGCTCTTGTATATGCTAAAGTGTTCTGAAGTGCAGTCAGTGGCACTGGAGGATAAGAGCAGTGAAGCTGCACTGGCAGATTAGTCTATTTATTTTAGTGTAAAACAGGTCACTGCTCTGGTGAGTTTACAGTCCAATGTTAGTTCTCATGAAGATTCTTATTAGAAACAAATGTATAAATTGTGTGATTCTTATTTGTCTAAATGTCTACTTCTTACCTCTCTAATGTGCTGTTTAGTACATTGTTGCTTTATAAATGATTGTGCAGAGTTACTTCACATGTAGAAGTAAGTGGATCTGAAAGGGATAGTAATTGCTTAAAAGAATAAAAAGTAATATTGTAGATAATGCAAAAAACAAATCAATCGGTGCAAGTCCTATATCTCAAACCTTTATGGTTTGAGAGATAGAACATTTTAAAGTTCCCCCTCCCTGCTGTCAGCTGTCAGCGTTGGCTGACTTGAAACGGCTCTTCAGCAGAGCCAAGATATCGAAATCTAAAAAAAAAAAAAATACTTAATTGGAATGGTCTACAAAGTGTGCCTGGTTTGCAAGCACACTTTTTAGACTGTCCAATGAAGTAGTTCTTTTTAGATTTCGGTGTTATGGCTCTGCTGAAGAGCCGCTATGAATTGGCCGACTCAAATCTCCTGCTGTCAGATTTACAGCTGCCAGCAGGGAGAGGGGAACTTTAAAATGTTCTATCTCTCAAACCATAAATGTTTGAGAGACAGGACTTGCACCGGGCAATTTATTTTTGCATTACCTACACTATTTTTATTCTATTAATGGGACAGTAGTGTCCTATAAAAAATATTCCTGTTTTGTAGATGAAAAAAATATATATATTTGAAGCAACTCCCATCTCTCAAACTGCTATGTTGTGAGAGATATAGGCACTGAAAGTTCTCGCCTCCCTCCCCTTTTCCTGATGTCAGCTGTAAAGCTGACAGCAGGAGATTCAAGTTGGCAGAATCGAGGAGGCTCTTCAGCAGAGACGAAATCACGTTATTTAAAAGTAATTTCCTAATAGGACTAGTCTACAAAGTGTGCTTGCAAACCAGGCACACTTTGCAGACCTTTCCAATGAAGTAGTTCTTTTTAAATAACGTGATTTTGGCTCTGATGCAGGGCCGCCGCCATGTCCCAGGACCAGGATCTCCTGCTGTCAGCACAGCGCTAACGTCAGGAGAAGGGGAGGGAGGGGGGAACTTTCAATGCTAAAATCTCTCAAACCATAGTGGTTTGACAGATGGGAATTGTTTCAAATATTTTTTTTTTCTCAACTTCAAAATGAGAATAATTTTTTATGGGACATTACTGTCCCTTTAAGCCATTACTAACACTTTAATTTGTTTAATTTGCGCAAACACCTTATTTTATTTACATTAGAATTCTATTGTAATCTGTGGCTGGTCACTTTCCAATCTGATCCTGACAATTCTGGTGCAAACCAATTACACCCTAGTGAACAAACAAACATTCCTAAAATTCTTATTAATTTACATGGGACTATATAATCCCACAGATCTTAAAGAGGCCTTCGATACATTGTAAAACAATGCTGTGGAGACCCTTCTTGCAATCAGAGGGTTAAAAGCCTCATTCAATACAATGGAAATATTTATTTCTTTCCTGTGGGGTACAATTATTCCATTTCCCTTTTATACATGAATACATTAACTACAATTACCCTTTAATAATGACAGGTGGGACGTCTCTACCTGTAAATTAAACCCAAAGAGCCACAGGCCAGGTGCAAGACTGTATTTCACCACTAGTATTTTCTTTTGCACAAATACAGTCATTTTAAGTAAATCTCAGCTCTAATTCACAGTGAAATGTCAGGTTTCCTAAATTGAGGTCACCATGAAATTAACTACACGCTCCAATTTAAAGTCAGTAGGCTTGCATTATCTTTACAAGATGCCTCATTTAGGAATGGGACCTTTCTCTCCCTTCTCTTTGTATCAGAATAAACTACTTAGGAAGCATGCCTTTGAGCTGAAAATGAATGATCTGACGTACTTTGTGCTGGCAGCGGAGAATGAACAGGATATGGATGACTGGATTTCTACTCTTAATAAAATACTGCAAATAAATCCAGAAGGGACCATTCCGGAGAGAAAAAGCACAGATCTAACAGATCATAAACTTGGTAAGAATAGTTTTTTTCAGGCAATACAGACATTCCTGTCAAATATATAACCATTTGAGTGCCAGAAGGGCAAGCAACTCAATTCATACCACTCTGGCACTCAAAAGGTTAATCATCATGATGCCTGTATGTTAAACTAGCTTCTTTTTTCCCATCATAGTTTTTTTTTAGCAATTTGCCTTAACCCTTTCAGTGTCAGAGTGGTCCGAAACACATTGCAAAGCAATGCATTTTGTACCGCTCTGACACTAAAGGGGTTAAGGTTTGTTGGTGCAGTATAGCACTTTATGCTAATTCCCTGTCCAGTATCATATTTAGTTCTTCTTGAAACCAAACTTAATGAGAACTGTACTACTGGACATTACCAAAGTGCGTGGATGCTGGCTAGATTCATTCATAACAAAGAGGGGCGAATGTATCACACAGATTTAGCACAATAATTATAACTGGAATTGTTACTCTGTTCCTAAACCTTCCTAATTTGAATTAATTAGTTGTGAATGCACCAGATCTCCTTACTGTTGCTTGAGCCAAGGAGACGACAAGGGGGAAGCCTGTTGGCCCTTTGGGGTGGTTCTTCCTCTATGCCTTGTTTAGACCAATGTACTAAGTAAGACATAGAGTAAATTATATTTGTGTATGCCATTTCCTTGCCCATTCTATTGGTCTGGCAGTTTGGGGCTTGCTAGCCTTAAGATCCATACTGGTGGAGTATGTCCACCATTATGCACCTCAACAGTCATACTAGTCATAACTTATCACTAGTCACCCATTAGTGGCTAGCATTAGTCAGTAATGTCAGTATGACTGCACTGGTGTATTCCTATATGGACCCCAGTGTCCATTATGCACCACAGCAGTCATACTAGTCATAACTAATGACTAGTCACCAATTAGTGGCTAGCTTTAGTCAGTAATGTCAGTATGGCTGCACTGGTGTATTCGTACATGGACCCCAGCGTCCATTATGCACCACAGCAGTCATACTAGTCATAACTAATCACTAGTCACCCATTAGTGGCTAGCTTTAGTCAGTAATGTCAGTATGGCTGCACTGGTGTATTTGTACATGGAAGGTTCTTCTGGGAGAGGTGGATTCTTCTGTTGAGTAAGGGGAATCTGATGAGAATGATTTAAATTCATAATTTTCTCCTGGGGATTCCTGGGTCACCTGTCACCTGTTGACAGTTTTGGAGATTCTTAAAGAAAAATGCCTAGATTCCCTTCTGAAGGTTCATTTGGCTGCCTTTGGAGCTGTTTTAAGCCCAACCTTTGCAATTGCTTGGGTGACTAGGGTCATGGCTGTTTAGGAAGAGCAACTGTTCAGAAAGATCCATGCAGACACTCCTAAAAAGGGCACTGCTCTTGGTGTCTAAGATCCTTGAGGCTAATGTGTATCTTATGGAGGCTGCCTTTGATTCTGCCAGGTTCATTGGGAAGTATTTAGAGCTCTCTATTGTTAGGAGTTATCTCTTTTGGCTAAAAATTTGGTAAGCTGACCAGTCTTCCAAGAAGTCCGCAGTCTCTCTTCCATTTGTGGGCATGCATTTTTTTTTACCCAGAATTGGGGAAGGTTAGTAGCCATGCTACTTGGGGAAAGAGATCTCTGTTGCTACTGGTTAACCCAAGCATTCATTATTTCAATGGAAGATGCATGACTTTCATTAATCTAGTACAGGGCACAGAGCATCCACTCCTGCAGTGACTCAGGCACACCCTTTCCCTAAACTAAAATAGACCCAGGCAGGCAAAACTCAAAAACCTCCACTGACAAGTCTACCTCTGTATGACTTACAGGGCTTGGGTCCACCCCAGGCTCTTGGTGGTTTACTGTATCCCTTTCACAATACATGGACTTTCTCTGTGGTGGGCCACTGAGTGATGCTGGTGATCTTGAAAAGTTATTGCATAGATTTCAGATATCTTCCTCCTCACTTCTTTTTCTGTCTCTGGTGGACATGCAGGTTTTAGTGCTGTTCTTCAAGAAAGATTAATGGAATTATATTCCATCCATTCCATAGTTCCCAAAAAGGACAGAGGCTGCAATCCTATCCTGTATTCACCATCTCATTCACTTTGTTCATACGCTGTGTTTCAAGGTGGAGTCTTTGAGTATTTCATCGCCAATATCTGTACAGAGAAGTTTCTAGCTTCCTTTGCAGATAATCAATGCTTCTTTCATTTTGCAATTCAAGATTGGCATTATCAGTTCACTGCCCTCCCTTTTGGACTGGAGTCTACTCCTTGGATTTTCACAAAGTTCATGATAGCCTTGGCTGCTCACATTAGTTCTCTGGGGATTTATCTTATTCCCTATCTGTATGACTTTTTATTGAAAGGTCCTTCAGAGAAGGCTCTGTGCCTTCAGCTTTAGACTTGTGTGTTCATACTAGCGCTGATTGGTTATGTTGTCAGTTTAAAAAAATCATCTCTTATTTTATCCCTGGTTCTAGTCTTTTCAATGGCATGAGATTCAGCACTATTCAAGGACAGTTCTTTCTACCAGAGGACAAGATTCAGTTGTCTTGGCAGGTGTTACAGGCCTTAGTCCTACCATCAGCCACTGTGCGGGAGTACACCCCATGAGTACATGGGGTATCTGGTGTCTGCCTTGGAGGCAGTTCCCTTTGACCAATCCCTGAGTCAGGAGCTGCAGCTAGGGATGCTCAGGAATTGGTCCAGTCAGCAGTGTCACCTCTCCTGTGTCATGTCTCTTTCCAGCTGGACAAAGGAGATCTTCATTGCCGGCTTCAGATAGCACATCGTTTATCCTTAATTGGGATTTAGTCACCTCAGATGCCAGCATAAGGGGCTTGGAAGCCTCCTTTGACTCTCGGAAAGCTCAAGGACTTTGGTCCAAGAGAAAGTCTTCTGTCGATCAATTTGCTACAACCGTGGGTGATTTTCCTTGTTCAGCTACCTCGGTCCAAGCTTCTCTGAGGTTTGCCGGTGTACATTCAATCCAACAATGCAATGTTTATATCAACCACCAAGAGGGGACCAAGAGCTCTGCAGCATGGTAAGAAATTCAGTTGATTTTCTTTTTTGGTGGAATCTCATGTGCCAGCTCAACCGTTAGCATTCCAAATGTAGACAATGTTCTGGTGAATTTTCCCAGCTATTAATGTCTGGATCCTGGATATTGAGAACTGAATCAGATGGTTTTCGAATCCATAGTTTAATGGTGGGGTCTCCCAGGTATGGACCTGAGAGCATCTCGGCTGTACCACTAGGTTCCTCTGTTTTGTTCACTATCACAGTAGATGTGATGGACGCTCTGCGGCAGTTTCCTGTGGCGTGTTTTTCCTGTGATCTCCAGAATGTTAAGGAAAACCAGGATGGGGCAAGCTCATGTAATTATAATTGCTCCTTACTGGCCTCATTCGGCAAGGTTCTCAAATCTTCTAAGTTTCCGAACCATTTCATCTTCCACTCCTTACAAACCTCCTTACTCAGAATTATGTTTGTCACCCAGAGGTGGAGAATTTAGCTTTGACAGCCTGGCTCCTGAACCCAGCATTGAAGATCTTGATGGACATTTGGATAGCACACAATAACCTCTTCCACCTTCTCCATTGGGGCTCTTACTTAAACCTGTTCTCTAATGGTCAGGAACATCTAGAACTGGATAAGGTAGGTGCAAGACCATATGCCATTCCAAAATGGGCTGCCTGCACGTCATTGTGGCTTTATAGCAATTTGTGGCTTTATAGCAATCTTCATAGTATTTGGGCCGTGTAGAGTGTTATTTCTGTATTATCAAATTTGTAGTTCAAGAATATTTGAATGATAAAGTATCCCACTCCTGCCCCTTTTACTTAGTGTAAGCCACCTCCCCTCAAGTGTGGAATCTAGTCCCTGAACCAGACAGCTCACAGCAAGCGGCAATCTTCTTACTGTGAGCATAAGGAAAACACTGCCCCTCCTTGACAGATTTTTCAGGATTTTCGTTATGCTCACTGAAGATTGTCCCTCTCTGCGATTCATCCAGACAGTCTTGCTGCTCTGAGATAAGCAGTGTTAGATCAGTAAAAGGGGCATGAGGGGTATACTTTATCATTCAGTTATTCTACTATGAAGATTAATTGGAGCTGCTTTTATTTTGAAACATTACTATCCCTTTAATGGACAGAGTTTCTTAACCCCTTAAGTACCATTGACGTGGCAGGACCATCACGCTGGTCCGGCACTTAAGAACCAGTGACGGTCCTTGCACGTCACGTACTTTTACTCACCTCGCTCCTGTAGAAGCGCGGTGAGTAATACCGGGCACTGAAGTTGTTCGCTCCAAGACCGGAGCGATCTCTTCCAGTGCCCCGTTTGACGTGCCGCCCCACTTGATCAGTCACGTGGGACGGCACGTCAAAATTTCCTATGTGGTCCTTAAGGGACGGCACGCCCCGGGACCGCTGGTCCTTAAGGGGTTAAACTACATAGGTCTCATTGCCCAGTTTATTGTAAGGTTTCTTCTTCTTGATGGATCCACAGTCAGCCTAATGGACAAAATGGAGCAATTTTGGTACAAACCAACTGCACCATAGGAGAGAAACAATACTTCAAAAACATGATTTAAGTTAGTGTTTTAACCCAGTAAATTCTAGAGCAATATCCAAAGCACAATGAAGTGGAAATATTATTTGTGCTCTGTGGTGTAGTTGGTTTGCTCCAGAATTGTTACTTTTTTCCTTTTGTACATAAGGCCAAGTGTTGCTTTAAGAATGCCGGGTGGTACTCAAGTGATGGACTCCATTCCTTTTGAGTTCTATCTGTTACCCCGCCTGCTTGTGTGTGAAGGGTGGTAGAACCTGGCCCAAGTCTGCAAGCAAATCCACTTATTTGTCACTTCTTCACTAATTGTATAATATAATTAGAACTTAATTAAAAAGGCAGACTGAATGTTTGATAACTATCTTCTTTTAGAAGATCCTGGAGATGTTCTGATGAATTTTGAAAACCATCATGAAGAATCAGATTCAACAGAGAACTCCTTACATCCTGACCTTGCAAAGGTGAGAGCAAACCTTCATATTTATTAGTGATGGACAATCAGTTTCACTGCAAGGACCACATGTATTCTTCCAACTTCTCAAGACATACTTTAAGTTTAACCCTTTTTGACCCAACATCAAAAATATAAAGTTTTCTGCTGTTAAGTTTAAGCCATTTTAGGTACTTCAGGTCATATTCATTGAGATAAAACAATGGATCCCAACATATTTACATGTTTAGTAACCACACTTGGGCCTAGATTCCATTCCTTCAGAAAAAAATCTGCCAATTGGCTATTTGCCACATCAGCGGATATTTTCTGATGGACAAATTTGAGTTCATAGTCTGAATCTGATTGTCAAATTTGCCCAATTAAGTAGAAAAAAAAGATAAAACAGATAAATACTCCAAAATCTCCAAATGATGCTCAAAAAGTCCAAGGGACGTAGGTGGACTTAAGATGGGCACAATGAAATGGTGGGAATCCGGGGGTACTGTGTCAGGTTCCCAGTGTCCCCAGGTACCATTCCATCTAAAAATATAGTTCACCCCTCCATTTCTGGTGTGGCTAAAATTACCCACTTCAAATGGCGAGGTTAGTCAGTAAAAATAAATAACTAAATTAGAGGTCAAAATCACGTTTTAAAAAATGGGGGATAACATTGTTTCCCCATCCTTCCATCCTGATGAGATCAGAATGGAGAGCGTAAAAAATGATATGGTGTCCTTTCAACGTACCTTATGTTTTTTTAATAAGTAAAATACAAAACAACTTTATATGGGGTCCAGAGCCACCATATTAATTAAAGTGGAAGTACCACCTGACACAATCTTTAGCTTCACTAAGTCCCCATCTGGTGACTAGCTGCTTAGTAGCGCTAGTCGCCAGAATAATTACCTTATTTAATAGATTTCTGCTCTCTTCCCCGGGTGACAGGCAGGATGGAGTGCGGACATCTTGCCATTGTGACGTCCGTGCGCCTGGTCTGTCATTCCCATCTGGGTCTAGTAGGTGTTGCTAGGAGCCATTTGGCTCCAGCTGGGACTGACAGCGCAGACGCACGGACGTCACAATGGCAAGATGTCCGCACTCCATCCTGCCTGTCAGCCGTGGAAGAGAGCAGAAATCTATTAAATAAGGTAATTGCAGTCCCTTTTTAAAGGGGAACTACCACCCGACACAATCTTTAGCTTCACTAAGTCCTCATCTGGCGACTAGCTGCTTAGTAGCGCTAGTCGCTAGATGAGGACTTAGTGAAGCTAAAGATTGTGTCGGGTGGTAGTTCCCCTTTAAAAAGGGACTGCAGAACCCCCTCCTCTATTCCCATAGATGGTAGGCTAATGTGTTTGTGTATGTTTATGTATTTGCATACTCACCTGGATGTCGAAGTCCAGTGGTGTCAGAGACATCTGGCCCTCACAGCTCTGTAACAAAGTTCAATTTAAATGATGTAAAAACTGTAAAAAAAATCCCACCACCACTAACAACAGAGATAAAATAAAACATAACCCCCACCCAGCATCGGGGTGATTGGGTGCACTTAGGGGCATGGGAGGTGGTTTTTCTTCTAATCTGGTCGTTTTACTTGCTTCACTGGACACAAAAAGAAGCACTGAAAAAGCTATTCTGCTAGAACGTGATTGCAGCCACAGCCATTTGCAGTGCTTTTTAAGGCAGTTTTTTCAGAGGATGCTATTCATTGTGAATTTCCAAATTCAGGATACATAGCTAATGTAACATGATGGCTCCAGTCAGTACAAAGGTTAAAAATCATAGCCTTTTTGTAGCTCTTTTCATTTTTGTGGATTGGAATCTATGCCTTAATGTCTTACATTTTTCATTAAGTTATATTGTTTTGATGTACATATGTATAACCAAAATCTAAATGACTGAACAAAAGAGGTGCAATTCTAGAGCAACTGCACCATAGGGGACAATGAAAAATTCCTTTCTAGCATGTAAAGGGTTAAAAGCCCTGTTTAAATCAATTTAAGTTTTGAGGTTTCTTATTTGCCTTACATGGTGCAATTGAGTTGACCCAGAATTACATCCATTCTATATAATAATTTGTTAGGATGTTTGTCAGAAGCGCGCATTCGGTCAGTCTCTACTGCACAAGACTGCATCGAGTGGAGCAGGGAGGTAACAGTCGCTTAAACCTTTGAGTGCCAGAGGGGTACGCAACGCATTGCAAAGCAATGCGTTGCATACCCCTCTGGCTCTCAAAGGGTTAACATTACCCAGACCTTGGCTCGTGTACGCAGGCTTTTATGCTAATAGGCTATAAATGACATCAAGCTTCTAAAAGTATGACCTTGGGCTGCAGTGCCCATGTTTGACTGCTATTTAACACTTTGAGTGCCAGAAGGGTACCCAACACAATGCATTGCGTACCACTCTGGCACTCAAAGGGTTAAAGAGATTAGGGTAGATTTTATTCCAGTCTTTAGAAAGGTAGCATAATGTGAAATAGTTTAACCCCTTATATGCTAGAAAGAGGTTTAACATCTAAGAAGTTAACCCTTTGAGTGCCAGGGATGCCTTGGATACCTATCTAGCACTCAAATGGTTAACCCTTTGAGTGCCAGAGGAGTACACAACGCACTGCAAATCAATACATTGCATACCCCTCTGGCACTAAAAGGGTTAAGGAAACAAATTAATTATAATCAAATCCGAATGTTGACAAGCTGTCAATGTCCCATATCACAATAAGAACAGATGAGAACACTCCTTTCCATCATGGGTGTTGTCAGAGTGGGTACAAAAGTGGGACACTTGCCACACCCGTACACTTGCCCCCTATTTCGGGTTAAACATAGGGCCTAGGTGGGCTGGCCTAGGGGTTATGGCTTTGCCACCCACCCTCAGAAAAATGTCTGCAGATGCCTATGCCTTCCATACAAATGTAGGGGCTTTTACCCCAACCCTATGCTTTCTAACAGCACACTGCCATTCTAAGACCTTTGCAAACTTGATGACATAATCAGTACTCTATGGACCCTGTGCTCACAAGGAAAGTGGGAAAATTCTGAGGCAAATCAACTAAACCATAGGGAACTAATAAAGATTCTTGGTTCATCTAAATGGGACTTTAAACCCCTTGAATGCAAGAGAGATCTTAAATGCATTGCTTTACCTCTATTGCATTTAAGGGTTATCCCTTTTAGTGCCAGAGAGTGTCCAGCCCATTGAGAAGTGATGCTTTAGTCACTCGGCTGGCATTCAAGGAGTTTTAATATCCCCATTTGAATCACTGGGACTGTGGGTTATTTTTATTTGTCCTTTATGTTACAGTTGGCTTGCCCCAGAATTGATCCACTTTTCATTTGAATATAAGTTCCAAGTGTTAAAGAGATGATGGGTACCTCCCTTAACTAGTGATCTAATCTATGTCATCTTCTTTCAGTATATAACAGAAACAGAAGAATCTATAAAAGCTGCTAGAAACTTGGAACGACTCAGTCTGTTTTCTCTCGACCCTGATATATTTGTGAGTAACCCCCAAAACGTATTATTATTGGAAAGTACTCTATGTAACAAGTTAGGCTTCAACCAAGCCAGTGACCAAGTCACGTGTACTAGGGGTTCAAAATAAATTTGCATTCCACTATGGAGTAAAACTGGGGTACTGTCACATTTTTTAAGAACTCTCAGACAATTTGGTAAGGTAAAATCAGCTTTATTAAGAATAATAAAGAACACAGGATCCCTTCACGGGTCCAGATCCGGACAGTACCAAGGCACTTCCCAAATCTGACACAGGTCAGGGTACAGATAAGCAAAACAGTCAATAATATAGAAGCAGGAACAGATGACAGGAACCAGAAACTGAACCTCAACAGTACCACCTAGGAAGTGGCCCACGAGCAGAGGTAGGTACTGCAGGGCAGAATATCCACCAGAAGTTGGGAAAGAGCGAGAAGGCAACCGGAACACTGAGAAGTGACACGGCCCTGGTGACAGGGGAGCACACCGACTGAAAATAGTCTGCCCTAGATAGAGACTAGAGGGACCGGAGATAGGACTAACAGAGTGGACATGGAAATTCCCGGAGGCCTGACAGTAGAGGAAGCTCAGACAGACACAGGCACAGGACTAGCCCAGAGGACTGAGGTAGCCACAGGCAATATAGACAGGCAAAGGCTACACTTCAGGAGATATAGGTAACCGCAGGCCACACTGACAGGTACAGGCTCTACCTCTGGAGATATATGTAACCGAAGGCAACACTGACAGGTACAGGCTCTACCTCTGGAGATATATGTAACCGAAGGCAACACTGACAGGCACAGGCTTGACCTCAGGAGGTATAGGTAACTGAAGGCAACACTGACAGGCACAGGTTCGGAAGCTAGTGTAGTCAGTGAGACCTGGAAATGTACAGAGAGCTCTATAGAGCCACAACCCAGATCTGTACCAGAGAGCGCTAGTAAGCCACAGGCTAAATCGGTACACAGAGAGCGGTAGTGAGCCACAGCCTGGATCGGTACACAAAGAGCGGTAGTCAGCCAAAGCCTGGATCGGTACACAGAGAGCGGTAGTCAGCCACAGCCTGGATCAGTACACAGAGAGCGGTAGTCAGCCAAAGCCTGGATCGGTACACAGAGAGCAGTAGTCAGACACAGCCTGGATCGGTACACAAAGAGTGGTAGTCAGCCAAAGCCTGGATCGGTACACAGAGAGCGGTAGTCAGCCACAGCCTGGATCAGTACACAGAGAGCGGTAGTCAGCCAAAGCCTGGATCGGTACACAGAGAGCAGTAGTCAGACACAGCCTGGATCGGTACACGGAGAGCGGTAGTCAGCCACAGCCTGGATCGGTACACAGAGAGCGGTGGTCAGACAGTCCGGGTTGGCAATGGTAATATGGCAGTGAAGACAGGAGCAAGGTCAGGCAAAACCGGATCCTACACTGAGCAGGAATCACAGCAACAAACATCAGGTCAAGAACACCACGAAAGGGCACCAGAGGTTAAACAGGACTGAATTTAAAAAGGTAAACACTGGGCGGAGCAGAACCCAGCAGCCAATAAGAACCCAGCAGGAAATAGGCAGGAAGTAGCAATGTCGACAGAACATGAGATCACAGGCACCGTGATAGGTACCCATTTTTTCTGCAAAAATAAATACAAAAATACTGGCCTTTCTTCTACTACCATTGTCTTCCAGTGTTTTACAAGCTAGGTGGCAAACCTAAGTATGGCACATGAATGAGCTGTTTAATGTAATATATGTACAAATTCCTTGGAACTAGCAATTGTTATGGGAAAGTTGAATAATAATGTTTCTTTGAGTACTCCATAAATTGAATCATTGTGAATGGTGTTGCAATGAATAATAATGTCTGGTGACCACAAAGAACGTCAGCCAATCATTTCTGTCTGATGTCATTATGCACTCTTCCAGTCTGACTGGCACTGTCTCCTCCCTTTCACTGAGACTGACGTACTAAGTAAAAATTGAAGCAATTCTGGGGTAAATCAACTGCTTTATAGGGAACTAATAAAAATTCCCATTAAATTAAATGGGATTTGTAACCATTTGAAAGCTAAAGAGGTCTCCAATACATTTTGGAGCAATGTAATGGAGACATTTACAGCATTCAGAAGGGTTAAAAAAATACAATTTTTTGGGGAATTTTTATTTCATCCCTGGAGGACAGTTGGTTTGTCCCAAATTGAACTATTTTTTAATACTTCAGCCTCACTAGCTTATTTCCAGAGTGTTCCCCTTTAGGAGGGACAGTCCCTCTTTGAGACCCAAATCCCTCTTTCCTGACGTGGTGTCCATCTTTTGAGGAGATCAGACTGTGGAGTATGTATATAAATGTATCACATTACTACACAGCAATTATATCCACATTACTGTTTAAAAAGTAGTCTCTGAAAACAAAATACAAAGAAAAGTATACGAATTCTGGGACAAACCAATTATACTGTAGAGAAGAACTACAAATGTCCATTGATTTAAATGGGAATTTTAAACCAATGAATGTTATAGAGGCCTCCAACGCATTTCATAGCATCCAAGGGGATAAAATCCACACTTACATAAATGAGTGTTAGATAAATCATTAGTTCTTCCTACAGTGCAAATGGTTCTACCCAGAATTCCTCCACTTTTCTTTTGACAGAGGGGTTGCATTTCTTAACAATTAAGTGGACACACCTCTGAGTGGATTAATATAAGCTTCTACGAAAAATAAATGAGGTGTAGCTATATTTAGAACTGGAAAAAAACATACAAACTGTATATTAAGCCCTTACAAACCTGATGGTCCATAAATGGTTAATATGCTTTTTGTATGGGTGGCCTTTAAAGGGTTAAGAAAAAAACATAGAATTAAAACATTTTTAGACTAAGAAGCAGTATATTTGGTTCTATAATTATTGCTATTCTTATTAATCCCCTGGCATTCATATATTTAGGTAACAAAGCTACAGAAAATGGAGATCTCTCCAAGTGACTCTGAGATAAAACCATTTGAGGAAAAGCCATCTAAGAGGATTATGGTATCTTGCAAATCCCTCAGTTTGAATCTTCAGGCCTGTATCACAGAAAACGACAATGATCCAATAACTAATGTAAGTTCAGAGGAAGAATCTTACACTGTACTTTTATGACACATAAAGTAATACAATTATATAAACCTTTCATTTGATTATAGTTAGTGGTTACATTTGTCAATTGACAAATGCTTAAAAGAAGATGTTTCCTTGTTCAAGCTAATTAAAGGGAAAGCATACCCTTAGATCTTGAAATATATATTTTTTTTTTCATGTGGCCTTTGAAAACAAGTTACATTTTCTTCAGAAAGTGCCCATTTCATCACTTGGTGAAGTTGACAAAGCTGCAGTGTTGGGTGCATTCTTGTTGTCCTTGCAGTTACTTCAAATGAGTTGTTACTATGGTTTGTTATGTCGGTCCCTGAAATGATGGTGTTGAGCATTTTCACAGTCTGACAGAATACTCACAGCTGCCTTAACTGAGGTATTTGCCAAGACAAAATGGATGCTTCCAGCACTTCTGGCCTGATACATTAAAGAAAAGTCAAGTAATGATGGAGCAAACCAAATATACAAAATACTGTAACTCCTTAGGGTCGTATGTTCAGAAGAAAATTGGGGGAGCTCTGGGGCAAACCATTTGCACTACAAGGGAGGAACAAAATTCCCGTTGATTTAAAAGAGCATTTTAACCCCTTGAATGCTAGAGAGGTCTCTAATGCATTGCTTCCAAATGCATTACAGACCTTTCTAGCATTCAATGGGGTAAAATCCCTATTTATATTAATGGGGATTTTTTGTAACTTTTAGTTTTCCCATATATTGCAAATGGTTTGCCCTAGAACTCTTCCACTTTTCTATTGAATATATTGCCCCTTGAATGCTAGAGAGGCCTCCAACACACAGCTTTCCAATGCATTGAAGACCTCTCAATCATTCAGAGGTTTAAAAGCACAATTTCAATCAATGGGAATTCTGGGAGTTTTTATATGTCCCCTACAGTGCGGTTTGCTTGCTCCAGAATTACTTCACTTTTCTTCTGTGCATGAAGCCCTCCATATTACAAAACATTTTTAAGTGATGAACAAAGAAAAAGCAAGATGTTGAAATGTGTTGGTTCTAAGGGGCAACATATTATTGGCAGGTAAATACCTCTTTTATTATCTGACTGTGTATTTTCCCTTTAAAAGAAGTATTTCATATAGAGATGTAGCCCTGCAATAGTAACATACAATATGAAAGAATTTACCAGGGCTATGATACTTGTTACTTTAGTATTCAGTGGGGGAGATTCACTAAGTGATGATGATTACTCCATTTTATAATTTCTCCAGTTCCTATGCTATTTTAGAGAGCCTATTCACTAAGATCTCCAGAGTTGAAGAACTCTTAGTGCATAGGCTCTAGAATATCATACGGATTGGAGAAGTGATAAACCGGAGAAGTCATGTCCACTTTACCACCTATTTATCACCGTTTAGTGAATCTCCCCCATCGTGTCAACTGCAGAATCTCAGTGACAAAGCTTGTCAGATTGAAAAAGTGAAGCCATTTTGGGGCACAACAACTGCAACATAGGGAACAAATAAAAAATATTTTAGTCCTTGTTTTACTGCCATGTTTTTAAAGGAAAAATAATGCTTTTTAATGGAAAAATATAGATTGTGGGTGTTTTCCTGTTTTCTCACACTGCTGAGATTCTTTGTACAAAAGTTATAACAGCTCAAGATAACACATCTTGCTGTTCATTCTATTTCACTATTAGCAGAGCTTTAAAGCTGATGACAGAAATTATTCATATGCATTAAGAAAACATCACCACCTAGTGGTCATTTTGTAGATAATTTTTTATTATAAAAAAAGAGACAAGAAATCAAACAAGTTGAGTTGCTAAAACGTTTCTCTATTATCTACCAGCAGTGATAGTGCCCTTGTTTTTCTCAGCATTAGAAGCCCTACATTATGTCTCATTCATAACACAAATATATTATGAATAATATTATGATATATGGATAAATGTTTAAGGCATTAACTGCTAATTGAAAGAAGTACTCTAAATCATTTCTTGGATTCTAAAGAGTTCTCCAGTGTAATGAGAGCCTCTCTAGCATCCAAGGGGTTATAAAACAGATTAGAGAAAGTTGGAGGAAGCAGAAGATTCTGGTCAATATCCAGTGAAACAGGGTTCACCTCTATTGAAGCAAGAATGGTCCGTAGAGAGATATGAAGAGATAAGAAGGCTGTAAAATCAATACGATCCATATTATATCATTTGTGAAAATGCATCACAGTCTGTTATCTTCCAACTTCCCTGTAGACTGGCATAGACAATAGGTATGCTGCAGTAATAGGTAATGTGATAAAACCTTATATGCGATAGTTCCTCTATCAGCTCACTGAATTAACTCATCATTGAATTAAAAAAAAGATCGAACTCTCCTAAAGAAAGTTCTGGGAAATACATTTCTTTGAGCCTTTTCAAACAATTAACTCTTCAGTGGCAAGTAACACTGCCAAAGCAGGGTAACCCTTTGTACTCAGAGGTGTTTAGTATGTTCAAGGGCTCTCTCATTCTGGGGGCAGAACTGTAGCAGCCCCAGCTATAGTCCTGCCACCCTTGTTCTTTCAATGCACCACCAATCCAGACACAGGAGCAGCCCTTCAATGTTGGTTGGAATGTACATAGCAATCTCTTAACAACATTCTTGTGAAAGGTCTGCAGGCAGCCCATAAGCCAACATGTGGACATTTTTTGCTGTATTTTTACTATGTTCCAGTGTGAACGCAGTAAGGATGCAGTATGTTGAACTTTGGTGTGCTCATGGATGTGATAGTCTCCTGTGTGAAACACAACATAGCCCAGTATTGCACCTTTCACAATGGGCGATAGATCCAGTGCAGCTTTGTTGCTCTGGTGTTGCCCATGTGAAAGGGGCCTAAAGAGGAAGTGTCATCTTTGTTGTTCCCCTTCATCAGGTGTGGCTTCCCACAGGAACAGACCTGCCCATTCAGTGATGAGTGACATGCTAGGACTGTCACACATTTCCTTACTTTAAGGACGGGTGACAGTCCTGGCACGTCACAGGTAAAATGATCGCAGCCCTCCTACAGGCGTGCTGTGATCATGTCTGGGAGGGTGTTCTCTGGTTCTCCCTTCCTCAGTGTGATCGTGAAGAAGATAGAAGCAGAGAACAGAGCTCCCAGAGCCTCAAGTGGGCAAAAATTAGGCACTTTTGAGGTACTGGGAGCAGGACTGGAGGGGGGATTTAAAATTAAAAAAAATTAAGTTTGACCTCTCTTTGTGTAACTGGATAAATAATTTAGAGCAAGCCCAAAGTATTTTATTTACACAGACTAATTTATAAATCCATATTCTGAAGGTTAAACAAACATTAATGTGAGTATTATTATTAAGTGTGATACACTTATATATACACCACGCAGTCTGATCTCCTATACAGAGTTGTGTAGAGATTTTTGACTCAGAGGTATAGTACCCCCCTAAAAAGGGACACTTAGGAGGTATGAACAACTGTTCATACCTTTTATCCTGTCCCTGTTAAGAAAATGAACACAAATTATCACAGGAAAACCTATAAAACTGTTGTGTTTTTACAATTTTATTTCACTTCTTTATTTTAAAAAAGGGTACATAATTTGTGTGGGTAGACTAAATGAATGAGAGGGAAAATAAGGTTGAACAAAGGCATACTAAGAAGGCCAAAATTGCTCGTCCTTTGGTGCAAAAAAAAAAAAAGCCCTTGTGACTAAGGTGTTATAGTGAAGTTGGTGGCTTCACCCACAATTATACCTTGCTGATGGAAACAAATTTGGAGCAGCAAACAATAGCCCCTATCTAGCTACCAAACGTACACACTTTTTTTCCAGTGACAATATCCCCTTAAAAGAGGAATAAAGATTAATTATCATAAATTATATATTGTAGAATTTTTCCTGCTGAGTAAAACAAATCTTTTTTTTTTTTTTTTTTTTATTGAATTGTACTTTTCAATTGTGTTCACCAGGAGAAGATGCTTCTGTGATTTTTTTTTCTGTATAAACATCAGGAAAGCAACATATAAAATGCTTTCTGGACACCAGCAGGCATACGTATATTTCAGATAAAACCTTTATTGCACCCTGGAGTACAAGGATGATATACTCTTGAAAAATTGTTTATGTGACACATTTCTGTGCAGTTGTTATGACAAAAGAAATGTGCACACTGGACTGTGATTTTTGTTTTGAAAATCTGAATTGTTTTGAAAATCTGAATTGTGAAATATGTATGTAGATGTTTGTGTGAAGATTGGGGGCTCCCTTAAAGAGATAGTAACCGTTTCTTTTGACAACATATTCCACAATTGCAGAATATGTTCATTCAAATTGCCTATATTTTTTTTCTAGAAAAATAAACAGTAATGTGTACTTTTTATTGTTTTTTCATCTTTCTCATTTTTGTACAGTATTATGTCCCAAACTGAAATCTCCCTGTATATCTGATTCCAGAGTGTCTCATCAGTCTGCTATGAAATTGGGACAGTGTTATAATGTAACATTTTCCCTGAAGTGCTTTGTAGGATATCTTTTTTGTAATGGATCTTTTATGCAGTCTAATGTCCCTAAAGTAACTTCTTATTTATATTTAAAATCAATATAGTAACATAGTAACAGAGTAAATTAGGTTGAATAAAGACACTAGTCCATCAAATTCAACCTTCTCCTCATACCCAGTAATTTTATAGCTTTCCTGCTACCAAATAAGTTAGTCTTTATCAGACCTTCCTGATCTGCCTACTAATAAACAGTATATCCCTGTATGTTCCCTTTTCAAAGGAATTTATCTAATCTTCTCTTAAATGTATCCATTGTATCTGCCATAACCACCTCATTGGACAAGGAATTCCACAATTGAACAGACCTTAAGGAAAAAAAACCCTTCCTCTGAAGTCTAAACCTCCTTTCCTCTAATCTCAAGGGGTGTCCCCTGGTCATCTGATCAGGCCTTGGAATAGATAGCCCACCACAGAGATCCTTGTATTGACCTCTCATATATTTGTACAATGAGATAAGGTCTCCTCTTAGTCATCTTTTCTGTACAGTAAATAAACCAAGTTTGTCTAGTCGTTCCTCATACATCAAGTCCTCCATTCCCTTAATTAATGTTGCTGCTCTTTGCTGTACCCTCTCTAGTTTTAGTATATCCTTTTTCAGAACTGGTGCCCAAAACTGCACTGCATACTCATATCTAACTGTATTTATATTTTTGTATATATAGCTATATAGAGATATATCTATATATATATTGTTTCTTTATTTTGTGTACACATGTAAATTCTTACGGTAAAAGCTCTCCAGGACTTGAAAATGAGAGAACTCTCATTGTATTCCTCATGGTAAATCTTTTTCTAAATAAATACATTGAATCACTACACCTGATTTCATATTCCCTGACAGACAGATCGCTGGAAACAGATCAAGTGAGTGCAATGTTTGGGACATAAAAGTAACAAAATAAGTCAAGATAAAAAGTGTAAGCAGTTTGACATATCCTGCCAGTGTATATAATATGTGCAGTCAAAATACAAGGTTACTTTACCTTGATACACTCCCGTACCCTTCAGTTTTTAGCAAGTCTAAAGCAACTTGTTTCACTTCTCATTTGCTCCTGCACAGATTGAGCCCTTTTTTATTAGCTTGGCTCTGTTTGACATTCGAGATGGGAGGAAGATATCTGCAGACTTTCATGTAGATCTCAACCATGATCTTGTGAGACAAATGGTTTCTACTCCTCACACCTACTCGGTGGAAAATGGAACAGTTTCATCGTGTGTCAGTCATTCAAATGGACTGGAAGAGCCTCAAATCCAGGGCTTTCCTGAGAAATGGATGCAGTACCCCAGACAGGTAAAAACATATATCGGAAACAGCTGCAATGTTGGGGCTCATGTACTAAGATGAACGGGGTGAGATGCACTCAGGAGAGATAAAGAGGTGATAACTATAATCAAAATGTATGACCAACATAAAATCTCCAGTAAGATTGAACCTTCGTTCCAGCTTAAAGGGATAGGATTGACAGCAGCTCTAATTAATCTTTATTGTATTCGAGCCATAGAGTGTGTTATTTCAATACTGTCAGAGTTGTAGTTCAAGAGTAATTGAGTGATAAAGTATCCCCCTCCCGCACCTTTTACCTAGTGTAAGCCACCTCACCTCAGATGTGGAATCTGGTCTAAAAATGAATTCCGTGTGAGCTAGTTAGTACTGGATATCGTGACGGGAGGGGCAGATGCATGACTCAAGGACTACAAGGCCTTCCCACTGAAGTGATAAGAAACAGATTTTGATGACAGATAACCAACTGGTCCACACAGTTTGCCCATTTTCCTAGCTAATTCTAATACACTCTAACATAGTTGTCAGAATAGGCTTACATTTTTAATTTCCTTACCATATTAATTCTACCACCTCTGATGGGAGGCTATTCCCCCAGTCTGTCATCCTTGCTCTAAAATATTAGTTAAACACATTATTTCTTGAGATCCACACCCTTTCTACATTGTAGTCATCTTTTCTGAAATATGCTTCCATCCTGAACTATATTATATCCTTTATATTATAGCCTTGTAACAGGGAGGTGCACAGATAAGACTCCGGTCTGAATTCGGAGATCCCCGCTCTGTATCAGCCGCAGCACAGGCAGTCTCTACTGTGCATGACTGCAGCGTGTGCAGCTGTCTCTACTGCACATGACAGCTTCTGACAAACATCCTTAGCGAATTATTATAAAGGATGGTTTTGGCATAAAGCTGCTGATGTGTTGGGGATGGCAAGGGGGAAGAATAGAGGATGCTTTCATCCTCAGACTTCAGCACCAAGAACAGCAGCAGCTTTCATTAAAACGTAGAGTGCCAGAGGGGTGAGCAACACATTGTGGAAGGACAGGAGAGGAAGTAAGGAGGCATCCATCCGAAACACATAGAGACTTCACCAAAAGTCTATTCAAGAAGCAAAAATGCAACTATAACATGATTAGAAAGAGAGAGATGTCAAACATGAACCAGCTTGTTGGAGATGTGAGGTGAAGATGGGGAATCCATGTCCATGGTGGTTTCCACACTTTACAGAGTTAAGATGGTGGAAGAGGTAAGTGTTCATGGATGGAAGGAACTATTAATAATGATTCTCCAGTTTACATAGTCTCAGACCTGATCACCCACTGGCCCTAAAAATAGCACGTTTCAAACATTACAGACCAGGCACCTCTCCAGGAATCTCGCATGCTATACATGTTGTGGTAGACATCTGGCATTATATAAGTGGCACAGAGTGGAGCAAATATATTTTTGGCACTTAAACACTTTATTTCACTTTCATTTAAATCATCATTTACTTGTCTTCTCATTTGGAATATGGAAAGGAGGAGGTTGTTTTAAGTCCAATATATTTCATTTTTTCCATCTCAAGTCTATAGGATTAACATTTTTTGGTGCTACATATTTTACACATACTCTTTTTATACCCTTTCGAGTGGGATGGATTTTATGTCAGCAGAGTTGTAGGTATTATCCACTATCAGCTGATCAATAAACCCTTAGATGCTGGGGCATAGTTGTGCATTGTGCACATATAGATAGTTGACTCAGTTGTTTATAATATCTGGCTCTGTATTGTTTACATTGATAAGCTGATTAGCGGCCATTGCAAGATCCATAATTCACCAATGCCAGAGAAACAAATTTGTTTTTGTTAAATCTGACATCATTGCCCACTATCCGAGCTTAGTACATGTGGCAAATAACCACAATAACTTTAAATGCAACCATAGGAATACTACAATGGCTAATTAAAGCAAATGTCAATATATAAATGAGCCACTGGAGAGGGAGACACTGCAGCATTGTAAACACAGCAAAAGCATAGAGGTGTATTTGAGTATAATTGTAGGGATGATTTTGGTTACAGTTTTCCTCCATATCCCCAAACTGGACCCTTATTGAAGTGTAGTCCACCTCACCCCAGCCAGGTATTTTGAGTGATCTATAGACTGATAGTAGTACCTCTGTCTTCCTGCTATTAACGCCTCTTTCTTTATAACACATTGCTCTGTTTTTCTACCACTTTACTACATTGCTTGCCTACCTTCAAGTCATCTGAATTAATAACTCCCAAGTCCCTTTACTCTGAAGTTATTCTCAGCAAACTCAGAAATCATTAAGCCTGTATTGCACCTCTGTCTTACATGCAATGTATTGCACTTTCAGCATTAAACTGTAGATACCATACTCTTGTCCATTCATCCAGTTTTCCTAAATCCTTGTGCACTGAGTTTATCCCTCCTAGAGGGTCAACCGTGTTGCAGATTTTAGTATCTTCTGCAAAAATACTGAATATTTATCACTAGTATATAATGATAGTATTAAAGAAACAATACCTAGCACAAAACCTTGTGGCACTCAACTAGTAACATTTGCTTCCTCTGAATACATTCCTTTGACTGTGGCACACGGTTCTCTGTCTTTCTATGTCAATAGCTTTACTAAAACCCAAATAAGCTGCATTTACTGGTTGACCTTTGTCACTTGAGTAACAATAAAAAATTCAACTAGATTTGTTTGGCAAGATCTTTTTGAAATGAAGCCATGCTACCTTCTATCTTGCAAGTCATTAGACTTCAGATTGCAACAGTTTCAAAATTGTTTCCATTATTTTTCCTCTATTGATGCCATATTCATGGGCCTATAATTGCCAGATTCCCTCTATTCCCTCTTTGTGTTGTGGCACTACACTGGCAGTTTTCCAGTTATCCTGCACCACTCGTGTCAGTGATTGTTTAAAGGGATAGTAATACTTAAATATTACTAATCCCCATATTGTAGCCATGGTAAAAAGAATTGAATTGCCCCCAGGTTCACCTCTCAACCTTTATGGTTTGAGAGATAACCACCCGCAAAGTTCCCTCCTCCCTCCCCTTTCCCTGAAGTCAGCGTTGTACTGACTGCAGGGATATCCTGTCTTGTTTCCATCAGGTGGCTATGCAACAGAGCCGCGATCGCGTTAGTAAAAAATAATTATTTCACTGAAACGGTCTACTACGTGTGCTGCCAAACCAAGTATGCTTAGATGACTGTTTCAGTGAAATAATTACTTTTTACGAACGCGATCTCGGCTCTGCTGCATAGCCACCTGATGGAAACAAGACAGGATATCCCCTGCAGTCAGCTACAACTCTGACTTCAAGGAAGGGGGAGGGAGGGAGGAACTTTGCGTGTGGTTATCTATAAAACCATAAAGGTTTGAGAGATGACACTGGGGACAATTCAATTCTTTTTACCATGGCTGCAATATGGGGATTAGTAATATTTAGTTATTACTATCCCTTTAAAAAGTTCAGGTATAAAGGTGCTGCAAGCACAAACCTATAGTATTTAATACTAATGGATGAATCTTACTTGGACTGTCTGATGTATCCAATTTCAATTTTGTCAATATCAGTAGCACACTGTCCTCTGTAAATTGCCTGGTGTCCCCTGGTGTCACAGATTAAAAGCTTTTCTACTTGATGGGGAATCTCCTTTTTCACAACCTTCTGAAAAACTTCAAGAGAACAATGGGAAGAAGGGAACATTTTCAAATTGGTCTAAAGTTATAAGTGGGGTTCCGCAGGGTTCAGTCCTGGGCCCAATGCTTTTTAATTTGTTTATTAATGATCTAGAAGTGGGAATTGAAAGTAGCATCTCAATCTTTGCTGATGACACTAAGATATGTAAGGAAATACGTACAGAGCTGGACGTTTTTTCTCTGCAGAAGGATTTAGATAAATTGAGTGAATGGGCAGAAAAGTGGCAGATGAGATTTAATGTAGATAAATGTAAGGTTATGCATTTGGGATGTAGAAACAAACTTGCTACATATACTCTAAATGGGAAACAACTTGGGGAATCCTCATTAGAGAAAGATTTAGGAGTGCTGATAGACAATAGACTTCACAACAGTGTGCAGAGTCACTCAGCTGCTGCAAGAGCAAATAGGATACTAGCCTGCATAAAAAGAGGTGTAGATGAAAGGGATGCTAATATTATCCTACCTGTGTATAAATCCTTGGTTAGGCCTCTTCTAGAATATGGAGTACAATTTTGGGCGCCAGTTCTTAAAAAACTTTGTTGAACTGGAAAAGGTGCAGAGACGTGCAACAAAACTGATAAAGAGACTGGAGGATCTGAATTATAAAGAGAGACTAGCCAAACTGGGTTTGTTTACATTAGAGAAGAGACGTCTAAGGGGTGATATGATTACCATTTACAAATACATTCAAGGTCAATGCAAAGAACTAGCCAATTAATTATTTACGCAAGGAGCTGAGCTAAGAACAACAGGTCATCCATTAAGACTAGAGGAAAGGCACTTTCGACTAAAACAAAGGCAGGGATTCTTTACAGTAAGGGTGGTAAAGCTATGTAATTCTTTGCATCGGCATGTTGTACTTGTACTTACGTGTTTCAAAAAAGCAATGGATGCTTATCTAGCACAGAACGATATTGAAAATTATGACAGATGGCTTCAAAGCAGATAAGGTGTTGATCCAGGGAAATATCTGACTGCCATATAGAGTCAAGAAGGATTTTGTTTTACCCATTTGGGGCTAAATTAGAAATTGCTCCAGAGGGGTTTTTTTTGCCTTCCTCTGGACCAACGGGGTGTTTTTATCATGGGCTGGACTTGAAGGACACATGTCTTTTTTCAGCCTCATCAACTATGTTACTATGTTATGTTACTATGTATGCTACATAGTGTAGTACGTTAGTCCAAAATGTAGGGTGAATTCAAATGTGCTTATATATACTCACATTTCACTTTATTTTTCACCAGAGATCCCTTGTAGCTGAAATCACTTATGGATGATATTAAACTGCCTCTACACAGATCTCCAAAACCAGTTATACATGTCCAGTCATGGTGACTCGATTTCTCTTGAGTCTATAGCTGTCCTCCAAAAGATAGCTCAGATAGAAAAGAAACAAAAGGTGAAAGGGATAGCACCTAAATTATGTGGAAAGTAGTACAGGTATAGGTATTCTCGCATTATAAAAGACAAGTGTACAATATAATACTCACATGAGGTGATTTGACCAGCATATAGATCTCAACAACAGCCAGTGTAGAGTATGCAGGGAATTTTTGCTGCCGACCATCCTGGTGTAAAAGACCCTATAGGATAGCACTGTATGGTCAGCAAATCTCTAAATATCTAAAAACTATAATATATAAAAACTATTTATTGATGAAATGTAGCAAAAATGTTAAAACCCTCAATGTGTTTCATGGTCCACCAACCATTTCATCATGATGCCTCCTGATAAAATAGTTAGTGGATCATGAAACACATTGAGAATTTTATAGTTTTTGCTATAGTTTATAAATAAATTGTTTTTAGATATTATATTCCTGGCTGTTCTGCTCTTCCCACTGTTTGAGAGAACTGTTTGAAAGATTTTCTGACTATACTGTGCTATTTCACCCGGTCTTTTACCCGGGGAAGCACTAAAAGCACTAAATTCCCCACTTGTTCTAGACTGGATGTGAGCATTATATTGTACACTTGTCTCCTCTGATGAGAGGATACCTATACCTGTACTATTTTCTACATATGTAGGTGCTCTCCCTTTCGTCTTTTGTTTCTTTGAAGAAAAAAAAAAATAAAGAACAGATATATTCCTTGTCTCCCTCTGCATATCTACTGTTTACTGACTTTAAGCTTATTGTGCTGCCTTTTTTCTTTTTTTTACTAAAGAATGGTTTGTCAACCCTTTTTACAGACTATTTTCTCTTCTGATTGGGATTGGCATATCTGATCTTGCAGTGTGTTTGACCACCCTCTTTTTAAAGGAAAAGTAATGTTTCACAAAAAAGCTTCATAGTATTTGGGTCATGGAGAGCGTTATTTCAATACTCTCTGAGTTGTAGGTCAAGAATAATTGAATGATAAAGTATCCCCCTCCCGCCCCATTTACTGATGTAACACTGCTCACCTCAGATCAGCAAGACTGTGAGCATAAGGAAAAACATGAACAACCTGTCAAAGAGGGCAGGGTTTTTCCTTATGCTCACAGTAAGAAGATTGTCCCTTGATGAGAGCTGTCTGGTCTCAAGACCAGATTCCACATCTGAGGGGAGGTGGCTTTCATTAGGTATAAGGGGCGGGAGGGGGATGAAGATCAATCGGAGCTTCTTTTTTTGTGAAACATTACTATCCTATTAACCTTGTAAACATCTCTAAATTCACATGGCTGAGTCTGCTTGTAGTTCCTATGCATGTTCTGTAGCCTTTACAATATCTGCCACCTCTAGAGAACCCGATCTGTTTTCTTCTTCTCTTACCATTGTTTACATTCTTGATGCAGAATTCTGTTGCAGATAATTATCAATTTTTTAGTTGTTCTCATTGTTCCTGCACACAATGAAGCGATATTTATCCTGCTAAGGAATTGTGTTCAGCCACACTTAAAATCTGAGACTTTTTTTTAGTAAGATTGCACGCAGACATTACCAGTTTACAAAACCACACTGACTGGTGATCACTAATCGCCAGGTTGTCACTCACATATATTACACTCTATCTGTATTTGTGAGTATTACGCCTAGCATTTCTTGTTTGTGATTTGGCTTCTTTACCAGATTAATAAAGGATGCCCCATATTAAGCATAGGAAGCCTTCTATGAGAGGAGCTTGCATTCCTGGAGTTGGGAATGCAAGCAGGGTGCTGGGTTGTATAGCTAGGGGCATTAGTAGCAGAACAAGTGAAGTGGTCATGCCACTCTACAGATCTCTAGGTAGACCTCCATCATTTTGGAACTGGACCGCCCTTTTGGGTGGGATTAGTCTAATACATATGAGGAAATTTATCCTCTGAAATGACTCCAGAGAGCTAAGATGCAATGCTCTTAAACCGTGACTCGTCATAGAACAGGCAACATTGCTTTTGTTCGTGCTCAAAGCCTCTCACATATCTTGGCTTTTTTTAATTACTCTTAGAGTGTCTCCCTAAGAGTAAAGGGTAATCCATATGTGGACCCCTTGCTCTCAGTGTCTATTGAAACCAGCTGCATCTCACTGATGAGGCCTAAAGAAGGCTGAAATGTACATTTGAGATTAGCTGGTACATCCCATGCAGAGGACACTTGCTCCTCATTTTAGAACTGTACCGCCCTTTTGGTTGGGATGTCTAATATGAAAATTTCTCATCTGTAATGGCACTAGAGCTCTAAAATGTGATCCTCTTGAGCGGTGACTAGCTGCAGAACAGGCAATATTGCTTTTGTTTGTGCTCAGAGCCTCTCACATCTCTAGGCTTGTTTTTTAGTGTGTCTCCTTAAAAGTAAAGGGTAATCAAGATGTGGACCCCTTGCTCTCAGTGCCTATGGAAACCAGCTGCATCTCACTGATGAAGTCCAAACAAGGCTGAAATGTATGCCTGGGGTTAGCTTGTAATTTCCTGTGCAGAGGAGACTTGCCCATCATTTTGAAGCTGGACAGATTAGTCTAATATGAATGTGGAAATGTATCCTCTGCAATGGCACAAGAGAGCAAAAGTGTTATGCTCTTCAGTGGTGAGTACTTTAGAACAGACAACATTGCATTTTTTCCTGCTCAGAGCATCTATCTATATAGATACTCTAGAGAAAATTCAGAGAAGGGCTACTAAAATACTGAATGGTTTACAGGAAAAGTAATATCGGGAGAGACTAAAGGATCTGAACATGGATAGCTGGGAGGAGAGAACAGAGAGAGGATATATGATAGAAACAATCAAATACATGAAGGGATTCAACAAAGTGCAGGATGGAAGTAGATTTCAAAGGAGTAAAAATGTTAGAACAAGAGGCCATAGTCTAAAACTAGAGGGACACAGGTTTAGACGTGACGTAAGAAAGTTTTACAGTAGGAAAATGGGCAGACTAGATGGGCCGAATGGTTTTTATCTGCCGTCAAATTCTATGATTTTATGTTTCGCTCACATCTCTTGGCTTTTTTTTAATAAAAAATCAAGTCTTCTTCCCTGAAATGATATCCAGTACTAGTTTAAGATTATTTTTGAGGAATGAATCCACTGAGAATTGATTTATTTTGTCCATTAGGATTTTCTTAGATTAAGATAACTAAAGGTTTATTAGTTAGTAGTCCTTTAAAGGAATGTTTCACAATTAAAGCAGCTCCAATACATCTTCATAGTATTTGGACCAAGGAGAGTGTTATTTCAATACTGTCAGAATTGTAGTTCAAGAGTAATTGAATGATAAAGTATCCCCCTCCCACCCCTTTTACTGATGTAACACTGCTCATTTTAGAGCAGCAAGACTGTCCGGATGGATCTCAGAGATCTTTTCAATGAGCATAAGGAAAAACCTGTCAAGTGGGGTAGGGTTTTCCTTATATTCACAGTAAGAAGATTGTCCCTTGAGAGAGCTGTCTGATCACAGGACCAGATTCCACATCTGAGGTGAGGTGGCTGACACTAGGTTAAAGGGGCGGGGGGATACTTTATCATTAAATTACTCTTGAACTATAACTCTAACAGTACTGAAATAACACTCTCCATCGCCCAAATACTATGAAGATTATTTGGAGCTGCTGTTTTTGTGTAGAATTGCTATCCTTTTAACCCCTTAACGACCAGCCGATCGGCGCGGTGAGGTCAGTTTGTTTGTTTGTTTTTCCGGTTCCGGACTCCCCGAACGGCGTGCAGCCGCGGGAGGAGCACGGAATTCCATGACGGTCATAGTACGTCATGGGTCATTCAGTCAGATCGACCCATGACGTACTATGAACGTCAAGGTCTTTAACGGGTTAAGGCTATACTTATAACACATATTTACACATGTATACAGTATTAAATATGAGTTCCAGAAATATCTTTATTTATGTAAATGTATCTGTGTGACCAGCTAAGATTTCTTAAACTGAATAAACAAAGTGAGAATGTCTTCTCTTTCAAGCAAGTGAGTTTCCTGTATGGAAGTGACCTTAATGTCACAATGTAATGGAGAGCTACTGTTTTTCTTTAATCAGATGCTTCAAGTATGCACTGTAAAATAACAGCTGACACCATATGTATCCTCTGTTACTCTGACAGGCCGTTTTCTCCATAACAAATCCGCATTCTGATGTGGTTTTGGTTGCAAGAATAGAAAAGGTTCTCATGGGAAATATTGCCAGTAATGCTGATCCTTATATCAAGAACTCAGATTCCAGCAAGGTATTGTAATGTAACATCATATTCCTGTTAACAATATGGGTCATTATTTGGTAGGGAAATATGAGTTTGCAGTCGGTGGCCCTCCAGCTACTACTGCACTACAATTCTTATCATTCTCAACTAGCTTGTACTCCAGGAACATCTGAAGGGCTAAAGGGAAGGGGTATCCTGTAGAATTGTCTCCAACTAATGGGTGACCAGCAAAACAGCGCAATAACACAGTAGAGACATAGCGCCGGATCTTTTTATTATATTATATTATGCAATAACAATATTGCCTGATTGAAAAGGAAGACATTAGAATGTCGGGTAACCAGTCGATATACTTGTGGCAGAGAGGTGAAGGTGCAACCATCTCTGCCAGTAGGTCAAGCTTATGTTACTGGTTGCATTTAAACAATAACAGCTCTCTAATAACTTTTAATTTCTTAGGCTTTATTCTCAAAATAAAAGAGGAGTAATTATAGAACAAGTCAAATGCACCATAGAGAATAAATAAAACTTCCCACTGATTAAAAATGGGACTTTTAACCTCTTGGATGCTGGAGACCTATCTACCTCATTGAAGACCATTTCAGCAATCAATGGGTTGAATTTAAGTAATTTAGCATTTTCATTTCTCCCCTATGGTGTTATTGGTTTGCTCAAGAGTCACATGTTTTTAGCTTATTGAATACAGCTTCTAGAGCAGATGTTGGCAGCGTGTGGCCCTTCAGCTGCCATCAGACTACAATTCCCTAACAGGAGCTGTAGTCTGAAAGCAACTGGAGAGTCTCACATTGCCCATCCCTGCTCTAGGATCAGGTTCCTCTTCCTCATTTTATTTGGTCTGTCAATAATTAGAGTCTGTCAATAAAATTGCTTACATGGATAAAAGTGTGCTTACTTCTACTAACAGTCCTTGGACTATTGTATAAGTGACTATCCTACACCCTACCTAGGCCCCTGGCAGTAAAACAATACAGCTGTTCCTTAGTTTTGTCTCAGATCCATTCCATCAAAAGTACATGTGAAAGAGCAGCAGTTTGGGGAAGACAGCAGAGAGGAAGTGTAGAATTGTTATCCCATTTATTGTACAACAATAATTAAATTATTGTCAGAAATAGCATTAAAACATAAAAGAAAAGCATTGCAACATAAATGTTGAAAGCACAATACAAAAATACAAATAAATAAATTAGATCACAGCTAATTATAGCCAATTGGCCACCAGATAGTAAAAGTCACCATAAGTGCAGAAGAGTATCACACAAGTGGTTATTCAGTTATTGTGTAGGTACTAATAATGCAAGCTGAAATACTCTGTTTGGTCCAGCAGCTGTAATTAAGCTAATTGACCGTTACTGGAGCACAGTGGGATATACTGAATTGCCAATCAAAATGTAAGAAGGAAATCCAAACATCCAATGATGGATGTGCCCTTACTTGAATAATATGTACAATTTGCCTTTGAGGCTAGAGAGTCTTGTTGTCCAGCTGGGGATGGTCTACCAGAGTATCCACACCAGGCCCTGTCTCTCTCCTGGTGATGCTAGATCATCAACTCTCTTCCGCCTGTGTCATCTACCCAATCAGCTCTTGGATGGAATTAGTGCAACACATTGCTGCTCTGTAGTGTATGTGCACCTTCTTCTTAGAAAATAAGGAGCCGGACCAGAATCATGATTAACAGTCACTGCCCACTACCTTACATGTAATCTCTACATTCTAAGAGTATTAACATAAAAACAACCACGCATCATATCATATATGAGACTGATTAAAATACATTTGACACAAAGGATCTCTTCAAAACATTTATAAAACCACAAATGATAAATAAATGCAACATCCTTTCTACTAAAATAAAATAAAACCAGCCACCAAAGATGTGGTGTGTGAGTAGTGTAATGTGTGAATTAAATAGATACATTGGATGAAGAAGTATGTTCTCATAGAGTGTGCTTCTATTAACTGCTGATGATATAGTGTGTGAATCAGAGGAATACAAAGTGCTGGCATATAAATTATACTGTTGGCATTAATTAATCTGGAATGCACTACTGTAAATATGCAACATACGGTAATGAACAGATTGAGAAAAGGCACACCGCTATAAATGAGAACAAATATTTACCATGCCATATTATCTCTCTCAGTTATTAAATATATTCCAAAGTATTTATCCACTACTTTGTTCTGATTGGTACAGAATAAATAAATCTGAGTGAAAATAAAGATAATAATAAAATGTTGGTACTGGTATAGAGACAATGAAAAATAACCGATCTGTAAAAATCCTAAGTGATAATGAAAATTGGTACACAACAAAGCAACAATGGAATAGGCCTAGAGAATGTAATATATCAGAAGTGGAAATGTACAATGACAATAAATATATAATAAACTGATAATGCAACCATGTGCCCAAACAAACAAGGAGTCTTCAATAATGGAATAACTGAAATTTAAAGATGATATGTAATAATAACGTAGAAGAAAAGGGCTGTGGCAATGTTTTATAGGCACCAAGTATCCAATTCCTCATTTAGTACTTGTGGTACTAATGTCTGAAGCATGAAGATTCAGAAAGTTTATGATATCTGACACCACCTCTTAATTGTGGAGGAATATGATCTGTGATGGTGAATCTGAGAGAACCTGTGACTCCATTGTGAAATTGTGCAGAATGTTTACAAACTGTATGGTCCATGTTTCTCTTAATTATATAGTTCCAATATTTCAGGAATAGTTCCTTGACATGACAATTTGTTCTTATCATGTACTGTTTACCACAGGGCCATTCAAGGTGGTAGATGACATAAGAGGTAGTACAACTGAAGAATCTCCTGTTGTGGATGATTGAAATGTTGTTGTCTGATGTTGAAAATGACCATAAGTAAGACAAGTGCTGTGACCGTCTGATGACTCCTATATTCCTATTTTGACCTCTGTTTACAAGTAAAAAGCTTTGGAGCCAATTACTTTTAAGGTTTTTCAATTTTTTAGAAATAATTTCTGATCATTTGGGTAAAATCATCCTTAAGTATTTGTAAATGGTAAGAATAGGCAAATGTTTGTGTAGAACATTCATTACCTTTCATCCTGCCGTGTTATATCTGATGACATAGCGTATTATGAGGGTCTTCTTTACTTCTTTATGTCGTAGCAAGTGTGATCTCAGTATCTCTCTAGCAATTTGTATAGCACTATCTAAAACAGGCTTGCAGTACTCTTTTTTCTAAAAATTTGGTGGTTAACCCTGACGCTTGTTTTTCAAACATGATTTCCTTGGTACAATTTCTTTTTACTCTTTGAAATTGGTCAGATGGAATATTATTTAGCCAAAGTGGATGATGTGCACTTGAAGCATTTATATAACCATTAGCATCCACATATTTGTAATGTGTTTTATTTTCATTAATACATAAATCTAAATCCAGGAATACAATGGAATCCTTGCTGTATTGAACTATAAATCAGAGACCTAAATCATTGTCATTCAACTCTGACCTCAATGATTGTAAAGAAGACTCTTCCCCTTCCAGATCATTAGGAGATCCTCAATAAAAAGGATATACAGAATGAGGTCCCCCCCATATTGTTGATAAAGTGGTCTTCTCAAAATGCCATAAGGAAATTAACATACCTCGGGGCCAAACTTATCCCCATATCTGTCCCACATCACTGTAAGGAATGTTGGTTATTAAAAAGAAAATTGGTGTGTTCCAGGATTAATTTCATAGCTTTGATGATTAATTCATGCTGTTTGTTTTTGGTATATCACTGGCTATGCTTAGATACTCAGTGTCAGCTAGCCCTTTATCATATGAAATTATTGTATATAAAGATATCACATGTTACTCACCACCAGTTGTCTTCCCGAGTAATAGTCTTCCATTTTTGGAGAACGTGAGTGTTATTTTGAGTGTATGATTTAAGTTCTTTAACATATGGTCATAAAAAGTGGTCTATAAATTGTGAGAGATTACTGGTCCGTGAATCAATGCCTGCTATGATTGGTCTGTCTAGTGGATTTTTGAGGTCCTTATGTATCTACTGAATGTTGTAATAGTTGGGGCTTTTAGGATGTTTAATATCCAGAAAGCTGTATTCCTGTTTGTTCAGGATTCCTTCATCTAAACCACACCAAACCAGCATGAGATATTATAATTGGAATCTAGGCACTGGACTGTTTAAGAGATGCTGAAAGAATGTTGTGTCACTGAGAATTTGATCTGTCTCTTTCATATAGACTGATAGAGCTTATAAAATGTCCTCCCGCTTTATCTACTTCTGTTATCACTAGACTGGAATTGTTCATAAGTCTATTTAGGCACTGAAGTGATAAATAAGACTTTAATCTCCAAGGTTTCTTGTTTATCATTTTGGAAAATGCTTCAATGAAGGGACCCTTTCATTGAGCATAGAAATGGGATGGAGGTTTGAATCTACTATGTTTAATAATAATCTCTTCTGTTGTATATACTGCCATTGAGTCAATTTCTTGTTCAGACTCTTCAGATTGAAGATGCCTAGGACTAATGACTTGGTTTGTTTTGATATTTTCTTTTGTTGAGTTGTCTGCTTGCTCTTTTTCTCATCTATTTCTTCCTCTGAGGTCGTGGTCATGTACTGTTTGTCTTGTAGTTGTTCCTTTCCTCACTCACCTATTTTTTTGTATGGGTGCATGATGACCTTCCCCTAAAAAATTATGCTTCTTGGTAAATTTAAGGGAGGATTATATTTTGGGTTGAGATCCTTTAGAAGTGTAGTTGGTTTTATTATATGATGTAGTAATCTCTTGTTGATTCTTGACAATACCTGTATTTCCCGGTGATTTGTTCTTGAGGGTATCCATCAGTATACTATTAGGGGTATTGGTGTCCTACTCATTGGATTCCTTGTCGTTATAAATACTTTACCTTACTTACTTACAATCTGATCTTTTTCCATTCCACTGGTAAGAGGTACAGTAATAGAAGTTAAAATTGGAGTAGATGTAGGGTGTTCTATCTATCAAATGTAAAGCTCTTTCAGGAACATTATTGATGGTTACTCAATGATCCTTTTAGATGAGGTGTCTATAGTGGATTCCCTGCTGATGCCAACATTGTATCTTATACGTCAATACATTGGATTCCACTGATTCACACACTATATCATCAGGAGGTTAATACAGCTACTTTCTATGAAAGCATACTTCTTCATCCAATGTATTTATTTAGATCACACATTACACTACTCTGATATACACACACACCACATCTTTGGTGGCCAGTGTTATTTTATTTTAACAGGGACGTAGCTGTTGCATTTATTTATCATCTGTGGTTTTATACCTGTTTGAAGAGATTATTTGTGTTACATTTATTTTAATCAGTCTCATTAATGATACAATCTATAGTTTTTATGCTAATGCTCCTTGAATGGAGCTTACATTTAGGGTAGTGGGCCAGTGATAGTCAGTTATGCCCACAAGTATATGACTGGTGTTTCTGACTAGAAATAGGACTGGTTCCTGGCCCGGTACCCTATTTGTTCCAGAAGAAGGCACACATTCTCTGCAGCTCTGTAATGCTTTGAGCTATTTTATCCACAACCTGATCAGGAAGATTCCATGAGGGAAAGAGAGACAATGATCCAGCATCGTCTGGGGGGAGACAGGGACCTGGTCTGGATACTCAGGTAGACCATCCCCAGATGAATGGCAAGAATCTCTATAGCCTCAAACATATTGTTCAAGTAAAGGCACAACAACTATTGGATGTTTGGATTTCCTTCTTGCATTCTGATTGACTATGCATGACTATGCAGTATATTCATTTTGTTCAGGTAAGGGAACATTACCTGGACCAAATTGTGCAATTCAGCTTGTATTGTTGGGACACTATAGCTATTTGTATGGTACCTATAAACTTCAGTATACTTGTGTATAATTTAGTCTATAAATAAAATACTTTTTTCTTGTTTTAAATCATGTTTTCAGTTGCACAATGAGGTGTCAATAGGTCATAAAATAAACTAATGCCCCACCCACCAGCCACGCCCCCATTAACATAATCTAAAACACAAGTATCCCACTTTGAATATTTGAAATGTTGGGAGGCATGATATTGTATACAGGCAGCACCTTACACGGGCTAGCAGTAGTTACAAATTTAATGAGCAGCCATCGTATCCCATAGGCTTGGAGTGCAGCTATCACCAGGGCTCTATTAACATCCCCAGTGCTCAGAGGCCACACCTCCATCTCTCACATGACCCCCAGCCCCCTCCACTATTTCCTGGTGCACAAAATACCCTTCTTCTATAACAAGCAAGGACAAAAAATGCTTTAATCCCTTGGTTGTTGGAGAGATCTCTAAAACACTTTGCTTTGCAATGCATTTGAGATCTCTCTGGCATCCAAGGTGTTAAATAATAGCATGCAAAGGGGTATAAAACTAGTGCAGGGATATTGGAATTGTTCTGGCCACAACAACAAATCAAAATGTGGCTGCGACCAGCACGGCTAAGGCTTCCTGCAAAATTTGGAGCTCTAGGCAGTTACCTACTCTACCTGTTGAGAAATCCGGCCTTGGATTTCAACTCTGCACATACTTCTCACTGCTCTAACAGTGTTCTGTTTAGTAATGTCTGATTCAATAAACTATAGCACATAGGAACACTCCCATCCCTACAGATAGTGTGATACAACTAAATCAGCCTCTACAGGGGTAGGCAGTTTGCTGAGGAGAATGGGACTTGTATTACAACAACTGGAAGATGTCAGATTACCTATCTCTGCCCTAGAATTGTTCCATTTAGTATAAAAGCTGATGGAAAACATTACACAGAAGGAGCAGTGAAGTGAAATGGAAGTGGAGCAGTACAAATTAATTTCTATTAACCCTTTAAGTGCTCTGCAATGTGTTGTGTGCCCCCTCTGGCACTCAAAGGGTTAAAAAGTGGAAAAATATTATATTTTACCTTATACGCAGCATTAACATTGGGGTTTCTACTTTATAAACTATGCAGTTATCCAGTCTGATTAGGAAATGTTTAGGTTACTATCAATCAGATTGCACATGCACCGGAGGACAATAGCTGTAACCTTTAGAATATGATAAGTTTTCTCTTTGGGCAAAACCCAGAGGCCAGGATGAGTATTAGTGACCCCTGGGGGTAATTTAGTTCAGAAATAATTGATAGCTATGACTTGCCTATGTGCATCCATACATTAGCAGGTCATGGATCAAATCCATAAAATCAGTAAAGTGCTTGAAGCTATTTTTGACCCAATAAAATGTTTTTTTCTCCATCATCTATTGACATAAGCTAGTGGAAGAACTGTGAATGTAATAGAAAGGAATACTGCGGATAGGAAAATAGAGGTACTGTAACCATAGATAGGGCCCTTTTGGCCAGATGTATAAAAGCTAAGTGAAGTAATTGTGGAACAACCCAACTGCACTGTAGAGGACACATACAACTTCCCATTCATTTAAATTGGGAATTTAACCACTGGAATGTTAGAGAGTTCTCCATCACATTGCAAAGCAATATGTTGGAAACATCACTAGCATTCCAGTGATTATAGTGGACCTGCCACCTTGATTTAAGTTGACATATATGAAAACCTCATTCAGACGTGTCATGTTAGCCAAAAGACCAACAAATGCATAGTTAAGGAAATATTCAACTTGGAACTTTACGCTAATGTATGCTAATGAAGCGTTCTGTGCAGTTACATGTTCTAATGACGCTTTCACAGCATTTTCATATGCTAATCCAGGTTTTCAATCACATCATATGCTAATTAAGCACTGTGCTGCATCAGGAGACTGTCACTTTCAATTTTCCAGAAATAAAAATGAGACAGTCTCCTAAACTATACATCTGCTGGACTTTTGGTTAACATAAAAAAGGCAGTTTTGATTTAAGTTTTCAAGTATACAAACAATTCAAAGTGACATGTCACCTTTAACCTTTTGAGTACCCTTGCAGACTGGCACTCAAAGGGTTAACAAGCTCAGTTTAAATGAGTGTGAATTTGATGAATTTCTGTGTCTCCTGTGGTGCATTTGTTTTTAAATACCTCCCAACATTACAAATGACTAAACAGGTAGACTTTTGTTTTAGGAGGTGGTGCTAAATTGTTTAGATTATTTCATGACTTATTGACATCTCTTTGTGTAACTGGATAAATTATGTAGAGAAAGACCAAAGTATTTTATTTACACAGATTAAGTTATAAACACGTATACTGAAGTTTAAATAAACATTAATGTGAGTTTTATTGGTGTGAAGCAACATGATACACTGACATACACACCATACAGTCTGATTTCCTAAAAGAGGGACAACAGGGTGGGAAAGAGGGACAGAGGGATTTGGGTTTCATAGAGGGACTGTCCCTCCTGAAGAGGGACACTTGGGAGGTATATATTTATACTTATGGCCTTATGTTCCAAACTAGAGGAGTAATTCTGAGACAATCCAACTGCAGCATAGGGGGACAATACTAACTTCCAAGCATTTGGTTGAAATGTACCCCTTTTTACAGAGGCATGTATTCACACATTGGATTCCCTGCTAGCATTCAAGGGGTTAAAAAATCTCTTTAACCTTCTGTTTGCCAGAGAGGTATCCAGTTGCAGTGGGTTGGATATCTCTCTGATACTCAGTGGGAAGGTTTATTTGTACCCTATGGTTCTGTTATTTGCTTCAGACCTGTTCTACGTTTCCTTTGTAGATAAGGTCCTATGTGTTTATACAGGCAGGGCTACATTTGATTAACCCTTAGAGTGCCAGAGGGGAAAGCAACACATTGCTTTGCAATGCGCTGCATACCCCACTGACACTCAAATAGTTAACTCTCGCCATTTTGCTTCCTTCTCTGTACGCTGAGAAAGAACAAGCCCACTTTTCTCTGCCCTTGAACTAACTAGATACAGATGTCTAAAAGCGGCCATCTTGTCACATAACAACCACAAAGTGGCACTCTTAAGCACTCGAGATAAGGATTGGAGCCCTATATGGACCACCAGAAAACTACTAGTATCAACTAGACCACAAGAGAAGAAAAAAAAATGGACCCACAGACTACTAATAGTAATGTGAATGGTAGTGCAACAAATAATGGTCACTAGTATTAGTAACAAAATGTCCCCAATGATGACAATATTCCAACTCAAACAATATTAGTGATAATAATGGTAGTAATGATGATACAGATTATAGTCACCAGTTAGTCACAATATGATGAATGGACACGATGGGATTAGTTCCACCAGCTGGAGAATATCAATAAAAATTCTGCAATCTCATATTTCCTATGTGCTGCTCCTCCTATGGCCTTTGTTCCATATCTTTGTGAGAGAGCCCGGTACAGTGTGGCTACTAGAGGAGTCATATAAGCCTTGCTCTTTTTTATATCCTGTAAGCACAGCTGTATTGTGTGCTATAAGTTTTTAAGAATAAACTCCACTTTTAGATTTCCCTTGTTGCGCTTCTATTTTGTAGATGATCTTGTCACATAAAGTGCTTTGTTCATAGTCACACAGTCTTTTTTGCAGATGCATTCATACAGATGTAGCTATACTTACTGTCCATGGTGTTCCTCTCTGTAACATCCTGTGTTAAGTAAAAAAAAAGATCCCCATGGAAGTTAATAGAAGCTACTTACCAGATCAAGATGGCTTAACTCAGAAATACAGTGGTTAACCCTTTGAGTGCCAGAGGGATACACAACGCATTGCAAAGCAATGCATTGCATACTCCTCTGCCACTCAAAGGGTGAAGGATGGCTACATCTGTGCATCAGTGTTTGAATTGGCAGTGTGCTGTCAAATGCATTTCAAAGCAATGCATAGGACACCCTCCAGGCAACTCAAAGGTTAATCTCAAGGAAATACTTTCATATACAAAAATCTTTTGCTGTTGTAAGCGTTATTTGGCAGTGGAAAGTAATTATTCAACAAAAAAATTTCCTAAATTATATTAATGTAGGTATACAAGATGTGCAGATCTAGCGTATATTAATTTAGAGTAGTGATTTGAAAATTGGGAAAATAATCCATATTGCCATTGATCATCCCATAGAAATAAATTGATACAGATTTTTCAAACTGTAATTTCCAGTATATACCTTTATTTTTACTGGCCTCAGGACTAGAAATGAATGTAGAATCATCTGTACAAGTATTGTTGTTGAGAGATATGCAATTAGTGACACAGGTTTTTTTATAGATCCGCATGGAATCATTTTCTGCTGGGGATGGTGTTGGTGGTATTTCACCTACTGTATACTTTTACCATGGAAATTAATTGATTCAGTGAAGCATGAGCAATGTTCAATAACTGGTGGTATAACACTCCAGGGAGAGAAAGTATTCAAGATCCTGATATTATATGGAACTTCATATTAAAGAAGCACTAACACTTCCTAATCGTATGGGCATAAAATACTAATAGTGTCTGTGACTTCTGCCCTTGCTCTTTATATCAAAGTATAACATTGTTGGGCCTCAGTCTTTCACGAGTACCATGTGTAGCGGGTGTAGGTTGCAGTCCAACAGTCCAGCAGCTGTCATGTCCACCTCCATGGACATCACATTCAAGACTGATCGATGAAGTGAAGATATCACTTAAACTAATATGCAAAGATAGAATTCATAGTGGCCATTTGGAATTTCTGTCCATAGTAAATTAAGCGGGATGGGGTTAACTTATTATGAGGTATTAGTGTTCCTTTAAAGAGTTCTCAGACACTTAAAAATGTATCTGTATTGTAACACTGACATTGTAGAGGTTTCTATCACTGGGTGTGTTTTCTAATCACTTGGCAGACTTGGTTGACTAAATACACAGATCCATGACAAATGTTATTAGATGAGATAATAAAGAGAGTTGCAGAGGATCCAGACAGAGGAAACTCATGGGATAACTGAATCAGTCTGATCTATGGCAAATCAAATAATCAACATGGTAAAATCTAGTAGTAGGTTGGAGAGGCATCCAACACGTTTGCTTTGGAGACCTCTCTAGATGCCAAGCTCTTAAAGTGGAAAGAGCAAAATCACCTATATTCATGTTAACCATTCTTTATTTAAAGTGTTAGTAATGTACACAACAAAGTTTTTTGCATTTAGAATAGCTTAAAAAGCTGAGCTAAATGCAAAAAAACATATATCTCAAACCACTATGGTTTAAGAGATACAGGCGTTTAAAGTTTGATCTCTCCTACTGACAGCTGTAAAGCTGTCAGCAGGAGATCTGTGTCGGCTGACACGGAGGTGCTTGAGCACAGCCGCGATCTCGTTATTTACCACAAATCCCTTCATTGGAATGGTCTAAAACGTGTGCCTGGTTTACAAGCACTCGTTTTAGACCATTCCAATGAAGGGATTCAGGGTAAATAACGAGATCGCGGCTCTGCTCAAGCGCCTCTGTGTCGGCCGAAACAGATCTCCTGCTGACAGCTTTACAGCTGTCAGTAGGAGAGATCAAACTTTAAACGCCTGTATCTCTTAAACCATAGCAGTTTGAGAGATACAATTTTTTTGCATTTAGCTCAGCTTTTTAAGCTCTTCTAAATGCAAAATAAAAAAAAATGTTCATATCTGGTACACCACGCTGTGCCAGCCAATGATTCCAAATCTTCACAAATTGACAAATAAATAAAGCTAAGTACCTAACGTAGTAACATAGTAAATTACTGTAGATTGAAAAAGACACAAGCCCATCAAGTTCAACCTTTTCCTTATATCCCAAAAAAATGAGAATTATATAAGCTTTTCTGCTGTAAAATAAGTCAGCCTTTATCTGAACTTCCTGTTTTGCCTACTAATACACAGTATAACCCTGTAAGTTCCCTCTTTAATGAAATCTGTCTAATCTTCTCTTAAATGTATCCATTGTATCTGCCATTACCACATCATTGGGCAAGGAATTCCACAATTTAACAGACCTTAATGTAGAAAAAAAGCCTTCCTCTGTTGAAGTTAAAATTTCCATTAATCTTAAGGGGTGCCCCCTCAAAACTTCCTCTGTTAAAGTTAAAATCTCCTTTAATCTTAAGGGGTGGCCCCTCAAAACTCTTACTTTAAATAAAGAATGGTTAACATTAATATAGATAATTTTGAAAGCTCTTTCAAAGTCACCCAAGTCTTTATAAAGTGTAACTCCACTTAAACTAGTAGGAAAATGCCCTTCTGTGATACAGTAATTAAGATTCTAATAAGAATATCTATTTTTAGTCCACGCAGAAAATATTGAAGTCCGTTAAGCAGTTTTGCAGCAAATTGGGTAAATATCGGATGCCTTTTGCATGGTCAATGAGGTAAGTATCTTATATTGCTAAATATATATATGAACTAGTTGAAGAGCCCGTGTACATGGGCAACAGTGCCGGCGCAGTCATGCGCAGTAGATACGAAGTGGAGCACTCCGAATTCAGACAGCGGTGCGCAGAGAGGACCATGGTCTGAATTCGGAGCGCCCAGCTCCGTATCAGTCGTGTCACGGGCAGTCTCTACTGCACATGACTGCAGCACGCGCAGCACTCCCTACTGCGCAAATACCTTTATATACATAAGACTTAATTTCAGCCAGGTCGATGACCTTTAGCTTTTTATCTGTAGTGACAGAGACAAGCAGGGCAATACATCCTTACATTTTCATCAGTAGGATATTGCATCATTCCGGTAATAGATTATGCTAATCTCATTATTGTTCTACTGATCTGAAGTAATGGTATATTGCTCAGAAGATCTCTTATAATGGCACACACACTTTGGTGACGCGGGATGCACTAATGCAGTAACATTGCATGTTGAGCTATAGCCACCTAGGATTCTAGAAAGATCTCTAACACAATGCACAGCAATTAATTGGAGACCTCATTAGCATCGAAGGGATTAAAAATGAATGAGGAATAATACAGTATATTGTTCCTCACTTATATTTTGTTTAAGTTTTTCTCTTAATCCTCTGGATCTCAGATGGGAGTAAAACTCAGAATGCCAGGAAGATGGGCATTGCATACCAATTCTCTGCTACCACCCTGGCTCTCATATGTTTCATTATATTCTTTACCTTATTAATTAGCTATTGGTACTTAATGATGGTACTTTTTCTATTTGTACATGTGATTGAATGATGATCCCAGTCTACTAACAATTGTCTATAAGGAACAATTCTGGAGAAAACCAACTGCACTACAAGGGTAAAAAAATTAAAATTTAAAAAAGTCCAGTTTATTTTAATTGGGATTTTAACCCCCATGAGTGCTAGAAAGGTCTCCAACACATTGAAAAGCACTGTGTTGGAGACATATCTAGCATTCAAGTGGGTTTAAAATCCCCCTTTTAAATCAATGGGGCTTTTTATTTTTAATTTGTGATGAAACGGTTTGCTACAGATTTGTTCTTCTTTTCTTAACTTTCACCTTTATAATATTGCCCCCCCCAATACATCCTATGTAATAATTTGCTAGGATGTTTGTCAGAAGCCGTCATGCGCAGTAGAGACTGCCAGAACTGGCAGCATTCTGTGCTTTCAGGCAGTCTCTACAGAGCATGACTGTGTCGGTGGCAGGGTGCATAGGAGGACTGGTCTCTTAACCCTTTGAGTGCCAGAGGGGTACGCAACGCATTGCAAAGCATACCCCTCTGGCACTCAAAGGGTTAACATTAGTGATGAGCGAGCACCCCAATGCTCGGGTGTTCGGGTGCTCTGACCGAGCACCCCCTGAGGCTCGAGTGCTCGGCCGAGCACCCGAGCCCCATTGAAGTCAATGGGAGGACTCGAGCATTACACCAGGCACCCCCTGCTCTGATGAGGGGAGGGTGCCTGGTCCATAGGAAAAGGGCAGAAAAAGATGGAAACACTACAGAAATGGTTCAGGGACAGCATAGGGAGGATGTCTGGATGCATCTTGGACTCCAACATCGCTGCTGGGAACGATCTTTCGCCCGTAGTACGCCATTTTTACAGACTGACCATAAAACACACAAAAAGGAAAATAAAAACGACTTTAGGCGAAAAATTGTTACCAAACAATATTTGCTGTATATTTACTTGTATATCATCTGCAAATTCTCCCAAAAATTTCCTTGATTTTCGGAAGTGAGGCCATGATTAAGAGGGAAACTTGCGCAGAGGCAAATTCTCCCAAAAATTTCCTTGATTTTCAGAACTGAGGCCATGATTAAGAGGGAAACGTGCGCTGAGCTGACCATCTAAAACATTATGGGTGAGGGTCTGCTGCAGAGCTGACCATCCTAAACATTATATGCGAAGGCCCGCTAGTGAGCTGACGCTATAAAACATTATATGAGAGGGCCCGCTAGAGAGCTGACCCAATAAAACATTATATGAGAAGGCCCGCTGGTGAGCTGACCTATATAAAAATTGGCAAACAGGGCCCGCTGGTGAGCTGACCCTATATAAAAATTATATCACAGGGCCCGCTGGTGAGCTGGCCCTATATAAAAATTATATCACAGGGCCCGCTGGTGAGCTGGCCCTATATAAAAATTATAGCACAGGGCATATGGAAGAGGAGGAGGAGGATGAGAAGATTAAGAGTCAACCATATACCCGTTTTTTGGGTGGAAGGGGTGAATGGGAATACAGAGTATTCCCATCATTGTAAATAACATATATAAAGTGAGTTTATGTTCCCCCGGGGCTTTCCTCCAGTGGAGTGGAGAAGTCAGGGGAAATCCAGGCCTTGTTCATTTTTATAAGTGTCAACCTATCAGCATTGTCGGTGGAAAGGCGGATACGCTTATCTGTTATGATGCCACCAGCAGCACTAAATACCCGCTCAGACAGAACGCTGGCGGCAGGGCAGGCCAGCACCTCCAAGCTGTAGAGTGCCAGTTCATACCACGTGTCCAGCTTGGACACCCAGTAGTTGTAAGGCACAGAGGGATCATTGAGGACGCTGACACGGTCTGCTACGTACTCCTTCACCATCTTCCAAAACTTTTCCCTCCTTGTGACACTAGGCTGCGCATCAGGGTGAGGGTGCTGGCGGGGTGTCATGAAGGTGTCCCACGCCTTGGAGAGTGTTGCCCTGCCTTTCTCGGAACTGCTGTGTGCTCCCCTTTTCTCCCCTTCTCGGTTGGCCAAGGTAGCACGTACACTGCCGCCAGCGTTGTCAGATGGAAAATTTTGGAGCAATTTTTCAACAAGAACCTTCTGGTATTGCACCATTTTGCTTGTCCTCTCCACCGGAGGAATGAGAGATGAGAAATTCTCTTTGTAGCGGGGGTCCAGAAGGGTGAACACCCAGTAATCCGTGTTGTTTAAAATGCGTATAACGCGTGGGTCACGGGAAAGGCAGCCTAACATAAAGTCAGCCATGTGTGCCAGAGTACCAACAGTCAAGATTTCGCTGTCCTCACCAGGAGGATGACTCTCAATATCCTCATCCTCTTCCTCCTCTTCTGCCCACCCACGCTGAAGAGATGGAACTAAAGTTCCATGGCTACCCTCTGTAGCGGAGGCAACCGTGTCTTCCTCCTCCTCCTCCTCCTCCTCCTCCTCCTCCTCCTCCGCCTCCTCCAATTGTCGCTGAGAAGACGAAGTGAGGGTGCTCTGGCTATCACCTTGTGTAAGCTCTTCCTCCCCCATTTCCACCTCTTCCACATGCAAAGCGTCGGTTTTAATTGTGAGCAGCGAGCGTTTCAGTAGACACAGAAGTGGGATGGTTACACTGATAATAGCGTTATCGCCGCTCACCATCTGTGTCGATTCCTCAAAATTGCGTAAAACCTCACAGAGGTCTGACATCCATTCCCACTCCTCACTTCTGATTACAGGAAGTTGAACGGAGAGGCGACGACCGTGTAACAGCTGGTACTCCACTACTGCCCTCTGCTGCTCACAAAGCCGGGCCAACATGTGGAAGGTGGAGTTCCAGCGCGTGCTCACGTCACACAGCAGCCGGTGAGCTGGCAATTGTAAGCGCTGCTGCAGCTTCAACAGGCCGGCTGAAGCTGTTGATGACTTACGGAAATGTGCACACACGCGGCGCACCTTGGTCAAGAGATCATGCACATTGGGGTAGGTTTTTAGAAATCGCTGCACCACTAAATTAAATACATGCGCTAGACATGGTACGTGTGTGAGCTTGCCGAGCTCCAAAGCCGCCACCAAGTTACGCCCATTATCACACACAACCATGCCTGGTTGCAGGTTGAGTGGCGAGAGCCACTGCTCGGTCTGGTGACTAATCCCCTGCAACAGCTCTGAGGCCGTGTGCTGTTTGTCCCCAAGGCAGATCAGCTTCAGCACGGCCTGTTGACGCTTCCCCACTGCAGTGCTACACTGCTTCCAGCTACTGGCTGATGGGGGAGTGGCGCTGCGTGTAGAGAATTCGGAGGTGGAAACGGAGGAGGAGGAGCCAATAACGTAGGTGCTGGTGGAAACCCTGATGGAGGTAGGGCCCGCAATCCTCGGCGTGGGTAGCACCCGTGCCATCCCAGGGTCCGAGTCGCTCCCAGCCTCCACGACATTCACCCAGTGTGCCGTCAGGGAAATGTAGCGTCCCTGGCCACAAGCACTTGTCCATGTGTCAGTCGTTAAGTGGACCTTCCCAGTAACTGCGTTGGTCAGGGCACGGGTGATGTTACGGGACACATGGTGGTGTAATGCGGGGATGGCACACCGGGAAAAGTAGTGGCGGCTGGGGACCGCGTACCGAGGGACAGCTGCTGCCATCAGGCTGCGGAAGGACTCAGTGTCCACAAGCCTAAATGGCAGCATTTCGATGGCCAGTAATTTTGAAAGGTGTGAGGTTAGTGCTATGGCCTGTGGGTGGGTGGCTGGGTACTTTCTCTTGCGCTCAAATGCCTGGGGTAACGACATTTGGACGCTGTGCTGGGACAGGGAAGTGGATGTGGTCGCTGATGGTGCTTCAGATGGTACAGGTGCAGGGCGGGAGGTATGCGGGCCTGCGCCTTCGACAGGCGATTGGCCGGCACCGAAAACAGGGGAAGAGGAGGCAGTGGTGTGGCCTGCAGACACAGATGGGCGATCCAGGCGTTCCTCCCACTTACTACGGTGCTTGGATGCCATGTGTCGGATCATGCTGGTGGTGGTGAGGTTTCTAGTGTTCATGCCTCGACTCATTCTGGTGTGGCACAGGTTGCAAACTACAATTCTTTTGTCGTCCGCACTTTCCTTAAAAAAACGCCATACCGCGGAACACCTACCCTTTGGCAAGGTAGATTTACGCAAGGGGGTGCTCCGTGGAACATTTGCGGGCCGGTTTGGTGCGGTCCGCCTTCTTTCTGTAGCCACACCACTGCCTCTTCCAGCCTGTTGCGGTGCTGCAGATGGCTCACCCTCAGGACTGCTGACATCGCTCGGCTCTACACCTTCCCAGGTGGGGTCAGTCACCTCATCGTCCACCAAGTCCTCCTCCACTTCCTCACTCTGATCATCCTCCTCAAGTCTTGATCCCACCACATACTCAGTCATTGACAACTGTATAACATTCTCCTCAACAAGGTCTTGAGACGGAAATAGTGGTTGATTTAATGGCAACTGTGTCTCATCATCATCATCATCATCCACTATTTCCTTTGACCTTAAATGCCGTTCACATCTGTCATCTTCTTGTGATTGGGTAGCCTCTAGAGGTTGTGAATCAGGGCACAAGATGTCATGTTCCTCTGCAAGCGTGCTTGGAGAGAGGGTCAAATGAAGGATTGGTGATGAGACGAGCTCCTCACTATATCCCAGTATGGGATCACTTCTTTGACCAGACCGTGTATGGTGGGAGGAAGGATGATCAGAGTGAGGATTATTTTGACCAGACTCTTGGCTACTGAGAGTGGACTTGGTGGAAGACAGGGTGGTGCTTAACCGACTGGAAGCAGTATCAGCTGTCATCCAACCGACCACCTGTTCGCAGTGGTCGGACCTCGAGAGTGATGTCCTGCGACGCCCTGTAAAATTACACATGAAGCTAGGTATGGTGGATGTCTTTCTTTCTTGTGCTCTGGCACCAGGCACAGTTTCTCCGCGTCCTGACCCGCGCCCTGAACTTTCAGGATCACGTCCACTTCCCCGTCCCTTTTTACCCGCCTTCTTCATCTTACACAGAATATGTGACTTTAATATTTGAGTTTGAAAACTTAACAGTATTTCTTCCTATTCTGCAACTCTGCAGAGTACACAGAATAGGCTGCTAAACGGCGGTGATACACACTGAATGGAATATGTGACTTTGATATTTGAGTTTGAAAACTTAACACTATTTCTTACTATTCTGCAACTGTGCAGAGTACACAGAATAGGCTGCTAAACGGCGGTGATACACACTGAATGGAATATGTGACTTTGATATTTGAGTTTGAAAACTTAACACTATTTCTTACTATTCTGCAACTCTGCAGAGTACACAGAATAGGCTGCTAAACGGCGGTGATACACACTGAATGGAATATGTGACTTTGATATTTGAGTTTGAAAACTTAACACTATTTCTTACTATTCTGCAACTCTGCAGAGTACACAGAATAGGCTGCTAAACGGCGGTGAAACACACTGAATGGAATATGTGACTTTAATATTTGAGTTTGAAAACTTAACAGTATTTCTTCCTATTCTGCAACTGTGCAGAGTACACAGAATAGGCTGCTAAACTGCGGTGACACACACTGAATGGAATAAGTGACTTTAATATTTGAGTTTGAAAACTTAACAGTATTTCTTCCTATTCTGCAACTGTGCAGAGTACACAGAATAGGCTGCTAAACGGCGGTGATACACACTGAATGGAATATGTGACTTTAATATTTGAGTTTGAAAACTTAACACTATTTCTTACTATTCTGCAACTCTGCAGAGTACACAGAATAGGCTGCTAAACGGCGGTGAAACACACTGAATGGAATATGTGACTTTAATATTTGAGTTTGAAAACTTAACAGTATTTCTTACTATTCTGCAACTGTGCAGAGTACACAGAATAGGCTGCTAAACGGCGGTGATACACACTGAATGGAATATGTGACTTTGATATTTGAGTTTGAAAACTTAACACTATTTCTTACTATTCTGCAACTCTGCAGAGTACACAGAATAGGCTGCTAAACGGCGGGGAAACACACTGAATGGAATATGTGACTTTAATATTTGAGTTTGAAAACTTAACAGTATTTCTTCCTATTCTGCAACTGTGCAGAGTACACAGAATAGGCTGCTAAACTGCGGTGACACACACTGAATGGAATAAGTGACTTTAATATTTGAGTTTGAAAACTTAACAGTATTTCTTCCTATTCTGCAACTGTGCAGAGTACACAGAATAGGCTGCTAAACGGCGGTGAAACACACTGAATGGAATATGTGACTTTAATATTTGAGTTTGAAAACTTAACAGTATTTCTTCCTATTCTGCAACTCTGCAGAGTACACAGAATAGGCTGCTAAACTGCGGTGACACACACTGAATGGAATAAGTGACTTTAATATTTGAGTTTGAAAACTTAACAGTATTTCTTCCTATTCTGCAACTGTGCAGAGTACACAGAATAGGCTGCTAAACGGCGGTGACACACACTGAATGGAATATGTGACTTTAATATTTGAGTTTGAAAACTTAACACTATTTCTTACTATTCTGCAACTCTGCAGAGTACACAGAATAGGCTGCTAAACGGCGGTGATACACACTGAATGGAATATGTGACTTTGATATTTGAGTTTGAAAACTTAACACTATTTCTTACTATTCTGCAACTCTGCAGAGTACACAGAATAGGCTGCTAAACGGCGGTGATACACACTGAATGGAATATGTGACTTTGATATTTGAGTTTGAAAACTTAACACTATTTCTTACTATTCTGCAACTCTGCAGAGTACACAGAATAGGCTGCTAAACGGCGGTGATACACACTGAATGGAATATGTGACTTTGATATTTGAGTTTGAAAACTTAACACTATTTCTTACTATTCTGCAACTCTGCAGAGTACACAGAATAGGCTGCTAAACGGCGGTGAAACACACTGAATGGAATATGTGAATTTAATATTTGAGTTTGAAAACTTAACAGTATTTCTTACTATTCTGCAACTGTGCAGAGTACACAGAATAGGCTGCTAAACGGCGGTGAAACACACTGAATGGAATATGTGACTTTAATATTTGAGTTTGAAAACTTAACAGTATTTCTTACTATTCTGCAACTGTGCAGAGTACACAGAATAGGCTGCTAAACGGCGGTGAAACACACTGAATGGAATATGTGACTTTAATATTTGAGTTTGAAAACTTAACACTATTTCTTACTATTCTGCAACTCTGCACAGTACACAGAATGTGCTGCTAAACTGCGGCGAAGCACACTGAATGGAATATGTGACTTTGATATTTTAGTTTGAAGACTTAACAGTATTTCTTCCTATTCTGCAACTCTGCACAGTACACAGAATGTGCTGCTAAACTGCGGCGACGCACACTGAATGGAATATGTGACTTTGATATTTTAGTTTGAAGACTTAACAGAATGTGCTCTAATCTGCAACTTTGCACACTAAACAGAATGTGCTCTAATCTGCAACTTTGCACACTAAACAGAATGTGCTCTAATCTGCAACTTTGCACACTAAACAGAATGTGCTCTAATCTGCAACTGTGCACACTAAACAGAATGTGCTCTAATCTGCAACTTTTCACACTAAACAGAATATTTTTTTTTTTTTTTTTTTTTTTTTTTCCCCCCACACAAAATAACCTGCTGCCCCCACACACAGTAGTCCTAAAAAGGACTTTTGGTTCTTTTTTTTCACAATTTTTGTTTTTTTCCTCCCTACACTGCCTTTCCCTTCCTATCCTCAGCTCTCCCTGGCTCAGACTGAGCCAAACTCGATGGTCAGGTGCTATACAGCACCCGACCACGGGTTCTGGCCAGCCAATCAGTGTAATGCCAGCAGCCAACATGGCTGCTGGCATTACACCGATGTCAGAGCCTCCCTGCACGTTTATTGGCTGCGCAGCAGCCGCAAAACGTGCGGGGAGGAGACCCGAACATGGCGGGCGAGCACATGCGGTACTCGTACGAGTACCGCCATGTGCCGAGCAGAGCGATGCTCGAGCCGATCCGAGCATCGGCCGAGCATGCTCGCTCAACACTAGTTAACATCACCCGGACCTTGGCCCATGTACAGGGGCTTTTACACTAGTTAGTAATATAGCGATAGGCAACGTAATAGTTGTATTATGATGAATAAATCTGCCTTATTGAAGTAATCCAGCTTCTACTGCAGGCATCCAGCAGACAACAGAGCAGATATCTTAGAGGAAAGTTACCTCTTAGTCTGCACTCTCTGTTCCATGCACTGCCCGGATTGGTGGTGATGTTCGTTGGTTACCTTAAGGTAATGGATGTTGCTGCCTGCGCAGGCGCATAGAGCTTCTCTGGTAGGCTCTGTGCCCTGGATGCTTGCCAAAGAAGGTGGATTACTTCAATAACATAGATTTATTCACCATAATATAACTATTACTTTGCCTATTGCTCTATTAGTAATGTATTGGGGGGCAATATTATGAAGCTGAAAGTTCCGCTGTAGAACTAAAGATTTAGAGTAACTTGGTTGGTTGTGAAAGAGCTTTCAAGATCATCTATATTTCTGTTATTTCTGTGAGATATTCCTTCCTCTAGACTGTAAGCTCTCACGAGCAGGGCCTTCTGGTCCTTCTGTTCTCCACATTTGATTTGTACTATTTAACATCTCTAATCTGCATTCCCAATTGTACAGTGCTGCGGAATTAGTTGGCGCTATATAAATAAAAAATAATAATAATCATAATAAAGCATCTACCTATATATATATTTGTCAGTTTATGCAATTTAGCTGGTATTTCCTGGTAGGGAATGGCAGTTGGGAGGGAGAGTGGAATACACCAGGCTTTTCCAACCAGTACAGACTCATTTGCATAACCTTCCATATAAAGAAAGCTAAAGAGCTCTTAAACTATCATTTTAACTAATGGCTAACATAGACATAGCTGATTTTGCATGTTGTTTGTCATCGTAAAGTGTTAGTTACATTGTAATATTCATATTAATAACAATACAATACTATATTTGTATTATTCAGTACACGTTCCATATAAACAGCTTTACGTTTTCCTACAGACCTGTATTTAAAGACAACTCTGGAAACATTGATCGAGAGTCCCGATTTTCACCTTTGTTCAGACAAGAAAGCAACAAGATTGCGACAGAAGACTTGATTAAGCTGGTATCAGAATACAGAAGGTTCGATTAAGTAATGTGTCTCTCAGTGACATTTGTAAACTAGTAATTGAATAAGAACTGTCTCATTTTTCTCATTGTAAGCATGGGTGACTGGCCCAGAAGTGATTAGCTTTCTTCATGCTTTCTTGTTAATAGCATTGTCATTCTTTAAGTCCTCTTGGGCTGAAAGTCAGGAAAATTATTATTGTTTCCAAATCCTTCCAATTATTTGATATCTAAAATGTAGTTTTTTGAGATATATAAATTGTAGAAGTACATCACCTCCTAGAAAATCACAGCTATGTTACTGAACCTTTTTCTGTGTTACTCATATACTGAACAGAACAGAATGTAAGGAATTGGGAAAGAAACACATTGTGATATAGTTCTGAAGTAGGAGAAGGATATGTGACCAGACACCCACTGTAATATGTGCACATTATCAGGCTGTGTGCTGTATGACCATTTAGTCTCCCATTGTACTCCATAGCTGCATAGCTTGTGATCAATCAGACATGTATTATACTCTGTGAATTTTAACAACTGTACACTTTGTGACCTATCAGAAACCCATGGCAATCAATGCACCATGTAAGCTGCATGCTTAGTGTACAATGATACACCCTTTATACCCTATCAGCAGCATGTTATATGAACAATCAGATGCCCAGTGTACTCTGCGCATCTCATCATCTGCACTCTGTGTGACCAGTCAGATTGCTCTAATACTCCAGGCAACTAATCAGCTGCAGTCTGCGTGACTTCAAATTCCCATTATACTCCCTGCAACTTATCAGATGTATGCTATGTGACCAATTAGATTCCCGTTGTACTTTTTGCACCTTACCAGCTACATTACACCTGTTGTATTTGAGAACATACTGTAAGGTACTCCAAGTAAACTGCATATAGTAGAATACTATTGAGTACTCTGCCAGCTAAACATCAACATTGTATCATGGAACCATATATACAACAATTTCATAACAGGAATTTCGGCACCTTTTTATGTTAAAATGTGCAACAACTGTTACATCCGTATACCTCCAAAACTTGTTATAATGCACACCGGATATTACTGACGTTAGTGTTATTGCTCACAACAAGATCAGCAAAGGTTAGTTATGAGGCATATACTGTACATAGAAAAATCTATTTTATTCACACAGTTGATTCTGGTAAACAGACCTTCCTCATCCCCAAGGGGGTGTTGGCTCAGTTATTTGAATAAAACACTTTTTTCTAATCTAAAATCTGTTTCTTGGAGTTAATCTTTGTATCTGTACTCCTGTTCTTTAAGTGATTGCTTGTACCAGTGTTTCTTAACCCTGACTTCAAATAAACCTATTAGGCCGGTATCACAAACCCTCCCCCCCTCCCGTCAATATTTCCCAAAAACAGCTGTGCCCGTCTGCTAATTACTGGCAATGGTTTGTGCAACATCTGGAGGACCCCTGTTAGAAACTGGTTTCCCATTCACTAGGCCACTCATGCCACATACTGACTGGGGATGATGAGAGGCACTTTGTGACTTAGCATTGTCCCACAACATTGATACTTGTTAGAACTATTGTTTCATGACATAGGATTAGGTGCAAATGTACTGCTTAGAATGCTATTTTGATTGTATTAAACATAACATAATCATCACATTGTACATTAGAAGTTTCTTAATAGGATTACACTGGACCAAGCAAATTGAGGAAAGACAAATAAAGGCGCGTTATAAATGGGGATAATGCCCCATATATTTCAGTGAGAATTTTGATAGTTTTTATTTGTCCACTATGGTGCAGTTGATTTGCTCCAGAATTGCTCCACTTTAGTTTTATACATAAGGCCCAACGTCTGTACATATTGAGGTAGATGTACTTTGAAGAAATTGTGACATTCTTCTGCAAACCAACTACTCCATAATTAACAAAGCAAGATTTACAAAATTGCTCCAGATCCTCTTAGTACATCATCCTGCATGTATTTTACACAATGCAACTTCAAATTACATTTATGTTTTAACCCCTTTTATATGCTGGAGATTTCGCTAGCATCCTAAAGGCTAAACATATTATAGACCTGGGCTTTCCAAGTTCAGGCCTCAAGGGTCACCAGCAGGCCTGGATTTAAGCATTTCCCTCATTAAGCACACGTGAGTTAATCAGTGGATCATTCATTGTGACTGACTCACCTGTGCTTAATCAGTAGGCTGACCATATTTCCTTGAGACAAAAATGGGAAGGGGTGTGGGACAGACAGACAGTGGGACTCAGTCACTCCAAGTCCGATCGTAGTAAGCTGCAAGCAGCAAGAGCACGTTTGCCCCGTCTCTTACTATCTGTGTTCTCTCTCCCTGGCCAAAAAGCCTGCCCCTGAAGTAAATTGGAACTTCCTTTCTTCGTCACTCACACTTGTGGTTTTACTGTGTTTACTGTACATATTGATTACCATAGAGTCTTATGACTCGTCGTCATATCACTGTCTAAGAGACTCTATGGTAATTTACCATAGACCTGAGAGTCTTAGACAGTTCTGAGTCACTCGAGTCATAAGACTCTATGGTAATCAATGTGTACAGTAAAACCACTAGTGACAAAAGAAAGTTCTGATTTACTTTATCTCATGAGAAAAACAAGCAGCGTTCAGTTTTTTATAAAAAGACGGGCATTTATATTAAAAAGACGAGACGGTCTGGAAATATGAAAAAACGGTACTGTCCCTTTTAATACTGTACATATGGTCAGCCTATTAAACAGGGAAATCCTTACATCCTGGCCTGTTGCTAGACCCTGAGGACTGAACTTGGACAGCTGTGTTATAGACTGAACTAAACTTATTAACCCTTTGCGTGCCAAAGGGGTACACTACGCATTGCAAAGCAATGCGTTGTGCACCTCTCTGGCACTCAAAGGCTTAAATCTGTTAATAAATGAAAAGTACTGCTGCTTTTACTTATTGATATTATTTTTATGAGATAGTTGCAATTTCTTGGTATCTAAACAGAACTTTCTTGCCTTGCAGTTTTTGATCAGTCTATTTATATTATCTTAATGATCATTTTCTACAGGGCAGAGAAGATTAACAAAATACAGATCATTCCTGGAAACTTGGAAATCTCAGTAGATACAGTGCCCATGGAACATCCAAGTAAGATATTTTGTAACTATAAAATCAACTGCCAGTGTGTCTCTCACTCTAATGTAGTAATGTAAATGTACAGTCACACTGTTGATGAGCCTGAAAAGTTCAGCTTTTCTCATTACACCTTTGCTGATCCAGAGGAAGGGAAAAGAAAAAACTCTGTTGAAGCCATTTCCACTTAAGCCCCACTGGATTACAATAAATCCTTCCTGACTTCAAAAGGCAGTTTAATATTTCCCTGGAGCCGCATCTTAACTGCTTTGAAACCAACTGTCATAATTCTCAATATTGTTCTGATTTAGAAAGGCATCCAATATTTTTCAAAAAATCATCATAGGCAAAGAATTCCACAATTTAACTACCCTTACTGTAAAACAAACCCTGCCTTTGTTTTAGTTTAAATTACTTTTCATGTAGTCTTAATGGATGACGCCTTGTTTTTTACACAGTGTTTGAGACTACAGCTCCCATCATCCCCAAAAATCCATTGACTTGTTGGAGATGATGGAAGTTTTGGTCTCAAGCAGCTAGGTGGAGGTCCAAAGTTTGACTAACGAAACTGAGAAAATTGTGAACCTGGTGAAGGAGGTAGATAGCATTTAACCCCTTGAATGTTAGAAACATCTACAAAGCATTGTAATTTAATGCACTGGAGTTGTCTCTACCATCAAATGGGTTATAGTGAATTGTAGATATACTTTAAGGACTTGATTAACATCTGGCAACTTTGAAATTAAAGTATTTCTTGTTCTACATTGTTTGCCTCCTAATCACTGCTTTGTGTGTGAGATGGGATCTGCCAGTGAAGAACAGATGCACTCATGTTTAATTCACACACAGTCTACATTTTCTGCAAAGAAATGCAAATGGTAGATTGCATATGAAACTGACTTGGAGCTGTATGCTAAAAAGAAAAGTGGAGGAATTCTGGGATAAATTAGTTGCACCATAGGGAAAAATAAAAATAAAAAACATTACATTTATTTAAATGGGGATTTTAACTCCTTGATTGCTTTGAAGACTTCTCAAGCACTCAAGGGGTTAAAATCCCTGTTTAAATCAATGGCAATTTATAGTTTTCCCCTATATGGTTTGCCCCATATTTCTTTTACTTTTCTTTTGAACATTTGGCCCAGTGGTTTAACTTCAGGGGTTTCTGTGTTGGCCCTGGTCACCCCAGTGTGAACACATGCCCATCCATATAGCTCCTGGTAACTTTGTTTTATGAATGCACACTTTAAAAGTATGCATGTGTTGTGCCCATCCATGTGAACATCAGGCTTCTCCAAAAAATAAACTCTGGTTACAACACGTCTCCATTCACAATACAAAAGGTCATTCAAGGCAAAGTCTTATACAGCTGTCAGCTTGCAATGTATCTAGGTCTGTCAGAGTCACCTCCCACTGCCTTTTTCTGTCTGTTAGAGATCTGAGTTCTGCAAATACATTGTAGTTAAAGGAATACTAATGTCCAATAATAATTTTATTTTGTACTGTAGATTTAAAAAACATAATAATTATGTGCAGCAAATCTCATCTCTCAAACCTTCATGGTTTGAGAGATATTTGCATCTGAAGTTTCCCCCTCCCTTCCCTTCTACTGACAGCAGGAGATCCTGGTCCTGGGACCAGCCAGCAGTTCTTCAGCAGAGCCAAAATAGCATTATTTAAAACAAATTACTTCATTGGAACGGTCTACAAAGTGTGCCTATTTTGCAAGCACACTTTGTAGACCATTCCAATGAAGTAGTTCTTTTTAAATAATGCTATTTTTGCTCTGCTGAAGAACCGCTGGCTGGTCCCAGGACCGGGATCTTCTGCTGTCAGTAGAAGGGGAGGGACAGCACTGAATATCTCTCAAACCATATAGGTCTGAGAGATGGGATTTGCTCCACATAATTTTTTTTTTAACTCTACAGTACAGCATAAAATGATTATTGGACATTACTATCACTTTAAAGTGGTTTTGTCACAATAAGATAATCTTACATTGTTTTAGAGAATTAAATATGATGTACTAGACATTTTTGTTAATATTTTTGAGAAATTAACCTTTGCGTGTTAGTGGCACAGTTAGTCACTTTATGCTAATTTGTTGCACAGTATGCTAATTAGTTGGGTCCAGTGCCACACTTATTGCTCACTATTAGAAATGCCCCCAGTACTGTGCTAAGAGTCATTCATAACACTGAGTGTGGAAATATTGGCCCAGCACATAAACAAATTAGTATAAAGTGCCAAACTGTGCCACCAACATATTTTCTCAAAAACGATTTATATTACAAACTAATGGGTAGTAAAACACACAGTTTGTTTTTAATTCCCTTTTTAATCAGTTAACCCCTTAAGGACCCATGATGGTCCTGACCCGTCATGGGTTGTTATACCCTTAACGACCCATGACAATGCAGGACCATCATGGCTTAAATGATAGCAGCGTGCTATCATTAATTCCAGGCTGAGACTGAGCTCTCTGAGACCGTTCCTGCTTGTGCCAGTTCATGTGATCGCCGTAGCAGCTACCACATGTACCAGCATAGTGACAGACAGAGGCAGCATGCAAAGCATGCTGTCTGTGCCTGTCTCGTCTGCCTCTGTCTCCCTTCCTATCAAGGTAAGGGAGACAGAAATAGATGGGAGACACCTAGTGGTTAAAAAAAATACAGCATCTGGGGGTATTAACCCCTTCACTGCTGGTGCAGGAGGCTGGTTAAATGCAGGTCAATTTTTGACCTGCAATTATACACTTTAAAAAAAAAACAAAAAAACAACGCACTTTTTTTTTTTTTTTTTTATTTTATTTAAAAAAAAAATAATATATATATATATATATATATATATATATATATATATATATAATTAAACAATATTGCAAGTGTGATTGTTGTGGAGCCATGTAATACACTTATATACACCACCAAATGCCAGGGACAAAAAAGTGTCAAAATAGGGTGTGAAAAAGGGACATGGGGATTTTCACCCAGGGGGGACAGTGGCCACTTTAAACTGCGCATTTTGTAGGTATGACTGACCGGTCATACTTTTCATGCAGTCTCCATAAAAATTTAAACCTTTGTGGCCAATTGATCCCAAGAGAAAAATCAAAAATGGGTTTTTTTTTTACAATTTTTTTACCTTTTTTTTAATTTTAATTAAGTGAAATGGTGGGTTATCCATATAAATAGGGTATCAAATGAAAGCGCTATTTGTGCTTAAAAAAACAGTATATAATTTATGGGGGTGGAATAAAAGCCTAAGAGGGAAAACACTGATGAACAAAGACATAGTCAAAAAGGTCAGAATTGCTCTGGTCCTTAAGGGAAAACGACCTCAGATTTTCCCAGTCCTTAAGGGGTTAAACTTATCTTTTGGTGATAGGTATAGGAAACCTAAACAACCACCATTATTCACTTTTTCTTGAATTGCTTCATCAGAATTAAAGGGGAACTACCACCCTGCAAAAACCTAACCTGTATTGATTCTTCATCTGGCGACTAGCTGCTTAGTAGCGCTAGTCGCCAGAAATATTACCCGGTTCTGGAGATTTCGTCCTTTTTCTGACTGTCACTGGAACAGGAAGCACGGACATCTCGTCCCAGTGACGTCCGTGCGCCTGCGCTGTCAGTCCCTTTTGAGCCGGCCGAAGGAGCGTCCAGCTCTGTATGAGCCGTGGCGCGGGCAGTCTCTACTGCGCATGACTGCCCCGTGACCGTGTGGCAGTGGCACTGTGGCCCGTGTAACAGGCTGTTCAACTAGTTTGTACATACACATCAAAGTGCTGTTACCCATTGAAAATCAGTTCCCAGTTCACAATCAGACTCATCTGCTGTATTTTCCAGACTGTCTTACCTCATCTCTAATACCAATGAAGCCGTTTGGTGAAACAGAGAAGCATTTGCCCACTGTGGAAGTTGAAGAGTTTGTTCAGGCGTCAACCAAATATTCACAGCCTTACAGAACCTATAAGAACCAAATATACTTGTACCCCAAACACCTCAAGTATGATAGCCAGAAATGCTTTAACAAGGTAAGAAGGTTCATTTCTTAGCTTCTACAATGGCCAACATGAGTTCCAGGCCTCTCTGTCAGCGAAAGGGTTAAAAAAGCATTATGTTGTGTTCCCCTCTGCCACTCAAAGGGTTAAGGTCATTAAGAAGTCTTACTTCATCTGTCTAAGGTAAAAACACAAAAATCAATGGCACCAGATGATATACACCCAGAGTTATTAAAAGAACTCAGGCATGATCTGGAAAAACCTTTTAAAGAATTATTCAATTGCAGAAGAATGAATGTAGCAAATGTAGTACTGCTTCACAAAAAAGGTAGCAGGAAAGAGTCTGTAAACTACAGACCAGTAAGTCTTACATCAGTAGTGGGAAAATGAATGGAAACCATGTTAAAGGAAAGAATAGATAAATATCTTAAAGTAAATGACTAGGAAGATCCCAAACATAATGGGTTTACAGCAGGGAGATCCTGTCAAACTAACTTCATAGATTTTTTTTTTGGACTGGGTAACTAAAATAATATACCAGGGGAGAGCAGTAGATATAGTTTAACTTTACTGGTTGCCTTGTCAGAAGGTCCTGGCATGGCAAAAAATTTGCACGGAAGAGTTCCATGACTGGAGGAAGCGGGAGGCAAATGCAAGAATGCTACCTGCTGCCCCAGTGTCACTGCTGTCTCCAGATGGGGGGTCCTGGTTATGCGGTGCGTACAGGGAGGGAAATGGGGCACATATGTAATGGCACTGAGGTGGGGCAGAGTGGGAAACGGTAGAGCAATCAAGGAGGAAATGTTCATTTTTTGGAGTTTGGTGTTTTTATAAAATAAATGCACCCCCACTTCACATAAGGTGAACTGGGGTAAAAATGTGCATACTATACCCAAGATTTTACGGTAGACTTCATTACACTTTTATCGATAAAGTTTTGGTCTCTCCATGAACAAAAGAGTCATATTATTAGTGTCCTGTGACTGCTGATATCCTGGTGATTATTCCATAGGAGAGTGAAAGTCTAACACCTTTTCTGCTCTTACAGGCAAGGAACATAATGGTGTGTATTGAATTTAAAAACTCAGATGAAGAAGGAAGCCAGCCATTAAAGGTAACCAAGGGTGCTGAGTACAGCTTACAAAAGCAATTTATACAAAATCTTAGCAGTCAGATTCTACAATGGACTAATAATTGCATGGTTACCTTTTATTGAAGATTATGTTGGCGTAGGAGAAAGAATTGTATTGTTATTCATTTTAGGTAAGCTCTTTACTTCAGGAGGAACAGGATTTCATTAGCATATAGAGCCATATGCACAAGGAAAAAGAAGAGCAATTATGGGGCAAACCGGCTGCAGAATAGGGCAAATATATAGATTCCCTAAATTTCCATATATTTCATTTAGGCTTGTAAACCCTAGAATATTAACGGTTTCAAACACCTTGCAGTGCAGAATATTAACCCTTTGAGTGCCAGATGGTATGCAATACATTGCAGAGCAATGCGTTGCATACAGAGTACCCCTCTGGCACTCAAAGGGTTAAAGACTTCTCTAGAATTCTAGGAGTTAAAGTGCCATTTAAATCAACAGAAATGTTTATTTGAACCCTGGGGTACAGTTGGTTTGCCCCATTCTTCTTAGTATATCAACCTCAGCATGTGTATAAAGTGGGAAACGTTTCAGCTGGAGAAACATAACCCTTTGAAAGATAGGGGGTAGATGCACTAAGGCGTGATAAAGAGGAGATCAAGTGGAGATGACTTCTTCAGTGATATCACTTCTCCAAGTCCTATGTTATTCTGTGGAGCCAATGGACTAACATTTCTTCAGCTTTGGAGATATTAGTGAATAGGCTCCATAACACAGGAACTGGAGAAGTGATGTCACTGGAGAAGTCATCTCCACTTTATCACCTTTTTATCACTCCTTAGTGCATAACCCCCAAGGTGTCAAACCAATTAATCTGTTTTAGAGACCACAAGGGTCCATTGGTCTCTGATGCGACTTCTTATGGAGTTAATAGGTGAAATACACTGTTTACGTCCAAGGGATATGATTGTTGATATGCTACCAACTGTCAGGTTAACGCATATCTGTTGCACAGCTCCATATGAAAATAAATATATTTATTTTTTGTGCAGTGCATTTATGGGAAGCCCGGGGGTCCTTTGTTTACAACTGCCGCATACACCACGATCCTTCATCATTCACAGAATCCTGATTTCTATGATGAGGTCAGTCTATCTTTCTGCTTTGTTTAGCATGCTCACATTAGACTTGTTCATGTATGTAATGTGCGTAACCCTGTCATTGACAGAACAGCCAGTTATGTCTTGACTATTTAGCAAAAAGGGCATTAAGAAAATGTAAAACTCTAACCTAAGGGAGAACAAAATTGGCCCACAGAGTTGTAGTTATAAATAGCTGAAGAACTGTAGGCTGCCCGTTCCTGTTCTAACAATGCTTCTTAGCTATAAGACAAGGGTAGTCAATTGACCCACAGGCTATTAGGGAAAACAGTTCCCATCACTCCCAAACAGCCAACAGCTGGTTGGAAGTGGTGGAAATTGTAGTCTCTAACAGCTGAAGAGCCAGCATGACTCCTCCTGCAATAAGTGTTTCTGATTGCAGTATGCTATAAATATATGGGTGTAGACAAATGTTCCTAAAGCATCAAGTGATACTACAGCCTATGTGTCAGTGTTGCATGGATTTCCCTTAACTTCCCTCATTGATTTTCTCAAGGCCAAAAAGTAAATTATCTCATAGAAACAAGTCTTAATCATAAAATATGCTTAGACGTCCAGTATGGTAGAGCAACTGACTTATTTATTTTTATATAGCAGAGGAAACAACTCTGCCTACTGCACTAGAAGGAAGAATCCACTGATGCAGTTTTATAAATGCATTGAACCTCACCCTGTTCCTAGCGCATTTGTATTTTCTCAATATTAGACTTCCTCCTGTTTGGTGTCATGCTACTCCCAGTGGACACTTTTTGAAAAAATACAGAAGCATCAAGAGCAAGATGGTGTAAAATGCACATCCACAAATGCATCTTTGATTCAAAGGGAGTGGAGCAATATGGATTCTTCCTCACAGTGCATTATATGCAGACTAGTGTAAAAGCCCGTGTACATGGACCAAGGTCCGGGTAATGTTAACCCTTTGAGTGCCAGTGCTTTGCAATGTATTGCGTACCCCTCTGGCACTCAAAGGTTTAAGAGACCACTACAGCGTTACCTCACTGGTCCACGCGATGCAGTCTTGCTTCGACTCATTCACGTGATGCAATCATGCACAGTAGAGAGTGCCTGAACGGGAGCAGTCTCTGCTGAGCATAACTGCATTGTGATAAACATCCTAGCTAATTATTATATAGGATGGAAAATATACAAGCTGTGGAAAACTGTACTAGTGTTTCAGCGCACGTTAGGACATATTAAAAAATTATTGTATGTGATACATTTCCATTAAGTAATTATAGAAACAGTAATTGTTTCTTATTTACATTCAGTATGGCTGTAATTATGGTAAATATATATATACAGCTGTTGTGGACTGCAACTCTCATCATCCCTAGGAATGACAGGAATTGTAGTCCACCACAATTGGAAGGCATCGGTTTGCCTGCTCCAGTGTGTATGTGTGTAATGTATATATATTTTATGTATAGATACATCCATATTTCCCCATGAAGCAGCTATTAATAGGTGGCTCATTCAACAGCAAGCATTATAACAGCAAGTTCAATAACCAAGCAACCATTTTACATGTTGTAAATTGGCTGCCAATGTAATAGATTCCAACCAAGACCCTTCTCCTTTATAGCCAAGATCTCTTGGCAGTTTATACTTCTATAATATAATTGAGACCTACTTAAAATGTTATATTTTCCATTTCCATGTGTTACAATGGAAAGATCTAAATTTCTCCATCTACAACAGAAATTCACACGTCTTTTTCTTTTCTTCCAAAATTCATTTTGTATACATATATAAATCATTACCATTCACTAACAGATCATGTTAATAGAGTCCATTCTTTATTTGGGAATACTGTGATAAATAAAAATGTCAATCTTTTGGATGGTAGAGGCACCTCCAACATGGTGTAAAGCAATGTTTTGGAGGTGTGTCTGTAATCCAAGGGGTTAAACATATCCTATAATGACTGGTCTGTGCATTAACCCTTTGTGTGCAAGATTGGTGTGCAATGCATAGGAGCCCCTCTCTCATTCAAAGGGTTAAATGTTGTACATTATGTTAAGTCTAGTAGCATGAAAATTAAGGAATTTATCATTATCAGTGCTGGAGAGATCTATATCCCAAATTACTCCTTTGTCTTCATTTATTTAAATAAATAAATTATATATATATATATATATATATAAAACAAGTAAAATATCATCCATCTAAAATTATTCTATTTTATGATAAAAGAAGACTAAATGAGTTTAAATCTTTTCATGTTCACTACTTGTAAAAAAACACCCATGTCCTGAATTTTAAGGCTCACAAAAAATATATAAAAAAGGTAATTTGTGAATCAGTAGAGTAGATGGGAATCAAATTGCCTTGCTAGAGTCATGCAAAAGTGATACCTTTTAACCCCTTCCTGACAATGGACTTACCAGATACGTCCCGCAAAAACTGTCACTTAGTGACAGAGGACGTACCTGGTAAGTCCCGGAAGTCCGGGTCTCCGTGCGGCTGCACGCCGTTCGGGGACTCCGGAATCATTTCGTAAATAAAAAAAATGTTAGCAGGGCGTTAAGGTGAGAGGGTAGAGAATGCAACTTTCAGGACACTAATTCCCCTTCTTCATGCAAGTGTTAACCCTGTTTTTGACAGTAAAAAAGGTGAGCTCAGTCTCAAACATTTTGACTCCCCCTGGTCAACCTATCTATGCCTGAAGAAGGAACCATAGTGTCCTGAAATCTTTATTGCATTCTTTACCCTTTCAGTAAGACGTTAAACAGTATCAGCTTTGCATTACCCTTTTGATTTTGTTATTACAAAAGTACTTTGATTCTCCTAATAAAGAAAATGGTTTTAATCTGTTGTGAGCCTGCTCAGTATCTCCTCGATGATTAGCTGCTGAGCATTCTGGGGGCACAATGATTCAGTATTTAGCAGCTGTTGTTACCATAGCTGTCAGTTACTTTACAAACTTTCCCAGAATCCTTTCCAGCTTATGATGGCTTCTTTTATTTTATACTTTAAAGAAATATGTACAAGATCTCTGGGCGTTAAGGATGTAAATATCTAAGGAAAGGTGTAATATTTTACATTTCAGGTGAAAATTGAGCTCCCCACTCAACTTCATGAGAAACATCACATTCTGTTTTCATTTCATCACGTCACCTGTGACATAAATGCAAAAGCTAATGCCAAAAAGAAAGAGGCTCTGGAAACTCCAGGTATCTTTAGAAGGATTCAATTCAAACACATTGAAACCATTTCTTGCTATTTTATGTCTCATTTACAAATGGGTTGTCACTAACTCATGAGTTGTTTCATTTCCATTCCATCAATTCCCATAAGTGAATGTGCCCATCTGTTGTACTGCATGCAGTCTGCAATACTAATTGTTCTCGTCTTCTGTTGGTATAGTGGGATTCGCATGGCTTCCGTTACTGAAAAAAAAGAAGCTTACTTCCCAAGATCATCTTATTCCTGTTGCTACATGTTTACCTCCAAAATACTTGAGCTTTGAAGATGCTACAACTGGGAAGGTATTAGCATGGGATGGTCTTTGCAGATAGTATTAAAGAATGGAAATACATTATCATTCTTTTATAAGGGTCCTAGAGGAAATCTACGTATTTCTTCTCTGGTTACAGTGAATGGATGTTGTGATATTGCTTCCATCCTTGAAACTAAAGAGAAGCGAATCTGTTGTAGGCTAACAACACCATAGAGGATAACATAAATTACTGAAAATTCCAGTTGATTTAAATAGGTATTTTAACAATTTCAATGCTAGAGAGGCCGCCATGGCATTACAGATTTAAAAAATTAAAAGTTCCATTTATATTAATGGTAATTTTTATCTGTCCCCTGTGCCTTGGACACCCTTCTGGTATACATTCATTGTCTGATTCCTATGCCTTGTTTCACTGTCCATTGCTAGTCATGCATATGTTGCCTGACCTCCTTGGGGGAGATTCACCAAGCGATGATAAAGAACTCATAAATTGGAGATGACTTCTCTAGTTTATCACTTCTCCAATTCCTGTGTTATTCTATGGAGCCTATGCACTAAGATTTCTTCAACTTTGGAGATCTGAGTGAATAGGCTCGAGAGAATAACATAGGAACTGGAGAAGTGATACACTGGAGAAGTCATCTCCACTTTATCATCTCTTTATCACAGCTTAGTCACTCTCCCCCTTGTATTGTTCTACTGCCCACTGGTAGCCATAGGATTACACATGCACTATCTGCTTCCCTGGCCTTGTTCAGCTTTTACACTGGTAGCCACAGAACTCTACAGATACTGCTTTTTCAGCCTTGTTTCACTGGTAGCCACAGAACCACACATACACTTTCTGACATACCATCCTTGTTCCACTGTCCCCTGCTAGTCACTGAATCACACATACACTGTCTGACACCCTAACCTTGTTCCACTATCCCACTGGTAGCCACAGAACCATGGATACACAGTTTTATTCTACAGCCCTGTTGCACTAACCTATTGATAGCATCAGAAACACATATACACTGTCTTAGTCTTCTTCCACTCTCTACTTGTAGCCACATATATTGCCTGACACCCCAGCCTTGGTCCACTGGTTGCCATAGAACTGCAAATATAATGTCTGCTTCCCCAGTCTTGTTCCACTGGCAGTCATATCCCCAAACATACAGGAAGTTGTTTTTTTCCTGTGTTTTATTAATGTGATAATTATAATATGTATAATAAATACACACCAAACACAATGAATGTATAATCTGTGGAAAATATGCCCATAAAATGGTTTTGACCATCTGCACATACAAAGAAAAATGTCCCCGGATTTAACTTAAAAAAATCTGGTAATTTGATTATAGTAGATGCTTCCTGACAACAGGAAAAATTATTATCTAATTGTTATTGAATTACCACAACCAACATAATTTCCCCTTGATCAGCCCTTCTTTGATGACATCATGCAATATTGTATTCCCTAATGCTGTTTGTATGCATTGTTGTGAAATCTATAAGCTGTTTTTAATATTTGCTAATAGTAAACAAGCCTTGGACAGTCTGGATGATGACCTATAATACCCTCATTTATTGATCACAGATGTCAATCTTATTCGTAAACAGCAAGCTGCTAGAATTTAGCTTCATGTGACTGAGTCATTTTAACCCCATGGATGCCAGAGATGTCATGCATTATGAAATCTCTTGCATTCAAGGGGTTAAAACTTTTAGTGCCATGGAAGTGTTGCAATGCGTTGGAACCTCCCTGGCACTCAAAGGGGTAAAATGTAAACAAATAGCTTTAGGTACAGAAATTTAAATGATACCCTTAGGCTTTGAGAACCAGAAGGGTATGAAATGTATTGTATACCTTCCCAGCACTGAGAGTGTTAATGTATATTAAGCAATGCTCTTCAAAGCCACTCGCTCCTGTGAAAGATAAATAATACTGTAGGGGCCCTAGTCTAGCTGTGCCATCACTTTGGCACACATTGGGCTATATGTTCAAAAGAAAAGTGGCGTGATTCTGAGGCAAACCAACTGTACCATAGGGGAGAATTAATAACTCTCAACATGTTGGAGACTTCCCTAGCGTTCAAGGTTTTGAAAGTCCCATTTAACCCTTTGAGCACCAGAGATATATCCAACACATTGCGTTGAATACCTCTCTGGCACTCAAAAGTTTCAGTCAGTGGGACATTTGGAAATGCTTTTTTCCCCCTGAAGTACAGTTGGTTTTGCCCAGCATTGCTCCATTATCTTTTGAACATTGTCACCATTACACGTTGGGACTCCAGTCAGATACTGGGAGGACAACAGCATACTTCCCCCCACCCTGTTATTGGTGCTTAGCAATGGCAGTGCCAATCATTGGGGGCCTATTGTTTTAGTCGTCCTCTCCATGGTTTCTGATTTGTTCGGATATTTTTTAGAGACATATGCCCAAAACAATAGAAGAGCAACTCTGAGGCAAACCAAGTGCACCAAAGGGGTAAAAATTATTATGAATTTAAAATGGGTTTTCAAAACCTTTGATGCTAGAGAAGTCTCCAACACATTGCTTTGCAATGCATTGGAGATCTCCATAGCTTTGAAGGCATTAAAAGCTCAATTCAAATAAATTGAAACATGTATTTGTCCCCTATGGTGCACTTGGTTTGTCCCAGTGTTGCTCTTGTTCTGCTTAGTACCAAGGAGGATATGTATGTAGGTCCAGGAGAACTGAGACAACCTGCTTCTATGTACTTATCATATAATCACTACTCAGAATCAGTTACAATCAATTGCTTGCTTGTGAAATCTCATGGTATTTCAATTCAATTTCAGAGCGTGAGTGACCTCAAATGGGTAGATGGAGGAAAACCATTATTTAAAGTTTCCACACTTGTTGCATCTACAATATATACTCAGGTGAGCTCCTTGCCAAGAGTGTGTCATTACTGTATCTTCCAGGCTTTAAAGGGATAGTAATACTTTGTTTTATCTTTATTTTATTTTGTAGGCATTAAAAAAACATGAAGAACGATATACGTCTTATCTCTCAAACCTTTATGGTTTGAGACATATTCACAAGCAAAGTTTCCTCCTCCTGCCCCTTTTACCTAGTGTAAGCCATCTCTTCTCAGATATTGAATGCAGTCCATAGACCAGACAGATAACAGAAGGGGACAATATTCTTCCTATGAGAACAATGAAAGCCCTGCCCCCCTTGACAAGTTTTTCAGGTTTTTCCCTTATCTTAATTGAAGATTGTCCCTCTCTGCAGTCTACCTGGGCACCTCCCTTCTGCTCTGGCTGAGCAGTGTTACATCAGTAAAAGAGGCTGGAGGGGGACACTTTATCATTGAATTACTCTTGAACTGCAACTCTGACAGAATTGAAATAACACTCTCCAAAGTCCAAATACTATGATGATTAATTAGAGCTGCTTTTATTATGAAACATTACTATCCCTTTAATCCTTTGAGTGCCAAAGGGGTATCCAATGCATTGCAAAGAACTAATGTGTGTTTAAATATTTATTTTATCATTTATAGTATGATATAGCTTTGTGAAGTAATATGTTGAAAACCTTTCTAGCATTCAAGGAGTTAAAATGTAACCCTTTGAGTACAAGAGGGGTATGCAATGCATTGCAGAGCACACATTTAGTTTGTTAGTGCATAGCAAGGAACAGGGGATCCAACACTCTAAAATGCCCATGTTCTACCCCACTGCCCTCCCCTTGATGCAAAGAGCATGAGAAGGATCTTAAACACCTGAGTAAGGCTGCATTGGGCAAGAACCTCAGACAAAATCTGTTCCCGTACTTATGCAGAATCGTATTAGTACATCTAGTCCACAATGTATATAAAAATACAGGAGTCATTCTCTAGAATGAAAAAAATCTCACTGCTAACAGACCATAAATATACATATATAATATAAATAAAATTAAGATCCCAAAAAACAAAGTATGGAAAACAACAAAGAATGATGGGACCCTCAAAAGTCCCCAGACTAGGAAAAGACCTAAGGCAAAAGCCAAAACCAGTCCTGCGCTACCCCATACAGATTACCCAAAAATATTAACCCTGTGTAAAGTATACATTATAACTATGTATCAATGTATTTCAAACAAGGTATGTTTAAGTTCGCTTACCATGCCAAGGTACCATTTCAAGTGAGTCCTATACAATACATATAAATATGATCTATAACTATTAACCATTTGAATGCCAGAGGGGTAGGCCATGCATTGCAAAAGGTTAAAATGAAAAATGTGGGTAATCTGTATGGATTAGCACAGGATTCACCAGAATGCCCTCTAAATCCCCTTAGATTGGTATTGGACAGCCAGATTCATGCCAAAAGCCTCATATGTGGCCCTCAGCTTGCCCAAAGTAAATAGGGGCTGAAAGATGATTAACCCTTTTTGATGGTAGAGAGGATGAGACCTTTCTGATGCCCAAGGTGGAACAGTGTAAATGTAAAGGGAGTTATGATCTGAAGCATGGTATGATCTCAAGGTGGGCAGCATGGGACCCCCCCTGCTGATGCTATACTACAATTCCCATCATTCTTCTGCAGCCATTGGCTGCCAGAGGAAGATGGAAGTTATAGTCCACAAACAGTAAGATGGTCTTACTTTTGCACATCCTTAATCTGAGTTAATACCAAAATGATATCTGCTTTTGAAGGCAAATTTATGGCATTCATAATGAGACTGTGAGAAAGGCTATCTTCACCCCCCAAACTAAATTAAAGACAAGAGGCCACTTGACTAGCCTCTGAGGGCAGTATGAATGTACTGGGCCATCTGTTCTGACTATTGCACCACATTGCTTTGTGAATCTGTGGAGACCTCTACAGCACCCAAGGGGTTAAACCATATCTTGAGGGTTATGCACTAAGCGGCAATAAAGATGTGATAAAGTGGAGATAACTTCTCCAGTTCATATCTTCTCCAATTCCTATGTTATTCTATGGAGCCTATTCACTATGATTTATCCAGCTTTGGAGATCTTAGTGCATAGGCTCTATCGAATATCATAGGAATTGGAGAAGTAATATCACTAGAGAAGTTAACTCCACGTTATCACCTTTTTTATCATGCTTTAGTGCATAGTTTTAGACCTTAAATTAGTTATAAGTCATTGGGACATATGTTTCAACACAAAAGCTTAGCACATTCAGAACAAAGCAGTTGCACTTTATTGGCTTGATTGGGCATACATTTATCACTTTCCTGTCACTGACATTCAGCTCCCTGGATCTTTTTCCACAGAGCTTTCTGTCAGGGACTGTGACAGTAGAAATACATATACAATGCTGCAGTCTCCCTGTGATCTGTATGATATAGAGGCAGGCTTTTCTACACTGTTTCACTGTTACATTTTTTGATTGTTACACTCTTTTGCTTCCACAGTTTCACACAAAGAGCTCTCTGGAAATATGTTTCCAGAGAGCTCGGGGTCAAGAAATAAAAGTGAAAAAAAAGGAGACAATTGAAAAAAATAATAAAGTGAAGACAATCTGACAAATTATGCATTTACAAAATATATAAAGACGAAAAAAGAGATGCTGTCCTTTTCTCACTGACTTTTTTCCTTCTAGGATCCATATCTGAATAACTTTTTCCAGCAGTGCCAAAAACGACAACAGGAACTTGACAAGATGCCCTCAACAAACTTTCTGGTTTCCTGTAAGGTACAGCCAGTTTAGTAAATATTCATTATTAGTTGGGCAAAGCCTGAGATTATATGTGTTAAAGAAAGTCCCCTCCCATCGCTCCCTTTAGTACATCCACTTTGCCTATTCCACAGAAGATAAACATGTGACTCTCCAGCCATTATTGTTCAACAGCAGTAGGGAGGAGATACACTAAGAGTCAATATGATGCCAGGGTTGTTATATTGTGGTGAAGCTGAAGTTATGTCAATGGTATATTGACAGCATGCATAAGGTGTCTTCTCCATCATACAGTGTATCTGTGAATCTGCCACCAATTCAACATAATCCACCAACATTGCCATGAATCTGCCATGCCTTCAACAGGTTTACTATTTTGCTTGACAATGGCTCATTTGCTTATGGAAATGCGGTTAAAGGAACCACTGTCGTATTCATGAGGGTGTGTAGATATGTTAATATGACTACTCGCCACATGCATTAAGCTCTGATAGCAGTCTTTGCTGTCAGAGTTCACAGTCTGAGGGTGGCAATGTTGGGATCTTCCCATAGGTAACTATGGAGCCAGACCACAGCTTGATATCAGATAATCCCAGTGATACAATTCATCATCTGCAATGGAATTCAGCCCGTACTTAGGACTGGATTTCACTGCAGGTGGTAAATGTTTCACCAATTTTATCTCACATATTCCTATTAAAGTCTATGGAAATTATAGTTAGACAAGATATATTGTTACCATTTTCAATGGACATTTCCCCTTAGGTAAGAGTCGCCATGCAGCAGTCCGGTATATCTGTTAATATGTATATTTTTGTATTTGTGTCTCCAGATCCCTGTGTTACAGAGATTCATTTTAGTATGGATTCAATTCTCACAACAGACTATAGGCTTCAAAAAAGTCTAAACAAAGAATTGTATAGAAAAAAAACAACCCACAGATCTATAGAAACATGTAAGAATGTATTGGTAGTGAAATGACACCACCCAGCTATAGGCTAGATCCAGTGTAAAAAGTGTATAGAAATACTGGATACGTAACTCCAGTAGATACAACTTTCTGATAAACTAATTAAGAGTATGTTATTCCTATAGTTATAGCTCCCTAAGACCTGGCATCCCAAATACTGTACACCAGGCTCTCTACTACAAGAAGCTGGAGTCAATGTGCCTGGTTTGCTTGGTACAATCATGATATGGATCCGTATTGCACTGAAATACATATTCCTACAAAGGCTACATTTAAATTCCATGATAATATAGAATTTTGTTGGCAATACTAGGAATTTGTTGTGTATCAGATTTCTCGATCACTACTGTATATAGTGTCAGGGGAGAGCAACATGCAACTCTCCATCTGTTGCTGGACTTCAAATCCCATCATCCTCAGCCAGGGAAAAGTAGATGGAAATGTAATCAAACAAAAGCTGGAGATAGAAATGTATTCGAGCAATAGCTGGAGAGATGCAGGCTACACACCCATGGTTTGGATTTTGCTTCTCCTATTTAGCATGTTTCTTTCATTTGCAGCCCTTTTGTTTACAAATTAAATAAAGTGTCTGCAGTATTTTGTCCTCATGTCCCCTATTTAATCACCAAGGGTGATTTTCCAAAAAGAGAAGTACCAGGTAATTTGCCTTTCAATGCGCGTTGTACCCCTGTTTGATGATATAAATACTACCAAAACTAATGTTTCTTTGCACAATGTACTACTACATGAGACCAGGCATTGTACTGTACAATTCATTGAGATTAACAGGGCAATAATATACTAGACATTACTGTTATGGTGTATTACATATATTGCCCTATTGGTGGCATATAATAACAAGAAAAAATGAATTGAATTATGGATCTTGCATGACCTGGCTGAAAATTATCCCTACACAGAGTACTCGGAGTGTGTGACTGCCTAGGAGTGCTAGTTCTGTAGGGTTATCATTTTTCTATTACCCTATTGTTCTCAGAAACAGGATAATTAAACAAAGGAAGGAGCTCATATGGTTAATAAGTCAGTTAACTTTGAAAAAGTAGAAATACATAATCCTACTCACATTTAATATGGACCCCTATTAAATATGTCTGTGGGGGATATTACACTGCCCACCACATATATATAATTTGGATCTGCTACTCAAACCACACTCCTCAAAAAGAAGAGAGAAAACCAGCAGACAAGGAAAAAACAATGGGTGTGTTTTCTGATCAATATACAAATTTCTACTTTGAGTTGTAAGCTGAATAATATATTCACACATGATGTTTGACCAGTTGTCCAAGATTCCACTGGTATATAGCCACATGGGATTAACCTGTCCCTGTATAGGTGCTACGATGATGAAGGACAGAATCAGCCCAAAGTCAAAGTGATCACCTCCATGAAAAAATATGTGAGGTATAAAACAATTTAAAAACACTTAAAACCTGGAGCATTATTGAACAACACAGTTGGCTACTGAATTTCAAGATATCCTTTCTGGTCTTCTTCCAGGTCCTTCCCTTTCTTGGCATGAGGTCTTTCTGCTGGAGGACAAGATTAACTCGTCACATCAGGTGTCTCAGGCCTTACTTTGCCCATCAGCAATGATGGTTACCTGGTACATGAAGGTGCTGGGGTATCTGGTTTCTACCTTTGATGCAGTCCCCTTTGCCCAGTTCCGCACTGAAGAACTGTAGCTGGAGATTCTCAAGAACTGGTCCAGCCAGCAGTGTCACCTCTCCAGTGTCTTGTATTTATCTGAGCAAACCAAATGATGTTCCGTGCCATAGTCCATCTGCGGGGTCTTCCGAACATGGATCTAATGACCTCTTGGTTAAACCCCAAGATTCCCTTGTTTTGCCTCAGCTCATGGGAGCCTCTTGTTGTAGATGCAATGATCATTCTGTATCAGTTTCCCCTTACATATGTGTTTCCTCTATTCTGTCTGATTCGCAGGATATTGAGGAAAGTGAGGATGGTGCCCTATTCCAGCCTTCCCAGGCCTGATCCTTGGATTGTATCAATATTTCCATTGCAGAGGCGTTTCACCTTCTGCTTCTTCTGGACTTCTTGATTCAGGGTTCTCCGTGTCATCCAGGGGTGGAGAGGTTGACTTTGGCTGCTTGGCTTTTGAAGCCAGCATCCTGAGGAAGAAAGGTTTCTCTGACTCTGGTATTGCCACTATGATGAAGGCCCATAGTCAGGTTTTCATCCAAAGCAAATCATAAGATATGGTGGTGTGAAGACCAGGGGTTTTGGCTGCTCCCTTTTCCTCTTCCAGTTATCTTAGCTTTTCTTCAGGATGGATTTCAGAAAGGGTATATTCTTAGCACTGTTAAGGTCCAGTTTCTGTTCTATCTGTGCTTTTTCAGAGGTGTATTGCTTTATTACTGGATGCGCTGACGTGACTTATGCCTACCCAGTCATTCTGTATCCCACCCCTTTTGACATTTGGACTTGCTCCTGGGAGTGCTTCAGAAGACCTCCTTTGAGCCTCTGTCTTCTGTTTCCCTATGATTTTTAACTCAAAAGACAGCTTTCCTGTTAACAATTGTGTCTGGTCTGTGATTTGCCAAACTCCAGGCCTTGTCCTGTAAACCTGGCTTGTTAAATTTCCATTCTCATAGGGTAGTTTTGAGAACTACAGTAGGGTTCCTCCCTGATAATGACTGAGCCACTGATTGCTTACATGTTCTTAAGTATGAATGAATGAATGAATGAATGAATGAATATGTTTATTTATATAGTGTGTTAAACATTAATAATAGGAATTTGTTTGAATAATTTTCAGAGTGACACATAAGCCAGTCTCAAAGTTCTGTAGGCAGGCCTAGTACCTTATTGCGTCCGCAAGGGAGAGTCACCTTTGTTTGTGTTAAACATTAAAATTAATATTTGGAATTTGTTGGAAAAATGTTCAGAGTGATACATCAGCCAGTCTCACAGTTCTGTAGGCAGGCCTAGTACCATACTGTGTCCACAAGGGACAGTCACCTTTGTTCCTGTGTTAAATATTAAAATTAATATTAGGAATATGTTTGAATCATTTTCAGAGTGACACAGCCAATCTCACAGTTGTGTAGGCAGGCAGGCAGGCCTAGTACCTTATAGCCATCGCAAGGGAGAGTCAAGTTTGTTCCTGTGTTAAACATTAAAATTAATATTAGGAATATATTTGAATAATTTTCAGAGTGACACATCAGCCAGTCTCACAGTTGTGTAGGCAGGCAGGCAGGCAGGCCTTCCTTCAAATTTAGCTACATCCATACTTCATCTACTTCATCCATAGTAACATAAGGCTAAAGCGCCACCTTACCCTGTTCCACCATCCTCATTTAGACCCTGGAAATGGTTCCATTTATTTAATTTTAATTTTTTATTGTATTTTTTTTTAAGTATTTTAAATTTAACTAATAATTTCGACTGTCGTCGAATTTCATCTGAGATGAACAGGTTTGATCCAAAATGCGGAGTCACCAAATAAAAAAAAAGTCAGAAATTGAATTTTACCGAAAGTGTTTGTCATGCACAAGTCTACAGCAAAATCTTGTAGCTGTACGGAGTTTGCGAGCAAGGCAGATGGAGGGCTTAGGAGGCAGTCAAAGGTAGAGAAAAAGGCATTGGGGGTTGGATTTATGAGTGTTAATTAGTTGTGAAAAGTACAGATATCCTTACAAGCTGACCTGTTGGTGTACCCCAGAGACAGACAATGAAAAAGCACTGCTATAAGACCTGTTCAAATTGAAAAATTGGCTCCATAGTATAACATAGGATTTGGTTATTTGTTTCTCTCTAGAGAGAATATCTCAACTTTATCACACTTTATATATGATACCACCTAGTGACCGAAACAGAAAATTTGAGTTAATTAAAAATAAGTTGTAAGACATTTTGAATTAAGCACCTCTCAGTAAAGTTTGTAACATTGTTATTAACAGTTTGTAAAGTATTACAATATACAGTATATTTTTGTAATGAAACTTTATTGTTCCTTTTATTCATAGAACTTACTGAACATTGAGAAGATTCCTGTGGTTATAAGCTTTCTTCCTATTCTCTTCAATCAACTATTCCATGTTCTAATACAAAACAATGTTGATGATGTCATCACAGTCACAACCAGGTATTATTATTATTACTAGAAGAACGCGTGGATTGCTGCTGATTTGATAGGTTAACATGCTGATGAGGACACAGACCCCCTACACAGAATGTAGCTCTCATCCATTAACCATTCTAGTGTTGGAGAGATATTCAAGGCATTGCAAACTAAAGCATTGACTACCTCCCTGGTACTCAAAGGGTTAAAGAGATCCTATGACTGAAAAAGATAGGATTCAGTGTAGCAAAAAACTCACAAGAGTGGTATAAAGGTGATACCTTTATGACTGAAAAAGAAACGGTTATTTTGAAAGAGTGGTCAAAATCACATATTTTGGAAGCTATTTTTGTTTAGAAAATGAATTTGAGTTATTTAGATGTATATATTATGCTAATTAAGACATGCAGTGCTGTTACTTTTTGTCTTAATCCTTTATTACCTCACTGACACTAAACCTTTTAGTTGAGGGGGCGGGAGCAAGACCCAATCATTTTGAAAAAGAATGTGACCAGTTAAGACTGTTGGACTACAGCTCCAATCATCCACATGTGGCTAAAAGCCAGCTGAGAATGATGGTAACTGTAGTTGTGCAACAGCTGGAAGATCAAGGATTGCTGACTCCTGATCTAGGTAGACCTAGATCCAAAGGAGAGATGCTAACCTCAGTGCCTTTATATTTCAGGGTCCTTACTGATATTGTCGCCAAATGCCATGAAGAAGAATTGGAGCATTATGTTCATTCTTATGTAAAGGTAACTCACTGCCTCAATTTGGAACATGTGATGTGTTTGAAGGAAGTTGACCCTAAACAGCAGATTTGTTACGCAGTGGCCAACACATGCATCTGATAAGCAGTTCTCATCAGTCATTGTTAAAAACACAGTGGGGTAGTTTCCAACATTTTAAAGAAGATTCTTGCAGCACCCCCCCACACACACACGCACCACAAAAGCCACATAACATTCTCACTAGCCCAAAGTACCACATAGTACAAGAATCAGAAAACCTTGTACAACAGACTATTTTAGAGCTGCACTTGTACAATGGGAAAGATGTTACCCATATCAGAATTCTAGAATAAAAATTATCAGTATGCATTTTAACACTCTAGGAAGCTCATTATCCTATTATCCTTTTAATAACAATAACTTGGAACTATGGAACTAGAGAAAGTGCAGAGGAGGGCTACAAAACTAGTAAGGGGAATGGAAAGCTTTAGTTATGAAGAAAGGCTAGAAAAGTTAAACTTGTACACACTAGAGAAACGGTGTCTTAGAGGGGATATGATAACATTATATAGATATGTTCAGGGCCCATACAAAGGGCTCTCCAAAGACCTGTTCATTAACAGAACAGTACACAGGACAAGAGGCCACCCGCTTAGACTTGAGGAAAGGAGATTTAATCTACAACAGCGGAAGGGTTTCTTTACAGTAAGGACAATAACGGTATGGAATTCAATGCCTGAGGAGGTGGTGCTATCGAAAGCATTAGATGCCTTTAAAAGGGGCCTGGATACTTATTTAAAACAGCATAACATAGAGGGCTATGTACGTTAGTATTGGGATGAATATTTAGTTGGGGCTTGTTGATCCAGGGAGAAATCTGATTGCCATTTGCAATCAAGAAGGAATTTTTTCCCCCCATTCAAGGCAGAATTTTAAATTGCTAATTGAGGGGTTTTTTTGCCTTCTTTTGGATCAACGATGGTAAACAGGAATAGGAAAAGGTTGAACTAGATGGACGCAAGTCTTTTTTCAACCTAAATTACTATGTAACTTAGAATATAGGATGGAAATTCATTTTTAAAACCACAAACAAAATCTGTGACAGTGAGATCCAGGGACAGGGATCCCAAACTAGAGACTGTTCCGGAAAATCTGGCACAGTTACCAGGTATGCTCTGGTGATTATCATCAACTTAGTATATTTCATTGGCTAGTATGCATAAGTGTATGATGGTTCTCTAGCATGTCACGGCACAGTTATCTAGGATGTATATATATATATATATATATATATATATATATATATATATATATATATATACACTAAGAGAACGCAACAATGTATATTTCACTTTATAAGATACATCATTATATATATATATATATATATATATATATATATATATATATATATATATATATATATAATATATGGTATTATTTATAACAGTATTATATATATATGGATTTGAAGAGAACACATTGTTTTTTAGTATGTTTTTAACTTATTTTTCAAATTAACGTCTCCTTGATTTTTTATTTTTCAAACAATGAATATATCAGTTGAGCTCTAGACCACTTAACCTTTTTTTTCGAGGTAATTGTCCCTGTGGTTTTTGTGTTTTTTGTTAACCCTTTCAGTGCCAGAGAGGTATCCACCTATTGTAACGCAATGTGCTGGATACCCCCTGCACTCAAGAAGTTAAGGGGTAATATGCAGAGTGAGTGTACAGCCTGAAAGTGTTAAGACTCTTATTTTTAAGATTTAGAGGGGGTTCTGTTCTTTCAATATACATTACTTCTAGTACACAAGTGTATGCTAGCCCAGTGGTTTCCAACAGGCATATAAGGCACATTTATGTTTTGTGCCCGCAAGCTTACTGTGGTACACATTTCAAATACTTTTATTAACACTTCCTAATAATAATCTCTACAATGACCAGAAAATCATCATTGCCCTTGAATTTGGTCCTTGCTCATAGTTCAAGATATAATGTCTTCATTCAGTCCTGGACCCCATGTCTAAGGAGGTGGACAGTTGTTTCCATAAACTGGAGCAGGCAGAATGCATGAGTCTACTTTGATTACCATTTTTAGTGAGAAATGTTTTAGGTCCTGTAGTCCTGCTAGCAACATTCATGTCTGCCTCCATTGACATAACAACCATGACTGTTTTTAGATGTTATCTACTGAACCAAACAGCACAGGCAAAGTAATTTAGGGCCATTGAGGTTTTCTGGCCATTGTAAGGTAAGTGAGAGGTTATTGTTAGTAAGGATTAGTTCTCCTTTAACCCTATGAGTGGTAGTAGGGTTGCCACCCAGCCGGTATTTTACCGGCAGGCCGGTATAAAATTGGCTTCTGTCCAATGTTAAGTCTATGGAGGGAATGCCAAGGCCGGTATTTTTTTGAGGAAAAGGTGGCAACCCTAAGTGGTAGAGGAGTATGCAACACATTGTGGAGCAATTCTTGGGCAAACTAATTGCACCATAAGAAATAATATAACATTACCTACATTGCCATTAATATAAATGGGACTTTTAACCCCTTGAATTCAATGCATTGGAGACCACAGGATGCACTAGCCAGACCTTGCAGACTTTACACCAGTGACACACACACACACACACACACACACACACACACACACACACACACACACACACACACACACACACACACACACACACACACACACACTCCATTTGTGTGCAAGGTCTGGCTAGTGTATCCTATGGTCTCCAATACATTGAATTCAAGGGGTTAAAAGCCCCATTTATATTAATGGCAACATAGGTAATGTTATATTATTTCTTACTAGTGTAAAAGCACGTATACATGGGCCAAGGTCCGGGTGATGTTAAGAGGCCAATCCTGCTCTGCTCCCTGCTGCCAACACAGTCATACACTGTAGAGAATGCTCCCAGCACAGAACTCCCAGCATTCTATGCGTTTGGGCAGTCTCTACTGAGCATGACAGCTTCTGACAAACATCTTAGCGAATTATTATATAGGATGGAGCAATTAGTTTGCAATGAGTACAAGGATGTACTCGATCATTGATAAATAAGCTTAGACAGGAAAGCCACGTGTACATGTGTACACTGATGAAATGGCAAATAGTACAGAGCAAGGCAATATGGTCCATATTTCTGAAAGCAAAACTGGAGTTATCCTGGAGTAAACCAACTGCACCATAGGGGACAAATAAATATTCCTGTTAAATTAAATTGGGTTTTTAACACCTTGAGTGCTAGAGAGGCCTACAATGCATTGCAAAACAATGCACTGGAGACCTCTCTAGCATTCAGGGGGTTAAAAGGCTCTATTCAAGAGCATGGGCATTTAGGACATTTTATTTGTTCCCTATGGTGCAGATGGTTTACTCCAGAATAACTCCTATTTGTCTTTTGCTACATGTTGAATCAACAGCATATAAATAATATACGTGTATTTCTTTTATTTCTTTAGTATGTGTTCAAAACAAAATCTTATGCAGAACGGACAGTCCATGAGGAACTGGCGAAAGGTATAACAAGCCTCCTAAAATCAAATGACCAAACTACAATAAAGCTTGTGTTACGGGTACGTTGTGCAGCTTCATTCATCCTTTAATTACTTGTGTTATTGTCTTCCATTATCTAATTCAGTAGTACAAAAAAGTCATCTGCCAGATGGTTTCAAGATTATAATATGTTGGGTTCCAGAGAGTTACTAAGAGTCGGGGAGAACACTAAGATTCCTAGATGAAATTCAGATACCATGAGGAAAATGAAATTGAGTAATAGTTACATCACATTCCTGGCACCATCAACTTCCTTCACACGTCATAATCCTAATCTTGTTATAATGTGAGATGGCATTTTATCTCTATTGTTATTAAACGAAAACTATCACCTTGCAATAATAACTTTACCTTACTATCATCAGAAAATGCTAATGGGCTCTTTGAATTTTTCCCTTGCACCTTTGTCCAGAAAATAATGTCTTCAGTCATCTTGATGTCAAGTCCATTGAGGCAGACATGACAGTCGCTAGCAGGAGCACAGAACCTTAAATGCTGCTCAATGATATATGTTGTTCACCCATTAGGCTAACTCCGTCTGCTGGTGTCTGCAAAACCTGCCAGCAAATGTCATATCTGCCTCCATGAACACAACACAAACATCACTGACTGAAGATGTTATTTCTTGAAAAAAGTAAAAAGGACAGCATTCATATGGGCCATTAAGTTTTTCTGGCTGTATTAAAGTAAAGTAAGTGTGTGTGTGGGGGGGTTATAGTATTAGGTGCTAGCTCTCCTCTCCTTTAAGAAGAGTGCATGGGGACCCCTTTATTTTGTAATTTGCCACCTATACAGGGATAGTCATCCTGTGCCTCTCCAATCGTTTTAGGAATCCAAGCCCAATCATTTGACTGAGGATAATGGATCTTTTAATCTGCTGGGAACCAAAGAGCACTTAGAGCCAAAGAGCTCTTAACCTTTTGTATACAAAAGAGTTATCCAGTGTATTAAGTTGCAATGTGTTGGATTCCTCTTTGGCACTGAAAGGGTTAAAAATTATCTGAAACCATTTAGTGAGCCACATGTTTACACATAAATTACAGGGCCTTATGCACAAAGTTAAAGCAAGCCAGCTACGTAGGGAACAAATACATACTCCCAAAACACCATTCCTTTATATAGGGTGTTTAACCCCGTCAACCTCTTCAACACATTTCAATGAAAAGCAATGCACTGGAGACCTCTCTGGCATTCAAGGGGGTTAAAAGCCAAATTTAAGTCAGTGTGAAGTTTTATTGCTCCCTTTTGTGTAGTTCTTCTCTCTTTGTGCATATACCACACAGTGTCCCTACAGTTTTACATGACTCACACACTGGATCCAGCAACATTAGACTCTGTATCAGTAATATTAATATTAACCATTTAATGACCTTTCTAAGAAGTGAAGTGCACACCCCTTAACAATATTGATAGCTAAATTAGTTATTTACAGGAAAATATACTACATTACTAGATGGGGAGTCACCTCTTCTCATTGGTTCACATAGAAATTTTCTTGAGTCGCTCTGACATCATTGCCCCTATGATGGTGTTATGAGCAGGACTTTATCATTACATGTTCATTCTCCATCCAACACTCACAGTATCTCTACTAAACAGTGTTTATCTATGCCACAAATGGCCCATGGTTCATATGTCCATCTTTAGCTATGCCACATTTTGCCCATGGTTCATATGCCCATCTTTACTTATTCCACATATGGCCCATGGTTCATATGCCCATCTTCACTTATTGCACATATGGCCAATGGTTCATATGCCCATCTTTACTTATTCCACATATGGCCCATGGTTCATACACCCATCTTTACTTATTCCACATATGGCCCATGGTTCATATGTCAATATTTACCTGTTCCCCATATGGCCCATGGTTCATATGTCGACCTTTACTTATGCCCCATATGGCACATGGTTCATATGCCCATCTTTACCTATACCACATATGGCCCATAGTTCATTTGTGTTTTTTTACCTATGCCATATATGGCCCATAGTTAATTTGTTCATCTTTCCCTATTCCACAAAGTCACTTGATTCATATGTCAGTCTTTACCTTTGCCACATAAAGTCCATGGTTCATGTGTCCATCTTGTTGTTCCTTCAACAGCATTCCTGGTTCTTCTTTGCAATAATTATCAAATCCATGGCACAACATCTCCATGAAAACGACATGCTGCAGGTAATATGTGTTTGTATTATTCCTCTATTTATGAAATTATATTGAATTGTTACAGTGAGAGAGGCTGATGTACTAAGAAGGACTGCAGTAGTTCCATGGCAAACCAACTTTACCATAGGTGGCAAACAACAATTCCAGATGGAGTGGCTCTGAGCAATATATAATGATAGATTAGTCGCCTTTCCTAATAGCTGATGGGCCTGGGAAAGTGGTGGATAGTCTTCTAACCAGTCCGTGAAAGTCAGCACTCCCCTGGCTCTGAATGGACTATTTTCATTATCCTCTGTGTGACTAATAAGGCGGAATTAACTACTTCCATTACCCTGTGTCTATTTAATAAGTTGAACCTTCCACCTTTTATTTTTCATGGGTTGGACCACTGTGCCCATCCATACCTCCTCTTACCGCTCTACGCAAATCCTCCCCATGTCTTTCGCCTCCTCTGCCCCTTCTGATATCTTTACTTAGTAATTGTAACTGCAACAAATTTGGTTACATCTCATTACTATTACTGTATTCCAAAATTATTTAAATTTGACTTTACCCCACTGAATGTTAGAGATGACTGCAACATACTGAGAAGACCTCTTTAGCATTCAAGACGATAAAAGTCCCATTTAAATCAATGTGGATTTTTATTTGTTCCCTGTGTTGGTGCTGGTTTGCATGAGATTTGATCCATTAGTACATCAGCCTGTGTGATTCTGAGGAGCCTTTTTTTCAGACTGGGGTTCCACACTCCATCCTATAATATAAAAGGCCAGAATGTTTGTCCGATGCAGTCATGCACAGTAGAGATTTTCCGAATGCACAGAATACTGGGAGCATTCTGTACATTCGGGCAGTCTCTAATACGCATGACTGCATTGCATGCCCCGCCATTGAGGTGGCAGCAGTACGCAGAGTAGGACCAGCCTCTTTACCTTACCGGACCTTGGCCCGTGTACATGGGCTTTTACACTAGTCCTATATTATAATTTGCTAGAATATTTGTCAGAAGCTGTCATGCACAGTAGAGATGGCTGCGCGTTCTGCAGTAATGCACAGTACAGGCTGTCCACGCCGGCGGTGATACAGAGCGGGGAGCTGCGAGCTCAGACCGGAATCCTCTCTGCAGACCTTCCTGGGACCCAGGAAGGTGCACAGAGAGGACCACATCCAGAGAATCAGCCCTGGTAATTAGCTGCAAAAACCGGAGTCTCTGGAGCAAATATGGAGAGTTCCCAGCTATGCCTTTTAGGTGTCAGATAGGTAGCCAGAGCAATGCGTTGGCTACCTATCTGACACTCAAAGGGTTAAAGTGGACCTGTTGATGCCTAATGATTAAAAAAAACAATGCTAATTATACATTTTATTTTTCTGTTTTTTCTAAGATGCACCATTTATGACCTCTCTGTTTGGTCTGTTATGTCAGAATCCTAGCACACTCAGCTGGGGGAGCACTAGCTAAAGTGTTTCTTCTTAGAGGAGAAGAAACAAATCCACATGCATTTTTTACAAATACTTTTATTATGGAACGACACAGCCAGTACAGCATCATCAGAATGTGTTCAGGGTCATACAACGTCTGCTATCATGGGCATGATATCCAGTACTAGTTAAAGATTTAGGGGAACTTAAAAGGCAGAATTTGTTCACAGGGGTCATTTCAGCCTAGATAAAAATGCATGGGACTTTGCAATTAGGAGGTGTTAGTGTTCCTTTAAAGATACCTTATAGCACCTAAAAACAAAACTGATGATTTTGAAAGATCTTTCAAGAATCACCTATATGTAGTATTAGGTGTTTTTTATTAAGAAAAATATTTTTTGAGTTATATAGTCTGATTACGTTAACTAAGTCATGCACTGCAGGCACCTCCTTTCTTAACCCGTCATTACCTCCCCATTCACTGATACTGATCATCAGTGCATTGCCCACCTCCTCTAGCACTAAAAAGGTTTATGTGTTAGTGAGTGGTGGAGGTAATGTAGGGCTAAGACAGAAGGTGTCTGCACAAAATGCCTGAAGTTAGCACAAGCTGGCTTTGTAAATATGAAATGGCTAATACAGCACATATTAGCCATTTCCTATTTACAATACCAGTAATTGATTTATTTAGATTTGTTTGTGCTAACTATAGGCATGTCTTGCAGGCATCTCCTATCTTAGCCCTACATTACTTCCACCACTCACTAACACAACCCTTTCAGTGCTAGAAGAGGAGGGCAATGCGTTCATGATCAGTATCAGTGAATGGGGAGGAAATTTTGAAAGCTCTTTCAAAATTATCAAAGATGTTTTTAAGTGATAGGGTCCCTTTAAGAACAGGGTTCTTGAAATGTTCAATATACATACATAAGTTGAAAAGCTATTGTCCTTTTAAAGGAGCAGTAAACATTTTCATTAAAGGGATAGTAATGGTTAATTTTAAGTTGATTTAATATTGTTGACTTTAAAAAAGGTTAAAATCTATGCAAGTCTTATGTCTCAAATCTTTATGGTGTGAGAGATATAACTTGTTAAAGTTAACTTTTCCTGGCTGTTTCACTCAAGTTTGCCATCTAGCTGACAGCTGCAGATTCCAATCATTTGACCAGACAGAGGCTCTTCAGCAGAGCTGAAATCACACTATTTAGAAATAAATACTTCATTGGAACAGTCTACAAAGTGTGCATGCAAACCAGGCACACTTTGTAGACCTTTCTAAATGAAGTATTTATCTTTAGATATCGTTATATTGGTGCTGCTGAAGAGCTGCATCTGGTCAAGCGACCAGAATCTGCTTCTGACAGCTTTACAGCTCGTCAAGCAGAAAGGGGAGCGACCAGATAACTTTATTTTCCTATATCTCTCAAACCATAATGGTTTGAGACATATGAATAAGTGCAAGTACTCTGTTTTAATTGTATCTACCATATAGTGAATTTACTGTGCGTTTACTTCCTGATAGTTCTAACCGGCAGGAAGGGACTCAACAGCTTCTATCACATTCTTTAGAGAACGTTATCACTGACTTTCCTCTGCATTAGAATATAACAGGAAAACTAATCAGAATTTGACCACTAGTCGGCACTGTTAATGTAAAAAAAAAAAAACCACTGCTTTAAACTGTAATAACTCTGGAAATATGCATCTCTCAGCAGTGGGAGTACCCTTATTTTACTCAACAGGAAATGTCCTGCAATATATATGTTTTCATTAAAAAAATGTCCTGCTCCTTTAAGAACCCTGCGTAAAACACTTCAAATAGAAATGTCTTGCTATGAGTAAAATCATCCCATAATGCCGTCCACTAAAGCAGATAAAGTCCTCTCAGACGTATACTATGTGTGGTTGCAAGTACAGATTTAAGAATAAAAAGGCAGTTGCCCTAAAAGCATTAGATTACAGCTTGTTTACCCTGTAATTGGCATGTAGTTTATTTCAAAGACAAGTTCTACTGACTGGCATCTTATGAACTGATGTATTGATGTTACTAAGTGACAGACAGAGCAATTTATGGAAGATAAAAACTCTCCCTATTATTATTATTATTATTATTTAAAGGTTCAGCGCACTAAGAGGTTTCCAGAAACATTCCTCAATGAATTGGAATCATTGGTGATGGGTTTCTCAGACCACATCATCTGGAAATACGGAGACGCTTTGGAAGAAACAAGAAAAGCTAACCTAAGTGTTGCCTTTTTTCTAAAGGTAATTATATGAGTGCAGTCTGCTGGTGTGAGAGCATGCTTTCAGAGGAAAAATTGTATATTGGCCTTCACTGGCTTCCGTTACATAAACACATGTTGCTTTACGCTCTTCTTTGTAACATGGAGGTAAGTCATAAATGGAGACTGATAAGGCTAAGCAGATTTAGGGCAATTCTGGAAGAAACCAACTGCAACATAGGGGAGAAATAAAAATTCCCAATGATTTTAACAGAGTTTCTTATCCTAGATGCGGCTTTTGCATCTAGGATAAGAGCTCCCTTCAATGAATGAACCCTGTCACCGGGTTCATTCTTAGAAAGCAGCACATCTGATCATTGAATCAGTCACCCGGTTTGACCCCGGTGATTAATTCAATGATTACATTGCAGGCTCCGCTTACCTAGAATGAACCCAGTGACCAGGTTCGTTCTTTGAGAGCTTGATGCTGCAGGAGGCTGTAAAGCCGGCAGCATCAAGAAGGCAGTAAATGCCTTTTGGGTCACCCCATGGATCATCTATCCTTTTGGATACATGATCCATGGTAGGGGGGCTATCTGGATGGGTCCTTGTGCCCCCCTTTGAGGTCTGATCCTTTACTGTAATCATAAAAGCTGCATATAACCTATATTTCACATAGGTTATATGCGCTTAATGTAATTAACGAGCAATTGTCGGCCTCATGTTAGGAGGGTGTCATGAGGAGTCATGATACCCCCCCTTGAGCTCTAATGTTTTCATTATTAAACTTAAACACATCTTTTAATAAAATAAATTGTTAACACACACACACACATATACAGGTAAGGTATGCAGTCCATACCTTGCCTATTAAACCTCTGAGTACCAAAGGGGTAGGAAACACATGCTAAGCAATGCCTTCCTACCTCTCTGGTACTCAAAGGGTTAAGTGTTGAATAAAAGACAGGTTAGTCAACTACATGTCAGTCTCTGAGGTGAAAGTCGAATGGAGTTAGTATGTAATATATGCAATATATCTCGACATACTAAGGGGGGAGGATGTTGAAGGGGGGGAATTGTGTAGTGCTTGGTGTATCAATTCTGTTTATTGTATCCCTTTGAATGCCACAGGGGTGAGCAATGCACATCCCTATGGCATTCATTGCTGTCCAAGGTCTGAAAGCCTTCTCTGTATTCCCCTACTGGAATGTTGTAGCTCTCCCTGCTGTTACTCCATAGGAGAGTACAGGGGAGCTCCCAGCTACGACAGCCTGAGTTAGGTGAAGTGGAGACTGTGAACTCCGACAGCAGAGGCTGCTATCGGAGTTTACTGAATGAGTCAAAGTGTCACATTATAATATCAACACACCCCTTGCATACAAATGTATCTGATTATGCTTAATTTCCATATGGAAATAAACAATTGTCGATTTGAAGAATAAAAATTCATAGACATGGTGAAGGCATGTCGGACTGATGTCGCTATGGTTATATTTTTGTCAGAGTACTGGTGAAGTGATGTCGTAGACACTTTGTGAATACTGAGGATGTGCCTATGACACTGCTCCGACAGAACATCGACATTCATAGCCCTCTTCGACCTTTAGTGCATCTAGGCCCAGTTCTTCTTAGATCATCAGCTTCAAGAGCATTACAGAATGACTATTTACCCCAAACACCCTGAAGCATTTCATTCCTGACTTATTTTAACCCTTTGAGTTCCAGAAGGCTACCGCTGGACACTAGAGGTCTCCAATGTAATGTTTCACATCCAATAAATTAAAGTGCAAAACAAATGTAAAATGATTTTTAGTAAACGTGGGTCTGTTGATAATGTTTTTTCACTTAGGAAACCTTAGATAATTGTTCTTCAAAATATAAATATTTATTTATTTTTGTTTTGGCGTAAAGATGGAGATTCTACAGAACTTGCTGTATCCATAAGGAACACTAGCACCTCTTATAAGAGGCTTCCTGGGACTAGGAAGAACTGAAAAATAAATCTCAGACAAAAATAAAATAAATGGTTTAGTGTGTCATTAACCCTTTCAGTGCCAGAGGGGTATGCAACACATTGCAAAGCAATGCGTTGCATACCGTTGCATACCCCTCTGACACTCAAAGGGTTAAACACGCCAAAAAACCTTTGTAAAATAAGCCCCCATTTATTTTAATATTTGCAGAAAATATTATTGGCCATTATGAACCAATTCTGGGTGGACTGGTTCTCCAAAATTAATATTTAATTAGTTAATTAGTTTAATTGTCCTTAACCCTTTGAGTTCCAGAGTAGTACGCAAGGTATTGCAGAGCAATGCAGCACTATAAATCTGTTTTATTCACGCACTGGGAGTAGATTCTCTGACAGGACAGTTCTTCACCACTTTATTAATATAAGCCAAAGTATTCACTGGCCATTTGTATAAAAGTAGAGTTGTACATTTCTGGGGCAAAGGGGAGACAAAAAAAATTCACAGTTTGCAGTTGATTTAAATAAAACCCTTGAATTATACTGCGGTTTCCAACACTTTGCTTCAAAAATGTTTATTTGTCCCGTATGGGGAAATTGGTTTGCCCCATAATTGCACTACTTTCTATGTATATGTGCAGCCCATTTCTTTTCAAATACTGTACAGACTATGTTATTGCTTTATAAAAGATAAAAAATCTGTTTTATTTTCTAGCGTTGCTTCACATTCATGGACCGCGGCTTCGTATTTAAGATGATCAGTAGCTACATCAGTATGTTTAGCCCAGGAGACCACAAAGTAAGTAAAATGCTACATAAATTGTTAATTTACTTACTGAGCATTATAAGAAAGATTTATTATAAAAAATCACAAACATGAGCATTTATCATATGTCTACAATGTAATTTTATTTCAGATTCTGTACCAATGCAAGTTTGAGTTTCTCCAAGAGGTCTGCAGTCATGAGCACTTTGTCCCACTCTGTTTACCTATCAAATCTGTATACATTCCAGGTAAGACACCTGCATTAGACAGTTGATTGAGCATTGAAATTATTTCAGGCTCCGTCTTCTTCTGTCCATATTATATATATATACCATCTGTGTAGTGATGTTATATGTAGGGTTTGAGTGAGTATGGCTAAAAAACTTTCTTCAAGGTCTGGCATATTGGAGTGTCATCCTCCTTCCCATAGCTGTACCCATAAGTTTGTAGTGTACAAAACCCAGGTAGGTTGATGTACTGATGAACTGGAGCAATTATGGAGCAAAGCAGCTTCACCAAAGGGGACAAGTAACCATTCCCCAAATTCCCTTTGATTTAATATGGGCTTTTAACCTCCACTGACTCCTAGAGATGTCTTCAACACAAGGCCTTGGTAGCATTCGAGGGTTTAGAAGATCCATGGAAATCAACAGGGATTTTTATGTCTACCTTTGATGTAGTTATTTTGCACCAGAATTGTTCTAATTCATCTAAGTGTATCAGCCTAAGAATAGAAGGTGTAAGAGTGGGAGCTCCTGGGACAGTAATGTGAATATATAAAATTCCTATCTAAATCACTTGCTGGAACTGATTTATAGTCCCTACTGCCTAATTCCAATTTACCAAGCTATATGTTTCACAGTTCCTCCCTTACTCCCCCTTATGCCAAAGGGAAGACAGTGGGACAGTCTATGGGCATTTCGAGGTGCTTTTTTACTCTATGCCTTGTTTAATACAGTGTATTAAAATTGTGTGATTTAACTTCATTTCCCTGTCCATGCTCTGGGGTAGGAGTATGGAACTTGCTGGCATTAAAGTCCTTACGCTGGTAGAGTATGCCCCACGTTTTTGTGATCATACACTCTATTGCATCTCCTGAAGGGCAGCCACTAGCGGTGGAGGTTAACGCCAATGGCTGTGTGGTCGAATCTGTACATTCATTGCAGTGTATTCATTAAATTCAGTACATTCATAAGAAGATTGTGAGACTGATAGACTGATGTACTTTATGTCGTATAGTGCAGTTGTTTTACCCCAAAATGACTCCAGTTTTTTTTAGTACATCGGATACTATAAAGTCTTGTTCTCACTGGCGAAATAAGAGCAGCAATAATAACACATGAAGAAAAACCCTCAAGAGATAGGTAACGTCTGGTAGTATGATGCTAACCACATGACAAATTTTATCAGCTCATGTCAGACCAATTCAGCGTGCTGCAACTTTAATATTGTGAGTTTAAATGGAATTTACTTTGCAATATTGTTGCAGTTGGTTATCTCAATATCCAACAACACTAGTTTGAACAGTCTGCTTTGTGACCCCAATAGGATACCATGCAGAACAAGCCTGATGGTTGCATTAAAAGCAGAAGTTGCAGCAGGCTGTTTTTCCCTTCATGATGTACAGAAACAAATGCTAGTCCAAAGCCCCCACAATAAAACAAACACAAGATTTGTTTTAGCAGTGCTTGTTAAGATAGAAACGCATGATAAAAGCAGATGCTTTTTTGCTTTGTTTTACTGCATTTTCATGCAGTTTTGTTGCAAGTATTTTTTCTTGATACATGCCTTGTTTCAGGAACCTGAACTACCTGTGCTAGTTACATAATTCCACTTGAAACCTGTACTACAAGTCTGTACATTCATACATTGTCAAATCAATCGTGCAGCAAGTTGCATTTCCCTACAATAATTCCTGAGAAAACTGCCTGTGGACAGGCTCATAAAGAACAATTGTCTTTATCTATAAAAGTGAAATAGTACAAACATGGGGTAAACCAACTGTACTATAGGGGACACCTAAAAATCCCTCAGACTGCTGTTGATTTAACCCTTTGCGTACCAGAGGGGTACGAGTTGCATACCTCTCTGGCACTCAAAGGGTTAAATGAGGCTGCTAGAGAGATTTCCTGTGCATTGCTTTGCAATGTCTCTGCTAGCATGGTGTTAGGAGAAGCCAGAGCAGTGATATGAATCCATAGAAGCTGAACACAATACACATGTTCTGTGTAGGTGGTGGATAATATGAGCAATTCACTTTTTGCATTGAATGTAATCAGATTTTACTTTGGTTGACTTTGAAATGAACCCTACACGTGTGACATCAACCTAATGGCATTCAAAACAGACCTGACACTATACATCAACAATGACTCACCTATCTTTTCCACCCCTCCAAATTTGTTTTCAAGATCATTTTTTAATTAACTCAGTGGGTTCTAGAGAGGTCTCCAGTTCATTATAAAACAATGAGTTAACTATGTAACTTTGATTCCACTGAAAATATTAAATATGCATTAACTGATGTAAGAAAATAGATTAACAGTTTTGTATTTTTTCTTTGTTTACAATCATTTCTAGATGTTTCTGCTGCTGAAGGGTGCAATACTGGAGCAAACCAGCTGCACCGTGTGGGGCAAATAAAAATTCACAATACTTTGCAATGTGTTGCAGACTTCTTTAGCTTTCAAGGATTTAAAATCCCATTTAAATCAGTGGGAATTTTAATTTATCTTGAATTAACAACTGGTGGTTTGCTCACACAGAGACATTTGTCAGTGTATGAACAGGTTTAATGCTTTCTGTACACTGCATACCTCCCAAATGTCCCTCTTAAAGAGATAGTAATACTTAAATATTACTAATCCCCATATTGTATCTATGGTAAACAGAACTGGATTGTCCCCAGGTTCATCTCTCAAACATTTATGGTTTGAGAGATAACCAAACGCAAAGTTCCCCCTTCCCTGAAGTCAGCGTTGTACTGACTGCAGGCATATCCGGTCTTATTTACATCAGGCGGCTCTACAGCCAGCTGAGCCAAGATCTCGTTAGTAAAAAAGAATTATTTCACTGAAATGGTCGTCTACATGTGCTTGCAAACCAAGCACATGTAGAAGACCGTTTCAGTGAAATAATTATTTTTTACTAACGCGATCTCGGCTCTGCTGTAGAGCCGCCTGACTGTCGTACGACTGACTTCCCCTGCAGTCAGCTACAATGCTGACTTCAGAGAAGGTGGAGGGAGGGGGGAAGTTTGAGGTCGGTTATCTCTCAAACCATAAAGGTTTGAGAGATGAACCTGGGGGCAATTCAATTCTTTTTACCATAGCTACAATATGGGGATTAGTAATATTTATATATTACTATCGCTTTAAGGAGGGACAGTCCGTTTTCTGTCCCTCATTTCTACCCTTTTGTCCCTCTTTTCTGGAGATCAGAATTAGTAGTGTGTATCAATTAGCTCCACAGCAATAAAACTCACATAAATGTGTAGTCAATAAATGTGTTTCTAAATTAGTCTGTATAAATAAAATACTTTAGTCTTGCTGTAAATAAATTATTCAGTTGCACAAGAGGTGTCAATAGGTCTTGAAATAATCTAAAAATTCTCAGTAATGCCCCGCCCACCAGCCACACCCCCATAAACACCACCTACAACAAAAATGTCCTTCTTTGGCCATTACAAATGTTAGGAGGTATGTACTGACCAGACTTTTGTCAGTTCACAGAAGCAATAAAACTACTCACACAGAGGCAAATGTATCTTTGTGAGTGATCCAAAGCGCAACTGGCCATATTTACTGGCTGGCTGACCATTCAGCTAATTCTCTGGACAGCCAGATGACATCAGAGAAAGGCATGGGATGGGGGGAATCCTAAACAACTACAACTTATGTATTAAAGATTTTAACTGACACACATTGGTCACACTCCTTAACCCTTTAAATGCCAAATGGGATATGCGTTGTACACCCCTCTAGCACTCAGAGCATTACTACTGTACAGTGCTATAACAGAGATGCATTTTCTATCATTACTAGCCATTTAAAAGCATGAATTATGCAATATGTCCTTATTTAGTAGATATATATGACCTTGTAAGCCATGTTAATTATATAACATTATTTCACATAACATTTTTGAGGATTCAAAAGACACTCTAATTGTTATGCTGCTTAACTTTTGATTACCATCTTTCTTTTCCCATTCTGTATACATTGAAGACTCAGTTACACCATCAGATTCCACTAAAGCTTTCCATGAATCAGGTAAGTGTTGGTTTGTATATTTCACAGTTAGGACAATTCTAGACTAAGATAGAAATTGCTTCAGTTAGCTCACATAAACAATCCACACTGGAATCAGAGTACCTTATACTGATATGCAACTTTTATTAGTTTCCTTAAGAAGTATAATAGTGATAAAATAAACACATAAGTGACTAAAACAATTAGAAACCAGATGATGTGTTTGCTGTAAAATAATGGTGTTGGAACCTCATGAGAGATACAGGGGTGTCCGTAGAAAGTTTCCAGGGGGCCAAAGCCATAATATGACCCCCAGGCCACCCCATCCAGCCCCTTTGTTTATATAGAGGGGGTAATTGTAGGGGGGGGGGGGGCAAGTTCCCCTCCATGCTCCCCCTCCAGACACCCATAGTGAGATAGATGTCTCTGGATGTGGAGCAATGTTGACAAAGCAATCTTGATGTTATGTATCATTGCTAGATTTCTAATCACAGTTGGTACCCCCCTCTAAGACACCAAATTGTAAAGGGCATTCAGCTGTGCTGGCCACAGTCACTGTGCAGAATTTTACTGGGCACAGCCACTGTGCAGAGATAACAAAGAGAAAAAAGTGAAAGTAGCAATTCTAGAAATTGAGAGCACTCAAACATCATTCAGAAACTTTTGGCTGGTACTCACAGAATTGAGCCAAACAGTGTTTGAGCCCACACTGGCATTAATACAGTGTGTAGTGAAATGTGTGGAAGCTTGTCCCTGCTCAAGCAATTGTTTATCCTTACTGTTCATGAATCCACTGGTATATAACCAGATAAATGTAGAACTGTAAAACAAACTAGAATAATGTATAGCTTAATAAAAAAAATATTAAAAGTAAACATATCATTAATATACCTAAAATTGTACATAAAATCTCTAAATATGTTTATTCCCATTTCACATTAATTTCAGTGTGGGCTCAAACACTGGTAGTATCAGTTCTGTGAGTAGTAGCCAAATATATTGTTTCTAAATGGTGTTTGAGATCTAGAATTGCTACTTGCACTTTATTTTTCTATGTTATTGGTCCTTGTTGGGGAACAGTTTGCAGCCATTTGGACACAAGGGAGCAGCTGAACCATTTACTAATTAGATGTTAGCACCTAAGTGGGAGTGGGTTATAAAGTCTCCCATCCTTCATTTCCATCTGCCACTCATGTATATGTCTGACGGACCATTTGAACATGAGTACCCAATGAAAGGAATTGCAAGTGGGTGTAACATTAACTTTGTGATGGACATATTACTCTATATGGTACCCTTCTTCTTCTCTTTTACTGTGCAGAGTTGTATTGGCCACACCCACTGTGTAGAGCTGTATTAACTACACTCACTATACAGAGTTGCATTGATCACAGGTACTGTGCATAGTTGTATTGACCAATCCACTGTGCAGAACTATATTTGCCTCAGTCACTATTTAGAGTTATATTGGCAACAGCTGCTGTGCGTGGTTGCACTGGTCAGAGACAATGTTCCTTCTAAGGTGTAAAAATTGATCAACTCGACCTTGAAAGAGTTAAAGAGGACTGTTTTTGTAGGGCTGCATCAGAATAACAAGTTAACAATGCAGCACTTTCCAGTTTTAATTGCTATTTAAGTCTTTCAGAATTCGGTCAGCTGTGCAGAGTCCCCCTCCAGTTTGTATGACAAACACACAGATGCACATACACAATTAGACTCATACACACTTGTTGATGGAACAGAGCACCTCTTTACAAAGTATGAGTTAAATAGATTCTGAAGCTTTACATTTCTGAGCATATCTAAATCATTTGTGCCAATGCCAATCAGAAATGTAAAGCTTCAGAACCTATATACCACTGCAGAAACACTTGCTTTTCAGTAAGGTTATCTCTTCCATCAAAATGTGTGTGTGTTTGTGTGTATATACAGTAATTTTAAAAATTTTAGGAAGGTGTGAAAAAATGCTGTAAAGTAAGAATGCTTTAAAAAATGGACATGCTATTAGTTTATATTCATCAATTAACAAAATGTATTGTGAGTAAACAGTAGAAAAATCTAAATCAAATCAATATTTGGTGTGATCACCCTTTGCATTCAAAACAGCATCAGTTCTTCTAGGTATGCTTGGACAGAGTTTAAGGAACTTGGCAGGTAAGTTGCTCCAAACATCTTGGGGACCTAACTACAGTTTTGTGGCTTTAGGCAGCCTCAGTTTCTTCTCTCTCTTCATGTAATCCCAGACAGACTCAATGATGTTGAGATCAGGGCTCTGTGGGGGTTACACCATCAATTTTTAGAACTCCTTGTTCTTCTTTATGCTGAAGATAGTTCTTATTGACTTTGGCTGTATGTTTGGGACCATTGTCATGCTGCAGAATAAATTTGAAGCCAATCAGATGTCTTCCTGATGGTATTGCATGATGGATAAGTATCTGCCTGTAGTTCTCAGCATTGAGGATACCCTTAATTCTTACCAAATCCCCAACTCCATTTGTAGAAATGCAGACCCAAACTTGCAAGGAACCTCCCCCATGCTTCACTTCATTCTTGTGCCACTCTTAAGCCCTTCGGTGAACAAACAACCTTCTTCTACAAGCAAATATTTCAAATTTTGACTCATCAGTACAGAGCAACTGCTGCCATTTTTCTGCATCCCAGTTCCTGTGTTTTTGAGCATAAATCTCTTGGCTTGGTTTCCACGTCAGAGGTATGGCTTTTTGGCGGCAAGTCATTTATGAAGACCACTTCTGACCAGACTTCTCCGGACAGTAGATGGGTATACCAGGGTCCCATTGTTTTCTGCCAATTCTGAACTGATGGCACTGCTGGACATTTTCCATTTAAGAAGTAAGCATGATGTGTCTTTCATCTGCTGCACTAAGTTTCCTTGGCCGACCACTGCATCTACAGTCCTCAACGTTGCACGTTTCTATGTGCTTCTTCAAAAGAGCCTGTACAGCACATATGAAAACCCCTCTCTGCCTTGAAATTTCTGTCTGGGAGAGACCTTGCTGGTGCAATATAACTAGCTTGTGTCTTGTTGCCGTGTTCAGTCTTGCCATGGTGTATGGCTTTTGGCATTAAATTGTCTTCAACAACCTCACCTTGCTAGCTGAGTTTGGTTGTTCCTCGCCCAGTTTTATTCCTCCTACACAGCTGTTTCTGTTTCAGTTAATGATTGTGTTTCAATATATTAAATTGTTGATCATTAGCACCTGTTTGGTATAAATGTTTAATCATACACCTGAATATATTCCTACAAAATCCCAGACTTTGTGCACATGTACATAGAAGAATTGATGCTGTTTTGAAGGCAAATGGTGGTCGCACCAAATATTGATTTGATTTAGATTGTTCTTTGGTTCACTCACTATGCATTTTGTTAATTGATGAATATACTATTAACATATTAACATGTCTATTTTTGAAAGCATTCTTACTTTACAGCATTTTTCCACACCTGCCTAAAAGTTTTGCACATTATTGTATATAATCCTTGAACGTCAAGCCACCCAGAGCATATCTCTCCTTCAGTGTTTTCCCCTATCACCCTTTTCCCACTCTCTCTCATTCAGCTGTTTCCCCCTTTCAACCATTTTTCCCCTTTGTCTCTCCTCCAGCATTTTCCCCACCCTCTTCAGTCCCTCTCCACTTTTTGATCTCATCTCACTCCCCAAGCCCCTCTTTTACTCCCCCTGTCTTCCTCTCCCCCTCCTATACTCTTTTTGATCCCCTCTCTAATCAAATATCCCCTTTTTATCCATCAGTCCCCTTTCTCGCACCAGTCTGCCTCTGTCTCTTTTCCCCAATATTGCCCCATCACCATTTCTTTGGTCTTTTGTCCCTCGATCTCTACACATCTCTACCCCTCACTCATTTGCTCCTCTGGAACAGACCTCTGTATCATTAAGCCCACATGGCTTAATGATACAGAGAGCCAGGATATGATGTCATATCCCAGCGATCTGCATTATCTAATAAAGCAAGGACAGGTAGGGAGCTGTGATATAGAGGTCCTCAAGAGCTACCAACTGTGCATATTTTTGAGATATCTCTATTTGAACACAAGTGAACCAATCAGTGGCTGTCATTTTAATGAATCCACCCTCACAGATTCAGGGCTATCCTAAAAACGTGCACTGTTGGTAGCTCTTGGGGTTCAGGGTTGGCTACCCCTGGTTTAGATAAACTTGATTTATTTATTCTAGAGAAACGACAGCTAGGAGATGATCTTATAAGAATGTACAAGACAATGAGAGGTCAATACAAGGATCTCTCTGGTGAGCTATTCATTCCAAGGGCTGATCAAATAACCAGGGTCCATACCTCGAGGTTAGAGGAAAGGACGTTTCAACTTCATCAGAGGAAGGGTTGTTTTTACAGTAAGGTCTGTTAACTTGTGGAATTCATTGCCCAAGGATGTGGTAATGGCAGATACAACAGATACATTTAAGAGAAGATTAGCTAAATGTCTTTCAAAAGGGAACAGAAAGGGTTATAATTTGTATATTAGTAAGGTTGAACTTGATGGACTTGTGTCTTTTTTTCAGCCTAATGTATTATGTTATTGTAAAAGGGTTCTCAATACTATAAGGGCAACTTACTTTGAAGTAACAGCATCTCTAACTCTTTGAGTGCCAGAGGGGTAAGCAAAGTATTGCGGATCAATGCATTGCGTACCTCTCTGGCACTCAAAGGATTAACCAAGTGATTCTCAGGGCACAGTAACAGGTCAGGTTTTATGGATATCCATAATTAAGCACAGATGGAGCAATTATAGTCACCAATAACTTATCTGTGATCAAGCAGCACTGTGTTAAGAACCAAGCGAACCCTGAGACTGACATTGATTAACACTGCTTTGCTTGCAATCCCATATATCACAACGTTCATCTTAAAGGGATAGTAATGTTTCATAATAAAAGCAGCTCTTAATTAATCATGATAGTATTTGGACTCTGTCTGAGTTGTAGTTCAAGAGTAATTCAATGACAAAGTATCCCCCTCCTGCCCCTTCTACTGATGTAACACTGTTCAGCCAGATCAGAAGGGAGGTGCCCAGGTAGACTGCAGAGAGGGACAGTCTTCAATTAAGATAAGGGAAAAACCTGAAAAACTTGTCAAGGGGGGCAGGGTTTTCATTGTTCTCATAGGAAGAAGATTGTCCCCTGCTGTTATCTGTCTGGCCTTACAACCAGATTCCACATCTGAGAAGAGATGGCTTACACTAGGTAAAAGGGGTGGGAGGGGAAACTTTGCTTGTGAATATCTCTCAAACCCTAAAGGTTTGAGAGATAAGACTTATATAGTTCTTCATGTTTTTTTAATGCCTACAAAATAAAATAACGATAAAACGAAGTATTACTATCCCTTTAATATAAATCAGTGCTATTTTGTTTTGTGTAATACACACTATCACAGTGTATCTTTTGTGTAATCATTCCCAACAAATCTATTTACAAAATGAAAGCAATGTGTTATGCACCCGCTACTTCTTAAAGGGTTAACAACATATTTATTTCTTCTGCCTCTCAACTAGACATGCCAGAGTACACCTTAACTGATGATTTCTGCCGGAAACACTTCCTGATTGGAATACTTCTTAGGGAGGTTGGATTTGCACTGCAAGAGGACCAAGACATTCGACACTTGGCTCTGGCTGCATTGAGGAATCTAATGTCTAAACATTCCTTCGATGATCGATATGTAGACAAAGTAATTTTATGTAAACTACTTTTACATCTTATACTATTTTGGGGAGTTCCTCAGCGCACTCAAAATACACCCCTTTATTGTTAATAAATTGGTGCAGCCGTATATATTATCTGCTATCACAGACAAAGAAACTAAAGAAAAAGCAAATACTTACGGCGCTACAATATTTTAATATACTGTGTAAATATTCATTTCACTTAAACTTTTTTTACACAATTACCAATATATAATTACTTATATTCCAAGTATAACAATGTTCTTAAAATCATATAATAATTAACAAGAGGTAGGTAGATCTCAGTTCATACACCGTCTTCTCTTCTCCCAGAAATTAGTAGAGTTCCAGCAATATTTCCACACAATATGTAAAAACACAGATAAAATGGTATCAGTAATCGATAAATCACACTAAATAAAGATGTAATATCTCACTTACTCATAGCTAAACTTTATCCCGCTCCTTCAGGTATAGAGTCCTGTAGTCTCTCTCTATATCTCCTCCAGATCTCACAATATCACATATATGTTCTGGGTCTATCTTCCTCACTCGTCCGTATAGGAGAGAGCACAAAGTTTCCCCTTTACACAGTGTAGTATTGTCAAATATGCAACAATATATCACACTTACCAGTGGGAAATCTTTGTATCAGCTTTCTCTCCAATCCTATATCGTGTCCCGTTAATGCTTGCGATCCTCCCATCAATGCTGGAGCTCACCGCTTCATACAACGGTATTTCACATATTTAACATATTTAACAAAGCAATATAAAATATAAGTAAAACACTTTAAATAAAATAAAATAAATAAATAAAACCAATTTCTCCTACTTCAAAGTGCACTCCAACAACGGTTAGTACTGACCCACGTCAATTACCCTATTTGCTGGCTTCCGAACTCGACCAAAAGTCAGAGCAGGTACCGGTGTAGAGCACTTCTATATTAGGGGATATGGTATTAGAAATAAAATATTATATCAATTGCCTAACGCGTTTCGTGCTAGCATTGGCACTTCATCAGAGGCATCAATCGGATGCATACAAACACATCATTTATATATTGCTTTTTGGCGCTCTTTCATTCAATAAAGACTGGGTGTTTCCTTTCCAGAACCAGTCCACAAAAATTAACCCCTTCTTCACATTTCATTCATCATTTAACCCAGCATCATATACGTTGTGTCTTATATGTCTTTTAAATACATCACTCATTTTTATAAAATCACAATTAAAACTCAAGATTATTCAGATATACATCTATTATAAAATATCTTTCTATATCAACATCCTATCTATCATAATTTTAAAATACAGAGTTAGTTACTCTTATCTTTTTATTATAACTATCAATCCCTCAAAAAACAATTAAGATCTATTGTGATATTGAGACCTTTGGGGATTAAAGTTCACTTTTACATCTTGTATGTTGTAATATAAATTATTAATTTCCAGTGATGCTCTATTTGTCTTACAATTTTGAAAACAATGCACATTGAACTTACTCTGTTTTTATTTGTATATCTTGTTGTAGGAAAAGCAGTCTCAGATTGCCATTTTGTACCTGCCTCTCTATGGGCTCCTTCTGGATAATTTGCCTCGAATATTCATGAAGGATTTTTTCCCATTTGCATTGAATACGTCCAACCAGGTACGTATTGGAAAAAAGCAGTGCCAACCTAATTCAGTGTAAAACTCATACGAAGAGTCAGAACAGTTCTCACAGCTCATTTCCTCTGTTGCGTGTAATGAAGTTCCATTTCTGGTGCCAGGATTTTTTAATTGCTATTACCCAAAGGCAGAGTAGAGATCCATAAGAGAGACATATATAATATACAAGCTGTTATAATGGGATGCCTGCTTGGTATGCTGGTGCAGCCAGTACATTTTATTCAGGCAGATATGTGATATGTAAAGATCCCATTGTCAATACTAAACTGCAGTGCTCTTCTTTGACATTGTTGGCCTTTTGTATGAAGAAAAATAGGAGTAAATCTGGGGCAAACCAACTGCAGGATAGGGAATAAATGCAAATTCTCAAACCCCCTTTAATTTTAATGGAGTGTTTAAACCTTTGAGTGCTATAGGGGTCTGCTACTCATTTCTATGCAATGTGTTCCAGACCTTTCTATCATTCAAGGGCAAACCCTTTTGAGTGCCAGAGAGGTAGGATACCTCTCTGACATTTAAATGGTTAAATACCCAGTTGTAATCAATGAGATGTTATTTTTTTGCCTTATGAGTCAGTTGGTATGCCCCAGATTTTAGCCTAATTTCCTTGTACATATTTCCCCTGTTGTGCTGGCTGTATTTTGTGTATTTCTCTTTAACCCTATGGGGAATTCAGGGACCATGAGCTTAAAGGGATAATAATAATTAAATATTACTAATCCCCATATTGTAGCTATGGTACAATGAAATGAATTGTCCCCAGTGTCATCTCTCAAACCTTTATGGTTTGAGAGATAACCAAACGCAAAGTTCCCCCCTCCCTCCCCTTTCCCTGAAGACAACGTTGTACTGACTGCAGGGATATCCGGTCTTATTTGCTTCAGGTGGCTCTGCAGCTGAGCCGAGATTGCGTAAGTAAAAAGAACTATTACACTGAAACTGTCTTCTACATGTGCTTGCAAACCAAGCACATGTAGAAGACCGTTTCAGTGAAATAATTATTTTTTACTAACGCAATCTCAGCTCAGCTGCAGAGCCGCAAGCCTGTCGTACGACAGACTTCCCCTGCAGTCAGTACAATGCTGACTTCAAGGAAGGGGGAGGGAGGGGGGAACTTTGCGTTTGGTTATCTCTCAAACCAGAACAAGTATCCTATGCAGGGCTTGGACTCTCCTTCCCTCCTCTGCTGATTAAACCTTCGCCTGCCAGATAAGCCTATTTTAGCGATTTCTGGGGTTAAACTTTAATCATACACACTGTAATTGGGTGATTTCTTATACAATAAGGTTACTGACACTGTGAGAATGTCTATACCATTGGAGCTTGGGGCCAGACCTAAGACTAAGGATGCTGGGATCTCTGTATCCCCTATTGCGCATTGCTCTTCCTGTCATTAAGGGTTTCCTAGAGAATTCTCAGGTCATTTATGCCCAGCATGTTCTAATGTCCCTGAGAGTCTCCCAGGGACCTCCAGCCATGCATTAGAGACAGTTTGGGTGCAAGAATTCAAGGCTGCTAGTAGGGACCTTAGGTCCACTTTGCATTTGCCTTTCATTCTTGCAGACGCCCTCCTTCGGCAAGTCTTCCCTGCCAAAGCCTCAGGGTGTACCTGACATGTCAGATTCCTCTGAAGAGGAACTGTTGGTGGATTCAGATGTTGCGGGATGTTCTGCGGTGGGCTCCTCTCAGTTTTTTCGGGGCCCTTTTGAGGCTGATCCCGAGCCCTCGGCTGAGGGCCTGATCAGATCTGTTTTAAATACCCTAAACATTCCCTTAGCGCAGGAGGTTCCTTCTGACCCTTCTGAGGTCTTTCAGGAGCCTAAAAAGCCCCTTACTTGCTTTCCACCTAACCCCACTCTTGACTGCCTTGTATCTGAAGAGTGGAAGTCTCTGGACAGGAAACCTTCTGTCTCCAAGAAATTTGCTAAGCTTTATCCCTTTTCTGAGGCAGCGCTTGCTCAGTGGGTTCATCCTCCTAAAGTGGATCCTCCTATATCCAGGCTATCCAAGTCTACTGCCTTGCCAGTGTCTGCCATCTTTGCCACTGCTGGTTCTGCCATGGGTCCAGCATTCGCAGAAGCATGGTGAATCGGGCCATTGTGGTCTGGACTGAGCAGCTCACTCTTGCTGTCCGTCAAGATGCTCCTACTTTGGATAAGTTGCACCTTCTTGCCAGCATTTCTGAGGCACAGCACCATGTTTCTGCTGCCCTATTTGATGCCATCTGTTTGGTGGTTAGGGTTTCCACCATGTCTGTGTTTGCCAGACGAGCTCTTTGGCTCAAGATCTTGTCTGCTGATACTGCTTCTAAGAAAGCTTTGCTCTCCTTGCCTTTTCAAGGCACTTCTTTGTTTGGGCCAGATCTCAAGGATCTGATCAGTGAGGGTACAGGGGTAAGAGTACACTTCTACCCTTAGTTCCTAGGAAGAAAACACCACTTAAGCGTAACTGGTATTTTCGTTCCTTTCAGAATGAGACATGTCCGGCGAACCAGACGGTTCCCTCAGCTCTGCATACCTCCACCAAGCCCAAACAGCAATTGAAACCCAAGGCTTCCAAGCCTCCTTCGGCATGACTCACCTAACCCGGGTCCACACTCTGCTGTGGGTGGTCGTCTGCATCACTATTACAGCATTTGGGAGGATTCAGTGACAGACCCATGGGTTTTGCATGTAGAGACGGAAGGGTACAGGATCCCTTTCGTCTCTCTTCCTCCCTTTCGCTTTCTTCCTTCTCATACGCCTCAGGGCGCAGAGAAACGCCGTCTATTCAACAGAGCTGTTCAGGCTTTTCTGGACAAGGACATTCTAGAGCCGGTTCCAGTTCAGGACAGAGGTATGGGTTTTTACTCAAACCTCTTTGTGGTCTCCAAGAATGACGGCAGTTGTCGTCCCATTTTGGACATGAAGGATCTCAATTCCTTTGTGACTCTGACTCATTATCACCAGGAGTCTCTACAGACAGTGATTGCTGCCATGTCCCCGGGGGAATTCCTTGCATCTCTGGATCTTCAGGACGCATACTTACACATTTCCATTCATCCAGAGAGCCGGTAGTACCTCCGGTTTGCCTGCGACAGGTGACATTTTCAGTTCTCAGCTCTTCCATTTGGTCTGATTACAGCTCCTCAGGTCTTCCACCATATCCTGGGAGCCTTAGTGTCCATCCTCCACTGAGGTGGCATCAGAGTTACACCATACATGGACTACCTGCTTCTGAAAGCCTCTTCTGAGGAATGTCTTCATCAGCAGGTTCAGCAATGCATTCGTGCTCTCACCCATCACAGGTGGATCATCAACTTGGACAAATCAGATCTTGTCCCATCCCAGCGTCTGGTCTTCCTGGACCTCCTCTTCGATACCCAGAAGAACATGGTGTTTCTCACGGACGAGGTGGCTCACCAGATCACCCACAGGGTTTCTGTGATACTGGCTCAAGATCCATTTCCAGCCAAGAAGCTGTCATCTCTCGAGGCAGTACGGTTTGCCATGGCACACACCAGGGAACTCCACTGGTTTTTGATCCAGGTGTGCAGGCGTCAGCCGCACCTTCTGAAGATGTCGGTGTCACTTCCTCTTCATGTGGAACTGAGTTTGCCCTGGTGGCTCGATCTCTCCAATCTGCTGAAAGTCCTTCCTGGTTTCCTTTTGGACCACGGTGACGATGGATGCCAGCCTCTCTAAGTGGGGAGCAGTCCTGGGTCGCCTGAGTGCACAGGGTCGGTGGTCTCCGGATGTGCTGTACAAGCTGTTTTGAAGACAAAGAAACAGGCAACGTTGATGTCCGTAGACGCAATGGTCAGCCAAGGAAATTTAGTGCTGCAGATGAAAGACACATCATGTTTATTTCCCTTCACAATCGGAAGAATCCACAATCCTGAAAGTGATGGTTTGGCCCTCACAGAGCTCTGATCTCAACATCATTGAGTATGTCTGAGATTAAACAAAAAGAGAGAAACAACTGAGGCTGCCTAAATTCACAGAAGAACTGTGGTTAGTTGTCCAAGATGTTTGGAACAACCTATCTGCTGTTTCCTTAACAAACTGTGTGCAAGTGTACCTAGAAGAATTGATTCCATTTTGAAGGCAAAGGGTGGTCACACCAGATATTGATTTAATTTAGATTTTTCTTCTGTTCACTCACTATCATTTTGTTAATTGATAAAAATAAAATATTAACCTGTTTACTTTTGAAAGCATTCTTACTTTACATCATTTTTTCATACCTGCCTAAGACTTTTGCACAGTACTTGTATATTTAAATATCAGCCTTATACTATTTAAGCACAACTTCTCCAGTCACTTGCAGCAGCAGCATTCTAATCTCACAGCCATAATTGTACAAGATTTGCAGGGCTTCTTGTCCCACCTCCTTTAAGAGCTGAGGTTTCCAGAGGCAGCCTGTTTCCTACTGGCTGTGTGTGTGGGTCCGAGGTAATAGCAGCCAATAGGAATCATCTGCTTTATCTCTGGATCTCACCATCCAGCTGTGAAGAGGAGAAACCCAGGGATGGCATGTAAACTGAAGACTGTAAGTTAATAAAATGGTACTCCAAAAATATGTGTGTAGGAGAGTTTAACTACTAAAATACTTAAATTTAACCCCTTGAAGAAAAAGGATGTCCAGTGCATTGTTTCACAAGGTGTTGCATACCCTTCTGGTCCTCAAGGGTTGGCATGTGTATATGTATTCTTGTTAGCTGACCATTGATTTCAGTGGGTCAGTGTCTTTGGTACAAATGCAGATATAGCAGTTATTAGCCATTCTTTGGATATATACAAAAAAAAAGGAGAAAAGCAAGTATGGCGCTCAAGAGGTTAAGGCAACTCCCCCTCCACAAGGGCTAATCAAACATACAGGAGATATACTTTCTGACCAGCCGCTAGATTGCTAAGCAATCTAATCTGAAACAAGTACAAATAGGGAGAGCGCTAACAATAATGAATAGAGGTACCACCTATTTTAAAAAAATATATTAGTCAATATATATGGATGTGTATTGAATATTATGTACTAGTAGAAGAGCCCGTGTACACAGGCCACAGTGGCGGGCGGTCGCGGTGCAGTCATGCCCAGTAGAGACTGCCCACGCCGCTGGTGATACTGGAGGTCTGACTTCGGAGCATCCAGTTCTGTATCAGCCTCGTCACGGACAGTCTCTACTGCGCATGCCTGCCTCGTTACAAACTTTGTAGTGAATTATTATATAGGATTTGTACTAAGTGCATTTTTTACATATTTAATGAAATATTAAATGTAAAATTCTCACTCTGCGTTGCTGTAGTTTGTAGAGTAGTAGTAGTGCTAGGAGCTGCACTAACATAGGGAATTTATTTTCATTATTGTGCTTTCATTATATGTACTATTAGCCATTCTTTGTACACATTCAGCTAAGTAGTAAGACAGCATGCTTTTAATTAGTAGCACAGAGTATAGCTAATTAAGTGCCCTCCACATTTCAACCTGGAATCTAAATAACATACAATTGCTATGTGAAATTCCCCATATTTTAGTGTAAAAATACAATATCTGCTTCATTTGTAGTACCATATCTTTTAAACAAGATTTCTCCCCTTGGTATAATATAGCCATATATCATTTCATATACATAATCCATATATTGCAGGATAAATGCTCCAGTGAACCAAAGCAAAGATAGTAATGGATAGTTGATTAGAACTTACAGATAAATAGAAGCATTACAGTAGGCATTAATGTTAACCACAAAAGGTAAATGAAGATGGCAGTTCTGTAGTCTAAGTTACTTTGGAGAAAGGAATGTGTATAAAAGTATAAATATATATGTCCCCAAATTTATGTTATAGCAGCAAGACGAACCTAAACAAGTTATGATGATTCCAAGTAGTATGGTATAGGTAAGATGTTCTGGGCATGAAATATCTCCAGAGTCAATTAAGTCTGCTCCCTCACTGCACAAGATTGAGGTTGACCTGCTTTGCAACAGAAGGGTTAATGTTTCCTCTACTGGAGGGGTAAAAAAGCCTCTATCTTTTCTAAAGTAACTGCATCTCAAAGACTGATTGACTATTTATTTATGTTTTACTATTTACTATTTTATTACCTTTTTTTTTTCGCCATTCAGCTCAGCCTCTAAAATTGTCCAGGCCCCAGTTGTTTTTTACCAGCTGCACCATTTGTACTCCAGCTCCTTGTCTCTAATTAGTCCATGCTTTTTCTTACAGGGCTCCCGTGATGACCTCAGCACAGCTGCAGTCTCTCAGAGCCAATCAGCAATGAAAGCTGCAACATCTGCAGATACCTCATTTTCCAAGGATGTTCTGAACTCCATAGCAGGTAGCAAAATAAATCATGGGTTCTATTGCAGTTAACTTTATGAAGGGTTTTACCTGCAAATTTCTACATAGACTTCAGTGGCAATCTGTTTGATAAAACTGATTGACAACACCTATCAACTTTGATATATAATTCTAGGAAAAGGGCCTATGTAGTAATTATTAATTCTAGAAAACGACTTTGCAAGTCATAATAATAATAATAATTAGTACAAGCCCATTGTGCACTTGGAAAGACCCTAGCAAACCTCCGTTATGTTACTCAATGTAGCAGTGTAAGTCGATGCGGCATCATTACATTAAGGTCAATAGCTGAGAGTGTTATTAAAGGAACCACTACCTATAATTGCAAGCTGACACCGGTTATATAGTAATGGTTTTTGGTTATGATATCTCAAATTGAAACCAAGCCAGGAGCAAATATCTGGTTGTTGCCTCACACTAAAACTTGGTACCTGTTTTTCAGACCACACGGCCGCCCTCAATCACTATTGCCAACCAGACATCCGGACCGTAATATATAACTGGCTTAAGAAGTATTGCATACATGCCTCCCAGTGGCATGGCCCAACACGTTATGCCGTTAAAGATACGGCTTCATCAGGGGATTTAGCTCAGCTATTGACCTCGATTTAATGGTGCCGCATCAACTTACACTGCTACATTGAGTAACATAACGGAGGTCCGCTAGGGTCTTTCTAAGTGCACAATGGGCTTGTACTAATAATTGGGAGTCACTGAAAAAGTAACAGAATTATAAGAGCAATATATAAGACTGAGATAAGGATCTTTACATGAATTCACTCATAGAGTACGGCCGTACTCGTGAACACTGTTTCTATCTCACACATTCATTTGTACTACCCGATAGCCAGTGCACACGGATAAGGTGATACAACCCTATATTAGCTGGATTCCTCCGAGTTGCTGTTATGATCTGCCTCATCTAGCCAACAGAAGTTGTGTTGATTTACTCACATTATCTGCATTAATCTACTGTAGTACTACATGTGTTTTCGTTGTTAATGTTCTTCCCAATTAATATGGGGTCACAAAGTTACCATTAAGGTTTTTAATTGCATTAATAAAAGCTAAGTATTAATTACATTTAGCCATCTGGTCTACAATTAATGATAAGACTTTGAACTAGTCATCTTTTGGAGGTTAGTTTGAGTGACTGAAATCAGCATTTTGGTTTTTTGCCACTCACAGTTCCTCCCTTTCTCTTTCTTTATATTTCCTAACACTTATCAACTGCAATGTAATCCTGGAATAATATTTATGAATGGAGTAAACATTTATCCCTTGGATACTGGAAAGAACTCCATTGCATTACAATGCATCCGACAGGTTAATGTATAGTGGATATCTCTGAACTCCCATATTAGTTAATTACTTCCTAGCAAATTAATGAAAAGAATCAAGGTCTAATTGGCTGATAAAGTTAACTGGCAAAGTAATCAGTCCTTTTAGGAAAGGAGATAAACTAATTAATTTACTCTAATAGCTTATTGATGGCGCCGACTATTCCTGGAAATTAACATCAGGAAATATATGTGCAAATTCCCCTTATTATTGCTTGCACAGTCAAACAGAGCATCACAGAATCACACATACTGTACAATTCCAAATCACTCAGTGTTCCAGTTCAGATTTTAATAATACATAGACTTGACTTGCAAGATCTAATTTCAATTAACAATGAACAGCAATAAATGGGCATTACTGGCAGTATTAAAGAAGTTAAAGTGAAAGCAATTCTAGATTAAACCAACTACAGCATAAGGGACAAATTAAAGTCCCAATTGCCTTAAATGAGTCTAATATCCCAATGAATTGAGAAGCAATACATTGAAGTTCTAACATTCAAGGTGTTAAAAGCCCTCTTTAAATTATTGGGAATTTGGGGATTGTTAATTTGTCCCCCTATGGTTAAGGATAGGTAGTGGCTAAGGAAACTAAAGACTGGGTTCTTTTGCCGGCTTGGGGTATCTAATGGTGCTGATGTCCCTGCTAGTAATGGTGCAATTGGGCTGCACAATGTACTAATAATTCATTAGGTTGGACCAGGCCCCATTTATTTTGGGAACCTAACAACTCTTTATCTATGATGTTCCACAACTGCTTGTCTTTAGCTTCCTAAATAAAGCATAATATGTTAGGAAAAAGGGGATTTTAAATTGCTTAAAGGGGAAACGAACTCTAATTATGATAACAGATCTGTTGAAATGTTTTTCCTATTGAGAAAAACAAAGGTAGTTACAATTCTGGTAGATGCTGCTTTCAAATATTATTAAAGAATTAAAGTGGCATTTTTTCTGATAGGAGTTCAAGATGTTTTGCAGCTGGGTGACGCTGTTGCTACATCTTTGGAAGGATTTGCCTGGGAAACTCAGCTTTTCACATGCAGTAAATGCAAGATCGCCACCTGGCTGCATAAAATTCTTGGACTCTGTCTCTCAAAAAAGACATGTTAGATCTGTAATAAAATATTGCTCTCCTAGAAGTAGATGTACTCATCAGACAAAGCCCTGTAATATTAATATTTTCATAATAAGGTTTACTGCCCCTTTATCAAAAGGATTTACATTTGTAGGAACCTTTTATAGAGTTGTTCTGTATTTCCAATGTTACACCAAGAATATGTTTTTTGATGGGTCCTAATGATCACGTGTTGTCATAGGTATTATTGTAAAAATCAGCGGCACCTATAGTATGGAGTGATGAATCACCAGTGAAGCGCTAAAAAGAATAGTAATAATAATGAAATATTAAAACACGTACATACAAACGAACAAACTTGCAGCACAAATCCACTCTTATAGGGGTCATCTTACAATGTGTACCACTCTAGGCCTATGCAGTAGAATGATACAACTGAAACTTAAAATGGTGCTTAGTCCTTTGGAAGTCAGCATTTGGAATGTATAGATCCAGAACCCCTCTCTCTCCCCAGGAGGCATCTGGGTTTATCACCACCTCTCCATACCAAAAGATGATACTGAGTCTGTCCAAAAAAGTTAAATTCCAGTGTCATTAAGTCATTCTTTGATTTTTTTCCGTTAAATCTGTCACTGCACATTTTATGTTACTTTTATATTCCGGGAACCTTTCTTTTTAAGACCAGCCTGGTCTGCCTTACATAGTGCTTTCCACATGGACACTTCGATATATATGTCACAAAAAGTGATACTGAGGATCAGAGATGTAAAACAACACCCTTCCCACAGCCCACTTAGACCCACTTATGGTTATCTGGTATAATCATTTTGGAGTTGGGAAGCCTTATATAATTCTTGTTTTCTTTGTTATACCATGGGAATGGTTGAACTTGATGGACTTCTGTCTTTTTTCAACGTAACTTACTACGTAACTATGTAACATGCAGTGTGGAATTTTTGGGAAGCACTAACATTTTATGGCATCTGTCAAATATGTAATGATGGGCACAAATGCATAAATATATATTTATTTTTAGGTCTCACAATGAGAATAACAAATATATAAAAATAAAACAAATATATGTTGCATAACAACATCCTTAAGTATACATTTGAAACTCAGCATTCACACATTTGTTAAAGTCCTATTAGGAAAGAAGGTCACCCTAAGTGGATGTCTGTGGCACACTAAAGTGCCAAGGCACTCTGGTTGAGAACCACTGATATAGATTGTCTGATTTGGGCAAAGTTTTTTATGTCTTTTTATCATGTGAGTCTGTGTTCTGCAGCCTTTTCATCAGTTGCCATCACAGCAGGAAATAATGCTGACTCCCGAGCATCTCTAGCCAGCCTGGAATCCATTCCTAGTACTAACGAGAAGAACAGTGAAAAAGCTGAAAACTGTGAAAAGGTACAGCACATTTACTGAGGCAGACATATTAAAAAGCAGAGTGTTTGTGGAGGAAAGCAGTGCGTTAGATGGAACAGAAAAATTATGACTGATTTAAATTGGTGATTAACCTCTTGAATGCTAGAGATTACTCCAGTTCATTGGTGTTGAAAGCCCAATTTAAATCAACAGTCATTTAGAAAAAAAATCTTTAACCCTTTGAATGCCAGAGGGGTCCGCAACGCATTGCTTTGCAATGCGTTGCGTACCCCCTCTTGCACTCAAAGGGTTAAGTGATTTTAAAAGTAGTGTTTGTATCTTAAAAAAGATATACTTCATCTTTAAATTAAAGTACATAACACTATAACTGGAGAGAGGGGACCATTAAGTATACATAACTCTAAGAAAGACTGCCAAGTCCATCTATATCTTGTGACTTCTGTACTCTAAGGTTGCTAACTTCCCGATCCCAAACATTTCCCTGTCCATAAACTTCATCAGACAATCACTCCCTCTCTTTCCCAGCAAATCATGCTCTATAGCTGTGACCAGTAATGCTGTATGGTCTTTTTTTGGTTTTCGTATTGCTATGTTTCAAGAGTGAATTACTTTCTGTACTTGAGGTCACATTCTGCATATGCCCCAAAAATGAGCTTTTCATTTTCTAGATGTTCTGCCAGCATATTCGTATTTAAAGAAAAAAACAATTTTTATTTTCCTGATTTTCTGCCTATATTTGCTCTGAAAAATAGTTTTTTTACTGGGCAATTTAAATTTGCCATTTATTTAATTAATAAATTTGATCTCTTGAATACTTCCAATAAATCGCTTTGGCACCTCTCTAGCATTCAGACAATTAAAAGCCCAATTTAAAGCAGCAGGGACTTTGGAAGTCTTTATATTATGCATTTGACCCTTTGAGTGCCAGGGGGTATGCAATGCATTGCAAGGCAATGCGTTGGGCACCCCTCTGTAACTCAAAGGGTTAAATTATGTACTTCATGTAAAAGGGTACATGTCTTACAAAAAATATCTGGAGTGCATACAAATGTATTTGTTTTGGCCTAAATAATACCCATTTGCTTTTGTATTGCCCAAAATCCTAATGGCTCTTATAAATGTCACCCTTGTTCTTTTGTTCATGAGATAATATCAGTCCTGAATGTCCATGGAGCCAGACATGACAGTTCCTAGCAGGACCACAGGACCTCAGACTGTTCTCTGCTTATGTTCTCTAATGACCAGAGGTGTGTGTAAAGTAAGGTCATGCACACTGTGTTCTTCAGTTCAAAACATAGTGCCAGCAACAGTCATGTCATCCTCCAGAACCGATTCAATATATTATCTCTAGATTCAGAATGTAAGGGAAATGTTCATAAGATTTTCTGGCCATTGTAAGGTAAGTGGGGGTGGGATAATTATTAGGAGGTTTAGTTCCCCTTTTAAGTGTAACATATAGCTGACTTTGAAATAGTGCTCAAAAGTACCTATATTTTTGGTACATTTTTGTTTAATACAGTCATTTATGATTTCATTTTATTTATAGATTTATTTATCTGTCAGTTGCTGCAAATCTGGCAGTCTCGATACTCCCCATCCCAACTGCCACTTCCTACCAGGAAATACTAGTTTATTTGCATAAACTAGCAAATAAATAAAGTATAATATCCCATAGACTATTGATTGAAATAAAAAAATGGCTAGCAAAGTAGATATTTTGAAGGTTCTTTGGAAATCACTATTTTTTTACAAAGTGACAATTGCTCTTTAAGTAATGTCTGTTCTGTAATCCCACAGATTACAAGACCATTGTCTCTAATTGGGTCGACTCTTCGCTTTGACAAGCTTGACCAGGCAGAAACAAAAAGTCTTCTTATGTGTTTTCTGCACATTATGAAAATGATATCTGAGGGTAAACAACAATGCTACCTGTCTGAATGATTTACTGGAGCAATGAGATAAGAGCATAAAATGTAAATTCTACACTTCTCTTTGCAGATATGTTGGTTTCCTACTGGCAGAGGGCTCCTAACACTGAGATATATGATTTTTTCAGCATTCTTGAGTAAGTTAATGGTGTAAAAGCTGCTGTAGCAGTCTTAATTGGTAACTCTACCTAGAGGAATATGTGGTTTTCATTTAACACATGCAGTTACTAAGTAAGGCGTCCTTCAAACAGCAAACTTACATTTATCCATTTATATATTTTGCATTTTATCTGCAGCTGCCTGCATTTACTGGTTACCATTGAAACCTTTCTTTAGTTCTTAACTGTCAATTTGCTTCAACAGTTTGGATGGTTGTGTAGAGGGAAATCCCAACCATGGTTATTTAGAGCAGTGTAAGCATTTTCAGATAATGAAATGTCACTATCCATCTACAGACTATTGACAGTTCTGATACAAAGACAAATATATAGCTAGCTGTGTGCAGGACCCCTACCTTGTAAGTTCTGTACAAGTCTTCATACAAAAGAGCCACTTATGTATAAATATATAAAGGGTTTTATCTGTAAAGACAAAATGGAGCAATTCTGGGACAGACAAACTGCACCATAGGTGGGAAATACAACTTTCCTAAATATCTATTGATTTAAATGGGACTTTTAACCTTTTGAATGCTAGACAGGCTTTGGGTAGAAATGAGTTGCAGATCTCTATAGCGTTCAAGAGGTTAAAAGTTTTAAATCAAAGGGAAATGTTATTTGTCCCTTACAGTATAGTTGGTGTACATAAGAATTCCACCATTTTCCCTTTAGGCCCCTTTCACAGGAGACATGCTGTGTTGGATTTTTCATTGGAAAGTAACATGCTGGGCTATGGTGCCTTTCTCATGGGCATCTATCAACTAGGAATTGCACCAAAGTCCAGTATGCAGCATCTTTACTGTTCTCCCTCAGGAATTGCTCACAAGCTCTACCGGAGGTTGTGATGCTGAGTGACTGGCAATCACATGGGCTGGCTGTCAGACACACCCCCTCCTTTCTGGTCAGTTTATAAAAGTTGAAATTGTGTGGCAGTTTTAACTCTTTGAGTGAGGGCTACCATTCTCAAAATTTGTCTACCACCATCTGTTTGGAGTAATGTCATTTCTGTCAGTCTATGCAAAAGATATGTAGTAAATGTCAGAATGCTGGGAAAAAGAAGAACACGTGTCGTAGAAAGAAGACTTCAATGAAGTTAGTATATGCATGTATAAAATGAAAGCAAATTACTTCATACATATCATGCAGTGCAGATAACACACAGGAAATAGTTACTGCTTTTGTCTTAGATCGTTGTTTATCTATCTCCCCAGATGGGACATACAGTGCTTATCAAGATTAAAGTAGTGTATTTCTGAGGGAAACAGATGCATAATACGTATCAATGAGAGCTCCAGGTGTTTTAAGTAGGGCTTTCTTTCTGGTAAATATGGTATAATTATTTTGCTCCATTTTTCTTTTGATAAATATGCTTCAATATGCATAATAAAAAAGTGTAAATTGCTCCTAATTATGGCAGTGAAACAGTCCTTTAAACATATTGGTGTAATCATAAGCAGACAAAATTGTATTAATTCTAAAACAAAATGGTTTTCTTTTTTGTTACATGGCCCTGATATCAATAACTTCACCCAAAGTATTGACAATTAGAGACCTAATGTCTGATACTTTTTATTGGCCCTTGAAAAACATATGGTCCAATATAAAGAGTAAGGGCAGACTATGGACTTTATCCACAAACAAGGAGTGAAAAAAACATCAGCAACATACTGGAGAAATAACAATGCCACAGACTTCCATTCCTCTAAATGGGTTGCGCTTCTTTTACTATATAGGAAAAGCCCTGTGATAAATGTATTTTTCATAAAAAAAAGTATTCTCACCTTTGCGTCTGCAAAAGGGCCTTTGAATAACATACACAGTTTATTTCGCTGACTAGCCAAGTAAAGCGGTGAACAATATTTTATTTCTATACCATAGAGCAGGGGTCTCCAAGTTCAGGCCTCAAGAACCAGCAACAGAGCAGGATCAAAAGACTCCTCTGCTTGACCACAGATGAGTCAGAGAAAATGAGTCAGCCACTGAATAACTCAACTGTGCTTAACCAGGAAAATCCTTAAATCCTGATCTTCTGGTATAGCTTGAAGACCGAACGTAGACACTCCTGCCATACAGATTGCACATTATTTTGGACACTCGCAATTTAGGTTGCTTCCAAATGCTTCTTATAAATAAACAAATTAAAATTCTGTTTTTCAGAGTATGTCTCCAAAACTTCAGATATCTTGGAAAACGGAATATAATAAGGTATGTTGCCTCTACAATATGTGCTGGTCTTACACAACACATATAGATGTTTGTGATTGTCAGCTTCCTCAATGGAGAAAAATATGAGAGTCTTTTGTTTATGTTGTTTGTATTCTTAAAACTAACATAATTGGATGGACAACTAATGGTATACATTTTGAAGTGAGATCAGTACGTATGCTTACTAAATGTCAAGCATTTCTAGAATAAACTTTGAAGTACATTTAGAAATCATTTGGCTTTTATGCATCTCTAATTATTTTTATAATAAATTAACATGTTCATGAAGTAACTTTTGATTGCACAGCTAAGTTGGTCAGAATGCTTGTTGGGCTTCTGAGTTAAAGCGATTGTAATGTTTCACAATAAAGGCAGCTCCAATTAATCTTCATATTTCAATACTGTCTGAATTGTAGTTCAAGTGTAATTGAATGATAAAGTATCCCCCTCCCACCCCTTTACTGATGTTGTAGAAGGTATCCAAGAAAGGGTTAAACAAGAGAACCAATGAGGTTGGATATCTTCACATAAATAGATAAACAATAATATAATTTTGAGAACTTTACACAATACTAGGTGTTGACACACTAGTTCACAGTAAATAATTGATTAAATAATCAATTACGCATATTTGTGCAAAAATATAAATAATTTATTTAAGTAAATACTATATATATAAAAAGTGTAAGCAACAATGACATAAATGAGTGAATACCAATTTCAATAGATACACAGTAACTCAAACCACAATTATCACTATTAGGTTAACCACACATAGGTATGTTTAGAGGCATTAAATTACAATAATTGAACCCAGCAGCATAGAAAAGGATAATTGATCCTTACAATTAATTAAAATACAGTCGGCAGCAGGAAATATGAATACCTCTGCCCCAGAAACTGTATAAACTATGCTAATTGAGGTTTAAGGTATATTGTCAGATGAGTCTGCTTTAATATTAAGCCAGGTACTCTGACAATTTGCTTATACCATATATAATAACCAAATTTAGAGACTAACTGGAATAAAATCCCAGACTGAAATTACTATAATTTAATTATCTACCGATTTCGGATATTGCATACCTTCTGAATAAAACATATAACTTGCATTTAATATAGTCAATAATAGATTATACCAAGAATATACTCAATCCAATAATATATGTCTAGACAGTATACCAAACTTCATGCAACATATATCATAAACATGACTATAGCAATCCTATGTAAAACCTGTAGGTACTCCAAGGGTTAATCTACTTAGTAATATTGGGTGCCACACCCAAGATGGCAACTTCTTTTGTCTAGTGTGAGGTTTAAATAAACTTCTCACTGTACAAAAGTTTAAAGCCACAAAGAAATCCAAAGAAACACCTCAAAATAAATAGACAAATAGCTGTTGAAGGGTTAATAAACAAATTCAAAGAATTCCCCCAGATCAAATATTAGCTATAACAACCTTTCTAAGAACACAATATATTCTAGAAATATCAACAATTATATTAACTAATTGGATATATAGGTCTCACTGCTATCAACTTTTTACATTTATCTGGCAAAATATAAAAATTTACCAATGAATTCTGCTTCATTCAGAATTAATAGAGCCAATATAGCTTATTATAATTGGTCACAATTGGGAGACCTGTCCAATTAAGACAAATTATAAGAAAAATTATGTTTCTTCAAATATAGAAGAAATATATATTTGATTCTTAATTTTGCAGAATTAAAATAAGGAAAGATAAAGTTACCAGTTCAATAAGTGTTTCTTAGTATGTCTTTTAACAGCCAACCAGGTACACTTCAGGAAAACAGAACAGGAATGTAAGAGCCAGGAAACCAAGAGGAAAAAGCCCCTCTCTCTCTCAAAACTTACATATTTATAATGTAAAATTACCCTTATCAGAATCTCCTCTGATTGGATAAAGATCCATTTCATTATGCAGTGACATTATCAGTATTATGTGATTGGATACTCTTAATTCCAAATTTCCCTATGACATCACGAATACATTATGATAAAAATTCCAAGCACTAATAATAACGCTATGTAACTATCACGGTGCCCGTGTGTCTGAGAGTCAAAACAAACCGTGACAGTAACCTAGAGATGGCACTCTTACTCCATATTAAAATGTTACAAATGACACATGGATCTTTCTCATATCCTCAGATACGAATGGCCACAAATATGTCACCCTACTAGACTTTCCCACGTGGGAGTATATCTTCCTTTAGACTTGGTGTCTAGAACAGAGTTGTATATCCCCATAAAATGACATTCAGTTATTTTCACCCCCTGCTTTGAAGCAAAGGGTCATTGTCTCAACCTGAGATCATTACATACCTCTAAAACAGACTTTCAGAGAATTTGGCCTTAACCATTTCCTACCCATCATGGCAGTGTCTCTGACAATGTAACACTGCTCACCTCAGCGCAGCAAAATTGTACAGATGGATCGGAGAGAGGTGGCTTGCACTAGGTAAAAGGGGCGGGATGGGGATGCTTTATTATTCAATTACTCTTGAACAACAACTCTGACAGTATTGAAATAACACTCTCCATAGCCCAAATATTATGAAGATTAATTGGATCAGCTGTTTTTGTGAAACATTACTTTCCCTTTAAAGGGAGAGTTGAATCAAAAATACAGTATGTTAGGTTTAAAGTCAGTCTATCAGTACTCAACTTTTAGTTGCATTACGTTTTTGAATGCCAAATGCACAATGTATTGGATATTTTTCTAGCAATAAAAAGATGAAACATATCTATTTAAATTGCCTATGCCTTGAGCTTAATATTTTTCTATAAGTGTAATGGTTTTAGAAATATTTAGTGCTATAGTTAGGACCTCTTTATCTTATGTCTGAGAGTTCTGGCCTGAGGGTCACAGCCTGCTTAGTGAATTACTGATTGCCTCTCTTCTCCTGAGGCTGCCTGAACATCTCAGCTTCCTCCAAAGCAGTGGAATAAATTAATGGGGCGGAATAATCATGCAAATCTTGTCTTGATGGATGCCTCCAATGAGGCGAGGACTTGAAAATGTGACAGGCCCTTTTTAATAAGCTTAAAAAGTATATCTATTTGATCTTTCAAACATTTTGTTTATTAACTGGCTCTCAAAGGATTAATATGCACCACACAGATGGGATGTGAAAACACATGGAGGAGTGATATGACCATAAGCCCCTTGATATCATGTGAAATGCTTTAGAAATGCCTCTCACATTAAATGGGTAAATTTGCACAGTTAGAAGAAAGAATTGTAAATTGCATAATCAAGAAAAGCATTTATATCTCTGTTTCTTTGCAGTCATATTTGCCTGATGACCACTGTGCAGTTCAGTTGTAAACAAACAAAAATACAACTGAAAAACAAATGTCCACTTTGAAATTATGTCCTATACATTTCTGTATTGATTTACTGTAGCTTATAAAAACAGCTACACAGATCACAAAAAATGTAATGCAATGTCTACTCATTTCTAAAGTTAATTTAGCCTGACGTATTAAAGGAATGATCTACCTTTAAAATTAAAGTTGTTAATTTCTGATATAGGTTCACACGCACAAAAGATTAGCAATTCTCAGGCAAACCAACTGTGCCATTGTGAGCAAACATAATATTCCATTGATTTGAATATGATTTTAATTCCCTCGAATGCTAGAGAGGGAATTTTATGTATTTGTTTTGATATGGTTGCTTTGCGAAATAAATGTATTGACTTTTTCCTTTTATACATATTCTAACCACCGTGATAATCAAATTAGAAAATCTGCTTCGAGTCCTCTGCTGCCAGAAGATGACATCTTACTTGAGTATTTTTCTAATCAGATACAATGGGTTCCGTCTCAGTAATTTATGTTGACATTGATCATGGTCACTCTGAGCACTCATAATGTGGTACCTTACTAATCAATAAAAAGTGTCAAGCTCTCTTTCCAGGGCATATGATGCCACAGCTAAGTATTTATGTGACTATAATATAGTTTATGTACTCAGAAACAAAAGGAAAGCCTTTGATTGATTGGTTGGTTGGTTGGGGGACAAATATGTCCCTATTCCCACTGTAACCTTACCTAAAAAGGATAACATGCTGTAGCAATTGGCTTTCAGTTTAACAGAAATTAGGACTTATCTCTGTAGAGGTTTTTTCATAAAGCAGTCCATTGTATCTAACCCCCGAAGGAATCAACCAGAAGTGACCTGCTGACAGCCAAGTGGGCTGATATTGTTTGAGCTTTGCTTGGGGCATAGTAACATTCAATCATCCATTCAGATTTAATCTGCTGTATCTTTATTGTATTCAGCAGCATATTATATTTACTAGTGTTATACAAGGCGGTGATTGCCCATATGAACAGCAAAAATTGACAGGAAGCTATTGTATTTTAGGATGATCAACAAGTGATTAGTGTAGTGTTATAATCACTGAGCCAAAGTAGCATGGATGAAAGTGCCTGTTACCAGTTTGTGATCTGAAAGAAACAAACAGCAGACTTCAACAGAGTAGAAAAAATTTGGCTATGCCTAACAATATGAAGGACACCTGCCTAGTTAAGTCCTTCTGTGCATAACTACTGGGGGTACAGGTGCAGCCTCTCCAGGGCCAGGAAGCCCAGGAGGCTGACTCATCAGCACTTTCATGAGGGCTTCTTTATTCAAAGGTTAGAGCTGCCTGCCTGTGCACAGCATCAGAGGACATATGTCTATGTCGGGCGCATATTTCCATTTTAACTTTATTTTGTCTATTTCTAACAAACATTCAGAACATTAGTGTAGAACATCTCCCCTGTTGCATTTGCAGGGGCATGGACTAGTTTTACTCCAATGTCTTCTGTTCATTATTAGCTGCAAAACACAAGGCACAGAGGAACACCCCAAATCCTTCATGCTCTCTTACACTGCCCTCCCATTAGTGCAGGCATTATAACAAGAATCATTTCTGGTTTAGGTAGCTTAGTAAATAGGCATTAGAACCTATTTTACAGCAAACCTATTACTACACCAGCCGTGACTCTACTTTCCCTAGTTGGAGTATCATAGTTAACAGCTGTCATTTTCTACAAAAATATGTTCCTTTTAAATATGATTGTTCTTTCTAATTAAATGCTGCAGAGGTTGTACAAGATACTATCCATACATTTTGGTTTTGTTAAAATATTCTTATGTTTTTAAGCTAAAAATCTAGAGTTAATACTTCTAAGCTATCTTTTCTGTAATTAATTGTGTATTCAGTGGTACTGTTTATTATGATGTGATACAAAATGTATGTTATGTAGAGACACAACTAATTATTTGAGTTATATTCCTTCAGGAAAATCACAGCTGCATTTAAACTTGCCCAGGCATCTCAGAACAATGGAACACTGAAAGGGTCCAATTCATCTTCCCAGGCTGGGCTTCTAACACAGTGGTATGTTATTAAGCCTTTCCTTCACTGAAATGACACTGATATTATTAAACTGCTAACATCGTAACATACACCTCGTAAAATAAATACGTATATTTAATATCAGTCAACCTTTAGAGGCTTGGGTTCCAGGGAGTTTACCAATGCAATTTGTTGATGGATTTCAGGAACCCAGTGACTTGTGTTATATCTGCATTCCCATTTATATTCTCTATGTTTTTCTGGATAGATGTAAGCCTTTAATTAAATATAATAATAATCCTATAACATAAAGTGGTAGAATGCGTCACTCACTGTGAGCGTAACTGCACATGCACAGTAGAGAGTCTCTACTGCGCATGTGTGGTTTCGCACACAAGGAGCTTGGCTGTGAGCCTTCTGGAGCTCCCCACTAAGGATCAGATAACATTAATTGTATTGTCATTTTTGACATATTCAGTAGTTCTAAACAGTTCAGGAACAATAATTACAAAAACAACAACACAATATAAATACCAAAAGAAATGGCTATACTGGTCCTGCTCATGAATACTGACAATATAGAAGATGTAAGGGCTGCTATGAGTAGGTACTACTGAAGAAACATTTAAGCGGCTCTGGAGTTACCGGAACCTCTGTAGTTCAGCCATAGTGTCCTTCCAATTGGATAGCAGAAAACATGTGCCAAGTAGAGTAATGACCTTCCCAGGTCGTCACAATTTAACACTTAACTACCGCATAATGTTGAAAACATGAAAAATGTATTGCAAATAGTAAAACAAGTACTTATCCATATCTGTGACTCAAGTTATGTGATCTCCTCAGTTATCCGGAGGGTTTAAACATCAACGCGTTTCATGTGTTACCTCTTAATCATGATGACTACATCTAAGGTGCTAGCATTCACTTTTTCTGTTCACCCAATAGAATCTGGGTCTCAAGGAGTCACATAGTACGAGTTGAGAACCACTGCTTTAGACTGTCATAGGTTTCTTTTTACATAAATCACACTAATATAATAATCACAGTTTATTGATTCATGAGACTATGGTGAACAAGTGGAGGCTCTAGAGCTGGAAAACTGCTGGTTTATCTGGGAGTTAATGATGCTAATGTACTAAGGAACTGGAGTAAAGAGATAGCACCACAGGGAGAAGCAAAAAAAAATTCAGTTGATTTAAATGGGTCTGTAAAAGGGCAGTCCTGCCTATAAAAAATAATAATAATTTCCTTAATAAATTCAGAACTGAGGTGTTTATCCATAACACTCCTAACTGGTCTCACAAACGTAAAAACTGTATAGTTACTTCTCATTGTCTATATTTTCCAGGGCCTCTAAATTCAGCTAGTTTGCTCCTCATGCTGGCATTTTTTGCATTAAACCTTCCACTAGTCATCAAAAGTCAACTCCACTGATGGAAATTTGAAGGAACAACATGAGCTGAGAAAGCCATGTAGTATACCACCAAATTAAGAGATACTGAGCCTCTGCCTGTTGTAATAACAATAGAAGACACTAGTTCAACTGTTTTTAACCCCTTCGCGTCCTGTGACGTACCCGGACCGTCACGCTGGTCCGGCACTTAAGGACCAGTGACGGTCCTGGTACGTCACGTACTTTTACTCACCGCGCTCCTGCAGGAGCGCGGTGAGTAATACCGTGGACTGAAATTGATCGCTCCAAGACCGGAGCGATCTCTTTCAGTCCTCCTTTCGATGTGCCGCCCCACGTGATCAGTCACGTGGGACGGCACGTCGAACGTGTCTATCTGGTCCTTAAAGGACCAGACACCACGGGATCGTCGGACCCTAAGGGGTTAAAGGGTTAGTAATGTCTTATATAAATAAAAAATAATAAAAAGAAAATCCATCAATGCCAGTCTGATATCTCAATCCTTTATGATTTACGTTTTAAAGTTCCCCCCCTCCCTTCCCTTTCCCTGATGTCAGCCTCTTGCAAGCACACTTTGTAGACTGTTACAATGAAGTATTTATTTTTAGATTGTGGTATTTCGGCTCTGCTGAAGAGCAGCCTTCCGGTCCCAGGACCAGGATCTTCTTCTGTCAGCTAGAGGCTGACGTGAGGGAAAGTGGAGGGAGGGGAGAACTTTAAAAGTTACGTCTCTCTAACCATAAAGGTTTGAGAGATCAGGCTGGCATCGAATTTCTTTTTTGATTATCTATAATACTACTTTTTATTTATATAAGACATTACTAACCATTTAATGTTTTCACAAGAAAGTGATATCAGGACACAAAAAATAAGTTTGATTTATTTTCTACTGTTAAAATACTACTGTACTTATATCAGTTTTCTACTAAGAGGTGTTGCATCTTGAATGCTTGGGCGTAATTGCAAAGCAATGCATTGGAAACCTTTTTAGCATTCAATAGGTTAAAGCAGAACTATCAACTAAAATCAAAGTTTTACCATGCGTTTTAATGTTTAACCTGACTTTAGTGCTGTGTGTGTGTGTTCTTCAAGTCGCCTGGTAGTGGAGATATTTGACCTGCAAAATTGGGCACTGTTGCGGGACTCCATGACGTCTCAGGACTTCCCAGCTGCCCCAGGGAGCTCGTTCACGCTCCCCTTCAAGTACGCGCTCCCTAGGGCAGCTGGGAAGTCCTGAGATGGTACAGGGTACAGTAGAACGCGGAAGTGCCCGATTTTGCAGGGCAAATATCTCCACTACCAGGTGACTTGGAAGAACACACACAGCACTAATGTCGGGTTAAACATTAAAAAGCATGGTAAAACTTTGGTTTTAGGTGATAGTTCCACTTAAACACCCAATTTCAATCAATGGGAATTTTGATATATCCCTTATGATACAGTAGGTTTGTCCCTGAATTGATCCATTTCTTCTTCTCAGTACATCAGCCTCAATGCATTAATGTGAGGATTTTGTGCATAGACAGCCCACAGAATTCCTGCTGTTTTTCCCACAAAGCAGTTCCTAAACACCTGCTTGCAGAGCTCGGTTCCCACACTGTAAAGCCTGATCTTGACGTTTGTGATACATATGGCCACATTTGCACTACTGAGAATCCAAGAAAAGCAATAAACTTATTCACACAGCTGTAATTACACATAACTAGCTGCTACCAACTCACACACGCGCCCACATATATATATAAAACAATTTACCAGAAAAGCTCGCTAATTTCTAACTTTCTTGTAAATTGTTTTTGTTTGGTAAACACTCTGTTATTTTCCTGCTTTGTGAACATTGCTATTCTAGATTCAGTTCAAATTAATGTCCAGCCCTCTGTTCTCGGACATCAGGACCATCATCTCAGAAGACAAATGGTCAGCTAAAGATGATGGATATTGCTGACCAACAACAGCAGCAGGATATAATTTAACAGTTTACTGTATTTCTTCCCAGATACTACAGATCTTTAACCCTTTAAGGGCCAGATCGGCAAAGCAATGCCTTGTACACCATTTTTCTCCTTAAAGGGTTAATTAGAAACCTCCTGGGGAGGTTTCTCCTAGTTTAGAATATACACATTCAAAGAAGAAATGTATGAAGTTTTTGAAAGCTTGTTACAAATTTCTTTCTGACAAACAAACCTTCACTAGAGGAATCATACTGTACTACAAGTTCACTTGCCTTCTAAAGTAGTATAAATTATGTTGTTTTAACTACAAAATTAATTTAAAAAAAATCTGTTCCTTTCCTAGGATGCATACCACACATGATGGTCATAAACATCCAAGGTCACAGACTCTGCCCATTATCCGGGGCAAAAATGCACTTTCCAATCCCAAACTGCTTCAGATGATAGAACTTACAAGCTCATTAGCAAGTAAGTGTGCAATGACTTAGTCATCAGTTTATATAACTCTTTACTAACCAGATTATTTAACACCTTGGATGCCAGCGATGTCTTCAATTCATTGAGGAATAATTATTTGGAAAAGTCTTTGCATCCAAGAGTTTACTTCCATAATTCTCAAGGTCAATAAACCTAATACAAAGTTATCTTTTTCACTTACATGTTCCTGTGCTCATTTTATTTTTTTTTTGTTTAACACTTATGCTAATTAGATGAATATGAATGCATGTATTTTTTAGTGATCAAACCGTATGTAAGATAACATAGGTCAATATAAGCATTTTCCCATATACTTTTTTAAAGTAGGATTCCACTTGCCATACATTTCTATACTCAAAGGACAGGGTGCAGGAAGGTAATGAATCCAGTCTATATAGTTAACCTGTTTGTTTACTAGCAGAATATTAATTTCTTGGATGCTAGCAATATCTCCATCGCCAGTGGAGTAAAAATAGTGGTTGCAGGGGTCGCAACTGTGACCAGGCCCAAATCACACTGATCTCCCCACTGGCAACCTGTGAGCAGCTTACTCGTCATCCCTGGCTGTCTAGTAATGCAGAGTGCTGGGAGATGACATCATCCCCCTTTGCTATGCATTAGTGGAGGACCGTGCGGGAGCTGCATGTAGAGGTCTGTGCAGAAGGAGGCACAGACCTCTCCTGTCATGCTGTCTGACCACCAGGGATGATGAGGCTCCCTCCTCCTGAGCCAGGTAGGAGGTGGACAGTAGGGTCAACATGGTGGGGGAGCCCTGTGGCAAATTTTGTACCAGGGCCTGGGAGCCTCTATTTACGCCTCTGTCCATCACATTCATTCCCAATGCATTAGACTTTTATAGCATGCAGAAGGTGAAGGCATGTGTAATTACTTTAAATTCTTGGATGCAATAAAAGCTGGACATTTTTCTGGAGCTCAAAATGTAAAGCATATTCCTCACTCCTTGTTAATTACAGGCAGTTCCAATGAGACGGATATTGTCAATCATGTTGATACAGAGGCCAATATTGCCACGGAAGTTTGTATCACTGTACTTGATCTGTTATGTCTCTTCAATCACAGCCACCAGGTACAGTAACTTGCACATTTTGGGCTCATGTCACTTTCCACTTTGAGAAAATTGCTTTAAGGTAATTGTAGTTAGGGTGATCATTTCTGTTTTATAGTCTCTCTCTTTGCCAATATTATAGTCTACTAAATAGAAAATTTGCTAAGTACTCAGACAGTGGTTGGTGAAAACTTTTAATGTACGTATCCAGGCATTTCTAATATTAAATGTATATCTATTATGTTAATTTGGACGTCTCAGATATTATTAACCCTTTTAGTGTCATAAGACAACGCAACACATTGCTTTGCAATTAATTGTGTACCCCAATTCTAAAACTACATTTTATTGGTCCACTGGGTGTCTTTTTTGGTTGCTCTCAAAAGTAGTGAGAATGCATTACTCACACATCTTATATAGGTGTCAAATAATGAATTGGTTTATTATCAATGTTTCTGTCTTACCTGAAGAAGGTCTGTTAAGCCGGTCCAAGAGCCTGACATAATTAGAATAAAGCATTTTACCATTTCTGCATGTATCGTTCTTACTACTTACTGAGAGCCACCTTAAAGGAATAGTAACACTTAATATAAAGTAAAATTTATATTGTAAGGTTTATCCCTCTGAGTACAACAAAGATACTTCCACTGCTGAGAGGTATTTTATTAAAACATTATAGTAGCTAAAAGTTGTTTTTTTGAGGTGCAGTATCTCAATGGCCTGAAATATAACAATGGCGCTATTGCTACATCATCCTATAGAAACTTCTGGTCAATTGACTAGAAACCTCCATAGGATGGTGTAGCAACAGTGCCACTGTACAATTTCAGGTCATTGTGATACTGCATCTAAAAAAATTCAAGTTTGAACTGCAGTAAATTTTGAATAAAACAGTGGTGGAAGTACCTTTGTTGCTAAACCTTACAATATAAATTTTACTTTATATTAAGTGTTACTATCCTTTTAAGAAGGCACCTAGGAAAATACTCTGTTCTATAATAGAAATAAACTCCTGCTAAAGTGAGATGGCTCATTCAAATATTGTTATATTTCCAGTGAGGCCGCTACTACTGTAATCTATGGAAATTTCTGTTCAGTGGCAGCAATAGAAATACTGCCACAATAAACTGGAAAGGCCAGAGAGAAAAACTGCACTCATCCTAGATTTAAAAAAATCTAACATTAAATGAAGTATGTAAGAGCAGTGGGAGCACCCTTGTTTTACTCAACAGGAAACTGCACACGACTGCTTCGGAGAATCATATATCTGGCCTTTTATTATATTACTAGTGTAAAAGCCCATGTATACGGGCCAAGGTCTGGGTAATGTTAAGAGGCCGCTACCTCACTGCTCCACGTGATGCAGTCTTGCGTCTCCTCACTCACGTGATGCAATCATGCGCAGCAGAGACTGCCCAAACGTGAGCAGTCTCTACTGCCCATGACTGCATTGTGACAAACATCCTAGTGAATTATTATATAGGATATTTATTATATTATTAAGTTATGAGGATCCTACAAATAACTTAAACATAAAGGTCAGTCCATAGTGAGTTACAGGTATCAGTAATGCATCCACAGTCCTCTTGTTTTATTAAAAGGGTATTTATTTCCACTTACAATTGTTTATTGTGTATTGCACCTACAACATCAACATGAGGTCAGTGTACCAAGAAATGGTGCAATTGTGGGTCAACCGAACTGCACCATAGAGGTCAAATTAAAATTTCCATTTATTTAAATTTACCTGTTAACCCCTTGAATGCTAGAGAGGTCTCCATTCTATTGCTTTGCAATGAGTTGGAGATCTCTCCAGAATTCAAGCAGCTAACCCTTTGAGTGCCAGAGGGGTACACAACGCATTGCTTTGCAATGCGTTGTGTACCCCTCTGGCACACAAAGGGTTAAAAGCGTCATATCAATAAATGGGAATTTAGGGATTGTTAGTTTCCCCTATGGAACAGTTGGTTTGTCTCAGAATCCAGTTCTTTTTAGATTATCAGACTCAATACATTTAAAGGGATAGTAATACTTAAAATATAAAAAATAAATATGTTGTAGGGTTTATCCCCCTGAGCAGGGCTTATAATTTTAAGTCCTTTGCTTCTAGCCAGATATGAAAAGTTACTCGTCACTGCAAGCCAAATCATACCCACCACGGCTGAATTTCTACTCAACAGGGTTAAATTTTCACTTGCCATTGGCTAGTGGTGAGTGGAAATTTTGAGCTGTGCCCCTGAGTAAAACAAGGGAACTCCCACTGCTGAAAGCTGGTTTATTCAAAAGTTATTACAGCTCAAAGTTGAATTTTTTTAGGTGCAATATCACAGTGGCCTGAAATTGTACAGTGGGAGTACCCTTGTTTTACTCAGGGGGATAAACCCTACAACATTTTTTTTACATTTTAAGTACTACTATCCCTTTAACATTCTTCTTTTTTTAACATATATATATGCATTTCTCTTTATAGAAATTACAGCCCTCTGATAACCAGAGCGTATTGATGAAGAAAGCATTCGACACACACTTACTTTTTCTGCAAATTAACCAGTCAGCTGCTGCGCTACGCCACGTCTTTGCTGCGCTGCGGATGTTCGTGAACAAGGTACTTCACGAGTGTCCCATTATATTTACTGGGTTCCAAATGTATAGATTGACATACAGGATATTTTAACCTCTTGCATGCTCTCTAGCATCAAAGGGGGTTAACTCAATCAACATTTGTTGATTTTTCCAAAAGGAACAATAATTTAACAAAAAGACAAAAAAGGGTCATGATTTTTATAAACAAGCATTAACTTTATAATAAACTTGTTTATTCTGTAAATAAATTCCAATATCCATTAAATTCAAATTCAAGTACGTTAGAGAGTGGGATCTTAGAATCAGTTCCCAAGACCAACCAATAGTGCAGCGTTTAAACATAATCCTCACATAAGCACAAACACAACAGTCTACATTCATTCTAACACATCCACTTTGCTAATGGTAGAACCAACTTTGCTCAAGTGAGAAATTACTGTATATCAACTTTGTCAAATTTCCATACATGAGTGCTATTAACGGACCTGTTTAAAGGAATATTAAAGGGATAGTAATACTTGAAATTAATTTTATTTTAAATTGTAGCCCTTAAAAAACATTAATGATATAAGTCTTATCTCCCAGACCTTTATGGTTTGGGAGATATTCACAAGTAAAATAAAGTTCCCTTTTCCTGGCTGTTTCAGCCAATTCTGCCATCTAGTGGACAGATTTGGAATCCAGTCCACAGATCAACTGGCAGCTCTTTTGCAGTGCAGAGTTCACAATCTTTAAAAAGAACTACTTCATTGGAACTGTGTACAAAGAAATTATTTTTAAAGATCGTGATCTCGGCACTTCTGGAGAGCCATGGCCGGTCAAGGAACCGGATTCCAAATCTGAGAGCTAGAACGGTGACCTCACTCAGGGTGAAACTTTGCTTGTGAATATCTCCCAAATCATAAAGGTTTGGGAGATAAGACTACAATATAAAATAAAATAATTTTCAAGTATTACTATCTCTTTAACACCTCTTTCACATAACCTCCCTTTACCTTAATCTGGGCAGAAAATCTTAATGGGCACTATGAATAATTTCTGAATGAATAGGCTCTCCAAAATTAATTTTTAATTGGTGCTGGATATTATGTCAGCAGAGGCAGACATGACTTTTTTGTATGCTGGACTCAATGATTTCAAGTTCCTCCCACTGAAGTCCTGCTAAAGAACATCTGTCTCCAGGGACATGTTATCTAGTACCAATTAAATATTCTTTTTGGGGAACCAATCCAAATACAATCAGTTCTTACTGGCCATTAAGAATTTATGCCCAGATAAATGTAAGTGGGACATTGTATTATTAGGAGATGTTAGTGTTTCTTTAAAAATGTACTACCTGGAAAACCTGTTTTTGAAGCATTGAACATTATGCATAAATGAAAAGTGTTGTTATTCTGGAGCAAACAAACTGTACCACAGGGGACAAATACAAATTCTCAAACTTCCCTTTGATTTGTTTTAATCCCTTGAATGCTATAGCAGATACTTTGGCATTCGCAGACAAAATTACATCATCAGTGCGCATCTGCGCTAAGGAGTAGTGATGATCGAGCACCCCGATGCTCGGGTGTTCGGGTGCTCTGGCCGAGCGCCCCCGGAGGCTCGAGTGCTCGGCCGAGCACCCGAGCCCCATTGAAGTCAATGGTAGGACTCGAGCATTACACCAGGCACCCCCTGCTCTGATGAGGGGAGGGTGCCTGGTCCATAGGAAAAGGGCAGAAAATGATGGAAACACCACAGAAATGGTTCAGGGACAGCATAGGGAGGATGTCTGGATGCACATTGCCCCTTCCTCAATGCCCCCTTCATCTCCACACTGCCCCTTCATCTCCACAATGCCCCCTTCATCTCCACAATGCCCCTTCCACACTGCCCCTTCATCTCCACACTGCCCCTTCATCACCACATTGCCCCTTCCACAATGCCCCCTTCATCTCCACAATGTCCCCTTCATCTCCACACTGCCCCTTCCACAATTGCCCCTTCATCTCCACAATGCCCCCCTTCATCTCCACCATGCCCCTTCCACAATGCCCCTTCCATCTCCACACTGCCCCTTCCATCTCCACACTGCCGCTTCCACACTGCCCCTTCCATCTCCACAATGCCCCCTTCATCTCCATCTCCACGATGCCCCTTCCACAATGCCCCTTCCACAATGCCCCCTTCATCTCCGCAATGCCCCTTCCACAATGCCCCCTTCATCTCCATCTCCACGATGCCCCTTCCACAATGCCCCTTCCACAATGCCCCCTTCATCTCCGCAATGCCCCTTCCACAATGCCCCCTTCATCTCCGCAATGCCCCCATCTCCACTTCACCTCCACATTGCACCTTCATCTTCACATTTCCCCTGGTGGTCTAGCTGTGTACTTCACAGATCTGTGCCTCCTTCAGCACAGATCTCTTTGACTGAAGCTCCCGGCGCCGCTGTAGTAATGCAGAGGCTGGGAGATGATGTCATCTCCCAGCGCTCTGTATTACTAGAGCGGCAAGATGAGTGAGAGATCAGGTAAGCTGCGGGCATGGGGGTTGAATCTCCCGGCCAAATGAGGGGGGCCCGGAAAGCCTCATTCAAGTTGAATGAGGCTTTCAGGGCCCCCCTCATTTGGCCGGGCCCTAGGCAGGCGCCTTGTGCGGGGAGGAGACCCGAACATGGCGGGCGAGCACATGCGGTACTCGTACGAGTACCGCCATGTGCCGAGCAGAGCGATGCTCGAGCCGAACCGAGCTTCGGCCGAGCATGCTCGCTCATCACTACTAAGGAGCAATGATAATGGACATAACTGGGAACTCTCCGAACCTGCCCAGGAGGCTCCATTTTTTGTAGCTGATTCTCCAGGGCATTGAGGAGTTTTTATGAAACTCTGCCCACTTCTGCTTCTTCCCAGATTGTCCCTCCCACTTCCCTCTAATTTCTCCTCCTTCCCCACACATTTCCTCTCATTTTCTGCCTACTTTGTGCCACTCACGCTAAGCCATGCCCCCTTTTGACACAAATTGCATAATTTTGTATCCGGCAGCAGTACCACCGGTGTCCCCTCTGGGGACTCTAAACACAAAGTTCCCAGGTATGCTAATGGTACATTGGAGCAGGGAAATCATGTGATCCCTGCACCTGTTTCCCCACATCTAGCTCAGGTTTGCTCAGCATGTACAACTTTCTGTTGCCCTGCCTGACCCCTGTGTGCCCTAGTGCCCCCAGACATACACAAACACCCTCCTTAAACCCCCTTCATTGCCATGTGTGTATGCAGTAAAGTGCACTAAAAAGTTACAGATGGGTTGACAAACATTAAGTTAACATTACAATAAATAAACATACAATTACTAAATAAATTATCCACCCACCAGCCCTCTCCATTGCTGGATTCGCTAGTACTAGCCACACCATTAATGTAGTAGCTGCTCAGGAAAATCCTCCTATATACACAAGCCACTGATAAGGTTCATTGTGTAAGTAATAGGTAGGTCAATGTGCCAAAAATGTGACACATTGATCTGCCTGTTCTTGTTGCATGGGCCCTAATGTGATTTCCCAGAAATCCAGAACACTAACAGGACATACAGCAGTGTAAGGACAAGTTAGTTTTACTGTAACCATACTCAGGCACCATCCTGCACTGGAATTGTATTTTTAAGTCTGTCCACTAGGATCACTGTATGCCACCAAAACAGAAAGTTATTGGCTTAAGAAAAAATACATGGTGGGGGGGGGTTATACACTAAGAGGTGATAATGTGGAGATAACTTCTCTAGTGATATCACTTCTCATGTTCCTGTGTTATTCTGTGGAGCCTATGCATTAAGATAGTTCCAATTTTGGAGATCTTAGTACATAGACTTTATAGAATAACATGGGAACTGGAGAAGTGATATCACTGGAGCAGTTATCTTCACGTTATTACCTCTTTATCCCACCTTCCTGCATAACCACCAAGGGGTTAAACACCCCATTTAAATGAAGGGGAATAATTACTTGTAACCAGAATTGCATTTATTTTCTTTTATAAACAAGGTCCATTAGGGATAGTCTTAAAATCCCCCATATTTCTTTTTCTAGAGAAACGAAGCCCTTCAGCTATTCTTTTAGGAAATATTAGTCTGCATCTGACTAAAGAGGGAATTTGATAGTAGAACGATTCAGCTGCAGCCATGCCATTCACAGAATGATAGCAGGAAGGCTGCCAAGGTGACACTGGCATTCATCCCACATTCTAGCAGCGCTCTGAACTGTTTCCATAATGACATGGGCAGCTGGTATTTCATCAGCTTTTGATTAAAAAAAATCACTGGAATTATTTAACTATTCCATCCAAACGACTGAATACATATTTTCTCTAGGAAAGGAAATGCTGTTCATCTGTTACCAGGGTCTGATAGCCATAATTTCAAGGATACAGCTGTTCAAGTGACTGGCTGTTCAATGTGCTACAGTATGTTCACCACATACTTTATGCTGACCATATATATTTATATTCTGATATATTGCTACCAGTCTGTACACATTGAGAGTCCCTGCCCTGTAGAGCTTACAGTCTATGTTTTTGTGCCCGAGGCACAGGGAGATAAAGTGACTTGCCCAAGGTCACAAGAAGCCAAGACTGGGACTTGAACCAGGTTTTCACAGTGAGTTACCAACTGAGCCAAGTCAAGGATAAGCAACCTGGGGCCCTCTGTCTGTTCATCACTTCAATCCCCATCATCCCCAGCCAGACAAATTGTACTTCTAATTGCTGAAGAGCCTTAGGTTGATCACCACTGTCCTAAGAATGGGCAAATTCATGAGGAATTGCTAGACAAATTTGACTTAAGATTAATAATCGAATAATGTCATTTGAATGTCATTTCCTTTGGAGGCTTCTAACAGACCTGGATTTCATGTGCACGGAGGCAGGCACTACGATTCTAGCAGGACTACAAGACCTCAGACTCTCCTCACTGCACATAGTAATCTCAGTCAGGCTCACACCCTATTCATGCTTCAGGTTGGAAAAAAACTGCCAGAGCAACTGTCATGTCTTCCCTCATCTGTTTACATGACAACCACTTTGCTTATATACATAAGACTAAAAGGTCAAAGGAAAAATCGAGTACTGTAATTCTGGAGCAAACTAGCTGCAGCATAGGGGACAAATACAAATTCCCAATGATTTAAACTGGGCTTTAACTCCTTCAGTGCTAGTGATCTCTCCAATGCATTGCTTCACTTTAAAGGAGTTAAACATCTAATTAAAAACCATGGGAGTTTGGGAAATTTGTTTTTTCCCTTATGGTGCATTTAGTTTTCTTTGAACATTGGGTCCTAAGTGCAAACCAACAGAAAGGCTAAGTGAAGCCAATGTTTGGCTCATTAGATGAGAAAATGTCCTTTATCTACTGACAAATTCTGTTTCAATATCTTCTCTGTAGTTCCCATCAGCATTCTTTCAAGGACAAGCCGACCTCTGTGGGCCATTCTGCTATGAAGTCCTTAAATGCTGCAACCATCATTCGCGCTCAACTCAAACTGAGGCCTCGGCTCTCCTGTATTTCTTTATGAGAAAGAACTTTGAGTATAACAAACAAAAGTCTATTGTGAGATCCCATCTGCAGGTAAAGCTATACACTATTCCTAGAACACAGCTACTTTGTGCATTGAAGAAACTGCCACTGTCTAACCATGAATTATTGCCAAATAATAAAAATCTTGAGACTGGTATTCGGTGTATGTCAGCTTTTTCAGTAGGGAAATCTGTAGAACAAACCATTTTTACATGCTGCTTTCTTATCACCCAAAAGAATATTTAACTGAAAAACAATAGGAATTGAAGCCTCCTATAAATCAATGGTAATTTGGCAGCTGTTTTGTTGTTGCAGTTAACTTGATCCAGAATTGCTTTATTGCATTGCATCTTAAAGGGATAGTAATGTTGCACAATAAAAGCAACTCCAATTAATCTTCATAGTATTTGGGCCATGGAGAGTGTTATTTCAATACTGTCAGAGTTGCAGTTCAAGAGTAATTGAATGATAAAGCATCCTCCTCCCGCCCCTTTTACTGATGTAACACTGCTCACGTCAGAGTAGTAAGACTGTCCTGATGGATCACAGAGAGGGACAATCTTCAGTCAGCATAAGAAAAAACCTGAAAAACTTGTCAATGGGGGCAGGGTTTTCCTTGTGATCACAGTAAGACGATTGTCTGGACCCAGGACTAGATTCCACATCTGAGGGGAGGTGGCTCACATTAGGTAAAAGGGGTGGGACGGGGATACTTTATCATTCAATTACTCTTGAACTACAACTCTGACAGTATTGAAATAACACTCTTCATGGCCCAAATAATATGACGATTAATTGGAGCTGCTGTTTTTGTGAAACATTACTATCTCTTTAAACACTGGTTACATCAATGTAATAATTCCTTGTTACAATAAATAAATAAAACTCACCATCTAATCTCATTCCAATCCTCTGTTACCAACAGCTCATCAAGGCCGTAAGTCAACTGATTGCAGATGCTGGAATCGGAGGGTCTCGTTTTCAGCATTCACTGGCAATTATCAACAACTTTGCTAATGGTGACAAACAGATGAAGGTAATGTGATTTTCTGTTTACATATCCTTCTAGCTAAATTCTTTTTAATCAATATAATGTGTCTAAACGGCAGCTATTCTGGCGCAAACCAACTGCATCACAGGGAGGTAATGAACATTGCCATCATTCAATTAATTTAAATGGGACTTTTAACCCTATGAATACTAAAGGGGTCTCCAATGCATTGTGAAGCAATTCAAGGGGTTAACAGTGCACTTTCTATGTATGGTGATGTTTCTTTGTCCCCTAGGTTGTAGATAGGTTTCACAAGAATAGTTCCAGTTTGTTTGATACATAAGGCCTAATATGGTTGCAGTAGATGATACTTTATATTGAGAAGTTATGCCAACTGCTCTTAACCTCACAGATATTTTTGCTAGCCAACTCTGTGTGTGGTATTTACTAAGTTGTGGGCATAACAGAGGGATGTTTTGGCATAATTATGTGTTGAAATAGCCAGTAGATTTTGCTAAATGTGAAAAATACTAGACACTACCAGTATCCAGAGGGATATCCACACAAAGGTGAGGGGATGCTCAGTGCAAATCTTCATATTGTATACATGTAGCGCAACTATGCCAACAAGCTGAAGAATGAGCCTAAACAGCTACAGGCACCTTATTGCACATTTAAAGGCATAGTAATACTTTGTTTTATCTTTATTTTATTTTGTAGGCATTAAAAAAACATGAAGAACGATATAAGTCTTATTTCTCAAACCTTTATGGTGTGAGAGATATTCACAAGTAAAGTTTCCCCTCCCGCCCCTTTTACCTAGTGTAAGCCATCTCTTCTCAGATGTGGAATGCAGTCCATAGACCAGACAGATAACAGCAGGGGACAATCTTCCTTCTATGAAAACCCTGTATCACAGTGCCTGTGATTCCTGTCAGTCTCATCTATGGCAGATACTGATTTGCTGTGTTGGTTTGGCCCGCCCCCTGGTGACCTTTTTATACCTGGCTAGCACAGCTGTCAGTCACCCTTTCATGGTGTTTCTGTGCCAGTTATACTGTTGCTGTGTTCCTGTGTTCTGGATTCCTGTGTACCGACTCGGCTTGTCTTGACTATTCTCCTGTGTTCCTGCTCGTGTATGACCCGGCCCGTCTGACTACCACCCTTGGATCCTGACCCGGTTTGGCTGACGTTCCTGCTTGTGTACGACCCGGCTTGTATGACTGTCTTCTACGTGCTCCGACCCGGCCTGGCTGACTTCCCGCTCTGAAGACCGACTCCTGCTTTCTACAGTGACCTGTGTTCCAGTTGTTGCCGCCGCGACATTTCTATCTGCTGTTCCAGCTTTTGGTGTGACTGCCTTGCCTGGTGTACTCCGATCTGTGCAGTGTATTTTCCTTTGCAGAGTTGTGCGTATACGCGCCTCCTTCAGACTGCAGAGCCTTGCTATACCGCTGAAAAGCCTCGAGTAAAAGTGCTAATTAACCCTAGCAGTGCCGCCTGGTTTCCACTCTCTCGCTAATCCTGTAAGAGTCTCTTTCTCGGTGATACTACTGCTGAGTTGGCCGCTCTCCGTCGGCAGCTCCACACATCCTTGCAGAGTATTCACATCCGTTTGGCCGGTTGGGCGCCTAAGACTCTCTCTCTTGTTCATTGAGCGATTCCGCTTTACCGAGTGGTGGCAGGCACAGGCATCAGCATTCGTATTCCGGTAATTACGCCCGTGGGGGCTGTCGGCTCTAGCGTATGTCATCCCGTTGTCCGGTTAAGTCTGAGGAGGCTTGGCAGCTCTCGCATTGAAGGCCGGTTCCAATCACGCCCGTGGGGCCCTTTTGCACTTGCACTAGTTGAAGCAGTTCCAGTAGGTACGCCCGAGGGGGCTACGTGGACTCTTGTGCTTCTTCTTACTGAACACCGTGGCGAGGCAGTCCAGTATCCAGCCGGTGATAGTCTTGGTCTCCAGCACAGCCTTATAACACCCTGGGCGTTCCAAACATCCACATCTGAGACTGACTGTTATCAAGGTATTAACCCCTTGGGGGTATACGCTATTCTACTGCTGTGTAATTGTACTTATAAGTCATTTGTGCATTTACCATTGTATCTATATATATATTACCACTGGTGTATATCTACCACCACTAGACGGCGTGTTATTGCCTTATTTTATTTTTAATAAAATTGGTTCTTATTCACACACTGGTCTGAGAGTCTTAAAAAACCGTGACAGTACGAAAGGGCCATGACCTCAGACGGTAAGGGTGAAAGTCAAACACAGAACATCCATTGGAGAATGGATGTTCATGAGCAGCGCATGGACCAATTGGCACTGGCTTTACAGACGTTACTCGAACATACAGTAAATTTGGACAAGCCTAGTCCTAATCCGGTGGTCACCCCAGTCCTGACACCGGATAATCAGTCCATAGTCCCATCAGCTAATTCGAAAGGGCTAACGGCATCCGCACCGCTACCGTTAAGGTATGATGGCGAACCTTCCCTTTGCAGGGGATTTATTAATCAACTAGAGATATTTTTGGAGTTGGCACCCCAGGCATTTCCTAACGACCGTAGCAAGGTCAGTCTTATGATATCTCTGTTGACTGGCAATGCATTGGCATGGGCGAATCCATTGTGGGAAAATGCTAGACCCTGCTCTCTGAACTTTAGAGAATTCGTCAGAAAGTTCAGACGAGTGTTTGAGGTTCCTGGCAGGGCTGCCTCTGCTGCCAAAAGGCTGATGGAAATTCAGCAGGGCGAACGCACACTGGGCGATTATGCTATTGAATTCAGGACCTTGGCAGCAGAGGTGGGCTGGAACGAGGAGGCCTTACTGGCTGCCTTTACTCAGGGTCTCTCCGAACAAATTAAGGATGAGATAGCCGCTCGTGATGTACCCAGTGATCTGGATGAATATATCGATTATGTCTTATTAATAGACTCTCACATTCGAGAGAGACGGTTGGCTAAAAGGGCTAAAGCAAAAAACTATGGCCAGACCAGCTTCCTTAACCCACCCACACCACCCGTTCTTCCTGAGCGACCAATCGATAATTCTGAACCTATGCAATTGGGGTTCACTAGGTTCTCTAAAGAGGAGAGATTATATCATAGGAGGCAAGGTCTATGCCTTTATTGTGGCAAAGCAGGGCATCTGTTGCGCAATTGTCCAGTTCGGCCAGGAAATGAACGCACCTAGGGTACCTTGGGGGACAGGCCCTAGGTGGTGTAGAACAGTCCCTAGATTCTAGCACCACTAAACCCACCATTCAGGTGGTCTTCGCTTGGGCGGACAAGGTTATCGAGGTCCTCGCATTGGTGGACTCCGGGGCAGCAGGCTATTTCATGGACCAGTCATTTGCCAACCTGCAAGGCATTCCTTTATGTAAAAAGGACTCTCCGGTTGTAATTGAGGCCATCGATGGCAGACCCCTGGAGCCGGCATTTATTAAGCTTGAAACTATTCCAGTGACAATGACAGTGGGGGCTTGTCACAAAGAGCAGATACGATTTCAAATCATTCGTTCCCCGCACCATTCAGTTATTTTGGGGTTCCCATGGCTACAGGTACATAATCCCCAATTTGACTGGCAGAGATGTGAGGTTAACTCCTGGTCAGAATACTGTAATAAGAACTGTCTCTCCTTACCTGTCAAGATTATGTGTTCCTCTCCAGCTGTGCCAGCTGAATACGAACAATTCAGTGACGTGTTTAGTAAAGGAGAGGCCAGCGCATTGCCTGAGCATAGGGCATATGATTGCGCCATTGATTTGCCTCCTGGTGCGGTGCCTCCCAGGGGGCGCACTTACCCACTGTCCTGTGAGGAGAATAAAGCTATGGAGGACTATATTGCTGATGCCCTTGAGAGGGGTATCATTCGGAAATCTACTTCTCCGGCAGGTGCCGGATTTTTCTTTGTGAAAAAGAAAAGTGGTGAACTTAGGCCATGCATTGACTATCGTGGGCTGAACAAGCTTATGCCTAAGAATGCCTATCCGATTCCACTTGTTACCGAATTGTTTGACAGATTGAAGGGCTCGTCGATCTTTACTAAACTTGACTTGCGAGCCGCCTATAATCTGGTCAGAATTAAAGAAGGTGACGAGTGGAAAACGGCGTTTAATACCAGAACAGGGCCTTACGAATATCTGGTGATGCCATTTGGCTTATGCAATGCGCCTGCAGTATTTCAGGAGTTTATTAATGACATTCTACGAGACCTACTCCAGTCTTGTGTAGTAGTATATCTAGATGATATATTAATTCACTCTGCCAACCTCTCACAACATATCAAAGATGTTTCAGAAGTCCTGCTCTGACTTCGCAAGCACAGGCTATTCTGTAAGATAGAGAAATGCGAATTCCATACATCTCAAGTGCCATTCCTGGGTTTCGTTATCTCTAATAATGGCATTGCTATGGATCAGGAGAAGTTGGCAGCAGTTCTGCAATGGCCTCGTCCTAAAGGGTTAAAGGCCATTCAAAGATTCTTAGGTTTTGCGAACTATTATAGGAAGTTCATCCAGAACTTTTCCACGATTGTCAAACCATTGTCAGATTTGACTCATAAGGGCGCTTCTCCCTCTCAGTGGTCCGAGCCGGCGGAGACCGCATTTGTTACCCTGAAATCTGCCTTTGCATCTGCTCCGGTGCTGTCCCATCCTAATCCCTCCCTGCCCTTCACGTTGGAGGTTGACGCTTCTGAGGTTGGGGTTGGAGCAGTACTCTCCCAACGTCCTGTTGGAGGTGGCGCCTTGAGGCCTTGCGGTTTCTTCTCTAAAAAATTGTCCAGTGCGCAGAGCCATTATGAGATTGGGGACAGGGAGCTGCTGGCCATAATTCTAGCTCTGAAAGAGTGGCGTCACCTTTTGGAGGGCACTCGGACTCCAGTACTAATTCTTACGGATCATAAGAATTGAACTTATCTCTCCGAAGCCAAAAGACTGTCCTCTCGACAAGCTAGATGGGCACTTTTTTTGTCACGATTTAATTTCCTAGTGTCTTATCTTCCTGGCTCAAAAAATATTAAAGCCGATGCGTTGTCTCGTCAGTTCGCTTCTGACACTGAGAGGGAGGAGGAACCTGTTCCCATCATTCAGCCAGATCGCATTCTGGCCACTATCCGTACCACCATTACCTCGCCTCTGGGGGAGGAGATATTGGCATCACAATCGAGGGCACCCCCTGAGACCCCTGTGGGGAAGTGTTTTGTAGATGTGCCATTCCGTGTCCGTTTGTTGGAAACTTACTACGCTTCTAAAGCGGCTGGGCATATTGGTAGGGACCAACTAGTCTGGTCTCTGTCGCAATTATTTTGGTGGCCTACCTTGAGAGCCGATTGCGGCGCTTTTACTGCAGCCTGTACCACCTGTGCCCGTGCTAAGACCCCTAGGCATCTCCCTGTGGGCTTATTGCAACCTGTGCCCAACAGAGACCGTCCTTGGTCTCATATTTCTATCGACTTTTTGGGAGAATTACCAGCGTCTAGGGGATTTACGTTCATTCTTATGGTGGTCGATAGATTCTCTAAAATGGCACATTTTGTGCCTCTGACTGGCCTTCCATCGGCCCAGGAATTGGCTGTAGTCTTTTCTAGGGAGGTATTCCGCCTGCACGGAGTACCCAGAGTGATTGCATCTGACCGAGGGAGCCAGTTCGTTTCTAGGTTTTGGAGGGCATTTTGTGGCCAGATGGGCATTCAATTGTCATTTTCCTCCGCTTACCATCCCCAAACGAATGGGGCCGCTGAACGTGTCAATCAGGGACTGGAGCAGTTCCTGTGTTGCTTTGTCACTGATCATCATGACAATTGGGCTGACCTGTTGCCATGGGCTGAGTTTGCCAGAAACTGTGCGGTTAATTCATCGTCCGGGAGCTCTCCGTTTCTCGTTAATTATGGGTTCCAGCCTTGTCTGCTCCCAGACTCCTTTCAGGCGCAGCAGATTCCTGCTCTGGACGAGCATTTGGCACAGCTTCGTTCCACTTGGTCACAGGTTCAGAGGTCCCTCAGTTAGTCATTTCGGCGTCAGCAGAGGCACGCTAATCGCAGACGTCTGCCAGCGGTCTCCTTTCAAGTTGGGGACAGGGTATGGCTGTCATCCAGAAACCTTAATTTACAAGTACCATCCAACAAACTGGCTCCCCGGTTTATCGGTCCATTTAAGATTATCCGCAAGATTAATCCGGTTTCTTATGCTTTGGAGCTTCCACCCTTAATGCACATTCACAATGTGTTCCATGTGTCGCTCCTGAAACCCTTGGTGTGTAATCGCTATACTACTACGCCAGTGATTCCTGGGCCGGTGGACGTCCAGGGCCAAGAAGAGTATGAGGTGCAGAGCATTATTGATTCTAGGAGATTTAGAGGAAAGCTGCAATACTTGGTTCATTGGAAGGGCTATGGTCCTGAGGAACTTTCTTGGGTTGATCAAGGGGACCTCCACGCACCTAGATTACTACGCAGCTTTCACTCCAAATACCCTTCTAAACCCAGACCTCGAGCGGGGAGAGGGGGTCTTTGAGAGGGGGGTACTATCACAGTGCCTGTGATTCCTGTCAGTCTCATCTATGGCAGATACTGATTTGCTGTGTTGGTTTGGCCCGCCCCCTGGTGACCTTTTTATACCTGGCTAGCACAGCTGTCAGTCGCCCTTTCGTGGTGTTTCTGTGCCAGTTATACTGTTGCTGTGTTCCTGTGTTCTGGATTCCTGTGTACCGACTCGGCTTGTCTTGACTATTCTCCTGTGTTCCTGCTCGTGTATGACCCGGCCCGTCTGACTACCACCCTTGGATACTGACCCGGTTTGGCTGACGTTCCTGCTTGTGTACGACCCGGCTTGTATGACTGCCTTCTACGTGCTCCGACCCGGCCTGGCTGACTTCCCGCTCTGAAGACCGACTCCTGCTTTCTACAGTGACCTGTGTTCCAGTTGTTGCCGCCGCGACATTTCTATCTGCTGTTCCAGCTTTTGGTGTGACTGCCTTGCCTGGTGTACTCCGATCTGTGCAGTGTATTTTCCTTTGCAGAGTTTTACGTATACGCGCCTCCTTCAGACTGCAGAGCCTTGCTATACCGCTGAAAAGCCTCGAGTAAAAGTGCTAATTAACCCTAGCAGTGCCGCCTGGGTTCCACTCTCTCGCTAATCCTGTAAGAGTCTCTTTCTCGGTGATACTACTGCTGAGTTGGCCGCTCTCCGTCGGCAGCTCCACACATCCTTGCAGAGTATTCGCATCTGTTTGGCCGGTTGGGTGCCTAAGACTCTCTCTCTTGTTCATTGAGCGATTCCGCTTTACCGAGTGGTGGCAGGCACAGGCATCAGCATTCGTATTCCGGTAATTACGCCCGTGGGGGCTGTCGGCTCTAGCGTATGTTATCCCGTTGTCCGGTTAAGTCTGAGGAGGCTTGGCAGCTCTCGCATTGAAGGCCGGTTCCAATCACGCCCGTGGGGCCCTTTTGCACTTGCACTAGTTGAAGCAGTTCCAGTAGGTACGCCCGAGGGGGCTACGTGGACTCTTGTGCTTCGTCTTACTGAACACCGTGGCGGGGCAGTCCAGTATCCAGCCGGTGATAGTCTTGGTCTCCAGCACAGCCTTATAACACCCTGGGCGTTCCAAACATCCACATCTGAGACTGACTGTTATCAAGGACTTAACCCCTTGGGGGTATACGCTATTCTACTGCTGTGTAATTGTACTTATAAGTCATTTGTGCATTTACCATTGTATCTATATATATATTACCACTGGTGTATATCTACCGCCACTAGAGGGCGTGTTATTGCCTTATTTTATTTTTAATAAAATTGGTTCTTATTCACACACTGGTCTGAGAGTCTTAAAAAAACGTGACACCCTGCCCCCCTTGACAAGCTTTTCAGGTTTTTCCCTTATCTTAATTGAAGATTGTCCCTCTCTGCAGTCTACCTGGGCACCTCCCTTCTGATCTGGCTGAACAATGTTACATCAGTAAAATGGGCGGGAGGGGGATACTTTGTCATTGAATTACTCTTGAACTACAACAGAATTGAAATAATACTCTCCAAAGTCCAACTACTATGATGATTTATTAGAGCTGCTTTTATTATGAAACATTACTATCCCTTTAAGTGATCCAGTTAGTTTGTATCCAGTAAGGAGATTAATTGCACTGTCACAATACATAAATAAATTGTGAGGGTTTGTATTTTAACCATTTATATGTTAGCAGGTTATGCAACACACCTCCTTTGGCATTCAATGGTTTAATGAGAAGTAACATTTTCTAAGAATAACCCCAACTTGTGTTACTATGGACAGATAATTCTAATAGCCTCTATGAATTTTGCTCTTGTGCCATTGTTTTGGTGTCTTCAATCAGTCCTGAATGTCTTATCCATGGAAGCAGACATAATTGTTGCTGGCAATATTTCACAGGCTTGCAGAATGCATGAGATTACCTAACCCCTTAAGGACCAGAGAGGAATGTAATCTATTTCAAAGTACTACAATGCACACTCCTCTGGTCTTTAAAGAGGTAAGTTTACCATGTGCAATGACATAGGACTGAGATGAATATGTTGTCTCTTGAACCAAGGCACAAGGGCAATAATCATTGATTTTTGGGCATAATAAAGTAAGCTGGGGTGTCATTATCATGAGGTTTTATTCCTCCTTTAAGGACAAGAGTAATGCTGCTTACAAAGCTGTTAAATCTTAGGCATAAAATTAAGTCTACATACATTTGTTGGTAGTTATTCAGATGACAATTCAGCATTAACTCTTCACTAATCAAGTGCTACATTGTTGTCTCCAAAATGGAACCAAACTTTAGGTCCGTCTTCCATTCAATCACTTAAGGTAACTAATAGATATGGGCCTTTATTCCATTGTAGTTGATAACTTTATCAAGGGTTCTATCAACAAATTTCTCAATAAAGTTCAATGGAATCTGTTAGCTAAAGTCAGTTGATAAGATTTATCAACTGCAGTGTCACAATGCAGGTAAAAGGCCATCTCATGTTTGGACAACCATTTTTTTTTCAGAAGTAAATTATCTTAACTCCTTACAATTACAAACTGGTAAAGGAAGTTACATAGCTTCTTGTTAATTCCCAACATCTTGAATGACCAAATATGCCACAGGAGTGCCCAATAAATCCTATACTGGATATATTCATAATAGCCTAAACACATCGATTAAAAAGAGTGTGTGTATGTAAGTAAACTATAAATGTTTGTAAATACTTGTTAGTAATACCAACTGTTATGTGGTATTTTGTGACTCTGGAGCGATTGCAGGGATGGGCAGTATATATCTTGTAAGCACAGTATGCAAATTCACTTGAACGCTGTGGAATTTGACAATTACAATTACAGTTTTGCTTTTGAAATTGGCCCATTATTTATAACTATTCTAGTTTATTGTTGCCAAAATTGCCTAATGCGCTAGCAGCCAATTCAAATGAATTAACTTAACGACTGAGCTGCTTTAAAGTTTTACAATTTCCTCTTCCAAAGAACACTCAGTTTCCTGCAGAAGTTAAAGATCTGACCAAACGCATCAGGACGGTTTTGATGGCCACAGCACAGATGAAAGAGCATGAGAAGGACCCAGAGATGCTGGTGGACCTCCAGTACAGCTTGGCTAACTCATACGCCAGCACACCTGAATTACGTCGGACATGGCTGGAGAGTATGGCAAAAATCCATGCCAGAAATGGAGATTTATCTGAGGTAAAGGAGAAATGCATTGTTTAATGTTATTCACAAATTATAGAACAGTATTACAAAGGCTAAATAATAGCAGTTCAGGATCAGACAAACTGTTCTATCGGGGACAAAAAAAATTCCCTGTTTTTCTGCTGATATAAAACAATTGTAATGTTTCACAATAAAAGCAGCTCCAGGAGGGGGAAACTTTATCATACAATTACTCTTGAACTACAACTCGGACAGTATTGAAATAACACTCTACATCGCCCAATTACTATGAAGATTAATTGGAGCTGCTTTTATAGTGAAACATTATTATCCCTTTAAATGAGGCTTTAACTCCTTGAATACTAGATTTATATTCAGTGTATTTTGAAGCAATCCATTGGATAAATCTCTAGAATTTTAAATGCTAAAAGATCCATGTAAGCCAAAGGGAAATTTATTGATTTCCCCTGTGATGTAGTTTGCCCATAATTGCTCCATTTTGTTATTGGGGTCTGGATTTCATTGCAGGTAATAGATTTATCTCTGGATCCACATTTCTCAATAGACTTAAATAGAATTCTATGATATAAAACAAGTGACATGTCAACTGCAAAGGAATCCAATCCTTAATCAGTTTCTAAAGCCCTTTCACATGGGTGACATCAAAGAGATATGCTGGAGCTGATATATTTCTTGTGGTGAGAGGTAACATGCTAGAACATAGTGACTTTCACATGGGCAACCATCGGCCAAATGAATGCAGCAGATTCCCTCTGGAACCCAGTAAAGTTCTAGTAACCATGATCTGCATGGTGGCAATGGGTCTATCGCTATACTTTTCATACTAGCTATGTTAGAAGTTGAGATCCTAATCACAACCTCCAATGAATGGCTGGCCTACACGGATTCCAGCCAGCCAGTAATGGTGGCTGGAGCTCACATGGGCTGACTGTCAAACGCTTTCCCTGCATTCCAATTTGTGTCGAAATACAGAAGAGGTGAGTGAGCATACAGAAATGACAATTGTAGCAAGAAGCTGCAACAGTTGTTTTCTGTTTGAAAGAGGCCGGCTCATTATAGGAATGTCACCATCCATTTGGTGACCATGAGAAAAGCACGGTAAAAATATCACATAAATGAAAAGAGTGACATCAGAATGTTGCCCGATTCAGAAGGGCTAGATTCTGATGTCACAAGCTTAACTATGTCGTTCAGAACCATATATCACATACATAGACCGCCTCCATCTAATCAGTTGTACTTGTGCTATGCCTGTGCTTTCTTCTCGGACAGGAGACAGAAACACGGAGGTTCCATGCATTTCCCATTATTTCTGTAATCCAGAGCATCCTGTGTCATCTGCCCTTCTAACCGCCTGCAATTTCTGAGCATACAAAACCAGAACAGGAGCGCAATCCACCAAGATGGAATATATATGATTTAAAAAAAACACTAGTAACAATATAACAATACTCCACAGGAAGATACTCATACTTGTCATCACAGTTGCCGGTTGTTCATATATTGGCAATAGTAATATTAAATATTATTTTTTAATATTCTGGATTCTGGATTACAAATGTGACCGTATTGGAGCAGTTATATTACCCCGTTGGATTACTGTCTGTTGTACCTACAACCGGCAATTGTGACAACAAGTGTGAGTACCATCCTGTGGAGTATTGTTACTAGTGTCTTTTTAAAATCATATATATTCCATCTTGGTGGATTGCACTCCTGGTCTGGTTTTGTATTTGTGTTTTCTGAGGGTCCTAGAGGTCCTGGTTAACTTGTGGGAAGCAGCATCCATCTATACTCCTATCAAGTGACTGAGTGAGGGCAGTCAGAGTCCCTCATTTGCGAGGTTCACCACATGCAGTGGTCCAAAAAATTGTGAGTATTCTGCTGTATTGATGGAGGATATTACACTAGGAAACTCCCCTTCTTTTTCTCCCTTTTTAATTTCTGAGCATGGCCCCTTATTTTAGCAATACCGCGCAGTGATTATTATAAAACAAAAAACTCCCGTGTTCATGTTCTTTTTTGTGTGTCCAGAGCGTGCACTTGCCCTCTGTAGCCCAGTGGAATACTGGCTCCTTGTTTTAGCAATACCGCTCAGTGATTATTATAAAACAAAAAACTCCCGTGTTCATGATTTTTTTCGTGTGTCTAGAGCGTGCACTTGCCCTCTGTCGCTTGGTGGAATATTGTCTTGTGCCCGCCTCTTTAAATCACAGTATTTGCTCTTTAAATCACAGTTTCATCTTTGTTATGTAATTTGTAGTCAATTGAGAAGTATTACTGGCAGTCGATTCTATAGATGACAGTAGCGCACAGACAACTAAAATTATTCTCTTTCTTACAGTTTAATATGCAAGATACACTGTTGTTCTCTCACTGCTGAGTCTAGGCTCCTAAAACCCCTAGTCCTATAAGCCTTGTCCACCACCTTTGGATCCAGTCAGCAGTTCCCTCTCCTCTTGTGTCCTTTGCACTCTTCGGTGCTGATGATTCTCTAGTACTTTTAATGGCCTTAATGTCCCACTTCCCCATGACTCAGGGTATCTCTTCAGCAGTCTTTCACCAGTTTGGTACTATCTGCTGAACTCCAACAGAACAGGGGTTAGTGGATCACCAGTTGGTGATTCTAGCTATAGTTACCACCTTTGTCTATTAACCAGGGCACTCTCAAACTCAAGCAACGAGACTAGTGGTGACAAAAATTTGCTAGTTTCCAACTTGTGTTGCAGGCCACTCTGCCTTCTTCATCAGGGGATAAAGTGGTTAGGACTTTTTAACTTCTTGGATGTGGAAACATCTTTAGGAGTTAAATCTGATTTGTATGTATGTATGTATATCTTTATTTATATGGCGCCACACAGTGTACACAGTGCCTTACAATAGACATATGTTACAATAAATAAGAGGTGATGAAATAAGTGCGACATTCATAGAAACAATAGGAGAGAGGTCCCTGCCCCAAGCTTACAGGGGTAAGAGGGTGTCAGGTGCTGAGATTACAAGTATTGAGTTTGGCTAAATGTAGTACATGGTCTTAGTGCTCCAGAAGATAAGATATCAGGGTAGACTTGAAGACAGAGGGGGATTTTTCAAGACATAGGGAGAGGGGTATGGAGTTCCATAGGTATGGAGCAGAAAGTGAGAAAGGTTTGAGACGGGAGAGGGCAGAGGGTGTGTATGGTGCAACAAGAAGTGCGTTATGTGCTGAGCGAAGGAGGAGGCCAGGAACATAAAAGGAGTTGAAGGAAGAGATGTAAGGAGGGGTAGCAGTGTGGAGAGCATTAAAGGTAAGAAGAAGGACTTTGTAATTGATGAGCTGCTGAATAGGGAGCCATGGCAGATGTTCAGTTTTTGGGGAGAGTGTGGTGATTGCATAGGTGGAAGATGAGTAGCAGGGAGGCCAGTTAGAAGGATACTGCAATAGTCTAAGTGGAACAGAATGAGGGCATGAATAAAAGTTTTAGTAGTTTGTTGGGAAAGGAACAGGCAGATTTTAGCAATGTTGTGGAGAAAGAAGCGAGATGATCTAGCCATGGACTTAATGTGAGGGGAGAAGGAAAGAGAGGAATCAAATATGGCCCCAAGGCAGCGTGCTGAGTTGACCGGATCAATATCAATTCCGTCAACTGTAATGGCGTCAACTGTAATGTAAACTAGGTGTTGGGCAAGGTGTTGGTGGGAAAATGAGCAGTTCAGTTTTGGCCATGTTTATCTTCAGCTGATGTTGTGCCATCTAGGAGGAAATGGCCAAAAGGCAGTCTGAAATTTGTAGCTGGATTTGAGGTGAAAGATCAGGAGTGGAGATGTAAATTTGGGTGTCATCAGCATATAGATGGTATTTGAGGCCAAATGAACTAATAATTCATCCAGTGAAAGGGTGTACAGTGAGAAAAGCAGCAGACCCAGAACGGAGCCTTGAGGCACAAAAAAGGAGCATTGTGAGAGATAGGAGGAGAGCCATGAAGCAGCTAGATTTCAGAAGCCAAGATTGTGGCGAATTTGAGAAAGAAGAAAATGGTTAACCGTGTCAAAGGCAGAGGATAAATCGAGTAGTATAATTATAGAAAACTGTCCTTTGGCTTTTGCAGTCTGGAGATCATTGGCCACTCTGCAGAGAGCTGTCTCGTCTGAGTGACCACACCAGAAACCAGACTGCAAAGTGTCCAAAAGATTGTTAGAGTTGAGGAATTTGGTTATTTGGGAGAAGACAAGACGTTCTAAGAGGTTTGAGGTAAGAGGTAGAAGGGAGACAGGTCAATAGTTAGAGAGACAGGAGGGGTCGAGGTTTAGGCCTGAGCTATTTGGCTTCAGACTATTACATGCGCTCACTCTCTGTAGACCGGTGGAATATTGTCTTATGGCCACCTCTACACCTCTAGGCTGTGGGAGCTGCTGTGCCATAAGCAAAGGAGGATCTAAGCCCCCGGACTCTCACTGCAGCACAGACAGCTTGATGACCTCTTTATTACTCCAGGATTTAAAATTTCTATGTGCCCCCTATGTTGCAGCTGGTTTGCTCCAGAATTGCTCTTTTAGCTACCTGAACACAGCCTCAGTCTCCGTTTCATAAGAAAAGTCCCATCTGTTTCTTATAATGTTATGGTTTATGTGAGTTGTAGGAGTCTATTCACCATCTGCATACACAATGGAAATTCAGTTTCCATAGTTTATTTACTGCTTGACATGTGTTGTGCAATGCAGATGGTCATTCACAAGTCACATATTTGTGTAGGCTATAGCATGCAACATATGGTAATTGTTCATGGATGGGAAAAGCAAATGTCAAAATATCATCTTGATAACCACAGTGAATCATATTGTGACCTTAAGTTAAATGATACAATCATTTCAGTTAACTCCTTGGATGCTGGCGATGTCTTCAAAGCATTGCTTTGCAATATGATGGAGAAATTTCAAGCAGCCAAGAGGTAAGAATTTTCATGTGAGCAGTGGGGATGAGGCCATGGGTGAGGCTAAGATGATGAACCAGAGCAATATTGAGAGAGCTAGCAATGCGATCGAGACATATGTAGCATTCAAGGGGTTAAAAGCCGTATTTTAAAGTCAATGGGAATTTGTATTTGTCCTTATGGTACAAGTAGCTCATCCTAGGATTGCTCCAATACTACTTATTACATCAGCTTCTGTGTGTATTTGTTGATGAGGTCTTCATTCAATTCATGTTTCATACAAACAAAAATGTCTTTCAGAAAGTTTCTGTATAGAATGGGTACAAGGTGATTTTAATTGAATAGCACAGTTTAGTGCCAGATGCAACCCTTAACCCCTTGAGTACAAGAGGGGTAGGTTTCACACCCTCTCTGGCACTCAAAGGGTTAATTGTTACAGAGGTCTCCAATGCATTTTATTGTTTTTGGGAAATTAACCTTTATTTGTTGGTGGACCAGCCTTGCACATTATGCTAATATCTTTCTGTTCTGGGACAATGTTATCACACATTGCAATATGAATGAATTTAGGCAGATCCCCAAAACCTTAGAGCATTTCTAATAGTACAGCAAGTGATACGTTTCACCTTGAATAGAACTAAGTGGCATAATGTGCACAGAATCAGCATAAAGTGCCACTCTGCGCCATCAAAATATAAAGGTTAATTTTTAACAAACTAATTATTTTTCATAAAATATCAGGTTTATTTTAATGATCTGTAAAACAAACTAAACTTTTGTTGTGGCCCTTTCCCTATTCAAACACTGCTGTATTGTGATGGTGGAGCAGTGATGATGCCACCCGTTGTGAAGGAGAAAATTCTACATTACGGTGCCTTTCACATGGGTGATTATTGTCTCATGCAGTCCATTCACATGAGTGATGTTGGAGTTTGTGATGCTTGTCACAACCTACAGTGAATGGCCACCCAAGTGGGCACCAGCCAGTAACATTTAGCTTAGACCTCACATGGGCCAGCTGCCAGACACGCCCTTCCTCCATCTGATGGAATGCAGGAGAAAGGTGGATTTACAACATGGATGGCAGAATTGTAGTGGGATCTGTTACAGTTCTATCCCCCATCTCAAAGATTCCTTAGGATGACAGGCCCTCTTTAAACCATTGTTCATAAAGCCACTCATTTCCATATTATCTATGAAAAGTTGGGACAAATGAGACAGACACATAGAATGGATGTAGGAGTGTCTTTAAAAAGTGATGTGCTTGTTGGCTAAACATCATATATATATCAGCTCTATGAGACAAGTGAGCCAATGCCATTAATGTGGCTTTGGTTTAAAAAGCACCAAGTGAGATTCAAGATTCAGCATTAGACTATTCACAGTTTGGTTTTCCAGGCTCTGAGCGCCTTACAGTTCCTTTTAAGAAGGCTGCTAATGCTTGTATAAGTCATTGTCTAGACACAAAATGGGGGGTGCGGTAATTCCCCTTGTTATTTTAAGAAATCAAGCAGATGTTTCTAGTTATGAACTGTATGCTACATTAGCGCCGATGACTGCTTCCAAGATAAATGTTCACTGCTGAAGGAGAATAACCAAGTAGTGCAGTGAGATCTGCTATTGCATGTGTTAATGTCTTCACTGATACACACAGTGAGATTGATGCCGCAGTCTCCTGATGGGGCAAACCAACTCCACCATAGGGGACAAATAAACTTTCCCATTGATTTAATGGATCTTTTAACCCCTTGAATGTACAGATTTTCAACTTATTGATTTGGAATATTTTGGAGACCTAGCATTCAAAGGTTTAAAGGCCCATGTAAATTCATGGATAGTTAGGGAAGTTTTATTTTTCCTATGGAACATTTAGTTTGGCCCAGAATTTCTCCAGTTCTTTTTAGCACATCAGCCTTATATAACTCCTAAGGAACCTTCAATATATTGGTCCTTTGGAGGAATAGAGATTGTATCAGGAAATGCCCACACATTATTATTTTTTCAGTTAGGAAACATGTTTATGACTGTAATCAGGTTGTAGTGGATAAGTACAGATCATAGTTACCTCTCAAAATGTAAAGTGTCCCCTTTAGATTTTGGTGAAGTAAGGCTCAAGATTAAATGGCAAACATTGAGGTATATGATAGTGCTTGTCATTTACATTTATATCAATGAGAGGACATGTTTTGGCTGTTCTTTCTGTATGTGATGTTCACACTGGAGTATCCTATTAAACCCTTGGATGATGGAAACATTTCTAGCACCTAATGTGCTTTCAAACAGTGGAGACACAAATACGTATTTATGCACATAGTCTGTGCATAGGCTCATCATGCATAACTAGGACTATCTGAGAGGAAAGACCTACTTACGCTTACCTCTGTGGCATTTCTTTGCTTATCATACGGTAGAGTAGACAACATATTTACATACGTTCATTCATACGTGCCAGAAGGATATTTATAAATTACAATGCCAAGCAGCTGTGGAGAGAATCGATACGGTATTCCCTGCAATCCACAATTTCAAAAATCTTGCCCTTTACTTAAATTTCAATATCGTTAACCCTCTTAATTTCCAGGGGAATGCACAATGCATTTGGAAGCAACACAGGGCGTTGCCCTGAAAGTGTTAATTGTTGTTCATTATTCAAAATGTTTTTAAATGTGTTTTTTCTGTGATAGCACACATTTAAGTGATATCTATCTAATATTTACCTAGGAATTTGGTTTCATATAGCATTTAGTTATTTCTATGATATTTAGTATCAGTTTAAGATCACAAAAACACAGCTGACCCCTAAAATCCATTCAGGTACACTAACTGCTGTTGTAAGGATGGGAGGTGGAGATTAAAGTGGAACTACACCCTAAAATAAGTGGTTCTCCTTACCTAGGTAGATGTCCTTTAGACAGAAGTCATATACTGCTTTTGTTTGCATTTGCTCTCTGCTTTGGTCCTTCTTCATTTCTACGATAACAACTAGGATCCCTTACGATCCATTCAAGTCTGCTGCAGACTGTTGCTTGTTATGAGGTGTATTTTAGAGGCTTAAATAGAGATCTCAATATAATATAGAAAACTGATTTATAATGCAAAGAGTAGATAGAAACAGCTGTCTGTTGTATGATGGACACCTAGCTAAGTAATTCAATGTATTAAACACATAAAGATGAACTTATTCAAAGTATGTAGCTTCTCTTTAAAGGCAGTCTTCAACAGAGTTTATATATACCGGCAACAACAAACATAAGGCAGAAATATATAAATGCACACACCTGAATACTGTATGAAAGACCCCTTATTTCTACATATAGTTACACTTCAACTTTTTGAGTACCAGTGGCGAGCAACATATTGAGAAGGGTTAACCCCTCTGAGTGCCAGAGGGGTATGCACTGCATTGAGTTGCATACCACTCAAAGGTTTAAGAGAGGGCTCGAGTATAGTGTGTGTGTGTGTGTGTGCATGTGTACCTGCATGTGTATGTGTGACCTGTGGATTCATTCCCTTTGCTGTATAGCAAACTATTTATTTATGATGTTTAAGTTTGTGCCAGCAACATAATTCATTAAGATTGAACAGATATGATGCAATTTCATCATATGACATACATTTCTTTTCAGGCGGCCATGTGTTATGTCCATATTGCAGCATTAATTGCAGAATATTTGAAAAGGAAAGGTAAGACAATTTTTGAAAAGAATCTTGATTTCCTACAATTTCTCCTAAACTGTCCAGTACTATGTATTTTTCTACCATATTCTTGGCATAGTTGTGCAGCATTGATGATGCTGTTGTGATTTCATTGGGGGGGGGGGCTGGTAAGTTCAAGTTTATATAGATGGCCTACTAGTGGTAACACGTTGCATATACCAGATGGTGTGTACGTCTAGTCAACTCCTTTCTTGGCTGAGATCATATAAAATAATGCACCAAGAGCTACACTGTTGGTAGCTCAGACTATAGCTAAACACTACAAAACACATTAAAAATTGTACACAAGGCTGTGGGGCGTACGTGTAGCAGCAGAAGTGGAGCCTATTCTGGGGCAGTCCAACTGCATCACATGCAACAAATGAAAATGACCATGAACTTAAATTGGGATTTTAACTCCTCGAATGTTAGAGAGGTCTACAACACATTGTAAAGCAATGCATTGGAAAACTCACTATCATTCAGGGAGTTAAACCTTTAACCCCTTAAGGACCAGCGGTCCAGAGAAGTTACCTTCCCTTAAGAACCGCTTTGATCCTTGCTGACGCTCCAGTACACGTGACCTGTTGTGTGTATCGGCGCGCCGCTTTGAGACCTAAGAGAGATCGCTCCAGTCTTAGAGTGGTCAATTTTAGGCCCCGTTTTTACTTACAGCGCTCCTGGTAGAGCGCTGTAAGTAAAAAGTATGTGACGTGCTATGCCTGTCACTGGTCCTTAAGGGTATAAGGACCGTGACGGTCATAGTACGTCACGTAGTCCTTAAGGGGTTAAGTACCCTTAAAGTAATAAAAGCCCTATTTAAAGAAATGGCAATATGGGAAATTTGTGCACAAAAGAGAAGGAATTCTAGAGCATACCAACTGCATTCTAGAGGAAAAAATTACAATTCCCCAAATTCCCTTAGTTTTAAATGGAAATTTAACACCTTGAATGCTAGAGAGGCCCTCAATGTATTCAAAGTGTTAAAAAGCACCATTTAAATCAAAATGATTTTTTCCCCTAAAATTGGTTTACCCAAAAAATCAATTACTTCACCTGTATACATACTGCCCATTGTGCTTGGTGTGAAAGCAGTTTGGGGGGTGCATTTTCTCTTTGCAAGGAATGGACAAAAGCATGGATAATACACTCCCATTCAGTGTGTGCTTTTTACAGGCTTTTCTACATAATCTCACACTGAGATTAGCTTTTTTACTTTATCATATGGCATGCAACTTATAATAAGTGTATACACAAGCATAGTGGTTCTCAAACTGGGTTCTCTGGTGACATTTCAGGGGTTCCATGGAACACTTTTAAAGAAGCAGTCTTATTTTGGAAAAAAAACATATTGTGGGTCTTTTCCTGCAAAGTAAAACAAGGTTACTCCCCCTTCTGGGAAATAAATCATCCCTAAGTTCTTTTTAACCTGTTGTATTGGTTTGTTTTACATTAACAGTGCCCTCTGGTGTCCAGAAAGTGTATTTATATTTCCCCTGTTGCCCAGTCAGTTGTTCTGTTGCTTTCTATGAGAGAGGTGGATTGCTGACTGGAGTACGCCATAGTATATGATAGTAAAATAAAACAAATGCCAGTACTAGAAGAACCCTTGTTTTACTCAGCAGGAAAAGCCCTATAACATAGGTTTTCATGAAAAATTAACTACTCCTTTATGGCTGCAGTGGCAGACAATGTTAGTGCTGTTTTGTGAGTACTTATAGATACTTAAGCCAGGGCACACTGTGTTGGTTGGGGAAGTCCCTTGGCCTCTGCTCCTTCTTTCTTTAAGTGTACAGATTCAGGGCCGGATTTGCCATGAGGCAGAGTAGGCACCGGCCTACAGGTGCACCCCACAGAGGAGCGCCTGTCATTGAAATAATTTTTTATTTTTAATTTAATTCACAGCGCTGCGCACAGTAACCCGCCGAATCCCTTGCATGCTATGGTCTGTGTCTTCTTCGGCACAGACCTGTAGCTGCTGTTGCTCCCCCTCGTAGGCTATAATGCAGAGCACTGGGAGATTACATAATTTCCCAGCGCTCTGCACTCCTAAAGAGAAGACTGCGCGGGGTGCAACAGCAGCTGCAGGTCTGTGCAGAAGGCGGCACAGACATCTCCTGCCACTGGACCACCAGGGAGGTAGGAAACAGATACAGGGGGGAATGTGGAGCTGATGGCAATGTGAGGGCAAGTTGGAACTGATGGGGGCAAGTTGGAGTTGATGGGGGCAAGACAGTTGGAATTGATCGGGGCAAGACAGTTGGAGCTGATGGGGCAAGTTGGAGCTTGGAGCTGATGGGGGCAAGTTAGAGCCTGGAGCTGATGGGGGCAAGTTGGAGCTGATGGGGGCAAGTTGGAGATGATGGGGGAAAGACAGTTGGAGCTGATGGGGGCAAGTTGGAGCTGATGGGGGCAGTGTGAGGGCAATAAAGATATGGGGGCTAATTTGGAGATTTGGAGCATTGTGGAGATGGCCAATTGGGGGTGGGGTGCTTCAGATTTCTGTGCCTACAGGCTTCTGAGATGTAAATCCGGCCCTGTACAGATTTGGTCTTTTGTATAAAACCAGATTGGAGCAATTTTGGGGGCAAAATAAGTGCAGTACAGGGGAAAAATGTTGCATTTCCAGATTTCCTGTTGATTTAAATTGGTGCTTTTAACCCTCTGAATTTACCCTGCTTCTTGTTTAATATATTATGCCAAAACGTGAAGAGGAAAGTAATGCCTGGAAATGTCAACAGACTGCCCAAAAACAACCCCCCACCCTTGGTGCAGGTGGCATTAAGGGGAGGGATGTTGTGTACACAGATGAATAAATTGGCATTAGGCTTGGGTAGGGGGGTAAAAAATAGTTAAAGTGCACAATTTAGATAGGTGGCTCTGAGAAAATAAGAAAGTTGATTGGCCATAGCACTGATGGACCATCCCTTTCTGCTGCCTATGGCTAGGTTTTCTATAAGATCTCTCCTGTACTTAGCTCTATTTCCTAGCTCACGGGTAGTCAGTTGTTAGTCCTCCAGGTGTTCTCACCATCAACACCCTGTCTTTGATGGGTTGGGGATGATGAAAGTTATAGTTGGCAACAGCTGGAACTTAAGCTATTGACTACCCTTGCCCTAGAAAATTCTAAGAAATAAAATAACTGTAGCAAACATTATATGATAAGTGTTATAAATATTATCCTATAGACTACTCTTTTAAGCTACCACTACAAAACTAGCATTCGAATACTTTTGATAATAATAATATGTTAAAACCTTTAGTGCAAGAGAGGTCTAAAATGCATGGCTTCCATGGCTTCCAGCACATTAACGGGTTTGATTGTTACAGTTCTTAGACCACAATAAAAATTATGAGAACCACTGGACTAGCATTTAGAATCCATTTTACTGTGTACTAAAAAAACATGTACTGAATATAACATGCATGCACTAACATATACATATTGACTCCTTACTACAATAATACTGTAGGTTACTGGAAATGTGAAACCAGTCATACATCAAGCATGCTTCTGGAAGATGTGCAAAATGCTGATTATAACCTGTTACTAACATCTGCCAGTGGAAAAAGTGAGTGGATCTAACACTGCGTTTGTGAATAAGAACATTGGAATTATGTCCCTTATATTGATGTAATAAATAGAGGGAATGGGTGACAGATTCCCATCAAGTGACATTGTTATATACAGCTCCGTTACATAGTTGATGTCGTTGAAAGTTCAACCTTTATCATATCATGTTGTTTTCATTGATCCAGAGGTAGGCAAGAAAAAACAAATCAAAACACAACTGAAGCCATTTCCAATTATCTTCTCAAGTAGTTTAAGACCATTCCAGAATTAAATAATGATCTACATTATAATACTCACACTGGAGTGTATAAAATGCCTTTTGACAATTTATACATATTTATCTAAAACTCAGTAATTTATAATGATTAATTAATGTATTTATTCAGCTAGTAGTTGAACTCTCCATTTAAAAGTCAAGGTGGATAAAAGACAATCCTTGGTTAATATAGGATTGCATCCCATTGCAGGTGATGAGTTTTGTCTTCAAGTTCCCCCACAGTCTTAAGTAGGAATCTATTAGATAAAGCCAATGATAGCATGTAGCACGTGCAATAGAATTCAGGCAATAGAACACACAGGAATATTGAAAGAAATTATTTTCTCACAAGGTAAGTGTTATGATGATGCCAACTGCACCTTGTGCAGTGGTTATAGTGTATGTCCAGATAGATATTATAAACCTAAAGTAATACTTTCATCCAATGAAAATCTGCTTTTCTCCTGCCCCTTCTATATTGGTTTTCCCCATAGCAGCTGTGGAATGTACCAGTACAGAGCACAGCAGATCTTTCCATAAAAAGATACACATGGCTCACACAAGTTGTCTGTGTGACAAAATCCAGTGAGTTCTATAAGAGACCTCTCTGCTATTAGGGTAGGACTGAGAAGTCTTAATCAGGATAACATCTAGTGGATCCTACTGGGAAAATATGCACAGGATACAGCGTTCAAGTGACCTGTATGATGTGAATACTAAGGTGGATGAAGACTGGAAAGAGACCCCAAGGTTCCCTTGTCCCAGCCTCTTCTACTGCACACAGAATGGTACATAGTGCAAAGCCCTTCTAAATCACCTCACAGTTCACAATTGTACCTACCTCCAACTCTTCAAATAACACGAGGATATAGTTTTTATAACAGTTCAGTTCAATGCATTTTGTACTATAATTCTTTATGTAACTCTTAGTAATAAGAGCAATATGCTTGTCTGCTTGAGATGAAGCCATTAAGGCCATGACAGCATAGTTCAGAAGAAGTAAAGATTTAATGTAATCATGAGATTTCCTTAATAGGTTCATTTTCCATGGGATGGCCAGCCTTCCAGAGCATTACTCCAAACATCAAAGAAGAAGGAGCAATGAAAGAAGATTCTGGAATGCAGGATACACCCTACAATGAGGCAAGTTTACTTTTAGAAGTTATTTGCTTTAAGTGTAATAGTCAAAGGTTTATGGGTATGCATTAAGTTATAATTAGTTTTGACCTGTCAGACCATAGCAGGGGACTCCATCAACTGAGATATGGGCCATATGCACAAAAAACATGGAGCAATTCTTGATCAAACCAATCACACCATATGGAATAAATAAAATTATTTGTTGATTTAAAACAGCTTTCAACCAGTTTGCCCTTTTTAAATCAATGGCAATTTTCCTAGGTCTGCTATGCTGCAGTTGTTTTGCTCCACTTTTATTTGTGCATATAGCCCTAGGGCTGTAACTGGTGCTCTACTCTGCAGCATATGATAATTACCAAGACTGGAATTTGTCAATCGATTGATTTCACTATGGCTTGTTTTGACCACCAGTAGCTCTGCTGATATATAGACGTTTCTAATTTGCATACTTGGAATTCCTGCAAAGCAGATATAGCAATACGATTTACTAATTTAGTAGATTACTAGTCAGAAATAATTAATAGTATTCTTCAACTGATACATTATCTTCACTGTGTCTCCACCCTGCTACTCCCATGATATCACGGCAAAGACATACTATACCTACTGATCCGTTAACTCACAATATGATATAAGATACCATCTTGTGTACAATATATATTAGTATCAGTAATGTTAGTGACCTCTTTCAAATTCCACTTATTGTTTTTGTTGATAACAATAAGGTGATTTTGTAAGTCTAAGGATTACCTTAGATATATGGGCTGTTCATCATATAGTTTAAACTCAATTTATGCAATGTACTGACCTTTGAGCTTGTTGGTCTAGGACAGTGTTTCTCAACTTTGTTCCTCAGGTACATTTAAGACCTAGTTCATACAGGTGATACCCATGTGAGGATAGCATCTTCATGCTGGTATCATCTGTGTCCTGTGCACTGCACTCCCCTGCAAACTAAATGCAGGAGCATTGCAACATTTCAGTCACCCATGTAAACCACGTTGGGAAGTCCTATAGACCGTCATGCAGACCTTCCCTGTTTCAGTTCTCTGGCTACCATGACTTGCCTCCAGGGAGTTGTAGCAAGCTGTACCATGTTGCTCACTGTTGTTGTTTTAGAGTTATGTAAGCGTCATGTTAACAGTACTATTGGATGCAGTGCATTATATCTTGGGGTGAATGGGCTGAGTCAGTGGTACCACCTCATCACAGTCGGTCACAATGCACTGCATACCCCTCTGGCACTCAAAGAGTTAACAGTGCACTGAAGTGTATAATTAGTTGATCTTTCATATGATTAGTTCATCCGTCCATAGGTAAAAAACTCATTAAACACGTTAGACGTAGATGACACCATAGCATAGAATCACAAAAGCGGTATGCTTCTGAAGTCAAAAATATAAATATTAAATCTAAAATTCATCCATCCTCCATGGCAAGTGTTGGTAAACTTTGGCTTTTCCAGCTGTTGACTGATGGCTAGCTGAGGACAATAGTAAATTCAAATGTAACCCACTTCTACTCCGTAGTGTAATTGCTACTTTAATTACTTGCTTCTCATTATTTGTTTTTACCAAAACATCCTCTCTTCATTTTGCCATCTTTGTTTCACTTCCTCTCTGTACAACACCCATCCCTTATTTGTTCTACAGATCATTTTTCAAAGATTTTTCAAAGTCCTGATTTATCACATATCAAATGTAATTCCCTCTTTTGTATTACTCCCTCCTTATATATGAATTTCTGTAAATACAGGGCACCCTGGTGGAACAGCTGGATCTGTGTGTTGACTATCTTTGGAAGTCGGAGAGATATGAGTTGATTGCTGATGTGAGCAAGCCAGTCATTGCAGTATTTGAGAAGCAGAGAGACTTCAAAGTAAAGTATTGTTTTCATTCTAATAAATTAAGCTGTCTTGTTAATTATAGGATAAATGAAACCATATTCCATGCAATGTGTTTTCCCAATTTGTTTTGTCTCATTTATGGAATATGGCATTCAGAATATGATCTGGGAAATTAGATTGGGTCACATTTACGTCTCAAGCACTGGGCAAGGAAACCACAGTATTCTTAGCCCCACACTTGACCACACCCCCACTTGAATAAACCAATTCCCCCATCCAGTCTTTTCCTGGCACAGAAAACAGCCTTGGACTATAACAAACATCCCCAAAAGAAGCTTTTATCTCTTTGTCCTACTGAAGTCTCAAATGCATTGTTTCATAATTTGGTGGAGACTTAACATCCACGGGTTAAACAACCGTTTGTGTGCAAACTGCTAAATAAACCAGTCTCCAAAAGCCAAAATCAGGTGTACTGTGCAGGATCATTGAGAATAATTTGACCACACCCACAAACTCAAAATGTGGGAGTGGCTGAGGCACCCCTCAAAACACAGTACTCGAGGCAGTGGCCTACTTTGTCTAATGGGAAATCTGGCCCTGAAATGAAGATTATTATTATCAATTATTTATACAGCTTTGACATTTGAGTAATAATTGTAAGTAAAGTTACATATAGCAGTGTAAAATTATTAAAGCAATAAAACATAAGCCTTGTTAAACTATAGAACATGTAATGTAGTCCATACCATCTAGATATTGTTGGACTTCTCCCATTATACTTGGTTCACGGGAACTGTAGTCCAACAACAGCTGGGACAGTTGATTATCCACCCTGATCTAGACAAATATGCCCAGAAAGAGAGTTATTTTAAAATTGTATAAAGGCTTGTACAATGGTATATGAATTACATTATAAAACAAAGGAACTCAAGACACTAAATTGAATATGCCTAGAAGAAATTTGGCAAAAAGCAGAGGAGATTTGATAGAACTTTTCACTTAGCTGCAGTTGCTGGAAATTCAATAACATATTGCCAGCTGGCCCTGACCGACCCTGATCCTTGTCTGGGTTATGTCCCAGGTCAAGTTGGGTAAGGCGTGCCTAGTGAGGAGACAATCAATGGACAAAGATGCACTTATAATTGACAAGTAAGTTGTGGACAGTCAGAAGATTGGTAATTTAAACAATACCTCTAAGGTACTGGTCCCATATTCATATCTTCATCCATATTGCCCTGCTAGTTACTATCTGGCAAAAATCATGGGACTAAAATAATAGTTGAATAGCAGTATATTGCCTTCAATTTGTAATTTGCTGGTACAAAACTTTAGATTTTTTTTTAGCTCCCTGGATAATAGAGAGATCTCCATGTTGCGATCGACTGGAGATGCCTCAAGGAATTAAGGATTAAATGAAATATTGTCAGTCTATATATAGGGGGAAGAATCCATTAGGTGAGATAAATACGAGAGGAAAGTGAGATAAACTGCAGTGAGACCAGCTTTCCAGTTCCTATGTCATTCTGTGGAGCCTCCTTTTCAAGTTCATTTGCATAAATTCCATAGAATAACATAGAATTTAGAGAATTTATCTCACTGGAGGAGTTCTCACCTCTTCTCACATTACTACATCTCCCCTACTGTTTTTAGGTTGTCTGCTACCTTCTAAATCTCCTTTCTTGCAAAGTCCAAACATTCGATATATCAACGTCTGCCCCCTTCTCTCTTAGCCTGCAGTAGGATTGCCAGGTGCAGAGGCTGACATTTATTAACCCCCTTGAGCTCAATGTTTGTCAATATTTTGCACACACCTCTTGTCCTCAAAGGGTTAAAATGTAAATGGCTTTTCGTTCAAGAAAGTAAGCATGTTTTCTTGTATTTTATCCATTTACAATCTTCAGGGGTAAAGTTGTATTCTCTCATTTTGAAATGATAGAATATAACCATACAGTTTCTGCCAGATTCTGGCTAGAGTATCTCATATTGACCTACAATATGCAGTGGACACATACATATATGTGCACTGCATGCATATGCACATTTCTTACTGTATTTCCTTGCCTAGGCTACACTAGGCAAGGAGATACATCATTGATTAAGAGAACATGGCAGGGAGAGAACACTATACGGAATCAGATTTACCCTTTTGTTGATAGACATTTCCATAACATTGCAAAGTAATGCATTTGAGATGTCTTTAGCATCCAGGAGTTTAACCCTTTTGGTGCCAGAGAGGTAACTTTCTGGCATTTAAAGAATTAATGAGGAATTTCTGTGCAAGACATGCACGTATACACACTGAGGCAAATGCACAAAGAGGGATCAATTCTGGAGCAAGCCAACTGCGCCATGGGGTTAAAAGCCCTATTTAAATCAATGAGAAGTTCTGTTTGTACACTGTGGTTCAGTTGGATTGATCCTGAGTTGCTCCACATTTGTTTTGTGCCTTAAGTATTATACACGTATGAATAAGAAAAGTACTCTACCATGAAATTTAGAGAGCACTGTGTTGAAGCAAACAAATCTCCTACATACTTCAGTGTGCTATGTATGTATAACAGCTGGACTCTTTTTTTACTGTGCCTATAGTTTTTCATCTTTGCCTATTTTTTTCTGACAGTGAGCTCACTGAATTTCTGTTTCCAGGGAGATTTCTTTCAAGGACTGTGAAAGCAGGGATAGTGATACAATATCACACTATCCCTGCACATCTGCACATGCTGTATGCTCTAAGGCCAGCTTTTCTGTTGCAGAGATATTACAGCACTGTATTGATATCCCTGCTTTTACAGTGCCGGACGGAAAGCTCTCTGGAAACAGAAATTCATTGTCAGGGACATAAAATTGCAAAAAAAAAGTGAAGAAGAAAAAAATAAACAATATAAAGTATAGGTGATTTGACTTGACATATATTGATTGCACTTGCAAAATATTTAGTCAAAAAAGAGGCTGACTTTCACTTTAACAGAATTTTCAAGTTTATTTTTTTCATTTCAGAGGCTGTCAGAGTTGTATTACCGGATCCATCGATCCTACCTAAAAATCGCAGAAGTTGTAAATGCAGAAAAACGATTATTTGGACGATATTACAGAGTTGCCTTCTATGGACAGGTAAATTGGGATGGGAGTCTGCTATGCAGTTTATGCCATCAGTGTGTGAGCATATAGAGCCGTATTCAGGGACCTGGAGAAGTGCAATTCTGAGCAAACTGAACTATAAGGGACAAATAAACATTCCCAAATCCGCACTGATTTTAATGTGGCTTCTAACGCTGTGAAAGCTAGAAAGCTGTAAAGCAATGTCTTGGAGACACCTCTTGCAGTTAATGGGTTAACAGCCACACTGTAAATAACTGGAAATTGCTATTCACCTATAGTGTTTTTGGCTTCACTGAATATGGATGGGTGAAAAAGTTTGCCTCAAAGTAGAAAAGTTCAAAAAACCTAAATTTTCTCATTCAGGAATTCTGGAAAAGGGTGTTTTTTTGTGCTACACACGTTCTGCTGTACGCCTTTTCCCATTGCACAGGTGTGAGGCAAGGGCTGGCGTGGAATGATGGGAATTGGAGACAATCACACATACTGAACCCCAGCCTTGTCCCACAGTAGCCATACAATCATACATACTGACCGCCCAGTCCTGTCCCACAGTAGTGATAAAATCTCGCATATTGACCCCCAGCCTTGTCCCATAGTAGCAATGCATATACATATATTGACCTCCAACCTTGTCCCACTGAACTGGTAGCCATAGTTTTGGGCAATGAGAGGCCCTCCAGCTGCTCCCTGCTGAATGATGGGAGTTGACAGCAGTTGGTGGGCCTCACATACCATAGTCCTAGAACCACAAATATGGACCCTCCCTCCACACACTCACACACCTTGCCCCATTGCACTGGTATTCTTAGAATTACATATACTGACCCCCCAACTTGTCCAGTGACAGCTATAGATCAACACATACTGACCCCTCATCTTTTTCTCACTGCACTGGTATCCATAGACCCACACCTACTGACCTCCAACCTTATCCCACTGCACTGGTAACCATAAGTACAAATATACTGCCCCCCCAGCTTTGTCCCACTGCACTGGTAGCCATAGAATCACATATGTCTACCCCCAGCTTTGTCCCCTGCTAGCCACAGAATCAGACATACTGACTCTTCAGCCTTGTCTCACTGCACTGAAGCCATAGAACCACACATACTGATGCCCCCCCCACCCCAGCATTGTCCCACCACAGCATTGTCCCACCACACTGTAAAACTACATATGCTGAGTCCCAGCCTTCATGAACCATTACAATGGTAGTAATAGATCTAAACATACTGAGTCTGAGTTAGTGTAAATGTAGACATTTTATGGGGTTTCTATTCTTGGATTCTGAGGAAAAAGTGACAAATTGCGGTTTTCATTAAAATTTCCATGGGAAAAATATAATCCATAGAAAGAATGAGGCTGATGTAATTTACAGAACGTGAGTATTTTAGAGTAAACCAATGAGATAAATAAAAAATCCCATTGATTTAAGTGGGGTTTTTAACCCCTTGAGGTCTCCAACACATTGCAAAGCAAAGGCTTGTGGACCTTTCTAGCACTCAAAGAGTTAAAAGTCCAATTTAAATTGTTGGGAATTTGGATAATTATTATTTGTTGCACTTGGTTTACTGCATCATACTCAATGTGTTACATTATATTTTTCAGAAATATTCAGGTACTTGGTAACTTTGCTATAATATTCACACAAAAATACAAGAAATGATAATGTCGTACCGTACTTAGTAAGCGGCATACATAAAATAGCAGCTGTTTTGTTTAACCCCAGAGGATGCTATAGATGCAGTGTTTTGGAGACATCTTTAGCATCCAAGAGGTTAAAGAGATAGTAAATAAGTATTGTTTATTTCTATACTGTCAGAGTTGTAGTTCAAGAGTAATTTAATGATAAAATATCCCCCTCCCGCCCCTTTTACCTAGTGTAACACTGCTCATCTCAGAACAGAAAGGTGGTGTCCAGATGGCTTGCAGAGAGGGACAAAATTCAAGAGAATGTGTACAAGAGAAAAACCTGGAAAACCTGTCAAGGGGGGCAGGGTTTTCATTGTTCTCACAGTAAGAAGATTGTCCCTTGCTGTGAGCTGTCTGGTCTCAAGACCAGATTACACATGTGAGCTGAGCAGTGTTACACTAGGTAAAAGGAGTGGGAGGGGAATACTTTTATCATTCAGTTACTCTTGAACTACAACTCTGACAGTATTGAGATATTATTCTCCATGGCCCAAATACTATGAAGATTAATTGGATCTGCTTTTATTTTGAAATATTACTATCCCTTTAATGCAGGTCAGCTGTGAGCATGTCCACATTATCTCACATCCTCCCCAAGAGACAGCAGAGCAGGAACAGGCACCTGTGGCTCTCCTGCTTTTGGACTGCAACTTCCATCATCTCCAGCTGGTAATGACCCAGCTGAGAATGATGATCGTTTAAGTCCCATAAAAGCTGAAGAGCAGCTGGTTGTCTTTCCCTGCTGTGAAATGAATGCTGGGAAAATGAACATTCTATACTTCACTCAAACATGAATGCTGAAGCGCCCTTCCACACACCCACATTCTTACTCCCTCAGTCACTCCAGCTGCCTGCTCGTGGCCACATATTAGTCTGTATTTCCAACCTCCTGCATCCTCCTGTCAAACTCCACTTGAACTGGATGACATATGTGGTACCTTTCTGCTGCAAACTCACATATGAATTGCAGGTGATACATTTATCACCAAGGCTTATGCACTACCTGAAAATCCTGGTGCAGGTCAGCATTATACTGTAATAAGCTGTGAGGGACATGGGGCATATGTATGAATGCAAATAAATATTTTAGTAAATCAGGAGCAAAGCAATTTCACTGCATTTATAAAAGAAAATTGATGGAATTGTTGTTAATACATATTGATTCTCACTTAATTTACTAAGTGTTTAACTTTATACATATGCTGCCTTCTGTCACTTTTTCCTACCTCCTAGTCTAGCACTGCATAGTAAAGATTTGCCACTTAGATATGTTTCTCTGAGCATTACTCAGGGACCTAAAGAAGAACAATTCTGGAGCATACCAACAGAGTCATAGGGGCAAGTTCCCAAATGTCTCATTCACGTAAATGGGGCATTAACCCCCTCAATGATAGCAAGGTCTTCAACACATTGCAAAGCAAATCCGTGGAGGCCTTTCTATCTTTCTAGTGTTTAAAATCTCCTTTTAAATCAGTGGATAATTGATCTGTCCAATACAGTGCTGCTGACTTCCTCTAGAATTACTCCTTTTATTTTCCTGTATACTGCCCTAAGTTCTTCATAGTAAAAGGTGATGATGTCACTCATGGACTATAGGGAATCAGTATTACCTTCTGGAACTGCTGCTGGAAGGTAAATATGGGTTATTACCCAATGCACAAAGTAATAAAGTACAGAAAGACTTTCTACACCAGCACAAAGGAAACCTATCATGCTGAATGTAAATTCAATCTGGAGTATTTCAATAACTGAATTGGCATGACTCTCTGCAGTTCAATGGGTACTGTTTCTGTGCATATTTTTCAGTGTGCTTTAACCCTCTGAGTGGAATTGGGCTGTGCAGTACATTGTAAAGCTATACATTGCTCACCCCTTTTCCACTCAAAAGGGTAAACCAGCAATTGGCGCCTCTGTTGAACTGCAGGCAACAGGTCAATGATTAAGGTTGTATTCTCACACTTGGGCACACGGAAGATCCATCAGGATGATTGAGCCACTGATTGGTCCACCTGTACTTGAGCAGGGATATGCTTATACTCATGGCTGACTTTCTTAGGCAGCCCTAGCAAGTCACCCTAGGTGCCCCTATTCCTGCCCATGGCCACACCCTTGCTCCTCACATGACCCTACAACCCCATACTATAGCATATAACTAGCGAACGTACGAGGGAGTATGCACAGTGTGACCCTGCTAGTCGCAATTATATTTTAAATCACCTTAGTTTGTGGTCACCTTCTAGAGTAGGGGTAGGTAACTTTTGACTTTCCAGCCATTGGCAGACTGGAGATGATGGGAGTTGTAAATAGACACTGGGCTCATTATAAGAACAACCACGGCAGAGCAGGAAGCTAGTTACAGTTCATCCCTCTCTCCAGACATCAGCAGCTATTGTTACTGCCCTCATTAGAGGGAATCATTTTGTATGTGATCCTCTACAAATTTGCCTTTGACATTTCTGTTGTAGATCATACTCCAAAGTGCAAGCACATGAAAAGGGAGCCAACCTCCAAGAGCAGAAAATGAGCTGTACATCTGATTTGTACATTTCCCCCTTGAACTGCCCAATTATTTTTTATATTAGTGTTCCACAACCTGTGTTTAATGATCACGATGTTGTAACATAGGTGAAGCATTTGTAAGTGCAGACATTTCAGTTGGTGCCAGTTTGAGGATAGCCTTAAAACCTGCACTGCTAGAGGTATTTAACCCTTTAAGAACCAGAGAGGCGTGCTGTGCATTGCTTCACAATTCAATGCACACCCTACTTATCCTTAAAGGGATAGTACAACTTAAAATGTAAAAAAAATATGTTGTACGGTTTATCCCCCTGAGTAAAACAAGGACACTCCCACTGCTGAAAGGTGTTTTATTAAAAAATGATAACAGCTCAAACTTTTTTTTTTAGGTGCAATATGCAGTGACCTGAAAATGTACAGTGATGCTGTTGCTACACCATCCTATGGACTGCTCTGATCTGTAGACCATAAATCTCCAGAGGATATTAAAGCAACAGTGCCACTGTAAATTTTCAGGCCACTGTGATATTGCACCTAAAAAATTCAATTTTGAGCTGTTACAATTTTTTAATAAAATATCTCTCAGCAATGGGAGTACCCTTGTTTTATTCGGGGACGTAAACCCTACAACATATATTTTTTTACATCTTAATTATTACTATCCCATTAAAATGTCAAAAACCAAAGGTGAAGCATAGAAACTAGTTACTTCTACATCTCAAACGCTGACACAATTGTAATGCACACATTTACTTTTTTTTCCCCCAATTGATCCTATTGAAGGCTGTGGTAAGTGCCTAATTTATTCATGCCCCTTTAATTTGTTCTTACTCACACTGACAAGTGCTGTGTTTTCCCATGGTGTCTTACATCTAATTCATTAATATGGGCTATCAGCAGTGAACTTCATTTGTCATTATCTAACGGTGATCTGTGACAGAGCTGTGATCCATTTGTGTTTGTATTCATCCCCCCATTTGATTGGTTCTGTGTTACATGACTCATTTCTGAGCCTTTCTGTTCATGTTTTGTGTACAATGACCTTTGTATTGAATGTGTCTCTTAGATTTTCAGTGACTACAGTGGTATGCAGAAGATCTCAGAATAATCAAGGACTGTTAGAACCAAAGCAATGTGCCAAATGGTCACTAGCTTTTTATTACCTATTTTATGTGTATCTGGACATCTATAATATAGGAGGTGTTTGTTTATGATAAGCACATTGTGCAATGTAAGCAATGGTAATCTTATATACAACTCCCAATGTCACAGAATGTTACTTTATTGTAATGTAAAGGGACATTTCTTATAATAAAACCCTCTCTTAATCTATGAAGAATATGCCTCCGTGCCACTATGAATCAGTTATGAGTGTATTAATTCTCCACTATTTATCTTTAGTACTGGATACCCTGTCCAGTGTTGTAGATGCTTTTCTATGAATCCCACCTGAGGCTCGTCAACAAGACTTCAGTGAGTGAAGACTGGGGTCCTGGGATAGTGCAAAAAGAATTATATCTGCCTCCTTGGACATTAAAGTAATACCTTTATTAAAGTTAATCTTTGAGTCTTCTTTATTTTTTTTAAGAACACATAGCGCTATATTTCATTACTTACATATTTGTAGTTCAAGCAATATTGAAGCCAAAAGGATCCCCGTCCCTTAAGATCTTCATTCAGTAAGCATAAGGAAAAGCCTGACCCCTTGAGGAAGGAGGACAGGATTTTCCTTTTGCTTACTGAAGATTGTCCCTCACCACTCTCCATCCGGACCAATGGATCAATGACGAGGGGAAAGGGGCAGGAGGAGGATCCTTTTGGCTTCAATAGAGCTTGAACTACAAATATGTAAATAATGAAATATAGCACTATGTGTTATTAAAAAAGTAAAGAAGACTTGAAGATTAACTTTAATACAGGTATTACTATCACTTTAAATCCAGCTCTAATTAAATATTAATTTTGGAGAATCAATATGCACAGAACTGATACATAGTTACCATTATAATTTTATGTCAGGTTTAAGGTAAGTTGGTCTTTATTATTAATAGGTGTTCTTTTAATAATGATTTGCAGAATCAAGTTTATAGCATTTCTATTTCAACCACTTGGCAGATAGCGGGTTTGCATGCATTTATTTGGATTTGCAACTACAGTTCCTTTTCACAATTTAATGCATTGTTTTCATATTCACAAACAAACAAAAAAAAAAGCAGCATTTTTTTTAACACACAATCAGAGAATGGTTTTGGTAAATCAGTCTGAAAATGTAATGACGCCACCCACAGGTGACAACTTTATGTTTTAAAAATTTAGCTTTTTTGAAATTAAAAAAAAATTATCTTAAACCAAAAAAAAAAAAAAATAATAATAATAATTAAATAGCACAAAAATGCAACTTATTTTGCATTTGCATGTGAATGTTTAATTTACCTTATAATGCAATGGTTCCCAGACCCTGATGTCCACCCTTATCCCGTTGAGTGCCAGAGGGGTACGCAATGCATTGAATTCACCTTGAATTCAAGCTTGCCTATTTTAAAAAGTAATTAAAAACTATCAGTGTATCATGTTAGACAAAAGACCTACTTGCTGATTTATGGTAATGAAGATTTTCAGTGCTGTTTCATATGCTAATAAACTCGATGCACTGTGAGACTATCATTTTGTCAGAAGTAAAAGTATCAGTGTCTCCTAATCTATGCATCTGACTGTCAGACTTTAGGCTAACATAGCACAGACAGGCAGTTCTGGATGAAATTTTCAAACATGCATCAGTAAATTCAAGGTAACAGGCCCGCTTTAATATATGTAACCCTTTGCAAATACATTTGTATTATATTAATTTGCACAGTATTTATTTTGAAGAAACCAATTAATTGTACATTTTTTCTTTGCTGCAGGTATGCCTACACAGCAATTTATAGAGGTTTCCTACTAAATGTACTCATATCATAAGTACAAATATAGCAGACTATGCAATTTACAACCTTTCTTTGAATCAGTTTTTCACAAGTTTAGTGTTGAAGCAAAGCCTCTTGTCACCCCCCAACCCCGAATTGCACCACACCTCCCCTTCCAAAGGGGACATGTTCTACAGTTTGAGAATTACTGCCATAACATTTAGTAACATAACAGCTCTATCTGCTGGCACATTATACCTGCACTTATTGTTAGGCAAATCAATGATATAGTAATCAACAGTACTTTAGACAACTGAGACTATGTTTTAGGGTTGTGACATTAGGTGTTAGGGTTTGCTGTTAGGTTTCAGGATTAGGTGTTAGCAGGGACAGTCCCTTTTTTACCCCCCCAAATCCCTCTGTCCCACCCTGATGTCCCTCTTGTTTAGGAAATCAAACTGTGTGGTGTGTATATACTGTAAAATCTTAGATATAATATGCACAATTTTACCCCACTTCACTTAAATACTAGGCATATAGGACTCATTCTATAGAGAAGTTCTCTTAAAAAATGGATAGATAACAGTTTGACAATTGTAAGTTGAATTCCTCATTTTTCCAATTAAAAAGTATATTAGAGTTGGTAAGGGAATAAATATTTTCAAACAGTGATTCCTAATATCCATAGCTGGAATAAATGGTAATGCTGTATTCAATACAATATGTGACAAAAAATAATTAGAATTTTGAGCCCTATTTGTGAAGTAGCCATTTAAGTTATTCATTCAGACCCTTGGGTACGAGGGCATCCAGATAAAAAATCCACTGCTTTTTTTCCTTAATAAGACATCAGTGGTGTTGCCTTTTCTGATGCCTAATGAAACTTTCTCAAGACCCCAAGCTTTGTATTGCACTTGGATTCCTTTGGTGGTGTTCGAAAAAGTGTCTGCTGACTGATGATAGTGAAGTAGGGCCTTTTTCTGTGGCCAGTCTGGGAGCATTTTTGATGTTACTTATATGTTCCCCAATCCTAGTTTTCATGGTTCTGGTATTCATGCCGACATATAATTGTCACAGCTTACCTTGTTTCCAACGACACTCGGCGTCATTATACGCGTTCTCTGCAGGGGCAAGGCTTCAGAGTGAAGCAGGCCTTTGTTTTATGCCATGTTTCCTCTAGTCTCCTCCTACCTACTTCCTTCCTCTGAGCCTTCTCCTCCTATCTACTTCCTGAGGAGGGTTTAAAGGGCAGCCTGAGTCTGACTCAGTTGCCCTTGCGTTGTTGTTCAAAGCAGTTCTATTACCTTGGGCTCTGTGTATGACCTGGCTTGTCTTCCATCCAATCTGGTGCTGACCTGTGGCTCTGTCTGACTATTCCTTTGTCTTATCCTTATAGTGGACACCCAATCTGGTGCAGACCTGTGGCTCTGGCTGACTACCTGAACTGTGTATGACCTGGCTTGTCTGACTACCCCCTCTGGTGCTGACCTGTGACTCTGTCTGACTATTCTTTTGATTTTCCCCTGTACCTGGCAGACACCTATCTGGTGCGGGCCTGGGGCTCTGGCAGACTAGCTTTGATACTGACTGCAGACGTGAGTCAAGTATCGCTTTCTTATACTGACTGCAGGCGTGAGTCAGAGATACGCTCCATTCTGACTGCAGGTGTGAGTCAGATTTTCTCGGTACCTCGGATCAAGACTTCGAGTTCCGGTTCCTGTTCCAGCTCCTGGTTCCAGCAAAGACTACCAGTGGCTTCGGCCTAGTCTCTAGTAGAGTGGTTCTCTGCGGCAGTTTACTATTTCTGGTAGTAGCACTGGCTGGCTGTGACCCTTTGCTTGTACCTGCTATTTTCCTCTGTTTTCTACCTTATTGTTGTTTAATAAATTGCATTTTACTATACCGTACTGACTCCTGATCAACTCAGGGGAACCGTGACAATAATTTATTGCCTGGGCATTGCAAACAATATATGAACGCTTCACTATTGCAATCGATGTATTGCCTCATTTTTATGATTTTGACAAATCTGTCAGAGAGGAACAATCTTCAGTGAGCATAAGGAAAATCCTGTCAAGGGGGGCAGGGTTTTTCTTATGCTCATAGTAAGAAGCTGGTCCCTTGCTGCGACATGTCTGGTCAAGAGACCAGATTCCACATCTGAGGGGAGGAGGCTTACACTAAGTAAAAGGGGCAGGAGGGGGATACTTTATCACTCAGTTAATCTTGAACTGCGACTCTGACAGTACTGAAATAACACACTATGGCCCAAATACTATGAAGATTAATTGGAGCTGCTGTTTTTGTGAAACATTACTATCCATTTAATATTTGTTTAAACTTCAGTATATGTGTTTATACATTAGTCTGTAGTAAATAAAATAATTTGGTCTTTTTATAAATCATTTATTAGGTTACATACATAGGTGTCAATAGGTCATGGAATAGCCTAAAAATTCTCGGCAATGCCCTGCCCACCAGCCACACCTCCCCATAAACCATCTAAAATAAAAGTGTCCCTCTTTGGTCATTTGAAATATTGGGAGGTATGTGTTAGTGTTGGGTTTAGAGAATAAGGATTGCATCAAAAATTAGAGGTTAGATTATACTGTGGGGTAAGTAGGGCTAGGGAGCAGAACATTATGGAAAGGATTTTTTTCAAGACACACTGGCTAATTTGCATGTTTCCCAGATAATACACACAGTAGCTGGTTTCAGACTTTAGCCATAACAAATATAATCACATCTTCATCTGTTCTAATATGTTGCTGAATGCAAGTCTGCAGTATCATGGATTACTGTATACATGACTTACCATATGAGCAACAGACATCCAGGAAATAAGACTACAAGTCTGGGGTGGGGCAGATATCACCCCACATCATTAAAGAATATCAGATTTATCAGTTCTACCAAATATATAATCCCTTGGATGCTAGGGACAGCTCCATCCCATTGTTAATAATAAATATACTCATCAAAATATTCATGATGAGTCTTGATTTTTATGATTTCACAAAACTATTTTTTTAATTAATTAGATTGATAGATTATGCTAATTAAGTAATGAATAATTCAGCATACATCACTGTTCTTTCAGCTGTTGAATTATTACTTTTGCTTTCCCCCCTAGTTATGCAGGAAGAAGAGTTTTTCACATAATAGAATTTACCACTGTATACTATTGAATGAAACCAATTGTTTAACCCTTTAATGGACAGAGAGGTATATTACATGGTTAATATTTCATAGAAAAATAAGACTGATTTCAAGAAATTACAATTCTGACCCATAAGGTAGTACAGACATAAAAACAAGCACCCATAATATTATACCAATGTGCAATTAGTAGCATTTCAGCACCCACTGAGTGCAAGACGGGTGCCCAGTGCATTGTGTGCTCTGTATACCTTCTGGCACTCAGAGGGGTAAAAAGTGGTAAGACATGCCACACAGGAGCTGTCTGAGTGCACGGTTATTTACTGGCATTTCTTGAGCAAACCAATTGCACCACAGGAATTGCAATTCAAATGTCTTCAAATGGGATGTTTAACACCTAGTGGGTTAGGCATTGCATTGCTCTGAAATGCATCAGAGAAGTTTGGGAGATGGTTTATTTGGTTTGATCTAGAATTGCTCCTTTCTTTTCTTTTTCTTTCTTTCTTCAAACTATAGATTTACAATTCTGGAGAAAACCAACTGCACCATAGGGGGCAAAAGGACATTCCGGTTGATTTAAATGAGCCTTTTAACCTCTTGATGGTAGCATTCAGGAGATTAAATGCCCCATTAACCCTTTGACTGCCCTCTACGGTCAAAGTTGTCATTTACAACATACGGTTGCAATAAGTGCATTTTTTTATCTTTGTCAGTTTGACTTTAATATTAGTGGAAGCCACATTGGTGTAGATGGATTCTTTAAATGTGATTGGAGAAAAGAGACTTACTTAGTGGGGATCTATTTATTTGAGAAAGTAGCAGATCTATACACTTTTGTCCATCTTGCTCATAGAGGAAAAGCCTTCAGTTATTTAAAGGGATTGTAACGTTTCACAAAAACAGCAGCTCCAATTAATCTTCATAGTATTTGGGCCATAGAGAGTGTTATTTCAATACTGTCAGAGTTGTAGTTCAAGAGTAATTGAATGATAAAGATTCCCCCTCCAGCCTCTTTTGCCTAGTGTAAACCACCTCCCCTCAGATGTGGAATCTGGTTCACAGACCAAACAGCTCACAGCAAGGGACAATCTTCTTACTGTGAGAACAATGAAAACCCTGCTCCCCTTGACAGGTTTTTCACTTATGATAACTGAAGATTGTCCCTCTCTGCATTCCATCTGCACACCAACCTGCTGCTCTGAGCTCAACAGTGTTACATCAGTAAAAGGGGCGGGAGGGGATACTTCATTCAATTACTCTTGAACTACAGCTCTGACAGTACGATGAAGATTAATTGGAGTTGCTTTTATTGTGAAACATTACTATCCCTGGGTCTCCATTTAGGTGGATTCCATTCTAACCCCAAATATTTCCTAACCCATTCTGCCCCTTTTTCAAGGCAAACCTTGCCTTTTCTCCACTAATTACACCCACCCCTGTTAACCCCTGCTCCCACCTACCTTATGATCAAAATTAGTCAACTGGATTCTCCCATCCCCGGATCCATTTGTTACTCTGGGGGCTGTAGACATCAAGGTTCCCAGGTATGTCAATGGGGCTGTCCAGTTCCTAGCATACCTATGTGCACTAAACTACCTATGGAGGGTTGGTATAGGAAATATTTGATGGGTTAACCCACCATGGACCAGAGAGGTGTTCAACACATTATGAAGCAATGGATTGCAGAGCACTTCAGACTTTAATGGAGCAGTAAACAGTTATATGTTATAAAGCTGTCTCTGCTGTGTAAAACAAGGGTACATTTACTGCTGTCAGCTGTTTTATTCAAATTGTCACAAAGCGAATTACAGTGTTATTACTTCCTGAAAAGTCAAACAGACAACATGATAGCAGTTTCTATCACTTTCTTTAGAGAATACAACAGAATAACTAATTGGAACCTGACCACTAGAGAGCACTGTTACTTTAAAAAGCAACAAGCATTTAAACTGCTGCAAAGAATCATGACATGAAATCCTTTACTAACCAAAGATGCATTTTGGAGATTCAGGCTACAAAGAAATTATTCATAATGGCAATTATTATTTTCTTCCATGATTAAAGGATGGGGGGTGTTATTATTAGGAGTTAGTGTTCCTCTGAAGAGTTAATGGTGCATGAGAATGTATAAATCTCTGCACCATTCTGTATTACTTTTGTCTTATATTTGTATTTCAAATCCTCTGTGTCTGGGGTCATACAGGTCAAACATTCAGATGTTAAAAAAAGTTCTTGCACATTACAGAAACACAGCTGAAAAATAAAGCGTTGTGACCATGTAACCCCTGTTCAGTGATTCTACAAAACCCCCAATGTAGTTTAATATTTATGTTTATAATGCATCAATGGCTAGGCCTGTATTTGTATATTAGCTCTAGGTGGAGTGATAAGCCAGTTGAAGTGACTAACAGTAGACTGTGGGGCTGTTAGGCATGAATGCCTGGGGTTTTCCCTGTGAAGTGAAATATGAATATGTTGATAATCTTTTCAGGGTTTCTTTGAAGAAGAAGAAGGCAAAGAATATATTTATAAGGAACCCAAATTAACAGGGCTATCGGAGATCTCACAGAGACTGCTGAAGCTGTATGCTGATAAATTTGGAGCAGATAATGTAAAGATCATTCAGGATTCCAACAAGGTGTGCGCTTTGTGATAATGTTGGCAAAGCATTTGGAAGTGGATTAACTCCTTGGATGCCATTGAGGTCCCCAGCACTTTGCTTTACAATGCATTGGAGAACTCTTTGGCGTCCAGATGGTTAAATCAGAGCCACAGTTAATAAGAATTTAAAACAATGTTTATTCTAATTGTGGTAGGCCGTATGCACTAAATGAAAGTGGAACAATTATGGGGCAAATGAACTGCACCATAGGGAACAAAAAAAGTCCCACATTCTCACTGATGAGGCCTTTCATCCCATGAATGTTACAGAGGATTCCACTACATTGCTTCTGCATTAAGGACCTCTAGCATTAAAGGGATTAAATGTCCAATTTAAATCAATGAGGATCTTTAATTTCTTCCCCTGTGATGTAATGGTTTTAACCCAGAACTGCTTCCATTTGGACTTTGTGCATCTGGACCAGTATTAGAAAAAATGTGTATCAATTGTGTACAGACTTGCATTTTAACACTTTGAGTGCCAGACGAGTATGCAATGCAATACGTTGTGTACCCCTCTGTCACTCAGAGGGTTAAGAAAACATTTGACTATTATAAAGCTGTGGGAGGATCTTTTGGAGACCAATTCCAAAAAAGGAAGACTTCGCTTTGGAGATACCTCAAAATAATAATGTATTAGACATCAAAGGCTATAGACAGAGCATAAAGGGACTGTGCGGAGATTCACTAAGAGGTGACAATAACTAGTATTTATATAGCACCTTTCTCCCAGTGGGACTCTCGGAATTAACCAAATCAGCAGCTGAATAATAGATGTTATTATTACCCAATCAATGGTACACATTTATCAACCTCAGAAGGCTGATTTGACCCTCCTGGGATTCAAACCTGTAACCTTGAGATTTGGACAGGCACAGCAGTCAGGGAATTTACCACTAAGCTATCTCACCACATGATGAAGTGTGGATGACTTCTCCAGTTTATCACTTCTCCAATTCTTATGTTATTCTATGGAGCCTATGCACTAAGATTTCTTCAGCTATGGAGATCTTAGTGCATTGGCTGTATAGAATAGCATAGGAACTGGAGAGGTGATACACTGGAGAAGTCATCTTTATCACCACTTAATGAATCTGAAATGTCAAGTAGAGCAGAGTTGTGGAGGGCTTTGCAGTTTAGTTTCAGGGATCAAATACCATTCTTCATTATATGGAGCGACAATTTATTTTTGTTTTCTGAATGGGGATTTGGGAGTAAAAGTAAATGAGTGGCAGGAGAATTTTAGACATAATAGAATGGGAGGAAATATTTGGTTTGAAAATGCCACTAGAAGGTTACAGTAGTCAAAGTGAGAGATGACAAGAGGGGGATCTGTGATGGATCACTGAATGTGAGGGACAAATGAGAGAGCCAAATCACATGACCCTTAGGCAGCAGGTGTTTGAAGATGGTGAAAATGTGTAACATTTTAGATATATTTGTCTTGCCTTCATGTTAACCATATTTTGCAAATGCAGGTAAACCCAAAGGATCTAGACCCCAAATTTGCCTATGTGCAAGTTACATATGTAACACCGTACTTTGATGAAAAAGAGCTGGAAGACAGAAAAACAGATTTTGAAAAGCATCACAATATCAGCAGATTTGTATTTGAAACCCCCTTCACCTTGTCGGGGAAGAAGCATGGCGGGGTGGAGGAGCAGTGCAAGCGCCGCACAGTGCTCACAAGTAGGTTGTTACACATTCAAAAGAGCCTCTGGTTAAATTATTTACCTCCTGAAATATTGGCTAGTGATGTGTTCTAGAACTGTGGTTATAAGTAATGTCACAGACCCTAAGCTTTAAACCCTCAGATGTGCTGTAATGTGTTGAAGACCTTTATTTATTTAAAACAGTTTTTAGTTACAAACACTATTTTATTCAATAAGAAGTCCACAATAGAAATATATATCGGATGCATCTTACATAGTTATATGTACTTTGAATGTAATCAGTGATGATTGTGATTATTGCAGAGTACTAGAAGTACCCACAATCACCTTTTAATCAGCATTATCACCCAAAATAAGATTTCAGTGGCCTTATGCATTTCCGGAGCATACCAACTGCTCCACAGGAGAAAAATATAACTTCCCATTGACTTAAATGGGGATGTTAACCCTTTGAATGTTAGAGACTACTCCAGAGCATTGCATTGGAATGTACCTGAGATATATTTAGAATGTAAGGGGTTAAAAGCCAGATTTAAATCAGTGAAAATGTGTATTTCCTCTCTATGGTGCATTTAGATTGCTCCAGAATCATGTAGCTTTCTGCATACAGCCCTAACTTGGCTCCACTTAGGGATGTATGTTCAAAGGTATTATGACAAAAAAATGTTGTATGAACAACAAAAATAAGTAATTGTGCGCATGAAGGACATATTTTCTATAGATTATATGACAAAAAAACTAGTAATGTCTGTTGTGTAGGACACAACTCAAGAATTGCTGGGCAAAGGAGCGGGGAAAGGGCGTGGCTAAACTATTCTTCAGTGTAGTATAGAGGAAAAGAAAATTTGTCGTAATTATTTATACAACAAAAGAATTTCTTGCAAAAGACAAAATTTGTACATTAAGAAAAAAGTGGAGGGAATGTGAAGTTCTGAATATGAGAATTTTTGTCTTCAGTGAAGACATTTTTGTCATTAGGTAAGACATTTTTTGTCTTTACATATGACAGTTTCAGTCAGAACAAACAACATATTTCCGATCAAAACTGACACTCTTTGAAAATATTAATGAGCCCAACGACACAAACAACAAAAGCTATTTTGCTATGTCTTTGAACATTTGTCCCTTATGATTTAGCTCTTGAATAGAGAAATTCTTTTTTCACTCTGAATGGTCTGTGCTACCACTATGGGCCGTATGTTCAAAGGGATTACGACAAAAAAATGTTGTATGAATGACAAAAATAAGTAACTGTGTGCATGAAAGACTTATTTGGTCATTTCCAGGCATCCGATTCCGTGCACATTTTTTTAGTGCTCTAACAAGGCACAGAGGAAATTAGACTCAATTTATTCAGTTCATGAACATATGGCCTTATGATTGTAATCTAAACATCACAAACATGCAAAAAGTGAACAGTCACTTCAATTACAGTTCATTTTTGTATCAATAACTTTACTGATATTTAACATTTTGTTTATTCATTGCATGTTATTCACTTGATAATTTGAACGTAAATCCATGTAAATCATAATGTATTATATAGCATGATCTTCCAACAAAAATCTGGGAGAGTTATAATGTGGTTATTAGCACACCATTCCATTTTTTGTCTCATTCAGCAAGCCATTCATTTCCTTATGTGAAGAAAAGGATACAAGTTGTAAGCCAGACAAGCACAGAACTGAACCCTATTGAAGTTGCCATTGATGAAATGTCCAAAAAGGTTTTGGAACTTCAGCAGCTATGCACAATGGATGATGTGGACATGATTAGGCTGCAGCTTAAACTTCAAGGCAGTGTTAGTGTAAAGGTAAGACCTGCAGGGGACTGGTTACCTGGCGGGAAATACACTAAGGTTCGATAAGGGATGAGGTGGGCAATATGGTGATGTACTTGCTTCACTTACATCTCAACATGTGTACTGTGGTGTCTTCCTCATCATATCCCTGTGAATACGCCACAAATAAACCAACATTGCCATGCTTTCTTCATTCCTTCGCCAGGTTTACAATTTTGCAGTGACTACTTCTGCAATGGCTTATTTATATATTGAAATGCAGCTTAATGAGCCATTGCCATATACCTGTGGGTGTGTTCCTACTGTATGTTAATAATGGTCTATGCTGTTGGAGTTCAATGTCCCAACTTCACCAACCTGAGGTTGAGAGAAGTTGGTCTCTTCCTATAGTTTTTTTTATAAAGACAGAGGACAGTTTACTGTCTATTGGAGAGCAGATACAGTACTTGTCCTTTTTTGTACATCCCTGTGGCATTAAAAGTGTTGTACCATTAAGAATCCATTAACCAGCTTCACAGTTTATTTAGAAACTGACAGAAAAGGCAGCAGCTTTTGATATAACAGACTATCCATCAGTCTGTTCATTTGTGTAACCAGAGGGCTTGAAGGGCACTGTTTGTCTTGCAAGAAATAAAAACAGCTTATCAGCTGTTTCATGTAAGGATATAACCAGCAGAGAAGCTGTTATATGAAACTGGTGCTTTGCCAGTTTGAATTAACTATGAAGCCAGTAAATGTATTCTTAATGCTGTAACCTTTTCAGTGCCACAGGGGTGTGCCACAAGTGTTAAGGGATTGTTGTAGTGTTCTTAGTGCATATGGGGAAGTGTGTCTTATTCTCCATGGAGAAGTGATCTCCCCACATTGCTGGACACACTTCACAATTGCAACAACCCTTAAAACACCTCCCCAAAGATTTTACATCAAAACTGAGGCAGAACTAGTGAAAAGCACAATATAAAGGTGATCATAAAGCTGATCTCAGGTATACTGGAAAAAGGAGGGGGTTTTGCACTAAGTCATGATTAAAAAGTAATAAAGTGGAGGATACTTCTAGAGTGAAAGAAATGCTCCAGTTCCTATGTTATTCTGTGAATCCTGTTCAATTAGGTCAGTTCAGATTTAGAGATGGTAGTGCATAGGCTCCATCAAAAAATGCAGGGATTTCAGCAGGGATTTCTCCTCTTTATCTCCCGACAGATACAGAAATCATTTAGATATTTTTGTAAGCCTGGTAGGAGGCTTGCTCTAATACCAAATGATGAAAAGGGTATGTAATTGCCAGAGGGTCTACATCAGTGCAATGAAAATTGTAATGGATGTTTTACATTATGAGATTGTCACAATTAATAGGGATCTGTGGAAGTTCCTACTTTGTCTTTGTGAGAATTCCTGCAGAAAGGGGGACTATATTCCTCCTCTCCACAAAAACACCCACATAGACAAAATAGCAGTGAAACTTACCTCTCAATGTGTTCCCACACTGAATTCTCATGTTGTAGCAAAAATTCCGAAATTTCCAATGGAGGTGTCAATGTTCTGGTGATTATATAATGATATACACATACCTGCACATACATGTCATCACTCATATATGCACATACAAGCTCAAACATTAATTCACTCCACTCCTAACAGAGGAAAAAAATGTGTTGCTGTTGTTGGATTACACCTCCTTCATCTGCAGTTCAACATCAACTGGAGTTACAATTTGTCCGTAGCATTCTCTGGTCTGTTCTCTAACATGCCCATAAGCAAGTTTTGATATTTAATAAATAATACAATATAAAAAAAATTATATCTAACTTGACTAGTGTTCAACACATTTGAAAACAAAGGAACTTGTAAGAGCAGATCTATTGGAAAGATAATGTACAAACACTAATGTAGAAATGTGTGTGACTCATTCATGTAGATAAAAATAATGAGGTGAGGTTTATGGCTCCCTGGTACTTTGTGATGTACACACATTTCCTTATCTGTTTCATATTTAAATGGCATAGGGACTTGAAACTCTTTTCGTTTCCCCAGAGTTAAGGAAGAAAAATCTAATATGTAGCCAATTTCTGGAATCTTTTCTTTACTTCAGGTAAATGCTGGACCTATGGCATATGCAAGAGCTTTTTTAACAGACACAAATTCTAATAATTATCCTGAAAGTCAAGTACGGCATCTCAAAGATATTTTCAGGTAATACATTTTTTAAGATGTTGGTTTTGATTGTCATACATCTTAATCTTACACTGTAAGTTACAAATTTAGCTGTGTTGCTTATTTTGAGGCTGCAAGCACAGGGCTGTTTACACCATTACTGGGCTTTGGGCAGTGTATAAAGTAACAGGCCTCCTTAACTCTTTGGATGCTAAAGAAGTCTCCAACACATTGCCAAACAATGCTGTGGAGAACACTGGTGCATCCAAGGGGTTAAACAATATCAAAATCTATTTTACACTTCCACTGACTAGCTGAAGGGCTGGGAGGAAGCCACTGTGCAGGTCTGTGACAGACAATGGAGGCAGAGCAATGTGCCATGGTCACTATGATGTTTGTTTCTTCCCTCTGTCTCATCCCCTTTGCTGATTTTGGTTCCTTGCCCTTTTTATTCTTCTTGCTTTTAGTTCCTTGCCTGTTCTACTCGGTCATCCTGTGTTGTTTGCTTGATGTGTTTCATCTAATGATCTGATCCTTGGCTGTGACCCCGACCACTTAGTCCTTCTAATTCTGTACCTCGCGCCCATCTGATTTTAGTTTTGACCTTGGTTTCCTCCTACAACTGAGTTTGCATGCTGATTCAGTACCTCATATGTATTTGATTACCCAGCTCTAACTTGGCTCTCTTTTTGACCAGTCTCTCTCTCTGACTCTAGTACTGCCTGCTTCACTTGGTAGTCCTCCTGTTGCTACTTATAGTATTCTGGGTGGCCTTCCTCTGTCTAAAGACCTCACCTCTCTGCCTACCTTCACTTATTCTCTTTCCTCTTCACTATCAGCTCCTCTACACTTGTTTCTGACCTTCTCTACTTTCTCCACTTCCATTCCTTTCTACTGTTCCTGGTCTCTGCTTTCTTTTCCCCGCTACTCTTGTTTCCCTCAGCTGCCATTTTTCTGATGCTCACTCTGGTTTCCTCATTTGATCTCTCTACCTGTTTTATCTTCTGTTCTCCCATCTTCTTGTCCCATCCTCTTCTGTTTCCATTCTTCCTGCCTCTCTTGCCCTTCAACTGGACACTGTTTCATCTTCTCTCTCCATCTGCTATCTCAGGCTCTTTTTCTTGTTTGCTCTCTGGGCTGCTTCTCCTTCTTCTTCACTTAAGGGGCCATGTACCTTTTTCTTCTATTCCTCACTCAAGTTCTGTTCTCTGCTTTTATAGTATCCTGCCTATTAAAGGGTAAACCTCTGTTCCCTTTATAGGCATATCCTCTACTTTTGCAACTTACTGCTTATTTCTGGCCTGTTTTCTCTAAGCTTTTCTGCTTGACCTTCTCTTTTTTTCTGCTTTCTCTTTCGCGCTCTCTCTTTCTGAGTTTCGGGGCCAGGGGGGTTGCTCATATCCTATACTTCCTTCATATCAGTTTCTAGAGGGATCATTGTTCCTTGCTTATGCGCGCCCCCCAACTTTTCAGTTCCTTAAGACCCTGTTTTACCCTGGCTAACTGCAACAGTGGTGGAATTTGACTTTACTCTCTAGCTTCATTCTTTGGCTTCATACTCTAGTATCATTGGGGAGTTTGACCTCCCTGACACAATCACTCCCTGCATTTTTACTCACATATATCCATACTACATAAATATAGGGGTTATTAGAAAGGACTCAAATAGAGATGCACACAATGCTAAGCCTTTATAACTACAGTAGGATGACAATATTCTCACACTCATCTTTGCATATTACTGAGTTTTCACACCCAGCTTAACACGTTGATCAGACTGTACTGTGTGCATCAAAGCATCACTGAGACTCAGAAGAAACTAAACAGTGATGAAGGACAGTCACAATTTCTCCTTGACTTTCACCAGTGGCCCTCAAGCAGTTCCCTCTTTGGCCTATTGTAAAAACAGCCTTCTCTACACACCATAACCTCTACCTAGAATTACCTTAATTACCAAGTTGTAAATTAGAAATGCTATACATGCATTGGTGCATTGAGCTATCAGTGAATAATTTCCATAGGCTATTGTAGAATTGCATGTAATAACAGAGAAACAAAATATTAAAATGCATCTCTCTCTAGTCATGTAATCTCCTTAGATATATAATTTTTTGTTTGTTCATCCCATTTTATACCCCCTTTTTACTCCAGTTCTGGGGCAAACCAACTGCATCATAGCAGACAAACAAAAATCCCAAAATACCCATTGATTTACATGGTGCTTTTAAGCCCTTGAATACTAGAGAGGTCTTCAGTGCATTGCATTCAGAGGGTTAAAATAAGTTCATTTAAATCATCTAGAATGTTTATTGGTCCCTATAGTACAGTTGGTTTGCCCCAAGATACTTTACAAAAAGTTGTAAAACAACAAGCATAAGAGCCATAACTAAAAGTGTGTGTGTGTTTATAGGCAATTTGCAGATACATGTGGTCTTGCTCTGGAAGTGAATGAGAGATTAATAAAGGAGGACCAGCTGGAGTACCAGGAAGAAATGAAATCCCATTACAGAGACATCCTTACAGAGCTCTCCGAAGTCATGAATGAACAGGTGAGCAGCAGAGTTTATGAACCTGACAGATCATGGACTCAGAAAATGTACACACAAACTTGGGGGAGATGCACTAAGTTTCGATAAGGGATCAGGATGGCAATATGGTGGCATAAGTGTGTTGAATTGTCGACATATGCACTATGTCTTTGTCATTACATCCCTGTGAATCCGCCACAAATACACCATCAACATGCCTTTGCCAGGTTTATGATTTTGCAGTGACTACTTCAACAATTGCTCATTTGCATATTGAAATGCAGCTAAATGAGTATTCATGTGGGTGTGTTAATATGTTAATGTGGCACTATGGCTTATGCACTAAACTCCAATAGCTACTTTTTGCTGTTGCAGTTCACACTCTTATTTCTCTCTATGGAGCCAGAGGACAGCTTGTTGTCTCAGTTCACAGCAAAGACAACAGCTGCCCTCCTTTAACCTTTACAATGCCATAGGAATGTGCATGGCACACCCTGTGGCACTGAATGGGTTACAACATCAAAAACTAGTGCCACTAGTGAATTATACAATGAGAGAACCAGCAGTGAAGCTGTAACATATAATAGATTCAATGCCATTTTGTACTGACTGAACCAGCTAAGCGGGCTATCCACATATCATCTGATCCAGTTAACCCTTTGAGTGCCAGAGTGGTACACAACACATTGCGACGCAATGCATTGAGTACCACTCTGGCACTCAAAGGGTTAAACATGGGACTTGCAAAGCACTCGGCATTTGAGTTCTTTGTTAACCTGAATTAGCTGATTGGTGGATATCTCTCTGAACAGTTGGATCAGTAATTACTGAGCTTGCAAGGTAATTACAGAATTGCTAGTGCCATGCGGACATCCAGTAGGCAAAGGTATTGATTGTCAGCATGTCATTTGTGTCTTGATAAAGTAGCCGTATGCTACAAAATGTTTTGACATTGCCATTTTTAAAATAGTTTAATATATTTTAATAAAAACCTTTGGATCATCGTGATATGGAGAAGCGGGGATTTCTCTTGGATTCCCCTCAAGCAGAGACATTGGGGGAGATTCACTAAGCGGTGATAAAAAGGTGATAAAGTTGAGATAACTTCTCCAGTTTATCACTTCTCCAGTTCCTATGTTATTCTATGGAGCCTATTCACAAAGACCTCCAAAGTAGAAGAAATCTTAGTTCATAGGCTTCATAGAATAACATAGGAATCGGAGAAGTGATAAATTGTAGAAGTTATCTCCACTGTATCACCTCTTTATCACCATTTAGTGAATCTCCCCCAAGGTATTTTCTCTGTCTGCTGTATTTGTTAACAGAAGGTTTAACCCTTTGAAGGCCTGAGGGGTATGGAACGCATTGCAACGCGTTCCTTACCCCTTTGGCACTTAAAGGGATAAGCCCTCATTGCTTGCATGTGAGTGCAATAATTACTTTACGTTATTTATTTTCACATATAATTGATAATCCACTATTTTGGCACCTTCCTCCTTTTCATTTGTATGTATATCTACTTCCTTTCGATGCCCTGAGAGGAGCTGCCAGTCTTGATGCTATACATTTGAAATTTGTGATGACACTGTTTGTTTGGAAAGTCTAAATATCCCAGGAGCGCATAATCTGGGATCACACTAGTGGTATTTCCCAGACTCTGGCCATGTGACTACCATTTCAGTTGCTGGTGGTGATGGCTAAAGATTCCCAGTAATGATACTAGACTAGGAGCACCTCCTGTTTCTTCTTTTTTTTTCTAGTATTCAAAGGATTAAAAGCTCCATTTCACTGTCGTCCAATACAGGTTACTGGTACATTGGGAGGCGTCAGTCCCCTTTAAGTAGGCAGGAACATTCTCTAAATGTATGCAGGGGGGTGGAGCCTCCCTTCCCTCTTAAGGTGACTCATCCAGTCCAGCCCCCAGAATTGTTTGAGAACGAAGTAGACTAGATAGAAGAAGGAAAGAAGACTCCACCCCCCTGCATACATTTAGAGAATGTTCCTGCCTACTTAAAGGGGACTGCCAATGTACCAGTAACCTGTATGGACTAAGTGAAAAGGATTTAACAGGTAAGACTAAAATCCTATTTTAAGTTAATTGGGAATTTCAGGGGGTTTTTTTTGGGGGGGATCCCCAATGATGTAGTTGGTTTGCCCCAGAATGATTTCACTTAACCCTTTAAGGACCATCCTGATATGAAACACACTGCAAAGTAGTGGAGTAAATGAGATGCTTTACACAGTATCAGCCACTGATAACTTCTATCACTCATCCTTGTGTCCAAAACATTGATGGGTATCATGTGGCACTCCAGAAGTGGTTGAACTACCACTCCCAATGTCCTCAGCTGGTTAATGATTGGCTGTAGATTATGGAACTTGTAGTCCTGTCCAGATAGAGAATCACAGGTTTCTCACCTCTGCTCTAGAGAAGCATCCAACATAAGAGTTCAATATTAATCACAGACCTTTTGAAACCCTAGACATTTCTTCAGGTCTGAAAACACCCAAATTACATTGCATCTACCTCAATAACACCCTCTGTCCCTCTTCATCTTCCCACAACCTCATAGACATTATTCAATTTACCACATTTTCTTTTATGTAGTGGTGAAACAGTTACCAAGTTAACATGTTGTCATCACGCTTCTTCTGACCTCATCATTGTGCTGCCTTTGCACTTCCTTATTCCTCCTGAGGCTGCCTTTCTCATTTTCCAGCAGCCCCAGACTCCAAATCTCATTCTTCTATGATAGTGCACCCACATTTGTCATTTCTTTGACTATCGCTTCCTGTTGAGATATTATAAGATATACCCGGCAGGGAGCTGTGTGTCTCAGGACAGCATTGGGCATTTACTAAAGCCGTAGGGACTGGGAACATTTAAAAAATATAAACAACATGCAGTGACAAAAGCAAGAAGTGGAGCATACATGAGGATATAGAAGCCATTGAGAGAACTGGGGATATGAACACTGCAGTTTTTTATTAGCATTAGTCTCATCATCACCATCATCAGAGACATTAAACAGTACAAATGAAAAACAAAAGGATTAGAACACCCTGCTTCTGAGAGCTTACAGTCTAGAGGTAGGTAGGTGGGAGACAGACGTGCTATGGTGTGCCTCCTGCCACATTGATTTATGGTCAGTGGGTGGGAGAAAGAAGTGCTTTTCAGTGCAGTGGTACAGTCAAGTAGTGGGTTTGTCGGGTGTCAGGAGCTGTTGTAGGGGGTTTAAATATCCTTGCTGCCATTCTGTTGGTGCTTGTTCTACTTGCTTCTTTGGTTTGGTAGTCCTAGACCTTTCTATAACTGATTTGCTGTTATCTGGTTGATTTTGTGGTTATCAACTTCAGCTTACACTCTGACTATGCTGATGCATCTGTATCTGTACTGTACCTGATCTGCTTTCCCCCAAAAGGTGCATTAATCATTTTGTTTAAGGTGAAGCTCCCATCATTGGGGATTCCTCATACGAGGAAGGGGAATCTGATGCAGATGGCCTGGATTCATCCTTTTTAGAAGACCCCAGTTCTTCTAATGAGGGTCTTATTTGAGCTGTCTTGATGACATTTAAGGTTTGGGGGGCCTCAGATTCTACTTCCTGTTCCCTTAATATTTTCAAAAAATGCAAAAGGAGGTTGCCATTTTTCCTCCTCCCCATTCCTTAGATCTGGAGGAATTGAGGATGCCTGACAAGAGGTTATTCATTAATCGATGCATAGCTCTCTTTTCTCCCTCTTTATACTGAGGCTTTAGCGCAATGGGTTACTCCCCTGTGGTAGCCCCCCCTTCCAATTTCTCACCATGCTAAGAATACAGCTTTACCAGTGGTAGATGTCATGGCCCTTAAGGACCAGGCAGATAAGTGTCTAGATTCCTTTTCTGGTGGTGAGTTTTGCAGATGCTTGTGCCACCTTACACCCTACCTTTGCTATTGCATGGGTAATTGGGGCTGTGACTAACATAGTAACATAGCTGACAAGGCTGAAAAAAAGACATGCATCCATCAAGTCCAACCCATGCCAAAACACCCCTGTTGATCCAGAGGAAGGCAAAAAAAACAAAGTCATCCCGAATTTAGCCCAGATAGTTCCCTGGATCAACAACTTATTTTGCATTGAAGCCATCTGTCTTAATTTTCAATATTGTTCTGTGCTAGATAGGCATCCATTTCTTTTTTTGATAGCAGTTACATTATCTGCAGTTTGGGGAATCAATTTTTGGATGCTGTCTAAGCAGACTCAGCTAAAGAAAATCAAGTGGTTCTTATGTCCTACATCCTGGACGCTAACGCATATCTTCCTGAATTGGCTCAGCTGACCTGTTTTTTAAGAGGTCTGTTGTATCTCTCCCTTTGTGGCCAAGAATGTTATCAGCCATGCCACTAGAGGCAAGAATATTCTGCTTCCTCAAGTTACTCATAAAGCTTTGCTTTTTTCCCCACAGAAGACACTTGTTTTTTTCATTACCCCCACCAGTTTGCCAGTATGGGTACATGTCCAGGGCATTGATTCCCTCGGCAAGCCAGATGCAGTTCACTCCCAAACCCAAGCAGGCCTGGTCAGGTAAGAAGCCTGTGGCAAAGCTCAATGCTGACTAGCCCACCTCCACATTACTCAAGGGGTCTGGTCCACCTCAAGTAATAGGAGGTTGTCTATTAACTTTCCATGGCACGTGGGCTGTTTTCATGGCAGACCAGTGGGTTTTGCAGGTAATTTTGGATCAGTACCATATAAACTTCAAGTCCCTTCTTCCTTGGGTTTTACAAAGCTCTGGTGGCTTACATTCTCTTACTGGGGATACCTGGATGACCTATTTATGAAGGCTTCTTCCAAGGAGATTTTGTAACTTCAGATTCAGGCTTATAGGGATAGTATTGTCAAAATATTTAAAAACTCAGTATTGTAGCTATTGAAACATTATACTAAGTGTCCCCAGACCCATCTCTCAAACCTTTATGGTTTGAGAAGTATTCGCTGTTAAAGTTCCCCCCTCCCTTTCCCTGACATCAGCTCTTGGTTTGCAAGCACACTTTGCAGACCGTTCCAGTGACTGTTCCAGTGAAGTTTTTTTTTTTTTTCCAAAATCGCGATCTCAGCTCTGCTAAAGAGCCACCGCTGGTCCCGGGACCAGATTCCCCTGCAGCCAGCTAGAGGTCTGACATCAGAGAAAGGGGAGGGAGGGAGAACTTTAAGTGTGTCTTCTACAGCAACACAGTTGGATACTCTATTTCAAGAAATTGTCCCTGGTTCCATCCCAAGTTGTCCACTTCTTTGTTATGAGGTTCAACACCATTCTGAGGAACTTTTTTCTGCTAGACAACAAGATTCTGTCATTGTCTTACCCATTGTACTTCAGCCACCTGCAACCGTGCGGGAGTACATGAAGGTACTCGGTTAGCTAGTGTCTGCTCTAGAGATAGTCCCATTTGCTCAAATCCATTCACTGGAGATACTGTTGGAAATTCTTGGAAATTGATCCAGACATCAGTGTCATCTTTCGCATGCCATGTCCTTGTTCAACAGGAAAAGGCTGTCCTTTGTTGGTGGGTTCAGTAGTCCCATCTGTTTCTGGGAATGCCACTGCTTGTCCTGACAGATGCCAGCCTGAAAGGCTGGGGTGCCATGCTGGATCCTCAGACGGCTCAGGGTCTTTAGACCAAGGCGGAGAGTCTTCTAACCAGAAGTGTTCTGGAGCTTTGGGTGAATCGCATAGCTCTGTGGCACTTGTCTCAGTACCTATAGGGATCCCTGGTGTGGATCCGGTCCTACAATGTGACGGTGGTGGCCTATATCAAACACCAGAGAGAGAGAGAGACAAGAAGTCGGGCCACTTAGACCTAGGATGGGCTGATTATGTGGGCAAAGGTCAGCATACTGTTCTCTCCACCATTCGTACCCCAACGGTAGACAAAATCATTGCAGACTTTCTCAGTTGCCAGAACTTGGGACCCAGCAGCTGGGAACTCCACCACAGGATATTTAACTCTGTAGTTCTCTGATGGAGTCCTCCAACTGTTGACCTCATTGCCTTTCAGTTTAACCACAGGATTCTTCCGGTCTGTGCCAGATCCCAGGATCCTCTAGCTCTTGTGGTGGGCGCAATGATTATTCCATTTTCCCCTTGTGTGCATGTTTCTTCCTTTTCCCCTGATTCCCTGAGTGCTGAGGAAAATCAGGATGGAATGGGCCCATGTTATTATGACTTACCCCTTTCTAGTTCTGTCGGGCCTGATTTTCAGATCTTCTCAATTAATCTGTGGCAGAGATGTTTCAACTTCCTCTTCTTTGCCCAGACCTTTTGTGTCAGAGTTTGCTATGTTATCCACAAGTGTAGATGTTGGATCTTGAGCCCAACATCTTGAGAAGAAAGTTTTTTCTGATGCTGTCATTGCTATTATGCTGCAGGCTTGGATGCCAGTTTCTTCTAAGGCATGTCCAAGGCAAGCTCTATTAAGGTTCAGATTTCTGTCCTTTTTAAGTGGTGTATTGACATGTCTACCTTGTCTTTCGGGATCTCACTCCTCTGTGGACTTTGAATCTGGATCTGGGAGTGATTTATAAGCCTCATTTTGAACCTTTGTCTTTGGTTTTGCTGCACTTCCTGATGTTTAAGACAAATTTCCCAAAGACTATTGTATCTGTTTGGCAGATGGCCAAACTTCAGGCTTTATCTTGTAAGCTTCTTTTTCAGTTTTCCGTCCTGATAGGGTAGTTCTGTGGACTCCAAAAAGATTCCTTCCAAAGGTTGTTTCTACGTATCATATTAACCAGGAAACGTTTCTTCCTTCTTTTTGTCTATGTCCACCTATTAGACAGGAACAGGGTCTTCATCTTTTGTTTGTGGGTCTTAGGAGTTTGGAATACTGTGATTAACACACAGCCTTTTCGAAAATCTGATTCACATTTTGTCATTCCTGTAGGACCACGGTGGGCCAGTCTGAATTTAAGATATCAGTGGCTTCTTGCAGTAAAGTGACCATTTACCAGGCACATGTTCTCAAGAACAAGCCTGTGCCCTTTTGGGTTACTGCTTATTCCACCAGGTTATCAGGTGTTTTTTGGGCCTCTGCTGAGCAGTTATGTAAGGCAGTAATGTGGTCATGCCTTCATACATTTGTCATTTACTATGTTGTTAATATGCTGGCTTTGGCTGAAGCCAGTTTCCAGCAGGAAAGTCTTTTAGGCCACTCTGCATGTGTAGATGTCCTTCTTGAATTTTCTTCAGCCTGTAACCTCTTCTTTGGTTTGCAGTGTTGGCATCCATTGACACCTGAGGTTCCTGTTGTACCTGCTCATATCTATTAGAACTGCTCTCTCTTTTGAGGGGTTTTTTCTCTCTCCCTCCTGGAAGTTTGCTTTGGTATATCCCCATTGTTTCTGTATTCCACATGAGACGTAAGTGAAAATGGGATTTTTGTATACTTTCCAATAAATCCTTTTCTAGACCATGTGAAACACAGGACTTCCCTCCTGGAGAAAAAAAAACAGTGGGTTGACTCCTGGGCAGGGGGTCATCTTCTGTTCCCTAGCTTAGGGGACTCACTTTCCTGTTACACTTCTGATACGTTAAAACAAGGAGGAGGTAATGTGTATAGGGAGTGAGTGAAAAGCTCAAACAGCTATTTTCATTAGGTGCCCTGCCTTTCTGTAGGAGGGGACTTTACCACAAGGTTCCTGTGTTCCACATGAACTATGAGAAAATTATTTAACGGTAAGTACGCAAAAATACCCTTTTTCGTATTCACATTTTTTTCTGCTCAATGGCCATCAAAGCAGGATGTAATATAATGTTGTGCTCTTTTTACATTGTATCTATTTTACATTGTATCTCTAGTCCTGCTTTAATGTTCCTTGATTGAAAACTCTTTGCAAACAGACCAAGGGAGATCAGTGTAAGGGACATAAATGTGTAGGTTGAGATAAGAATAATCTATATATATGACATTTGTGAGCCTGAGAAACACACCAAGTGGTGGCAGTAAGTAGGAATTATTCAAATATCCTCTATAATGCAGTATCACTCCCATAGGTCCATTCATGGGAGCATGATTTGCACAGGAATAGTCAGGGGGCAAATCTCTGCAAGGAATTGCAGAGTCTTCTATACACATACAATGCACAACATACTCAATATACATACACACAGAACAACAATACACACACACAAAATCAATACATACAAAACACTCAACACACAATAAACAGCTATGACACAATGCATACACACTCAGTGTACACAATACACATACAATGCACACAAAATGCACACAATGCACACAAAATGTACACAAAACACAATACACACATACAATACATACACACACTCACATGCAATACATATACAATTACACACACAAAATACATGCAATGCACAATGCAATACACACAACACAAAAAGCTTTACGCAGTTCACAAAGCACTATGACCAAATACTATACGCAATATGCAATATTGTGCATTGCATGTGTTTTGTGTGTGTTAATTGTGTATGTATTGCAAGTGAGTGTGTGTATGTATTGTATGTGTGTATTGTGTTTTGTGTACATTATGTGTATGTATTATGTGCATTTTGTGCTCATTGTCTGTGTTTTGTGTACGATGCATTACCTGCCATACTCATCCCGCTATACACAAAAATGCTTTACACACTATGCAAAACTCTATACTCAAACCACTATATTCTGTATGCAATATGCAAAATGCTAAATTAAAAACTCAAGCTGCTATAAGCAAAATGCAATACGCTGTATGCAAACTGCAATTCATAATATGCTGTACACAAAACTCTTGCTATATGCGCAAAGTGCTATACACATGCACAAAATGCTGTAGGCAAATTGAAATGTGCAAAAAGCAAAGGGATATACGCAACAAAAGAACTGCTATACATAACCGCTTTATGCAATAGCATAATCTGTATGCAAACTACTATAAGAAATACATAAAACGCTATACACAATACACTATACACAAAACACTATATTCATTATGTAGAATGCAAGACGCTCTACGCAAAACACAAATGCAAGACAAAAACATTATTGATGCTGTACTCAAAACACTATATGCAATACACAAAACACTATATGCAATACAGAAAACACTATATGCAAGATGCTATACACCTACAATACCTTCCTCTAGACTGTAAGCTATCAGAAGCAAGGCCCTTTGATCCTTTTGTTTCCCATATTCCATTTGTACTGTTTATTGTCTATGTCTATTCCCTGTTGTACAGTGCTGCAGAATAAGTTGGGGCTATATAAATAAAGTATAATAATCCCCCCCCGTTGTATCAAATAGAAAAACATATTGATTTAAATAGGTCTTTAACTCATTGGATTCTAGGGAGATTTCCAGTGTACTCCAAAATATCTTAGAATGTGTTTTGTTAGAGAATTCACTAGAATCTGATGGGTTAATTTTAAACAATATGCAGTTGTTTTGCTTACAATTAGATCACCTTTTGCCTTTATACATCTTCCTTTTGAGGATTTGGGGCTCTTCAAGAAAAACGAGTTGCCTATGACTGTTCTATAGTTTTAAACACTTAAAATGGCAGTTCTTCCTAGTAAAAAATGCTGTTTTTAATAAATAAACTGGCATGCTTATCCTTGACACTTCCATGTAGATCCACGAACCTGAAAAATGTACTCTTAGTTTTTGATATTTTCACCATTCTCTTAATTTTTCTGTGTCCAGTAAATTATAATGGTCTGTTCTTCCTCCTGCCCATTTCTCCCTGTAACCTACCCACTGATGATAAAAGGAAAACTCTCTGAAGAAAATGTGATGGACAGCATGAGCTAAGAGAGCTGGGAGGTATTTTAGCAGCTGACATCTGACATTAAAAGAGGAATACAAATTGAGAGAAAAAACACCCCCGTTGCCATGCCAATGCAAAAACGTTCTGTACATTTTTTTGTATGTCATGTGAATAAGAGATAGAAGGACAAAAAAAATAAGAACACATATCTATTTTGTTTGCCTCCATTAACTTGCTACTACACTTATCTCAGCCTTGTCCTGTAGGTTCCCTTTAAAGTGACAGTCAAAGCAGGAATAGTGGTGGTACAGTTGTAACACTATCCCTGCAGCTGTCAGTTCTTTGTACATATTATTAAATAGACTTGAGGCAGGCATTTCATTCGCAGGAATAGTGTTACATTGTATCAGTATCCCTGATTTCACAGCCCCTTACAAAAAGTTGTCTGGAAATAGCAATTCATGGAGCTGACAGTGAAGAATAAAAAAGTGTTAAAAGGTGAAGATGAACATAAATATATAGGATAGTATAGTATATTGAAAAGTCAAAAAGGAGGTTGTTTGTCACTTTAACCACATGTAGCATAGCTAATTATTAGCAGGGGGTGAAACATTTTACCCCGGAAGAAATAAGGCCATTTCCATCAACATGTTCCCACAGCGATGTTCTGAAAATGAATGTGTGGTGTTCACATATGTGGTTGAGAATATGAGTTTGTGCACATGGGTGTGTGAGGGTGTGTGTGTTCATCAGGGGAGGGCTTGTCTGGGGGCAAAGAGCAATTACCCCCAGGGCTGGTCATATGTTTCAGATGATGGCCACTGCCTCACTCAATATCACAATTGCTGCTGTAAATGGAGATACACTAGTGATACCACAGAGCTCACAACTGAAATAGAGCTACACAAATGATACCATAGAGTCACAATACAAATGGAGCTACATAAATAGAATAATCCATTTCCCTTGTAAGCTCTATAGTGTCACTAGTGTAGCTTTCCTTAAAGGGATAGTAATACTTCGTTTTATCTTTATTTTATTTTGTAGGCATTAAAAAAACATGAAGAACGATATAAGCCTTATCTCTCAAACCTTTATGGTTTGAGAGCTATTCACAAGCAGAATTTCCCCCTCCCGCCCCTTTTACCTAGTGTAAGCCATCTCTTCTCAGATGTGAATCTGGTTGTAAGACCAGACAGATAACAGCAGGGGACAATCTTCTTCCTATGAGAACAATGAAAGCCCTGCCCCCCTTGACAAGTTTTTCAGGTTTTTCCCTTATCTTAAGTGAAGATTGTCCCTCTCTGCAATCTACCTGGGCACCTCCCTTCTGATCTGGCTGAGCAATGTTACAACAGTAAAAGGGGCGGGATGGGGGTACTTTGTCATTGAATTACTCTTGAACTACAACTCTGACAGAATTGAAATAACACTCCATGGCCCAAATACTATGATAATTAATTATTTATTATGAAAAGTTACTATCCCTTTAAATTCTAAACACGTGGTATTACTTACCTTACTTCACAACATTAATGCCAGTTTTAAAGTTATCAGTAGGAGTAGCCTTGGACAGTGGGCTGGAGTGCTAGTAGAAATGGGCCAGTAGGTTATATTTGCTCCCAGTTCACAAATTGCCAGCCCTCCCCTGGTGTTCATTCTGGAAGGTGATGCCCATTGAAATCAGTGGGCGTCACATTCTGGCATAGACAAAATTGGATTTTGTTGGGAATTAGCAATATTTCTCAGAAATTCACTCAGGAAGGAAATACAGCTTTTCGCTTATCCCTTATTATTATGTCATTTTACTTGTTTAAACATTTGCTGACATTATCATTCCAGAATTATCATCAGTCTTTCTTTTCTCTCTGTAAGGTGTCATGTGGCTCTTGTTTGTTCCGTTTCTCTTCATCCTTGTCTAACACATCTATTGGTACCCTGGGGAGACTGGGTATGTGTCCTACTTGTCTCCATGTGCATGAATCCTTTATCCTGTGCTCTGCCATTGCACGCTGTCTGATCTCTTTTTAACACATACAGTTGCAGTCATTTTCTGTTTTGTTTTCTTGTTTAGATAATCAGTTTCCATTGATTTGTATTGGATGTTTTTTGTTTAACCAGATATGGTACAAAAGGTCCAGACAAATCACAAAGTTACATCTATCTACATCTGTAGATTTATTTCTGATCTTGAACCATAAAATAATTTTTTAATATCAATCATTGGATCAAGGGAAATAACACTTTTTATTATACTTTTAAATGAAATAATAGCAGTTGTTTTAGACTACCATACATTCTAGTGCCTATTCTGGGCTAACACAATCTTTCAAGTGTAACAAAAATTGATATAAAGTTTGTTTACCCAATAAAACTGTTTTACTTTAATTACTTCCTTTACAAACCTAGGGGTAGACGCACTAAGGTGTGATAAAGAGGTGATAAAGTGGAGATAACTTCTCCAGTGATATAATTTCCCCAGTTCCTATGTTATTCTATGGGGTCTATGATCTCTCAGACTTTTGGGGTCTTAGTACATAGGCTCCATAGAATAACATAGGAACTGGAGATGTAATATCACTGGAAAAGTTATCTCTACTTTATCACACTTTAGTGCAGCTCCCCCAATGTGGCATTCTTTTGTCTTACATTGTAAACGTCTACCCCTTGGATGCTAGAGGCACCTTCAACAACCAAGGGGCTGTCAGGGCCGGATTTTCCATAAGGCAGAGTACACATCTGCCTACAGGCGCACCCTACAGAGGGGCGCCTGCCATAGAAATAATTTTTTTTTTTTTTAAGTGGCGTGCTGCACCGCACCGCACCGCATGTATGGTCTGTGCCTTCTTCAGTACAGACCTGTAGCTGCTGAGTTTCACCGGCTCCCAGTGCTCTGCATTACTAAAGAGAAGACCACGCTGGAGCTCCGGCAGCTACAGGTCTGTGCAGAAGCACAGATCTCTCCTGCTGCTGGACCACCAGGGAGGTAGGAAATGTGATACTTAATGTGGAGATGATGGGGGCAATGTGAGGCATGTTATACCTGAGGAAGGGACCTAAGGTCTTGAAAGCTTGCATTTGAATCTGCTTAGTTAGCCAATAAAAGGTATCAAAAACTATATTTGCCTCCTGTATTTCTACGGCTAACACGGTACCAACTTTCATCTGTTATATTATATATGTTACACATGTGTTCTTTTTTTTTGATAGAGAGTGGCCAATCAGAACAAAGACAAATGTTTAGTTTCTCCTATTCTCCTATTATTAAGCCCAGTATTTTACTCTTGAACTTATTTGACGTCTGTTCTTAACATATGTACACAATGATTATTTTTTCACAGTTGTCCTGTCTTTTAGTGTAGGTCCAGCGGTGACTCACTTGTAATGGATCTGTTGTTGTTTTCATTCCGGACTATTGAACCCTTTTATATTTATACTCCTATTTGTTTTCATTCATTTACAGTCTTATTCCTTATACATATTTTTGTATTTAGTTATCATTTTCTAAATTATAGTTGCCCATTTTTAACCACTTTTTTTGTTCTGTGTGGTTTATATTGCTCAGGAGAGGAGCATGTTTCCATGTTCCAATTAGACTGAATGATTAGCCTTTTCCTTTATATCTTTGAGCAATACATTTTATACATTGTTTTACTTGGAGTCTAGTCACCTGTGTATCCTGAATCAGTGACATTACCCAAATGGAGACCGGTTATATTCTCCTTTTTCCACTTTTGTCGGGTTATTGAAAGTATTCTCCTCCTCACTACCACCACATGTAACCAATTTTATTTGCTTATATTACCTGGGTTCTATTACAATATTGCACCTTCTTTGTTTTTGTCTGCATGATGTTGCAGCTGATGAGAAAGAGTCCTAGGAAAGAAGCCCTGTGACTTTTTGAAGTGTTTTCTGATAATGCATCTGGGACCGGTTTAAGATTCCAGAAGTCTACACTTTCTGAGACTTACATATGAAAGATCTCAGAATCCTCTTCTTCGAGTTGCCACCTGAAGGGTGCTTGGCAGTAGTCTCAATATTTTGTGTGTAACCTCTACAGTGGCACCTTCAGTGTATACTCCATTTCTGTTTCTGTCTACTGCTCATATCTATGTATTTACTTACAACAGGATTAATGCGGCTACAAAAAAAGAATATAATACATCAGCATCGACACACAATCAAGAGGGGGGATCCTTCACTCTATCCTTATTGAGATTGTGTTGGCCATAGCATGCTTATGGGATATCTGGCCCTTGGAGAAGAGAAGTAGCACATTCACCCTGGCTCGAGGGTTTAGGGAAAACAGTTTCCTTCTTCCTTCCTTTCATGTCTCTTTAATAAAAATACACTTTAAAAACAGAGCAAAATAAACAGTGTTTATTATTGTTTGTCATATTTAATATTGCTAGAAAGTATTTTTAGCCTAAGAAAGTTCATATTTCTTACAAAAAAATGCATAGAAGAAAGTCACACTGTTAAATACATTTGCCATTGCATCTACAAAAAATAGCAATGCTGATAAAAAAAATGTTAATAGACTCTAAGAAAAGTTATAGATGCTAACAAAAAAATCACATTTACAAAAAAAGTGCAAATCTAATAAAAAAGTGCATTTCCGCTAATAAAACTTTTCATATCTTCCATAAAAGTTTGCAATGCTAATAAAATAATACAAGCATCTTTCATAGTTACATCGTAAAAGCTGAAAAAAGACACAGGTCCATCAAGTTCAGCCTTTAAAAATGCATGTATATTTCTATACAAAAACTGTTCCCCTATTTATTTAAATAGCAACCACAGGTCCTTTTTTTTTTAATTCTGCTACTTGCTTGCCCATGCTCTAATCCTCTCTCATTCGTATTGGATAAAGAATGAAAACATTTTATCTGTACTGTTCACATGTTCTACCAGTTTAGCTTTCCTTAAGTTTAACTAATGCAAAGATCTCTAGAGAATGTATGATGATGTGGTCCTGGTTTAAAACAATACTATTATGTTGGACGTAGTCAGTAGGGAATATATTTTTTTTTTCTAGTAAACACATATTGAATGAATAGTCTCTGCAATCTGACTAAAGCATATTGTCCTTTTCTATCTATAAAAGATCACCTACCGGGAGGACCCAACAAAGCATCAAGGAGCAGAGAAACAGTGTATACTTCGATCAACCAGTAGAATGAACCCTGGCCTTCCAAACACATAATCGAAAGCAGAATCCTGAACAGAACTTTATTTATAATGAACACACCTCATTTCACAAACTGACTCGATCAGCCAAACAAAAGGACTGACCTCTTTGGAAAATAGATTGTAATTTAATTTATTTTGAAGCATCACTGCTGATACTTTTAGAATTGCACCTGTGATCATGTTGCCAACAAAATGGACAAAGATGTATAAGGTATTTAAGATCTTTTCTGCCAGAGGCATAAAATGTGCAGTCCTGCATTCCCGCTGTCAAGCTTGCCACCATTCAATGCTAAAGCTAATATTATTTTACCTCCTGCTCATTTTTAAACCCCTTAGATGCTAGACAAGACTTCAACATATTTTGTGTTGGAGATGTGTCTAATATCCAAGGGGTCGAGAGTCCTTATTATGTGTTTTATGTTTATTAAATATATTTACATTGCAAACTGTATATAGGAGATGTGTAAAATTTGTCATTTTTATAGAACTGAAAATGTTTACATCATACCCATGAAATTACTAAGATTATATATAAAAATCATTAGTTAAAGATTTATTAAAGTATTTGTGAATGTGTAGTGTTGTTATATTTGTCTTTTGCAAATTTCCAGTCAAAATTTTAGTCTTATTTTACACAACTGAAGTACCTGTTATTTTACGATAAATCAAAGATTTATGTATACTTTAATACTGGTAGAATACCTGATAAAGTGGCCCTGTGTGGAAGGACTAGCACCCATTTAAAGATAAGATGGCCCAGCAGAGTAACAGAATAAAAGCTGCAGTTAAAGAGAGATCATCTGATCAGTTTGCTGCAAGGCATTTTATTGGAAATTGGGTTCTTTTTATTGGAAATTGCGTTCTTACCTCAAGCTCCGGTAAGGTTGCAACCTCAGTATAATGCTTACTGGAGCTTGATTTAACGATAGCAACCATTCACACTTCTCCGAAGGGAAGCATGAACGCGTTTCCCTGGGGCAGCTGGGAGGGAGGTGGGAGGAGAATTAAATGGTCCTGAGAGCTGTGCCACAGATACCAGTGCCACATAATGCGGAAGTGCCCAGCATGGAGCTTAAATATCGTAAAAAGTACATAAAGTTAAAAAAAAAAAAAAAAAAAAAAAAAAAAAAAAAAAAAAAAAAAGCATGTTTCGTAATAGTCTTCTATGGTTAAATATGTGGTAAAAACTTTTTTTGATATGAATGTTCCACTTTCAGCACTAAGAGCAGCAGTAGTCCTCACGCAACATGCAGTGCCCTCATTTACGTTCCTATCGTTTTATTTCATTTAAATTGGGCTTTTAGCCACCTGATTGCCAGAGAGGTCTCCATCACGTTGCATTGCAATGTATCAAATACCTCTCTAGCATTTGAGTTTCTACAAGCCTCATTTAAATCAAAGGACATTTTTATCTGCTCTCGGTATCGCTGTTTGTTTGCCCTGGAATAGCTTCTTGTTCTCTTTTTCATACATCACTTAGTCTGCTTTCATATTTTACTAAGCTTTTAACTTTTTGGGTGCCAGAGAAGTACCCAACACATTGCATTGAAATGCTTTGGAGCCCTCTCTGTCACTCAAAGGGTTAAAAATGCAATCCTGCTTAAAAACTTGGCTAAATTTATCTTAACCCCAAGCCAGCCTAGCCAAATTAGGATGTTATTCAATGGGTGGCTTACCCTCATCTCCATACCTGGGAACTTGCCAGGTTTCACCAGGTGACTTTTTAGGCAGTATCTTCGGGCAAACCTTGCAGTTCTCCGGGGTATTAAATGGATAGTAATGTTTCAAAATAAAAGCAGTTCCAATTAATATTCATAGTATTTGGGCCATGGAGAGTGTTATTTCAATACTGTCAGAGTTGTAGTTCAAGAGAAATTGAATGATATCCTGCCCCTTTTACCTAGTGTAAGCCACCTCCCCTCAGATGTGGAAGCCCAGACAGCTCACAGCAAGGGACAATCTTCTTACTGTGAGAACAATGAAAACCCTGCCCCACCTTGACAGGTTTTTCCCTTAGGCCAGTTGAAGATTATCCATCTCTGCAAACCATCTGGATAGCATCTTTTTGTTCTGAGGTGAGCAGCGTTACATCAGTAAAAGGGGCGGGAGGGGATACTTTATCATTCAATTACCCTTGAACTACAATTCTGACAGTATTGAAATAACACTCTCCATGGCCAAAATACTATGAAGATTAATTGAAGCTACTTTTATTTTGAAACATTACTATTCCTTTAAGAACAGAAAAAAAACACATTGTGAGCTAGGCTGCCCATTGCACAAAGTGGGCATTTAGAGGAGGAAGAGTGGCACTGGCAGCATGCACATGTTGGAGTCATCACCATGCGCACGTTGCTGCGTTGCTCCAGGCAGTCACATTGATGAGGTGAGGTCCGAGGAGGAGCGGGTGCAACAGGAGAGGCAATGGAGACACGATGCGCACTAGCCTGTAATTTCCTTCATGTCTGTCATACATTCAGTACTGTACTAATTATCAGTTGGCACACAGACTGGGAAACCCAGGGTTCCAAGACTTCTGTGCCAGTCTGTTAGTCTTTAATGGAATCCACATTCTCTTAAAGTAGTTCTATTAATGTGATGGGGCATTAAACTGTTAACCCCGTGAGTTCTTGAATGGTGTACAAAATAATGCTCTAATGCTTTGCATAGCCTTCTGGCAATCAAATGGTCACAACAAGACTCCTCTAATGTGACCCTTGATATAGTTATGAATTGCAATGTAATCCAGGCCTGTATTGGACAGGTATACTGTAGATATATAACATGTCATTTGATCTATTCTGTCTTCACTTACTTGACATGAAAATTAATGACAAATCATGGCACTTTACATATGGAAATCATTCTGTAATTAATGGAGAGGAAGAGTATTATCATCTTGCATGGTGATGTGTCACTAAAGCCTGAAGAACATGCTTATCAAGACAATAAGCCAAATGGATTGAATAACAGAGAGAGGTACACTAAGAACTAAAGTGTGATGGCTCATTGTAAGTGGCAAAACTCTAAATTATACTAAATTACTGGGTATGAATTATTTTTCACCTGAATCCTTGATGCAGCTTTTATTTTGTTTTGTTTGGGCTTTTTCCAGTGATTACAGATTGCTGTTTTTGCATCAACATTTACAATGTATGGCTGGGATCAAAAGAGAATTCTCATTTTAAGAACTAACACCGCTTGATGATCAACCCCCACTTACCTTACTATGGACAGAAAATCCTAATGGCCCTATGGATTTTGTCCTTCTGTCTTTGTTCAAGAGATAACTTCTTCAATTACATAGTAATATAGTAAGTAACATAGTTGATGAGGCTGGAAAAAGACATGCCTCTATCAAATTCAACCCATGCCATATCACCCCTCTTGATCCAGAGGAAGGCAAAAAAAAACAGCTGAATCCATTTCCAGTTAAGAAAGTAAAAAAAAAAATTTGATTTGGATATTTTCCTGGATCAGCATCCTGTCTGTATTGAAGCCAACTGCTATCATTCTCAATATTGTGCTAGAAAGGTATCTATTACATTTTAGAAAGTAATTACAGATTCTGCAAGCACAGCATCTTGAGGCAAAGAATTCCATAACTTCCCTTACTGTAAAAAAAAACCCTGCCTTTGTTTTAGTCCAAAGTGCCTTTCTTCTAGTCTTAATGGATGACCGCTTGCTCTTTACTCAGCTCTTTGAATAAACATTTAATTGAAAAGTTATTTGTATTGACCTTGAATGTATTTGTAGATGGTAATCATATCATCCCTTAGATGTCTCTTCTCTAATGTAAACAAACCCAGTTTGGCTAGTCTCTCTTTATAACTCAGATCCTCCAATCACTTTATCAGTTTTATTGCACATCTCTGAACTTTGTCTAGTTCAATATTGTTTTTTTAAGAACTGGTGCCCAAAACTGTACATCATATTCTAGATGAGGCCATTACCAAGGATTTATACAGAGGTAGAATTATATTCCCATCCTATGAATCCATACCCTGAAGTCTATTGTCTGTCTATCAGTACTCCTAAATCTTTCTCTAAAGACAATCTGACATGTAAGGTCCTCACACAGCAGGAATGAATGTTTATTGGTAGAGGTCCTGCAATGGAGGGACAGTAGTGGAGGAAGTGGCTGCCAATTGAAACATACCACATGCTGCCTCTGGAGGTGGTGGGAGGTGAGGGTTGTGCTCATTAGTGGTAAAGGTCAATGAAGTGTTCCATGTCTGAAGAGGTCTGCTATTATTTTTGCTTGTACATTAATTCCTTGGTGGTATAAGTCTGAGTAGGACTGATTTCTATTTTTCTACATCTCGAGAGCTATAGTATTAGCAAATTTAACCCTTTGAGTGTCCGAAAGGTATCCAACGCACTGTAAACCAATGTGTTGCATATTCCTGTGCCACTCAAAGGTTTCCCGGAGGGACAACTCAGTGCAAAGACTGCATGAATATAATACTTTTTTTTGCAGGTAAACAATGGGTTAATGATGCTTTATTTACTGCATTAAAATACCTAGGTGCAGGATACCATCTAGGTATATCCTAACTGAGATCCCACCTGAAGCACAACCACATGTCCGATTAGGAGACAACCCAGTGACACATCAGATGTGCAGCAGCCAGCAGCAGTAGAAGCAATCCTAAAAAAAAGTGCATGCAACCAAGGGATACATAATAGTAGTGTTGTAGGTGTCTCAGAGAGTGGGAATTTTCTTCAGAAGAGTATGATTCTGAGTTGGTTAGAGGAAGTAACAAGAGTCATAGAATGCCCACGCCTGCCACCACCTCCTCCACTACTAGACATGTTGATAAAGCAAATAAATTACCCATTTCTTCTTCTATGTGATGCCAACCAACATTCTTAGAAAGTTGTTAGAAAGATTCTTAAAACTGCACAAAAATAATCCAAAAAGTATACCTGTGGATTGGCAAAGTTGCCAAAATGTTGGTATTTGACATGCTGCCTATGTTGTTGGTAACAGAGGTTTTAAAGAATTGTCATGTTGCAGCCTTTTGCCATATCCAAAGGCACAGTTATTTTTCAAAATATGTGTGCCAGGGTTGTACAAGCAGGTGGTTAGTATGACAGGAAAAGGTCTTGAAACATCAAGTATGTATGCATATCTTTATTTATATGGCGCCACATAGTGTATGCATCGTCTTACAACAAATGTTACAATAAATAAGAGGATAAAATTAGTGCCACATTCATAGAAAAAACAGGAGAGAGATCCCTGCCCCAAGATGGATATATATGTGTATTTATGAGATCCATATATGGGAAGATCTTTTCCACCACTTTAAACATCTGTGTGTATGTATATACACTATTGGGGACATTTGTTTTATTTAGCATATGTTTGAGATATATATTTGTTAATGACGGTCGGATCACGTATGCGCATTATGGGGATGAGGTATTGAGAGAAGGGCCGAAGTACATCTATGTGACCTTCCCTTGAGTTGTCTCGTTCCTGGGATGCGGGTTGGGGGTCTGACCGAATACTATATGTATCTGTTTCATTGATGGGTGAGTTGATTCATGGGACTCTGCTATGGTATTGGTTGGGGGACTTTAGGTGCCATGCGCATGGCCATGAATTGGATTTAATTTGGAGAGAGATATGTCACTTAGGGTAAATGCACATTAGAATGTGGTTGGCGGAAGTCGTATGGCATCGTGTCTGTCCAATGCGGATACTTATGGCGGTGCTCGGTGACTCAGTGATATCCTGTCGTGTCATCTAGATGCGCTGGTTGATTATTGGTTTATTCAAATGCCCCTTTAGTGGTTATGTATAGTGGAGGATTATTGCGTCCATCTGTGGATTTTTGTATATATGACTTGATAAAGCGGTGTGTCACCGCGAAATGCGTAGTCTGTTATATTATATCTTTTTATATTTTTTTATGGTTTATTTTAAACAATTATATTGTATTTAATAAAAACCTTTTTTGGAACATCGGACGTGTGGACGTGATTAGAGAAGTGGTGTGAGTGGAACAGCTGACCGGATTACACCGAGTAGGGTCGGTGAGATAACCCTACATGTGAGATTGTCAGCCATGGAAAAATCCTGTTGCTGACCAGAGATAAATGTGAATACAAACCTTTTTGGTTATCTGTTATATTGAGAGGTTTTAAGCAATATTTCACTATTGGCACCATCTTTTGTGTTGGTTTTGGAGTTTCTTGGCCATCTGGAGGGGATGTAAAGAAGAATGGCTGCCTTTGAAGTGATCTGTGGATCTGGGTTAAGATATATACCCGTTAATGCTGTGTTTGCTGTTTTTCATATAAGCGTAAAACAGTCGATTGTTTTTGTGAGTACCCACGTGTGGGGTGACATTGGTGGAGGATATATATTTTTTTCGACTTATTACTCTAGGGCGCTCCCCCTCTTTTTCTACCCTCCTTCTTGTGTTTTACTTTCTATTGTAGTCTTCTATAAATTCCATTTTTTCAGGGTTGTAGAGGACCCTGAGAGCAGCAGGGTGACAAGAGGGATATTATTCCAGTCCACTCCAGGATCCTTGCACAAGGCAACAAAGATGACACGTGTTATTGTCATCATTGTCTACATTCTTGCCCTTGCCCTGTGCTCTTTTGTATGGAATTTTGGCCCATGTTGTTTTTGTCATTGGGAATGGACAAAGGGCAAAGCAACTGATTTTTTGTCTTGGGGGATGGTTAAACATGTTTAACATGCTCTTCAGAACGGTTATACTGTATGTGCTTTATTAGGGCAGATGTGCCAAGGTATGACCCCTCTTTTCCCCTCTTCACAAACTTGTCACACAGTGTGCACTTTGCAGTAGACAATTGCACAGTCCCTGCCCCCAAATTAAAAATAATTCCAAAACCATGATTTCAGGGTGAGTTGTAGGTAAAGAAGATGTTGTTAACCAGATGCGCCTGTAGTGGCTTGTGTTGTTACTACCTCAGCACTAGTACTAGGAGGAGTACTAGGAACCATGTCTATCACTACCAGTCACATATTACTACTTCCACCACCACAACTAATACCCATGAAGGGGTGGACACCCCAGCTAGTACATATGATATTCAGACTCAGACAACTTGTCAACAAACACTAAAATGTCATTGCTGATGGTGGTGATAACCATTTGCATATCTCTCTCATGATCTTCATTGTTTTGAACCAAGAAAACACCCATACTGTCTTTATCTTCACCACCTTCAGAGTCACCACCACCAGACTCTTCCTCCTATCTTGGTGGTAACAAGTGTGTCATAGGGGCCCCTGGTGTCACATTCATCATTATCACAGAAAGAACAGAAGCAGGCTCAGACGCAGGAAGCTGTAGTGTGCTGGTACTGCACACAGCCACATCTAGCATTCCCCTTTTTAAAATATTACCCCAGGTTACTGGGGATGTTGTGGGGGTGGCAGCACTATCTGCCTGACTGAGTGGACCACCACTACTGATGCTACTTGTGGATTCCCCATATCATCAGCATCTCTCCAACCCTTTTTACTCATTATACAGAAAATACATTGCAGCAATACTTTTATTTTATTTCTCTCTATCTCTATTTTTCAATCACCTCTCCCTATGGCTGCTACTAATCTGTGAATTTCAAACTGTTTTCAGAATTGGGACCTTTCTAACCTTCTCTAGTTGTCATTCTGTTTTGCCAATCAGCAGGACGGTTCTCCTTAGATATTATTTTGTATATTTCACTTCCTATGATTTTTGAATATTTTCTTGATGTGGGGCTGGACCATCCACCTTTGTTACAACTGTGGCTATAAACCTGAATGTGTTGTAGTTGCAAATCAGTCAAAAATATAATACAATGGGACAACAATGGGGAACTTATTTGTCAAACAGAATCATCACACATAGTGCATCTTAGGTGAAAGAATTGTAATTCAATCTTTAAATAAAAAGGTAGTCTGCTTCATTCCATAGCTTTGGATTATAAAAGCAGCTGGTTTGTATCACCTTATAGATAATTAAGAATTAATCAATCATGGAGGCATAAAATAGAAGCTATTCTGTCATTTAAAGGCATAGTAAATTCCCATGGAAAACAAAACCATGCAGGTCTGAATAATTAAAGAGCTCTTGTCTAAACGCTTAATCCAAGCTCACTTCCTGATGAAAGACGACCTAGTGCTGCGTGTAGGGGCAGCCTGCTATTGTACAACCTATACTTAGTAAATAATGCTCGGGCTGGGCTCTTCATTGACTTTTACAGTGTTCAATGTTTCAGAACACTGTCCTTAAATACAATTGCACCTGAGTTGTTCCGTGAGTAAGGCAAAATAGAGGAGTTGCCTGATGGAAGGGGGTACACATTTTATGAGAGTGATCCAAGAAATGCGTTCAGAGATCAACAAGTTGGAGAGAGAAAACAAAGCTCTGCGTGGGGAATTAAAGCAATTGGAAAGCAAGACAATAACAGCACAGGACATTGAAATGAGAGATGGGAACAACTGTAGTTCTCCAAGAATGGAAGAAGCTTCATCTAAAGGAGTCCTGCGCAGGAATGCTTCTGTTGGATCAGCCCACATATTACAGGAACAGAAAGGTACACAATGCATGCACTTCCCAAAATACAGGCAGTAAGGGACTGTAAAACAAAAAGTACAGTTCTAAATAACCGTACAGTGAGACTGATGTACTAAGGAGTTCTGGAGCAATTCTGAAGCAATGCAATTGCACTGTAGAGAAGAAATGAAACTGCCCACTGATATAAATGCAGCTTTAACCCTTTGAGTGCCAGAGGGGTATGGAATGCATTGCTTCGCAATGCGTTCCACACCCCTCTGGCACTCAAAGGGTTAACCCCCTGGATGATTGAGAGGTCTGCAGCACATTGTTTCATTATGTGATAGAGACCTCTCTAGCACTCAAGAGATTTCAATCAATGTAAACTTGGGAACATTTTATGTGGCCCCATGATACTATTCATTTGCCCAAGATGTGATCCAGTTCTTGTTAAATCAGCCTCTTCATTTGCTTTTCTCATTTTTCATCCAGTATAAGATGAGCTATTGCTATTTACATAGGCCTACTGAGGCATCATTATGTTATATAATAATTCTCTAAGTGTATGTTTGTCTTAAGCTGTCATGCGCAGTAGCGATGGCTGTGCGCTCTGCAGTCATGCTCAGTACAGTCTGCTCGCGCCTCAGCTGATAATGGAGCTGGGCGCTCCGAATTTACACCATAGTTGGTGCACAGAGAGGACTACGGTTTAAATTAGGAGCTCCCCGCTCCATATTAGCTGCGGCGCAGGCAGTCTCTACTGTGCATGACTGCACCGCGGCAGTTGCTGCCTGCCACTGTGGCCAGTGTACACGGGCTGTTCAACTAGTCAATATATATAGCATTTTGAAACGTGTACATACAACCTTAACAAGAAAATTGTGGCTGCTGTATGATAAATATTTCCTGACTCCCAGCAATACAGGGTTACTGACAATTTGGATGTCAGTGAGTCCCAATGACAAACAGATCAGTGAGAATTGATTGGCCCCTCAGTGAGGAATCTATTTTAACCTGTCATCTTGTTATCCACAGAACCTTAGATTGGTACAACATTTCAGAAATTATTCACTGTCAGTTTAATAGAACTTTAGATTTTTTTTAAAGAAAAGTTTTTTGAAAAATAATTGAATACAGAAAACATACATGGCATGAGCAAATACAGGATCATTTTATAAATAGATACACAATAACAATCATAAGGTATAGATACAAGAGCAACTACAAGTATCTCCTATTGCAAGACCATAGTATATGCAACCGCTGAAACTACCACTTGTGTTGTGCAATAGAGAAGCATCTAGCATTCAAGGGAGTAAAATGATTCATGCTAAGCAAAGTGCCCATTTTTAGGAGCAAAGTGTTTAAATCCTAGGTTGGAAGTCCTAATTTCAAGCATTTACCTTAACAGTTGTACTTCTCTAAACCTTTAGTGCTCAATGACTATACTATATAGGTTAAATAATATATTTGGAAAAATACTCAATGGGTTATTCTCCTTGTTTATTTACCACAATTTGTACTCTGTCTATTTTGTTCATTTTTAAATTCACTCTAATCACTATAGAAATTAATGAAACTTTCACGATTTGGTCCTCAGATTGATCTGGCCTATACAGAAAAAATATACGTTTCCACAGCATCAGTTCAGACAGAATTTGCAGAAAGAGATAAACTCTTCCAGCAGTCCAGGATAGGTCATAGTATAAGATGTAGTAAGCAGTAATCTCATTGATCATAGGATATGTTGTTGTAATCTGATTGGTCATAGTACAATTTGTAGTAACCCACCTGACCACAGCATTAGCTCTGTTAGCCCACTAAGCATAATTTGTAGCAACCCGACTAATCACAGTATAAGTTGTATTAACTCAATCATAGTATCAGCTGTACTTATACTTCACAAGATCTGTTTTCCTGCAATCTAATTGTTTTTCCTTTTGCTTGCAAATTTAGCCAATGGACCAGTTTCACAAAATGTTTTTCAGGTCTTGCAAAACTGTCGGTTTCAGATGAGTACTAAACTTACAGGACTGGTTCACTCATTCTTATTCACTGTCACTAAGATGATTTTATGATTTTGCACCCACTCTGAGTCATTTTACTCATCATTTTATATACTTCTCAGCCAGGCAGGTAATCTAGAAACATAGAATCTGACGGCAGATAAGAACCATTCGGCGGCCCATGTAGTCTGCCCATTTTCTTAGAGTAAAAACCTCATTTGGTCCTTGGTCTTGTCTTATGTTCAGGACAGCCTTATGCCACTTATGCATGCTTAAATTCTGTTACTGTATTAACTTCTACCACTTCTGCTGGTGAGCTGTTCCACTTACCTACTACCCTCTCAGTGAAGTAAAACTTTCTTACATTACATTTAAACCTATGTCCCTCTAGTTTTAGACTATGGCCTTTTGTCCTAAAATTTTTACTACTTTGAAATATACTTCCCTCCTGCACTTTGTTAAATCCCTTCATGTATTTGAATGTTTATATCATATCCCCTCTCTCTCTTCTCTCCTCCAAGCTATACATGTTCAGATCCTTTAGTCTATCCTGATTTTTATTCTAATTCAACTGAACTGAGTTACTGACCAGACCCAGCATGAATGACTTTTTGCAAGTTGTCCCCATTCTCATCAGGTCTCTCATTCAGTTCCTATACAATACTATTCAAATAATAGTTTGTATTCAGACACTAGTAAATAATTCAGTCCTTTGTAGGCATCTTGGTATGTAAAACTGTGAAATCGACCACATGGTTGATTTTGCACTTTAGGAAATAGGATTCATTGTTTCAGGATGATTTATGTGGCTGATTAAACATATGAAGTGAACATTTATTCAAGATAATAAGCAAAAAAGGTGGTAACTACTTTTTCACAATGCTTGCAGATCTCTCTAGTAGGGATGGACCAAAGGTCCCATTTTATTCCCACAAAAAAAAAAAAAAACATGTGGTTGTCCACTTTCTTGCAGGAAAACCAACTTTAAATAAAAATCTTTGTAATTTTTGCCCATTGCCAAAAAAAGTTACTATTTTTTCAAAGGCTGCAAACTTTCCCCCCTTTATTTACATGTAGTTTGTGTTTTTTTGTGCCAAAACCGTGACGTTTCCAGGAAGTGAAACACAATACAAGCAACTCAGGGGGGGGTTCTAGACTGTTGTGAAATTGAGGCAGGAGAGGCTCATAGTGACTGCTATCACTATGAGCACCTGAAATACAAACAAAAGTAGGAGCTCGAAGGACTGTTATGCATCCAGTGAGTCTGAGGAGGAGGTGACCACTACCTTCAGTGAAGGGTCTGGATGCCCTGATTCCCCAGACCAAATGATGGCCAGTCCCCCTACATCAACCCTACAGATCTGGAAAAATAGTGTCACAGGCAGAGGAAGAAGATGGTAGCAATGTGAGCAGGACAGGTCAGCTACCTGTGTCTGCTGTTAGTGCTGCCAGTGTGCCTTGTGATTCTCAGGAGAGGGGGTGAGGAGGAGATGATGCCAAGTGTGACAGCAGGGGACTCTAAGTCACACTTGCCATCCCCAAGCAGTCCCACTACTACTACTACTACTACTACTAAGATCCAGCAGGTAGAGACTCAGACTGTTGTCAGTAAGGGTGATACTAATGATGAAGACTAAAATAATTAAATTGGTGTGGTTGCTGTTAGTGATCGTGAAACAGCTGGTGGGTCTAGCGTGGCTGCAGTAGATCCTCCTGCTGATGCTGAGATGGAAGGGGAAGTGATGTGGAGCAGCCAAACTAGCGGTCAAGGGAGCCCACAACATCCCCCTGAACAAGTGATTCCTATTCCCCCGGCATTGTCCCTCAGGGGTATGATACTGAGTATGGCAGAACTGGTGGCTAGCAGTAGTAATACCACTATGAGCACAGATCAGCTGCCTGTGCCTGCTGCTCGTGCTACCAGTCTGCCCTCTTCCCCTCAAGAGATGGCAAGTGTGAGAGCAGGGGACGCTCTGTCACATTTGTCATCACCTCCAAACAGTACGATTCCAGTAGAGCAGCAGCAGCAAGGAGGGACTGGTGGTGGTGATGATGATGATGAGGGTGATGGTAGAGTAGTTGGGGTGAAAGAGAGATTAATGGCCTTTTTAGCCCAAAACTGAGAAGCAATGGGAAATGGAGATACAAATGTATCTCACAACAGTGAGATTGCAGAATCTGCAGAGTTTACTCCTGCTGTAATTCCTGCTGATGCTGATTTGCAAGGGCAGCAGGATGATGAGAAACAGGCTAGTGTGCCACAGACCACCATGGACACAGTGGGAATGGGGACCAGCAGTAGTGATGTGGGACTCAGACGGGTTTCAGTTTCCAACAGAAATAATCTTGGTCCTGGTTGTAGTGCTGATTCTGAGGCAGCAACATCATCTTCTGCCCCAGCCAGTTAAGTGGAATCTGGCATAGAAGAAGAAAGAATTCTGCACCTTTCCCCTACTCCCCGTGGTCCTGGATATGGGACTATTTTTCTCTTGGGCCAGGCACAGTGTAGTCATCAGTGATGGCACTGTGCACAATTTGTGACAAATCAGTGAAAAGGGGAACAGAGGGAATGTACCTTGGCACGATCACTGTCATAATACATATGAAACATAGGCACCATGACATTTATATGAAACATGTTAAATCCAAACCCCCACCAAAGAAATCGGGCACAGCTGTTGCTGTATGCCCTGACTGCTCAAAGGCATAAATCAAAGAGGAGGAAGAATAGAGGAACCCAGAGAAATACCTAGCTTGCCATCACCTTCTTGCTCTAGGGTCTGGCCGCGGGAAGAAATGGCTATATCTTCTGGCAATCCACCTCATTCATCGTTACCTCCCCACCAGCTGATAGCCATTTTGTAGATGTCAGCATGTGGCATTTCGTGTCCAACCATTGCATACTGTGTGGTGCACTGACCACAAATGTCAGTGTGGTGGATGATAATCGTAACCAAGGCATTGACCAGCCTCTGAGGAGATTCCATCCCGCAGAATACTGTAAGCTAGTGGCAAGGAGGGTTCATTATTATTATAATTATTAAAACTGCAAGGGAGTGGACAAAGGGCATAATGATAGCAGTAATACGTGTTTTCTGGTGGCATGATTTCACATTGGGAACCCTAAGGGTTATGGTGTTTGGTTACAGTTGTGCCAGGTGTTTAATATGAGTGCAGTTGTGCCCATTGTTCCCAGGCTTTCCCTTATTTACTATACACACTGTGCACATTTAAGTTGCTGATGAGAGGCACAGTTCCTGCTCTCAAGGTAATAATGTTCCACAATGACACCTGGGCATTTGGCAATGACCAGTGGACACTGGCCACCATAACATGACCTACTGGCACTAGCGTATGTTTTTCAGGGCTTTTTCTTTGAGCACAAACCAGAGGCCTACAAAAAATGGGGGGTTGGGCTTGTTCCTAACAAGATTAAATACAACAAATCATTGATTCCTCAGGGTTTGATGCTAAGAAGCCTAAGTGATAGAAATTTTCACTGATATGATTCCTCAGGGCTTGTGAAGCAAATAAGCTTGAGTGATAAAATTTATCTCTGATGTAATTCCTCAGGGCTTGTGACACTAACAAGCCTGAGTGATAAACATTTTCTCTGATGTGATTCCTCAGGGCATGTGATGCTAACAAGCCTGAGTGATAACATTTTTCTCTGATGTGATTTCTCAGGGCATGTGATGCTAACAAGCCTGAGTGATAAAAATGAGCTCTCATGTGATTCCTCAGGGCTTGTGATGCGAACAAGTCAAAGTCCTACAAATCAATGTTTCCTCAGGGCTAGGACCTCTAATAAACTTACATCCTACACATCAATGGCTTGGGCCTCTAACAGGTCTAAGTCCTACAAAACAATTTTTCCTCAGGACTTGTGCCTCTAGCAAGTCTACGTCCAATAAATCCATTTCCTCAGTGCTTTGGCCTCTAACAACAAGTCTAAAACCTACAAATCATCCTCTACAAAATACTCTATCAGTATCAGTAAATTCCCTCCCCCGCCCCATCAGACTCTCCCCCAGCCTTCAAATCTTCAGACGCTCCCTGAAGACTCACCTCTTCAGGGAGGCCTATCAACTGCCTCCATAAACATCATCGCCAAGATTCACCCCTTGCACGGACTACTGCACTCAACGGCACTTCTCACACCCACCCACTGACTGGCAGTTCATGTGGAAGGAGGCACTTAAACGCAATGGCACTTACTCCTTCTGTATCAAACCTACCTTCCTCTAGACTGTAAGCTCTCACGAGCAGGGCCCTCTGATCCTCCTGTTCTCCACATCTGATTGTACTATTTAATACCTCTGTACGTCTATTCCCAATTGTACAGCGCTGCGGAATTAGTTGACGCTATATAAATAAAGAATAATAATAATATCAGTCTGCCCCAGTCACAGCACAACACATTACATACTATTTTTTTATTATTAACTGCCCCCTCAATCCCAGTCAACAATCCCACCAAAAAAATCCCTGTTTAACTGATTCTTTCCCCACACTCCATATATACAGGTATTCTCAGACCCCTTTTATATTATGCCTTTGAGAAATAAAATAAAATGTGCTATGAGCTAGGCAAAAAAAAAAGCTGAAAAATTGCACTTTTTGTGGGAAATTATTCACCGAGCGGGAAGTGCCATTATTGGTTTCAGGCAAACATTTTCACTCATCCCTACTCTCTAGCATCCAAGGGATTAAATAATAGCCTGTAAAGAGTTACAAAACTAATACAAGAAAATTGAGATTGTCCTGGCCTCACCCACAATTCTGAATGTAGGTGTGGTCAGCACAGCTGAATCATACCTCAAAATTTGGAGCTCTAGGCAGTTGCCTACTCTGCCTGTTGGAATATCCGGCCCTGGCTATTTTCCTTTCATTTTCGATATATCCATTGGATTTCTTTGAAGCACACCAAAATGTACTGCAGTCATGTGTTCAGCAGAAACAAGATCAACATTTTGGAAAAGTGGAGTTTTTATGGGCCACTGTCAGCCTCCATTAGAGACAAACATCTTAGTAAACTTGACACTCTGTATAATTCATTATGCCACTTTATCCTCCAATGTAAATACACTACCCATCATTGTGATTTGCTTAAAGAACTAAATTGGTTAACACTCAAATCTACACGTGCCCTTCACCTTTCTTTCTTGGTACACAACCACTTCTCTGGAAAACTACCGGACTACCTGAGCAGTATGCTCACTCCAGCTCTCCATACTAACTATAACCTCCGCTCCACTGCTAACAACAATCTGCGTATACCACAATATAGGAAAGAAGCAGGAACATCTGCCTTCTTCTTCAGAGCTCCAAAAGCCTGTAATAATCTGCCTGAAATAACTCTTCTTCCAGTCTAAAATCCTTAAAATGAAATGCTTCTTTATGTCTGAAAACAGTATGTAACTGTACATAATGTTTTAACCTGTATGTATATTTATGTGTGTATGTATATATAATAATTCTCTGTTTGTGTAAATATGTAACCTTTTACTGAAAACGTTCCAGGACATTCATGAAAATTAGATAAATCTTAATGTAGTCTTCCTGGTAAAACATCTTAAAAATAAATAATTGCAATATACATGGTAAGCATTTGGATTGGTCAAGAATGTAATGTTAATTATTTAGACTCCAGTGACCTCCTCTGGATCTGAGAATTCACTGTGGTTTCTCCAATTTTTTGCACACTTATTGCACCATTTCATGATCCACCATCCTATAAAGCACTACCATCTATTTGACGTGAATCGCGTCATGTGTATCCACCCGCTCCAAGACGTTTTTTAATGTTCCTGAACATTTATCCAAAAAGTTTTTCAAGTGTGCCAATTACACTGTCATGGTTGTGTTAGAATAGTGATGAGAATCTTAGTATCGTGCTTATTATTTTGTTGTTGCATCCTCCTTTTTGCCGGTGCGTGAGTTGCATGAGATTTATAGTTTGCACTCGGGACCATATTTACCAGGTGATCGATTCTAGAACACATTTCCTGACAATATATCATAACCAAATGGATGGAGCATAAAAGGGTGATTTTAATAAACTTGTATTTTTGCTGTGTTTAACCCCTTAAGGACCAGCGGTCCTGGGACGTTTCCGTCCCATAAGGACCGCTTTGATCTTTGCCGACGTGCCGGTACACGTGACCTGTTGCGTGTATCGGCACACCGCCGTGGGGCCTGAAATAGATCCTGGTGGAGCGATGTAAGTAAAAAGTACGTGACGTACTATGACCGTCATCGGTCCTTAAGTATTTAAGGACAGTGACGGTCATAGTATGTCACGTAGTCCTTAAGGGGTTAAATACTGCATGACTTTGATGTCATGAGACAATTCATATGGGCTATAATTTCAGAGCAAGTTTCTAGACAGCTTGCCATCATTTTTCCACTGACACACATGTACAGATTAATTCAATGTGTAGCAATAGAATTGCACAAATATTGTCAGTAGTTCACTTATCTGTGCAATTTTGCTACTGCTGTTTATATTTAGAGAAAAGATACTAGGAGAAAAAAACTTTATACATTATCTCATACAAATCACATGTACAATGTGGTAAAATCACATTTATGTTTTCAAGCGATTCTATCCCAGAAAAATACTGCAACAAAAAAAAAGTTGCTAATATGTATATAACCTTAGATAAATATTTGTGCTTTCAAATATTTAACCTACTGAGGACACTGTGCACCACTCTGGTCCTCTAGGGATTTATAAATATTTTAACACTTAGTGCCAGAGAGGTATAATCAGCGTTGTTCTCCCCCTCCCCCTCCCCCTCGGGCATTCAAAAGGTTAAAAGTACTGCTCCTAAAATGCCATATGTAACCTTTATGAATCAGTTCATCTTTTGATGTAATATGACTGTGTGGGCTATGTTCACATAGGTAATGTTAGAACAGCATTATTTGTACTTACATTGAGCAAAATGTGCCCTTATGAAAGAGCTTGCCTCCAATAGCTCTGTTCACATAGACAATTTCTGCCTTGGGGAATGAACTGGATCTCAGTATGCAGTAACTTGAATCTGCTCATACCTTGCTTACATCCTGGGTTCAGCATGCTGATCTGCATGGTGGTCTATAGACAATTATAAAGGATGCAATGCCATTTATATCCTCCAGTGAATGGTTTACCCACGTGGTTATCAGCCTATGTTATATCACTGATGCCCATTTCAGCCATGCCCTCCACTGAAGAGAATCACAGGGGAAATGCAGGATATCATAGATAAGTGGTCACAGGAGGCATGGCATATCTTTACTCACCCATGTGACCATATCCTTGTATTGATCTGCAAAATACTCAGTTATCAATAAACATATAAGTAAATTATAATAACACTATTACATATGTGCATTGCCGTTTTTATGGTTTTTCACACTGTATTTTTTTTACTAATTCATTTTTATTTTTGAGAGGGGTAATTAAATGTATTCATGTATCTCTGGGAATGGAAAGGGTTAACCCTTTGCCATCCAGAGGAACATGAAACACATTGCCACCACTGGAAAGAGTTGATGTTAACTCTTTAAGCAAGAGGGCTGTTCCACACATTGCTTTGCAATGTGTTGTGTATCCCTCTGGCATTCAGAGGGTTCATTTAAATTATCTGGAACTTATCGATTATCAGTATTTGTGATTGTCTTATCCTTTCAATACTTATTCCAACTTACTATTTTACTGATCTTGATAATACCCCTGAGACTAACGTACAAAGCAAACATAGTGTACCAAATAGGTCAGGGCTGTCCAAATTCTGTCCTCAAGGGCCACCAACAGGCCAGGATGTAAGGATTTCCCTGACTAAGCACAGGTGAGTTAATCAGTGGCTCATGCATTTTATTGGCCCACTTGTACTCACACAATGAAATCCTCATATCCTGGCCTGTTGGTGTCCCTTGAGGACTGAACTTGGACGGTATCCTTTTAAAAGGTTGCACGCGAAAGAGCGTGCGACCATGTGAAACAGTTACCATGTGGCCTGCATAAAAATGTCAACATGAGAATCTCGTACTGCATGACAGCGAGAGATTCTCATGTTGAGTACTGAAATGTCGCATGCTGCCCTGGTTGTATACCATCATGCTGCCCCAGAGCTGTAATAATGTTAATAGTGTTTCATTTTCTTGTGCTCCATCTCTGGTTCACACTCGTGCTTTCTTGCTCCAGCTCTGTGAAAAAAGAGAAATGTTTACATTTAGTAAAGCAAGAAGTTTGATTAAATTCGCTGAAAAATTGTTCCAAGGAAGAATGCACTCCTGTCCGAAGCAAAAGCAATTAAGACAGGGTGTATTAATACGTTTCCATGCAGGGACACACAGAGCTGGAGCAAGAAAGCACGAGTGTGTGCCAGAGATGGAGAGCAAGAAAATGAAACACTATTAACATTATTACAGCTCCTGGGCAGCATGATGGTATACAGCCGGGGCAGCATGCAAACTTTCAGTACTCAACATGAGAATCTCACTCTGTCGTGCAGTGCAAGATTCTCATGTCGATATTTTTATCCATGCCACATGGTAACTGTTCCATATGGTCACACGCTCTTTTGCGTGTGATCTTTTAAAAGTAAACCACTTGGACAGCTCTGACAGAGGGCATATAAACATTCTTAAAAATCCCATCGATTTAAATGGAAGTTTTAACCCCTCAAATGCTAGAGAGTTCTCCAACACATTGCTTCACATTCGAGGAGTTAACCCTTTGAGTGTCAGAGGGGTAACACTCTGGCACTCTAAGAGTTAAAAGCTCCATTTAAATCAATAGGGATTTTCATTTGGCTTGCCCCCAAATTAGACCATTTTCTTTTGTACATCAGCCTCCATGACTTATTTTTAACAGATACCATCAGACTAAATGTCAATTTCATCAGTGCTACTTGCTAATTGACCCAGTAATAAGGATGGCACAGCAAGTACATGAGATGGGCAGTGCAGACAGCTATTGTTAAATATTTATTGAGCTCCTTAAATCTCCCATTCATTGAGATTCATGACTTCATCATATAGCACATTTAATTAACGTCAGTGAAGTCACATTAGCAAGTTCATGGAGACCACACTTTTTACTAGACAACTGAACATGTGACTTGGTCTCTTCCCTTGAACCCCCACTGACCAGGTCATCTGATCATTCTGCTGCTATAAGATTCAGAGGAAACAGGAATTATTGCTTTGGCTATGTTCACAACAGCAAATAGTTTTTTCTTAATAGTACTTGATGCAGGAGATCAATTTTGCTGCATTTTGCATCCAATAGTGTAACAAGATTTTGTTTTACCTCCCAGAATCCCTTGTAAAAACACTGCTCATACTACAAACTTGTAGGTGCAGTAATAAAGTGGAAAGTTCTAGCAATTTATGCCGGCCTAGCAACATGCACTGCAAGAGTCATCCATGTGAACAGTTATACCACGCAAAAATTACCAACTCATGAAACTTGTTTACATGCTATTAATTATCACAACAGTTATTTCACCACATGAATATTACCTTTGATTTCTAGAAGTATGCACAATGGGGTAGATGCACCACAGAGTGATAAATTGGAGATGACTTCTCTAGTGTTATCACTTCTCCAAGTCTTGTGTTATTTTATGTAGCCAATGCATTAGTGCGTTGGCTCCACAGAAAAATTTTGGAACTGGAGAAGTGATATCAGTGGAGAAGTCATCTCTGCTTTATACCTTCTTTACAGTGGCAATTTATGCTGTATCAGCTTTTTTTGTTGCAGGTGTTTGTTTGAAATGTGTTTCTATGTGAAATAGGGAAATTAGTAATATGGAAAGTGTGATAGCCACTACTGTACATAAGAGCATTTTTCATATTCAGAATCTCTTTAACCTTATGTGTGCCAGAGGATTGAGAAACATGTTGCATATGCTGGCAATCAAAAAGCTCAAAGGCCTGTGGCAAAGACACATGTGGTCATAGAGAGATGAGACTTTGGGGAATACCTCTCACCTGGACCATTTAACCCTTTGAGTCCCAAATAGTTATGAAATGCATTATATAAATACATGGAATGTATAAGGTTAATGTTGGGTTGGAGAGGGGAGGGAGAGAGCATCACACAGGGGTCGGATCAGGTGAATTGGGGAAGTCACTTGAGCTGGTTGTGTCAGCAGGGTTCTGCAGAGCACAACTAGCCAATCAAAGAAAAGAACATTAGAACTTACAGTCTTATATTATCAGATCCACTTACTGATGAAATCTAGCATTTCATGCATCTGTGCACCAGTATTTAATACTACATGATACAAAACAAGGAGCAAAATAAAAAAAGTGTTTTTGCAAATAATATAGATACTTATTCAGACACAAAATGATAATGTGTATATCCACAATGAGATCAGAAGTGGTAGAAGTTAATACAATGACAGAATTCAAGCATGCATGGGATAGGCATAAGGCTGTCCTTAACATAAGAAAAGACCAAGGACCAAAAAAGGTTTGAGGTTTTTACAGTAGGAAAATGGGCAGATTAGATGGGCCGAATGGTTCTTATCTGCCGTCAGATTCTATGTTTCTGTGATGGGTGAACACAATCAAAACATAAATTTTATTAACCAAAACTTAATAAAACTAAGCCAAGGTTATTTAAAACTTATTTTCTTTCCAATTGAGCATGCTGTAACAAGAGATAATTGTTCTAAGGTAATAAAAAGAGACATAAACCACCAAGTATATGGTATTCAGTCTAGATTCATTGTTGCAACTGAGCAGAAATAAAATGAAAAAAAAAAAAAAAAAAAAAAAATTTATATATATATATATATATATATATATATATATATATATATATATATATATATATACACACACACATACATACATACATATATAACAGAAAAACAGGTATTACTATTAGTGTCCTTGTGCTGGTAAAAAGAGTATTCAAATGTACTTATACTGTAAACATAATTATATGTATCTTATATGAATTACCCGATACCTAAGATAGATATATATATATATATATATATCCATATTATGGTGTACTAGAAAACGTGAAAACATTTGGAAAGTGTGATTAAAATGAAACAAATATATCACTTTTCATTAATATGAGAAAGATACTGTATATAACAAATATACCACACATCAGCAACAGGGATCTTCTATACTATTGTGGCCAAATATAGTCATATTGATTTTAAAGGAATAGTAATGTTTCACAAAAAAGCAGCTCTGGTTAATCTTCATAGTATATGAGCCATGGAGAGTGTTATTTCAGTACTGTCAGACTTGTAGTTCAAGAGTAATTGAATGATAAAGTATCCCCCTCCCGCCCCTTTTACTGATGTAACACTGCTCACCTCAGAGCAGCAAGGTGGTGTCCAAGTGAACCGCAGAGAGGGACAATCTTCAGTAAGCATAAGGAAAAACCTGAAAAACCTGTGAAGGGGGCAGCGTTTTCCTTATGCTCACAGTAAGAAGATTGTCCCTTGCTGTGATCTGTCTGGTTCCAGGACCAGATTCCACATCGGAGGGGAGGCTGCTTACACTAGGTAAAAGGGCGGGAGGGGCATACTTTATCATTAAATTACTCTTGAACTACAAGAGACAGTATTGAAATAACACTCTTCATGGGCCAAATACTATGAAGATTAATCAGAGCTGCTTTTTTGTGAAACATTACTATCACTTTAACTACCTTCATTTGCTGCCTCAGATGTGGGGTCTGTAAAGAACCGATGCTGCATAGCACAAACATGAAAAATGCTAATAGCTTGAAAATAATTTTAATAGGTAAAAACAAAATAAATAGTTCATTTTGCAATATTGTTTTAACCTCTTGAGTGCCAAAGCTGTACACACCTTGTTGCTCTGCAATGCGTTGCATACTCCTCTGGCACTCAAAGGGTTAAAATTGTGTAAGTTGTTTTAAGGTGATAGTTCTGTTTTAAAGCTATGATCACCTGTGTAAGCATAACCCTTTGATGATCAAGAAGATATCCAACCCATTGCATTGCAATGCGTTGGAAACCTCTCTGGCACTCAAAAGGTTAAAGGTTGTGTTCACACAGTTGACACAAGAGAAGCATTTAGGAAGGTGCGCTTATCACTAAACAGAATAAGAGGTTACCTTTTATTCCATTCACACTGGTGGGTTTGCTTCCAGTGAACACACACTGTTGCTGCAGCTTTCCTCCATTCACGTTCTTAGCACAGGGAAGTGTTAGCAGAGTCCATCTACAAAGCAGCCCTGTCAAGTCTTAATTTTGATTTAATAAATACTTTCAAAGGCTGTAATACAACCCCCTCTGGTATAACGCAAGCTGTCTGTTTCAGTATCTGTCCCCTTTTTGAAGGCATTGAAATATATACTTGTTATTTTGTGAAAACTTAGGGCCTTATTCAGTAATTCTGGAATAAACCAATTACTCTATCTGGGACTAATAAAAATGCCCCCACATTCCCATTGTTTCAGATGGGACTGCTGAATTCTAGAGGGGTCTCCAATGCATTGCAAAACGATGCTTAGAGGACCATTGTCTAAAATTCAAGGGGTTAAAAATGTCCATTTAAAACCAATAGGAAGTTTTATTTGTCCCCTATTGTACAACTTCCCCTTTAGCTTCTGAAATAAAGCCCTACATTGTAAAATTCACTGAACGCCACTATTAACCCTTTGAGTGCCAGAGGGGTACGCAGCGCCTTGCGTTACATACCCCTCTGGCACTCAATGGGTTAAAGAGGTTGAAATGGAACAGATGGAGAGGTCAAAGGGTTATGAATGCATGTTTATAGCACTGAATAACTTTTTAAAACTATAGCTTTTCTATCCCAGGTGTCACAATGACTGTCCGCAGGTATTCCATGTCTTCATCCCTTCTTTCCGACTCTGGATATCATAAACCAAGTGTAACCATGAAGAGACATTCCAGCAGTGGGACATTGGAGATGAACAACCCTGCAGAGAACACAGAGGCAGATACCACAGCAAGGGATCCCACTGCACAAAGGCCTTCTGAGAACCTGCGTGATAGTAACATTCCCAAGTCAAGGTCCTTCCAGGAATACATGCACAGATGCAGGTATATAGAACAGGACTGGGCAACATGTGGTTCTCCAGTTGTTGGACAACATAGCTGGCAGCATAATGCAGAGAATATCTCAAAGGCAGGCATACATTGGCTCTCCAACTGCTGTGGACTACATCTTCCATCACCCCAAACCAGTCGAAGGCTAATTGGGGGTGATGGGTGTTGTAGTCCCCAACAGTTGGTGAGCTAACAGTTGTGGTATGTTGCTAAGCCTTTACTACTGTGCAATTGCACTAATTTATCTTACTGAATATGGCCCATAGGGGTTTTGTGCAGAATGCAATATATAAGCAATTGTGGAGAAAACCAAGTGGACAAATACAAATTCCCAAAAGTCTCATTGTTTTAAATTGGTCTTTTAATCCCTTGGAAGCTAGAGACGTCTCCATTGTATTGCTAGACCTCTCTAAAATGCAAGGAGATAAAATCACTACTTAAATCAATGCTAATTTTGGAAATTATTATTTCTCCTCTGTGATGCTGTTGGTTTGCCCCAGAATTGCTTGTATGTTCTTTATGCCCTTAAAGTGCAAGTATCTGTACCAATAATACCTTTTACCATATTATAAAGGTGTAATTAGTGCAAAATGAGGTTTACAGCCGTTTGTACAGTACTTACGAATCTTTGTTTTAAATCAGCCCCAAATAGATTTCCTGGATACAGATGAATAAATATATGCCATTATATACTATTAATTGTTTAACAGATATTGTAAATACATTTATTATTAAACATAGGTATTATTTCTGTGTTTTTCCATTTGTCGCTATGCTCTTCGTGTTTTCCCAGTGGTGCATAAGTAGTATGTAAGGGCACATATAACCATGGGATTGACCGCTCTATCACTTTCATGATCATTTCATCTGGCATTATTTACCCTGCATTTTACTTATCCATTTGTTTTTCTGGGTCTGTTAGTGTAAATATCTGGACTTAAAGTATTCTCGTTTTATTATTGTCCTTAATCTGTTTGGACCTCATATTGAGACTTTTTAGCAGCTCATTTTGTAGCTTATGTTATCAAATACTATTGATGTTATTGCTGGATTCTTATACATTTTAATGTTCCTGAACCCTTCTTTTTACTTGCTCCAGAAGTCATAGCTAGAAAACAGGGTTCGACTCATAGCTTTTTAGGTGCCAGCAGGTTTCCACAAGGGCTGGTAATACTTTTACAAAGGTGATGTCTGCTATTTGCTGACAAGGCTTAGATATCACAGTATAAAACTCTAAATATAAAGTTGTGCAATGTCTGTTTCTTTAACCCTTTGAGTGCCAGAGGGGTATGGAATGCATTGCAAAGCAATGCATTCCATACCCCCTGGCACTCAAAGGGTTAAATAAATATTAATGCACCTCTGTGCAAGGAACGGGTCATCTACCTGTGCTTGTCCAGCTGTTGTTGATTTACAAATCCTATCATCCTCAGCCTACCATTATCCAGCTAGGAATGATGGGCGTTGCTGCGCAGCAACATCTGGAGAGCCACATGTTGCTTAGCAGTGGATCTTAAATAATACAGTACTGAAATATCTAGTATGGGACATATTGATAAAAATGCATGTGGAAAATATGTACTGTGAAGAACTGGAGTAAATCTGGGGCAAACCAATAGTGCCACAGGGGACAAATAAAAATGATTACTGATTTAAAAGTGACTTTTAACCCCTTGAATGCTAGAGAGGTCCCCAGCGGATTGCGAAGCAATGCAATGGAGACCACTAGTGTCTTTTAAACCAATAGAAATATGGAGAAATTTTATTTATCCCCACTATGATACATTTGGTTTGCTCTTGTTCCCGATTATAAAATAAGCCTGGGTTTGACAAACGTCACTGTTTTATATACTGGGTTGCTATAGCCAACTGGGTTGTGCATGGATACCAAAGAGGTTTGTGTTGCATTGTGAATAACTGCGCTGAAGACCACTATGGCATCCAAGAGGTTAAACTTGCATATGACAGGCACTAACAAATGTCCTTGTATTGATTTAAATATATTGTTCTTTCTAGGGGCAAAGTAAAGGCTGTTACATTTCTATTACCAATGGATATATCAACGTATAATGAAAATCGAATGACTTTCCAGGGCCCTCAAAATCAAAGCCCAAATCACTTAAGCACTATAATTGAAAAGGATCCATGACCTGGTGAATTTTTTAAGACCATCTGACTCATTCTGATGAGCTGGCATTAAAATGATAGCTGGGTATAAGGTTCCATTTTCTACACAATGTTCTGGCAGGATGCCTTCTCATATGGACAAAACAATTGCTTTGGGTCACTAGTTCTTTGTTATTTGAAACCTGAGGCTACTCAAAAAGTATTATGTTGTGATCTTACATATAGTTTTTCACTCATTTAAATTGCACCTTTTCTTCTGTTTCACGTTGCAGTTAGTCAAGTACCCATAATCCCCTAAGACAATAAAAGAAGTCAAATATTAAACATATACGTCTCATTAGTGTACAAAGTGCTAAAGTGGCCATGGTGGTAACATTTAGATTCACAGGTATATGATTTAAAGGGAGCTTTGGTGACCTCTTTGGCATTCAAAGTCCCATTTAAATAATTAGAAATATTTATTTCTTACCTACGATGCAGCTGGTTTTCTAGAGAATTGCACATTTTAGCGGAATTACATGTTAAAGGTTGTGTATATTGTTTGTAGCACCATTTGCAAATATTAAACAAAACAACAAATGAGTATATCTTTCTTCTGTGTAGAGAATATAAGTACATGTTCTAATCCTAGGCATCATAGTAGCATATGTGTGTGTCACATTCAAATATGGGTTACAAATACAATTATGAATAATATGCACCTAGTTACTAAAAAATAGTAACAGAAATGTAAAATGAAAAACTGCAATAGTATAATGAATTCAGTGGGTGACCCGTAGAGAAAAATGTATCGAAAATATTGCAAAGAATAGAGATGAAATATAGAAACATATGAAATATTTAGTACGTAAAAATGCAAGCCAGCCAAGGCAGATGTATTTATAATAATCTACTGAATAGTGACTTGTAGTGACACATTAATATGTTTTTGCTTGTACATGTATTATTCTCAAATGGAGTATTATTTGCAAATTGTGACTGATTGTTAACATTTGTTTATAGGAATGATACATTTGGATGTCTCGCAGTCAATATTAACCCTTTGAGTGCCAGAGGGGTGCACAACACATTGCTTTGAGCACCCCTCTGTCACTTAACAGGTTATATAATTTGTTGTTCTGATAAATTGTGAACTTAGTGATGCATTCATAAATGTGCCCCATGGAATACATTTGACCTATTTACCTCTCTGTTTTTGTCATATGTTTATATTATTTAGTTTAACCCTATGGGTGCCAGAAGGGTACCTGCACTGGATACCCCTCTGGCACTCAAAGGGTTAATGCTTTATCGCTTAACAGATAGTGTGCATATGTCGATAGAGGATATCACCCTCGTGGCTGCAATATATACTGCTTATAGTATTCGAACACAAACAAGGATGTGCTACTTATTAATGGTATAGCAATGTTCATGAACTTCCCCATACATATAGTTTTAGCTGTATTTTTTCACACTAAAATATTGGCTATTTCTCATTACAATATTGAGTTATTGCATGACATGATGTGATGTAACTAGTAATATTGGGTACAAATATCAGACCAGTAGCTCTCAGCTCCAGTCCTTGGAGTTCACTAACAGGTCAGGTTTTTAGGTTATCTCTTCTTAAGCACAGGTTGATCCCTCACAATGACAGAGGCCCCGAATGCCCACCTGTGATAAAGCAGGGATAGCCAGAGAAGATGACCTGTTAGGGTGCCCCAAAAACTAATGTTGAGAAAAACTGTATAAGATGCAGGTTTTCAATGGGAATTCTCCCAGTTATGAAATGCAGTTTTTCTTTGATTTCAGCCTATATTTCATGTGCATATGATTTGAGATAATATCTATACTTGAGATAATATATATAATAATAGTAGCTGCCTCTGAATGTAAACACATATCACCCTTACACATTATTTAACTCACAATAATAACAACATCAAAACACTGTATGTTTGTTTTGTATGGAATGAGCTAACCAAAACAGCTAGATGTACGTCTAATTCAGGGATAGGTAATATTTGGCTTTTCACCTTGTGGTGAATTGCAACTCCCATCATCCACATTGGCTGACTGAGAATGATGGGAGTTGTAGTACCTAATAGATGGAGAGCCAAAGGTTGCCAAACACCTGTGATAAAGAGGTGATAAAGTGGAGATTACTTCTCCAGTGTTATAATTTCTCCAATTCCTATGTTATTCTATAGAGTTTATGACACAATCCCTATGTTATTCTATACAACCTATGGAAACAATGCAATATTTGGCTGCAAGACGAGGTATCAAGCCCTGTTCAGGTCCAATCATGAGAGGCACAGAGAACATCTCCCTGCATGCTCATCTTCACAGGGGGAAGTTTTAAGTGGCTGCAGTAATTGCTAATTAAATAAAGTACAACAGTAATGCTATCAAAGCACAATCTTAGGCCATATAAACTGCCAATAATGCATGTTTTCACTTACTGCTAGTAGCTCACAAGGCCCTGCTGTTTAAAATCATGGAGAAGCTACTATATACAGTATAGATGTCTATTTTCACCTGTACCTGATACTGCCATGTATTTTAACCCTTTGAGTGCCAGAGGGGCAAGCAATGCATTGCAGGGCAATGCGTTGCTTACCCCTCTGGCACTCAAAGGGTTAACTTAATAAAAGGGTGATGTACCTAACCCCTCCCCTACCAGCATCTAAAGCAACCTGAAGCACCCCAGCTGTTTTTGGAGTATAGCTTACATGAAACACAATTAGAATTAACATGTGTTCACTCAGCTGTTGCTAGATGGCTAGTTAACCCTTTGAGTGCCAGAGGAGTAAATAACTCAATGCTCTGCAATGCGTTGCGTACCCTTCTGGCACTCAAAGGATTAAGGATGAAGGTAATTGTAAGTAAACAACAGCTGGGTTGCCTAAGATTATCATATGTTTATATTATTCAGTTTAACCCTTTGCGTGCCAGAGGAGTATCCAACTCATTGCTCTGCAATGTGTTGCGTAACTCTCTGGAACTCAAAGGGTTAAGGTTGAAGGTAATTTTAAGTAAACAGCTGGATTGCCTAAGGTTGCCTAAAGGATCAGTTACTGTGTTTTATATGGACATTATGTACATGTATTCAACATACATACATTTAAAATTATGTCTATAAATGTCAGACTGTTGTTCATTCCGATTGAAGTTGTCACGCAAATGAAAATCAAATCTTTTAAAGCCACACAGAGTTAAAATCAAAGGAGAAGCAAGGAGGCATCTCAGTAATGAAGTATCCTCAACCCTCTGTTCACTAAAGCTCTGCAGTGCAATGTGTTGCAGTCCTCCTCTAACACTCTACAGTTTAAGATAGGAGTCTTTAGAGCAGTATCCACAGCATTACAGATGTTAATATTTAATTATAGATGTCTATTTTCATATATAAAACAGTATTGCTGTCTGCTTTTATTTTCTTGTCAGTCACAATAAAAGCCTAATTGAATATACCATCATGGCAGTTCTTTATTTTTATTATTATAATGTTGATCCACTGGGAATAAACAAGTGTATTATTTATTTTAGTAGGGCAGGGAATGTTTTTTATAGCCTCATGTGATGTCACTGGAATATCCATAAGAAGTGTCTTATATTGTGCTGCTCAAACATGCCCAGGATTAAAGTGGATCTATCACATACAGAGAAGTAATGCTCATTAGTTACAGCATTTAGCGAAAAAGTTTAACATGTTACTCATTTTTTTAAAAAAACCATTATCTGAGCAAAAATTAATGTTTAAAACGTGCCCAGCAGCATGTGGTGAATTGGTCAAACATGCAATGAAATCCTCCTTTTTGAAACAAGTGAATTAATATATACTATACACAGGGTTTACATTTAGATCATTTGTCTGAAGCAGTGCAGGATTGTAGTCTGTTTTAAAAAATCTGGGGTGAATGTACCCCGTTATTTAGGGTCCTTATTTTAATGAAAAAATATGTTTTGGGGTCTCAGAGCTTCCTTTATTTTTTAAACACAGTCTATCCTGATCTGCTCAGGATGAAGATATGAGGAGAATAATGTTATCCCTCATAACAATGTTTAAGGTACTTTTGGCCTTAAATTTCATTAAATGTTTTCCCCCCATTATTTTAACCCCCTCCATTGCTGCACCAACCAGGAATATAATGGTTGACCAGGGAAGGCTAGTGGGAGGGGGAGTACAGGGTACTATATATTTATTTTTTTTGGAGTTAGCTCCTCATATGCCAGTTCACAACATATTTCACAGCAATTTGTTGCAAGCTGCCTGGCTGTTAGGGACCAGGATCCAGACAGGACACAAAAAGGTAAAATGCAATACACGTTTATTAGTGCAGAAAAAACCAGAAGCATGATCCAAGAGCATAAACCACAAGACACACCAAAGTCAGGAACCAAGACAGGTATTCAGCCGAGCCAGAGTCAGGAAACCAGAAGTCTGCGAAGTCAGGAACAAGCCAAAGGTCAGAAGCTCAGAAGTCCACGATGTCTGGAACAAGCCAAGGGGTCTGGAACACAGCAAACAGGAGCACAGGAAAATCCAGGGCAGCAAACAAACACAAGAACAATGGGGAAATGAGCCAAGCTGCTACAAATACCCTGACAGGGTTGGCTAATAACAGTCAGGTGAGTAATCAGAGAGGTCAGCTGATTCAGCCTGAGCCAGAAACTCAGAAGACAGCAGCAGTGGATAGCAGAGCACTAGATTAGCTCAGACAGCAGAATCAATGGTCAGAATGGGAGCAGCTCAGCAAAACACTGGCATTGGCATGGTTTAAAAGGGACTTGTGCGAGTGGGAGGGTAGCTGAGTTCACATGAGAAACTGGGGGGTTGTGGTTGTTTCAGCCATTGAAGGTTAAATAGGCCTTTTTTCCAGGCTCAACAACCCTGAGTTCATTATCCCAGTGTCACGGTTTGTTACGACTCTCAGACACAAAGTTAGGTAAAAACACAACTTTATTGAAAAAATAATTAAAATGATCCCTTAGGATTCCAACACATACATACAACATTTAATAATAGAAAAGCACAGATAATATAGGCTTTACCGGTCTTGCCAATATACCCGGCAAGACAGCCTGAGGATACAGGGACAGTAGGCTCTACCGGCCTTGCCAATACCAGGTAAGGCAACCTTCTGATGGAATAATGTACCAGGTTCTACCGGCATTACCAATATACCGGGCAAGGCAGCCCAAGGGGCTATACATAGGCTCTACCGGCCTTGCCAATACCGGGTAAGGCAACCTTCTGATGGAATAATGTACCAGGATCTACCGGCCTTACCAATATACCGTGCAAGGCAGCCCAAGGAACTCTACATATGGCACACCGACAGAGAGTATGACCTAAAGTACTTTTGGAGCAAACCAGCGTCCGCACGCTGGGACCAACAACTGATTGTATAGCCGCAAGGCTTCTGGAGCAAACCAGCGTCTGCACACTGGGACCAACAACTGATTGTATAGCCGCAAGGCTTCTGGAGCAAACCAGCGTCCGCACGCTGGGACCAACAACTGATTGTATAGCCGCAAAGCTTCTGGAGCAAACCAGCGTCCACACTCTGGGACCAACAACTGATTGTATAGCCGCAAGGCTTCTGGAGCAAACCAGCGTCCACACGCTGGGACCAACAACTGATAGTATAGCCACAAGGCTTGGAGGATAACCCAACGTCCGCACGCTGGGACTAACAACTAAATGTATAGCCGCGAGGCTTCTGGAGCAAACCAGCGTCCGTACGCTGGGACCAACAACTGATAGTATAGCCGCAAGGCATGGAGGATAACCCAACGTCCGCACGCTGGGACTAACAACTGATTTGTATAGACGCAAGGCTTCTGGAGCAAACCAGCGTCCGCACGCTGGGACCAACAACTGATAGTATAGCCGCAAGGCTTGGAGGATAACCCAACGTCCGCATGCTGGGACTAACAACTGATTAGTATAGCCGCAAGGCTTCTGGAGCAAACCAGCGTCCGCACGCTGGGACCAACAACTGATTTGTATATCCGCAAGGCTTGGTGGATAACCCAGCGTCCGCATGCTGGGACTAACAAGTGATTTGTATAGCCGCAAGGCCTCTGGAGCAAACCAGCGTCCGCACGCTGGGACTGCAAAAAATGTCGCCAAGGCGACCAAGCTAACGGGTCATCAGGAACACAGCAGGCAGGACAGGAGATGACAGGAACCAGCAGGGCGATCAACCGGTCAGGAAGCGGCAGCGAACACGATCAGCAGAAAACAGCAACCTCCAAGGACTAGGCCGGAATCAACACGGGAACAGCACAGCAGACAGGAGAATCAGGAACAAGGTACCATCTGGAACTCAGGAACACAGCAACAGGCCCAAACGACTACTGGAACAAGGTGAAAGCGAACGTGGTCAGAGACACCACGAAAGGGCAACCAAGGGGTGCCCAAACCAGGTTTAAATAGGCAGTATAAGGCGGGTTAAAGGCAGACAGCCAATAGGAGCCCCCTAATGGTGACAGGCAAGGAAATGCATCAATCACGGGCACCGTGATAGTACCCTCCTTTCAAAGACCCCCTCTCCTAGAATAGAGTCTAGGCTTCTGCGGGTATTTAGCATGAAAGGCACTAGATAACCTAGGTGCATGAAGGTCCTTACTGTCCACCCACGATCGATCTTCAGGACCATATCCTTTCCAATGCACCAGGTATTGTACCCTTCCTCTAAGCCTTCGGGAATCAATAATACTCTGTACCTCATACTCTTCCTGACCCTCAACCTCGACAGGACCTGGCACCACAGGTGTGGTAGTATAACGGTTGCATACGAGAGGCTTAAGCAGAGACACATGGAACATATTATGAATACGCATGGATGCAGGTATGTCTAGTGCATAGGAAACAGGGTTAATTTTGTGAATAACTCTGTATGGGCCAATAAACCGTGGAGCCAACTTATTGGACGGAACCTTTAGCTTAAGATTCCTAGAGGAAAGCCACACTCTATCCCCAACCTGAAAGGAGACCGCTGGAAGCCTTCTGCGATTAGCATAGCGTTGATGACGCTGGAATGATTGACCAAGTGCCGTCTGAACTTGTGCCCATGTGGAACGGAGTTGCTCGATATGCTCATCCAGAGCTGGAATCTGTTGTGTCTGAAAGGAATCTGGGAGCAAACAGGGCTGAAACCCATAATTGATCAAAAACGGAGAGCTCCCAGATGAAGAATTAACCGCACAGTTCCTGGCGAACTCTGCCCAAGGCAACAAGTCGGCCCAATTATCATGATGGTCAGCAATGAAACAACGCAGAAATTGTTCCAAACCTTGATTGGCCCGTTCAGCGGCTCCATTGGTCTGGGGATGGTAGGCAGAGGAAAAGGACAATTGTATGCCCATTTGTTCACAAAATGCCCTCCAAAACCTAGACACAAACTGGCTCCCCCTGTCGGACACCAGTACCCTGGGTACTCCATGCAACCGAAATACTTCTCTGGCAAACACAATTACCGATTCCTTAGCCGAGGGAAGGCCACAAAGGGGCACAAAATGAGCCATTTTAGAAAATCTGTCCACCACCATAAGTGTGAAGGAATACCCTCTAGACATGGGCAATTCTCCCATAAAATCAATGGAAACATGCGACCAAGGGCGTTCGCCATTAGGCACGGGTTGAAGCAAGCCCACCGGAAGGTGTCTAGGGGTCTTAGCATGAGCACAGGTGGCACAGGCATTAGTAAAATCGGCACAATCGTTTCTCATAGAAGGCCACCAAAATAACTGAGAAAGGGACCATAACAATTGGTCTCTTCCAATATGTCCCGCAGCCTTAGAGGAATGGTACGTTTCGAGTAATTGAGTACGAAATGGTTCTGCAACATAACATTTACCCACCGGGGTTTCATGAGGAGCAGACGCCTGAGAAGCCAAGATCTCCTCCCCTAGAGGGGAAGTGATACTAGTACGTATAGTAGCCAATATTCGATCGGGTTGAATGATAGGTGCTGGTGCTTCCACTCTGTCATTCTCAACCTCAAATTGTCTTGACAGTGCATCCGCCCTAACATTCTTAGATCCCAGTAAATATGATACAATAAAATTAAATCAAGATAGAAATAGTGCCCATCTGGCCTGACGAGAGGACAATCTCTTGGCCTCCAAGAGATAGGTCAGGTTTTTATGATCTGTTAGAATTAGGACAGGATTTTTTGTACCTTCAAGTAAATGACGCCATTCCTTAAGAGCGAGGATAATGGCCAATAATTCTCTGTCCCCTATCTCATAGTGGCTTTGAGCCTCGGTCAACCTTTTCGAAAAGCACCCACAGGGTCTGAGTGTTCCACCTTTATTGTGTCGTTGAGAAAGTACTGCCCCAACCCCAATATCTGAGGCATCAACCTCTAACGTAAATGGAAGTAAAGGATTGGGGTGGGATAACACAGGAGCTGCAGCAAAAGCCAACTTCAATTTCTCAAAGGCCTGCTCAGCAGTTACTGGCCAACAGGATGGATAAGCTCCCTTATGCATAAGGTCAGACAAGGGTTTGACAATGGAAGAAAAGTTCTTAACAAACTTCCTATAATAATTAGCGAAGCCCAAGAATCGCTGTATCGCTTTAAGACTCTTAAGTCGTGGCCACTGTAGGACTGCTGTCAACTTTTCTTTGTCCATAGCAATGCCATCCATGCCAATTACGAACCCCAAAAATGGCACACTGGTTCTGTGAAACTCACATTTCTCCAATTTACAGTACAATTTATTTTCTTGTAGCTGCAACAACACTGCAGACACATCTATGATGTGTTGTGACATATTTTGAGAATGAATCAATATATCGTCAAGGTACACCATGACACATGACTGTAACATATCTCTGAGGACATCATTTATCAACTCCTGAAAAACTGCGGGTGCATTGCACAACCCAAATGGCATGACTAGATATTCATAGTGCCCGGATCTAGTATTAAAGGCAGTCTTCCACTCATCACCTGCTCAAATGCGAACCAAATTATATGCTGCCCGTAGGTCCAATTTGGTAAAGATCGAGGACCCCTTAACCCTTTGAGTGCCAAGTGGGTACATTGTACGAGTTTGGACAGCTGTACCCGCTGTGCCAAGCTCGTACAATGTACCCACTAAAATGCGGTCACTGCATGAGCCGGTATAACCGGCATGCAGTGGCCGCATTTAAAAAAAAAAAAAGCTGGGCAATCGTGGAGGTACATGAGGATCACTCCTCATGTCCCCCCTGTTATTGATCTCCCAGCCGATCGCGCTGGGAGATCAATAAAAGAAGAGGAGAAGCGCAGCAGAAGCGCAGCTTCTCCTCTTCCGTCTCTCCTACCAGAACTTCCGGGTAGGAGTGGGCGGGACCGGGGGGAAGCCTCCCAACGTCATCAGTGACATGTCACTGATGACGTTGGGGAAGTTTCCCCGGTCCCATTCACTCCTACCGGTGGTAGGAGTGAAAGGCAGGAGAGCTTTTGCTCTCCTGCAAGTCGCCTTATAACTGGGGGGACACCAGGAGGGGTCCTGATGTCCCCCACGAGGTCTGAGTAATTAAAAAAAAAAATAAAAAAAAAACGCTAAGTAGCCCTGTGAGTGCCGCAAGGGTCCCCAGCACATTGCTTTGCAATGTGCTGGAGACCCTTGTAGCACTCACAGGGTCATTTCTTTGGGGGGGGGGGGTTTGAAAGACCTCATTGGGGGGATCAGGGGGGATCCTGATGCCCCTCAATGAGGTCTATTATTAAAAAAAAAAAATTTTTTAACCCTGTGTGTGCCACAGGGGGGGTCCAATGCACCCCCCCCTCCTGTGACACAACACAGGGCTTCTATCATTACTTTGTTACTAGAGATTGTTGGGGGGCCATCAGGATTGGTCCTGATGGCCCCCCAACAAGCTCTGATTACAAAGTAATAATAAAAAAAAAAATTAACCGTCTGAGTGCCAGAAGGGTCCAATGCATTGCTTTGCAATGCCCTGGAGACCCATGTGGCACTCACAGGGACATTTATTTTGATTCCTTTTATTTTTTGTTTTAAGACCTCATTGGGGGGAATCAGAGGGGTCCTGATACCCACCAATGAGGTCCATAATAAAAAAAAAAATGTAAAGAAAAAAAAATTAACCCTGTGTGTGCCACAAGGGGGGCCAATGCAGCCCCCCTTCTGCGGCACACACAGGGCATTTATCATTACTTTGTTATCAGAGATTGTTGGGGGGCCATCATGATTGGTCCTGATGGCCCCCCAACAAGCTCTGATTACCAAGTAATGATAAAAAAAAAATTAACCCTCTGAGTTCCACAAGGATCCAGTGCATTGCTTTGCAATGCGCTGCAGACCCCTGTGGCACTCACAGGGTCACTCTGTTTGTGGGCATATATATTTTTTTTACTAAGACCTCACTGGGGAGGGATCAGGGGGTCCTGATGCCCCTCAATGAGGTATATAATAAAAAAAAATTAAATCAAAAATTAACCATGTGTGTGCCACTGGGAGGGGGGGTTCAATGCAGACCCCCTTCCTGTGGTACACACAGGACTTTTTATCATTACTTTGTGATCAGAGCTTGTTTGGTGGCCATCTGAATACAAAGTAACGATAAAAAAAAATTATTTTTTATTTAGACCTCATTGTATGGGTTCTGATGCCCCCAACGAGGTCTACACAAAAATATTGGGGGAAAAAGCCCCAAAAAATGCACGTGCAACAGGAAGGGGGTCCAACGCAGTGCTTTGTATGAGGGGACATACAGTGCACAATGGTAGTCAGAGATCTCCCATACACACTATCAGACACTGCCCCACCATCACCACCATCCTTGCTCCTCTGCTCATACCCACACACACTGCCTAATCCCTCACCCTCTCACACATTTTGTTAGACTTGTAGTCACAGGTCCGCACATACACCGGCTGACGTCCTAGCTTCTTTCATCTGTTAGCCATAAAATCACACATACACTGTTTGCTTTCCCATTTCTGTTTCACTGGTAGCTACGCTCTTGTAGCGTAAATTGGTATGTGAACCCAGAGCAGTGGGGTACCATTTTTTTTTGGCTGGCAAGAAGTCCTCCTAGGAAATCCCACGCCATTGAACCATTTTAGTATCTTTGAAGTGACTGATGTGTAAAACAAATGTTTGTTTTTCTTTCCTGTAGCACCACATTCTGGAAATAGTTGTTCCAAATAACTTAGGGGTACAAAGGCAAGTGACCCCTCATTAGATGCGGCAGTTTGTCTTCTTTCCAAAATGGTATGGTTTATCTACCTTTTCTTCAATTCTGAAGGTGTTATAGCCATTTTTATACAGGCAAGTCAGGTTTGAGAAAATGTTAGAAACATCAGAGGTTGTAGTAGGTGTAGTTTTCTACTTCTAGCACCCCCTAAGGTAGTTCAACTCATATCAATGGGGTGTCGTTTGACTCCTAAGAGCACTAGCAAACAAATGCAGTTGAAAATTCCATGGTTTTCACAGAGCTCCATACATTTAAAGGGGCAGAAATGTAAAAAAAAGCATTTTTTTTCATTAGCGCCACCTCCTGGAAGCACTTGTGCATACCAGCCTTTGGGTAAGAAGGCAAGTGACCCCTCATTAGATGCGGCAGGTTGTTTTCTTTTCAAAATGGCATTGTTTCTCTACCTTTCCTGCATATCTATTATGGTTATAACCATTTTAGTGCAAGCAGATAATTTAAAAAACAAAAGTGTCAGGTTTACGTTCGTGTTCCTAGCACCCACATATTGTATGTTAACCCACACAAATGGGCTACCATTTTTCTCATGATGGTAGCAAGTACTGAATACAGCAGGAAATGTTATGGTTTTCAAAGATTTTAGTATCTTTGAAGTTGTGGAAATGTAAAAAAACCTGTATTTATTCCCATAGCGCCACCTTTTGGAAATATTTTTGCTCTTCAGCCCAGGGGGTAGAAAGGCAAGTGACCCCTCATTTGATGCGGGAGAATGTCTACTTTCCAAAATGGTATACCTTTTATACCTTTCCTTCATGTCTCTAACAGTTATGGACATTTTAGTACAAGCAGCCATTTTCGAAGAAGCAAACAGGTAGGTGTAGTTATGTGCTTCTGGCACCCCTAAGGTAGGTCGACTCATTCCAGTGGGGTGTCATTTTTCTCCTAAGAGCACTAGCTAATGAATACAGTTGGAAATACCATGGTTTGCACACATTTCAGTACATTTGAAGGGGCAGAAATGTAAGAAAATGCCTTTTTTTTTTCATTAGCGCCACCTTCTGGAGGCATTTGTGCACTCCAGGCTTGGGGTAACAAGGCAAGTCACCCATCATTAGATGCAGCAGGGTGTCTTCTTTTCAAAATGGTATGGTTTGTGTACCCTTTCTTCACTTCTGTAGTTGTTATAACCATTTGTGTACAGACAAGTAATGTTTGAGAAAATGTTAGAAAAATTTGAAGTTGTAGTAGGTGTCGTTTTGCACTTCTAGCGCCCCCTGAGGTAGATAAACTCATACCAATGGGGTGTCATTTTTCTCCTAAGAGCACTAGCTAATGAATACAGTTGGAAATACCATGGTTTGCACATATTTCAGTACATTTGAAGGGGCAGAAATGTAAGAAAATGCCTTTTTTTTTCATTAGCGCCACCTTCTGGAGGCATTTGTGCACTCCAGGCTTAGGGTAACAAGGCAAGTCACCCATCATTAGATGCGGCAGGGTGTCTTCTTTTCAAAATGGTATGGTTTGTGTACCCTTTCTTCACTTCTGTAGTTGTTATAACCATTTGTGTACAGACAAGTAATGTTTGAGAAAATGTTAGAAAAATGTGAAGTTGTAGTAGGTGTCGTTTTGCACTTCTAGCGCCCCCTGAGGTAGTTAAACTCGTACCAATGGGGTGTCATTTTTCTCCTAAGAGCACTAGCTAATGAATACAGTTGGAAATACCATGGTTTGCACATATTTCAGTACATTTGAAGGGGCAGAAATGTAAGAAAATGCCTTTTTTTTTCATTAGCGCCACCTTCTGGAGGCATTTGTGCACTCCAGGATTGGGGTAACAAGGCAAGTCACCCATCATTAGATGCGGCAGGGTGTCTTCTTTTCAAAATGGTATGGTTTGTGTACCCTTTCTTCACTTCTGTAGTTGTTATAACCATTTGTGTACAGACAAGTAATGTTTGAGAAAATGTTAGAAAAATTTGAAGTTGTAGTGGGTGTCGTTTTGCACTTCTAGCACCCCCTGAGGTAGTTAAACTCATACCAATGGGGTGTCATTTTTCTCCTAAGAGCACTAGCTAATGAATACAGTTGGAAATACCATGGTTTGCACACATTTCAGTACATTTGAAGGGGCAGAAATGTAAGAAAATGCCTTTTTTTTCATTAGCGCCACCTTCAGGAGGCATTTGTGCACTCCAGGCTTGGGGTAACAAGGCAAGTCACCCATCATTAGATGCGGCAGGGTGTCTTCTTTTCAAAATGGTATGGTTTGTGTACCCTTTCTTCACTTCTGTAGTTGTTGTAACCATTTGTGTACAGACAAGTAATGTTTGAGAAAATGTTAGAAAAATTTGAAGTTGTAGTGGGTGTCGTTTTGCACTTCTAGCGCCCCCTGAGGTAGTTAAACTCATACCAATGGGGTGTCATTTTTCTCCTAAGAGCACTAGCTAATGAATACAGTTGGAAATACCATGGTTTGCACACATTTCAGTACATTTGAAGGGGCAGAAATGTAAGAAAATGCCTTTTTTTTTTCATTAGCGCCACCTTCTGGAGACATTTGTGCACTCCAGGCTTGGGGTAACAAGGCAAGTCACCCATCATTAGATGCGGCAGGGTGTCTTCTTTTCAAAATGGTATGGTTTGTGTACCATTTCTTCACTTCTGTATTTGTTATAACCATTTTTGTACAGACAGGTAATGTTTGAGAAAATGTTAGAAAAATTAGAGGTTGCAATAGGTGTAGTTTTGTACTTGTAGCGCCCCCTGAGGTAGGTGAACTCATACCAATGGGGTGTTATTTTTCTCCTAAGAGCACTAGCTAATGAATACAGTTGGAAATGCCATGGTTTTCACACATTTTAGTTCATTTGAAGGGGCAGAAATGTAAGAAAATGCCTTTTTTTTTCATTAGCGCCATCTTCTGGAGGCATTTGTGCACACCAGGCTTGGGGTAACAAGGAAAATCACCCCTCATTAGATGCAGCAGGTTGTCTACTTTCCAGAAATATATAGTTTTATATAGTTATTCCACTGTTTTAGGGTAGTTTTACCACAAAAACCCTAGAATGCGCATATTAGTTTATAAAGTTGAAAATGTCATTTTGCGCTGCTGGTGATTAGGGCTCTACGCTAGCCATGGACGTAGGTAAAACTATACAAATTTGGTATTTTTTTACTCGGGGGACTCGAGGCTTTTTCAAATAATTGAAACTTTTTCAATCAAGGTAAATGTTTTTGATACATAGTATGTGATTTTAGCAAAATGAGTAAATTTTCACTTTTTTTTGTCATTATGACATCATAGCTTTTTGCACGATGTAAAATTCTCTTCATGTAAGGTATCACAAGAAAGCTCAATTCGTTCTGAAAAAAACAATATATAGTTTTCCATATGTAACTAAAAATCCCCAGAGGAAATCAAGCCTAAACGGAAGGATAGCAAAAATGTTGAAAAAGTGTCTGGCCTACAGGGTTCAGAAAATGGCCCGAGCCTCTGGCACTGAAGTCTGTCAAAAAGCTCGGTGATGAGTGGTATCGGATATGCGTTCTTAGCCAACAGTTTATTCAAGCCACAGTAGTCAATGCATGGTCTTAATTCTCCATTTTTCTTTTTTACAAAAAAGAACCCAGCCCCCGCCGGAGAGGTAGATTTCCTTATGATCCCTCTAGCAAGGGCATCAGAAATATAATCCTCCATGTCCTTATTTTCCTCAGAAGACAATGGATATGTGCATCCCCTTGGAGGTATTACTTCGGGACGCAATTCAATGCTACAGTCATAGGATCTGTGCTGAGGTAAAGAGGCAGCTTCTCCTTTGCTAAAAACGTTGCCAAACGACTGGTATACATCTGGTATAGCAGAGGAGGTGCACAAGACCTTAACTGGCTGGGTGACGCACTTATCCATACAGAACGGAGACCACGCAGCAATTTCACATTTTTCCCAATCAATTTGTGGATTATGTAACTGTAACCAAGGAAATCCCAATATTACCGCATGATGAGGAGAATTAATAAGTTGGAACTGCTGCTCTTCTCTGTGAAGAGCCCCAATAGTCATGGATAACGGCATAGTTTTGAATGTAACATGAGCAGGTTCTAAGGGTCTGCCATCAATTGCTTCAATAGCCAGAGGGTTTTCTGTTTCAATGTGCGGAATTCTGTGCAATTCGGCAAAGGTATTATCCATAAAATACCCTGCTGCACCAGAATCAACCAGAGCCAAAACCTCCACTGAGCGTTGTGCCCAGGACAATACCACCTGTATGGTAGGTTTCATTGTGCCCAACACTGGGGATGATTGTACATCACCTAGGGCCTGTCCCCCAAGATACCCTAGGTGTGTTCATTTCCCGGACGTACTGGACAAGATCTTAGCAAATGCCCATTCTTACCGCAGTATAGACACAATCCTTGTTTCCTGCGATACATTCTCTCCTCTTTAGTTAACCTAGTGAACCCCACTTGCATAGGTTCACCAAATTCCCGTATGGGTGGGCAAAATGTACTCATAGACCCACTATTTTTTGACCGGAACCTGCGATCTCTAGCAATTGATCTCTCACGTATTCTGGAATCAATCAATATAACGTATTCAATATAGTCATCAAGATCAGTGGGCAACTCTTTTGCAGCAATCTCGTCTTTAATCTGGTCATTCAGTCCCTGAGCAAAAGCTGCCAACAATGCCTCATTGTTCCAGCCCACTTCTGCCGCCAATGTGCGTAATTCAATGGTATAGTCGCCCACCGTACGCCTACCCTGGTATATCTCCATAAGGCGTTTGGCAGCAGAGGTAGTTCTACCAGGAGGCTCAAACACTCTCCTAAATGCACTAAAACTCTTAGTGCAAGGTTTAGCGTTTTCCCACAAGGGGTTAGCCCAAGCCAATGCTCTACCAGTCAGCAGGGATATCATAAACCCAATTTTACTGCGATCATTAGAAAACACGTGTGCCGTCAATTCCATAAATATTTCAAGCTGATTGACAAACCCTCTACACAGATTAGGGTCACCATCATATCTGAGTGGCAAGGGTGCAGAAGCTGTTAACCCCTTAACTGCAACCCCTAATTGCCTAGTCTCATTCTCCGGTGTCTGACTGGGCGGGACCACCGGACTAGCTCCAGACTTGTCAGCGAGTACAGTGCGTTCAAGGATAGTTTGAATTGCGATTGCCAACTGATCCAAGCGTTGCTCATGCATATCCATCCTCCAATGGATATTCTGTGTATTACCATCACTCTTGCTGTCTGAGGTCATGGCCCTTTCGTACTGTCACGGTTTGTTACGACTCTCAGACACAAAGTTAGGTAAAAACACAACTTTCTTGAAAAAATAATTAAAATGATCCCTTAGGATTCCAACACGTAGATACAACATTTAATAATAGAAAAGCACAGATAATATAGGCTTTACCGGTCTTGCCAATATACCCGGCAAGACAGCCTGAGGATACAGGGACAGTAGGCTCTACCGGCCTTGCCAATACCAGGTAAGGCAACCTTCTGATGGAATAATGTACCAGGTTCTACCGGCCTTACCAATATACCGGGCAAGGCAGCCCAAGGAGCTATACATAGGCTCTACCGGCCTTGCCAATACCGGGTAAGGCAACCTTCTGATGGAATAATGTACCAGGATCTACCGGCCTTACCAATATACCGGGCAAGGCAGCCCAAGGAACTCTACATATGGCACACCGACAGAGAGTATGACCTAAAGTTCTTTTGGAGCAAACCAGCGTCCGCACGCTGGGACCAACAACTGATTGTATAGCCGCAAGGCTTCTGGAGCAAACCAGCGTCTGCACACTGGGACCAACAACTGATTGTATAGCCGCAAGGCTTCTGGAGCAAACCAGCGTCCGCACGCTGGGACCAACAACTGATAGTATAGCCGCAAGGCTTGGAGGATAACCCAATGTCCACACGCTGGGACTAACAACTGATTTGTATAGCCGCAAGGCTTCTGGAGCAAACCAGCGTCCGCACGCTGGGACCAACAACTGATTTGTATAGCCGCAAGGCTTGGAGGATAACCCAACGTCCGCACGCTGGGACTAACAACTAAATGCATAGCCGCAAGGCTTCTGGAGCAAACCAGCGTCCGCACGCTGGGACCAACAACTGATAGTATAGCCGCAAGGCTTGGAGGATAACCCAGCGTCCGCACGCTGGGACTAACAACTGATTAGTACAGCCGCAAGGCTTCTGGAGCAAACCAGCATCCGCACGCTGGGACCAACAACTGATTTGTATAGCCGCAAGGCTTGGAGGATAACCCAACGTCCGCACGCTGGGACTAACAAGTGATTTGTATAGCTGCAAGGCCTCTGGAGCAAACCAGCGTCCGCACGCTGGGACTGCAAAAAATGTCGCCAAGGCGACCAAGCTAACGGGTCGTCAGGAACACAGCAGGCAGGACAGGAGATGACAGGAACCAGCAGGGCGATCAACCGGTCAGGAAGCGGCAGCGAACACGATCAGCAGAAAACAGCAACCTCCAAGGACTAGGCCGGAATCAACACGGGAACAGCACAGCAGACAGGAGAATCAGGAACAAGGTACCATCTGGAACTCAGGAACACAGCAACAGGCCCAAACGGCTACTGGAACAAGGTGAAAGCGAACGTGGTCAGAGACACCACGAAAGGGCAACCAAGGGGTGCCCAAACCAGGTTTAAATAGGCAGTATAAGGCGGGTTAAAGGCAGACAGCCAATAGGAGCCCCCTAATGGTGACAGGCAAGGAAATGCATCAATCACGGGCACCGTGATACCCAGATAGACCTATCTGGCCGGAAAAAGGGATCATTGCAAAGACCAATCTGACATAATGCGATAGCAGAGTAGCTATTTGCAATGTTTTTGGGAGCTATTTTGGTATATATTCTGAACTGCAAAATTCAGTATACATGCTGACTGGAATGTAATAGTAGAAAAGGCAAGAATAAAGCCATTTTCCCACTCGTTTGGTTGCCAAATTACCATTCTGATGGAATGAAATCTTCACTTAAATTACAGTAACATATAAACTCAGGGAGGATGCAGTTTGCCAAGGTCTCACCAAAACTTCCACCCCCACTACCACTACCACCAGCGCCAGTACTATGAAAAAAAAATTTAAGAACACTGAAGAGGACAACAAATCACAATCTAGTGTTGATGATGGCAATAGCATAATGGAGGAAGGTGTACCAACTGAACCAACTGCTGCATTTGACAGTTAGACAATCAAAATACCTGTCCTCAATGTAGTACCAAACTTTATGAAGGTAAAAGGAAAAGGAAATTGCTTGACAACTCTAAATGTTTATAGGAATATAAGGATAGAGGATAGAGGACGATGCTGAGGATGACCTAATGATTACTAATGATGATATAGATCTAGAATATATCCCTCGAGCATCTCCCTCTCCTTCAGATACAGATGAAGTTGTGAGTGAGAGAGATGATGACATGACCATAACATTAGCTGAAAGGCAAAGTCTCAATTTTCCAACACTGAAAAGGAGCACTGTGCCTGTCTATAAACTGTTTGACAAAACCATTGATCCTGTACAAGCAAAGATGCCTAAAAATACACAGTCATCCTGCTGGTCATTATCAGCATCATCACCGCTTCCAGGTCCAAGCCCCACTCAGCCACACACACTTGTGTTGAGCAACCAGCAGCAAAAACAATAACGGTTAATAACATCCACAACCTTAGCTATGATGAGTGCCTCTGTTGCTGCTGGAAGTGCTGCACCTTTTACACCAAGTAGTAGCAGCAGTAGAATTGCATCAAAATCTAGCCACAGTAGGAGTAGCAGCCCCTCAGGAACCCCATAAAGTCCACAGTATACTGAGTGGATCCAAAAGCTAAGCATGTTGATATCTGTTGTCTGTGCAAATATGCACATGAGCAGGGGAAAGCAGGCCCACACCTAGGCACTTTCTCAATGCGATACCACCTGAAGTACAACCACAGGTCTGACTGGGATACACACTATGAACATGTCACAGGTGACACAACTAGCAGTATCAGAAGCACTCCAAACGTTCCAAGGGCTCTTGGGCAGATAAGAGAAGAAGTGATGTTATTGATGTGTCAGAAAGTGTACCACTGCCAACAGTTAGTTCATGTAAAATAACACTTGTGGTGCCTGCTGCAGAGGAATATGATGATTCTGGGTTTGCTGTAGGAGATGACTACACATACTACTACCACCCCCACCACCTCCACAAGAGATGGTATTACAACACTAAAGTTACACAGTACTGCCATCCCACATTTACAAGATTCTTAGAAAGAAGTCAAAACCTGCACATAAATAATGCAAAATTACACCCATGGAATAGTAAACTTGCCAAAATGTTGGCAGTTGACATGCTGCCTTTTCCTTTTGTTGAAAACTGAGGCTTTGAAGAACTGATGTCATGTGTTGCACCCTGATGGAATATCCCAAGCTGCAGTTATTTTTCAAGGAAGGTTTTGTCAATGTTACATAAGCAGGAAGTTAGTGTTGTGGGCAAAGGACAAATGCACTCAGCCTGCTTTTCAAGGGTTCACTTTAAAAATGTTGCACCCCACTTGGCGCCCATCCAAATGGCACATTGGAAATGACATGCACATCAAAAGCGCAAGATCAGAATATCGCTCTAATCAAAAATATTCTGCTCTCGACATTTTGCGGATTTAAAAGCTCTGCAAATCCCCAGTAAGTAATCTCCTTATTTTAACTGAGAAGGGGGGGGGGGAGATGTGTAACATGCAACATGTAAAAGGGCGACATCAGATGATCGATCTTTTGAGTAGAGTGATATTCTGATCTTGGGCTTTTGATGTGTGCGACATTTCCAATACACCATTTGGATGGGCGCCAAGTAGGGTGAAACACTTTTAAAGGCATATGTTGTTTTAAGACTTACAAATTTTATTTTCAGTTTTTTATTTCTCCACTTCAGCCCCTAGAAGAAGTAATATTGTGGTGGAAATATTGCAGTCATAGGAAATATAGGTGAAAAATTATTGACAGTGGCGAAAAGGAGAAAACATTTGCAAAAAAAAATGAAAAATCTTTGGTTTTTGACAAAAAGTAATTTGGGGAAAATTTTTGGACTTTTTGCCCACCCCTACTCTTTGGCAACCAGTAAGCTAAAACATTCCTCTGTCAGTATGGGCGAGTCCTGAAAGAAAAACTTGATGCACAGATGACTTTCCCACAACAACCTGTTTTATATAGCCTAGGTAAGAGCTTAAACAGACAATATGAATCAACATTATGAACAAGATAACCCATTGGAAAAAATCCTCCCCTACATTCAGTAGAATATTAAAAGAGGATACAATGGGAAATGCAATTATCCAAATATAAACTATAACAGAATTCCAGTACAAAAGTATATATATATATATATATATATATATATATATATATATATATATATATATATATATATATATACACACCTGACTGCTGTATAAAAAAGTGCATTACCCAGGCAAGTGCTTGTGTTATATAATTTAAAGTGAAACTATACCCCTCAGTGAGAGCCTCCATCTTGAAAGGATTTGCATGAATGTTCATTATTCAGCCCCACTGGTGGCACTGGTTCTAGCAGCCTAAGAAGGTATAAGAAGTTGATTTTCTGGACATGTGTGTGATAAGTTATATAGGCTTTATCAGACAGGCCAGTAAACAAAGCTCTGCTGACATTAAATTTTCCAATTCCTAAACCAAATTCTCTAAAAATATTGAAGTGATTAAAAAATAAACAGCACACAGTATAGGCAGTCCAAACAGATACATTTAATGAGACTAACAAACATGTAACTGACAGATCCACTTTAAGTTCTATTCATTTCTCTAGGTATAGATTACGTTAAAAAGACGAAATTGTTTGAAATTTGATATATTTTATCGTGTATGTAGTGGAAAATGAAAGACATTGTTTCCCATTTTCTTGCATGAAGAGATGGTGGAAGATAATTTAACCACTGTAATACTGAATGATTGAGACATTGATGTCGATTAGACCAATAATTTGTAGTGTTAGCCAGCTATATAACAAAGTATTTCACACACACAGCATCCCACAGTGGGAGACGTAATTGGATAGAGCAGCAAGATGCAGTTGCAGCTGTGTATCAGACTATCTAACTGCAAAAACAGTTGTTGACAAAACTGTGCACCATATTTTCTTTAAAGGAACACATAAATGATCTGGGGTTATATTAACTAAAATACCAGGTACTTCATGTCAGCATCTGTAGAAATTATCCATTTGTTTTCTAAAGCCAAAAATCTATACTTAGCAAAGTACAGGCAAAATGAAAACCAAACAGTACTAATAGTAATATTAAAATAATATCTCATTTATAAATAAAAGGCAAATCTAAATAGTAGGATATCAAAGATGAATTGAGGTTCTCATTAATACATGTTGGGTTAAAAGTGCACTCCGCATAGTCCCGGTCCTACCCCAAAACCACTATGAATTATCTCCCTTTAGCTACATCTTAGCCATGTGTAACATAGTAACATTGTAAATTAGGTTGAAAAAAGACACAAGTCCATTAGGTTCAACCTTTGCTGCATAACCCAGAGACATGGGGATTATATAGATTTCCTGCTGTCAAATAAGTTAGTCTATATTAGGCCTTCCTGTTTTCCCTAGTAATTCACAGTATAACCCTGAATGTTCCCTTTTGAAAGATATGTATCTAATCTTCTCTTAAAAGTATCCATTATATCTACCATAACTAAATCCTTAGGCAAGGAATTCCATAATTTAACTGTAAAAAACATTTCCTCTGCTGAAGTTGAAACCTCCTTTCCTCTAATCTCAAGGGGTGGCCCCCGGCTATTTAATCAGGTCTTGGAATGAATAGCTCACCAGAGAGATCCTTGTATTGACCACTCATGTACTTGTACATTGTTATAAGATCTCCTTCTAGTCGTCTTTTCTCTAGAATAAATAAACTAAGTGTGTCTATTCGTTCCTCATACATCAAGTCCTCCATTCCCTTAATTAATTATGTTGCTCTTCGGTGTACTCTCCAGTTCTAGAATATCCTTTTTCAGAACTGGTACCCAAAACTGAGCTGATAAAAAAGTATAGAACAAAAGTATAGAACAAAAAACCCTTTCCGGCCTTCAGCTGTCCACAGCTGAATGCAGCTGTATTATTGCTCAAAAGACTGCATAGCTGCATAGAGTGGCCAGTTTTGTAATTTTCAGTCAGGCAGGATTTATCATATGATGGGAAAATTAATTTTCTATAGTGCAGCTTCAGCAAGTGGCTGGCAGGATCAAAGGCTCAGAGAAGGAGGATGGGCTTTGTGACCAATAGGGGGTTTGGACCCTGAGATGCTGAACACCCATTTGAGGAAATCTGAGTGTGAAAATCTTATTCTAATATTGTATCATTGTCTATTTAATTACCACACTTCTGTTGTCACCTGTTTGTGTGAGCTCTTTAATTTCAGCTGTAAATCATGCCTTACATATACTCTGCGAGGGCAGCCATTCTTGCTTTTTCCAGTCTACACATGTAAGTTTAGCACTGCTTTTTTAGGGATCAACCACAAAGTAATATTTACAGATGCTAGCTGAAAATACATCATATTTAAAATTATATAACCCAATTTCAAATTCAGGTGTTAGAAAAGCAGTGTTAGAAATGTCTACAGCATCCAAGGGATTAAACAAATGAATCCTTTTGCTTTTACCTATGTTATCACCTAGTGATTAAGGATATGTTTGTCCAGTTCTAGCTAATAAATAAAAGCAATTCAAATCTGATGGTCTGAAAAGATTACTGTAGTGAGAACAAATGAGAAATCAGTTCAGCTGAGTGTTAATCCACTGTAATTGTACAATACTATCCATGTTACTGCTCTGTGATTCAGTGTACTGATTTCCTTATTATCTCCACTCTCTGCTCTGCAGGCTAATGGATCGATGCTTATGTTTCCAGGAAATGGCCCTTAAGGTGGCTATACTAATGAGGCTTAAATCAACTGTAAGCTTCAATCCACTTCCATTACCACCACTCAAAATTCTCATATTTTTTGAAAACATATGGAAATTGAGACTGTGGTACTATGAACTGGAGCAATTCTGAAGCAAACCAGATGCACCATTGGGCCAGATAAAAAGTTCCCAAATATCAATTGATTTTAATAAGAATTTTAAAGGAAAAGTAAAAATATACATGTTATAGGGATTCTCCTTCTGAGAAAAACAAGGGTACTGCTGACAGATTTGCTATTCCAAACTTATTACAGTTTAAATTGATGTTTTTTTTTCATTAACAGAGCCATCGGGTGTCCAGATACACGTGGAAGGTTATGCACAAAGATTGATAAAGAAGAGATGATTTCTCCTGTGTGATACACTACCAAACTCCTCTGATATTCTATGGAGTCTATGCACTAAGATCACTCCTGTTTGAGAGGTCATAGTGTACAGGCTCCATAGAATAACATAGAATATGGAAAGTTTTTCGCAATTAATATATTATGTCATATTTATATGGGTCTCATTACAGTTCTTTCATTGCAATCTATAAGCTCGGAATGGTCGCTGTCTACAGTTCTTCATAGACTGTATTAACAGCTCCAAAACTTTGTGATAGTTTGAATAGATATAACTTCTAATTAAAGCAACTGCCAGAAGTGGGAATACTTTTGTTTTACTCAGCAAGAAAATCCTTATAATACATGTATTTTTTATAATAATAATTTACTACTCCTTTAAAGGCAATTATCTCTTTATACCAAGCCTGGGGCTAAGTTGTAGAGCCCAAAAACAGCTCCTATCAGCAGGGTGGGAGGGTCTGACAACTTGGGGAAGATTCACTAAAGCTTAGTGCTGTGGCGATACAATTTTGTTATGTGTTCAAAACACTTTGATATTTCAGTATAGACACACATCGCCCTATGTACTAAAATTTAGGGATGCAAGGGGAGGAGAAGGTCCCCATTAGCATACAATGTTGTTGGTCTGCTGTCGATGTGGATGGGGTGCCCTCCCTCACACATCACCAGCAGTACAACAATCCTGAAGTCTGAGAGCATTCTTTCTGCTGCCCCACTTGACCAGTAGGGGAGTGGAGAGGATAATTTCAGCACCACGAACAGCATCACTCCCTTAACCTCTTTCAGTGCCATGGGGATGTGCATTGTGCACCCCTGTGGCACTAAAAGGGTTAAAAATGTATACCATGCACTACATAATCATCCCTCAGCTCTGTATCATATTTTATACATGTTGTGCACTCCCAAGGGAACAAGTTTGGGGGTCAGGCAGTGTCCATGTGGAGTTGTGGCTACCACCTGCCCTCCAGCCTTGTTCCCTTGCCCACTGGTAGGCACAGAACACCACTGGCACTGCCTGAGTAAGGGAACGAGGCTAGGGGGTGTCAGGCATTATATGTGGGCCTAACACAGAATGGTGATGTTTCCCATGCTACCCCACAAAATAAAAATTTGACATTCTACCCCACAATGTAAAAATCTGACATGCTGCCCCCCCACTATAAACTCCTACATGATGCCCCCATGGAAAGCTCCAACATGCTGCCTTCTCCCTATAACCTCCAACATGATGCCCGCCAGTAAACTCAGACATACTGCCTTCTCCCTATAAACTCCAACATTATGCCCCCCTAGTAAATGCCAACATGCCTCTCCCTATACATGACAACATGATTCCCCCCAACAAGCTGCCTTCTCCTTATAAACTCTGACATGGTCCCCCCCAGTAAACTCTGACATAAGATGCCCCCACACAGTTAATACTCAATATATTTTGCCCCATAACACATATCTTGGCAAAAAATACATAGTACAGATTTCTTTTTTTAAATAAAATCAGACCTTACAGGGGGCATCAGGACCCCTCCTGATGTTCCCCTGGCATTGATGGCCTATCCAACAAAAAAGATCAATGCAGCAACCAGGAAGGCTATCACTGCCTTCCAACAGTACCTCCTAATCAAGCCGTCATTCTATGAATGATGGGTTGAGTAGAAGTATCCTCACAACCCACGTGATGCAAGTGGGTTTTGAAGATCCTCCTACTCAAGCCATCATTCATAGAATGAGAAACTCTTTCGGTGCAATACTCAGGGCTTATTGGTATATCTCTAGCTTCAGAACCCGCTAAATGCCCATACATTCAGAAGTTGGAAATAACTGGAGGGATACACGTTGCTGTGCTTACCATACTCAGGAAAAGAAAGAAACCCGCTGGTGCTCAAGGATAGAGGTGATCCTGACCTCAATGATGCATACTATAAAGAAAAAATTCCTGGCACTTGACAGTAAAAACTTCATATAAGCAAGCCGAAATTGAAATAAAAAGAAAAATCTTCTTTATTGCAACTGTATCATCTATGAGTAAGTACCTGAGGGTACGAAACGCGTTAGATTAAGTTTGTATGCGAGTTCCCGGTCACATCAATGATATTTTAATACAGTTGCAATAAAGAAGATTTTTCTTTTTATTTCAATTTCGGCTTGCTTATATGAAGTTTTTGCTGTCAAGTGCCAGGAATTTTTTCTTTATATCATTCATAGAATGACAGCTTGAGTAGGAGGTACTGTTGGAAGGCAGTGATAGCCTTCCTGGTCACCACATTGATTACCTATCCCATTGGAAAGGTAATCAATGCCATGGGGACATCAGGAGGGGCCCTGATTCTCCCCCGTAAGGGCTGATTTGATTAAAAAAGTAAAAAAAGATCTGTACTATGTATTTTTTTTAACAAGATATACGTGTTATGGGGCAGCATGTATTAGATATTAACTGTGTGGGGGCACCTTATGCCAGAGTTTACTGGGGGGGCATCATGTCGGAATTTATAGGAAGAAGGCAGCATGTCAGAGTTCATGGTGGGGGGCTTCATGTCAAAGTTTATAGGGCGATTACAGCATGTCAGAGTTTATAGGGAGAAGGCAGCATGTCGGATTTTCCTAGGGGGGCATCATGTCAGAGCTTATAGGGAGAAGGCAGTATGTTGGAGTTTACTATGGGGGGCATCATGTCAGAGTTTATAGGGAGAAGGCAGCATGTTGGAGTTTACTATGGGGGGCATCATGACAGAGTTCATAGGGGGAGGGTAGCATTTCAGATTTTTACATTGTAGGGCAGCATGGGGAATATCCCCATTGTGTGTTAGCCCCACATACACTGCCTGGCACCTCCAGACTTGTTCCCTTGCCCAAGCAGTGCTCAAGGGGATTTGTGGCTACCAGTAGGCAAGGAAAAAAGGCTGAGGGGGCAGACAGTGTACATGTGTTCTGTAGCTACCAGTGGGCAAGGTAACAAGGCTAGAAGGCAGCTGGTAGCCACAAATCCACATGGATGCTGCCCTTGGGAGTGCATAATATGTATAAAATATGATACAGAGCTGAGGCAATGATTATGTAGTGCATGGTTTACTTTTTGTAACCCTTTGAGTGCCACAGGGGTGCACAACACATATCCCTATGGCACTCAAAGGGTTAAGGGAGTGATGCTGTTTGTGGTGCTGAAAGGATCCTCTCCACTCTCCTACTGACCAAGTGGGGCAGATGCTCTCAGATTTCAGGACTGTTATACTGCTGGTGATGTGTGAGGGAGAGCATCCCTTCCACATCGACAGCAGTTCACAACCCTGATTGAGGGCTGTTACTACATACAGGAAGAACCCAACTTCACCAGCCTTAGATAGGCTAAGTTGAGACTATGAATTACGACAGTAAAGGCTGCTATCAGAGTTTAGTGCATGTGGTGAAGTGCCACATTAACATATAAACACACCCCCTTGAATAGAATAATAGTTCATTATCCTGCATTTTCATATGAAAATTAATCATTATGCTTCATTTTCATATGGAAATAGGCCATTATCGATGTGATGAGTGAAGATTCATAAACTTGGTGAAGGCATGTCGGATGGATGTCGATGTGGGCATATTTTTGTCAGAATAATGGAGATGTGATGTGGAGACACTTTGGTGCATACAGTCGATGTGCCTTCAACACTAATCAATGGGACATCAACATTTTGAGCCCTCTTCAATCTTTAGTGAATCTCCCCAGTGATCTCCTTGGATGGAAAGCAACTAGGATGTCCATTGTTCTCACAAACTCCTGAATTTTCGGTGCACTCTCTATAGGCCCACTGTGTCTGAGTTTCAAGCCCAGTACAGAGGGTCTATGGGGACATGCATTGTGCAGGACAGGAAACTGTCCTATTTACATATGGGGAACATCGGGGGTCTACTTTCAGTTCCCTGTTCTGTTCCCCAGTTGGTGCTCCAGGACTCACAATGCAGCTCTGGTTGAATCTGCCGGTCTGTTCCCAGTGGAGCAGATCCATCAATAGGACAACTAGTCTGCGAAAAATATATATTGTAACTTTTCCTGCTGAGTAAAATAAGGATAATACCAATTGCACGTTTTGTTTTGGTTTTCATTTTTTTTTTTTTTTTTTTTATAAAACTGCAGGTTTTTTATCATGGTCACCAGGTGATGCTGTTCCTTTCACTTAATATAGAGAACCATTGTCTGTGACTCAAGGGGTGTTATGCACTAGGGAGTGATAAAGAGATGATAAATAAGAGATGACTCCAATTATATCACTTCTCCAGTTCTTATATTATTATATGGAGCCCATACAATAAGATCTCTCCCACATGAAAAATTAGTGCATAGGCTGAATAGAAAAACATATTTACTGGAGAATTGATATCACTGAAGAAATTATCTCCACTTTATCACACCTTAATGTATTTCCCACACAGTTTCCCAAAGCGTGCATTATAAGAAAAAATGTGCCTATTAGAAACTGGCTAGAACAGTTTGAAACAGCTGATTAAAAAATAAGTTTGATTACTCATCAAGATAAGTAGTATGGTGCATATATATACTTTTGTGTGTAAAAAAAATAGGAAGCATCATGTGACTTAATTTATGTCTCCCTCAGGAGACAAACACACCCAGGGATGGCAGTACGTAAGTGCAAATCTCCTCTATACTGCCTGTCCCATTAGTACAGCAAGGGGAGTGATTTTCACAGGACTCTGTGAAATTCTCTGCAAGGACTCCCCCCCACCACACTACATACCTCCTCCCTCCACTCTATCCCTCCCATTCACCAGCTACATGATGTCAGCGTCAAACACAATGTACACATCCTCACTGTACACTCTCCCGCATCATCGCATGATTGACACTCCCCTTCCACAGATCACCTCACATTCTCCTCAAACGCTTAATATTAAACTCCACACATGCCAAAATATGAAGTTACCTTCATTACTCCGTTTGACTGTTCGACTCACACTCCCTTCACCTCACTGTATCTCCATTCGACTCACATTCCCTTTGCCTCACTATGTCTACATTCAACTCGCACTCCCCTTCACCTAATTGTGTCCTTTTTTTGACTGTTTGACACACACTCCCCTTCCCCTCATTGCCTATCCTCCCCATTGTTGGACTCTTGTGCCTTACTTACTAAACAGACACCTCTCCTCCCCTTCATACCAATGTTTGCCATGCATCCTGACTGTGCTCCCTATGCTAACAATATGTCTCTGTGCTGACACATTTCAACACACTAATTAAACATACATAAATGTCACATACCACACCACACTACATTACCCAATATGCTCTCTCCACTCTGACATGCATGCCTTAGCCTCTCCTCGTACTCAAGCTTCCATTTCACCAACCACATTAATTAAAATAACACAAGCAATAATAACAATGTCTTAGTTTACACACGGGAACAACGTGTCTAATTTGCTAGTATTTTTTTTTAAAGAGTGTACTGCTCCTCTTGCTTCACAATCCATTGTAGACGTCTCTAGCATTCAAGAGAATAAAACCCCAGTTGAAGCAATGATCATTTTTAATTATCCCTTATGGTGTAGCTGGTATGTCCCAGAATTCCTTCAGATCTCCTGTGTACCTCCACCTCATTGTGCCTGAACTACATTCTTTAGATTTGCTTCAGTTCTTTGGATGCTAGACATGTGTTCAATGCATTGCTCCTGTATGCACTAGAAACCTCTCTAGCACTCAATGTCTAAAATAATATCCATTCTTTGGTGACCTGCAAGTTCCATTTGTAAAGGAAAGACATTAAAATAGAACACAAAAATGTGATCTAACATTCCCTCTCCTTGGTTCTTCATGCACTGGAATTACATTGTTGTCAGGATGACCATCTTCTAAGTTTTGGACACTGTGGCGACTCCCATTGCACTTTGAATCCAGTGATTTGCCTGCAAAAATATTTAATTTTCATTATTTTTGAAATTGCCAAAATGGATGACTGCTCCTAGCTTTAGGATAAAATTATTTTCTAATGTGCCTTTGTTGAAGAGATAATATCTGCAGTTGGTTCTGTTGTCAGGTCCGTGAAGGTGAACATGATATTTGCTGGCAGAACTGCAGGACCTCAAACTCAGCTCACTGCACATAGTAACTTTAGCCTTTAAGGATCAGAGGGGTGTACATTTAATTACTTTTTGATGCTTTGTGCACCCCTCTATTCACTAAAGAGTTAAGTATGTTCATGCACTCTGCCTGCTTCAGTATAAAAAAACTGCAAGAAACTGTCATGTCCATCTCCATGGGTATGACATACAGGGCCAATTACAGATGTTATTTCTTGAAAAAAGCTACAAGTGCAAAATTAATAGGAGCCATTAGGATTTTCTAGCCATATTAGGATAAGTGAGGATAATTATTAGGGGTTGCTACTTCCCCTTTAAATGTACTTTGAAAGCTTTGAAGGAATCACAAGGCTAATGTATTAGAGAAGAGCCAGAGCAAATGTGGAGCAAAACCACTGAACAATAGTGGACAAATAAAAATCATCATGGCTTTAAATGGTGTTTTTAACAGATTGAATGCTTCACAATGTGCAGGAGACCTTTCCAGCATCCAAGGGATAAAAACCCCATTTATATTAATGGCAATATTTCGAAATTCAGTTTCATCCTTATTGGTTTGTTGGTTTGCTCCACAATTGCTCAGGTTTTCTGTAGCACATTAGCCTCCATGTCGTTTTGTGCATCACTGGACAAACGATTGATAGAGCTGTCAAGTCTGTGAGCAATACATGTTGAAGTGCAGGAAATTATGGCTTTTCTAATGAAATGATTAACCCCCAGGATATTAGTGAGGTCTCCAATGCATTGATTCACAATTCATTAGAGACCTTTCTAGTATTCAAGAGATATAAAGTACATCAGCAGTTGCTGCTGTGCATGTGTTTGAATGAAGTAATGATCCATCATAGATACAACCTTAAAGGGGATGTATCACCTTAAATAATGTTTGCCATAGGTTTTGTTATTAAAGTATTATTAGGAAAGCTGTTTTTATTTTTTAAATGTAACTATATTTAAGTCAGATAGAGCTGTGCCGAAGAATCAGCGTACTGCATTATACTGATCGGCACAGCTCTATCTGTCTGCCTAATTCTCCTCCCACCTCCCTCCCAGCTGCCCCAGGGAGCGCGTTCATGCTTCCCTTCTGTATGCTGTGAACGGCTTCTATCCTTATAGCAAGCTCTGGTAAGCATCATACTGAGGTTGCAAATTCATTAATGATAGAAGCCGTTACTGGGTTACTGTGGAAAAGATTCTGCAGGAAGCTGATGCACACACAAACACACACACATACATATATATGTACAATAGTGGCACTGATAAATGTTAAAGACAGTGTACGTCCCATAAGAAAACTACAGAAATATAGTGCAGAAGCATAAGACAGTACATAGACTGTAGTATGAAAAGGTAATGTCTTTCAAATACATATGAATCAAAGGTTTCCTGATGAGAAACAGCCATAATCAGTATACATTACCTGCAGGGTTCACCCAGGCTAAGTATAAGGCCCATATTTATATATGTCATAAGGTGTTAAATTAAGAGTTATTATCCTATAAGTTGGACTCTTAGAATAAGCATATACATGTAGTTATTTTATACCTGGGTTTCTTCCCTTTTTAAGGACATACGGACTGTCAGCATACTGCATTGGAATGGTAGGGAGAGTTTCCTGGATAAAGTCCTCTTGTGTCACTGTAGAAGAAAAGAACATGTTTTGTTTTACCTGTTGTAGTAGCGTTTTTGCAATAAATGAACCTAATCACCAATGTACCTTGAGAGCAACTTGTTTGAAAGCTTCTTTTGCTGAAGTCATCATGAAGAGATTGAGAAGATTCACGGCCTGAATCAGTCTCCTTTGCTGGACGCCCTAACACCTCATTCTCTTTGGCAGTCAGGTTTCTTATCAGGAAATAGGTGCACATTTTGCCTTTTCCTTTCACGTCAATTTCTCCACGTTCAGAAATTTCAAATTCTTTGTCTTTGAGGCATCTGTATTAGCATAGAAAAATAAAGATTTTAGTAATAAAATGTTGTTCTGGTGTAAAGTCAATGAACAATACAGTTGAAGAGTTACAAAAAGATGGATCCAAATTGTTGTTTTTTTTCCTCTGATAATTGTGGAACAATTCTTCAATATTTTTTTCTGGCCCATTCTGTAAACTTTTAACTCACATTCCTACTGGTGATCCAATCATTGGGTCAGTCATTGTTTACAGATCCATCTACACTGATAACAGAACCATCTGGGCTATTGATGAAGGCAATCTCTCTTTTTCCTGAGAATAATTATGAAACCTGTTGAGATACTCTGTAAGTGAAATTGAGAGCCTCTGTTATAGATATTATTTGATGGTCAATGTCTAGATTGAAAGGGGACAATTCCTGTAGGAATAAAGAAGTCTTAATTTGTTAAACAAAATAACTTAAAGGGATAGTAATACTTTGTTTTATCTTTATTTTATTTTGTAGGCATTAAAAAAACATGAAGAACGATATAAGTCTTATCTTTCAAACCTTTATGGTTTGAGAGATATTAACAAGCAAAGTTTCCCCTCCTGCTCCTTTTACCTAGTGTAAGCCATCTCTCCTCAGATGTGGAATGCAGTCCATAGACCAGACAGATAACAGCAGGGGACAATCCTCTTCCTATGAGAACAATGAAAGCCCTGCCCCCCTTGGCAAGTTTTTCAGGTTTTTCCCTTATCTTAATTGAAGATTGTCCCTCTCTGAAGTCTACCTGGGCACCTCCCTTCTGATCTGGCTGAACAGTGTGACATCAGAAAAAGGGGTGGGAGGGGGAAACTTTCTCATTGAATTACTCTTGAACTACAACTCTGACAGAATTGAAATAACACTCTCCAAAGTCCAAATACTATGATGATTAATTAGAGCTGCTTTTATTTATTTATAATTGCTATCCCTTTAAGTAGGCATTCTTAATAAAACATTCCATATGTATATAAGTATAGCTTTTTCTATGATACATGTTACAATAGGCTTGCTTCAGATTTATAAACCTTTGCTTTGATACATTTACTTCTAGGAAGAACTGGAACAATTCTGGAACTAAACAACTGCACTATAGGGAATAAAGAAAAATTCAGAATTATTTAAATGGTGCATGTAATGCCTTGAATAGTAACAAGAAAAAAGAGGAGCAATTATAGGGTTATATCTACCTCACTTAGCACACATACAGGAATCCAACTAATGAATATAAAAAAAAATGATTGTAACAATCCTACCAGTGATCCTTTCACTAGTATATTCAAGTCTGCATGTATTTCTAGAGAATTCTCTATGCAGCCATAGACCAACACTATCTTGGAGTCTTCACATACAGTGTTACACCACTGAAAGAACAAGCTCACAAACAGCTCATCCCATTACGAACCATGTTTAATGCAGACAGATACTTCATAAAATTGTACTTACGAGATGTAAAAGTACAAAGACATATCAAAATGTATCACTCATATTCCTCCTGATGTATGTAAGAGCATCCAAGTGCACTTTTCACACCACAGTACACTTGTCATCATTTGGTTCTACTCCCGCACGAGGTGTCCATATGTATCCTCACACTGAAAGACAATGTTTGACTGAGAAACTTTAAGCATCTCTTAAAATAAGTGAGGAGCAGATGACTATGGTGACGTATTTCTGGAGTCCGTAGTTCCATCAGGAGGGATGTGGAACAAACACTTTGATATTACAGAAGAAAGATAGAGATTATATAGTTAATCCTGAATGAAGATTCTTTGTTATTCAGCATTCTTATTTTGGCCATAATGTTTAACTGAAGCAGTTGAATTGGCTGAAATTTGGGATTTCAGGTCTGATTGACAGTCCCTTCAAACCCTTCATAAAATGTAATGTATAGTTTCCAAGTACCAAAATGCTTAAACAATAATATTTTTATCCCATTTGACATTGAGAAACTTGAGAAAAAAACAAACAAATAAGACAATTCATGGCCACGATGTAATTGGTTTACATGCTCAGTAGAAAGCATGTTATTATAGGTAGAGTTATTTAGGTTACGGTAGACTACTGTCTACTGACAATTGATAGAATTGACCTCTGATGTGTTTAAGACCTCAACCCTCACTCATTAAAGTTGCTAAACTTAGATATACTCTCGCAGACCCCAAAATACACTGTTGCCATCCCAGCTTCATTTTCACTGATCTCTTGAAGTCACTGACCCCATTATACACTATCTCATATATTATGATGTAACCTCTTTAACACTCAATGGGTTAGAACAACAATTTAAAACAAAATAACCTTTTCATTGAACCCTATGGGGCGGCTGCCTTGCTCCAGAATTGCAACACTTTAAGAAAAATGGAGCCAAATAACTATACCGATTTGAACATTTGAAAACACTATGGAAATGCAATGCCAAAATACTTTTTGTCAAAGCCACAGTTAAGTTCTCACTGAAATGTGCAAAAGACAGGAAATACAAGTTATATTCTTCATACTTAACTCCATGCCCTCATGTGCTTTTGCCGATGATATCAGACATGATATAACAAATTATTTCAATTTCTAATGAGATCATTTGTGATGTTACCAATATTTGTGATGTGACTAGGGATGGGCAAAAAGAGAGATTTCCCTCAGGACATTATGTGAAAAACTAACAATTTTCCCACTTTTTTAGAGAAAGTTTTCTCCCATAGACAATACATAAAATGTTTTCCTTTTCGCCACTGCCAATAAATGTTCTGTCCGAACTTTGCCCTATCTCACCTATGTTTTCTATGACTGCAAGATTTCTCACCACAGTATTACTTCTGAGGACTAAAGTGGATAAATAAATAGCTGAAAGGAAAAGTTGCGACCACTACAGCAACATATGCATTGAAAAAATTGTTAACAGGCTGAGTGCCTTTGTCCACAACACTAACTTTCTGCTTAAGTAACATAGGTACAACCATCCTTGAAAAATAACTGTGGCTTGGGATATTCCAGCAGGGTGCAAAACATGACATCAGTTGTTTATAGTCTCTCTTTTCAACAAAAAAGTTTACTATTCCATAGGAGTAGATTTACATTATGATTGTGTAGGTTTTGACTTCTTTCTAAAAACATAGTAAGAGTGCGATGGCAGTACATAGTAGAAGAACTATGTAACTTTATTGCTTTAATGCCATCACTTGTGGAGGTGGTGGGGATGGTAACAATATGTGTAGGCACTCTATGACTCCTGTCATCTCCAAAAACAAAATCACAGTCATACTCAAACAGTTTATAGACGGGCACAGTGCTCCTTTTTAGTGGTGGAAGATTGAGCTTTTGCCTTTCAGCTAACTTTCTGGTCTTACCATCATCTCTCTCTCTCTCTCAGCTTCATCTGCATCTGAAGAAAAGGAGGATGCTGGAGTGATATATTCCAGATCTACATCATGTCAGAGACTCTGCCATAGCAGGGAGTACATGGGTTTGCTAAATTTCTTTTAAATACACATGTGATGATCTCATGTTAGAGACAATAGCTTCTTTGCCTCAATGTAGGGGATGGATGGGGAAGTGAAGTGGTATGGGGATTTACAACTATGTTGTAGACAAAATGTCTAGAAAAGGCTTACTAAGGAAGCGGAAATGTTTATATGAATTATGGTACTCCCTAAATACCTTGCTATTGAAAAAACAGTTTTTAATGTGGTATTCGTGCCCCATCTTGAGGAATAATAGAAACAGTGCTACAAGAATTCCAAAATATAAAAAAAAAATGTTATTTTGGTTTTGACCAATCAGAAAATTTTTGTTGACATCATAGTATATTGATATGACTAATCAGCCAATCACGAAAAGGGTGGGTGTGCTTTCTGATAAGGATTCTTACCTTATAAAATACTAAGGCCTAGGGTAGTTCGCTCTCTTGGTGCTGATTTCCTTGAAGTGTTCCTGCCAGGCCCAAAGAAATTCTAGGAACCTAGGGGTAGATTTAAAGGCACGCATTAAAATAGCCGGTAGGGCCAAAGTGAATACCGGCTGAAAAAATAAAAGGTATAACACGGTATTCAAAGGCCCTACCAGCTAAAACCCTAAAGGACGTTAAGCCACAAAAACAGTCTTGTGGCTGAACGTCCGTTTTGTGAGTTAAGTTCACAAAATGCCACTAAGAGCAGCAATATTGGGAACTTAACATTAAAAAATAATTAACTATCGGTACCTGACATACCGCCAAGCACCAATCGTTAACTGATCCATGTTACACTTACCTGTCATCCACTGTCCTTCTGTCTTCTCTTCTTTCTTCTATCTTCTGCCTTCTCTTCAGTCTTCTTTCTTCTGATTCTTCTTTCTGTAAAATAAAATATAAGATTAAATACCAAGCATGAACGAAGACATTGTTTAACCCTTTGAGTGGCAGAGGGGAACACAACGCATTGCAATGCATTGCGTACCTCACTGGCACTCAAAGGGTTAAATAGTATTGCGCCATGAATATTCCCACATTAACTGCCTCTATTTAATGGCCAAAAGTATGATCATGCCAATAAAAAATAGTATCCATATACACAGAAATCAATGCCATGCATTAATGCTAAGTAAATGCACTTAGCTAAATTCTTCATGTCTCTGCCAGTTGGAGTGGCCACGAGGGCGGCGGCAGGGGAGACAAGGGTCCCTCTTCAGTGATGTACCGGCCGATGCCCGTAATACACTGAGGGCATTGGAAGTGAGCCTACCTTTATATATGGGCAGGCTCACTTCCATTTCCCTCACAGCCATCAGATTAAAGAACAGCCACTCAAATCTGATTGACTGGGATGTGAAGAACATCCCAGCCAATGGCTGTGAGGGAAATGGAAGTGAGCCTGCCCTCAGTGTGTTAAGAGCATTGCCCTGTACAGCACTGAAAATTGACCCGTGTTGGACATCTGTGTCTCCGCTGCCACCTCTCTCGCGGCAGCTCCAAGCAGCGGAGACATGAAGAATTTAGCTAAGTGCATTTACTTCGCATTAATGCATGGCATTGATTTCTGTGTATATGGATATTATTTTGTCTTGGCATTATTACACTTTTGGACATTAAATAGAGGCAGTTAATGTGGGAATATTCATAGAGCAATACTATTTAACCCTCTGAGTGCCAGTGAGGTACGCAACTCATTGCTTTGCAATGTGTTGCGTACCCCTCTGCCACTCAAAGGGTTAAACAATATCTTCGTTCATGCTTGGTATTTAATCTTATATTTTATTTTAAAGACGGAAGAATCAGAAGAAAAAAGACTGAAGAGAAGGCGGAAGATAGAAGGAAGAAGACAGATGGACGAGAAGACTGAAGAGAAGGACAGAAGATGACCAGGAAGCTGTGGACTCCGCTGGACATCAGGATTCATGGTAAGTGTTAATGCGATGTTGCTTTACTTAGGTTAACCCTATGAATTATACCCCACTGGCACTCATAGTGTTAATCCTACTAACTTTGGACAGGCTTTAGGCACTTTGGATGTATTGATGTGGGGACCCCATATCAATACATCCACTGAGGATTTTGGGGGGGGGGGTTTGCCAGTTAATAGCTGTGTTAGCCGGCAAAATATCCGATAAGGGACTTTACGGCTAAACAAACTGGGTCTTAAGTTTTAATGCGGTAAGTGAGTCCCTTATCGGATGTTTTTCAGCTAACGCAGTCCTTTAAATGGCAAATAGGAGCGTCTTTTTTTTTTTTTCACATGGGCCAAACCACACGTTAGTGTAGCAGCTGTATTACTTGATGAACTTCCGTTAGCAGTTCATTACATGGCCCTTTGAATGGCTTACTACATGTTAAAACACCCTTTGGTGTTTTTTTTGCCCAACGCCTGCCTTTAAATCTACCCCCTAATCTCTTATTGTCTGGTAATTATATTTTCTTTATTTTAATTCAGTAAAGTTATAAGAAATATATATTTCCTGTACATTTGAGGAAAAATATTTCTTTATAATTTTTCTTAAAGGTGAACTACCACCCCATAAAATCTTTATCTAAATGAAGTCTCCATCTGGCAACTAGCTGCTTAGTAGCACTAGTCGCCAGAATTATTACTGTTTTAACTGATTTACGAGTTATTCCGTGGCTGACAGTAGCAGGAAGCACGGACATCTTGCCATAGCGACGTCCATGCGCCTGCGCTGTCAGTCCCTTTTGGAGCCGGCCGGCTAGTTGTCATCTTCAGTGTTCTTCTTACTATTTATTTATAGTACTGGCACTGGTGGTGGTGAAACTTTTGGTAGGATCTTAACAAAATGCATCTACTCTGGGGAGAGGGATCATTATAATCTACTGCACAAGCTACAGCAACCATGGCTGCAATCAGTTTTTGAACTACCACTTTATTCGCTTGTTCCTGCGCTGCTCCTACTCCTTTCCCCCACCCCCTGCCCTTGTGCTTTTGATGGACATTACTCAACTACTGTGTGTGTTTTTACTACAAAGAACTGATGGAGTGTGATGCCTGCCTTGGGCCTCAACAAAATACTCAATCTCACCTGGTATCAATCAAATCTGCCTCAGTTACACAGCTCACATCATTATTATTATATTTTTTTTAAAACTGCAGTCCACCCTATCCTATCACTGTAAAAAAAACTGTTCAACAACTTCTTTCCCCAGACTCCCCCAGCACAGAAATTATAACAGCTAGATCAACAATGAACTTGGACTGCAGCTGCCAGTGCCTGTGTCATTCAAATCAAATTGGTGAGACTGAATGTTGGGGTATTTGTGGTCAACCTCCTATGCTCCCTTCTCACTCATACCCCCACACCTCCAACACAGAGATAATAACAGCAAGACATCAAGGAACTTGAACCACAGGTGCCTGTGCCTTTCAAATCAAATCAGTCAGACAGAATGTTGGGGTAAGGCTCCCCCAATATAGAAAACAAATGTCCTGCCTATTAGACTCCCTAAACTAAGCTCCACTGTCTTCCATAGCTCAAAAATTAGCTGTTCTTTCTTCCTCTCACAAACTCAGAATGTCATGTTGTGTAAACATGCCACCCCTTTTATATTATGTCTGCGGGAAAATAAGGGAAAGTTGCTTGATAGAAATTCAGTCTCCCCATTGATTGATCAATGCAATGAGCTAGATGATAAAAGCGGGAAAACGCACTTTCACGAAAAAGTTGCAGCTAAACGAAAAGTGTCATTTTCTTCCTGTTTTGGTTTTGAGGTGAAAATTTTTTGCCCATCTGTAGATGTGACCAGTAATGCCATTGCTGAGATTGTTTGTGATGTCACTTATGATGTCATCAGAAAACACATGGTGGGGTGAAGTTGGAAAAATGTAACCTATATTTCTATAGTCTAATATGCTTCTATTTACCTATACACAGTTGGGCTGAGGTGAATTTTATTGGGCACCCCATGGCTCTCCATCCGTGAAGCTGTGTTCACAGTATCCCCAAACAAACAATAACGAGGCATCTTCTCACCGACCACTCCAGCTAGCACTGGACCAGTGTGCAGCCCTACTCGAATCTGCATGAATGTCAACATTAACATCATGTGGATAAATGGTCAGTGTACAGGAAGGTGAGACATACAATATTACTTAATTTTTTTATTTTCTATTTTAAATAAAAAGAGTCACGGGCAGAACAGTCCTAATTTTATTTGTGTTTCATTATTTATTAAAATAGCCATGGGCCATCACATTGCAAAGCTTAATACATTGTTCATAATGTTCTCCATATTCCTATGTGGGTAAAAGCCCCTTTACAATTATATCAGTCAGGTGGTACGGGTAAAGCATGAGATGATCTCTGCTGTATTTCAGTAGCTCCTCATAGTACTTCCGCTCAATTTTCTTCACGTAGACCCTAATGAAGAAAGTGCACTTGCTCCCAGGGAGATTTGGGAAGGGAGGTGGGAGGAAATTTTAAGAACAGAGGACATCCTGCAGAGCTTTGCTGTACAGCTTGCACTGCAGAAAGAGGAACTGGTGACGTCACTGGGACTATTTAAACATTAATATCTAATAAAGTATTACAATTTGGCACAATAACAACCTACAGAATGTTTTAGTAATACATCCAATAACATAAAGTGTCTTGAGGGTGAAAGTTCCACTTTAAGTATAATGCACACAAGATGGATAGATTACAGGGGCACAAGGTGAGCAGAACTGACTGAGATAAACAAGTGATGAAGAAGTTTTGTATTCGATGAATACTACCCAACTGGCCCATTTAGTCGACATAATAAGCCTAAACATTTATTGTTTTACATGCTAGCTTACTTGAATTGGATTTCCAGTGACTGGATTTTTAACTTCTTTTGCCATAAGAATCATCCCTAGTGCAAAATTTGCAACTCTTTCTGCATGAGAAGACACAGGTACAGGAACTCCTCCCACAACCATGTAGGCATCTCCTATTGTCTCCACCTTCAAAACATTGAACATAACATTATTCTGTGAATGTGACAACATTTTCATTTGAATAATTGTTTATAGGCCAGAGAAGATATTATTGTATAATAATATCAAAGTATTTTATCAGGAAGGATACATTGAGATTGTCTCTCATTTTCTGGAGGTCTAGATATGATTACCCAATTTAATGGTACTCATTTTATCTACTTTGGAAAGATGAAAGGCTGAGTCGACCATGCTGGGAATAGAACCTGTGACCTTGCAGTTTGAACAGATTTTACAACTGGTGCCTTAACCAACTGAGCCATATCATCAACTATGAGAAGGAGATTTGGTTGTCAGACTCTATCTATCTGGTCTCAAATAAAGCACAAATACAATAAAATAGCCAATAACTGATGTTACAATTCAAGCGATGGTGTGTTGAGTCTGAAGAACCTTCACCACAATGAAAAGGGTCCTTATGGTCAAAAGAAAAATTAAGTAATTCTGGGAAAAGCTAACTGCTTAATAGTAGATAATTTCCCAAATCCCCATTGATTTACATGTGACTTTTAACACTTTGACTTCTAAAGAGCAGTGCACTCCAGAATTAGTCTCCCTTTCTTTAGAGCAGGCAGAACTGGGGGCGATGTATAAAAAGCCTTCTTAGTGTATATTTAAGAACTTTCAGTAAAGTTTACAACACTGTGTCACATTTATATGAAGTATTATATATCTTTCATTACTAATTTAGCCCTTGAGAAACTGTCTATAAGGCACAAGAAGCACATCAGGCATTCTCTTAATTTTTATTTGTATCATACTATTTGATGTGAACATACCGAAGGCTAATAAATAAAATGTTTATAGTGACCCTTGGATATACTGTTTTCATCTGGAGGAGATCTGACTGGATGATCATTTGACTCCTGATATGCTGTTACTTATCTTGGATCTGTGAGCTTCTGTATGTAGGGGGACTTATATATTAATTAACTATACAAATGAGCTCTTAGAGGGATCTGTGCCCTTTCTTCTTTTTGTTGTTATTTCAGTTAAAACTACACCTTCCACCTGTGTTTCTGAAATGCAGAGACCTCTATAAGCATTGAAGAAGAATCTTTAAACCTTCCTCCTAGAAGCTACATACCAAGATCAGTGTAAAGGGCACTTGATTCCACGATGGACTATCTTAATATGGGACATTAGAAAAAGTTATATTATTAGACAGAACAAAGATCAGTTTGTCCAAGCCCATGAAAGAAGACACTAAAAGATTATTGTTTTGCTCAGTTTAAAGATATTTCATATATATTTGCACAACTTAGCCTTTTTATGCAATATACCACAATACTATAATTACATAGTGTACCCATCTTACCTCTGTCATGGATATCTGACATAGTCAAAATGAATAAATACCTTATAGACATCATGCACTGTTGTTAATCTGTCAAAACGAAGATACATTGAATTCAACATGCAGACTATCTGTATGGGTTCACACTGGGCACAGATGTTGGTAAAGGTTACTACATCACTGAATAAGATTGTGCATTCCTTGAATTCCCCTGTAAAGGAAAAGTTTGGTAATCTTCCATTAATCCTTAGTTATGTACATTAAATGTAATCTACCAGTCCACAACACTGCAACATTGAAGACATTGATTGCCATTTCTATTTAAGTGTAAAAAGATTAATAATTTGTGGGATTTGGTGTATGACTTTGAATTTATCTCTATAAGCATTAAGTGGACTTTGAATTATTCAGTAGTTGCTGTATTTACCTGCTTCCACTCTCTTGCCCTCCTTCAGCTGGTTGGCTACATGTTTTGGAAGCATGGCATAGAGCAGAACCTCAGTCTTCTTCTTTTCTTCCTCTAAATGCTTGGACAAAATGCGCAGTTCCTCCTTCTTTCTCTCAAGCTGATTGGACAGTTCCATCTCAGCCAATCGTTGTTGATTCAGTAATATAAGATCCCGTGTGACATCATGGGGAGCTATGTCAGAGATATGCATCTGCCTCTCTTCCAGCTCATGCAAGGTACGTAACAGAGGAGAGCACAGGTATAACATGCACTGGAGAGATTCCATCCATATCATTTGACCTTAGTACAAAAAATAATATAAAAAATATATAAATATGTAACATGACTACATATGAAATTAATGTGGGCTTTAAGTAGTATTTGTTATAAATTATTTAGAATGTGGGTGGCAAGAACAAAGTCAAATATAATATCACACAGATGACATTTCTACTTCTTTTTTCTGACTTTTGCACTTTAAAGGGATAGTAATACTTCGTTTTAACTTTGTTTTATTTTGTAGGCATTAAAAAAACATGAAGAATGATATAAGTCTTATCTCTCAAACCTTTATGGTTTAAGAGATATTCACAAGCAATGTTTCCCCTCCCGCCCCTTTTTCCTAGTGTAAGCCATCTCTTCTCAGATGTGAATCTGGTTGTAAGACCAGACAGATAACAGAAGGGGACAAGCTTCTTTGTATGAAAACAATGAAATCCCTGCCCCCTTGACAAGTTTTTCAGGTTTTTCCCTTATCTTATTTGAAGATTGTCCCTCTCTGCAGTCTACCTGGGCACCTCCCTTCTGATCTGGCTGAACAGGGGTGGGAGGGAAACTTTGCTTGTGAATATCTCTTAAACCATAAAGGTTTGAGAGATAAGACTTATATCGTTCTTCATGTTTTTTTAATGCCTACAAAATAAAATAAAGATAAAATGAAGTATTATTATCCCTTTAAGAGAAGGTAATTATCCCCTTGTATGAAGAGGAATTCTCCAATGCATTACTTCACTTTGAGAATTCTCTAGCAAGCAAGGGACTAAGAGATAGTGATATAATTTAAGACACAGTGAAGTATATGCAAAAAGAAAGCCAAGCAATTCTGGGTCAAACCAACTGCGCCATAAGTGATAAAAAAAAAACCTTCCTCTAATGTACATTGATGAAAACTGGATTTTTTAACCACTTAAATAATAGAAAGCTCTTCAGCCTATTGCTTTACAATGCATTGAGGACCTCTATAACTTTTAAAGGGTTAACCCTTTGAGTGCCAGAGGAGTACGCATATTTACAGCACCATGAAATGGTATGTTCCTTTTAGTGTTAATATCTTTGCCAGGGCCCACTTGTGTATGGATTACTTGACTTTCCTTTTTCAATCTTTTCTTTGCTTCCTAAACTTTATTATTAACCCTTTAAGGACCAGTGAGGTGTGTAACACATTGCAAAGCAATGCATTTCACACCCCTGTGGACTCTAAAGGGTTACCAATCATATCAGATCAATATTGGACCCAGTCTTTGAAGTTTTCCCCAGGTCTTATTTTTTCAATTATATAGCAAAATTTTAAATAACAATGAGTTCTTGTGGAATTAGTATCTTATTAATTTTTTATCATTTTATTATTTAGTAAGTAACTGAAGCTTACACATTAGATCTAATTTATATCTTAATTAAAAAAAATCAGACCTCATCAGCACAGCCCCATATGTAGAGATCAGTGAATTGCATGGGGTTTGTTTCACCAGCCGATCTGCAAATGTATTGACAGTTTTATTTTCTAGAATAATTTAAAAAAAAATGTAGAGAGTATCTATCTTTGCTTGTTTATTAAAAAATGAAAAATTACTTTAGATTATGTTTTTATTTTTTTCTACGGTATGCTGATCTCTTTTTTTCTTTTTCAGAGATTCTTTCCAAGTCCTCCTGTCAGTGTGAAACTTGTATGATTATTATGTTCATATATAACTTTATTCCAGCCCTCTGCTTTGAGCAACCTAATTGGAGGAAGGCAGGCACGTGCACACACAGACACCAAGGGGGGCTTGAGCACCTTCCCTTTTTGTCCAAAGTGCCCTAGTGCCCTTTTAACAAAAAAAAAAATAATAATAATTATAATAATTTGAGCCCCTGCCCGCCAAAATGTCTATGCACGTCCCTGGAGGAAGGTGAGGTTCTGGACATGAGTGTGGCTAATTATACAGCTTTAATCCTTTGAGTGCCAGATGGTTATGCAATGCATTGCAATGTGTTGCATACCCCTCTGGCACTCGATAGGTTACACTGTAACATAGTAATTTGGGTTGAAAAAAGACTTGCGTCCATCTAGTCCAACCTTTTTCCTATTCCTGTTTACCTTCGTTGATCCAAAAGAAGGCAAAAAAAAAAAAACCCTCAATACAGCAATTTCAAATTCTGCCTTGAATAGGGGGAAAAAATGATTTCTTGATTTCAAATGGCAATCAGATTTCTCCTTGGATCAACAAGCACTAACTAAATAATAATCCCAGTACTAACGTACATAGCCCTCTATGTTATGCTCTTTTAAATAAGTATCCAGGCCCTTTTTTAAAGGCATCTAATGTATTCAATAGCACCACCTCCTCAGGCAGTGAATACCTTTATTGTCCTTACTGTAAAGAAACCCTTGCGCTGTTGTAGATTAAATCGCCTTTCCTCAAGTCTAAGCGGGTGGCCTCTTGTCCTGTGTACTGTTCTATTAATGAACAGGTCTTTGGAGAGCCCTTTGTATGGGCCCTGAACATATTTATATAGTGTTATCATACCTCCTCTAAGACGCTGTTTCTCTAGTGTGTACAAGTGTAACTTTTCTAGCCTTTCTTCATAACTAAAACTTTCCATTACCCTTAATAGTTTTGTAGAACTCCTCTGCACTTTCTCTAGTTCTATAATGTCCTTTTTCAGAAAGGGCGCCCACAATTGGGTTAAGTAAGTCAGGGAACAAAGCAGTGCTGAGATTATTTAAGCAACTACTAAATCAAAATCTCTCCAACTATAAAACTGTTTGTAAAACAAAAAGTGCAAATTATAGGCAGTTTAAATAGATACATTTAATTAAACTAAATAATGTGTAAGTAATAGGTCCACCTTAATACATTGCTTATGTAGAAGGCAAAAGATGAACCAATCTGGAACAAACCAACAGTGTTATAGGGGAGAAATACTTCTGAGAAAAGTTGGAGAAATTATTGGGCAAATGGACTGCACCTTAGGGAGCAAATAAATATTCCCCAACTCACACTGATTCATTTTTTTTTACTCATGGTAGGGAGCAGGTCATTTGTTCCAGAAGTGCTGAATTTTAGCTTTCTGCATAAGGCCCCATGTGTGTTTTTACATATGTAATAACAAGAATAAATTGCAGGTTTATGTTTGAAATGATTAAGGAAAAATAAATACCTCTCAGTTCTAGCATTGGTCTGTGTCTCCAAGATTCTGGCATCATCTCTCTCTTTGTTCTGAATACAAACTGACTGTTGATAAACTTTCTAACATTAGAAATTGTTAGAGTGACTTCAGGGTGCACTGTGCTGAAGTACTGATCAAGTCGAATGCTCATTGTCTGGAGGCCAGGGACTATCTTCTGGATGCTTACACCAGCCTGCTTCACCCTCAGCTGTAAATTGTAAAAGGACACATCCAATGTAAAAAAATCAAGTAATGCCTTCAATGTATAGGACTTTTTGTGCTAATTGCATATAAGCATGTTCCTCTAGAATACCATGTAATAGTATTAGCTAATTGAAACTAACAACAGAAGAAGAGACTTATTTTTGATGGCATCAATACAATGGTGTATTGGCCCACATCAGTAGAAATTATGCCATAAACAGTTATGTTGTTAAAAAATGTAAAACATGACTTTAATGTCAATGTTTTCTGCACCAGCAGAGTTTTGGGGCTTGATTCAATTGAGCCTGGTAAAACAGCTGGTAGGGCAAAATTGCATACCTGCCCGTTAGCAAAAAAGTGGTAACAAGCTATTCAATTTCCCTACCAGCTGAAAGCACAAAGAATGTTAGGACACAGAAAAGGACTTTTGAATAAACATCCGTTTATCCATTCCCAAAACGCCGCTAAATAGCAATAATGGGAACATCAAAGGAAAAAGGCTAACGATCCGCTCCTGACATACTGTCAAGCACCAATTGTTAGCTTATTTGTGTTACACTTACCTGTCATCCACTGCCCGGCTTCTATCTTTCTTTTTTTTTTCTCTTCTTTCTTATTCCTCCTCTCTTCCTTCTTCTCCATCTTCTTTCTTCTTCTCTCCTCTTTCTTCAATCCTCATTTCATGTAGCTGTAAAAAAAAAAAGAGAGTCATAAGTAAATTTGCCATTAAAATAACCCGCACACCTATGCATAGTTTAACCCAATGAGTGCCAGAGCAGTATGCAACGCTTTGCTGAACAATGATTTGCACACCTCTCTGAGACTCCAAGGGTTAAATAATGCATAGATCTGCTGCTCAAGACTGTGGAACATGCACAAATTGCCACACTTATATCTCAATTATGACTGAAAATCAGTGTAAATGTCTTCAATAAAAATATATGCCATTTTCTCTTTCTCCACTACTGTTTGCGGTGGCAGTAGTGGCAAATGGTGGAAGGAGCACACACACACCCCACCCCGGTACCTTACAAGCCGATGCCTGTTCCATTGTGAGGGAATTTCAACAGAGACTGCCATTATATATGGGCAGTCTCTATTCAAAAGGAGTCACAGCTATTGACTGGGATGTGTGCTTATGCACCTCCTAGCCAATCAGCTTTGAGCAGGAGGATTGGAGAAACCTGCTCGAAGCTGATTTTCTGGGAGGTGCGTAAGCACACATACCAGCCAATAGCTGTGAGCTCTGAACAGAGACAGCCCATATATAAAGGCAGTCTCTGTTCAAATTATTTTACAATTGAAAGGGAAACGGTCCCTTAAGGTACACAGGGTTGTACCTTTTGCTGCCACCACAAACAGCGGCAGAGAATGAGAAAATGGCATATATAACTGAATCAAGGCCATAATGGGGACATAAGTTTGGCAAACTGCGCATTTTCTACAGTCTTGAGCTGCAGAGCTATGCATTATTTAACCCTTTGAGTCCAAGAGAGGTACGCAAAACACATTGCTGAGCAATGCTTTGTGTACCCCTTTGGCACTCAACGGGTTAATCTATGTATAGGTATGTGGGTTATTTTCATGGCAAATTTATTTTTGGCTCTTTTTTTGGTTTACAGCTAAATGTAAAGAAGATGGAAGAAAGAAGACTGACCACAATAAGAAAGAAGATGGAGAGGAAGAAGAAAGAAGAGTGAAGATAGAAGAAGGACAGTAGCTAAGGTGCTGAGGATCCTTCTGGACATCAGGATTATTGGTAAGTGTTTATTTTCAGGGGCTGTTTCTTTATACCTTAGTTGGATTAACCCTATGAGTGCCAGTGGGGGTAATTATACCCCACTGGCACTCATAGTATTAATTCTACTAACATTTGACACATTTTTTCAGTACTTTGGATGTATTGATATGGGACTTAGGACTTTTTTTCACTTTTATTTTCCTTTCAATTGATGCATTGGGTGTTTTGAGATTCGATAAGGGACTCTACGTCCATACAAACTGAGTCTTAAATTTCCCACAACAAAGTGGGTCCCTTATCGGATTTTAAGGGCTATCACAGTCAATTGAATGGCATCTTGTGACATTATTTTATTTTGAATGGGCGAAAACACAGCTAATTGTATCTTCTGACAGGTTGTTGATTTTTTTCCCAGCACTTCTTCATAGCACAGGTAATTGAATAGCTTTCCATGCTTGAAAAAAATGCTGGCGTGGTTTTTTTGACTAATGGGAACAATTTAATTGAGCCCTTAATGTTAAGAATAAAATCAACAGAACTATGTACTTGTGATACTCACAGATGAACTGTGAGATTCAAAAGTGGAAAACAATTAAGATGAGGAGTAGGGAATGATGAATAGGGAAGTGAGATGAAGGGGGAGAAAGGGGATTTTTATGGGCCAGAAGGCAGAGTACTCAAAAGTGAAGTATCCTCCCACTTCCTGCCCTTTATACCTTTCCACCCAGTAGATTCAACTTAGTTTACATCTAACAAAACAGTGAAAGGTATAGACATCAGGAAAGAGATGCAGAGCAATGGCAGAGAATCCTAAATCAGAACAATAAGAAAAGAGGTTTTCTTAGCATAGGATGCTCTGCATCCCTCAATGAATATATAAGGATTTTTCGGTAAGTATAAAAATCCCCTTTTTGCTTGTTTCTATTGATGAGTGTAGGGACATTGGGGAAGTCCCAAAATACAGACAGGGAGAGAAAAGTGGTGGCCAAAACTTGCATCATGAGTTGTGAAAAACATTATGTTTGTAGAACTTTGCATCTGCCTTGCAGAATCAATCCACAGTATTGTGGTTCTTCATAGCCCATGAAGTATACAGGGAGTATGATGAACTGGCAGAAATCCAAAATAGAGCTGGGTGATACTTGAAAATATAAGTTTGTCTAATATTCCTTTAAGCCATACAGTAATTGTGGCTTTAGAAGTGGGTCCACCCTCCTTCAGGTCTTCAGGTATGACAAACAAGGTATTCATTTGTCTGAATATTCTGTAGTTCAGATATAGAACTGAAGACATCTTACCACATCCTGAGAGTGAGGCACTTACAAGGGATAAGATTTAAGGACAGAAGAACCAACTCCTGATTGATGTCATAATAACACACAACTTTATGATGAAACTCAGGAAAGAGTCCATAAGACAAACTTGTCTTGGTGGAAGATTAGGTAAGAAGACGTGCAGGATAGCTCATTGAGTTTTTTTCTTATCACTGAGTATATGGTAGTAAAATGCTTGAGTGAAGTAGAAGACAGAGATTCAAAGGGAAATGACTGAAATACTTCCAAAACCAGATTCAAGTCCCAAGGAGGAGTAGGATCCCTGTACAGAGGAACAATGTGAGAAATACCCTGCTCCAAATCTGATAATAGATTTTAGCAGAGACAGGCTTGTGGGCTCGCAGCATGGTGTGAACTATGGAATCATTCCACTCTTAATGTTTTAAAATGTTGGCCTCAAGTTTCACACCATTAAGTCGGGATTGGATAAATTGAGTTATTTAATGGGAACTTGAGAAAGTAGGTCCAGCACTAGCTGAAGATGCCAAGGATCCTCTAGTGAGCTGTCCATCAGACAGTGAAACCAAATCCTTATTGGTCAGAATGGGAATATAATAGGGCCTGAACCCATTCTTTTTTGGTGATCATTCTGGGAATCATGGGAATTTGAGGAAAATGTACCACCAGGGTACTGTCTAGGCATCAATTGCCACATCCTTTTGATCCATTACTCTTGCTCAACACACTGGCAATTTTGTGTTGAGGTGGGAGGCCATCAAGACTGTTTATGCCATTCCCCAGTGAGCTGAAAAAATATTTCCTGTTTTAACTCACATTCCGCTGGATCTGTAGCCTGTCTGCTGAGATAGTCTGCCTCAAATAATCTACTTGTTACATAAATGGCAAAGAGGGCTGGAACATGGTTATCCACATAGTTTTGAAATATTTCCACTTCTAACTGAGCTGCTTTGCTCTTGGTACCTCCTTGTTGGTTGATGTAAGCCACTGCTGTGTTGCTGTCAGTCTGAATACAAATGGGAAGTCCCTTCAAGAGCATCATCCAAGCAGACAGAGCATTGAAGTATCATAGTATAGGAGCAGCGGCCCTGAATTTAATGAGGGGCACACACAGCTCTCCAAATAAACAGACTGGCGCCTGTTGTCACCATCATACATTCTGGCACAGAAAAAGGATAGACCATGAGCAAGATTTGACTTGTCAGCCACCACTGAAGAAACTGGCGAGTGTACTAAGACAGGATCACCTTCTGGTGAAGCTAACAAGTACTCTTGCACCAGGATAAAAACAGATTAAGCTGAAAGGGTCACAGGGAAAAAATTATTTGATCCACTGCTGATTTAGTACATTTGCCCACTGACAAAGAAATGATCAGTCTATAATTTTAATGGTAGGTTTATTTGAACAGTGAGAGATAGAATAACCACAAAAAAATCCAGAAAAACGCATTTCAAAAAAGTTATATATTGATTTACATTTTACTGAATGAAATAAGAGTTTGACCCCTTCGCAAAGCATGACTTGTTGGCAATCACAGAGGCCAGACATTTCTTGTAGCTGGCCACCAGGTTTGCACACATCTCTGGAGGGATTTTGTCCCACTCCTCTTTGCAGATCCTCTCCAAGTCATTAAGGTTTTGAGGCTGACATTTGGCAACTCAAACCTTCAGCTCCCTCCACAGATTTTCTATGGAATTAAGGTCTGGAGACTGGCTAGGCCACACCAAGACCTTAAATGGATAGTAATACTTAAGTATTACTAATCCCTATAGCAAAGTACTACTTAAAAAAAACGTATTGCCAGCAGTGTCATCTCTCAAACCTTCTTGTAAAGTTGCCCTCTCCCTCCCACTTCCCCGGAGTCAGCCGGATCGCATTACTAAAAAAGAAAACTTTAGTGAAAGATTTTTTTTAGTTAACACGATCGCGGCTCTGCTGCAGAGCCGCCTGATGATCTCTGACCGGGTTTCCCTGAGTCAGCTAGAATGCTGACTACGGGGAAGGGAGAAGGAGAGGCCAACTTTAGAAGCGTTCATCTCTCAAACCATAAAGGTTTGAGAGATGACACTGGGGGCAATACGTTTTTTTTAAGTAGTACTTAGGGACTAGTAATATTTAAGTATTACTATCCCTTTAATGTGCTTCTTCTTGAGCCACTCCTTTGTTGCCTTGGCCGTGTTTTGGGTCATTGTCATGCTGGAATACCCATCCACGACCCATTTTTAATGCCCTGGCTGAGGGAAGGAGGTTCTCACCCAAGATCTGATGGTACATGGCCCTGTCCATCGTCCTTTTGATGTGGTAAAGTTGTCCTGTCCCCTTAGCAGTAAAACATCCCCAAGCATAATGTTTCCACCTCCATGTTTGACAGTGGGGATGGCGTTCTTGGGGTCATAGGCAGCATTCCTCCTCCAAAAAACATGGCAAGTTGAGTTGATGCCAAAGAGGTTGATTTTGGTCTCATCTGACCACAACACTTTCACTCAGTTCTCCTCTGAATCATTGACAAACTTTAGACGGGCCTGTACATGTGCTTTCTTGAGCAGAGGGACATTGTGGGCACTGCAGGATTTCAGTCTTTCATGGTGTAGTGTGTTACCAATTGTTTTCTTGGTGACTATGGTCCCAGCTGCCTTGAGATCATTGACAAGATCCTCCAGTGTAGTTCTGGGATGATTCCTCACTATTCTCAAGATCACTGAAACTCCATGAGTTGAGATCTTGCATGGAGCCCCAGACCAAGGGAGACTGACAGTTATTTTGTGTTTCTTCCATTTGCGAATAATCGCACCAACTGTTGTCACCTTCTCACCAAGCTGCTTGGCGATGGTCTTGTAGACCATTCCATCCTTGTGTAGGTCTACAATCTTGTCCCTGACATCCTTGGAAAGCTCTTTGGTCTTGGCCACGGTGGAGAGTTTGGAATCTGATTGATTGATTGATTGCTTCTGTGGACAGGTGTATTGTATTGTATTGTATGTATTGTATATTTTTATTTATATAGCGCCAACCAGTGTACTTGGCACTTTACAGATTACACTTAATATAGAAGGAGTACAATAAGTGCGGTGATTAAGTGCTTCTATAGTGCTTATATAGGTGTCTTTTATACATGTAACAAGCTGTAACAAGCTACATGTAACAAGCTGAGATTAGAAGAACTCCTAATCTCAGCTTGTTACCTGTATAAAAGACACCTGGGAGCCAGAAATCTTGCTGATTGATAGGGGGTCAAATACTTATTTAATTCAGTAAAATGCAAATCAATTTATAACTTTTTTGAAATGCGTTTTTCTGGATTTTTTTGTGTTCAAATAAACCTACCATTAAAAATTATAGACTGATCACTTCTTTGTCAGTGAGCAAACGTACAAAATCAGCAGGGGATCAAATAATTTTTTTCCCTCACTGTATCTGTCTTGGAGACCATGGTCCCCACCAAACACGTGTAGTCTCCAGCTGAAGGACATGAGATAAAGAATTAAAGGAGAGTCCAAAAGTGAAAGCACCAAATAGACCCCTTAACAAAGAGCTTAATTAAACGAAGAAGTCAAATAAATGTCCCAAAAACATAAACAAGCTTTATTTACAATACAAAAAATGAAAAGACAGTTAAAAACATTTAAAAACAGTGCAAGCAGGTACATAACATGATATGTGTAGATAAGTATACCCATACTTTATATATCTTTTCACATTTATTTTCTACTGATATTTTTTCACAATGCACTTTAGTAGGCTCTGTTCTCTTATTTTGAGAGCATCTTCAGTATATTATTTTCTGATGTACTTGATCAGGACCTAATTATTGCACCATTTAGGAGTATCTAATTTATCATGATATGTACCTGCCTGTACTGTTTTTAAATGCCTTTAAAGTGATAGTAATGTCTAAAAAAACTTTTTTGCATTTAGAAGAGCTCAAAAAGCTGATCTAAATGCAAAAAACCGTACCTCTCAAACTGCTATGGTTTAAGAGATATGGGCGTTTGAAGTTTGATTTCTCCTACTGACAGCTGTAAAGCTGTCAGCAGGAGATTCGTGTCGGTCGACACTGTGGCGCTTGAGAAGTGCCGGGATCTCGTTACTTACACAGAATCACTTCAATGGAATGGTCTAAAACATGTCCCTAGTGTTCAGGCACATGTTTTAGACCATTCCAATAAAGGGATTCTGTGTAAGTAACGAGATCCTGGCACTTCTCAAGCGCCACAGTGTCGACCGACACGAATCTCCTGCTGACAGCTTTACAGCGGTCAGTAGGAGAAATCAAACTTCAAACGCCTGTATATCTTAAACCATAGCAGTTTGAGAGATACGTTTTTTGCATTTAGATCAGCTTTTTGAGCTCTTCTAAATGCAAAAAAGTTTTTTTTAGACATTACTATCAATTTAACTCTCTTTTCATCCTTGATGATAGTAACATAGTAAATTTGGTTGAAAAAAAATACACACATCCATCAAGTTCAACCCTTGCCTCATAACCCAGAGAAATGAGAATTATATAGCATTCCTGCTACCAAATAAGTTAGTCTTTAACAGACCTTCCTCATTTGCCTACTAATACACAGTATGACCCTGTTTGTTCTTTTTAAAACAAATGCATCTTATCTTCTCTTAAATGTATCCATTGTATCTGCCATAACCACCTCCTTGGGCAAAGAATTCCATAACTTAACAGACAATACTGTAAAAAAACTCTTCCTCTGCTGAAGTCTAAACCGCCTTTCCTCTAAGCTCAATGGGTATCCCCTGGTCATATGATAAGGCCTTGGAATGAATAGCTCAGACAGATCCTTGTATTGACCTTTTATATACTTTTACATTATGATAAGATCTCCTTTTAGTCGTCTTTTCTCTAGAGTAAATAAACCAAGTTTGTCTAGTCATTCCTCATACGTCAAGTCCTCCATTCCCTGTTCTAGAATATCCTTTTTCGCAACTGGTGCCCAAAACTGCACTGCATATTTGAGGTGAGGTCTTACCAATGATTTGTACAATGGCAATCTGATTTTATCCACTCTTGCTTCAATACCCCTTTTTATGCAAGACAGGACTTTGTTTGCTTTTGCTACTGCTATTTGACATTGGTCACTGTTTTCAAGTTTGTAGTTTACAAGGATTCCCAGGTCCTTCTCTAGCAACAAGTCCCATAAAATGATTCCATTAAGTTCATAAGTAACACTGGGATTTTTTCTTCCCAAATGCATGACTTTACACTTTCCCACATTTAACTTAATATTCCATTTGGTTGCCCAATATGCCATTTTATGTAAATTCTTTTGTAGAAAACAACATATATACTTTTCTGAAATAATTACCCTGTATAATTTAGTGTCATCTGCAAATATTGATATTTTGCTTTCTACATCTATGTCCAAGTAATTTATAAACATGTTAAAAAGCAGTGGACCTAGTACTGAATCAAGAGGTATTCCACTCTCAACTTTAACCAAATTTGAGAATTGTTCTTTATAACTACACACTGTTCCCTATCTTTCAAACAAGTTTTCTATCCATTTGCAAAGGTTATCCCCTAGCCCCAATTTCCATATATTATACCTCAGACTGCTATGTGGCACTGTATCAAATGCCTTTGCAAAATCTAGATATACTACATCAACTGCCTTACCATTATCTAGGTTGCTACTTACTTCTTCATAGAAGCTGAAAAGATTAGTTTGGCATGATCTATCCCTACAAAACCATGTTGATTCCTGCTAATAATCTTATTTTTGGTGGTGTAATCCTGAATATAATCCCTTATTATCCCATTTATCAGTTTTCCCACTACAGAGGTCAAATCATTAGGTCTATAATTCCTAGGTTCTGTTTTAGTTCCCTTCTTAAATAGAGGCACTAAGATGGCTCTATGCAAATCTTGTGGCACTGAGCCTGTGCTCAGGGAATCTGTTAAGAGTAAAAAGATGGGTCTTGCTAACACTGCACTGAGTTCCTGAAGAACCCTTGGATGTATACCATCAGGACCTGGTGCTTTGTCAGTCTTAGTTTTGTTCAGTCTTCCCAAGACCTTTTTCTTGTGTTCACCCAATATCTGATAATTGTATTGTTTTATTGTTTACTTGATGAGGCTCTTCTACCATTCCTTGTTCCCTTGTAAATACTGATGCAAAGAAAGTGTTTAAAACATCAGCTTTTTCCTTATCCTCACTAATCAACTCACCCATCTCATTTTTTGAGATGCACTCCCTCTTAAGTTTTCTGCTATTTTTATATTTGAAAAAAGTTTTTGAATTAGTCTTGCTCTCCCTTGCAATTCAAGTCATTATCTATTTTTGCGAACCTAATTGTCTTTTTGCAATCTTGGTTGCACTCCCTGTATTTTAAGAAAGAATGTTCAGTTCCTTCAGACTTAAATAGTTTAAATGTTTTTTTTTCTTGTGATTTCCTTCTTTACATTTGCAGTTAACCACAATGGCTGTGATCTACTTATCTTGTATTTGCTCCACAATGATATATACTGTTAGGTACATTCTGCAACCTACATTTGAATTCTGACCATTTTTCCTCAGTATTTTGCCTTTAAATAATTTATCCCAGTGTATGTGTTGCATTGAAGCTCTTAACTATTTGAAGTTCGCTTTTTAAAATTAAGAGTTTTGGTTGAACCTATACAGTTTTGCTTTGCCAAACTGATCTCAAATGTAACAGTTTTGTGATCACCGTTTCCCAAATGTTCACTAACCTTAATAGTGGATATCATTTCTATGTTATTTGTTATCACTAGGTCCAATACATTGTTATTTCTTGTCATCACTTCCACCATTTGTGACATGTAGCTTTCCCAAAGCATGCTCACAAACCTGCTTCTGGATAGTTAAAATCTCCCATAATCCCGACAGCGGGTTATGGCGGATGAGTCACACCCTCTAATACCCCACACCCTTAGAATATGGAGACGTCTGGCTACCACTCCAGGCCTGCTCAGTTCCCCTTCTCCTCTTATTTCATTGGTACATAACTCTGACTTTTTGCCTGGTCTATCGGGTTCATTGTGGAGGAGGCTCCACCCTTTGGGGACTGAAATCCCCAGGCTCTCTGATGTGACACGTGATGGTAAACTCCTCCCACTGCAGACTTTACTGGAGGGCAGGGCGTGCCACCCATCTATCCCTTATTTTTATATTCAGCTTGCACATTTCGTTAACTCCTTTCAGGTGGCTCCGACTACCTCTCCTGCTAGGACCCCCGTGGAGGTTCTTTGCTCATCCCCTGATCCCCCTCGCAGGCTGGTCTCTGCTTTGCATGGCCTTCTGCTTTCCTTATCCCATTCGTCCAAGCCCCATTTTGTTAGATCCTGGGAGATGGATTGTGGTTGCATATTGACGGATAGGCAATGGTCTAAGATGGCTATCCTTGTCCATAGATGTTCTCTGTCCTCTAGAATCCAGGAGAATGCCTACAAGATACTGACTAGATGGTATCGGGTTCCTTCGCTATTACATAGACTCTATCCGGCGGTTCTGGACACGTGTTGGAGGTGCTTACAACATGGAGGTGATTTCTTGCACATTTGGTGGACGTGCCCGCTGCTCCAGCACTTCTGGATGGCGGTGGTGGATACGATTCACGTTGTGGCGGATCCTCTTCTTCCTAAGACCCCGATGGCCCTTCTCCTACATCACACTACCCATCCCATACACATATACACACGTTCATTGACGATACGCCTGATAAACGCGGCCAAGGTTCTGATCCCCAGATTCTGGAAGATGCCTCACCCTCCCTCCTATAGGTATTGGATCTCCTCCGTTGAGTCTATCCGCTCTGCGGAAGACTTGGCGTTTGCGGCCGAGGGACGTGGCTTAACTCATGCCACGTGTTGGCTCCATTGGGAGGAATTCCTGCGGGGTAGGGATTTTCAGGAACGGTTGTCGATGGACTCTTCTTGATTCGATAACTTCCCCCCCCTCCCCCCCACTATTTCTGTTCCCAGAGCACATGGCCTTGATCCCCCCTCTTTCTTCTTTCCTTCTCCTTTCCTTTTTCCTTTCTACCTATTCCTTTCTTTGCTTCTTTCCTATCTCCTCCTCTTTGGCTCGTTTTTCTTCTTTTTTTTTTTTTTTTACTGCTTCATTGTCTAATGCTTCACATTCATTTACAATACTGGTGCATACCTTACCCTTTTTCTTTGTAAAACGAGTCTTGTATGTTTTATCTGTCACTGTTTTTTGTTATAAAAATTCCTTCAAAATGAATAAACATATATTAAAAAAAAAAAAAAATCTCCCATAATTATAGTATGCCCAAGCAGTGGTGTATTTAGGTTTTGTGCTGCCCTAGGCCTGACTAAACTCACCCCCTCTATCTTCATTTGTGTAACGGTTTTGTAGGACACTCAGTTTTATTAAAAGACAAGAAAGACTGCCCTCTATAGGCAATACAGAATAACTGAAATGAACAGTAAAGTACAGATGCCCTCTCAGGACCAGTATACAGAGAAATAAATATATACTGTCACAGAACAGGCATAAGTAACATACAGGGTACTCAATGGTTAAAGTACATAGAAATCAATCAGTCTCTGTTGTGGTGTGTTTGACACGCCCATAAGATGGTAAAGGAGCGATAAGTGGTGCTAAATAAGAAAACACCAGTAATAGAGCAGGACAGAGACTACTGCTTATGCTGAGCAGGGAACTGAGGCCAAAATACTCTGCAAGAGCTTAATGAGCTAGAGCCACTAGCACCCCAACCGGTGCGTGAACGGAGAACAAGTGCGCTGCAAGAGCTGAGGATAATAGAGCCAATAGCCCCCATGGGCGTTATAACGGAGACCAATTACACTGCAAGAGCTTAGTGGTATAGAGCCAATGGCACCCACCCGGTGCGTTTAACGGAGACCAAGGACACTGCGAGAGCTGAGGATAATAGAGCCAATAGCCCCCACGGGCGTTGTAATGGAGACCAATTACACTGCAAGAGCTTAGCTGTATGGAACCAATGGCACCCCCACGGGCGCTGTAACGGAGACCAACTACACTGCAAGTGCTTAGCTGGAAAGAGCCAATGGCACCCCCACGGGCGCTGTACGGAGACCCAAGGCTCAGCAAGTGTAGCGGAAGGCTCAGGATAGCGGAAGCAACGGCTCTGCAAGTGTTAATGGAGGCTCAGTGAACGGAGACAACTGCTCTGCAAGTGTTAATGGAGGCTCAGTGAACGGAGACAACTGCTCTGCAAGTTTTAACGGAGGCTCAGTGAACGGAGGCACGGCTCTGCAAGTGTTAACGGAAGGCACAGTGCTCTGTAAGAGTAAACGGAGGCCCAGAGTAACGGAGGCAGCAGGCTCAGCAAGAGTAAACGGAAAGGCCCAGAACACAGGAGGCAACGACACCGTCAGCCCTGCCACAAGCACACTGGAAGTCAGAATGTCGCCCAGGCGACACTGAAACAGCACACAGCGGGAACACAGGCAGGGTCAGCAACGTAGCCGGGTCAGGTCACGGAGCAGGAACGTCAGCCAGGCCGGGTCAAATCACAGAGCAGGATCGTCAGACAAGCCGGGTCAAATCACGGAGCAGGAACGTCAGCCAGGCCTGGTCAAATCACGGAGCAGGAACTAAGGAGCGTAGTCAGATGGGCCAAGTCGGTACACAGGAAGCAGGAACACTGGAATACAGCTACACAGCAACACTGGCTCAGGAACACCACGAAAGGGCACCTGACAGGTGCCAAAGGCCGGGTATAAAAAGGCCATACTGGGCGGGCCAAACAAGCTCAGCCAATGGGAGTGCACCACAGCAAAGAGTGACAGAGGAAGATCACGGGCACCGTGATAATTTGCCCCACTCCTTCCTGTCCAGACCACACCTCATCCTGTTAATGATCAACCGCTCCTCTAAACCATACCCCTTCCTCATTAGGCTCCACCTTTTCCTCTTTGAGCTCCACCTCTTCCTGTCTGTATGCTGATATACCCACACACACACACACTCACAGACTCGCATACATACACACCCACACATAAACATATACACTCATATACATACACTCATACATATTTATTCACACAGACACAAACATACACTCACAATACAGCAGGGTGGATAAAGTGAAGCCCTCAAACTGTAAACCAGACTACAATGCCCATCCATGTAAAATAAAAACACTTATCCCCATAGACGGGGAAACTTACATTACCTACAGAATGCATTCCTAAAGAACCTTAATGGTCTTGTGAACTAGTAGAGATATGAGGATTAAAAATCAAAAAGCATCTTTATTAAGTAATTGTTAAAATAATAATAAAGAAAAACGTGAACACAAATAAAGTGAATATAACTAACTTGTTTAGACCAGGATTGTTCCACTCCCATATGGCATGCTGTAAGCATTACCTACAGAATGCACTCCTAAAGAACTCCTAATGGTCTTGTGATGTGAACAAGTAGAGAGATGGGTATTAAAAAGCATCTGTATTAAGTAATTGTTAAAATAATATTAAAGAAAAAACATTAACACAAATAAAATGAATATAATTAACAAAAGGAGTTAGGAAGTCTATAACACTGCCTTGTACTGTATCAATGGATCAGCGAATGACATGAAAATAAGACATTAAATAACAGACAAAAGTGCAGTCTTATATGATGAAAATAGTGAGGGCAACTGCCCACTACTCAACTCCAGTATATTATTCAACTTCTTATTTTCACATGTTATTTTCTGATCCATTGATACAGTGCAGGGCAGAGTTATAGACTTCCTAACACTGCTTTTATTAACTATATTCACTTTGTGTTCATGTTTTTCTTTATTATTATTTTAACAATTTCTTAATAAAGATGCTTTTTTAATATCCATCTCTCCACCATTAGGGGTCCTTTAGGAGTGCATTCTGTAAGTAATGTCTTTTTTTCTCCGTCTAATTAGCTTACACCGTGCCATATGCCAATGGAAGTGGAGCAATTCTGAAGCAAATCAGTGCACAATATGAGAGAAATAAAAGTTCCAAGCTTTGCAATAAGCCAAGCTCTCACTGCAGTCAGGGACATATGTAATTGAATAGATATGTGCTTGTATAGTGAGATTTACCGATTTCTGGCATATTACCACTTTACTGCAGTTAATCGATCAGTCTGTACTTGGCTGGACAGTGGACTACAGCATGTAATAAGCATGTATATTGGCAAGCCTTGTGGTGATCACATAGCCACATATGGCAGGTACAGACAACTGAATTAAACGTAAGGCATGCAAGTGTGAGAGAGGCTCAGAAAGCCAAAAGGTTCAAGTAGCTCCTGGGCCTGCTGGGCCCTTACCTTTTGCGCTGTAGCCTCTGCCAAATTCCACTGGGAGAAGTCTACCTCTATAAAGGAAGAGTGGGCGGGAGCTCTCCTAGCTTATAGCTCCGCTGCACCACTGCTCCGTGACCTACTTTGCCCGTCCCTCCCTCTCAAATGTGCGCATGCGCCAGGATCCGATTATAGGAAGAGTCCTGTCACATGCACAATTAACACTAAGCAGTGTGCTCTGCTAAACAGGGCCAAACAAGCCAAGCGTTCAGGCGGTAGGGGCAGCTTTTTCTGCCGTCCCCTGTAAAGTGCTGTCCTAGGCATAGTCGGCCTAGGCCAAGATACAGCACTGTGCCCAAGCTGAGCAGCTTTCCTCATTTGCAATAGCAGTCTGGTCTCAACCTTCTAATCAATATTTGGTGGTTTGTAGCATATACCCAATAACACCTCACAAGGATCCACATTATGGCCAGTTTCCTCACTAATATCACCCCTCAAAATTGAATTTAGCTCTGGTTTCAAATATAAGCACACACCTCCCCCTTTTTTATTAATCATGTCTCTCCTAAACAGGGAATAGCCCTATATATTTACGGCCCAATCATGTGTATCATCCCACCATGTTTCAGTTATACCAATTATGTCCAAATGCTCATTAACTGCCAGCAATTCTAGTTCTCCTATTTTATCCACCATACTTCTTGCATTTGATGGCATACAATTAATTTTGAAGTCTTTACGTATTTTACTCCCTACATGCCTTTTTTCTACATCTTCATTTAATAGGAGTTACACCCTATTGACTACATTTATCCCCACCCCCATGATCATTTACTTGGAATTATCATTATCAATAAAGCTTGTTTATATTTTTGAGACACGTATCTGTTTCTGAGTGCCTTGTTTAATTAAGCTCTTTGTTAGGGGGTGTATTTGGTGCTTTCACCTTTGGACTGTCCTTTAATTCTTTATCTCATGTTTGTTTAGCTTATGGGTGCACCCCATTTTACTTTCAGGAATAAAGCTAGGTCATCTTTGATACAGATTCAGAAAAAAAAAAGTTCTATAATACTCAGGTAGAGTATAAAAGCAGGAACATTTATTGAAGCCAGCAAATATAAATGCAATGACAATATCAGCTCATTTCCAGGCTGCTTCTTCTTGTAACTCTCAAACCTTCTATGTGCAAGGTCAGCCATTTCTTGCCATGAAGATACAGACTCAGGTTGTACAGTAACTGTTGTTACTGCAGCACTCTATCAGCTGAAGTTACATATTTTAGGGTTTACTGAGGAACTGTGTTAGAAGTACATTATTAATATTGAGTGAAAATATCAGATGCAGTGTTGACAAATTAATTATATGTACATGCACAATTTAAAACTGCTAGAGATATGTGCTAGGAGTACGTGAATAGTATAATCCTCAGGTATACACCAGTATATTTATCTGCATATGTAGACAGTTCATATTGGAAAAACAAAAATATTTTCACCAACCGAAAAATCTTTGTTTTTATTGCTACGACGACTCCAAACCTTGTATGTTATTTCATCCATCTGCATTTAATCCTCCCTGCACATCAGCTGTACAGATGAATACAGTATAACGCTAACACAGGTGAATACACCATTGCTACACACGACTGAAAAATAGAGAACCTAAGCAAGAATCTATTTCTCATCTCTTTTAATGGATGATATCCGTGGATCCTGCTCTAAGCATACTAACATGTCATTCACTAGTTGCTTCACATCTATGTTACATTATTGTAAGATTCAGCAACCATACTCATTCATTTTTTCTGCAGTAAATATATTAGTGAAAGAATCTTGCTAATTCATGCCCCTACACAACTAACTAGTAAGGTGGACTCCTCAAAATCTTTCAGAAGCTCACATATGTCACACCTTAGTTGCCATTCACCAGTTGACAAAGATGCTCCATCCATAGCCTTCCAGTTTAGCATTGTATACTAGCTAATAGCCTTATACTGTTAATACAAATGATCAAGCATGTGCAATGTGGAATTCTACATAGTAGGGACCTCAGTTTTCAGCTGGAGATGGTGCAGGTTGTTACTTCTTGTATAGAATATAATGCATTTTGAGCACTGTAGGAGCAACTAAAATGGGCACAGATTTTGCTGGCAATATTTATCATCTTTCTGAAGGTTTCAGATTCTGTGAGGAATCTAGTCACAACTAAATTTAGGACATGAGCAAAGCAGGGTATAAGCACCATATTACTTATTCTCAAGGCAGCTATTATGTTGAAGCCATTATCAGCAGACATAAAAACAGCTTTCAAGGAGTGGGATACCTCTATCACCTGCTCTAGTTTATTTACCCCTTTGAGTGCCAGAGGGGTAAACAATGCATTGAAGAGCAATGCGTTGAGTACCCCTCTGGCACTCAAAGTGTTAACACAACGATTGTTTTGTGGAATTGTCTCTCAGAACTCTGAAAGCCAATGTGGCATGCCAATGCTGCTGGAACCAGAGGCAAGGTTACTGGCCGTGACCTGATGTTCTATGCTGTTGCTGCCCACTGGTGTCAAGGAAACCCAGTGAGCAGTAACAGTCATATATTCTATACTCTGGTCACTTGTCCACACACACCTATTGTCAGGTGAATTTTCTTGTCATATGAGGTTTCTATGCCTTTGCTCACCACACTAACAACCTGCTTGTATAATTCTGGCATAGCTGTCCTTGAAAAAGAACTACAGCTTGGGATATGCCAGTGGGGTGCAACACATCACACCGGTTCTCTGTTTTCTACAAAGGAGTAAGACAGCATGACAATGGCCTACATTTTGGCAACTACACCATGCCACAGGTGTACTTTGGGATTACTTTTGCAAAGTTTTTGAATCCTTCCTAAGAACTCAGTGGTTAGCAATACATAACAGAAGAACCATGTAACTTTATTACTTTAACAATATGATTTGTGGTAGTAGACATAGCGGTGGTGGTGGGCACTTTATTACCCTTGTCATCTCCTTCAGAGTCATACGCTTCTGTGTTTGGCATTTGATGGACATCAGCAAAAGCCATGTGTTTTTTTGCACAGGATATCTTGGCACATTCTCTGACACATCAATGGCACTACTAGCATGTGCCTCAGAGCCCTGGTAGCTTTTAGGAGTGCTTTTACTGTTGCTAGATGTTGCACATCTGACATGCTGCTTCTGTTTTGTCTCCCAGCACACCTGTGGTTTTGCTTCAGGTGGCATCTCAATGAGAATGTTAGGTGTGATCTTGCTTTACCCCTATTCACATGTTTTTTTTACATATCAATAGTAGTAACATGTTTTGCTTTTGGATTTGGAGTGAGGTATCTCCATACTGTAGGCTTCATGGACTGAAGTGCTCCAGAGGGACCACTACTACTACTGCAATTGTACTAGTAGGTGTCAAATGTATTGCACTTTCAACGGCAGCAGAAGCAACAATAGTGTGGGTGGCTGAGTGGGGATGGACTTGGAAGTGGTGAAAATCCTGATGATGACTCACAGAATGATTGTGGTTTCTCATGCAGTTTATAAACTTGCACAGTGTTCCTTTTCAAGTGGTGAAATATTAAGCCTTTTTCTTTTCAGCTAATTTTATTGCCATGTTATCATCTCTCTCGCTCTCAACTTCATCACTATCTGAAGAAGAGGCTGATGCTACAGGGATATATTCTAGACAAACATAATCATCTTTTCCCATCACTTTCTTCCCACTACTTTTATATTCCTCTAGGCATTTAGAAGTCTCAGACAATTTATTTTTCTTTTCCTCATAGATGGATTTTCAGAACTTTAAAAGGTGTTGAACTTGTTAATCTCACTGTCTGATGCAGCAGTTGGTTGAACTGCTACACCTTCCTTTGTTATGCCATCAACATGTGTGACTCATCATTGTCAGTGTTTTTTAATGGTTGGTTTATTAATACTAATAATGGTGGAGGAGGAACTTTTTTGTCACTTTCAAATAGAACCTCCTCAGGAGAAAAGGATCACCATTGTTTATTGCACACCCTGGAGCAACCATTGCTGCAGTAACATCCCTGCACTGCTCCTACTCCATTCCTTCTACCCCTGACCTTAGTACAGTTGCTGGGCATTATCAAATTAGTGTACATTTTAATAGTAAAGTACACAACAAAACTGATTGTGTGTGATGTCTTCTTTCCCTTTACAAAATACTGAATCAAAATACTGAAGCATATACCATAAGTCTCTTCTAGTATGTGTCAGCTTCAATCACAGCTCTCGTCAGTGTCCCTGTCTCTGTATCATCTATCAGTCAAACTATTTTTTTTAATTAACTGTCCCTGTCACCATCCACAACAAAATAATAACACATTCCCTGTGCAATTGCTCCTTCCCCTCTTTGCCTGTAACTAATGGAAAGATTATTTCAGCTGCTGCTTTCTCTCTCTCTCCCAATGTCATTGCAATCTTAATTTGTTTACAGTAGAGATGAGAATGTATCTGTCACGCTCCTTCAGATGTTTCCTCCTACCATCATCTCTATTGGCTGCTGTAGGCTTTATCTACCTAGGTCAACCTCCTAGTCGTGCTCAATTTTAGCTCCAATTTTCTGAGAGTCTTTGTTGCAGAGTTCCAGAGTTCCTGAATCAGTGTACCAAACCTTGCCTTGATTTACGACTTTGTCTCTTGCCATCTGTCTTGGATCTCGACCCGGCTTTTCTCCTGACTACATCTCCATCTGATTCCCTGGTTTCTTGTCTTTGTATCGGCTTGACCTCGGCTATTCTTGACCATGTTTTTCCTACGACTTCTGCTGTGCAACAGGAGTCCCTTCAGCTGCTCCCAATCCCCGACTCAGGATGATCTTATTGTCCAGGTTTGACTCTCTAGCTTCTCTTCCTATTGTCCGACTCTAGTCTGCTCGACCCTACACCTTAGGCTCTCCAGTTGAGTCGGGTTGCCATCACTGGTTGCTCCGGTGACTGCCCCGGCCAGTCGAGGGTGTAGGGACTCAATATCTTCCTGTCTTCCGCCTGTCCAACTAGACGACAGGATCGACCCCGACATCTGGTTGATCCCCCCTTATACCTCTGACTGGTTGAGGGCAGTCGACATTCCCTGCCTCCTGTCTGTACTACTGTCGATGGGGTCAAGCTTGACATCTGGTCGACCCTTCCTAAACCTCTGACTAGCGGAGAGCCATGGAGTTGTAGTCCGTCGACCATCCTGCCCTGTCTCGAACATCTTCGATCCTTCCTAAACCTCTGACTAGTGGAGAGCAGTGGAGTTGTAGTCTGTCGACCATCCTGCACTGTCTCGAACCTCTTCGATCCTTTCTAAACCTCTTACTAGTGGAGAGCAGAGGAGTTGTAGTCCATTGACCATTCTGCCCTGTCTCAAACCTCTTCAGTGTTTTGTCGACTAGGCCATCCTGTTCTATCTCAAACTACTTCTGCATTTGCCCATCTCAGAGACTGACAGTACCTTACTTAATATGCTGGCCCCTCTTCTTATAGTTGTTGTAGTAGTCTGTGTCAGGTGTACTTGTCTGTCTCTTGGGTGTCTTTCTGCAAATTATTCTGTCACTTACTCAGTAAGACAGTCAGACACAGAGGTCCAGCAAGGTGAGGAAAGAACATGTATCACCTGTCTATCTCTTATCAGTCAAACAAGATTTTGGGGTAATTCGGGTAAATCTCCTTTCTCTGTTCAAACACTTCCAGACTCTCCTAACACAGAGAACAGCCAGCTCAAGAAGCAACTTGTATCACCTGCCAATCTTTTCTCAGTCAAACAATATTTTGTGGCATTTTTGGTAAATTTCCTTTCTCCCTTCATATCCCCAGACTCAACTAACAGAGAAGCTTAGCCAGCTCAGGAAGGAACTAGTATCACCTCTCTTTGTCTCTTCTCAGTCAAACAAGATTTTGTTTTTTGTTTTTTTGGCAAATCAACTTTCTCCCTTTAGACTCCCCCAGTGTCCCCACATACTCCCCTAACAGAGAGAACAAACTGCCTGCCCACAAGACTCTCTAAATTAAACTCCAGCTCCACTTTATTAGCCTATCTTCTCTAACTCCAAAATTGCTTTCTCTCTCTCTCTCTGTCTCTCTCTTTCTCTGTCACAAACACATAATGACATGTTGCATGGGAACCTGACACCCCTTTAATACTATCCCTGCTGGATAAAGGGAAACTTTCCATGTGTGTGTGTGGGGGGGGTTCAGTGTTATCATTGATTTTAATGCAATGAGCAGAGACAAAAAATTGGCAGTTTTCATGGAAAATGTACCACTTGGCAGGAAGTGTCATTGTCACCTGTTTCATTATGAGGTAAAAAAAATGTTCCCATCTCTAACAAATCGTAGACACAAACAGTTTCCTGCTCATGCTAAGGCATTCAGAGCTTGCTAGCATTAAAGTCTTCATTAAGGAAGAATGTGTGCACCAGTACAGGGTAAATGGATCACATGCTCTAATACCACAAAGTTAAGGCACATGAGTAGGAAGCTAACGTGCCAGTTCAGAAAATGAGCTATGCTTGTGGATTTGTACATGACCACGCCTAGTCTTTTATAAGACAACAGATGTGTGGAAACTGGTTCACAAAATATCCCATTCACTAAGTTCAGGTTGTGAAAACTACTTAATACTAAAGAAATAGTAAGGCTTTATTTTTACTTTACAAATTCTTCAAATACATAATATATACAGTCAAATTGCCTATACAATTATTTTGTTTCCATTTATTTGTTCTCAGTTTTCAGAGAACCTTCTTGCTGCAATAAAATCTTACACTCTCCCTGCCGAGCTGAATGCTTTGTGTTCTATTTTGTTTACACTGTTCATTTTTTACATTGTATCATTAGACCTGCTTTCATCTTCCCTGACAGGAAGCTCTCTGCAAACAGATACAGGGAGCTGATTTTTAAGGATATAAAAGTGTAAACAAATAGCTGTAAAACATATATAGGGCATTTTCCTGTATAATTATAATTTAGCAGAATATTTGAAGTCAAAATAAAGAGTTAAACTTCCTATAAAAGCAGAGGGAACTTTTTAATATTATGGGTGCACAGTATGTATTATTAAAGTACATAGTTATTATTGAGCTAGGAGCACGATGAATAAAGAAACCTATATTTCTATAGGTATAAAGCTGAAACAAAGTGCTGTATATCAAGAGTTGAGAAAGCTCTCCAATCTGAAGAAAACATTGGAATCCCCTGTGATCCTACAGAGTTTAGCTAGTAAATAGATGATTAATTGCTCATTATTACTTGCTTACTCTGCTAGGCCAAGGCCGGCAATCCTGGTATCTCTAACTGTTGTTTGATTACAACTCCCATCAAGACAATTGTAGTTGTAGTACAACAACAACTGGTGAGACAAAGGTTACCCTCCACTGATCTACATCTAGCAAAACTTGAATATATATATTTTGAACATCAGAACGTAAGTAGCTATGCACATGTACCTAAATTACAATGATGATGATAACAATATAATGACTTACCTCTTCATCAAATACAATATGAAAGGGAAGCCCATTACAAACAGTTTGAACATCAACCCAGAGACTCTTTGGATAAATGGGCAGAAATTGTCTTGTCATTTTACCTACAAAAAAGTACAATAATTCCTTTAATTTATGAAAAATATACTTCGATGTACAATATATATGTTTGTATGTATACATTTATTTATATATTGCCACTGGGTACAATCACTTCACATAGTTTAATAGGAGATAAATACAAATGCAATACTGAAGAAAAAAGAAAGAATGCAAGTAGACTACAGGAAGACAAAAGAAAGAGTTTCCTGCCCTGAAGAGTTTACAGTAGACTTGTGCACGGGCAAAATTTTCGGTAAAATTCGAATTCGGACTAATTTTTTTTTTTCTAATTCGGATGATCTTAATTTCGGACCGGGCCTATTCGATTCGGACGAAATTCTGATCCATTCCGAATTATTCGGCCGAATTTAACATGGGTTAAATTATAGCAGTGCGCCTCCGTGCACGCTGCTATCATTATTTGCAGACAGGGTGTGAATTTATAAAAAGATCCATCACAAAAATGGACATTGTCGTACATTGAAAGTCTGTGCATGTCACCTCTACTCTAGCATGGGATGCCAGTCACAATGCAAACGTCGAACATCGAAAACCCATGCCTGTCATTCAATTCAGCATGTTCAAACATCGAAACCCCATGCCTGTCCTTCAATCTAGCATATGTTCGAACATCGAAACCTCATGCCTGTCATTCAATTTAGCATATGCTCGACATCGAAAACCCATGCCTGTCACATCCTACTCAACATATGTGGTCGACTCGAACATGGACAAACTACATGTCACATTCTATGTTAGTACATGGGTAAAGATTAAGGTTTCATTTTCTGGTACCAGCCTCCTACCCTACTGTCCCTCTTTAGTACCCAAATTCCTCTCTCTCGTTTTCCTATCCTGATTTCCCCTCATATCAGATAACTCTATGTGTATATACATTGTAGAGTTTCATACTACATCAAGAATAAACATCAATGATTGTAATGTGATAGATGTAATGTGTTAACCCTTTGAGTGCCAGAGTGGTACGCAATGCATTGCAAAGCAATGCGTTGCATACCACTCTGGCATTCAAAGGGTTAAAAAGAAAAATTGAGACATTCTGTTGTGAACAAACTGCAACACAGGAGAGAAATAAAAAAAATGCTTGACATCTATACTGAAGAGGGGTCCACAGCATTGTCTTAGTATAGCAATATCACCGTTTTCCCTGAGTGTGCAACACAGGGCTCTACGATAATTGCTGGGCATTTCCCAATGTCATAATCAGGGGATGATGGGAGTTGTATTCTAACTACTGTTAGGAAACACATAAGTGATGCACATTCATCTCCCACCTAGAAATTATTTACACACGAGGCAACTCCCCCAAGTAATACCTAGCCCCTTTCCAAGTGAAAGGACTTCCAGAAAGGCTTCAGATCTCTTAGTGACTCACCTGTTATTGCCAGTCAGCAGGACCCGGAGAGTAGGAGGGGGTGATGCTATGGCTGCACGGCACGGTGCTCTTAGTTGGTCACTTGTCGCAATGTTGAAGCTCAGCCCGGCCAGCACCTTCTGGGTGGAGACACCTCACAGCAATCCTGTTCAGGACACATCATGCACTGTTGTGCACTCATACTAGGGATCCCAAATGTTTAGACTCATTTCGTACAGGGGGCACCCTCCTGTATTTGTAAAACCTCTCTAGCAAATCTGGGACGGTAGACCTATTTACTCAAGTCTTGACTTTAGGTGGGCGATAAACAATATAAAATAGGCATAATGTTTCACTATCACATAATTCACGTCACTGAAGCAGCCAGCAGGCATCGCCACTGAGTGAGCATAGGGCTGCCCAGCTGCTGACAGTCACACTGATGTGATGGGACACCCTGCAACACAGAAATGGCGGAAGAGCACAAAATAAACATGCTATGGGACGGCAAATTGCCGCCCCTGTCAAAGTGCCGCCTGGGTCCATGGACCCACTGGGACCTATGTAAGGGCCGGCCCTGTATTCGAACAAATACCTAATATTTTTTTATATTTTGCACAGGAACAAATATTACTTGCTCTTGCAGTGGCAATAACTGGAACTAATGCTGGCTGCCTACCTATGCCTAGCCTAATGCTACCTGCCTGCCTACACAACAACTGTACACTCTCTAATCTCTTCTCTCTCTGAGCTCCAACAACCCAATGAGGAAATGCAGGCTGTCTGTCTGTGTGACTGTGTCATTAGTCCAACCCCCATCATGAAACGAAGAAGGCTATTCGAATACAGACAAAAGAGGGAAGTAGTGCATGAAACGGAGAATGGAATTGGACTAGAGACATGGAGGGAAACTTATGGAGGGAAAGTAATTGAGCGCGCACAGGAAGTACAAAAAAGTCCTGGTCAAAAGTAGTCAAAACTTTTGGAAATGTGTCGATTGCCGAAACTTCCGAAAGTTTCGACGAATTTCGGACCTGGGCTGTTCGGAGTCGGATCATTTTTTCCGAATGACCCTTGAGTTTCGGATTGGCCGAATGTCTCCGAATGACCCCATTTTCGACGAAATCCGAATGTCTCCGAATGAATTCGCACATGTCTAGTTTACAGTCTTATTAGGTATATTGGATAACAAACAGACAAAAAGGTATAGTTATAAGTGCAGATTTCACAGTAGGCCAGGTTATACAGAGAGCAAGGTGGGGGATAGAGGCGTGATGGAATGCAACTCTTTATAAATATTGGTGCAGATTTTGAAGGTGTGAAAACTCCACTTGCTTTTAAGAAATAAATATGCTCTATTATTTATTTAGTTATTTCATCTGCTGTTGTATATTATTTATTTACAGGGCAAATGACATGAAGTAAATAAAACAATACTCCACATTTTAGGAAATTACTGCTACTTCCATGTCTCAAAGTAACAGCATTATATATCACACTCATCACTATCATTGCCACCAGCAACACAGGAAGAACTGTCTGATGTTGGAGAAACATGGTAACATAGAATTTGATAGCAAAAAGAACCACTGGGCCCATCTAGTTTAGCAATTTTTCTTAACACAAAACCCTCAAACTTTATTTGGTCCTTGGTCTGATATTCAGTGCAGCCATATGCCTGTAACAAGCATGCTTAAATTCCCTCATTGTATTAACATCTGCCACTTCTGCTGGTAGGCTACACAACTTATCCCCCATCCTCTAATTAAGTCAAATTTTCTTACGTTATATCTAAGAATCTGACCCTGCAGTTTTAGACTATGACCTCTTTGTCTAACATGTCTGCTTCTTTGAAATGCACTGACCCTGCAGTTTTAGACTATGACCTCTTTTTCTAACATGACTGCTTCTTTGAAATGCACTTCCCTCCTGTTTGTTGAATCCCTTTATGTATTTCAATGTTAGTATCACAGTCCCTCTCTTTCTTTTCTCTTCCAAGCTATACATGTTCAGATATTTTACTCTATACTGATAATTGTATCCTTTAAACTATTTTAGCAGCCCTTCTCTGAAATCTGTGCAGAATGGCTATATCCATCTGTAGATAAAGTCTCCAGTACTGTACACAGTGAGGTTGGATCAGAGCCCTGTAGAGTGGCATGTCTACTACTAATGCCTCTAGCTATAGAATCCAGCACCCTGCTTACATCCCGACCACAGACTGTGGTGGTGGAAGTACCAGGCCAAGCAGTGACACTGACAGGTTCAGCAATGACACTGACAAATTAACAAATTATCCACAGTTACCTCCAGCATTGATTCTGTAGATGTAATGACATGGTAATATGTCTCCATGCAAGGGAGAATCTGCAGACTGTCTACCCTGTAGAATACACCAGACTCATACTGAGAAGGGCACATTATTTTTATTGTGTACTAATGACCAATAGGAAGTATCAGCCACCCACTGCAACCACCAGCCCCCACCACCACCAGTGATTATCACTTTTTGTGAGGGGGCAAGGGACACAGTGACTGACAATTAGAGCAGATACGTCAAAGTCTGTGATTCCAGTTCTACCCTATCTTCATAGCCTTTTCACACACTGTGCTCATTGAAGATGTTGAGAGGAGGTGGAGGAGGAGAATGATTATAGTGACTGAAGATCTTCTCCCCAGATGCATCTAAAGGTGGTGGCTTGTTGAGGTGCTACCACAGGGATCAGTTCTAGGACCTCTTCTCTTCAATATCTTTATTAGTGATGTTGATGGTGCAGATAAAGGTAAGGTGTGCCTTTTTGGAGATGCTACAAATATCTGCAACAGGATAAAATGCATAAGGCTTTAGGAAAACTGGAGGAAAGGACAAGAGTATGGGATCTTAAGTTTAATGGTGAAAAATGCAATACCGTTTTAGAGGTAATGCGCTGTCAAAACAGCAGAGGAAAAGAACTTATGAGTTATTTCTGAAAACTTGAAGGTAAGCAAGCAATGCAGTAAAGCAATGAGGAAACAAGTCTTGGCTGTATAGGAAGAGGCATAATCATCAGGAAGAGTACTAATGGTACTAATAATTCTTTATAGATCACTGGTAAGACCTCACCTGTATTACTCCAGAAGGACATTAATAAACTGGAGGCAGTTAAAAGAAGAGCCACCAAAATGGTGCAGGGTCTTTAAGACAAAGGATACCCAAATAAACCCAAATAACTTTATATATACGGTTTAGAAGAAAGGAAGGATAGGGCGATATGATAGAAACCCTTAAATATATTGAGATATAAAATAGTTCAGGAGGTAAGCATTTTTTAGAAAAAAGACAAGATCATGATCTAAAGTAATGTATGCAAGTACTTCTTTAAGGAAAGGATGATAGACTCATTGAACAGTCTCCCAGCAAAGGTTATAGCTACAATTCAAAAAAAATCTAGGATACATGTAAGTATATTCTGAGATGTATGTAAGGCTCCATACTTTATTACATAGGATTATGGGCAGACTGCATGGACCAGATGGTTATTTTTTGCCATCTAAATCTATGTTCTATTAATGGTTTAATGGCCTGCTGGCTAATGTTGTTGTAAATGCCTCTCATAAAATTACAATTTTTATAAAGGGGCATCAGCTCAGTTAAAAAAAATATAAAGGCTTACCTAATATGTTACTGCTTTAGGGTACGTGTCCAGTACATCTGTCCTTCCTCTACTATGCTCCTGTAGTAGGCCTGTTTTTTGGTAAGACATACCTACTGACTCTGCATATCACATGAGTGTGACTAGTTTGTATTGCTATCTGAATCAAAATATATAAAAGTCTTGAGACTGTAAAATGGAAATTAACAAGACAAACTAATATGATTAATCAAAAGAAAATTGAAGTAAAGAGGACATATGAATACGCTAAATTAAAATAACAAAGTAGAAATGGAAAGATCTCCCAGTCCTTATGCAAGATGGGAAATTTAGGTGGTGAGTAAGTTCCACTCGATCTATAAGGATTTCTTTATTTGCATTCACAGAATCTGATTCCTCAGAGCGCTGCTGCTCATACCTTGGTACAAATTCACATATGTTGTTTTTAAAGTGGTCCAGAAATGTAGCTTCAATGTATTCCTCATTGCTTTTACTGGGGACTACGTGAGGATCCTGATCAATGCGTTCTAAAACATAATACACCAGCTGTTTTACGTCTGTATTGCTGTTGTTGTAAGAATCATCTGGCATTCTATTCATTTTTTTCTTATAATAATCAGTGTCTCACTGATTCCTACACCAGCATAAATAGCAAGGAGGCCTCCTCAAAAGGCTCCAGCAACACACATAAGATAAATAATTACCAGGTAACGAAAAGGCCCTTAAGCTTTTCAGGTAATGTATGCACAATACAGGAGTGCTTAATACAGTGCATGCACAATATTGGCATGCTTAAAAGAATTTGCGCGAGAGAGCATTTCTTTTAGGGATTTGGATCTTTTATGGAATTGAGTAATAATTAAATTGAGGGCATGGGGGAATCAAGTTACATGCACAATATCTTCTATTCTCATGGCAGCTATTATATTGGAGCCACTGACAGCAGAAACAAAGCCATCTTTCACGAAGCCAAGTACAAGCCATTGTTCTATGGCCTTCTGCAGTTCACTCAAAGCTCTGCTTGCATAAGGTGGCATGCAGATCATATGGGCTACCCTGAAGCTGATCTCTACTACTAGTGCTAGAGTCAGAGGCAACATTGATGGTGACCTGCTGCTGCCCAGTAATGGAAAAGATACCTAGTGAGCACTGAGAGTTGTATAGTCTATATTCTAGCCATGTTTCTCTATCCAGGTGAATTATCTTGCCGTATGAGGTTTACAGACCCATGCCCATGGAACCACCTGCCTGCTTGTACAATACTGGCACAGCTGTCCTTGAAAACTCAATTTTATAATAGCTTTAGATACACTGCTTCAATGGTGAATTAAGGGTCTATTTTTTTTTTATTTCCTTACCTGTTTTTACATTTTCTTGCTTGTTCCGCCTATCCATACTTACAAGATGGCTGTACATAGGAGTTAACATTGCAAATCATCATTTATTATTTCACCATCCTTAATGGTGGATGGGGTATGGATCCTTAGGGTGCCCATGGGGCAGGAACTTGAGTTTCAGTTTGTTTAGTTAGTAGATGATGGTGAACCCCAGGTAGCTGGTGGTGGTGGTGGTAGTGGTGGGTGGCAATGGAAGACAGGGACCTCCCTGGATGCGGTTGTGTTTTGCATGATCCAGGAGGGATGATGGCCTTCCCTTTCACACTTTGCCATGCCTACTTACTAGACAGCAACGTGCTATACTCAGGAGACTGGTCAGCTCATGAATATCTTAAACCTGCACAAGTACTATTGTTACTGACAGTCAAGAACACTGTAAGTTGATATTCTTCATGACACTTCTACGATCACTTCCAAGGGAAGGAAACCAGTCCAACCAGATGAACCTTGTCCCTTGAAGTTGTTATGTTGTATGGGACTACTATTTAAGGGGGAGCTACCACAATGTGTTAACCTTAATATTTGTATCTAAAACTTCAATAAAAAAATAATTCTTCTACACAAAAATAGGAATATAGAAGAACCGTGTGACTTAATTGCTTAAATCACATGACAGTCAGTAGAGCAGATGGTAGGGGTTGTGGCAACGGATCTAGCACTTGAGGGGACTCTGTGATTGCAGTCATATGCCTGTCTGTCAATCAAAAAAGTTTTGTTTTGCTTTTTATTTTTGTTTTTTTAACTCTACTTTCTATCTCCACACCCAGAGAAAAACTTGACTACTACCAATACTCAAAGCAACTTTAGTTCCCTATCTTTACCTGTCTATCTACTTAGCTAGCTTCATAAGTTTAGCTGCTTTCTCTCTCTCTCTCAAGCACAGACTGATAGCATGTAGGAAACGGATACCCCTTATTTAGTTAGTATAGCAGGAATACTTGTAGGAAATACCACATGGGAGGGGAGATAAAGGCAATTGCGCAGGACCTCCCGCTGAACACGGTAAGTGCTGTTTTTCATATGTTTCACTTTTTAGGCAAAAAGTTTTGCCTATTCCTAATGGTAGAAGCAGAAATTGCCTATTAAAAGACTTACCTTTAACCCCTTAACGACCCTTGACGGTCATAGTACGTCAAGGGTCGATTTGACTTAACGACCGATGACGTACTATGACCGTCATCGAGTTCCGGGCTCCCCCCGCGGCTGCACGCCGTTCGGGGAGTCCGGAACGCAACGGAGCAAAAAAAAAAATTTGCTCCGTGGTCGTTGAGTCGCGTCCGCGGCCGGATTCCCCGGTCGTTAAGGGGTTAAAGGGATAGTAATGTTTCATAATAAAAGCAGCTCTAATTAATCATCATAGTACTTGGACTTTGGAGAGTATTATTTCAATACTGTCAGAGTTATAGTTCAAGAGTAATTCAATGACAAAGTATCCCCCTCCCACCCCTTTAACTGATGTAACACTGCTCAGCCAGATCAGAAGGGAGGTACCCATGTAGACTGCAGAGAGGGACAATCTTCAATTAAGATAAGGGAAAAAGCTGAAAAGCTTGTCAAGGGGAGCAGGGATTTCATTGTTTTCATACAAAGAAGCTTGTCCCCTTCTGTTATCTGTCTGGTCTATGGACTGCATTCCACATCTTCATACATGAAAAATAGGCTTGCACTAGTAATATAAAGAACTAGGAGTATATTAAGACTAAATAGTCCAGTGCTCTCAAGGGACAGAAAATTCTATGTATATAAACCAGGGAAACAATCTTATTGTTTGGATTGTATATGTAATAAACTTTTTTGATATTTTTTGTATTTGGAGTTGTGTGCCTCTTTACATTGGACTTCTTTCTGGGGGGTTCTCTTTGTTTACCTGGTTTATATACATGCATTCCACATCTGAGAAGAGATTGCTTACACTAGGTAAAAGGGGCGGGAGGGGAAACTTTACTTGTGAATATCTATCAAACCTTAAAGGTTTGAGAGATAAGACGTATATTGTTCTTCATGTTTTTTAATTAATGCATACAAAATAAAATAAAGATAAAACGAAGTATTACTATCCCTTTAATGAACATATATACATTTAAATAATTGTATCATGGTAAATGCCCTGTATATAAATAGATATCAATTTTGGGTTGTTTCTGTTTGTGTGGTAATAGGAAAAAGTATGGGGCACCAGCTACCAGGCAGAAGGAAGACATAAGGAAAAACATGGTTATGTACTAAGTGTAGTTTTATATTATATTACCTTTTCCCAACTGAACAAATCCTCGCAATGTCTCCCAGTGATTCTTCTTTACAGGACACACTGATACTTGACTTGTTCTGTCTCTAAACTTCATAAAAGACTTTTCAAGGCTCTATGGGTGAATTTAAAAGTTTTGTTAGTGAGTCTATAGTTATTCCATTAGAAATTTGCCTAAAATGCATATTTCCTTATTGGATAAAATAGTATAAAAAGTATTATATCATAAGGATTTATGGGATTCAGTGTGCTTTTTTATTAAAGAACTCACAAGAGTGATATAAAGATGATACCTTTAACCCTTTGAGTGCCAGAGGGGTACACAACGCATTGCAAAGCAATGCATTGTGAACCCCTCTGGCACTCAAAGGGTTAATGGCTAACTGAGGACATAGTGTTCATGACACTAAGATAGCTTCTTCAGGCGTGGGTTAACAATGAAAGCTGGAATAGCACTGCATTTGTATGTATAGAGTATGACATTCATTTAGAATAAACTATATGAATACACAATGGAGACACATTTAACTTAGTAAACATACAGTATGCATAGATCTGATATGCATTGGGTTAGATCATAGTCCTGGGAACAAGGAAACGTTCATTATCACAGAGCATGTTAGTCTGGGAGTTGACAACACACTAGTTACAATTAGTTATCACACAATGTACTATGTATTAACATTGGACATGAAACCCATCTCCAGGTTCAGGCCTTTGTCAGTCATAACAAATAATTTACATTTCCACATTTTCTTCCTCTCTGTTTTCTAAAGTTCCCTTTGAGTTTGGTGACCTTTATAATTTTAGACAATGATCTGTACTGTAAAAGTTCTGGATAACTGATATGTCAGCCTTTCTTCTATTTACTGCATGGCTATGGAAGTTCATTCTTTTTCTCAGTGTAGTATCTTCCTGTGGGGCAGTGTGTACGTTATGAGGTAGTTCACATTTCATGAGGTGCAGGTGAAGGGATTGTTAATTTAATAGTGTTGCTGTCTCTTTGGTACTTTTATCTTTGCTGCACATAGGATATGTGAACAGGTCTCACTTCTTTTTTACTCCACAGGCAAAGGTGCCATTTGTTGTGATTTGTGTCAGACAGCTTTTGACAATAATTTTCTTTAAATTTGGAGGGTTGTCTGTATGAGAAAATTGGTGGATCTTTAATATTGTTTTTTAATATATCTCTATTTAATCTAATATCTCTATGGAGGGATGGGGGTAAATATTTTACAACCCTCCTTAGGGCTTCTATTTGGGGATTGCATGTGACCACAAGCGGTACCCTGTTATTCCCAAATAATACAGAGTACAGGCACTGGAGTGGGAAGTCAATGGATCCTTGAAGAAAATGCTCAACACTTACAGATTCATACATTCCTCCATCTTCCCCAGTATGAAAAACTATCTGGCTCCCATGTTATTCTGTGGAGCCTACAAACTAAGATCTATCATGTTGAAGATAAGTTACTGCTTAGGTTGGAAAGAATAACTTAGGGACTGGAGAGATTATCATAGTTACTCACTCTTTATCAACTTTAGCACACTAATGCCCTTTCTTCTTAGTACAGCAACCTCACTGTTGCATATTCTCTGGGACCTGTTACCTTAAGATAAGGTTAGCTAATTTAATTAAAAAGCTATTTGTATGTTGTGTTAACCATTTGTTTGTAATATAAACCGCTTTTGAGAAATTAACCTTTATTTGATGTTGCATTAATTTGCATATTAACGTAGTTGATGAGGTTGAAAAAAGACTTGCATCCATCAAGTTCAGTCCTTGTCATATCACTCTTGATGATCCAGAGGAAGGCAAAAAAATTCATTGAAGCAATTTCCAATTAACCACAAAGTTGTAAAAAAAATCCACCCTGACTCTACAAGACAGTCAAATATTTCACTGAATCAACATCCTATCTGTTTTGAAACCATCTGTCATGATACTCATTATTCAGCTAAACTAGAAAGATATCATTTACTTTTTGAAACCAACTACATTATAGGAAAAAACAGCATTCCTTGATAAAGAACTCCATAGGTGCCAGACCAGCACTGACTAGAGAGATGATACAGGTGTAGGGCTTCAATGATAAAAGGATAAAACCTAACTACTATTAATATAAATAAAATCATAAACATGGAAAAACCAAGCAAAATGATAATATTAGTGAAATGTACTGCCAGAGCAACACATAACTGGCTTGCCACGAGATGATACGCTGATTAGGGTGCAACCCTAAAAGCTATGAAACAGAAATATGCCAATCGGTAATGAAGGGTTAAATAAAACAGCTCACAAAGCCAATAACACCATAAACCAAAATCACTAAAAAGCTATGAGCTAGGTGGTGAAATTCATGTAAACGAATGCAAATGAATTGTTGCTGGCGCTCCTAATACCCTAGAATCAAAACTGATGCCTATTACCAGCCCTAAGAAGACCTTTGTTACAGCATGGCAATAAATTAATACAAGATGGAGCTTCTGCTCAAAACAGTGTGTGTGTGAGAGCAGAATAAAGGGAAGTATACACTTCCCAATCAACCTAATCAAAACACATGCCTATTACCAGCCCTAAAAAGGGCCATTGCTTCAGCGTAGTAGTATTCAAAAAATCAAACTTATCTGAAATGGAGCTGCACCTCTAAAGTATACAAGTGAGGAAGAAGAAAAGGGAAACAAATGTTTCCAAATCAGCACTACAGTCTTCTTCATGAGGCCAAACCAAGTGTAATGTATACTGTACAGTATTTCAACCAAAATGACCTCTGATTGAGGAACGAAAGCCTAGTGCAATAAAGCAATCAGTAAGACTGGCACGACATTATGATAACATGTGACTGAACATCATTAATTAGATGTCGTCAAGATGAAGATGGCAAAGCTACCAACTGTCAACAAATACAACTGTTTTACACAAATAAATAATCTGGCAATCATGAATAATCTGATTGAAATAGATTGAGAATGGGCATAATGCCATGTGGTAAAATCAATTAGCAACAACCAAAAGTAGACAATGCTTCTAAACGCTTAAGAAAAAAATCTTAATGTATAAACGCTGAGAATGGCATATATGCCAAACAACTACGTATTGTAAAACATAATTCATCTCACAAAAAAAAACAGAATGAAGCCCATTATATGCATTATAGGTGTTTAATAAAACCAGTATATCTCTGAAAGATGTTAGACTATATGATAAAGTTCACAACTCTTTGTAAGTATACAGACAAACGAACAGATAACCCTGTTAATGTGGATATCTAATATTGTAAAGTATAGGAGGTTGATAATAAATGCACACAATGCTCAGGAGGTATGTTATTGAATCCAAATAGACGTCCCATTAAGAAGGGTAGCAAACTAAACAAAAGCTACAGAATCAATGAGATTGGCACTTAAACCTGAAAATATGAGATGGAACCTCATGAATGAAATAACGTCAGAATAAAAATGGCAAAGCCGCCAACTGCCAACAAATGCTACTGTCTTATACAGATGAATGGTCTCTCCTCCATAAACAATTAGATTGAGATAGAATGGAAATAGGTAATTTTCATACGAAGTAGAGAAAACAATGCTCATTTGTGTGCATTATCAGCCTTTGAATGGGAAATGAATTTTGTTTTACCATTCTAAGTTGTCTTGGCATATTTGCTGTTATTTTTTAAGCTCTTAGAAGCATTGTCTACTTTTGCTCATTTGCTAATTGATTTTACCAATTTGTCTGTGTCAGTCTCACTGATTACTTTATTGTAATTGGCTTTTGCTTCAATGGGAGTCTTTTGGGTTTAAATACTGTACAGTGTACATTTACGCTTTGGTTTGACCTCATGAAGAAGCATGTAGCAAAATGCATGTTAGTGTAAGCATTCCGCTTACCTTTCTAGAGACGGCCGTGCTTACCCAGTGAGCAGCCAGTCTCTGGTGGCATCTTCGCAGGGTTGGCGCAATCTGCCTGGTCGGGAGAACTGGTGTGCCCTGGTACGCTTCTGGGCGACCGGTCTCCTTACTGCTCCCCCTGGCGGCTCCTGCAGCATCTGAAAGTCAGGCGCGCGTCACAGGAATTCCCTGGTGACGTCGTGACCCTGCTTTCTTAAAGGCACAGTACATTATCAGTATTTAATCTGCCTGGACACCACTTCAGTTGCCCTTTCGTGGTGTTCCAGTACAGTTGTTGTTTGGGTTCTGCATATTACCTGGCTTGTCTGACTAACCGATGTGGTGCTGACTTGTGGCTCTCTCTGACTACCCTCTCTGTGTATGACCCTAGGCTTGTCCGACAACCAGTCTTGTACAGACCTGCAGCTCTGGCTGATTAACCAATCTGTGTATGAACTGGCTTGTCTGACTACCCAATCTGGTGCTGACTTGTGGCTCTGTCTAACTACTCACTCCGTGTATGACCAGGCTTGTCTGACCATCCCATCTGGTGTTGTCCTGTGGCTCTGTCTGACTACTCGCTCCGTTTATGACCAGGCTTGTCTGACCATCCCATCTGGTGTTGTCCTCTGGCTCTGTCCGGCTTGACTCTTGTGTAGCCTCTCTCCTGCAGACACCCATCTAGCGCAGCCCTGGGGCTCTGGTAGACTACCATCTGTACTGACTGCAGGTGTGAGTCAGCTATCCTCTCCTGCTAGACTGACTGCAGGCGTGAGTCAGCTATCCTTTCCTGCTAGACTGACTGCAGGCGTGAGTCAGTATCTACTCGTGTTCCTGGTCGAAGTTAACCTGTTCCAGTTCCAGTTTGTGTCCTACAGAAGATCATCAGTGGCTGATCCGCTTCCTGTTCCTGTCCAAGTTCTAGCAAAGACTACCAATGGATAGAGAGGTCTATCCTAGTGCTAGCTTATCTGTTGACCTACTGCCTGTTCCTATTTGTCTGCTGTTATGCCTTAGTCTGTGTCTTGAATAAAGGTTGTTTTATACTAAACTTTCTGACTCCTGAGTTATCTGGGTTACAGTGACAGTATGAAAGGGCCATGTCTATGGACGGTACTGGTAATCCTTCTGTCCAGCAGATCCTAACCAGGGTTGAGGCTCAGGAGCAATGTATTGATCAGATAACGATGGCATTGCAGATGTTGTTGAACCGAACTGCACACCTTGACCATCCTATCGGACAACTGGTGGCATCCGCTGTTAACCCGGGACCAGTAGTGCAAGCCGCACATAATGCAGGCATGATCAGAGGTTTTTCCAGTCGAGCTCTGCTTCCTGAGTGGTATGGGGGAGACCCAGCACTGTGTCGTGGGTTCCTAAGCCAATTGGGCATTTATATGGAGATGGTACCGCAAGCATTCCCCAATGAGCGCAGTAAAGTCGGATTGTTGGTCTCACTGTTGTCTGGCAAGGCCCTGGCATTGGCCAGTCCACTTTGGGAGAATGATAAGCCCATCATACACAATGTCTCTGAGTTTGTGTCTGCATTTAAAAGGGTGTTTGGCGTACCCGCACGCTCTGTCTCTGCTGCCAAACATCTAATGTCTATCTACCAGGGCAATCGTACGGTGGCTGAGTATGCAATTGAGTTTCGTACTTTGGCAGCGGAGGTGGGCTGGAATGATGAGGCATTGATGGCCGCAGGGGCTAAATGAGGTCATTAAAGATGAAGTTGCGGCTAGAGAACTGCCTTCCAACTTAGACCAACGGATATCATTTTTTTATCTTAACTGACACCCACATCAGAGAGAGAGCCTCATTTAAGGAGTGTCTACGGAGACCTCTGGCATGTTTAGCACTGAATTTCAGTTGCCTACCCATTTTTCCCTCACCTCCCATGCCTCCTGGGTCGATGTAGGAGGGGGAGGGGGGAGTCCATGCAGTTGGGATTTACCCGGCTTTCGGTTCAAGAAAGGGCATTCTGCAGAAGGGAAGGGCTTTGCTTATATTGCGGTAAAGATGGACACAAATTGCACTCTTGTCCCATACATCCGGGAAACGGGTGCACCTAGAGTCACGTAGGGGACAAACTCTAGGTAGTGTGTCTCAGTCCCCAGGAGATTTCCAGAAGAAACCTACTCTGGAAGTTATCCTATCTTGGGCCAACTCCTCATTAATTACTCCGGCATTAATCGATTCAGGGGCACCGGGGTATTTCATTGATGCAAGTTTTGCGGAAAAACACGCTATTTCTTTACTGTCACAGGCATCTCCATTAACGATTGAGGCTATTGATGGTAGACGTCTACAACCGCCTCAGGTTACTCATGATACCATTTCAACATCCCTGTTGGTTGGAGCCCTTCATCATGAGATACTCCAGTTCCAGGTCATAAACTCTCCACATTATGCAGTCATTCTGCGGTTTCCGAAGCTCCAAAAACATAACCTCCGTACTGTACAGAGTCGTGCTTGACTCGTCCTGTCAGAATATTGGGCATGGCTTCCTCCTCCTCCACCTCCGACTTACCTGAGGAGTATCACTCCTTCTGTGATGTATTCAACTAGTTACAGTGCGCGACCTTACCTGCTCATAGGTCATACGATTGCTCGATTGACTTGGTGCCAGGGGCTGTTCCCCCACTAAGAGTCGTGTATACCCTCTTTCCATGGCAGAGAATCAGGTTATGGAGGAGTACGTGGCTGACGCTCTCTCCAGAGGGATTATTCGGAAATCCACCTCCCCAGCAGGGGTCGGGTTCTTCTTTGTAAAGAAGAAGGATGGCGAATTAAGGCCGAGTATTGATTTTCGAGGGCTTAACAAACTCATGCGTTTAACACCAGGAGCGGTCATTATGAATACCTAGTAATGCCCTTTGGTCTTTGCAATGCTCCCGCTGTCTTCCAGGAGTTCATTAACGATGTTTTAAGGGACTTTTTGATGAGTTGTGTAGTTGTCTAACTGGATGACATCCTCATCCACTCCTCGAATCTGTAAAAACACCGTAATGTGTTGTCACTTTTAAGGGCCAACAATCTTTTCTGCAAGGTAGAAAAATGTGAGTTTCACCAGTCACAAGTGACTTTTCTGGGCTATGTGATCTCCTCCTCTGGGCTGGCTATGGACCCTGGGAAACTTTTGGCAGTACTCCAATGGCCCCTTCCCATGGGACTCAAAGTGATTCAGCGTTTCCTAAGATTCTCAAATTATTATCAAAAATTCATAAACCAGTTTTCTACCATTGTCAAACCTTTTACGGGCATGACACACAAGGGTGCTAATGCTTCCGAGTGGTCCCCGAAGGCTCTGCAGGCTTTTGAATGCTTAAAAACAACTTTTGCCGCCGCACTAGTACTAAGGCATCTGAATCCCAAATTGCCTTTTACCTTGGAAGTTGACGCTTCTGAGTAAGGAGTAGGCGCCCTCCTGTCTCAGCGGTCTTCTCCAGATGGGCTATTACTGCCATGTGGCTTCTCCTCCCGCAAACTTTCAAAGCCTGAGACTCTACACGACATTGGTGACCGCAAACTGTTAGCCATTATTCTGGCTTTACGTGAATGGCGGCACTTACTTGAAGGTACTTGTGTGCCTATTTTGATTCTCACAGATCATAAGAACTTGACCTACTTTTCCGAGGCCAAATGTCTGTCCCACAGGCAGGCTAGGTGGGCTCTGTTGTTATCCCACTTTAATTTCATGGTTTCCTATCTGCCGAAGACTAAGAATGTGAGGGCCGATGCCCTGTCCCGCCAATTCGGGGCATTGTCTAAGGAGGATTGCGATCCCATGCCTGTGATTCCTCCGGATCCCATGCCTGTGATTCTCACCAGTATTACCTCTCCCTTGGGGACAGAGATTTTGGCTGCCCAAGGGACGGCCCCAGCTGAGAAACCGCATGTGAGATGCTTTGTGCTTGAGGGCTAAGTTATTGGAGACCTATCACTCTTCCAAAGCTGCAGGGCACATTGGAAGAGACCAATTACTTTGGTCAGTATCCTGATTAATTTGGTGGACTAGTATTCAGACAGATGTTTCTGCTTTCGTAGCAGCTTGTCAGACTTGGGCAACAACCAAGACTCCTAGGCACCTTCCTGTGGGTCTCCTTCTTCCAGTGCCTAATGAGGAGCATCCATGGTCGCACATTTCCATCGATTTTATGGTAGAACTACCAGTATCTGAGGGCTGCACAGTCATTCTGATGATTATAGATTGTTTCTCGAAAATTGGCTCATTTTGTACCCCTTAAAGAACTAACTACTGCTCAGCAATTAGCTAAGATCTTCGCTAAGGAGGTCTTTTGGCTCCATGGGGTACCCAAATTAATTGTGTAGGACCGGGGAAGCCAGTTTGTGTCTGAATTTTGGAAGGCCTTTTGTGCGCAATTGGGTATCCAGCTCTCTTTCTCCTCTGCCTATTACCAGCAGTCCAATGGTGCAGCTGAGAGATCGAACCAAGCCTTGGAACAGTTCTTGCGCCATCATGATGACTGGGCGAGTCTGTTACTGTGGGCAGAGTTTGCCCAGAATTGTGCCATGAACTCATCTACTCAGAATTCCCTTACATGATTAACTATGGCTTCCAGCCTTTGGTTCTTCCCGAGTCATTTGAGGCACAAAATATTGCAGCCCTGGAGGAGTTTTCTTAAAGGCACAGTACATTATGCTCCACCTCTCAGAGGTGGAGCAATCAGTATTTAAACTGCCTGGACACCACTTCAGTTGCCCTTTCGTGGTGTTCCATGCAGTTGTTGTTTGGGCTCTGTGTATTACCTGGCTTGTCTGACTAACCGATGTGGTGCTGACCTGTGGATCTGTCTGACTACCCTCTCTGTGTATGACCGTAGGCTTGTCTGACAACCAATCTGGTGCAGACCTGCAGCTCTGGATGACTAACCACTCCGTGTATGACCTGGCTTGTCTGACTACCCGATCTGGTGCTGACCTGTGGCTCTGTCTGACTACCCGCTCCGTCTATGACCCTAGGCTTGTCCGACAACCAATCCGGTGCAGACCTGCGGCTCTGGCTGACTATTCACTCCGTGTATGACCAGGGTTGTCTGACTATCCCCATCTGGTGCTGTCCTGTGGCTCTGTCCGGCTTGTCTCTTGAGTAGCCTCTCTCCTGTGGACACCCATCTAGCGCAGACCTGGGGCTCTGGTAGACTAACATCTGTACTGACTGCAGGCATGCGTCAGCTATCCTTTCCTGCTAGACTAACTGCAGGCATGAGTCAGCTATCCTTTCCTGCTAGACTGACTGCAGGAGTGAGTCAGTATCTACTCGTGTTCCTGGTCAAAGTTAACCTGTTCCAGTTCGTGTCCTACAGAAGATCATCAGTGGCTGATCTGGTTCCTGTTCCAGTCCAAGTTCTAGCAGAGACTACCAGTGGCTTCGGCCAAGTCTCAGCAGAGAGGTCTAGCCTAGGCGGCCTACTGTTCCTGATAGTAGTGCTAGCTTATCTGTTGACCTACTGCCTGTTCCTATTTGTCCACTGTTATACCTTATACCAACTACAGAAGTGAAGAAAGGGTACACAAACCACACCATTTTGGAAAGAAGACACTCTGATGCATCTAATGATGGGTGACTTGCCTTGTTACCCCAAGCCTGGTGTGCACAAATGCCTCCAGAAGGTGGCGCTAATGAGAATGAAAGGCATTTTCTTACATTTCTGCCCCTTCAAATGTACTGAAATCTATGAAAACCATGGCATTTCCAAATGTATTCATTAGCTACTGCAATTAGGAGAAAATGGCACCCCATTGGTATAAGTTGACATACCATAGGGGTGCCAGAAGCACATAACAACACCTACCTGTTTTCTTCTTTGGAAATGGCTGCTTGTACTAAAATGTTCATAACTTTTAGATACATGAAGGAAAGGTATAAAATGTATACCATTTTGGAAAGTAGACATTCACCCGCATCACATAAGGGGTCACTTGCCTTTCTACCCCCTGGCTGAAGTGCTCAATAATTTCCAAAAGGTGGCGTTATCGGAATAAATACATGGTTTTTTTTTACATTTCCACCACTTCAAAGATACTAAAATCTTTGAAAATCATAACATTTCCTACTGTATTCAGTACCTGCTATCAACATGAGAAAAATGTTACCTCATTTGTGTGGGATAACATCCAATATCGTAGGAACACTTACCTAAACCTGACATTTTTGTTTTTGAAATTATCTGCCTGCACGAAAAGTGTCATAACTGTTATAGATATGCAGGAAAGGTAGAGAAACCATTTTGTAAAGAGGATAACCTGCCACATCTAATGAGGGATAACTTGCCTTCTTACCCCAAGCTTGGTGTGCACAATTTCCTCCAGAAGGTGGTGCTAATGAAAAAAAGGCATTTTCTTACATTTCTGCCCCTTGAAATGTATTAAATCAGTGAAAACCATAGAAATTTCAACTGTATTCATTAGCTAGTGCTATTAGGAGACACCCCATTGGTATGAGATGACATACCTTAGACAGTGCTAGAAGCACAGAACTACACCTACTACAACATCTGATTTTTCTAACATTTTCTCAAACAGGACTTGCCTGTAAAAATTATTATAACAGCTACAGAAGTGAAGAAAGGGTAGACAACCCGTACCATTTTGGAAAGAAGATAACCTGTCGCATCGAATGAGGGGTCACTTGGCTTTTTACCCCTAAGATAGTTTGCACAACTATTTCCAGAATGTGGTGCTACAGGAAAACTCTGTGGGATTTCCTAGGATGACCTCTTGCCAGCCTAATAAAAATGGTACCCCACTGCTGTGGGTTGACAAACCAATTTGAGTGACTGGAGTGTGGCTACCAGTAGAACAGGGATGGGAAAGCAAAGGGTGTATGTGTGATTTTATGGCTAACAGATGTAAGAAGCTAGGGCGTCAGCCAGTGTACGTGCGGACCTGCGACTACCAGTGTAACAAAGTGTGTGGGGGGGGTGAGGGGTTAGGCAGTGTACGTGTGTATGTCTACTAGTGGGGAGCAGACCAAGGATGGTGGTGGGAGTGGTGTATATGGGGGAATCTGTAACTACGAGTGTGCACTGTATGATCCCTTCATATAATGTTTGATTCCCAGCCTGAATCTAGTGCATACTGGTACTTTGAGTCCACCAGTAGGCAGTGGAAACAGGCTGGGAAATGGGACTGTCAGTGGGCTGTGGAACCAGGCAGGGGGATAAGGTACGTGGGGGGCGGATTGGAGGCATTTTGTGTGCATGCCACAGGGGTGCCCAATGCACTGCAAAGCAATGCATTGGACCTCCTGTTGCACACAAATAGTTTTTTTTTTTGTTACTATTTATTCATACCTCGTTAGAGAGGCGGTATCAGGAATACTCCTGGTGCCCCCATCAAGGTCTAAAAAAAAAAACAAAAAAAAAAAGTATGTGTGTGTGTCACAGGGGATCCAACGCATTGCAAAGCACTGCGTTGGACCCTCCCCATGGCATGTACAGTTTTTTGGGGCTTTTTCCCCCCAATATTTTTGTGTAGGCATCAGAACCCCACAATGAGGTCTGAAAAAAATAAATAAAAGGGGGAAAAAATAAATAATCCTTTGTGTACCACAGGGGTGTCCAGTGCATTGGACCCCTGTGGCACACAAAGGGGTAATTATTTCTTTATCAATACTTTGTATTCAGGTGCCCACCAAACAAGCTCTGATTACACAGTAATGATAAAAAAATGTGTGACACAGGAAGGGGGTCTGTATTGAACCTCCCCGTGGCACACACAGGGTTAATTTTTTATTTTACTTTTGTTTTTATTGTAGACCTCATTGAGGGGCATCAGGACCCTTCCTGATGTCCACCAATGAGGTCTTAGTAAAAAAAACATATCCCAAAAGAATTAACCCAGTGAGTGACAAAGGGGTCTGCAGCTCATTGCAAAGCAATGTTCTGCAGACCCCTGCAGCACTCACAGAGTTATTTTTTTGTATTATATTTTTCTTTTTACTATCAGAGATTGCGGGGGGACATCAGGACATTTCCTGATGTCCCCCCAACATACTCTGATTACAGGTTAGTGAAAAATAGCCCTGTGTGTGCCACAGGAGGGGTGGTCTGCAGTAAACCCCCTCCCTTGTAGCACACACAGAGTTAATTTTTTTTTTCTTCAATTTTTTTATTATAGACCTCATTGGGGGACATCAGGACCCCTCCTTGTGTTCCCCAATGAGGTCTTAGTAAAACTAATAATGCCCAAAAGACTTGACCCTGTGAGTGCCACAGGGGTCTCCAGCGCATTGCAAAGCAATGTTCTGCGGACCCCTGCGGCACTCACAGAGTTATTTTTTTGTATTATATTTTTCTTTTTACTATCAGATATTGTGGGGGGACATCAGGACATTTCCTGATGTCCCCCCAACAAACTCTGATTACAGGTTACTGAAAAATAGCCCTGTGTGCGCCACAGGAGGGGGATCTGCAATGAAACCCCCTCCCCTGTGGCACATACAGGGTTATTTTTTTTTTTTATTTATTTTTTTTTATTACAGACCTCATTGGGGGACATCAGGACCCCTCCTGGTGTCACCCAATGAGGTCTTAGTAAAACTAGTAGTGCCCAAAAGACTTGACCCTGTGAGTGCCACAGGGGTCTCCAGCGCATTGCAAAGCAATGCGCTGGGGAACCCTGCGGCACTCACAGGTTTAATTTTTTTATTTTTTTATTTTATGACAATTCAGACCTCACCGGGGGACAAAAGCTCTCCTTCTCTTCACTCCTACCTCCGATGACGTTAGGAGGCTTCCCCCGGTCCCGCCCACTCCTACCAGGAAGTTCGGGTAGGAGAGAGAGGAGAGGAGAGGAGAAGCTCCGCTTCTCCTTTGTACATATTGATCTCCCAGCACGATCGGCTGGGAGATCAATACCTGGGGGGGGTCCTCATGCCCCCCCATGAGTGCCAGGCTACTTTTCATCTAAAATGTGGCCACTGCCAGCCGGTTATACCAGCTTTTGCAGTGACTGCATTTTAGACGTACAACGTACGAGCGTGGCACAGCAAATACAGCTGTTCATTCTCGTACATTGTAAGTAGCTGGCACTCTAGGGGTTAAACATATTTAAAGCCTGCTTCTTATTCTTTATTTCCATCCCTACAAACCCTTTTGTAGCTTTAGGCTCCTTCCTGACACTCAATGGGTTAAGCAACATTGATCTTTCTTTTCTATTGTATTTATACCCCAGTGATATATATTGACCCATATATTTATCTATGAACATTTTTAACAAATTCCAACTTTCTTGTGCATTTATATCTTTGCATCTCATTGAATGTTCTTTAATCTTTGAGTGCCAGATGGGTATCTAATGAATTGTAGAACACTACGTTGGATACCCCTCTGACACTCAAGGGGTTAATATTGCTTTTAGCTTTGTAAAATTAGTCTGTTTAAAGTTGAATATTTCGTTTAAACCCTTGTTAATGGGTTTATCATAACAAATTTCAAAGGATACCATGTTGTTGTCATTGTTGCCCAAATATTCCCTAATCTGTTTATTAGATAGCATTTCAAAACTGTAACCACTCTGTCCACAAGGCTCCTTTTTTAATTAGCTCCTCTACTTGTTTGGATATGAAATTGTCAATAAACATACTTAGACAATTCTTCTGTTTGAAGTCATATTTCTGCAGTTAGCTTCAGGGTAGCTCAAATCTCCCATTATGATTGCGTTTCCTGACTGAGAAGCCTTATTCGTTTGCAGTAACAGTTGGGCTTCTTCAGATTATTTTTATTATGTATAACCTCAGTGTGTATTTCAACCCATATGGCCTTTACATTTTCACTGGACCTTTCATTAATATCTTCCCTATGATTTAAGGCATGTTTCACATACAGCAAATGCCCGGACCTCTTTTAGTAACCCTATTTCTCCTAAAAAGTAGATGAACTGCCCAGTATTATGTATCATCTAACCAGGTTTCAGTAACACCAAAAAGATCACACTGCTCATTCATTGCAGTCAGTTTCAGTTATCCATCTTACCCCAGACTGCGAGTATTGCATGCATACATTTTATGTTACTGACATTCTGAAGAACTGCATTCTTTGAAATATTTATTTGCTTTTTATCAGGCTGTCATATAGGTACCTCCCTATTAAAAAACTAGCTCATCCCTTCTTTAAACCCCTTTGCCCCTTCTCTAATGCCATTTCCTCATTTACACTGCCTACATAATCATGTGTTCTATTACCCTAGACCATTTTCCTAGTTAAAAGTCTCCTCCAAACCTTTAGCCATCCTAACCCCTAGAACAGTAGCACCCTTTCTACTAAGATGATATTCATCTCTACTGCAAAGTTTGCACCCCAAGGGAAATGACAACAACAGCTTACTTACTTCCCTCTCTCTGCTTTATATAGTAGAAAGGCACAAATTATAAACCAGCAATCAAAAAGAACCCCCCACAGACACAGACTGTGATCTCTGGCACACCTGCAAGCAAAGAGGGAGCAGGATGAAGTTTTCTTTCTTTAATATCTGCCTTACCACACTGACAGGACACAGGTACAATAGAAAAACAGTTATTCCAACTACTGCAGCAGACATAACCCACAATTTAGCTTGTTTCAGCTAACTGGTTTATGCATTGGGCCAATATTACCACACACTGCTACAAATGAATCTAGAGAGAGCCCACACCATGGAGGCATTGCTAATTACACAGCAAGAGATAAGTTGGTCTCCAACATAACTGATTACCATACTCTATCAGGAATTAGCATAACTTGTCACACTGTGATACCACAACTTAAAGGTTAATTTCTGACAAATTATTTAACTTACAGAAAAATGCCTAATACAATATATAGGCAAATTTTAATTCTCTGTAAACAAACAAAACTTATTTAGGGTGACAGATTCTGCATATTCTTTCTGAGGCTGAGGTTTACTGAGACATTCAAATGGTAGTTTTTGTACTATACTAATGCAAGTATTTTATTAAAACGTCACTGTCTGCATGACAAACCTAAAAAGAGTGACAACAGGATGTTGCCTGAGTCAAAAAGGTGACTTGAGAACGTCGGCCGAATCAAAAGGGCGACATCTAAATGTAGCCCGTATACAGGATGCTCCAGTCCAGCAGCAGTTTGCCTGGGGTATGCAATACTTTAACCCTTTAGAGAAGGTCCGGATCATTTGTCTAAGAGACACACACATCATTAATTATTTCCTCTTTCTAGTTTCATCCTGCGGAGTGTGCTGCAAATAGCTGCAGGCAATCCAAGTAAATGCCTGGTCCCATTGTGTTCCTGTGAAAAAATCCAGAAAACCATGTGGTTGTCCACATTTTCATGGAGAAATCCGCTTTAAATACAGAGATTAAAATCTTAGCTGTTTTTGCCCATTGGCAGAAATTCTTCAATATTTATTCAATAGCTAGAAAGTTATCACCCCTTTATTAATGCATTTTTCGCCTTTTCACTAGAAAAACGTGCCATTTTCCCAGGTAATGTAATACAATACAAGCAGCTACAGAGCAAGAGAGAGGTGCTAGGCTGTTGTGCTGTGAAATTTATAGTAAAATTGAGGCAGGAGAGGCTCATAGTGACTGATATCACTATGAACAAGTTTTAGAATAATAAAAGGAGGAAATGGAAGGACCCTTATGTGTCCAGTGAGTCTGAGGAGGAGGTGGAAGTGACTACTACACCAGCATTGAAGGGTCTGCATGCCCTGATTCCCCAGACCCAATGCTGGCTAGGCCCCCTAAATCACCCCTATGGATCTTGGGGAAATGTACCTCACCGGAGGAAGAAGAGGGTAGTAGTATGAGCAGGACAGGTTACTTGCCTGTGCCTGCTTCCAGAGCCGCCCCTGCTGCCACCAGTGCTTCTCCTGCTGCCAGTACTGCACATGTTGCCAGTGTGTATTTTAATTCTCGGGGGGGAGGGAGATGATGCCAAGTGTGATAGAAGGAGACCCTAAGTCACACTTGCCATTCCCAAGCAGTCCTGCCACTAATACTACTACTAATAGGATGCAGTAGCTTGTACAGAGTGTTAGGAGTGAAGGAGGGGTGATCTTCATATTACTAGTGAGGAAGAAGACTCAGGGACTGAAATTCATGTGGTTGATGTTAATAGTAGTAACAGTGATGGTGAAGCAGCTGGAGGGACTAGCATTAGCAGAGTGGTAGGGGAAGTAATGCACAGGGTCCAGACTAGTGGTCAAGTGAACCCACACCATTCCCCTGACCCTGGGAGTCCCCTTCCCCCACAGCATTATCCAGGTGGAACATGATCCTGATGAAGACAGAACTGTTGCCTAACAGCAATAATACCACCACCACCAGTAGCACAGATCAGCTGCCTGTGCCTGCTGCTGGTGCTGCCAGTCTGCCTTCTTCAGGTCAACAAGGAATGGCAGGAGTGATATTAGGGGACCCTCTGTCACATTTCTCATCAAGTTCTCCAACCGATGAGATGTTTCTAATAGAGCAGCAGCAACACAGAGGGACTGGTGGTGGTGGTGATGATGGTGGTGGAGAAGCTGGGAGTAGAAGAGACATTAATGGCCTTTTTAGCCCAAACTGAGAAGGAATGGGAGACAAGGATGATGATGGGCATCATCACCACCAGCAGAGAGCTTTTGGAATTTGCTGAGTTTGCAACTGCTCTAATTCCTGCTGCTGCTGAGTTGCAAGTGTAGCAGGATGCTGAGGAGCAGACTAGTGTGCCACAGACCACTGTGGACACAGTGGGAATGGGGTCAACAATTAATGCAGGACTGGGACAGGTTCCACTTGCCAGCAGCAGCAATCATCTGCCCCAGTCAGTAAAGGGGAATGAGGAGGAGGAGAAGAAAGAGGTAATTCTTCTCAACCTTTCCACTCCCCCCTGAAGTCATGGGTGTGGGACTATTTTTCTCTTGGGGCAAGCACAATACTGTCATCAACAACGGCACTGTGCACAATTTGTGACAAGTCAGTGAAAAGGGGAAAGGAGGGAACACATCTTGGCACAACCGTCCTGATAACATTCATGAAATGCAGACACCATGACATTTATGTGAAACATGTTAAAGCCAAACACCCACCATAAAAATCGGGCACTGCTGTTGCTGTGCCCTCTGACTCTCCCCAAAGGCAACAAGAGGCGAGGCAGAGATCAAAGAGGAAGAAAAATAGAGAAATCCAGCCAGAGGCTGAAAGTTCAATGACAAGGGAAATAACTTGTGCTAGGGTAGCTACATCTTCTGTCAATCCACCTCAATCATCATTGCCTCCCCCGTCAAGTGATAGCCGTTCCATAGATGTCAGGATCTGGCAGTTCGTGTCCCAACATTTCACACTGTGTGGTGCACTGACTACACATGGCAGTGTGGTGAAGGATAATCAGAACTAGGGCATAAAACGGCATCTGAGGAGATTCCATCCCACAGAATATGCTAAGCTGGTGGCAGGGAGGGTTCCTCACTACTATTAAACTGTCTGCAAGTTGTCATGTCTCCTTAGCGGGTGTGGACAATGGGTATAGTGACAGCAGCAGTTCTTTGTTTCTGGTGGGGATTTTCACATTGGAGACCCAAAGCGTCATGGTGTTTGGATAAAGCTGTGCCAGGTGTTTCATGTGAGTGCATTGTTCCCAGTTCTTCCCTTATTTACCACATGCGCACTGTGTACATTGGAGTTGCTGATGTGAGAGGCACAGATCCTGCTCTCAAGGGAAAAATGTCTATTTTAGTAACAACACACCAATGATTTTGGAGGAGGGGCAGTTGGAGAAGCATTATTGGCCAACTTCTTCTTTTCTCCAAATATACCTGAAGTGGTGGGGGCAAGTTATGGTGCTGCTTGTGCCAAACGTGCATCACTTGAGCTAGTAGTGGCAAGTGGAACCTTCATCCATCACCCATATTAGTGCTGTTGTTGATCCCATTCCCTTTGAGCTGCCTAATCATCCTGCTGCTTAAACAACTCAGCAGCAACAGCGAGAACAAAAGTTGCAAATACCATCAGGGCATTTAACAATGGACAGTGGCCACTGGTCAACATGACATGACCTGCTGGCACTAGGCCAGTATGGCATTATTTTTTCCTCAGGGCTTGATCTTAATAAAATAAAATATAAAAAAAAATTAAAAAAGGGGGGACAGGGAGACCTTTAAATAAGCAACATTTTGATCTTGCCCTTTTGACTCAAGCAACATTCTGATGTCATCCTTTTGAGTGTCGCCATGTAGGCGGCAAAATTTCTATATAAACACTAATACAAGCTCATGTTTTGTGCTGTGCCTGCCTAACATTGTTATGACTTACCTTTATCTTAAAGTATGTGTAAGCACCTCATTTTTGTTGAACTTAAATATGCTTGTGAAAGAGAAATCTTGTCTTTGTACACTATACTCTTTGTGCGCACACGTGATTAACTTGTACCCATATCCAGTTCAGTGTGCTTGTGCATACATGCTACACTGTATTTGTACATATGCATTTCCCTTTTTCTATTCATGTATGTACAAACAATTCCAGGACCATGCATTGTGTGGCACCTATTTAAAAATGCTCTGTCTTCAGCAGCTTACTCAGTTTTAGGCCCTTGTGTTGAAGAATTGCTTCTGATTTATCCTGATTGATCTGTGTAATGCCTCTAGCTTGTCTACTGACCTACTGACTACTTCAACTTCGCCTTTTTTTGTTTTGTTTTATAATCAAGCTTTATTGATCAATAAGAGTACAGCCAAGAAATTCAGTATGCCAGTTCGTAAGGGGTAACATAAGGGGAAAGAGTATAAACTGAGTTTCATACAATAGTGCAAATGGGGGGGGGGGCAATAATGGGGTTGAATTGAGAAGTAAGGGATGAACCAAATCTAGCTAAATACAAAGCATATAGGTATCCAAGGATTCAAAGGCATGGCTAGGTGAATTGGAAATGATATGGGAGGCGTCTAGGGACAGATGAGAGATATGAGTCAGGGAGGTGTAGAGGGGAGGGGAGAAAGAGAGGGAAAAAAAGGTACGGTATAAAGGAATACATTTGTTGGAGGGAAAGTGAAAGGGGAGGCAGGGGCGTTGGAAATAGAGAATGGGGGTGGGAGAGGGGTAAGATTATGCATAAGTAGGAAGCTGCAGTTGAGGGGGCGAAAGGTGGGGAAAGGAGAGGTCCAAAGCATATTTGGATGAAGGGTCTTAGAGGAAGAGGGCTAAATGAATGTATTGGAAAACAGAAGTGCTAAAGGTCAAGATGGACTGGAGGGAGTGAGGGCAGAGAGCGGTGTCAGATGTAGCTTAATGGATTGTAGGCAGAGCAGTACATGACTTAGAAATCCAGGGTTATGAAGTTGAGCATGGACTTGGTGGTAATGCCATGGCATTTTTCAAGGTGGTGTCAGGATTCGACTTTGGTGAAGCATTCTGAATTGGAAGGGTAGTTTTGATTTACAGTGCAATTGAATGAGAGATTTAGTGATATATAAGAGGGAGTGTATTATATATGTTTCTCTTGTTTGTTTGCAGAACATGTGTGTGTGGATGTAATAAAGTAAAAGAGGATGGGATCTAACCTGAAAGATGTGACCAAGGCCGAGTTGATGTGTGATAGAATCTGTTCCCAATATCAGTTGACATGCATACACGATCCGGGAGCATGAAGCCAGGTTCAGCCCTACATCTCCAACAGGAGTTAGGCAGTTGTGGGTAGGCTTGTGAAAGATGGAGAGAAGTTCTACAACATTGAGCAAGAAGATTATAATTCATTTATCTGATAGAAGAACCAAGAGGACTTTGACAGTTACAATGGAATATGTTTCCAAGGAGTACGTTCAAAGAGAAGAAATCCTCAGAGAGCAAAGTATTCTTATGTTTGGACTCTAGTATGGAGATGTCTCTACGTATATCGTTGTTGCGCCAATGTTTAATGTGGGATAGGTGAGCCCCTATTTTATAGGGACACCTCTTATGACACACTTATGGGCCTTATGGTGTTGAATAAAAAATATTCTTCTTTATCTTGTAAAATAAGTTAATTTAGTTTCCATGCTTTATGACGGTCAGAATTTTGGAAGAGATCGAGAGTGTTGCTTACTGGTGAATGATCCGACCATGGGATTGATTCTATTTGTGAGTCTATAACATGATGAAGGAGGAATTGAGAATTCAGGATGTAGGCTATCCTCATACAGGTGGAATGGGGATGAGAGAAATACGTGCCAACCTTTGGTTTAATGTCCAAATTTGCTAGAACTACCCGTGCCCAGACCATTGACTTGATATCCAGTTATGCTAAACTCCATGTGCACTGACATTTGGCTTGACTTCCGAATCTGTTAGAACTTCTGAACCTTCAATCTGTATCAACCTTCGTTTCCTGGTTTATGATTTGCTTTGACACTTCTTGAGCTGAAGATCCTGCTACCACTTGGTTCATAAGTGTACCCATTCTGATCTCAGCTGGTGTTAGATATTCAACATTGCAAACAACACCTCTAACCCACCCTTAAGTTGTAACAAGAATACACATCATTCTTAAACAACACACCCTAGAAGTGCTCTCTATACACCAAGTAGCATAGTCTTCCCTCCTTCTTCAGTTACTCCAGCCTCTGTCTCTGGGGTGCAGACAGTGGGGTCTATCAAATACTATATATTCATGACATTACACCTGGGCCAGTTGTGAATCCTGAAGGAATTGCCCACACACTGATTTAACATCACTCAGGAGTTAGATGTTTTTTCCACACTGCAAAATCCAATGGCCATTTCTCTATTCTTATCCTCATAGACCTATCAGTAGCATTTTACACAGTAGATCATACCCTTCTCTACCAGGTTCTCAACCACTTGGCATCTGTGGCCTGGCACATTCCTAGCTTCTATCCTATCTCTCTCACCAGTCTCTCTGTACCATACGCTAACACCTCCTCACCTCCGATCCCCCTCTTAGTAGGTATACCCCAAGGCTCTGTTCTGGGACCTCTTCTCTTTTCTCTGTATACACTCTCCCTGGGGCAACTGATAAAATCCTTTGGCTTTAACTATCATCTTTATGCAGACAATACGCAAATATATCTCTCCATACCCTCAATATCACCTGAAATACAGCAGCGGGTCTCAGATTGCCTTACTGCTGTCTCTTTCTGGATGGCTCATCGTCGCTTAAAACTTAACATGTCCAAAACTGAGCTCCTTATCTTCCCTCCTAAATCTTGAGCAACACCTCCATTCTCTATAACTGTTGAAGGCTCCACAATTTACCCTGTAGACAAGGCCAGCTGCCTTGAAGTAACTTTGGACTCTTCACTGTCCTTTTCCACCCACATTAATGACGTAACCAAAAACCCATCCATTCCTCTCTCACTCTACAACAGAAACCCTCATACATCCTCTTATCCTTTCTCGCCTGTACTACTGCAACTCTTTACTTATTGGTCTTCCTACTAACCATATCGCTCCTCTTCAATCAGTTCTTAATTCAGCCACCAGAATACTCTTCCTCTCCTCCAGAACAGTACTCACCCCACCACTTTTAAAATCACTGTCATGGCTTCCCATAAAGCAGCGTGTCATATTCGAAATCATCCTCATTACCTTTAAGGCTCTCCGTCACTTGTCCCCGCCTTATATTTTATCTTTGATATCCTGCCATATTCCTGCACGTCCACTACACACCATTCATGGTGGACGACTCTCTGCCCCTTTAACCACTATTGCTGTTTTACGACTGAAGGCTTTCTCTCTTGCTGCTCCCTACCTCTGAAACGCCCTACCACCCAGTATTCGTCAAGCATCAACTCTCAACAACTTTAAATCCAAACTAAAAGAGCAACTTAAATATAGCAACAATGTAATATGAAAACAGTATCTCATATGTCAAAAGCTGCACTTCCTCCTGTACCAGATAGTATCTGTATGTCACCCATCCTATACTTAGACTGTAAGCTCTATGGGGCAGGGACCTTTCATCCTCATGTATACACACATGTTGTTCCCCTTATGATTGTCTTTATAAGTACTTAATCACTGCACTTATTGTACCCCTTGTATATGAAATGTAAACTGTAAAGTGCCAAGTACACTGGTTGGCACTATATAAACAAAATATACAATACAATAAGGTTAAACTGGCCCAGTTTCATTCTCAAGCTTAAGAGTTACACTCTCCATGGTCTAAAGCTGTTTCTGCCGAGATCCCTCATTGTAGCCCACTACTATTTGGAGAAGTTAAGGCTTAGGTCTGTATTTGTGCTTTTGGCTGGGGAACCCACCTTCTGGGCTCACCAAAATATTAATGGCAATAGACCTTTGAATCACAGCTTTGCTTCTTTGATTGAAGCCATGGAGTCTATGTATGATTATCATCATCAGGCTTCTTCTGAGACAACAATTTGCTCTCTAAGACAAGGTAGGTGGATGCCAGAAGTATATGTTGGTAAATTTCACCACTGGCCTGCTAATAACCGGTGCAATGAGCCTGCTTGGGATTTGGGTTCCTGAGATGTTAGAAAGCATTATTACCTTGGCATTCAATTTGATAGTCATCTCAAAGAAAGAAGCCATGTAAAAGCCTGCATTGGCTATCAACTAGCAAACCCCAAAATCTGCCGCCTCATCCACTTCATTGTAGTCAACTTAAGAGTGTGGTGTCTGTGTTTCATGTGTGTTATCAGGGAGGTTTTGCCAAGGTGTGTTCCCTCCTTTCCCCTTTTTACTAACTTGTCAAAAATTTTGCACTGTACCATTGTTGATGATGACTGCACTGTGCCTGCTGGAAGAGAATAATAGTCCCACACCCATGACTTCTGGGGAGGAGGGATAGGGAACAGGTGGAGAAGAATGGCCTCTTCCTTCTTGTCCTCCACATTCCCCTTCACTTTCTGTGGCAGCGGATAATGCTGCTGCTACTGCCTCAGATTTAGCACTGCAATAAGGATCAGAAGTATTGCTGGTCTGGCAAGTGGAACCTGTTCTAGTCCCGCATCACTTGTTGACCTCATTCCCACTGTGTCCACGGTGGTTTGTGGCACACTAGCCTGCTCCTCAGCATCCTTCTGCCCTTTCATCTCAGCAGCATCAGAAATTAAAGCAGTTGCAATTTCCAAAAATTCGAAACGCTGATTGCTAGTGGTGGTAGTGATGCCCATCCTCATCCTTGTCTCCCATTCCTTCTCAGTTTCTGCTAAAAACACCATCAATGTCTCTTCCACCACAGCTTCTTCAACACCATCACCACCACTAATCCCTACGTGCTGCTGCTGCTCTATTCCAGACATCTCACTGCTGCTTGGAGGAGGTGACGTGCAATGTGACAGAGGGTCCCCTGCTGTCACACTTGGCATAATTCTCTCCTTCCCCCCCGAGTACTACAAGAAACACTAGCAGAAGGCAAAGTATTGGTGGCAGCAGGTTCAGCACTGGCAACAGGTACAACACTAGTGGCAGCAAATCTGGCAGCAGGTATAACACTAGTGGCTGCAGGTACAGCAATGGTGGCACTGGCAGCAGAGGCAGCACATTTTGCGGCAGGCACAGGCAGCTGACCTGTCCTTCTCTCATTAGTACTGCCCTTTTCTCCCTCCCTTCCCATTCCTTTTTCTCCCTCACTTCCCATTAAATTCCCCAAGATCCCTTGGGGTGATTTAGGGGGACTGGACAGCATTGGTTCAGAATGAAAACAACATAAATCAATGGGCGAAAACTTTCTAGCCACTGAAAAAATGGCAAAAGATTTTGGCCAATGGGCAAAAGATGAGAACATTTTAAGCGCTAGTTTTAAAGCGGATTTTCCCACGTAAAATCGTATAACAACGTGGTTTTCGCAAAATTTCTCACAGGAACACGGCGACAACTTTCTCCCATCTCTAGTGGTGATGCTGTGGAGATCTCAAACTTTGTTGGGTCTCTGAATAACAACTCTTGGGGTATGGAATTTACATCTACCATCAATAAAAATACTATCAATTTCTTAGATTTAGAGTTAACTGGTATCTCAGGTGATGTAATTTCCACTCTGACTTATTTTAAATCAGTTAGTTTGATTTTCATAGTTGCCATCATTCTAAGTGGCTAAGGACTATTCCTCATAGCTAATTCTATCGAATCAAGCATAACTGTTCCTCTCTAACAGATTATGATGAACAATCGCATATTCTCAAACAGCGTTTTTTGGAGAAATCATATCCATCTTCTTTGGTAGAAGATTCATATGAAAAAGCTTGTCAACATTCTAATAATTATTCTTTACAAAAGAAAGAGGGATGGTTTTGCGAGCAGTCCTCCTTTTATCACTAAGTATTCTACCAATTCTAGGGAGATTTTTAAAATATTCAAGAAACATTGGCCTAGCTACTTCCTAGTGATCCTGTTTTGAAACATGTTATTCCTGAAAATCCAAGAATAATTTACAAAAGAGCTAAAACTCGTAAAGATACTTTAGCTCCAAGTAAGTTTAAAAAGGTTAAAGACTGACTCGCAGGGCACTTTATTATGGCATCAGAGAACTCTAAATGATAGATGCTCTGTGGTATGCTCTTATAGATGTTTGTCATCTAGATGTCTCACCTGTGCGTTTATATCTAATAAAGTTAATTCATTTACATCTAATACGACAGGTGAGTCATTTATGATGAAGATCTTAATGAACTATGACACATAATTTGTGATATAACTGTTAACATGCCCTTGCGGTCTACAACACGTAGGCCGCAATACATAAAAACTTAGGGTTAGGTTTGGTCAACATAGGAGAAATATCGTTCATGATTACAAATTACATAGTGCCTCTAGACACTTTTCTAATTGTCATGACAAAGATCCATCAAAGTTAGCAGTAACACCTATTGAACAGATTGTACATTCAGATCTCTATAATAGACAATTAAGGCTAAATAATCGCAAGTCTTTTTGGATCTTTCAATTAAACACCTTATATCCCTTTGGTTTAAATGAAGTTATTAAATCTACTAATGAATAGATCTGCATATTACAAACATAGGCTCTTTTTCGTTTTTTTTGGGGGGGTTGTTTTGTATATGTTTATATGTTTGAATATGTATATGTTCCCTTGGTGTAGACCTAATTGGGTGCCAGGTGATTATTGAAATATACATATAATATGTCTTGTATTTATTTATGGCATCATACCATTCTTCATCATATTATCCCTACACATTTATTTTTTCAGCATCACTTAAGATCATATATATCACATGAATTCACACTTATATTTATATGAGGTTTATATGGTCCTCATTATTACTTTCACTAGAGTATACAGCTATATAGGGTATCCTTCACATATTCAGTTTCACAAACACATTTATACTTTTGCTTTTGGTCAAACCGAGCAGTTATATGCTTTGCCAGTTTGATTTATTCTATTTTCCAATTAATTTTAGCTTATTTAATTTCATATCACTTTGTCACATATATACCGTTTCATGTATGGTAGTCATCTGGATCGATTTGTGCTTTGTCGTCTTTTGACGGCAGTGCACGCACCAGATCCATTTGAGATCATAAGGGTTTGTTTATGCCCGTTACCTTGATGATGCTTAGTGATCACATGGAGTGTTCACTATATCATATTGCTTATGTATTTTATGTTTTACATGTTTTAGTTACTCATTTTGGGCTGGATTCTATTGCAGGTGCTAAATGTTAATATCTGGTTTTATCAAACATTTTCCTATTGAAGTCTATGGAGAAAAGTGGAGATAAAAGCAGTGATAAAAATAGCACCTGTAATAGAATCCAGACCTCTGTGTGCTTATGTTTTCTTTTTTAGTTTTGAATTGCATATTGTGCTTTTTAGTGATATTATATTGCGCTGTATTTCTTTGAGTTATCCCTTGGATTAACCGATTGGTCAGTGGCTATCACATGTACCCAGTGTAGATGCTCCAGTGATGTACATGTTGTGCGTCTCTAGCTTTGTTTAGCCGAGCACTCCAGCATGGACGGCATGGATCATTTGATTGGGTAAGGTTATACCAATGGAATTTGTTTGACTACTATTTAAATATGTTTTGTTTAACGGCTTCTAAGTTTGACTGACTGTTGTCAGAGACATTGCCGTGATTGGGAGGAAATGGTTAATTTTTCTTTTTAAACCAAATTCTCTAAAAATCTGTGTTTAAAATGTGTTTAAATTAGCTCATTCTTCTGGACAAAAGAGGCCTCTATTTACCGAGATGGGAATGAAAAATATCTAGGTGACTTTTATGATTATTGATATCCAGTTGGAGACAAAAAGTCTAAGACAAAGATATTATCCCATGTGGGAAAGTCTGCTAGGGTGACAGATTGATTTCCAATGGAATAACCTTTGACATTTTTTATCTAATGACAGTAACCAGAACACCTTATTGTCTGTTGATAGGAATTATTATCAAGGTGAATTTTAGTGTGGAGTAACAGCGACCTCTTTAGAGTACATAGTGTTATTACCAGTGTTTGGAGGAATTCCCAAACATTAAGATAATTTTATTCTGATGTCACTGTATAATGAGGTGGCTCTTCAACCAACCAGATCAAATTTTGATAAGGGTAATTTCACATTATAAATATGAAAGTTTAGCGAGAAAAGGGGCTTCCTTATGGGTCTTGGCTGGTTTTTCCTTTACTGTGGTTCCTGGCTGACTGATAAAAGATACAAAGAAATAACCAGTGGACTGGTAACTATACATTTTCTTATTTAAATTTTGCAAAATTTCAGAATCATATACATATTTCTTCTATATTTGAAGAAACCTAATTTTCTTATAATTATCTTAATTTGACTGGCCAACCAGTAAACAATAAGCTATGTTAGCTACAGAAATTCTGAAATTAAGCAGAATTCATTTATTATTGGTAAATTGTAATATTTTGCCAGATAAGAGTAAAATAGGTTATAGCAGTGAGATATATAGATCCTTGTTATATATTAGTTAATATAATTCTTTATATTTCTAGAATAATATATTGTGTTTCTGGAAAGGTTATAATAACTAATATTTGATCTGGGGAATTCTTTGAATTCATTTATTAACCCTTTAACTGCTATTTGTCTTTTTACTTTGAAGTGTTTCTTGGATTTCTTTGTGTTGGTTTTGGATCTAAACTTTTGTACAGTGAAAAGTTTTTAAACATCTCACTAAACAAAAGAATTAGCCATCTTGGGTATGGCATTCTATATTTTACTAGTGATTTAACCCTTGGAGTACCCTATAGATTTTACATAGGACTGCTATAGTCATATTTGTGATATATGTTGCACAAAGTTTAATATACTGTCTAGACATATATTATTAGATTGATTCTAAGTATATTATTGGTATAATCCATTATTGACTATATTAATTGCAATTTATATGTTTTATTCAGAAGGTATGCAATTCTTGAAATCTGTACATAATTAAATTATAGTGATCTATATCTGGGATTTTATTCCAGTGAGTCCCTAAATTTGATTATTATATATGGTATAAGGGAATTGTCAGAGGACCTGGCTTAATATTAAGCTTACTCACCTGACAATATACCTTAAAGGGATAGTAATACCTGAAAGTAAGTTTATTTTATATTGAAGCCCTTAAAAAACCATGAAAGATGATATAAGTCTTATCTCCCAAACCATAAACCATATTCATATGTAAAATATAGTATAGTTCACTTTTCCTTGCTGTTTCAGCCAAGTCTGCCATCTAGTGGACAGATTTGGAATTCGGTCCACATAGCAACCGGCAGCTCTTTAGCAGTGCCAAGATCACGATCTTTGAAAATAACTACTTCATTGGAACTGTGTACAAAGTGTGCCTGGCTTGAAAGCACACTTTGTAGACCATTCCAATTAAGAAATTCCTTTTAAAGATCATGATCTCAGCACTTCTGGAGAGGCACTGCTGGTCGGGCGACCGGATTCCAAATCTGAAGGGTGGAGCAACGACATCACTCCAGGGGAAACTTTACTTCTGAATATCTCCCAAACCATAAAGGTTTGGGAGATAAGACTTATATCATTTTTCGTGGTTTTTTAAGGGCTACAATATAAAATAAACTTATTTTCAGGTATTACTATCCCTTTAAACCTCAATTAGCATAGTTTATACAGTTTCTGGGGCATAGGTATTCATATATGCTGCTGCCAACTGTATTTTAATTAATGGTAAGGATCAATTATCCTTTTCTGTGCTGCTGAGTTCAATTATTGTTATCTAATACCTCTGAATATACCTATGCGTGGTTAACTCTTTAATTGCTGGTAATCCTAATGGTGATAATTGTGGTTTGAGTTACTGTATATCTATTCTAATTGCTGATCACTCATTTATATCATTGTTGTTTACACTTTATATATAGTATATTGTATTTAATAAATTATATATATTTTTGCACAAATACGCAGGATTGATCTTTTTAATCAATTCTTTAATGTGAAGTAGCGTGTCAATACCTGATATAGTGCAAAGTTCTCAAAATTATTTAATAGTGTCATTTATCTATTTATGTGAAGATATCCAACCTGATTGGTTCTCTTGTTTTAACCCTTTGGATAACATAATTGGTTCGACACTGTACTCTACCACATTTTCTTTTAGAAAGCGGTGTGCACTGCCATGAAACGCGTTAGAGCATAAAGTCAGCCATTTGTTATTTAGAGCAAGTATTTGCTTTTTATTATCTTTATTTTATAAATAAATCTTACATTTTTTACTTTGAAGCCGTTTCTATTTTGTGTATACCACTTTGGAGAAGCTGGGGATTTCCTGTGGATACCCGAACGGAGACTGGTTATACCCTCCGAATGCTCAATTGTCAGCATCATTTGTAACTGACCACTACATTTGAAAGCATCCATTTATATTTATATCACTCACACTGAGAGCTTTGATATACTACACTATTGGGTGCCTTCTATTTGCAGTATCATACATCTAGGTTAATATCTAGAACATTAAGATTATTAACTAAATGCAACATAGGAGAAATCACCCTGGCAATGAAGAAATGGGAAAGGGACATACTCTCCCACGGAAAGTTGGTTTGATTCTTGGGAGAGGGTAAGGAAGGCAGTTCATTGTGTGAGTATGCAGGAAGTTTATTTTAAGTTGTTGCACAGGTGGTACTTAGTTCCCTCACACATTTGTTTAGTTGCTAGTGCTATATCTAGCAATTTCTGGAGATTTAATATTGGTAGGGGAACAATGTACCATATATGGTGGGAATGTGAGAAGTTGTTGACAATACTAGCAGGGCTCTCACAGATTTTTGCAAATTTTTTTTTTTTTAATTTTGACCAGATACTTAATCCTCAAACTTTCCTGTTTCACTTTGAATTGCCAAGGAAGGGTAAATTGTAAGCTTTTTTAGCAATTAATATATTGATGGCTGTAAAGATATATGTATGGCTAGAGCCTGGAGGACATCAAAACCACCTGCTTGGACAGATATACTGATCAAATTACTCATCAGTGTCGGATGGAAAGATATTTTTATTCTCAATGTTCTTTTATATTGACATATTTGGTCTTCTTGGGAAGAATATTGTAAATAGATACCCTGATGGGAACCTGCTTAGTTAGCCATGTGTTTGGCTATGGCCTGGTTGCTCACCTTTTTTGCCGGTCTTCCTACTTCAGATTACCATTGAACTGGAAGAAGCCTCAGAGAGACTGCTTCTGGAAAGAAAGACATGGGCTACATGGTTCTCTCCCAGGGCTGCAAGGGTCCACAATCAGCACCTGTTAACTAAGGAATCCTCCAGGGGAAGTCAGTAATGGTAACCTGCCTAATGGGGGCATTTTGAGATCCCATATCTAAGATAAAATAATACAATAACTAAAAACTAAGCAGAACTGTTCTCTGCCTTCCTTCTAGGTGATGGAACAAATCTTATCTGGAGGGGAGTGGCTAGGTAGGCTGCTAGAAAGAGGGGGAGGCTCCACCCTGTAACTTCTTGAAGAATTGTTCTAGCCACTAGAGAAGCTGTCCCCTCCCCGTGATACCTGACAGAGAAATATAGATTGACGTGACACTATTTACCTAGGTGGTGTGTAAGAGCCCTGTTCCCTACTAAGATACTTCCATAGTTGGAGGATATCCTTTGATACCAGCAGGTTCATGTGCAATCTAGATATGGAAACAATACTTTGGAGATAATTGATAGGTCTCTGAGGAGAATCTTGTATGTAGAGCTGAGTAAAAACTTTTGTTTATTAAGAGAAGTGCAAAACACAGCACTTTTCACACTCCATAAGAATTCCAGTTATAAGTCTGTTTTTTCTCCCACACACATACTGACACCCACTCTTGTACCACTGTACTGGTAGCCACAGAACCACACATAGCGACCTCAAGCCTTGTTCCACTGTGGTCATAGAACCACATATATTGACTTCCCCACTTTGTATCCCTGTAGTCATAGAATGACACATACTGACCTCACAGCCTTGTCCCACTGCACTAGTAGCCATAAGGATAAGTCTATCCAGCTGCTGCCAGATTACACTCCCATTGGTTTCCACCAGCCAACAGCTGTTGGGGAATGATGGGAGTTATAGTCTGACAGCAGATGTTGCCTACACATACTGTACCCTTGGCCTTGTCCCATTGTACTAGTAGCCATAGAACCAAATACACTGAACACTGAGTTACTGTATATCATTGAACCACTGCACTGGTAGCCACAGAACCACACATACTGAATCTGATTCCCCATCTCAGCAGGAAATATCAGGTATAGGTGAACAACAGCAAAGTGCTACAGAAAATTTGTAGGGTTAGTGAAAAGGTGGACATTTTATGGGGTTTCTATGCAGAGAGTTTCCACTAAATAAAATATATTTCTATACTCCGACTGGGCCCACTATAATTAATATTCACTGTCACTAATATACACGAATCCCCCACTTGCAGGAAACCAACACCAAGAAAAAAACTAACACAGTAGTGTATAGAGCCAATATTCAATTAAAATTGATCAACAAATTGTCCTTCTATCTGCTAAATGACTTGACACTTTCTTTTGCGTAAACATTTTTGTTTATTAAAAATTTAAAAAATTCAGATATAATATACATCAATACTGAACCCAGATTTATACTATCTACAACAATCTTGGATATAGATCTATCTATCCACACCCCTTTAATTAGTCCACATCTCTATATAGTGCAGTATGTGCGTCGCTGCCACTGATGGTTATTGCCAACCCTCGCTTAGTTGTTACTGCGTTGCAGGTTGAACGAACACTAACCCCCAGGTGCAGAGAATCACATACATAAAGCTTCACAAACTCATACCTTATATTTTCCCACAATATTATACTTCCTATACCAAACTAAGTCCCTGTATTAACCTTTCAATATCTCTATGTGTCTGAAAATAGTCAATCTGTGATACTTGCCTCCACAGCATTGCTCAGATTCGGCATCCACCACCCTTTGTTGTCTGCCGATCTAAGAATTCTCCATGTCTGCAACCATCTTCATGTGCATAAACGTCTTGTAATAAACTAATGTGAGCTGTCTAATGTATTCCCACTATCCTAGTGAATAAAAAAAAATAATCCCTCTAAAAAATGATAAAGCTAACCAACCTCTAAATTATACTGAAATACCTCCTAATTTCAAATAAAATAAAATACTAAATAAAAACACAAAAAACAAAAATCCAAAACAATCTAGTGCTAATGAATCCGTAATTGATTATTGTGTAATTATTAATGTCCCAACATCTTCAAAAAATATACATCAAAATAGTGAAATGTTGATGAACAAATAAAATAATCAGTTTATGACAATGAATAATGAATGAGGAATGAAATAGTTAATGGATATATATCCTGCAATCCTCAAGCAGAATAAAACAAAATGATGAAATGATTGATGAATAAAATGATCCAATGAATGATAAATGATGACTGAAATAATTAATGGACATATCTCCCACCATTTTTATACAACTTCAGTTCCAAAAAGGGAATAATGATTGTACCATACAAATCCCATTCAGCGGTTCTATTTTTCAAATATATCCTTACATCACAGTGATCCGGATCGATAACATATCAAATATATCCTTTCAATCTTCGTGTTCCTTCTTTCAACACCTTATAATATCACTTAAAATCATTTGAATGGCATTTTAACATTATTCATGTTTAAATCAGCTTTGTTTTCTGACAGGACTTATTGGCAATTAACAAAATTCAAATAGTCGTTATTCACTATTCCTGGAGCCAGAGACTCATTTATTTAAAGGCTGGGAATAGCCTCTCCCCTTACCTTCATATCTTCACTCCAGTCACTCCTATTAACCCAATTTTCTCTCCATGACCAAGGATTTTCTTAAAGAATCGGAAGCTTACTTCTCCTTTCTTCTCACACCTCAGTCATCCCAAACACGGCCAAGTTCTTCCGTATGTTAATGCCTCTTCACCTGTCTATATTGCTGTTTCACACATCTCTCTTCCTTTCCCAACGCATTTCAAAAAGCAACAGCTTTTCTTCTTCTGGGGTACAGCTTATTCCTATCTAGAGTCCTTTTTTATATAAGCAGTATTAACCCTATTGTTGCACACTACTTTAAAATCCATTTATATTTTCAAAGGAGTTGATCAACCTTCAACCTATATCAGTCACAACACTCTGCCATAAATATATGACAGCGTGTTTAACCCACATAAAATAGATCTAAAAATATAAATTCTTTAAACGTTTCACAATCTCTATTTTAATTCACTTCTCAACTGGGTTAATCCACCACCAACAGGTCATCCCTGTTAAGTGCGCTTCATCCCTATACACCCAACTAAAGGAAACATTAAATTTAAAACACGTTAAATTCAGATATGCTCAAGAGACTTAAAGAGACAGTCCCACTATATGACATCCATGAGAAAAGAGCTCCATATATTAAATTAGAAAAATATTTTATCCCCCTTCCTCACATATATATATATATATATATATATATATATATATATATATATATAACCAATATATTACCTACTACATACTTCAATTACCTATCTTTTCACTCTAAATTAACCCCACGGGAGCTAGAACAGCATCCAATGCATTGTCTCACAATGAGTCTGATAGCTACCCAGCACCAATAGGGTTAAATAAAATATACTCCAATATTATTAATATGTTTCCTCCTTTCAGTTCATTGTATCAACACACCTAATGTCTATAGTCAAACTTCATATTAATCTTCCCTCACTGTAATGTTTGAATACTAATTATAACCTTTTATAAAAATCCAAATAAGTCACTATTAGCATTCAGTCCAAATGGTTCTATACTATTAAGTTCAAATATCCACTTGGATTCTGATCTTGACATCTGACAAATAAAATCTCCCCCTCTCCAATTGGGTTTGATGGTTTCTATCCCATAAATACTCATCAAACTCGAATCCTGATTATGGTGAATTTTGAAGTCGTTAGACAAAGTTTCATATACCCCCTTTCTATATTGTATATATGCTCTTAAATCCTTCTTTTCAAATTCCTTTTCATTCTCTCTACATATTTTTTGTGGCAAGGACATTCTATCACATATATCACGTTCTTTGAATTACATGCAATAAATTATTTTATACTATATCGTTCATTTTTTCTCTCCATTAAATTTCTTCCTATTAATTACTTTCCTGGATCTCTTGCAAACATAACACACTCCACATTTATAAAACCCCCACTTGTCCCTTCCATCACCAAAAGACTCTCCAAGTGTCTTATATATCCTTGGTTTTCTCGCACTTGGAGCTATCATATTACCTATTGTTTGAGCTTTTTTATAAATAATTCTTGGTTCTTCAGGTAAAATTGCTCTTAATTTTTTATAATTTCTCAAAACATTCCATTTTTTTTTATAATTTTTTTAAAACATATAGTGATCTTTATTGAATGGTAGGACAAGTGAAAAGTCAAAACCTCTCTCTCTCTCCCTTTTTGGCTGTTGCTTTAAGATACCCACCCTATCTATCTCCATCACTCTCTGTTTAGAAGATTCTAATATATTTTTTGAGTATCCCTTTTCCTCAAATTGAGCACACATTGTATTAAGCTCTCCTAAAAATATCATATCCTGAGTACAGTTCCATTTCAGTCTTCTAAATTGACCGAAAGGTATATTACTTAACCATTTCTCAAAATGGCAGCTATCCGCATGAATGAAACTATTGACATCAGTTTGCTTTCTATGTGTTTTGGTTTCAATTCTATTATTAATCACTGTAATCTCCAGATCCAAAAAATAAATTCTCTCCTTACTATAGGAGTGAGTGAAGATTAAATTATACTCATTAATTCCTATATCCTCCAAAAAAGCGAACAAATATGCTTCTTTTCCTCTCCATATAAAAATATATAATCTATAAATCTTTTCCATAGCACCAAGCCTGATCCAAGCTTATTGTTTTTCCAAATATATTGATACTCCCACCAACCCATATATAGGTTGGCGTAGCTTGGAGCGAACCTGGTACCCATGGTAGTACCAGTTTTCTGGTGGTAATACATAGAATCAAACCAAAAGTAGTTGTGATTCAAAATAAACCTTATTGCCTTCACCAAAAATAATATTTGGGTGTCTGAAAGTTCTCCCCTTTTTTGCAAAAAATACTTTACTGCAGTACATCCCTTTTCTGAGTCAATAATGGTACACAAGGATGATACATCCAGTGTTACAAACCAGAATGTATCTTCCCACTTAAAATCAGATAATATATTAATAATTTGAGTTGTATCCTTTATATTTGATGGCAATTGACTCACTTCCACCTGTAAAAACCTATCTATGTACATAGACAAATTCGATATCAGGGAGCCAATCCCAGACACTATTGGTCTGCCAGGTGGATCATAAATATTCTTATGTATTTTAGGCAGACAATAAAATACTGGAAGTCTGGGATTGGCTCCCTGAATAAATCCATATTCCTTATCATTCAAAATTCCTCTATTTTTGGCTTTATCGAATAATACTTTCAAGGAGGAGTAGTATTCTTCCGTTGGATCTTTTCTTAATATCTCATAGGTGTTATTATCCCTTAATAAATTATTACACATTGATATATATTTTTCTGTATCCATAATGACTATTCCCCCTCCTTTATCTGCAGGTCTAATTATTATCGCTTCATTTTTTCAAAATTTTTCAATACATTCTCTTTCACTTTTTGTCATATTAGGTCTATTTATAAAATTCAACTTCTTATGATTAATTCCTCTAATATCTTCAGCTTACTGAATACTGTCATACTTTCACTAATTTCCTCTCTAGGGTAGAATTTGGATCTGGACTTTAAATCCGTATGTATAAAATCATTATCTTCTTTCATTTTATATTTCACTTTATTTTTTACACACAAATTTCTTATAAACTTCTGTGTACTAATATATGCCTCAAATTTATTAAAACCTACCGATGGTGCATATTTCAATCCTTTATTTATAACTTTTACTTCTTCTTCCAATAAACAATATGTGCTCAAACTGAAAATACTAGGATACCTTTTCTAAAGCAAATTATGTATTTACCATAAAATGTTTGTTTTTTTTTGTTTTGTTTTTTTGCCCATCCCTACTTGTAAGAACAACGGTTTGCTCATATGTGAAGATTTTCATAAAACACAGTATCCTGTTATTTGCATTTTACAATTATTTCTAGATGTTTTACTGTTTTTTGAGTGAAAGAAGCTGATCCGAACTTTCCCCTGTTACTTATTACTGACATTTTTTCAGATTTTAAGACACACTTGCTTTAGTACATATTAATCTATTCTCCTGTCACATTCCATATAGCTGATTCATCCATCATCATTCAATTTCACTTTTATCATCTTCAATCATCTTCACTCTCAGAGTATAAGTATCAACTGTGGACTTGGTGATCTGGTGGGAGTAATCACTCTGAGTCTGTTTGCCATCCTTGGACTTTAAGAAACATAATTTTTTTTGCACTGGACAAAGACTACATTTAGATATTTGTGGCACTGAATAAAAAGTAATGAGGGATCTTTTTTGCATATATTTTATGTATAAGCTTTTCTAGACTGAATTGTATGGATAAATTGTAATAAAAAAATACAGCACTAACACTGTTGCTCAGTGGAGCAGAAACATTTTGTTATATCCAGTATACCAAATCATGGGTCCATCTGTAATCAATTATTGGAAATATTGCTGACAGCCCTCACAAAGCCAACTTTCTTTACACAGTACAAATATCGTACCTGTTTATGTATTTCTTGTGAAGATACCACCTGCTTGCTGAGGCATTTTGCTGGGAATACTGGTCTCTGTGTGACCAGAAAAACAATATGTTCTTTCTTTCCTGTTCTCTCTTCCTCATCTGTTTGGCTTATTATTTCCATGGAGATTTCAGTTTTAAAAAAATCCATGGCTACTGCTCCCATGATACCTATTTATGAGAGGCAAATAACAGAAAATAATAAAATTATGTAAAAATGCTAAATTAAGTTTGATTATCAATTAATACTGGTTTAGTTACACTGGATTAGCACAAATGGATTTCACGTTAAAACATTATTCATCCTGAGCTTCGTATATTAGAATGGTTTAATTTAAACCACAACTGTGCATATTGCTTAGGCAGTCCTACAACCAACTGACTGCTATAAATATTCCTCAGGTTGTCCTACAACCAACCCACTATTGTACATATTCCTCAGGTAGTCCTACCACCAACTGACTGCTGGATATATACCTCACATAATCCTACCACCAACCCACTACTGTACATATTTCACAGGTAGCAGTACCACCAACCCACAATAGTACATATTCATCAAGTAGTCCTACCACCAACTCACTACTGTACATATACCTTAGGTAGTCTTGCCACCAACCCACTATATTGTATATTCATCAGGTAATCCTGTTATCAACCCGCTATTTCACAAATTCCTCAGGTGGCCCTACCACCAACCTACTATTGTAAATATTTCTCATACATTCCTACCACCACTATCATGTAGTTCCACCACTAATAACTATATTATGTATTTCTCAAGTAGTCCTAGTATCAACCCACTATTGTACATATTCCAAAGGCAGTGCAAATACCAACACACTACTGTACGTCTTCCTCAGGTAGTCCTACCATCAACTGACTGCTGTACCTATCCCTCAGGTAATCCAACTACCAACTCACTACTGTCCTACATATTCCTCAGGTAGTCCTACCACCACCCTACTATAGCACATGTTCCTCAGTTAGTCCTAGCTCCAGCCCACTACTATACATATTCCACAGGTAGCCCTACCACCAACCTGCCATAGTACATATTCCTTGTGTAGTCCTACCACCAACCCACTACTGTTCAAATACCTCAGGTAATACTACCACCAACCCGCTACTGTATGTTTTACTCCTGTAGTCCTACCACCTACACACTGATGTACATATTCTTCAAGTAGTCCTACTACCAACTCAGTACTGTACAAATTCTTCATTTAGTCCTACCACCCACCCACCATTGTACATATTCCTGAGAACTGTACATATCACTCAGTAATACTACCAACCAGCTACTGTACATATTTCCTCAGGTAGGACTCTCACCAAACCACTATTCTGCAGACAAATAATTTAACTACTCAATTAATATTAAGATTTTCCAGAAAACAAACAGTGTAACAGAAAACCAAGCAAAAGCGTCAAAGTGCAATGAGCGGCCATTATTTATAAGCTGTAAACACTTAAGTTATAATAATGAAATCTGCAACTGCCAGAGTTTATCACAAACCCATTTATGGAAAATAGTATAAAAAAAAGCGATAACATTACAACAAAACATTACTAACATCAGAAGGAATTCTAACAATGTGTATTTGTTCCCTATGGTGCACTTTGTCAGCTCCAGAATTGTTCCACTTTCTTAAGACACCGGCCTCAGTATTTTTAACAATATCTTGGAAGCACAAAAGCATGCTGTTAGTAAAAGTAGTATTACCTGGAACAATGTGACACAAGCCTCTCCTGTCTGAATAATAATGTAAATGCATTGATCCATCACCAGTCATTTCCACCCTAAATGAAGGAGCATTCATTTCCTGTGGATAAGAATATCTCAGTAGTAATAGTGCATGATAATATTTTAGTACACTTGTTATGCATGATGATAATAATAGTGCTTATGTAACCTTTTGGATGATAGAAACAACTCCAATAAACGAGGTATCTATAGAGTTAAGTATTATGTCAATTTTGTTTAGTTCTAAGTAGGACTTAGGATTTAAACGATGTGGCACAACAGACAGGTTTAGGTTCATATAATTGTGAGAGAATTGCAGTTACATGGGATAAGAAGGTCCTCTTCTGAAATACTGTGTCTCAAAAGGGTCAAATTATGGGGTTCCCTAGGAAAGCCTGATGGCATTCAAGAGTGAAGGATTTAATAATCTCTGATACTGTACCATACCTTCTCACAATGAAGACTGCCCTTTTAATATGGTGATCTTTAAACCTTTGAGAGCCAGAGGGGTACGCAATGCATTGCAAAGCAATGTGATGCGTACCCCTGTGGCACTCAAAGGGTTAAAAACATAGGGTCTTTGTTTCTGCACTCATGGCTTCATCTCTGCTCGTGGTTCTCCAGAGAATTACTACCAGAAATGAAAAGGGTTCATACCCATTAAAGCACAAGTAACATCCATTTACAATAGATTACCATTATTTTTAGAAACGAAAAAATAAATGCCACTAGCCCCAAAAAACATCTATTTTACCAGCACAGTGTATCTAAAATCAGAGCATTCTTGTAAATGGATGAAGCTACCATCTTTGTGAAATACTGGATCTCCTGAACTTAAGCCAGTGGGACCCACACATTGGAGAGGGAGTGGGCCACAGTATGATTCTGCATGTGATGTAAATTCAGCTAGAAAAGGGATTATGTTAGGTGGGTGGGTGTTACATTTTTGCAACATTCTGAATAAAGCCCAAGATGAATTACAGATGAAGAATGTTTACACAGTATCTCTGGCTCTCTATATGGCATATCCAGTGACAAGTAAAATTCAAGTCAGCCCAAGCCTAGACATGTGCTGCTCCACTGAACCGAGGTAGCAAAGTGCTACTCCATATTTTATCATCATTTTTAATTTTGTGCTGGCACTAGCATACTGAAGAGGTGTCTTCCATCTGTTCATAGAGACCGGCTGAGTCATTTGGCCAAGTGTTGATTGCATTAACGTGTGTCTTACCTCTAGCCATTTGTTTGTAATAAAAAAAAAAAGCTTTTCAGATTCAGTGCTGAGCCAATATTACCAAACACCTGTGCTATGAATGGATCTAGCCAGAGCCCACACACTGGGATCACATCTAATATCACTGGCTTGTTTGGCATGGACAGAAATAATTAGCAAACTGTGAATGGAATAACCTTAAAGTGCTACCAACATAACATTTAATTTATCAAAAACTATTTATGTTATAAAACAATGGTGTGTGCAATATATATTCAGATATAAACTTTGTGTAACATAGTAAAAAAGAAAAAAGTCCATCAAGTTCAACCCCTGCACCATAAGCCAGAAAATTTTGAATTGTAGAAGCCTTCCTGCAACCAAAATGGGTAAGTCTATTTATCAGAACTTCCTGTTTTACATACTAATATACAGTATAACCCTGTATATTCCCTCTTGAATTAAATGCATCTAATCCTGTCTTAAATGCATCCATTGTATCTGCCATTAACACATCCTTGTGGACTCTCCCATCCTGATATCACCTGCCTCATCACTTCTTCTAAAGAATATATCAGGTACAGCCAAAGGGGTAGAATACTTTAATGGAGTGAGATGAGAATTTGGACAGGTGACACTATATAGAAGGGAAATACTAGGGAGACTAGCTGGGGCAGTTGATTATATTCCATCAAATTGTTTGCTTCTCCAGTTTTAAGATAGGAGGTGGACCTGAATGTCTTCAAATGGTTAACGAATGTATTTTATTCAGATTCAAAGTCAAAACCACTTTATAGTTTCAAAAAATTAATTATGATATTTTAGAAGTCAGTGAGAAGGCATAATAGATGTGTAGTTATATTAAAGGCAATCATGTAATTATTTACCGATCCTTTAAAAAACTCAACTCAACCTCTTCTTAAAAATAAGATGCTAACACTTGGAACACAATGCGCAAACACACAAATGCTGATGTTGGATAATGTTTGTCCATATCCATTTAAGGATAAGAGGCCTGTACAACACATAGCTTCATAATGTGTTGCACACCCATTTGGTCCTTAAAGGAATATATTACATAAATATAAATAGGACGCCCTTCCCCCCGTAAAGTCCAACTTACACTGGTTTCTTCACATATTTTCCACTTTGCACACACACAGTACTGGAAAATAATTCTATTGATTGGTAAATACCTTTATATATTGAACAGTGAACAGCAGCAGAGAGTAAACCTCCAATTTGTAACTATATTCACTGTATTAATGTTCAGTTCACTACCTGAGTCATGTACAACTATAAAATGATCTCTTTTCACTGGTGTATATCTATCAGTGTGCTGAATATTTTGGAGAGGCTTTGAGACAGAATATAAATGTTGATTTAGTTGAGTTATATGTTATAATTAGTGTAACACTCTCCATGATAAATAATATAATTTGTGAGTCAATGGGAGAGATGTATAAAAAAGAGGTTTAAGCCAAACTGTGAGACCCTGTTCCTCAAACTCCTGTGATGCACTTACCTGCAGTTCTGTCCACTGCCCTGAGCATGCCGAGGTGGCCTATTTTATCTTGCTGCAGAAATGCATCAGTGTGAGAACAAAGTGTTTTCACAGACTAGCGTTCCAGAGCCTTGAATCCAGCTGATTCCTGTGGATGACCCTTGCCTTGTATGTCGACCTCTGCATTTGTTTGCTGCCTACAACCTTTGCCAGCTTCGCCTGTCTGCCTTTGTACAAAAACACTATTTTACATCTTTTCATGCAGAGCTATGAGGAGTGTTAACCAAAGGGTGAATAGTCTTATCCTAAAGGTGACAAGGTGAGCACGTAGAAACGGTCTAATCTTTTCTCTTGTAATATTTACTAACATTATTTTGAGGGTGGAGATGCATTTGTGCCATTGTATTCACATATCTGTCCCTGTGTGCAAACCATCTGGTCAACAGAAACAGGGTTCTCATTGATCTATTTGTTGTAAGGCTGCTACAAGTAGAGAGTATCTCTGCAAGTAATAGAACCCTCAAAATAGAGACAAATGTATTGACACCTATTGGCGTGAAACTATTCTTTTCCACAGACAATTTTTGCCATTTTTAAAATAGTGTTTTATTTGTACATTTTCTTATCATTCAACACTTGATAATACTTGCACATTCTTTACAACTTTCCATTTAATATAAAATAATATGACACCAATTGTCACTCATTTCTTTAACCATGTCTATGGTATAGAGGTCTCCAATGAATTGCTTTGCAATGCTTTAGAGACCTATTGTGCATCCCAAGGGTTAATTTACTAGCTGAAATGTAGATATTATACATTACCTGGTAGGAGAGAGATAGATAACTGTGTAAGGCATCCAAATTTGCTATAAATTCATAAAGATTTCCTCCCAGTGTCCTCAGCATGTGGTCATACCCAGACCGTTTACAAAATTCAAAGAAGTACTCCCCAAACTGCTGCAGAACAGCTTCAGGAGAAATACCTGGGGTTGAACAAAAATACAATAAGTATTGCAGCTATATTAGCAGGACAATACCAGTGACTCATTTTCATAAAGCCACGTTGGACTTTATAAATGCAAGAATGACACAGTTCAGCACCATTAGGCATGTCTTGACACAATTCTCATCCCCTTGGATGCTAGAGATGCCTTCAGTGCATTGTGACGCAATGAGCTGGAAATGTCTCTAGCAGCCAAGGCATTCAAGTGGACCTGTCACCCCAAGACAAGTTTAGTTTGATTTGCAGATAATTAATAACTGCCTGTATGATGAGCTAGACATTTTTCTGTAAAATAATTTGTTTTTCAGAAATTAACTTTGATACTTTCATGGCAGTGTCTGGAGATTACTGTACTTGTCTGCACTGTATACTAATTAGTTCTCTTCATAGTCAAACTTCCCACTCTCTATGCGATAAGAAGTGTGTGAGCTCTGCCTAGATTAATTCATAGCACAGTGTGCGTGTGTTAAGACTGGTCCAGCACATAACTAATTAACATAAAGTGCCATAATGTGCCACCAACACAAAGTTTAATTCCTCAAAAACTATTTAGATTAGAAATGGCTAGCAAAATCTATAGGCTATAGCAGACTTTTATACACGAGAAAATTGAGTTTAACCACGTAGTAAAAAATTGGTCCAGCTATATTGATGACTGCCTCTTTATTTGGAAGGGCACAGAGACAGTACTGAATTTACTCCTAGCTATTATTAATATTATTTATTGGAGTTTAAAATTTACATATTGTGGCAGTAAACATGAAGGGAATTTCCTAGATCTAACTATTTACATATAAGGAAATTCCCTAAAGACACACATCAACAAGAGCCCACTGACTGACACCATTGACAATATATTATCCAATAACTGTGATAGACAATGGTTGAATAATATCTCAAATGGGAAATTCTGAAGACTTAACCTGAATCATACTGATAGTTATGTCTCTAATAAAGTACAGGAAGTGGATTCTCTTTATAGAGAAGAAATATAATGCTAACATTCTCAAAAAAGGCTAAGGAACAAGTTAAAAGGGATCATCTACTAACATTGAGAATTAAGCTTGTACGTGGTAGAAATATAATCCAGCTCATTACTGGATATAGTAATGAGCACTACCATGTAAAGAAAATGATAAATAAATATTGGCTCATACTTAAAGAAAACTACCCATTTTAAGTGTATTCAGAAGCAAGAAATATACAAAATTAAAGAGTTTATTATGAAAAATGTTACATATATGCTGTAATGCCCATTTGGCCTACAGTATACAGGAAGGGTCAATAGAGTCCTGCATATGAAGAAAGGAGAACTCACCAGGAATAAAAAACAAAATTCCCACAGTGTCTCAGAGCATTTTAACAGGGTATATAATAAAGATGCCACTGTCCTGAAATGTATAGGTTTCAAATTGGGGAGATGGTAGTATGTTAAAGAGATAGTAATACTTAATATGTAAAAAAAATATATATTGTAGTAGGTATCCCCCGTGTAAAGGGTACTCTCACTGCTGAAAGGTGTTTTATTCAAAAGTTATTACAGTTCAAAATTGAAATTCTTAGGTGCAATATCACAGTGGCCTGAAATTGAACAGTGGCGCAGTTGTTACACCATCCTATGGACAACATATTTATTTTTTTTACATTTTAAGTATTACTGTCTCTTTAAGTTTTTCTTTATTTATTGTTCAATGTTTTAAGACAATATCATGTTTATTATTTTAAGCCTATACATTCTTTTGTTTATAAATGGTGGTCCAATTTGAGAACACATAGGTTTCCAAAAAGGCCTACATAGATCAGAGTCTGCTATTGGTTCCATTTACCCCTGAGGAAAATGATCTTAAGCACCTTGGGATTTTAGACTGTTTTAGTCAAAACTGAGACCCAGTAACTGCTACATGACATAACAACACTTTTACCAGGAAGCATTAGAGCTAATTTAAAGGGATAGTAATACTTCGTTTTAACTTTGTTTTATTTTGTAGGCATTAAAAAGACACGAAGAATGATATGTCTTATCTCTCAAACCTTTATGGTTTATGAGATATTCACAAGCAAAGTTTCCCCCTCCCGCCCCTTTTACCTAGTGTAAACAATCTCTTCTCAGATGTGGAATGCAGTCCATAGACCAGACAGATAACAGAAGGGGACACTCTTATTCCTATGAAAACAATGAAATCCCTGCCCCCCTTGACAAGTTTTTCAGGTTTTTCCCTTATCTTAATTGAAGATTGTCCCTCTCTGCAGTCTACCTGGGCACCTCCCTTCTGCTCTGGCTGAGCAGTGTTACATCACTAAAAGGGGCGGGAGGGGGATACTTTGTCATTGAATTACTCTTGAACTACAACTCTGACAGAATTAAAATAACACTCTCCAAAGTCCAACTACTATGATGATTAATTAGAGCCGCTTTTGTTATGAAACATTACTATCCCTTTAACAGAGAAGCCATAGAGAAGAGTTGGAGTCACTGTAGGCCAAATATCTATTCTTCTGTTCAATATAGTTTCTTATAGTTATATGTACTTTATACTATAATGTCTACTGATTGGAAGCTGTACTCTGCAAAGTATATTCAGCATCAAAGTCAAACTTATTTGTTATTGATCTTTAAAAACAACTTATAACTGTATATAAAAGATGTGGGGGTTTTGTTTGCATCTATTGATGTATAAATATTTGTATTTTAAATACTCTCCATGAAATATTTGAAAACGAGAGAAATCTCATAAAATTCTACTTGGTAAAATATGTGCTAAATAAGTAAAAATAATAAACTTACCCAACATCTGGCAGGCTTTGTCAACTAACTGCAGTGTGATTTCATCTTTGTAAACTTCATAAGTCATGAACGTGTCCTGCACTCCAGTTTGAATTCTGTATAAACAACCAACACAAATGACATGAACAAACAGCCTAGTAAACTAACATTTAGGAAGCTAAAGATAAACTGGTCTGGATTAAACCAACTGCACCCTGGGGAGAGGAGTAAAATTCCCTTTAAATGAGGCTTTTAAATCATTGAATGCTATAGAGGCCTTCAATGCATTGTAACACAATGGGGGTTATTCACTAAGACGTTATAAAGAGGTGATAAAATGGAGATAACTTCTCCAGTGATATCACTTCTCCAGTTCCTATGTTAGTCCATGGAGCCTATGCACTAATATCTTCAAAACCTAAGAAATGTTAGTGAACTGGCTCCATAACATAGGAATTGGAGAAGTGATATCACTGGAGAAGTCTTCTCCACTTTATCACCTCCTTATCATGCCTTAGTGAATAACCCCCAAAGTGTTGGAGATCTCTCTAGCATTCAAGGATTAAAAGTCTCCATTTAAATATAATGGGATTTTTAATTTGTCCCCAACTGTACAGTTGTTCCAGAATTTCTTCCTGGATACAATCTTTGCATCATTATCATACCTGGGAACTTCCAGTTGAGGGCTACCCGGAGGGTAGTCCTCTGTTCACCAGGGGGGTGACAAAAATGACGCTAATCACGTCAAAAAGGGGCGGGGCTTGCCGCGAGTGAGGGGGGATTAAAGGTGTCACACAGAAGGCTGGGGACTGAGGATCAGCGGGAGAAAAAGCGGATGTGGCAGACTTTCAATAGAAACTCTGCCACATCCGGAGGAATCAGCCTCTGCCCCGGAGACCCGGTAAAATTATGTCAGAACCGGAGTCTCCGGGGCAAATCCGGAGAGTTCCCAGGTATGATCATTATCATTCGGCTGGAAATTGTTCTAATGGCCAAAACCATCTTAGTAATCTAAACTGATTCATTAAAAAGAGCTACAATGTCCTTGTCTCTTTGTTAATATCCCAAGAGAGTTTTGGCTTTTGGGGGTAGCAATAACACTGATCTGTATTGATGAACCAGTGAAAGGTATCACAGTCTGTCAGTTAACATGCTCTTTCTGGAATAAACAGGATTACAAACACCTTTCAAGTAATAAGTAAGAATAACACATGAATTTTGTTAATATGCTGTGTTGCTTTTAAAGGGGAAGTATGCCTTTAGAATAAGTGTCTCTTAATTTGTTTTGGAGGCAAAATCAGATAAGAATGTTGGTCCAGACACTGATTCTAGTGATCTAAGAATCAGTGTCTGGATGAACATTCTTATCTGATTTCCATTATAAACAATGTAATGTGTACTTGTATTTAAGAGAGAAGTTTTCATATTTATCTGTATAACATGCCTGAGGAAGAGACCTAAGAAGTCTTGAAAGCTTGCATTTAAAATCTGTTTCGTTAGCCAATAAAGGTATCAACTTTACTAAATTTTTACCTCCTGTATTTCTAAGGCTAACACGGTACCAACTTTCATCTATTATCTTAATTTGTTTAACAACTGACCTAGGCAGATATCATCCATACATCAGGTATATCTGTTTAGTGTTCTTTGCATTTAAATTAAGTTTTAGTCTGTTACTGAGCAGCAACATTTTGCTACTTTGAAGAGGATTGCATGATCCTTTAGACTCATGGGTGGGCCTCTATCTAAGCTTTAGCTATACAGACAGCTCCGCCCATGTTTCTAAAGAGCCACAAGAACATTCTTAAGGTGCCTGCTCATGTCATACTTAGTTATAGCTTACAGTAAATTATAAATAACTAATATAAATCATCAACTACATTATACTTGGCCTCCGTATGGATAAGTTCTACTTATTCCAAGGGTAAAATTCCCATGTGAGCCAGTTAACCTTTCTGTAGAAAAGGTTGCAGAATGGACAAAAATATCTCTATTTTAGCAAATAATTTAGTTAAAAAACCACACTTGGAATCACAAATCCAGTTAAATCTGTATTTTTTGCAAATTTCAGGAGATCAAGAGTGCTCCAAAGAAATAAACTGTGAACTACAGATTAAATGGAGCATTCACACAAATCATTATCCTAACTTTACATCTTTTTAATATGGCATCAAACCACCAGTATATGTGTTTTATAGTTATTGCCAATAGAACATAGTAATGCATATTCCATATAGAATGCATTCACCTGTACATCACTGTGTGAGAATGTATGTTCATCAAACATGAAGAGTGTGATTATAATAAAGAAAAACAAATATGTATATGGTAAAACATGTAAAATAAAGCTACAGTGAAATGATTGCACTAATTTCTAAAAATATTTTTATGCTCTAAATATTTACTGTAAATACAAGGATATAAATTCCAATTTTATCTCAAGGCAGCTCCGAGCCAATAGCTTCGTAAACAGAACCCACTGACTTCTCTTAATCCGTCACATTCTTACCCATGGCAAATAAAAACACTGATATAGTAGCAATTCTAGAGTAAACTAAATGCCACCTTTTCTTGGAAAAAAATACCAGCCTTCACCTTGGTGCCATAGAGTTATTATTGCTACCAAACCCAGTTTTTACCAGCCTGTAGATAAAATACCATCTGAGGACAACCCTATGGGGACAAATAAAAAGTCCCCAAATCTCCATTCATTTAAGTCTTTGAGTGTCAGAGAGGTAGCCAATGCATTGAAACGCAATGCATTGGGTACCTCTCTGGCACACACAGACTTAAAAGGGGTTTTTAACCCCTTGAACGCTGGTGAGACCTTCAACACAGGCATTGGCAACAACTAGAATTCAAAGGGTTAAAAGCCCCATTTACATCAATAAGAATTTGTTTCCTTGTCCCCCGTTTGACCTAAATTGTCCCTGTTTCTTTTGGTAAATCAGCCCCCAAGCGTCAGTGTCCAGGCATATATAAGACATCACAGCCTGTTTAGTAAAGTCTTGTGCTGTATACCATAAACACCAATGTATTTTGGGAATTTGGCTAAGAAAGGATAATATTTCTGATTATTTCAGTTCAGTGGGTTACTATAGGATGTTTTTCAGACATGGATGTATAACAGTGATTCTCAAACTTTTAGTCTCGGTGAAGCCCTTTAGTTTGAAATGCAATCTCAGTAGGACCTCAACAATCATAAGCATTAACCCCTTGGATATTAGAAAGGTTTTCAATGCATTGAAAAGCAATGCATTGTTGACCTCTCTAGTACCCAAGGAGTTAAAATAGTATTAATATTAAATACAGTTGAATGCTAGATGGTTAAATATTAAGATTACATTTTTCAGGTAAAAGTTGCCAGGTAATCTTGTTTTCTTAGGGCTACATTATAGTTCATATCACAAGATAAATCTAACAGAAAACAAAATTGAAGTGTGCGAAACATTAAAATTTTCTGCACATCCACTGCTACCTATCCATCTTCTTTTGGTAGTCATAGAACCAAACATGGACTTTCTGGTACCATTGCCTTGTTCCACAGCCCACTGGTAACCACAGAACCACATACACTGTCTATCACCCCAGCCTTGTTCTACTGTCCACTGTTAGACACAGAAACACACGTACACTGTCTGATGCACGACCTTGTTCTACTGCCACTGTTAGTCACAGAAGCACACATATGCTGTCTGATGCACAACCTTGATCAACTGTAGACCGTTGGTCACAGAACCACACATACACTGTCTGACACCCAAACTAATTTGATTGCTAATCATGGAAACACACATACACTGCCTGAAACCCAGCCTTGTTCGATTAGTAGTCACAGAATCACTCATTCACTGTTTGACATCTATCTTTGTTCATTTGGCAGTCACAGAAGCACACATACACTGTCTGACACTCAGCCTTTTTCCCAATGTGCACTGTTAGTCACACACATACAAAGTCTGACTCCCAGTCATGTTCCATTGGAAGTCACAGAAACATATATGTACTGTCTCCCCAGCCATGTCCACTATTACTAACATTACTGAGAATCACTGATGTATTAAATACAAATAATGAACACAGCATTAGATGTTAGAGACATCTGCAGCACACTGCTTTACAATTAGTTGAAGACAACTTTAGCATCCAATAATAATCGATAATGAAAGGAAATGAGGATCTGAACACGAGTTTTGCTGCACTATAATCACCTGAGCATATCCCATGCGTCTTCACCATATTTCTCTATCACCAGTGACTTCAAGCAGGTGTTGATGAATCCATACTGTAAGAGAACGTCATCTTTTTTACACACACAAGAATAACTGCAATTTGTTTATTGATAAGATATTGACCATATCAACTAAATGAATTCTATAGAATTTAAAAGGTCCTTTCTGGTAAATAAAGAAAGATGTATTTGAACTAGATACTAGAACATACTAAGCACAGATTAGGATAATGGAAAGAAACTTATACAACTGGTTATTTTGAAGTAAACACAACAGAAACTGGAATGAGATTTTATAAAAACAATAGAAAAATTCTATATGTATAATTTTACCAACAGCTATAAATAATTGAATTTCATGTATTTCCTTCACATACTGAGGATTATTTACTAAAAAGAATAAAGAGTAAATCTGGAGCAAACTGTCTGCATCAGGGGGAAACATGAAATAATCACAAATTCAACATTTTTAACCCTTTAGTGCCAGGGAGGTATCCAATGCATTGCAACGCCACCGTGGCGCTCAAAGGGTTAAATGAGGATTTTAACCCTTTGAGTGCCAGAGGGGGTACACAACGCATTGCTGTGCAATGTATTGCATACCCCTCTGGCACTCAAAGGGTTAATCCCTTGAGAGGAAGGAAGGAAGGTCTACAATGCATTTCTTCACAATGTGTTGGAGATTTTTTTTAGCAAACAAGTGGTTAAAAGCCCCATTAAAATAAATGACGATCAGCCTCAATATATGTTATAGAATTATATTAATTTCTGAATATTAGATTACACAGCATATACAAAATGACCCCATCATAGTCCTTATTATAAAGTAATATATTAGTACTGTTTATCTACCTATTCCTGGAGATAACTGCTGGTATAAACGCTTACCATTGTTATGGTTCTTATCCTATGTTCTCTTATTTACAAGACTGCAACACTCAAAAGAATGGATCTTCACTTTTTCAGAAAACATGACAGTTATAGCTCCAATAGAATTCACTTTCTGTTTCTGAGGATTCCATTTTATGTCACTACTTTAATTTCTACAGCTTTTTACATATTTCCTATGCAAGATAAAGAAAACAAATATTGTATCTTTTTATATTCCAGGGGAAAAAAATCTAGGAAAAATGATATGGTGACTGTTCAAGTAAAATACGCTTGTCCTGAATGTTATTCATCCTCATGTCTGTCGTCTGCTGAGTAAACTTCCATGGTCTGGTATCATCCCATAGCAAACCAAAAATCCAACAATTAGAGTCCAAAATATTACTTAGATCCAACCTTTATATCTTAATTGGCTTGTAAGTGACACCTTGCCATTGATTATAGGTGGTTGCCAGGGCTTGTGACAGAAAGAATCTTTTTTTTTAAAAAAAACAACAATGTTCTGCAGTGTCGCTTCTGCTGCTTTCCAGGGCTGTTTGTGATGAAATTCATTCATGCATAACACTCCTGCGTTTAACTAAACCAGCCTGCAGACGTACGTTCACTCAGTGTTTATACTTGAGCTGAAATATCTCCTTCACGGTAGTGCTTCTGATTCATTTCTAATCCATTTATTCAAGTCACAGTCTGCTGGAGATCGTCTGACAAATGGATAATGTATTCTTCTCCTGTGTGTCTTCCGCTACTGGTAATTGTAATAAGTGGCAATAATAATAATTTATTCTTCTAGGCATTGGCAGTCAAGGCACCATGGCTGAGATTCACGCAGCAGAACTCAATGGTACACTAAATCACAAACAGCTTGCTATCTAATAACAGGAAGAAAAAGTGTTCTGACCAATGTCAGATAATCCAAGCGTTACAAGTAGGAGCACACAGATCTTAAAGGGAACTGTATCAGTAGGATGATGGATGGATGAATGGATGGCTAGTGAACTAAAATGTATTTTAAATGTATATATTTTGCACAATGTAGGTATGATGAGCAAAATGTGCACTGTTTTGAGAAGCTTGGCTGCATTAGCCTATAACCAATCCAAGTCACTTGACTAAAAGGACATGAAACACTCAAATAGTATTTGACTAGGTGGGGCAGAATTCCACATGTGTCAAAGCCCATGAAGGTGTAGCTGTATTCCTTTTTAAGGCAGGGATTGATTGACCTCTTAAGGACTACAGGGGTGTGTAACATATTGCTTCTCTATTCATTGAGTACCCAGTTAGTCTTTAAGGGGTTCAGAGGGGGACTTCTGGATCTACAGCTCCAGGTCCCAACGACAAAAAGTAACTAATTCCCACTAGCAGTGAGTGAGCTATTGTGGGGCCACACTCAGCCAAAATGTATATCTGTGACTCACATGACCAATAGCCCAACAGGCATACTTTACTCAAAGACTGTGAGCTAAATTAACATAGTAACATAGTAAATTAGGTTGAATAAAGACACAAGTCCATCAAGTTCAACTTTATCCTCATACCCCAGTAACTGAGACTTTTATAGATTTCCTGCTACCAATTAAATTAGTCTTTATCAGACCTTCCTGATCTGCCTACTGATAAACAGTATAACTCTGCATGTTCCCTTTTGAAAGAAATGTATCTAATCTTCTCTTAAATGTATCCATTGTATCTGCTATAACCACCTCCTTGGGCAATGAATTCCACAATTTAACAGACCTTACCGTAAAAAAAAACCTACCTCTGCTGAAGTTTAAACCTCCTTTCCTCTAATCTCAAGGGGTGTCCCCTGGTCACCTGATCAGGCCTTGGAATAAACAGCTCACCGCAGAGATCCTTGTATCGACCTCTCATATACTTGTACAATGTGATAAGGTCTCCTCTTAGTCGTCTTTTCTCTAAAGTAAATAAACAAAGTTTGTCTAGTCGTTCCTCATTTGTCAAGTCCTCCATTTCCTTAATTAATTTTGTTGCTCTTCACTGTACCCTCTCTAGTTGTAGTATATCCTTTTTCAGAACCGGTGCCCAAAATTGCACTGCATACTCAAGGTGAGGTCTTACCAATGATTTGTATAATGGCAAAATAATGTTATCCACTCTTGCTTTGATACCTATTTTTATGCAAGACAGGATTTTGTTTACCTTTGCTACTGCTGTTTGACACTGGTCACTGTTTCCAAGTTTGTACTTGACAAGGATACCCAGGTCTTTCTCTAGCAATGAGTCCCCTAAAATGATTCCATTAAGTTCATAAGTAGCCTTGGGATTGTTTCCTCCCAAATGCATGACTTTACACTTCCCCACATTAAACTTCATATTCCAAATGTTTGCTCAATCTGACATTGTATGTAAGTCCCTCTGTAGAGAGAAAATACCCTGTTCTGAATTAATGATCTTGCATAATCTAGTATCATCTGTAAATATTGATATTTTGCTTTCTATATCTATTTCCAGGTCATTTATAAACATGTTAAAAACTAGCAGGCCTAATACTGAACCCTGAGGTACTCCACTCTCCACTTTAACTGTACTGGAGAATTTTCCATTTACAACCAAACACTGTTCCCTACCCTTCAAACAAATTTATATCCAATTGCAAAGGTTATCTCCTAGCCCCAATTTCCTTATTTTATACACTAGCCTTCTGTGTGGCACTTTATCAAATGCCTTTGTAAAGTATAGATATACTACATCTACTGCCTTTCCATTGTCAAGGTTGCTGCTTACTTCCTCATAGAAGCTGAAAGGATTAGTTTGGCATGATCTATTCTTCATAAAACCATGTTGATTTGTGCTGATGATTTTATTTTTTGTGTTGTAATCCTGAATATAGTCCCTTATTATCCCTTCTACAGAGGTCAAACTCACTGGTCTATAATTCCCAGGTTCTGTTTTAGTTCGCTTCTTAAATAGAGGCACTATGTTAGCTCTTCACCAATCCTGTGGCACTGAGCCTGTGGTGATAGAATCTTTAAAGAGTAAATATAGGGGTTTTGCTAACACTGCACTAAGTTCCTGAAGAACCCTTGGATGTATACCATCAGGAGCCGGTGCTTTGTCAGTCTTAATTTTGTTCAGTCTTCCCATGACATCTTCTTGAGTTAACCCAATATCTGTTAATTGTATTGTTTTATTTGTTACTTGTAGAGGCTCTTTTACCATTCCTTGCTCCCTTGCATATACTGATGCAAAGAAAGTGTTTAAAACATCTGCCTTTTCCTTATCCTCACTAACCAACTCACCCATCTCATTTTTGAACGGTCCAATGCACTCCCTCTTAAGTTTTTTGCTATTTATATATTTGAAAAACTTTTTTGGATTAGTCTTGCTTTCCCTTGCAATTCGAGTTTCATTATCTCTTTTTGCTACCCTAATTGCCTTTTTGCAATCTTTGTTGCACTCCCTGTATTTTAAGAAAGATTGTCAGTTCCTTCAGATTTAAATAATTTGAATGCGTTTTTTCCCTTGCCATTTCCTTCTTTACATGTGCAGTTAACCACTTTGGCTGTGACTTACTTTTTTTGCATTTGTTCCCCATTGGTATATGCTGTTGTGTACATTTCTGCAGCCTAAATTTGAATTCTGACCATTTTTCCACAGTATTTTTGCCTTTAAATAAAATATCCCAGTCTATGTGTTGCATTGAAGCCCTTGACAATTTGAAGTTAGCTTTTCTAAAATTAAAGGGATAGTAATACTTAAAATGTAAAAAAAAATATGTTGTAGGGTTTATCCCCCTTAGTAAAATAAGGGTACTCCCACTGCTGAGAGGTTTTTTATTCAAAAGTTATTAATTTTCAAAGTTGAAATTTTTTAGGTGCAATATCACAGTGGCCTGAAATTGTACAGTGGCGCTGTTGCTACACAATCCTATGGACAGCTCTGGTCCCGGGACCATAAATCTCCATAGGATGGTGTAGCAACAGCGCCACTGTACAATTTCAGGCCACTGTGATACTGCACCTAGAAATTCAATTTTGAAAATGAATAACTTTTTAATGAAACACCTTTCAGCAGTGGGAGTAAACCCTACAACATATTTGTTTTTACATTTTAAGTATTACTATCCCTTTAAGAGTTTTGGTTGAACCTATACAGTTTTGCTTTGCCAGACTAATCTCAAATGTAACCATGTTGTGATCACTGTTTCCCAAATGTTCTCTTATCTTAATATTGGATACCATTTCTGTGTTATTAGTTATCACTAGGTCCAATACATTGTTATTTCTTGTCGGCACTTCCACCATTTTTGACATGTAGCTTTCACGAAGTGTGTTCACAAACATGCCTCCCTTAGCACTCTGATAGGTCTCATTTTTCCAGTTGATATCTGGATAATTAAAATCTCCCATAATTATAGTATGCCCAAGCTGGGCAGCTTTCTTCATTTGCAATAGCAGTTGGGCCTTAACATTGTCATCAATATTTGGTGGTTTGTAGCATATGCCTACCAACACCTTTTTTTTTTTTTACCTTTTACACCACATGTAGTCTCGATTTCTACCCACATGGACTCAGTTTGGCCAGTTTCCTCACTAATATCACCCCGCAAAACTGGATTTAGCTCTGTTTTCAAATATAAGCACACACCACCCCCTTTTCTATTAATCATGTATCTTCTAAACAGGGAATAGCCCTCTATACTTACAGCCCAGTCATGTGCAGCATTCCACCATGTTTCTGTTATTCCAGTTATGTCCAATTGCTCATTAACCGCCAGCAATTCTAGTTCTCCTATTTTATCTATCATACTTCTTGCATTTCATTTTGAAGTCTTTACATATATTAATCCCTACATGCCTTTTTTCTACACCTTCATTTACTAGGAGTTCCTCCCTATTGATTAAATTTATCCCCACCCTTTCTACACCCCCTTGGTCATTTACTTGGACCCAGTTCCTATCAGCTCTATCTACCCCATTTTTGCTATCTATACCCCCACTTTTCTAGTTTAAAAGCTCCTCCAAGCTTGCTAGCATTCTCTCCCCTAGCCCAGAGGCTCCTCTACCATTTAGGTGCAATCCATCACTTCCATATAGATTGTACCCAAGAGCAAAGTCTGCCCAGTGTTCTAAAAACACAAAACCTTCCTTCATACACCATTGCTTGAGCCATGCATTAAGCTCCCTGAGCCCTCTCTTCCTACCTGCACTGGTGCATGGCACAGGTAGTATTTCAGAAAATACTACCTTAGAGGTCCTTGCCTTGAGCTTGCACCCTAAATCCCTGAAATCATTATTTAGGGACCTCCATCTTCCTCCTACTTTGTCATTGGTTCCAATATGTACCAAGACAGCTCGATCATTTCCAGCCCCTCCCAATAATCTGTCAGCCCTGTCCTCAACATGCCGAACCCGAGCACCCGGGAGACAGCATACTGTTCGGTATTCACTTTCCTGGCGGCAGATTACCCTATCTACCCTCCTAGTAATAGAGTCCCCTATTACCACCACCTGCCTTGGTTTCTGCCTGCTCTGTATTCCATCTAGCCTGGAAGGAGGACTGTTCCCCTGGCTGCTAGAGGAATTAGCCCTCTCCAGTGTTGCCAATTCTGAGCAATTCTAATCAACATCTTCACACAATCTTGCAAATCTGTTGGACTGAGTCAACTCAGAACTGGCCTTCCGCTTCCTCTGTCCACTACCTCCCCTCTTTACTGTTACCCAGCTGCCTACCTGTCGCTCCTCATCTACAACTCCACTCTCTTCACCACTAACCCCACATACTACCTGCTCTGTGAGTTCTAAACTCCTTTCCAGGTTTCCAATGTCTTGCATTGTTGCAATATTTCTTTCCAAATCAAATATCTTAGACTCTAAAAAGAAAATATGTTCACACTTGACACAGTGGTATGACCCCTGGTACGATTGCTCCAAGTGTTCAAACATGTGACAAGATGTGCACTGCTTGAGTTTGGCTAACCTGCTATGACTCATGCTTGGTTTTACAATTCAGATAGCTTTATATTATCCTCTAATGATCATTATAAGGTAACTAACCAACTTTGAATGTGAATGAAATAAATCCTTTTAAATGATACTTACCGCAGAACTCTGCTGATTTCCAACTCCTGCTTCTATTCTAACTCCAGATTCCTTCTAACTCTTCACTTGAAAGCAGTCACTTGAAAAAGCAGTCTCAAAGAGCCAGCTCCACAGAGCTTATGGATTTACTTATAGTAACACTGCAGCCAGGTGAATTCCCTTAGCAATCACCCCTAATCACACAGGCCACAGAAAAACCCATTAAACAGTTTGTTTGTTTTTTTGTTTTTTTTAACTCTTGCAATACCCACACAAAATGAAAAAAAAAAAAAAAAAAAAAAAAAAAAAAAAAATTATATATATATATATATATATATATATATATATATATATATATATATATATATATATATATTTTTTTTTTTTTTTTTTTTTTTTTTTAAACCTTAATAAAACACCAAACACACTCTCATGTACTTAACCAGATTCCTTCTAACTCTTCACTTGAAAGCAGACACTTGAAAAAGCAGTCTCAAAGAGGTCTGCCTTTCCTGTCCCTGTTTGATTGTAAAACCAAAGTACAAAGCTGGCAATCTACACTGCATGGTAGTTGTGATGGAGAGCAAAAGAGCTAAAGTATATCTCATACAAATATATAGCAACTAGTTGATGAGCCCGTTACACGGGCCACAGTGCCACTGACAGCTGGTCGCTGGGGCAGTCATGCACAGTAGAGACTAGCCGCGCCGCGGCTGACACAGAGCTGGACGCTCCCTCTGTACCAGCCGCGGCACGGGCAGTCTCTACTGCGCATGACTGCAGCATGCGCAGCAGTCTCTACTGAGCATGACTACGTCGTTACACACGTTTTAGCGAATTATTATATAGCAACAATGTATAGGAAGGATGTATAAATGATGGGACATATGGGAAAATAACACCACACTATCCCTATCATTGCCCCAATAAGTCCTCTTTATATCTACCCTGCAGCTTGTCCAAAAATCCCATTAAAATGTTCCACAGATGGCTTACATCATTCATTCCAAAAGAGAAGATAGGAAGGGGAAAGCAGCACAAATGTCATCTAAATTAAGTATTATGCAAAAACAAATCAATTTATTACCAATGAAAGAACATAACACATATAAAATCACAGACAGAAAAAAGGATGAAATAAGTGTAACTCGACAAGTTTTCTGTAAGATGCCATTGCCTTACTTTATACCATCTTTACATTTAATTTTGTATTGGACAAGACTGCCTATATTATTGTATGCGCTCCATCCTCTCCACTCCTAGAGTATCTTCTGGTATTTCTATATTTCATTACTCTTCAGAGACCATCCACTTTCTCCTTTACCTACTCAGAATCTGATTTGTATTGTATTTATTAGATCATATGCATTTGTATATAGACTCCTTTTGTTTTTCACTGTATGAAGATTGCGTTACACTTATCCCATATCTTTTCTCTTTAGGTGTTTTATGTTCTTTCTTTGGTAATACACTGATTTATTGTTTCTTAATAGAACACTTAGAGTATACTTTTTCTTCACTATTTGACTCTAGGGAGTGCATGGAGGTATATTACTAAAGAGGTGATAATGTGTCAATAACTTCTCCAGTGACATCACTTCTCCAATTCCTATGTTATTCTAATAGGCTCAATAGAATAACATAGGAATTGGAGAAGTGATATCACTGGATAAGTTATCTCCACTTTATCACCTCTTTATCACTCCTCAGTGCATCTCCTCTCAGGAGTCCACATGGCTCATAGTATAATTAGCTGTCTGAGGCAGGATGAACAGGCAGAAAAGTACCACTATTCTCTAATTGGCTGTCTGGGTCCAAGCAATCCAGGGTGATGGCAGTGATGTTTTGCATGCAGGTGAGTAAGGCTGATGTTTTAAGATAACTGGAGTAATTTTGGAGTAAACCAAGTGTACTATACAGGACAAATAAAAATTCTATTTGATTTAACATGGTCTTTTAATTAGCATTACATGGGTTAAAATGCCCTTTCAAAACAATGGGAATTTGTATTCCTCCCCTATGGTGCGGTTGTTATTATCTGGAATAACTCTAGATTTCTGAGTACATCATCCTCAGTCATATGAATCCAATTCTAAGCAGGAGAGGGATAGCTAAAGACACTAGGAACGAGTGGAAAGTGTGACCAAAATGGCATGCCCACCCCTCAGATAGCAGCTCCAATTAATCTTCGTAGTATTTGGGCCATGAAGAGTGTTATTTCAATAATGAGTTGTAGTTCAAGAGTAATTGAATGATAAAGTATCTCCCTCATGCCTGGTACGTCTGGGGAAATGCTTGCACCTAAGGTCCTGTCAGGGTCAGATCTTAGGTGGCATATCTCAGTCCCCTGAGACCTCTCAGGCTAAACCCTTGCTCGCCATAGTCCTATCCTGGGCTGAGGAGTCTAGTTCTGTGTCTGCCCTGATAGACTCTGGAGCGGCAGGTTATTTTGTGGACGCTGCGTTCAGTGATCGTTATTGCATTCCTTTACAGCCACGTGACCCCCCCTTTGGCTGTTGAAGCGATTGATGGCAGACCCCTGCTGCCATCACATATTACCCATGAGACTGCCCCACTTACCCTAAGTGTGGGAGCCCTGCATAAAGAAACCCTGAACTTCCAGGTGATTAATTTTCTTCACTATGCGATTGTTCTAGGGTTCCCATGGTTGCAAAAACATAACCCTAAAATTGACTGGAGTACTTGTGAAATTCTGTCTTGTGGACTCACTATGATGAGTTGTGTCTTTCGCTTCCTATCAGGCTGGCCTGTGCCGAGTCTCATGGCCTACCGGAGGCCTATTCTCAGTTTTCCGATGTATTTAACAAAGTCCATGCTGTAGCATTACCGCCCCGTAGACCATACGATTCTACGGTTGAGTTACTACCTGGTACTACCCCTCTGCGGGGCCATACATACCATCTGTCTGGGGAGGAGAACAAGGTCATGGAGGAGTATGTTGCCGATGCCCTGGAGAGGGGCATCATTCGGAAATCCTCATCCCCTGCGGGTGTGGGATTTTTTTTTTGTAAAAAAGAAAGACGGAGAGTTGTGCCCATGTATCGATTTTCGGGGCTTAAACAAGTTGATGGTAAAAAATGTTTATCCTATACCACTGATTACAGAACTGTTTGACTGCCTCAAGGGCTCTAAAGTATTTACTAAGCTGGATTTCAGGGCGGCTTACAGTCTGGTTAGGATAAAAGAAGGCCATGAATGGAAGACAGCTTTTAACACCCGGAGCGGTCATGCCCTTTGGCCTGTGTAATGCTCCCTTTTTCTTCCAAGAATTCATAAATGATATTCTGAGAGAACTTTTGCAAAGCTGCGTTGTAGTATACCTGGATGACATCCTTATTCATTTACGGTGGAGACTCACTACTCGGATGTATCCAAGGTCCTTACGCTTTTGAGAAAAAACAACTTGTTCTGCAAGTTGGAAAAATGCGAGATTCATAAACCCCAAGTTACCATTCTAGGGTATATTATATTCTCATCTGGGTTGGCCATGGACCCCAAAAAACTAACCGCAGTGGTTCAGTGGCCTCATCTGGAGATTTTTTAGCTTTGCTATTACCGAAAATGTATAAAAAAATCTTTCGACCATTGTCAAATCAATCACTGATATGATGCAGAAAGGGGCCAAAGTGTTGGAATGGTGTTCCAGTGCGCTGTTAGCCTTTGAGAACTTCAAGGCAGCATTTACTGCGGCCCCGATTTTGGTGCATACAAATCCAGCCCTGCCCTTCACCCTGGAAGTTGTTACATCAGAAATTGGAGTACGCGTCCTCCTTTCTCAACGGTCAGCCCCAGGAGAGGCCTTACGCCCTTTCGGCTACTTCTCTAAAAAACTGTCCAATCAGAGATGGTCTATCAGATTGGTGACAGAGAGTTACTGGCCATCATTCTGGCATTGAAAGAGTGGCGTCATCTCTTGGAGGGTACCAGTTCCCCCATTCTGATTCTTACTGACCACAAGTATCTCACGTACTTGTCTGAAGCCAATCGGCTGTCTTCCAGTCAAGCCAGATGGGCATTGTTCCTATTCAGGTTCAATTTTGTGGTTTCGTACCTCCCAGGCTCTAAGAATGTAAAAGCTGACACCCTGTCAGGCCAATTTTGTAAAATGTCCAAGGAGGAGGTTCCTCCTGCTCCGATCATTCCAGCTGATCGCATCCTTGCTACCATACATACCTGTATTACTTCTCCTCTGGGAGAAGAGATACTGGCCACCCAAGCATCTGCCCCAGCAGACACTCCTAGCGGGAGATGTTTTGTGCCAGCTCAGTTTCATATAAAAATTCTCGAGACATACCAATATTCTGGTGGCCGAGCCTTCGTTCAGATTGTGCTGCTTTTACCACAGCCTGCATCACGTGCGCCCAAAACAAGTCACCCCGACACTTACCAGTAGGCTTGCTCCAGCCAGTGGCCAATGGGGAACGTCCCTGGTCACACTTGTCCACCGATTTTAGGGTTGACCTTCCTAGGTCCATGGGCTATACAGTCATACTAATGATTGTGGACAAATTTTCTAAAATGGATCACTTTGTGCCACTCAAGGGCTTACCATCCACGCAGGAATTAGCAGTGGTATTCGCCAGGGAGGTGTTCCTACTCCATGGCATACCTAAAGTGATTGTGTCCGATAGAGGTAGCCAGTTTGTGTCCCACTTCTTGAGGTGCTTCTGTGCTCAAATGGGAATTCAGTTAGCATTCTCCTCTGCATACCACCTGCAATCCAACAGTGCGGCAGAAAGGTCGAACCAAGCATTAGAACAATTCCTCCACTGCTATATCTCTGACCACCACGACAATTGGGCTAGAAATTGTGCTGTTAATGCTTCTACTCAGAGTTCCCCTTTCCTGGTCAACTATGGGTTCCATCCCTTGATCCTTCCTGAAACCTTCCAAGCACAAGCAATTCCGGCTCTTGATGAGCATCTGCAGGCACTTCGTTCCTCTTGGGTTCGGGTACAGCATTCCCTATGTGGTTCTGTGCAGTGACAAAAAAGGCAGGCTGACCGTAGATGATTGCCGGCACCAACCTTCCAGGTCGGAGACAGAGTGTGGTTGTCTTCCCTTAACTTGCACCTCCAGATCACATGTAATAAATTGGCTCCTCGATTTGTTGCGCAAAATTAACCCTGTGGCTTATGCATTGGAACTACCAGCCAACATGAGCATACACAATGTTTTCCATGTTTCCCTGTTAAAGCCCTTATTCTGCAACCGGTATACCGCCACTCCTGTCCGTCCTTCTCCCGTGACAGGTGCAGATCACGAGGAATATGAGGTACAAAGTATTCCGGACTCCTGTATGGTTAGAGGGCGCTTACAGTATTTTATACTGTATATGGTCTGGAGGAGCGCTCCTGGATCCCTGCTGCTGATGTTCACGCATGTTTCCCTGACAAACCTGGTCCGGTCCCTCAAATGAAGGGTCTTTGAAGCGAGGGTACTGTCACAGTACCTTGTAGCCCCGTCGCTTCTGGCGATGCTCACAATGACGCTCCAGTGTCATTTCCACGAGTGGTTGGATGCATCAATGCTAGATGCATCATCTGCAGGCGCGAGGCTTCAGCATGCTGTAGGCCTCTGTTTTATGTGTTTGAGGCCTGTAGTCTCCTCCTACCTACTTCCTCTCTCTGAGCTGCTCCTCCTAACTACTTCCTGAGGAGGGGTTTAAAGGGCAGAGCCCTGACTCAGTTACCCTTACGTTGTTGTTCTGAGCAGTTCATTTATTTGGTATTCCTGATTCCTGTGTATGACTCTGATTGTCTGACTATCCACTCTGGTGTTGACCTGGGGCTCTGTCCACTGCGCATCCAGCGCACCAACGATTCAGTGGATATCCTTTCTGGTGCAAACCTGTGGCTCTGGCTGACTACCTGCTCCGTGTATGACCTGGCTTGTTTGACTACACACTCTGGTGTTGACCTGCGGCTCTGTCCACTGCGCATCCAGCATACCAAGGCTTCAGTGGATCTCCTATCTGGTGCAAACCTGTGGCTCTGGCTAACTACCCGCTATGTGTATGACCTAGCTTGTCTGACTATCCTATCTTGTGCTTACTAGAGGGCTCTGTCTGTTTGCTCCATGTGTTGGTCCCATTCCACAGACATCCTTCCTAGTACTGAACTGGGGATCTATCAGACTCCTAGCTACTGACTGCAGGCTGAGTCAGTGTTACATCTGTGTGTTACCTTTTTCTATGAGACTCCAGTGGGTTGAGGCCTAGTCTCGGGCAGTGTGGTGGATCTATTGGAAGACTGCTATTTCTGATAAAGTGCTTGCCTCTTTGATCCCCCTCTGTGTGTTTTTTGTTATTTGCATTTCTGTTAATATATTTTTAATAAAGGTGATCTTAACTATACCATCTGACTCCCTGTCTTGCTTGCCATCCGTAACAAAAAAGGAAGAATCATCACAGAACATAAACACTCACAACCCGCCAGTAAGCGGATGCCCCCTACAAGAAAGCTGCCAGGTCGATATCCACATTCAGGCCACCGGGCACCATAGTTTTTATCTCATGTATCCAGAATGTGTCTCTTTGTCGCAACTTAAGGAGTTGATCATCTCGCCTCCTATCATTATCGACTCCTTCAATAGCCTGAACATGGATACCCCCCCCCGCATCTCCATCATGACAGACAGCCACATGGCATTATTTGACCTTCCTCCTATGCATCCCCTTCGTTTTACAGATTTCTTTTCGTTCCTTGTTCTTTGTCTTCCATCTCCTCCCCCTTCTTTATCCGTTTTTAACTCTGTGGTGACTAAAGAAGATTCATGATGTATGTTTCTCCTTTCTTTAGGTCTAGCACCTTCTTCTATATACACTTTTTCTGATTGTTCACCTCTTTTTTCCATTTGTTTATTCTGAGCGGGATTCTGTCCACTTATGGGCTTATCTCTTTGTGTTTCCCTCTGTTTTTGTTCTGTTTTCGCCACATACCTACCAGAATGATTCTAGCTATATCTATTATACTGATTCTGACAATTTCTATTGTAAAAATATGGAGAATTACACCAAGGTCTTGCACTAGGGAATCAGACTTTGAGATTGAAGCAGAAGTGCTAAAGAAAAAATTTAGAGATAAGGGCTATGAAGAACAAAATGTGGAGCAGGCATATTCTAAAGTAAAGGATTTAGATCACAATACACTCTTAAAATATAAAGAGAAATCGAAATACACCAATGAGAGAGCACCAGTGTTTATCACCACATATAGTGAGTCATCTGATATTTATCGAATATTAAATAAACATTAGAATATCTTAATGCAGGACCCAGCTTTGAAGAAAGTTCTGTGACTTAAACCAGGGTGGTGTTTAGGAAGAATAAAAATATCAAAAATATTTTAGCCCCAAGTAACATCAGTATTGCAAGTAAGTCAGAGCAGGACTGGTTAGCCCCTATTCCTGGTACCTTTAAATGTGGGAAAACTAACTGTAGTACTTGTCCTCTTTTACCAATTCAGAAAAAAAGATGTTTCATAGTACAAAAACTGGAAAAGTTTACGAGATGAAGGGTTTCACCAACTGTGATAGTTGTTATGTGGTCTACCCTATTACTTGCAAGTGTAAGTTGCAGTATGTGGGGAGGACCAAGAGAAAATTCTAAATCAAGATTACTGAACATCTGCGGAATATCAGAAATGGACTGATGACTCACAGCCTGTCAAGTCATGTGGCTGTCTGTCATGATGGAGATGCGGGGGGTATCGATGTTCAGGCTACTGAAGGAGTCGATAATGATAGGAGGGGAGGTGATCGACTCCTTAAGTTGTGACAAAGAGAAACATTCTGGATATATGAGTTAACCTGGCGGCTTTCTTGCAGGGGACATCTGCATACTGGTGGGTTGTGATTGTTTATGTTCCATGATGATTCTTCCTTTTTCTTGGGTTTCTTGACAGTTTTCTGTGAAATGTGGTTCTTTTGATGAATAATCTATGTTCTGGTCCATTGTTTTACCTGATTTTGAGAAGTGTCCATGTATTACCATTTGATTCTGATAATAACTACGTATGTTATTTACTTCCTGTTTGGAATGTTGAATGATTTTGTATTATTGTTAATGTTATATTTAATTTAACCCATCGGTTTCCTTATAGGAGATGTTCGATGGGGCATGCATGTTTCTCTTCATAACAGCAGATATTAATTTATTAATTTTTCATTTTATTTTATCTTCTCTATTTTTATATATATATATATATATATATATATATATATATAGAGAGAGAGAGAGAATGTTATATCTTATTCAGGGCAGTTATTTGTACCCATTTATAGTATGTAGTGTATTATTTAATTCGTGAGAAAGTAGTTTTCTCTCTTTTTCCTATTGGTTGGTTCTGTTGTTGAAATGAAACTATGGATGGGTTCCCTTCATTGTGTGCTTTGGCATGTTTATATTTGATGCTCATCAGTTTGTCTGATCAAAGGACCTTATTAGTCCTAGTTAATAGTTTTTCTTATTACTTAATTGATATTTGCTTGATTTCAGTCAGATTGAGGAGCCGGAGGAGTATCAAATAATTAACACCAATTAGCAAGTGATAAATATGGGATGTTTTCTGAGAGACAGCTTTATTCAGCTGTGTATCGGCCTGAGAAGAAGTCAGAAGTTACCGACGAAAACGTGTTTGGCTGTATTTTGTATTGTTTTTTATACTTGTATCTGCACATTCAAATAAGTATCGGTCTTTGCCGTGAGTCCCACGCCAGGGAGCACTGTGTATGAGTGGACTGAGTGTTCCTATTATCAGAACTGTTTTATTGGACAATCAGTCCTTTTCTAAGCACTGAAGGCAAGGAGCGGGACTCTAAATACTAATATATCTGCCCAGTGCGTGTTCTAAGTGGAAAGAGCTGGATCCGTGATAAGAGGAGGAACAGTGGATCCTATCAGGACATGGTGGTGGAGGAAGTGGTGTAAATACCGACAAAGGGTATTTTAACCCCCGAGATGCCCATTTATCCATTTGGGTTTGTGAGTGTGCATTTGTTTTAATAGTATTTTTGTATCCATTAAATAGATTACCCTTAGATGTTTTTTCTTCTATTTTTTCTGTGTATGTATTCGGATGTCAAACTCCATGTGAGGTCCTATTTGTCCTGATCACTGAAGCAATTTTGCAATGTATCAATGAGCAGCTTGTAATCCATAAAATGTGGTAAAATGTATTGGATTAGACTTGCCTAATCTTGGAATGCCTTGGCGTAGCAGACAAGCTTAAAAATATTTTGGCCAAACTATGTAACCAAAACCTCAAGAAGAGAGATAATGAAGAAAAAAGCACTTAGTTGACTAAAATGTTCAATACAGTCAGCATGCTGCACCTCTTGCTGGTGCTTAGCATTTCCCTCAAGGCAATCCCAAATTCCAGGTACAAAAAACTGAGTTTAAGCCAGGACTGTGTTTTCACTGCCTGTGCATGCTTCTTTTCCAAAAGGAATTAGAGACAGCACGCTGGTGTTATAATCAGTAATATATGCTATACACAGGATCACACTAAAACAAAACAGCAAACAGCACAGTTTTATCCTCATTCTTAAGCCTATAAAGGGATAGTAATACTTAAAAATTACTAATCCCTATATTGCAGTCATGTTAAAAAGAAATGACTTGCTCCCAGTGTCATCTCTCAAACCTTTATGGCTTGAGAGATAATCGCTCCTAAAGTTCCCCCCCCCTCCCCTTTCCCCGAAGTCAGTGTTGTAGCTGACTGAAGGGAAATCTGGTCTTACGATCATCAGGTGGCTCTGCAGCAGATCCGAGATCGCATTAATAAAAAAAAAAATTGGTAGTACCCAATTGGCTCTTGCAGCAGCTGAGTGACACTACACACTGCTGTGAAGTTTATTATCTATCAAAACTCCTAAATCTTTCTCTAATGAGGATTCCCCAAGTAGCTTCTCATATTTAGCGAATATGTATCATATATGCTTCTGCAGCCCAAATGCTTAACCTTACATTTATCTATATTAAACCGAGTCTGCCACTTTCCTGTCCATTAACTTAGTTTATCCATCCTACTCTGTATATATTTCCTTATACCTTATACAGCTTAGTATCGTCAGCATAGACACTACTTTCAGAACCCACTTCTAGATTAACAAGTTAAAAAAAGCACTTGGCCCAGGACTGAACCCTGTTGCATCCCAGTTTTAGACCAATTTGAAAAGGTTCACTGTACAACAACTCTCTCTGCCACCTATAATTTAACCAGTTCTCTATCCATGCACAGATCTAAGCTCCCAAACCAAAGCCTTTCAATTCATGCACTCTGAAACCAACCTCATAACCAATGGGTCCACCAAGAAAATGGCCCACACATCTCAGGAACTGTAGCAGGCATTCCCCTATTACCTGTGACAGTCCCACACTTGCAACAAGTCGGACAGAGGGAGACATGTCAGCAGGAGGCTTCTGGGAGGGCTTCTAGACTACCCATGCTGTCTAAAATTTGTGATTGTTGTGGAGCTATGTAATACACTTATACGCACCGCCAAATCTCATCAATAAAAAAGTGGGAAAATACTGAGGGAAAGAGGGACATGGGGATTTTCACCCAGGGAGACAGTGCCCACTTAAAACTGCTCATTTTGTAGGTATGACTGACTGGTCATATCTTTCATGTAGTCTCCATAAAAATATAACCCATTGTGCCCAAATGATAACAAGAGGAAAGATAAAATGGAGTTTTTTTTGTTTGTTTTTTACAGTTTTCTTTAATTTTAATAAAATAAATGTGGGTTAGCCATATAAGTGTGGCATCAAAAGAAAGCCCTAATTGTGTGCAAAAACTGGTATATAATTTATGTGGCTGAAATAAAAGCCTTAGAGGGACAATACTGTTGAACAAAGACATAGTCAAAAAGGTCAGAATTGCTCTGGTCCTTAAATGCAATCCACCCCAGATCTTCCTGGTCCTTAAGGGGTTAAATATACCCTAAGAAAGCTTTTTACACATCGCCCCCTAGTTCTGCATGCTCTAAAGGTAGACTAATTCTGGAGCAAACCAACTGCACCATAGGGGTAAATAACAAAATCTAATTCATTTAAATTAGAGTTTTAACCTCTTACATGCTAGAGAGATCTCCAGCACACTGCTTTGCAGTGTTAGAATCCTTTCTAGTATTCAAAGTGTTAAAAGGCCCATGTAAATCAATGGGGATTTGGGAAATATACTCCCATTATGCAGTTAGTTTTTCCTGGAATTACTTCACTTTTTATTTAACCCTAGACGCCTATTCATTATGTGAAGATTCTGCAGACTCCACACACTAACTGGTGACTTATTGTCTATTTTATTGTATTTGTGCTTTATACGAGACCAGATAGATAAAGTCTGACAACCAAATCTCGCTCTCATACAATAGACTATCCTCTCTGCCTACACACAAATATTCAAATGCAAATGTTGTCACATTCACAAAATAATGTTATGTTCAATGTTTTGAAGGTGGAGACAATAGGAGATGCCTATGTGGTTGTGGGAGGAGTTCCTTTAGTTGCAAATGCTGCACTAGGGATGATTCTTATGGCAAAAGAAGTTAAAAATCCAGTCACTGGAAATCCAATTCAAGTAAGCTAGCATGTAAAACAAGAAATGTGTATGCTCATTATGTTGAAAAAATGACTGGGAGAATAGTGTAGTATTCATCAAATACAAAACACCTTCAATTGTTTATCTCAGTTAATGCTGCTCACCATGCATTTGAGCTAGTAAAACAAATGGCAGGGCAAAAATGAGTTCCAGCCGGCACACACACGTGGTTGTACGATTGGAATTCAGTTGCCATAACAACATGAACTACAAGCGTTGGCCACTAGAACATGACTTGCGGCCCAATGTTCGTCATAGCTTTTTGTTCCCACAATACACGATAAATAGCATAAATATAGGGAAAATCAAAGGAAACTAACGCTCAGTGTTTGACACTGTCTCATACATTGGGAGTGAGCTAACAACCGTGACACTCTCCCCACCTCCCAAACCCTATCAATACCCCTGACCCTACACTTCACCTAACGTTAAAGGGACAGTAATGTCCCAAAAAATGTTTTTACAGTTATGTAGAGTTTATAAATAGTCATCAAATGGCTCCAAACCCTATCTCTCTATGGTTTGAGAGATATAGGGATTCATTTAACTCTACATAACTGTAAATACTAGCCCTAACACTATCCTATTACTCATACCCCATAGCTGTAACACTTACCTGGAAGTCTGGGGTCCAGCGAAGTTTTCTGCACCCTGGTCTTCCTCTTTAATTTGTCTTCTGTAAGCCTCTTTTTTTTCTTCTTATGTCCTCTTCTTCTTTCTTCATCTGTAATGTTCCTTGTGCCCCTATAAAAGAAGAATGATCATTACATCCAATGCCCTTTTTAAAGTCCAGCTGCCGCCACTGGAGGCAGAACAAAAAATAAAAATCCCCATTGTGGTACCTTTTGGGATGTTGCCCGATTCAAACTGAGGGAAATGTGAGCAGAGACAGAACGTGCCCTGCAGTAACCACACCTCCCAGCCAATCAGCTTCTAGCAGGAAGGGTCACAAATATATGTTTCATAACCCCTGGCCTCATGTTTTTGCTACCTTGAATGTATTGTTAAGGGGCGTAGTGTAACATATGAGTACATCCATGGGTCATTAGTGTAGAGATCCAACCGTTTTGGTTTTCTTTTTTACATGGTTCAATTACACGTCGGTGTCAGTGTTAGGGACTCAACGCATAGTTGTTATAGAAGCAAATTTAATGCAATAAAAAAAAGAAGCTCCTTAACATGTGTTACTTGCCACCACATGTAATTGAATAGCAAATTCATCTGCTTCTTCATTGTTCCCAATGGATGCAAATTTAGCACCCAATGTGCATTTTTACTGTTCAGTAGTTTGTCACAGCACTGGTAATAGAATACTTACATGAAGACAAACGTGGCTCTAGTTTGCGCAGAAGGATATGGGTAAATCACAACAAAAAAAGTATATATTTATCTAGGCTGCTAAAAGATACTATATTAATATTACCATCCAACTGTGTCAAATTCCAAGAAAAAACAATGTAAGAATCCTAACACCAAAAAGCATACAAATAGACACAATATTATAAAAAATGTTTTTATTAAAATGACTCAGTAATTATAATATATTATATTATAACAGCATAATGTAATTACGAGGAAAAGGTTAAATGTAGATAAGAAGAATAGGTAAAACTACCATCTATAGGTAGGAACTCCAGCCAGTCACTCTTAAAAGATCAGTGCATAAATCTATATAATGTAGGAAGAAATAGCACACCGGGATCTCCAATATGTTGCGCGCAACACACACATTTGTTAAAGTGTGTCTATGCTATGGGCTCCCAATGAACCACCATCCAAAAATAATAAACACAATAAATACTAAATGGGGGATTTCAGAACCTTCACATCGGCAAAGTCAGCACACTAGGAGCGAGCAATGCCGGAAAAAAGGTCAGGAAATCCCCAGGTCCTTTTATTAAAACATTTTAGATAATATTGTGTCTATGTTTGTATGCTTTTTGGTGCTAGGATTCTTACATTGTTTTTTAATGGAATACCTAACTGTGATTTAAAACTACCGACAGTAGTTGGACTTTCATAACAGAGGCAATTGAATCGAGCCCCTTGTCCTCTTGTAATCTCTCCATCTTGTTTGTCACTGTATCATTCCTAAACATTTCAGACAACCAACATTTGTATGTTTGTATCTCTCCAAAACATCCTATATAATAATTTGCTACAAAGTTTGTAACAGTCATGCGCAGTAGAGACTGTTGCGCGTGCTGCAGTCATGCGCAGTAGAGACTGCCCGTGATGAGGCTGATACAGAGCGGGGCGCTCCGAAGGAGCGTCCAGCTCTGTATCAGCAGCGGCGCGGGCAGTCTCTACTGAGCATGACTGCACCGTGACCGGCTGGCAATAGCACTGTGGCCTGTGTAACGGGCTCTTCAACTAGTTACAAGTAAATCATGATTCATCACTTATTTCTCTCAACTCTATGAACCTCCAAGCCATAGTTAAAATGAGGCTTACTGCCTTATCATTTTCCATGCCTCCCAACAATTCAAATGGCCAAAGAGGAACACCTTTGTTTTAGGTGGTGTGTGTGTGGGGGTGTGGCTGGTGGGGAGGTCATTACCATACCTGGGAACTCTCCAGATTTGCCCCGGAGACAGAGACAGATTCCTCCGGCTGTGGGGAGTTTCTATTGAAACTCTGCCCACATCTGCTGTTTCTCCCAGTGTTCCTCCTTCCCCAGCCTTGTGTGTGTCACCTTTAAGACCTGCCCCCTCAACTCACGTCAACCCTGCCCCTTTTTGACACGTTTCACATCATTATTGTCACCACCTGCTGCACCAGAGGACTCCCCTCCGGGCAGACCTCAATTGGAAGTTCCCAGGTATGGTCATTACCGAGCATTTTTAGGCTATTTCATGACCTATTGACAGCTCCTTGTGTAACCTAATAAATGACTTATAACAAGATCAAAGTATTTTATGTACACAGACTAGTGTATAAACCCATATATGGAAGTGTAAACTTACATTTGAGTTTTATTGCTGTAGAGCAACATTATACACTTATATACACACCACAAAGTGTGATCACCTAAAAAGAGGGACAGAGGGATTTGGGTCTCAAAGAGGGACACTTGGGAGGTATGATTTTCTACACTGGCTTCTCCTTCTCCCACAGGAATAGATATACTGCTATTATCATGCCACCCTTTGCAAGCCATATATCATCACCTTAAAGAAAAACAAAAGGGTTCCAAGCAGTCATGTCTTGGAAAGCCATGTAATTTACGGTTTCACAGCAATAAGGTGCCAATTTATTTATTTATTTATTTATTTATTTTTTGCAAAAAAGTGTTTAATGACCAAGAGGGCGCAGCATGACAGCAATAGAAATGCATTCACAGTATGGTATAATGTGCAAACTGGGCAGGGTCAAATCACATAGAGAAACATATAGTGGGATATATAGTATCCACCATGCAGACAGTTGACAGTTGTTCAGAGTATAACTGCGAGCTGGGTTTTTGGAGAACTTCTACATCAACTCTACATATAACTTAATGTTTCTAATTTTTTTTCTTTTTTTAACTCTTTTTATTTTCCCTTTTCTACATCTGAATTGTTTACAGTCATCCTCCCTTTTAATTTTTCGTATTCTGTAAGTGCAAGATATGTAAAGTCAACTGCCTATACTTTTTATTTTCATTTATTTTACACTTATGACCCTGATAAGGAGCTCAAAGAATGTTTGTTTCCAGAGAGCCTTCAGCAGCACTGAGTACTCTTTATGCTGTTGTGAAGGCAAACATTGTATCTTTGATCCTGCTTTCACATTTCTTGACAGAAAGCTCTCTGAAAATAAACTCCCTATTAGGGACATAAAAGTAAAAAAGAATAATAAGATCAAAAGTACCAATAACTTTACACATTATGCATTTGCATAATATGTACTGCAAAGTCAAAATGTCTTAAACTGTCTCTATAAATCTTAGAAAACAAATACTTCATAGGAAAATTATTTTTACAAAACAGTGTAAATATGTAATCTATTACACTAATGTAATGAAGGGTCCCAGACTATTCAGGAGGGACCTCAAAAGGGGAAGGGAAGGTTTAGCTTAGGTTTTAGTGTTAGTGGTTATTAGGCTAGTCACTAATAAAATATTAAAAAGAATGGGCCCCATTACAGATCCCTGTATGAAATCCATGACCACCTGAAGCAAGCAGTCACACCAAATATCCATGACCCTCCCCACCAACATAATAGCCAAATTGGGATATAGATCTGCCCCTGTGGCCATAAAGTGCATTTTTAAGAGAAAAAACAGTTGTTTATCTACACTGATCCTTAACACCTTAGTGCCCAGTGTTGTAAGAGCACCGCCACTGGCGGATGTGTGTTAAAGACTTGTGACACTCCTGGCACATCATGGAATTCTGAGATCGCAGCTCGGCTGCAAGCCATTCCGCAATCCCAAAATTCATTGCAGTAAAGAAAAAAAAAAAAAAAATCTGCAGTCTTCAGGGGCTGCCCACACCCCAGACTGCGCAGTCGTTTAATGCTTCAGCATAAGCAACCAGAAAGGCTGTGTGTTTGGACTGACTATGGATTGATGGGTCAGCCTCATGTGGGGTGCCCCAAAACGTTAAAGCTTTGATAGAAAAAGGCTAAAGAAGGTCAAACTGCCTTGGCAAGTAGACCTTCCATCAGGAAACTTCCGAGAAAATCTTAAGAAGGAAAGCCAGCAGAAGCCCTCTTATGCCTCTTAAAGTTGTTTGAGCAGATACCCCAGTGGGACACTCAGATCTGAAGGGTATCTAAAATTGCCTGAATCAAACTGACCTCAGAGCCTTTAGGATTCCCCATGAGTAAGGAACAAGTCATCCTCTGTCTCTTCATCTTCTAAAGAGGAATCATCCCCAGGAGTGACAGTGTCTCCCATTGAATTGGGCCCTCTTTCTGTAGGAAGCTTGGGGTTTCTGATCCACCCTATCCAGAATGCACTACAGAGAAGAGGACAAACTGGGAAGACCCTGGAGACCTGCCAGAGAAGTGGCTAGGACCTCTGCACATGCCAGCTTACTGTGCACAGGCCACAGTAAAAGAAGGGCATAGCTGACCTGGATGACCATTAGGAAGACTGGACTGGCAAGATAAACAGGAGACCTTTGCTGACAAAGCTGCAGTCGTTCTGGTGGTCCTAGATTTCCCCAGGTCACTTAAGGCTCTGCTATTGCAATTTCCCCCATAAAAATGAGGTTGTGAAAAGTTCAAGCAAAAATCCATGTAAAAAAGAGGCGAGGTTACCAGCAGGATTACAGTTCCATATTACTCAATTTACAAAATGCCTGCAGTAATGAGTGGCCACTCCCGCTTTCATTAGGCAGTATACGTTTATATAACCCTCTCTGGTTCCCAAGTGAGGATGGGGTAGGAGGAAAAAACTCCATGGGGAGACTGTGGCTTCTAGGCTCCTGTTTGGACCCTCAGGGGAAAGGCAGGGATGGCAGCACCCATGCACTCGCAGAGAAACACTCATATGCAAGAGAAGACAATAATTATCTATATATATAAAAGAGAAAGGCTCATTGCATAATTTATGTCTCCTCAGGAGACACACACACCCAGGGGTGGCAATAAGGAGGGGTTACTGTTCCCATTGGGTGATTCAATGGGGGTGTGATTTTCACACCAATTGCAGTGGCCGAAGGGAGTTGGCCCACCCCCACTATGCAGCCCGCCCACCACTATCAAAGTCAGAAAAAAACAATATGGCCGCCACTTGCTCCTACACCACAGACACACACACATGCCCCACTCACACAGCACCAAACTCACACACATGCCCCACTCACACAGCACCACACACACACACGCCCCACTCACACACACAAATGCCCCACTCACACACACACAAAAGCCAGAAAGAAATATGGCTGACACACAGTCACTCACCCTGACTCCCAGTGGCCTCAGCAGGACCTGTACTACAGCCACTGAGGAACAAAATGGCACTCAAAGGGTTAAGGTAGGTCCTCATTGTTCACTTATTTCTTCACTGTCATCATTTGCCATACAACACAGAGGACAGGCAGGCATCAGGTACACACTTAACCCACTGACTGCCACAGGGTTGTGTATCAAGCTTTACCCCTCAGGGAGTGTGTTCAAACCCCTCACACTGTAAACTTGCATTTCTCTCCCACTTCTCCTCCTTCCCCAGCCTATTACTAACACTTTTCCACATTTCTCTTAAGCCCCGCCCCTACTCACGAATAAGCCCCGCCCCCTTTAACCCAAATTGCACCATTGCTCTCTCCACATCAGCACCACATGAGGGACTCCACAAATAAAAGTTCCCAGGTATTACACACTCATGCCCCACTCACACAGCACCAAACACCCAAACACACACACACAAAGCCAGAAAGAAATATGGCTGACACACAGTCACTCACCCTGACTCCCAGTGGCCTCAGCAGGACCTGTACTACAGCTACTGAAGGGTGCTGCATCACCAGGGGAACAAAATGGTACTCAAGGGGTTAAAATAGGCCCTCATTGCTGAATTATTTCTTCACTGTCATCATTTGCCATGCAAGACACAGGACAGACAGCCATCAGGTACACACTTAACCCACTGACTGCCACAGGGTTGTGTATCAAGTTTTACCCCTCAGGGAGTGTGTTCAACCCCCTCACACTGTAAACTTGCATTTCCCTCCCACTTCTCCTCCTTCCCCAGCCAATTACTAACACTTTTCCACATTTCTCTTAAGCCCCGCCCCCTACTCACGATTAAGCCCCACCCACTTTTAACCCAAATTGCCCCATTTGTCTCTCCACATCAGCACCACATAACTCCCCTCCAGAGACAACACAAATCAAAGTTCCCAGGTATGAACACACTTCCCACTGCTATTTAACTCTGACATGCCTCTCTATAACTTAACCATTTGAGTGCCAGAGGGGTGCACAACTCATGCGTGCATGTGTTTCTGCGCATATATGTTGTGTGTGTGTACATCTCTGCTACATATTTGTGTGCATGTGTGCATCTCCGGTGTGTGTGCATGTCTTTTGCATGTCTCTGCCGCTCACTGTGTGTATGTGTCTGCCTGTGTGTAGCATATATTTGTGTTTATCAGTGTGTCTACATCACACACACACACACACGTGCGCCCAACGGTCATAACATGACGGCCAACGCCGTCCCACATAGTCTATAAGCGCCCAACATGTGTCACTTAACCCTTTCACTGCCAGAGGACTATACAACTCATTACACAGCAATGTGTTGTGTACACCTCTCACACTCAGAGTTAAAGTGCTTCACTCCAACCAACTGCTACACTATGTCTGTATAATGCAGTAACCCTACAGCCCTGTATTTCATGTCTACTTCACTGTCTATGTATAGTCATTTCTCCCCCTCACCCATTACTTTACTGTAACACTTCACTGTCCCTCTTCTCCTCAATCTCTCATCTCCTCCTCCCTTGTCATCCCCACTCACCTATCCCCTAGCCCAGTGATTCTCAATCAGGGTGCCCCATGTTTTCTATGAAGGCTAACAAAAATTGACTTTTAAATAAAGATTTATAGAAATTGTTAAGCACAATATGTTTAGTTTTGTTATTATGATTATAAAACATAATAATAACTGTATATTTATGTATTGTACCCTTCTTATGCCCTTGATAAAGTACATTAAATTTATTAGGGGTGCCCCGAATGTTCTAGATTACATGTTAGGGGTGCCCCGAACAAAAAAAGATTGAGAACCACTGCCCTAGCCATTCATCCATAGTCCCAATCTTGCCATTTTACTCCCACATCACTATTACATTATCTATCACTGCATCTGTCACTTAACCCTATGTCTGCCAACCTATTTCTTCAAATGTACTCCAGTATCCACTGCTGTAATCTAAATTATTCCTTTACTCACAAACATCTTCTCACTGTGACCTTCACCAAGTACATAGCACACTCACTTCAACTGTAAGGATACAAGACCTTATTCATCAAGTAACACAGCACACTCACTTCAACTGTAAGGATACAGGGCCTTATTCATCAAGTAACACAGCACACTCACTTCAACTGTAAGGATACAGGGCCTTATTCACCAAGTAACACAGCACACTCACTTCAACTGTAAGGATACAGGCTCTTATTCACCAAGTAACACAGCACACTCACTTCAACTGTAAGGATACAGGGCCTTATTCATCAAGTAACACAGCACACTCACTTCAACTGTAAGGATACAGGGCCTTATTCACCAAGTAACACAGCACACTCACTTCAACTGTAAGGATACAGGCTCTTATTCACCAAGTAACACAGCACACTCACTTCAACTGTAAGGATACAGGGCCTTATTCATGAAGTAACTTAGCACCCTCACTTCAACTGTAAGGATACAGGACCTTATTCATCAAGTAACACAGCACACTCACTTCAACTGTAAGGATACAGGGTCTTATTCACCAAGTAACACAGCACACTCACTTCAACTGTAAGGATACAGGGCCTTATTCATCAAGTAACACAGCACACTCACTTCACCTGTAAGTATACAGGATCTTATTCATCAAGTAACACAGCGCACTGACTTCAACTGTAAGGATACAGGGCCTTATTCATGAAGTAATACAGCACACTCACTTCAACTGTAAGGATACAGGGCCTTATTCATCATGTAACACAGCACACTGACTTCAACTGTAAGGATACAGGGCCTTATTCATGAAGTAATACAGCACACTCACTTCAACTGTAAGTATACAGGGCCTTATTCATCAAGCTGAAGAGCTGCAATTAAAACATGTTTTACAAATCTTATCAGCATATCTACATCACTACTGCGTCTGTCACACACTGTCTACATATGTGACATACGTCCATGTATGTGTGTGTCTCTCTGTAGGTATGCATTTCACAGTGTGTGACACGATCTGTCTCTAAGTGCGTGTCTGTAACACTGCATATTTCTATTTCACACAATGTCTCTCTGTGTAAATAATATGACAGGCAACGCCGTCCCACATTGCTAGTAAAATATAAATCCATACGCTATCCTAGCCTCTAAAAATTCCAACCAGCTTCCTAGACTGCACCCCACTGGTCATTTAATTCTTTCTCTCCATTCTTCATGTGCTGTATAGCCACAGATACATTATGTAAAGCATCACGTATATAGGTACAACATTCAGTTCCAACCGGGTTGCAAACCCCTCCCTTTTTTGCTATTATAGCATCTAAAACTAGCCTGTTTTGGAAGGCCAAGTCCCTAATGGCTTGTACTTGTTAGATTACTCTTCCCACAACAGAGACAGACAGTATGATAGAGCCATTTTGGTTAGCACTTCACACGAGAAAGGAAGACATGCAGAATTCAGTAGCACTAACAGGAATTTGGCTAAAGGGCCATCCTGGAAAGTAAGAAGGCATGTGAGCACACATGTAGCAATTACTGATGTTAGTGAGGATGGAACAGACATATATAAAGTCCAAGTAGGAGTTACGAACAAATGCAGAGTAGAGGACAAGTACAACATGCAAAGATAATCACCACAACATCACCAGTATTAGAATCCTACACACAAAATTGGCTAGATGACACCTTTGTGGCCACCAGCACCAATGTTTTGATGAACTAGTTGAAGAGCCCGTTACATGGACCACAGTGCCCCTGCCAGCCGGTCGCGGGGCAGTCATGCACAGTAGAGACTGCCCATGCTGCGGCTGATACAGTGCCAGCTGGTTGCGGTGCAGTCATGCTCAGTAGAGACTTCCCGCTCTGTGGCTGATACAGAGCTGGATGCTCCGGCTCTGTATCAGCCTTGTCACAGGCAGTCTCTACTGCACAAGACTGTCTTGTTACAAACTTACTAGCAAATTATTATATATAGGATATTTAGACTGCTTTCCCTTTATGAAGGCTCAACACTCCATCCGGTTCAACCACAGATGTATAAAGCAGCTCCTCTTCAAGAAAATACCACATAGAGAACATGTATAGGAAAAAAAAAACGGTGCACCAACAGTGCTTTATCATAGGTATGATAAATGATCAGTTTTAATATAAGGCACCATACATTTGATAAAGTGTTGTTTGAGCCGTGAAACGTATGTTATTTGTATATAATAAACATCCATTTTTAAAGATTTGGAGGCACAGCGTTGTATTTCTAGAATTCATCAGAAATATCCCGGACAGAGATGGACTTATGGTCTGTCTGCTTGTACCGCTGGAAGCAGGTGTATGCCATCTCTCAACTACTATTAGATACGAATGCATCATTTTTATTATATATTGATACTTCATACCTGTGATAAAGCACTATTGGCACCCCTTTTTGGTTTCTTTTTTTTTCCTAAACCTACAAAGCAGGAAACAAAAAAAAAAAAAAAAAAATTATCAAAACAGAAAACAAAAACAAGGCAAGTTTTCCCCACTCTCTCCATGCTTGAGCATGAGAAATACTGACCATTTACTTAGGTGGGTCACAAGTTTATTTTCCTTTGTGGTAAAATGATTTGGAATGGGTCCTTCCACCTTGGTTGCAGCTCTAATTTCCTGTAAAGCTCTTTATTACACTCCACCACCTGTCCTGCTGTAGCCGGTGTATGAAGATGTTGAATTATGTTCATTAACTTCTGACAGGATCAAAATAGTTTCATCAGTGATCACTACACTGTCAACAAGAAATTGCATATGAATTACAATTGGTAGGCCAATCTTTTTAGTCTTACAGGATCTACTGCCATTAAACTGTTAGCAAATGAAAATCTTCACAGTAGTAGTCGGCTATTGTTGCTGCTAATTATATTGGGGAGACACTTGGGTGCCAGACCAAAGCAATTTTTGACACATCCTACACACAAGGCTTTGATTTATGTTGTTCTTTTTTCTCCTTAGTAGCAGAGGGCTCATTCTGGTTCTTTTCTGTAGAAGAGGAGGATTTACAAGAGGTAGGTCTAGATACAGATCATAAAATATCCAAATTCTTTCCACATGGTACTATGGCATTGTCTAGGGCTTCAAAATTCAAACCAGAAAAAAATGGAATGCTAGTCCTTTAAGTAGTATAGTCCAAATTCTCAGCATGCATTCCACCAGTGCTTTCTCCCCCAAAATCTGCACCCATACTTCTGCAGAATGGAAGAAAAGGGAAGGATTGGGAGAGAGAGCCACAATGTCCACAGAGCAGCCCTTTCTGGGCCTGAAAACAATTTCAGACCCCATGCATTCCAGTGTGGAACGCATGGCAAAATTCCTGGAACTGGTTTAGAAGTAAGACAGGGTCAATGAGGAAGGCCATATCAGTGCCAGTGTTCCTGATCCCCTGTTCTCCATTACCATGGCTAGCGAACAATGCTTGGATACAGGGCCCAAGCTTAGGCTGCATGAATGAGTCCAAACACGTAGACATATAAAAGGTTACTTCCCATACATTTGCAGTCTGGATAAGCAAAGGTGCTTCTTACCCAATTCTATGTCCCCCTCCTTGTTAGGAGAGCCAGGACTGGAGCCAATAGGCCCTACCTGTTCGTTAGGCCCAGATTAACTGTTGCTGCTCCGCAGAAGGCTTCCTTTATGGATTGGTCCTACCCAGATAAGAAGTGGAGACAATAGCCATACTTTTAAACATGAACAGGGAACAAAGAAGAAATAACCTTCAAATGAAACTGGGCTTTAAACTTTTTTTAAATGCTAAAGACCTCTAACATCCAAGGGGTTAAAAACTGCATTTAACCCTGCAAAGCAATGCGTTCCTTACCCCTCTGGCACTCAAAGGATTAAATCAATGGTAATTTGGAGGATGATCATTTGTCTGCTAAGGTGCACTCGGTTTACTTCACTTTAGTTTGTTGTATTATTTTCCCTTGGTGCCAAAACAAAGCCTCAAGCGTACCCCCCCCAAAAAAAACAAACAAACAAAGAAACAAAAAAAACAACAGTCCCACATCCCCCAGTAGGTAGTCACTGTGTTACACAGTGCTTTATTTTAGGATATAGCCTACGTTAGTATACATTTGTTTGTGGTACAGGAAACATGTCAAGCCTTATAATGTTTTATCACGGGTCCAGTTAAGTGCCAGAGGGGGTACGTAACACATTGCAAAGAAATGCATTGAGAAACACTCTGACATTCAAAGGGTTACATGTCATTGAGTGGAAAACGCTGATGTTTATAGTCACACTGGACCTTTAGTATAAAAGTGGAGCAGTGCCATTCTTGGGCAGAACAACTGCACCACAGGGAACAAATACAAATTCCAGTTAATTTCAATGGAACTTTTAACCCATTGAATACTAGAGAGGTATCCAATGCATTGCAAAGTAATGTGCTAGCATTCAAGGGATAAAACAAAGCCCCATTTGAATGCCAGAGGATAGCCCTCTGGCACTCAAAGGGTTTACAGCAATCTATGAAAATGTTTCTGTGTTGCCTATGGTGCAGGACTGATCCAGAATTTCACTGCTTTACTTTTATGCGAAAGGCCCAATGTACCATGAGACAGACTGCACAATATTAACCCTTTGAGTGCCAGGGGTACACACACACTTTGCTCTGCAATGCGTTGCTTACCCCTCTGGCATGCAAAGTGTTAACAAGACACTTATTGGACTTTAGTTGTAATAAAATGAGTAGTTATGATGGGTATTTGTGTAGGTGTCGGAGGTGTGAATAACTAGCCCTTGAAGGCCATAGATGGGACAGGCTTTAAAAGGGGCAGTAATGTTTAATTATAAAATCCAAATTATTTTTACTGTATGATTTGTAGAAAAAGGGCACTTGCTCTTTTACTCTCTGGACACCGGTTGACAGTGTTGATAAGTTTGATTAACCCTTTGAGTGCCAGAGGGGTACACAATGCATTGCAAAGCAATGCATTACTTACCCCTCTTGTACTCAAAGGGTTAAGAAATCCATGAGCTGTAATATCTTTTGACTGAAGCATCTCTAAGCATGTGACCCTATTTACTCAACAGAAAAAACGCTACAATATATAATTTTCACATTAACGCTTTATAGCTTCTTAAAAAATATCGCTACATGAACACTTAACTCTGAGTACCAGAGAGGTATCATCTCTGGCACTAACAGAATTAGACAGTGGCTCACATCTGTGTTTAGGGAGTTAAACCTTAACTCAGTGATGTTAGAGCTATCTAATGCACACTGAAGCAATGCGTTTAGGACCATGTCTAGCATCTAGCGGATTAAATTGTGTCCTGTTTGTAGGCCATTGGTTTCCAACCTCTAGTACTCTGTTATATTTAACCTCCTAACAAAATAAGGTTGATCAGATATTTTTTTTTATGCACATTAAACATCTGAGTGTCAGTTGAGAGTCCAAACCATTCCAGTACAAGGAGTTGGATCATTCACTGGCACTCAAAGGGTTACAAGGTTGAAAATATGTGGAAGTGGTTATAGGTCATAACCAATGCTAAAACAATCTGAAGTGTGACTCCAAAATAGTCAAGATGACGCTTTATAGCTCTCCATATATGTTTAATTCAATTTCGGTACAATTTTGAAACTTTGACATTTTATGTTGAAAAGTCAAAACATCCTTTGTACAATGTATTGTGCAGTTACATGCCATGGGTTCTGGATTGCATCATGTTTAAACAACACTATTAAAAGCACAGGCTACATACAAACATTGCTGACTTTGTACTGTACATATACAGTAAAAGGGTATCCTATAAAATAATTTGCTAAAGTTTGTCAGAAGCTGTCATGCGCAGTACAGACTGCCCGCGGCGCGGCTGATAACGGAGAGGGCCGCTCCGAACTCAGACTGTAGTCCTCTCTGAGCACTGAAGATGCGCAGACAGGACTAAGGTCTGAATTCGGAGAGACCGATCCATCATCAGCCGCGCCGCGGGCAGTCTCTACTGCGCATGACTGCATCTCGGCCGTTGCTGGGTGGCACTGTGGCCCGTGTACACGGGCTCTTCAACTAGTTTAAAATAAAATAAAAAAAACTAGAAGCTATAGAGAAATGAGCACATAAAAGTCTTCCCTTTCATTTATTTTTTTATTTTAATAAAATACTGTTCTGTATAAGACCCAATGAAAAATTCCAGTACTTAAAAAAATAATATTCCTTACCACGGGAATAATAAAAGTGACTTGCAGACATATTGGCAAACGTGGGCAATATGTTCTTGTCCAGGCAAATACCAAATAAAAATACTTCAATATGGTCACAGCTGTTCCCTTTTTACTACTAGAGCAGGAGACAGGCAACAAGTGGCTCTCCAGCTGTCTGTGCACAATTCCCATCTTGTGGAGAATGATGGGAGTTGTACTTCATGGCTGGGAGATTTCCACTTAAACGATCACACCGGGGTCAAACTGGAAATGTATTTTTTTCACAACGCACTAATTGCAGACTACAGATCTCTTATAATATGCAACGAACTGCAAAAGCAATGCATTGCGTACCACTCCGGGACACAAAAGGTTAGCCTTTTGAGTGACGTGGAGCCACCCAACACATGTGTTGGATATCTTCTGGACACTCAAAAGGTTTAATAAAGATGGATCTTACTTTTGAATGAAAAATCTCCTAGCAGTTCGATTACTTAGTAGGAAAAATACAATAACATTTTTATGAAAAAATGTTACTGCTCATTTACACTCCCTTGTACTACAGCAGTAATTTTCTACTATGCATCAGGGCTAACAGCCAGGACTTGATGCTACAACAGTAATTTTCTACTATGCATCAGAGCTAACCAACAGCCAGGACTTGAGGATGTCCCAGCTTCAGAACAGGTGAGTGAATCAAAGTAACAGCCTATGATTAATTAACCTTCCTCAACCAAGGAACCAACATGTTAGTTTCTCCTGATGATCAAGGCTAACAAACACTGTGCGAAAAACTCTTGTAAGAAAGAGGTTAGCCCAATGGGTGCCAACAATTTGTAGAAAGCATTGCTGTGCAATGTCACACAACTTTTTGGCACTCTAAGGATTAAGCCTTTCTCATTAAAAAATCAAAACAAATAAGCAGAATATGGTTAACTCCTGAAGACAAAAACTATAATGTCAGTCATCACAGACCACTAGCAGGCCAGGACCTGAGCATTATTATTAACCTTTTGAATGCCACAGGGGTGTGCAACACATTGCAAAACAATATGCTGTGCACCCATCTGACACTCAAAGGGTTAAGTGAGTTATTAAGGGGCCCAATCAATTTTATTAACCCTTTGAGTGCATACCCCTCTGGCACTCAATGGGTTAACCTATGCTCAGGCAGCGAAACCCTGAAGTCGTGGCATGGTAGTACTTCTTGTGGACTAGGGTTCAGATCCTCTGACATAGGTTAGACATTTATTGTATGCAGTGATCCTCTACAGGTGCATAAAACACAGACACAAAATAGAAAAGACGTGAACCCCTTGGATGCCAGAGTTGTATCCATCTTTGCTCCAGGTTAAAATGCATGGTCTATACCAATTTAAACAAATTAATTGCAGCAGTCATTTGCTGTCCAGAACTGTAAAACCAATACATCCATTTTATCAACCATCATATCTGATTTCCAGCGATGGTGGACTTTCATTTTTCTACATGCCAGACTGAAGAATTCATAGAATTCTAACCACTTGATTGCCATTAATGTACTTTTTGATATACTGTAAAATTAATCTGATTTTGAGAGGCTTCAGGCCTACCATCTGCCTGCAAACAGATATTCACCAATAATTATAATTTAAATTACAAGACAGAAACTCGCGTCTATTATACATAGCAATGTTAAGGCAAGATTACACAGTTGGTAAAAATGGACTATAGTCCGTTTTATTCCAATGATTTGGGGGCATTGAAATTGACAGCTAATTTTCGTGGTTTTCGTTTGCTGCCAGAGCCTGGTGTTGATGTTTTGTGAGATGCCACAGGGCCAGAAGGAGCTTTGTCCAGTGTGGGCGGGTGGGTAGATTGTGGGGATGTCACAGAGATTGAAGAACTATCTGGGGGAACTTGGCTGCTAGCATCGGGAACCAATTTCTGTTTGTTACATGAAGAACCTTGGGATGTGTTTGATGATTCTCTGCAGTCAGTGTTTTTATTAAAAGCTGCCCTTTGCTTGGTTACCTTTGAAGAAAGAAAACACAATAGCTGTTAAACAGGGTGCTATGCAAGATAGAAAAAACAGACTATTACAGTGTTTATAATAAAGCCAATATAAATTCAGAAGCTACACTTTTCATTTTATTAACTGTGAAGGGAGGGAAAGGAGTTGTGAAATAGGTGGGATAGGGAATAACATGCAATCTTCCAAATTGGACCAACCAGATTCTGAATGTAACAAAAATATGTTGACCTTAACCCCTAAAGGACCAGCCGCATGGTTCGCAGTTAAGGACCACGGGGCTTTTTTTTTTTTTTTTTTTTAATATCTCAATCAGAGGCCCCAAATGGGGTGCAGCCACGCGGGGACCCTTAAATGTCATGATGTACATGTATGTCATGGGTCATTAATGCACGTTTTCCCCATGATGTACATGCATGTCCATAGTCCTAAGGTGTTAACCCTTTGAGTGCCAGAGTGGTACGGAATGCACTGCAAAGCATGACGTACATGTATGTCTATAGTCCTAAGGTGTTAACCCTTTGAGCACCAGAGTGGTACGGAATGCTTTGCAAAGAATTGCATTCCGTACCACTCTGGCACTCAAAGGGTTAAAGGATAAACAATGTCATCTGCAATATGGGTTAGATGTTTAGTAATATCATGTCACTATCACAGAGAGACACAGGACATTTGTCCCAAGTGGTTCCACTCACCTCAGAGATGTGTCTTCAGGAAGTACTGTGTGTGTGTAAGCCATTCGTTTTAAATCGGGCTTTTTAAACCACTGAGAACCAAAGGAGTGTGCAACACATTCATCAAGGGGTTAACCCAGTGTTTCTCAATGTTAGTCCTCGGGGCACACCAACAGTGCAGGTTTTCAGGTTGTTCCTGCTTAATCACAGGTGAGTAATTAGTGGCCCAGTCATTGTGATTGATTCACCTGTGACTAATTAGGGATATCTTGTAAACATGACCTGTTGGTGTGCCCAGAGGACTGGAGCTGAGAATTACTGGGTTAACCACTTGAAATGCTTTGCAATGTGTTTGAGATCACCAGCATTCAGTTGGTTAAAAGTCTCAATTAAGTCAACAAAGATTTGGGGAATTTTTATTTTACCTTTGTTTGATGTTCTCATTGAGATTGCTGGTAAAATAGTGGAGAAGTAGAAAAAGCCAGTCCTTAGGGTAAACTTTCACAGTTTAACCCCTTGATGACCAGATGGGTGTGCAACACACCTGTCTAGTCCTTAAGGGGTTAAATGCACACTAAAACAAAACTTTATAACGTATGAAAGTTTTTTGTGTAGGTGTGTATAGAACACAATACCACGTCCTTTTTCAGCATGTACTCCTCCTTTATAGCTGAATTTTATGGAAGGTTGATGGGAATTTTAGCAATAACTGTGTGAGAGCTGCAGATTGCCATCCCTTGAAGTAGACCAGGTGTATCAATCCTTAAGTAGGCTGACAAGACCTCACTTTTAACCGGGGACACATAGGAAATAGCCATATTTCAGGACTGCACTGAAATCAGGCAGCCTTGCAGTATGCATTTTTCATATGTGTCCCCGGTTAAAGGCGAGGTCTGGTCATCCTATCATTAAGGCATACAAATAAGGCCTGGATTTAAGCTTTCCCTGCTTGTGCAAAATCCATAAATCCTGGCCTGTTTGTAGCCCTTGAAGGTCATACTTGGGACACGCCTGATGTAGACCAGAGCTTCTCAACTACAGCCTTCAAGTACCCCTAACAGCATAGATTGTCTGGACTTCCCGGTCTGAACTCAGGTGTGTAATTAGTGGCTCTTCCAATCAAATAAGTTCACCTTAACTTGGGTAGGGAAATTCCAAAAATTGCACTGTTAAAGGGACAGTAATGTTCCTTAAAAAAGGATTCTTGTTTTGTAGATGGGGGAAAAAAAAAAAAAAGTTATTTGAAGCAACTCCCATCTTAAACCGCTAGGTAGGCATATAGGCATTGAAGTTCCCCCCTCCTCCCCTTCTCCTGACAGCAGGAGATTAGAGTCAGCCGACTCGATGAGGCTCTTCAGCAGAGCCAAAATCGCATTATTTAAAAATAATTACTTAATTGGAACAGTTTACAAAGTGTGCTTGCAAACCAGGCACACTTTGTAACCCTTACCAATGAAGTAATTCTTTTTAAATAACGTGATTTAGGCTCTGCTGCAGAGCCACCCGCTGGTCCCCGGACCGGGATCTCTTACTGTCAGCACAGCACTGACGTCAGGAGAAGGGGAGGGAGGGACTTTCAATACCTATATCTCTCAAACCGTAGTGGTTTGAGAGATGGGAGTTGCTTCAAATACATTTTTTTTTCAACTACAAAATGAGAATTTTTTATGGGACATTAGTGTCCCTTTAAGGGAACCTGAGGACCACAATTGATAAAATCTGATGTAGACTAAACATCATACCTACTCCCCTAGTATTCCTACCAGTGCAGGTCATTAGCATTGGTAAGATCTGAAAACATGATTGGGTTACTAGTTTATTCACCTGAGCCCATGTGATACGATCTATATCACCTTCATGGCTGGCAAGGCTGGAGGAACAAATTAACTGAATTGTATGATGCAGATGAGGGGTTGTCAGCTGATGAACCTCCAACTATTGAGAGTTACAACTCCCATGATCCCCAACCAGTTATTAGCTGACAAAGTATTATGGGAGTTGCAGTCTCTAACAGCTGGAGGTCCAACAATGTACTACCCTTGATGTAGACAATATGTTGTTAAGGTACTGAATATTATGCATATCAGTCATAATAGCGTACAACATAATTCATATAAGAGCAACTTGTATTTCAGCACATATGTTCCTTTAAGGATAACCAAGTACAAAATAGGTAATCAGCTCAGTGATTGGCTCCCTTTCCCAAAACACTTTACCATGTGCAGTAAACCTCAGGTTGAATGCTCACTGAGCATGGATGAAAGCACATACCATGGGCCTACATATAAAACTGGAACAAATCTGGGGCAAACAGCACCAAAGGGGACAACTAAAATTCTCAAAATTGTCATTGATAGTAAGAATGCTTTTTTAATGCTTTGTATGTTAGAAAGGTCTACAAGGCAAAGTGAAACAATGTGATCTACATCTCTCTCTAGCTTTCAATGAGTTAAAATCTCCATTTAAATCAAAGTGGATATTGGTCTGCTCCAAATTGCACTGCTTTGCCTTTGTACATAAATTCCTGTGACCTTTACATCTGGAATCACTTACCTGAAGTGGTATAAACTGGTTGTGACTGCTAGTTGGTCCATGTCCCACAAGGGGAGGTGGGTTGCCAGGATAGGGGCTTTGATAGTAAGTTTTGTTATGTAGTGACATATCCGGTCTCCATGATACTGGCGCAAAGACATGCGGTGCTGAAGGCATCATGTTCGCTATACAAATAAGATGGTAGATGTTACACATGGATCAGAATGTTGTAATTTCAGCTCAGAAGCTAGAATGTTAGAAAATTAATTTAAATACTTATTACAACACATGGTTTAAATCTTCATAGGTAGAGGAGAGGTAGATCCATAAATGAAAACATGATAGCTATATAGGAAGCAGGGCCAGACTTCCATTAGGCACAGTAGGAAACACAATGTGCTCCAGCTGTTGAGGACTGCAGTTCATATCATCCCCAGGCAGTCATGTACTGGAGGGCCCTCAATAGCGAGGGGATCCTCAGATCCGCTAGCTATAACTATTATGCAGAGTTCTGGGGAGGGCCAAGCAATCCAGAGACACTGCACAAGACACCATTCCTTGTTTGCGTTAGCAGATGTATTTACCTGCATGCATATGCACGCACACGTTATGTTCCATGTATAGATCAATATGTGATTTTATTTACCACTTCACTTAGCCTTGTATTGGCTAGTTTAATGTGGAGTTGTATCCATGGACTATATGGCAATTAATATGTTTAATGGAAGGACTTACCCAGGAAGGGGGTAAGTATCTATTTACTGAGGGGGTTTTTCCATCTGAACTGTCCTGAAGTCTATAATGGAATAAGAGGATTTTAGTCTTACCTGTTAAATCCTTTTCTCTTAGTCCATACAGTTTATTGGTAACTTTGGGGAGGCGATCCACTCCTTTAATTAGGCAGGAACAATTCTAGAAGATTTGAGACACTAACTATTGACTAGATAGTAGAAGGGAAAGAAGACTCCTGTGAGCATGAACCCGAAGGACCTCCACATTCTGCCACAGGAGAGCCAAGCATGGTCCCTTGACAGGGTGGGAGACCAGTAACCTGTATGGACTAAGAGGAAAGGATTTAACAGGTAAGACTAAAACCCTCTTTTCTCTGTCGTCCAATACAATTACTGGTAATGTTGGGATGTCCAACCATTGAGTTTCTCAGAGGCGGGAAGTAAGACAAGGACCAGGAGCATATATGAACCATCAGATCAGAGATAGCCCCCCAAAAAAACAAAAAACAAATGAAGTGTCAACGGACACTGAACAGTGGTAACAACACCCCGAGAACTGTTACACAGCACACTGAACTAGAGCCAACAGGGCTCAAAAGTGAAGGAAGCATCAAAGAACCGAAGAGGATCCTAGACAGACAAGACTGCCTCCAGGATCTTCCTCCCAAAACTGGCTTCAGCAGATGCCAGTATATCAACACGGTAGTGCTTCGAAAAGGTGTGCACAGACGACCAAGTGGCAGCCTTGCACAACTGATCAGCTGTAAGCCCAAGAAGCCCCAATAGATCTAATAGAATGAGCCGTGACCCGAAAGGGAACAGGCTTCTTCCTCAGCTCGTAAGCCTTACGAATAGTGGACTTGATCCAGGACGCAAATGTCACTTTGGTTGCAGGTTTTCCTGCCCTGGGGCCCTCAGGAATGACAAACAGCGTGTCAGATTGTCTGATGGATTCAGTGCAATGTACATAAAATTTGAGACAACGCACCACATCTAACAAGTGGAGATCCCTCTCCTTGTCAGGGGTGGGACCGGGCAGAAAGAGGGTACCACAATCTCCTGATTGATGTGGAACTCAGAGACCACCTTTGGGAGAAACTCCTGAGAAGTGCGAAGCACCTCCTTGTCTTTGTGAAACAATAAAAAGGGTGGTCTACAAGACAGAGCATGCAACTCTGTGACACGGAGAACAGACAAGATCAACAGGAGAAAAAACATTTTCCATGTCAGCAGGCGTAAAGGAATAGTAGCCAAGGACTCAAAGGGAGGGTGCTGAAGGACTCTCAAAACCAAGTTAAGATCCCATGGAGGAGAGGGATTCTTAAAAGCAGGACGAGTATGAGCAACGCCCTGGAATAAAACCTTGACATCAAGAAGAATAGCAATGCCTCTCTGAAAGAAAACAGAGAGAGCAGAAGTCTGAACCTTGAGGGAATTCAAACTGAAGCCCTTGTTCACACCGTCCTGCAAGAAAGCCAGGACCGTTAGCAGATCAAATTTCTGAGACAAGTCCCTATCAGCACACCAAGATAGAAAAGTCAACCAGGCATGATGGTAGGCCTTAGAAGAAACAGGTTTGCAGGAACTGAGCATAGTAACCACCACACCAGAACAAAAACCCTTCTTCTTCTTCAATATTCAATTTCAAAGCCGTCAAAGCTAGCCAATGAACATCCTCCTTCCACAGGTAACCCTGCAGATGATGATCCGGGCGGCAAGGGAGCCGGAATGTCTCCACCACTGACAGATCCAGAAGCTACGGAAACCAAGCATGGTGAGGCCAGTATGGAGCAATCAGAATGACTGGACAGCGCTCCACGCTCAATTTCCGTAACACCCTGTGCAACATGGGGAGGGGAGGAAAGATGTAAGCCAGAGGAAATAACCAAGGAATGGACATGGCATCCACCGCTAGAGCTAGAGGATCCCTCCAGCGAGAGCAGAACTCGGAACCTTTCGGTTGTGTCTTGTCGCCATCATGTCGATGAAAGGAAGACCCAATTTCCGAACAATGAGAGTGAAAACCTCTGGGTGCAGTTCCCACTCTCCGCTGTCCACCGTGAGTCGACTGAGGAAGTCTGCCATGACATTGTCTACGCCAGAAATGTGCACTGTGGATTTGGCAGGAACGTGTACCACTGCCCAGGACAAAATAGCCTTGCCCTCTAACCAAGCAGCGAGACTTCTTGTTCTTCCCTGCTTGTTGATGTAAGCCACGGCCGTGATGTTGTTGGACATTGATGGGAAGGAGAAATTCCTCAGGAGACCACCAACCCTGAGAACTGAGGAGATCCAGGACCGCTCCCTAGCCGGAGAGGCTGGCATCTGTCGTCACCTTGGTCCAGAAGGATACCAGGAATGACTTGCCCTTCAGCAGATTGGAGAGGTCGAGCTACCATGACGAACTCAGTTCCACATGAAGAGGGAGGGATACCGACTTCTTCAGAAGGTCCGGCTGACCCTTGCACATCTGGATCACAAACCTCTGGAGTTCACTGGTGTGATCCATGGCAAATGGGACCACTTCTATGGTGGAGATGAATTTCCCCACTAGAGAGGACAGCTTCTTGGCCAGAACTGGACTGTGAGCCAGAACAGCAGAAACCCTGTGGGCGATCTGGTGAGCCACCTCCTCCATGAGAAACACCATGGTCTGCTGAGTGTCGAAGAGAAGGCTCAGGGAGACCAGACGCTGGGATGGGACAAGATCCACCTTGTCCACGTTGATGATCCACCCATGATGGGTGACAGCATGAATGCAGTCCTGAACCTGCTGATGAAGAAGTTCCGCAGAGGGGGCTTTCAGAAGCAGGTCGTCCATGTACGGAGTAACTCTGATGCCGTCCTGATGGAGGACGGATACTAAAGCTCCCAGGACACGGTTGAAGACTTGAGGAGCTGCAGTCAGACCAAAGGAAAGAGCTGAAAACAAAGTGCCCTTGGTCGCAGGCAAATCTGAGATACTGCTGGCTCTCTGGATGAATGGGCAATGCGTCCTGAAGATCCAGAGAGGCAAGGAATTCCCCCAGGAACATAGCAGCAATCACTGTCCGTAGAGACTCCTGGTGATAATGAGTCCTGATCACAAAGGAATTGAGATCCTTCAAATCCAAAATGGGACAACAACTGCTGTCCTTCTTGGAGACCACAAAGGTTTGAGTAAAAACCCATACCACTGTCCTGAACTGGAACAGCATCCAGAACATCCTTGTCCAGAAGGGCCTGGATAGCGCCACTGAACAGACGGCATTTCTCTGCGCCCTGGGGTGCATAAGAGGGAAAAAAAACGAAAAGGAGGAAGAGAGACGAAAGGGATCCTGTACCCTTCCGCCACAACCTGCAAAACCCACGGGTCCGCCACTGAATCCTCCCAGACTCTGTGGTAGTGACACAGACGGCCACCCACAGCTGAGTGGGGACCTGGGTTCGGCAAGTCTTGCCTAAGGCGGCTTGGAAGCCTTAGGCTTGGAGGACACCTTGTGCTTCCACTGCTGTTTGGGCTTGGAGGAGGCACGCGGAGCTGAGGGAACCGCCTGGGTCGCTGGACGTGTCTCAGTCTGGAAGGAAAGAAAAAAACGATTACGCTTGAGAGGCGTTTTCTTCCTAGGGACCAAAGGCAAAAGGGTACTTTTACCACTTGTGGCCTCACTAATCAGATCCTTAAGGTCCGGCCCAAACAATGATGTGCCTTGAAAAGGCAAGACGAGCAAGTCTTTCTTGGAAGCAGTGTCAGCAGACCAGATCTTGAGCCAAAGAGCTCGTCTGGCAACCACAGACATGGTGGAAACCCTTGCCACCAAACGGATGGCATCAAATAAGGCAGCAGAAACATAGTGCTGGGCCTCAGAAACGTTAGCAAGAAGCTGCAACATATCCGAAGTAGGAACACCCTGACGGACAGCCAGAGTGAGCTGTTCAGTCCAGACCATGATGGCCCGGTTAACCCATGCCGCAGCCAACGCTGGACGCATGGCAGTACCAGCAGTGGCAAAAATGGACTTGAGGGAAACCTCAAGTTTCTTGTCAGTCCAGTCTTTCAAAGCGGACGCATGAGAAACTGGCAAGGCAGCAGACTTAGATAGCCTGGAGATAGGAGCATCCACTTTAGGGAGATGAACCCACTGAGCAAGCACTGCCTCAGAGAAGGGGTAAAGCTTGGCAAATTGCTTAGAAACAGAGATCTCCACTCATCAGACACAAGGCGGTCAAGAGTGGGGTTACGTGGAAAACAAGCAAGGGGCTTCTTAGGCTCCTGAAAGACATCAGAGGGATCTGAAGAGACCTCCTGGACTAAGGGAATGATTAGAATGGTTAAGACAGCCCTGATCAGGCCCTCAGCCGAGGGCTCAGGATCAGCCTCAAAGGGGTCCCCAAAAAACTGAGAGGAGCCCACAGCAAAACATTCCTCAACATCTGAATCCACCAAGAGTTCCTCCTCAGAGGAATCTGATACATCAGGTACTCCCTGTGGTTTTGGCAGGGAAGATCTGATGGAAGAAGGGGTCTGCCACGAGTGGAAGACCCCCTGTAACTGGGATGGAAAGAGCTGCAATGTAGACTGAAGGTCTCTAGTAGCAGCCTTGAACTCTTGCACCCAAACTGGCTCAAATGCATGGCTGGAGGTCCCTGGGAGAGACTCAGGGACATCAAAACATGCTGGGCATAAATGACCTGAGAATTCTCTAGTAAACTCTGAATGACATGAGGAACAATGCACAATAGGGGACACAGAGACCCCAGTGTCCTTAGTCTTAGGCCTGGACCCAAGCTCCAAAGGATTAGATATTCTCATAGTGTCAAAAACGTTTAAAGTATAAGGAATCACCCAAATACAGTGTGCAAGATTAAAATTTTACCCCAAAAATCGCTAAAATAGACTTATCTGGCAGGTGAAGGGTTAATCAGCAGAGGAGAGAAGGGGAGTCCAAGCCCTGCGTAGGATACTCCTTCTGGAAAAGGCACAAAATGGCTGCTGTGGCGGAAGCCAATCAAACGAGCGAGCGAATCAAGCATTCATGGGAAATGTAGTTTTCCCAGAAAAAGTACCCCAACAGTGCCCGAAGCCCCCAACACTTAAAACGTTAACTGGATGACAGAGCAAGGGCAGACAATAAAAATGAGCCATCTCTGAAGTTGCTACGTTGAGCGGTTGCAGAGATATGTCCAAAACTGCATAGTCCCATAGAAGTGAATGGAGCAATGTCGTCTATGAGTTAAAGCACGCCTAACACAAATTTTTTTTCAGCGTTGAAACTGTGAATTAAAAGAACATGAAACATCACTAGAACATGTTAGAAGACCCAAAAAAAAAACACTGAACCCAGTAGGGAAAGTGCCAATAACCCCACCCCCCCAAAAAAAGATGCAAAACCAGCAGCTAAAGGGTAAAGTTACCACATAAACTCGCTCCAAAACACCCAACAGAAATACTGATAAACCCAATGAGTGCCAGAGTGTGCAATAGGAACTCCAAAGGAAAAACCCTTGTGCGGAGGGGCACTGTGGGACACGTGGACCTGCAGCATTCAAAGGGTTGCTCACCTTTCCTGCAGATCTTCTATCTTCAGACTACCATGTATTAAGAAGATGCCTCGGTGGGCAACTCCTGAGCAAAGAACTTGTACCCAAGATTTTCCCCCCAGGGCTTAAGGTCCACAAAAAGCACCTGGATACTGAGCTAGCCACATTTAAGGGCATTGTCAGTTATGGTAATCCGCCTAATGGTGGTATTCCATTTCTAAAAGAAAAAGAAAACATTTCTAAAACTATAGCAGAACTGTTCTCTTGCCTGTGTCTTCACCAAGGAACAAATCTTACTGGAGCTGGTTGGCTAGCTGCAGCCAAGGAGGGAAGGTAGGTTCCACCCTCTGCATTCAATTCTAGAATTGTTCATGCCTAATTAAAAGGGAGGATCGCCTACCCAAAGTTACCAGTAACCTGTATTGGATGACAGAGAAAAGTACTTTTTACCATCCTAAGAATGTTCCTTCACAATAATGGGTGGTGCACTCTCTATGTCAAGATGACCCATTGGCCGAAAATGTATTTACCAGGAGGTATGAAGCTGTGCTTCAAACTGTTTTTCCAGACAATGTTGGACTATATCTACAACATGATTGCCGTCGTAGTCCAACAATATCTAGAGAGTCATCAGTTGGCCACAGAATTTTTATAAGCAGAGACAGTTGCAGTACCAGGGCAAAAGCAGAACTCATCAGAACATGCACTACTTATATCCCTTAGGAAAGACAGTATAGCATACCTGATGTAAAGACTTTCAGAAGGCAAAACATTAAGCACTGGTATGCCACCTGCTGGTCAACCTGAGTATGTCTGCCATTAAAAAGATTAGAAGTATACCATTGAACTGTTGAAAATGCAGGGGATATTTATGCTGGCATTGGAAATATGCCTCTGGTTATTTATGGACTTCAGCTGGGATAATCCTCACCTGGCCACTGTTCAGTTGAGAATGCTGTGTGTTTTAATGTAAAAACTTACTTTATACCTTCTTAAAGCATCTTTCAACTTCCCTACCTGCTGGTTTTATATTTTTGTCTATACATGGAGGTTGAGCAGTGTGTTTGGGTGGGGATATACAGATTGATTTGGAATGACCCAATATCACAGTCCCATAGACATACTGAATGGCTTGGTTTGCCGATCTCTCTCACAATCTGACTGTATGGTAATCTGAGCAAATGTTTCAAACTATCATGATAAACTCAGGCAACCAATCTGATCAGCTGGATTTCATCAGCCAGCATATACACACAAAATAAACATACAAACCAGTCAATTCTAACAACAATCACATTTGGTCAAAACTGCCATTCTGACAGATATATATACACAGTAACACAACATTTTGCCACAAATCACTCATTGCAGTCACACTTGCTAAAGGTTTTGTGTAGCTGTAAACTTGCATCAGTGCTGCGCAAACAAATATTAACTTCTGTCTTTCTCTGCAGTGGAATAGTTGTACATGAAATACAGGGTTACTAATAGAGTCCCTCTGGGGTCAATGCTTGGAGCAGGTTCTGTAATATCTTTGTTATAGGGGTAGTACTAGTGGTATTCAAGGTACGTTGTGCCTTTTTGTAAACAATACAAAGATCGTGAAAAAGGCTAGCACTTCAGGTGGAATAATCCAAGTGCGTAAGGATATAGGGGACCTGGAAGAACAGATGAGAGTATGGGATCTAAAGTTTAATGATAAAAAGTGCAATATAATGTATTTAGGACACAAACCCAAAAGGTGGAATACAGACTTAACTGTAAAATGAGGACAAAAAAAAGAAAGACTCTGAAAGTAGGCAAGCAATGCAGTAAAGCAGAAGACGGAGAATTAATATGGCACTGGGTTATAAAGGAAAAGGCATTTGCAGCAGAAGGATTAGACATGTACTAGTGCAACTATATAGGTTCATTGTAAGCAATTACTTTGAGTACTGTGTACAGTTCTGAAGACTACATCTCCAAAACCGCATGAATAATTTGGAGGTAGCTCAAAGATGACCCACTAAAATGGTGCAGGCTCTGAATAGCAAAACCTGCTAGAATAGAATGAGCAGTCTTAATATGTATAGCTTCAAAAAAAGAGGCAGGACATGGGTAATATGATGGGAGACTTTAAATAAATTAAATGATTTAATAACACTCAGTAGAGAAGCATTTTTCAGAAAGTAGGACTATTGACACCAGAAGACAGGATTTGAAGTTAGACTGCAAAAAATACAGAAGTAATGTATGTAAGCAGTACTTTACAGATAGGGTGATAGATTCATGGAACAGTCTCCCAGAGTTAGTGGCAGGGGTTAATATGGAAAGGGAAATAAAAATGTCAGGGATATGCATTGTAAGATAGTGCCCTTTATCTAGATAGGAAAATAGGCAGACTGGATGGGCCAACAGGTTCTTATCTGCCATCAAAATATATGTTCTATTTCTGTCACAAACATAACACTGATAAAATGCCTCACTCTGCCAGTGTACAGATAGACAGAATTGATAAGGATAGCCAGACTTTACAGTCATTCTGCTCTCATCACAAATCAGGCAGTGGTTGGTAGTAACTGTACTATACAACTAATTTACAGAAAAAAGGGCATTTTGTATACATTTTGGCAAATCAATGTTACCATAGTGGACAAAAATACTTCACTGATTTAAAGGTGTCCTTTAAACTCTCAAATGCTAGACGCATCTCTAACCCGTTGTGAAGCAATAGGATGGAGACCTGTCTAACATTCTAGAGGTTAAAGGCCACATTTAAATCAGTGAAAAATCAAGGAAATGTTTACGTCTCTCCTATGATGTATTGGCTTACTTCAGAATTATCCCAATTTGTGTTTATTAACAAAGCCCACTGCGTATTTTACAAATCATCTGTCCCAAAAGCTCAACTTACCTGTTGGCTGAGGAAAGACAGAAGGGATTGCCCCAGTGGGAATGGAGCCTCCCATTGGTTGATAGTTGGGAAAAATTGGTGGTGGGGGTGGCAGCGGGAAGTTGAGTGTGCTCTGTGTATGACAACAAAGAACAAAAAGTTAAACTGATTACAACACAGCAATGCAGCCCTTGGTACAAAGATTATCTCAGCAATTCAAAAATATTAACAGTTTCTAATGCCACAAAAGTAGGGAGGGAATGATAAACAAATCCCTAGTGACCGTAAATACCATCAGATTAATACTAATTCTAATATGCTTGGTTGGAAGTCCCGTTTATTTACCAGTCTTTGCAAAGCAAACAAGGCTGCCTTCTCCTTGGCCTGATTTTCAGCATGACATTGGGGTCCATGTATAATCAAACCATTCGACAGCTTCACTTGACAAACTGTCAGAGCCTGGAACAGAACAGAAACCTTGTTTATGAAGATTTGAAAGAGACATCTTATTTCTGTATTTGTTCATCAAAATGTCAATGGCAGATAAATAATGAATTGTGCAAAAGAATTTGGACCTTAAAGGGAAAGTAATACTTTAAAAAAAAAAAAAAAAAAATATTTGCCCCCAGTGACATCTCTCAAACCTTTATGGTTTGAGATATTCACTCGCAAAGTTCCCCCCTCCCTCTCCTCTCCCTGAAGTCAACATTGTAGCTGACTGCAGGGGAAGCCTATCCTACAACCATCCGGCAGCAGAGCCGCAATTGTGTTAATAAAAAAAATAAAATAATAAAAAATCATTCACTTAAAAGGTCTTCTACGTGTGCTTGGTTTGCCATTAGGAAAATAGAAAAATCGGACAAAAGTTTTTAATTGATGGCAATAAATGGCTGTATCCAAAAACCTAAGGAGGTGCAGTTCTGGAGCAAACTAATTGGGCTATCAGGGAAAAATAAAAATTCCCACAGATGTAAATGGTGCTTTTAACCCCTTGAGTGCTAGAGATGTCTACAATGCATTATAAAGCAATGTGCTAGAGAGACCTTTAGCAATCAAGGTGTTTAACCCTGAGTGCCAGACGGGGCACCAACACATTCCTCTGCAAAGTATTTGGTACCTCCCTGGCACTTAATGGGTTAAAGTGCAATTTAAATCATTGGGGATTTCTATTTGTCCCTTGAGCAGTTGGCTTACTCCAGAATTGCTCATTTTTAGCGTCAGAGAAAGCGGACCAAAAGGCGTTTTTCTACACTGAAGCGGAAGCATTTTTACATGTACTGCACCTGTGGTGTTCGCAGGAATGAGAATTCGGGTGGGTGCATTCCAACCAGGGTACAAATACGGGTAAGCTCAGACACTGGGGTGCCCATGGGAGGCGGCTGTGGAAGCAGCGGGGAACGTAACAGCTCTGGGTTTGGGGGATTGAAGGATGCCGGGCCTGTTCCTAGAGGCCTGTTCATGTGGGCAGCTGTATCAACAAGAAAGGAAATGCATAGATACAAATATGTTATTACTCAATAAGCTAAAGAGAAGCAATTCTGGAGCACACCAGCTGCAGCACATGGGAGAAAAGACCATTTGATTTGAATGGGGCCTTTTAACCCCTTGAATGGTGTAGAGCAGGGGGTAGCCAATAAAGGTCCTGTTTTTAGGATATCCATGAATGAGCACAGGTGGGTCAACTGAGCCATTAATTAATGCACCTGTGGGACAGATGGGATATCCTGAAAACATGCACTGTTTGTAGCACCTGAGAACCAGAGTTGGCCACCTCTATAGTATAGAGGTCTCCAACACATCTCTCTCAATGCATACGAGACCTCTAGTATTCAAGGGGTTAAAAGCCAAATTTAACCCTACTGGGATTCTTGAGAATGTATTTTGTCCCTTACAGTGTGGTTGCTTTGCCCCAGAACTGCTGACTAAATGCAGCTCACAGATCCTAATCTAACAATGCATGTGTTAACCCTTGCGTTGCATACCTCTCTGGCACTCAAAGGGTTAAGATCAAACTATCAATAAATTGATAAAAATAAATTCCCACCTCCGGCAGAAACATATGTATTTTTTCCTTAAGTGTTTAGCCCTTTAGCGACCCAAGAAGTGCCAGGACAGTCATGAATAAACTTCCCATAAGGACCCATGATGGTCCTGGCATGTTATGGATTAAATGATAGCAGCGCGCTTCCGTGCCCACTGCTATCATTCATTGCAGGCTGAGACTGAGCGTTCCGGGACCAGATCATTCAGTCTCGGCACTTGTCACTTCTGCCGGTTCATGTGATCGTGGCAGGACCGCGCACGTGTCCTGGCATTTTGATTGAATAAGGCAGTGTGTCAAGCACACTGCCTTTGTGTCTGCTCTGTGTCTCTCTTTTTCTTACTATTAAAGTAAGGGAGAGAGAAGAACGCATACACAGAGTACATTAAAACAATGCAGTAGATGGGGGTATTAACCCCTTCAGTGCTGGTGCTGGCTGGATGTAGGTCCATTTCTGACATGCTAAAAAAAAAAAAAAAAAAAAAAGTTGATTTTAAAAAAGTTAAAAAAGAATAAATATCTAATAAAAAAAAAAATTGTACTAATAAAATAAATATTTTAAAGTGGAAATACCACCTCCACTAAAGTCACCCTGCAATACTTATGCAGCTAGCAGCTAGCTTTGTAATAATTATTTTACCGCTCAAAAGTGCCCACAAATAAAGTTATCCTTAAGCTTCCAAGACCGGGAGCACCATGGACATCTTGAATGCGCGCCTGCACTGTTAGTCCTCTTCACAGGCATTGCTCCGGACCGGACGGCTCTGGAAGAGACTGACGGCGCAGACACATAGGCTGCAGTAACCTGACCGTCAGTCTTGGAAGCTTAAGCATAACTTTATTTGTGGGCACTTTTGAGAGGTAAAATAATGATTACAAAGCTAGTTGCAACCTGCATAAGTATTGCAGGGCGACTCTAGTGGAGGTGGTAGTTCCGCTATAAGCGAAAAGAAAAAAAAAAAAAAAATAATAATGGCAATGTAATTGTTGTGCAGCCAAAATCATATATATGAAAAAGTGGAAAAATAGGGAGGGAAAGAGGGACATGGGGATTTTCACCCAGGGGGAACAGTGCCCACTTAAAACTGCCCATTTTGTAGGTATGACTGACCGGTCATACCTTTCATGAAGTCTCCATAAAAATTTAACCCACCGCGCCCAAATAATGCCAAGAGCAAAAATAAAATTGGCGTTTTTTTTTTTTTTACAGTTTTATTGAAAATTTTAATAAAGTAAGTGGTGGGTTAGCCATGTAAATGTTGTATCAAAAGAAAGCCCTATGTGTGCGTAAAAAACAGTGTATAATTTATGTGGATGGAATAAAAGCCTTAGAGGGAAAACACTGTTGAACAAAGAAATAGTCAAAAAGGTCAGAATTGCTCTGATCCATAAGTGAAATCCACCTCAGATTTTCCCAGTCCTTAAAGGGATAGTAATGTTTCATAATAAAAGCAGCTCTAATTAATCATCATAGTATTTGGACTTTGGAGAATGTTATTTCAGTTCTGTCAGAGTTGTAGATACAGAGTAATTCAATGACAAAGTGTCCCCCTCCTGCCCCTTTTACTGATGTAACACTATTCAGCCAGATCAGAAGGGAGGTGCCCAGGTAGACTGCAGAGAGGGACAATCTTCAATTAAGATAAGGGAAAACCTGAAAAGCTTGTCAAGGCGGGCAGGGATTTCATTGTTTTCATAGGAATAAGAGTGTCCCCTTCTGTTATCTGTCTGATCTATGGACTGCATTCCACATCTGAGAAGAGATTGCTTACACTAGGTAAAAGGGGCGGGAGGGGAAACTTTGCTTGCGAAGATCTCTTAAACCATAAAGGTTTGAGAGAAGACATATCATTCTTCATGTTTTTTTAATGCCTACAAAATAAAGTTAAAACAAAGTATTACTATCCCTTTAAGGGGTTAACCTTTTGAGTACCGGGGAAGGGGCACACTGCCTCTGCACTCAAAGGGTTGAAGGGGAGGTGCAATGAAATAGTAAGCTTGCCATCCAACCAACAAAAACTCAATGGGCCTTGTGTATAAAGGGCAAATCAACCGCACTGTAGGAGACAATTATTCCAAGTCATTCAAATAGGGCTTTTAACCCCTTGAATGCTAGACAGGTCTTCAAAGCATTGATTTATATAATGTGCTGGAAATCCATTGACGTTCGGGGGGGTGGGGGTTAGAAAGCTTCTTTTAAATCAGTAAGAATTTTGGAAATACTTGTTTCTCCTCAATTGGCAGTCTTCACAATTACACCACTTTATCTTTATACGTAAGGATCTGTATATTTCCAGTAATTCCCTTAGTAAAGTGTATCACGTCCTTACCCATCTGTTTGGTTTGCCTGCGCTGCTGCTGCGGGCCCATGATTGTATCCTTCTTAATTCCTTCCTTCTGTTGGTCTGAAGCACTGGAGCCGTCAATCTTCAGGATCTCTTTCAGCATCTGTGTTCCTTTCTAATAGAGAAAAATTAGGATTTTGGTGAACTTAGTTAAACCATTTTCTCTTAGTCCATTTGGAACATAAGACCCATGTTCACTACAGGATGCAAGAGAAATGAGAATTATACAAATAAATGCTGCTTTATGCTGGATCATGGGATGGCTCTGTGTGTGTGTGTGTGTGTGGTCAGACCTTAAAGGGATAGTAATGTTTCATAATAAAAGCAGCTCTAATTAATCATCATAGTATTTTGACTTTGGAGAGTGTTATTTCAATTTTGTAGTTGTAGTTCAAGAGTAATTCAATGACAAAGTATCCCCCTCCCGCCCCTTTTACTGATGTAACACTGTTCAGCCAGATCAGAAGGGAGGTGTCCAGGTAGACTGCAGAGAGGGACAATCTTCAATTAAGATAAGGGAAAAACCTGAAAAACTTGTCAAGGGGGGCAGGGCTTTCATTGTTCTCATAGGAAGAAGATTTTCCCCTGCTGTTATCTGTCTGGTCTTACAACCAGATTCCACATCTGAGAAGAGGTGGCTTACACTAGGTAAAAGGGGCGGGAGTGGAAACTTTGCTTGTGAACATCTCTCAAACCATAAAGGTTTGAGAGATAAGACTTATATCGTTCTTAATTTTTTTTTACGCCTACAAAATAAAGATAAAACGAAGTATTACTATCCCTTTAAAAGCTAAATTTCAACCCTGCGGACCCTAGGGATTTTCTCTGTTCATTGCTCTGCAATGTCTTGAAGTTGTCACTAGCACCCAAGAGATTAATGAACTAATTTGTCAGCCACTGATTTTTATACACATTTTTTCTTTTAATCATTACAATTTTGAAAGTGACAGAGTGGTTATATTGTCTTAGACATTGGGCACTATGTAGAATGTATTTATTTAAAAGGCATTTAGCCCCTTGAATGAAAAAGAACTCCAGTGAATTGTAAAGCATTGCACTGGACACGTCTAAACACTGAAAGGATTAAAAACACCTCATTTAAATAAAGCGGAATTTGGTCATTTTTATTTTTTCCCTATGGTGCAGTTGGTTTACTGCAGAAACATTTACCATTTTTCTTTTACACAACAGGCGTGTTGCCTCTGAAATACTTGTTTATTTCCTGTGTTAGACCTTTGTGAACTTGTAAGAATTTCTTATTCTCCCTGTGCCCTAGACAACACTGACATGCAGGGAAAAACAACGGCACTGAATCAAATAGAATGAAAAAATAGATCTTGAAGAGGCCTAGCCCTAAACCACCTGTGCAAGGGCAATTAAACTGGAGTTCAGGCAGAGCTACAGAGGGGTTAAAGAGGCAGTAGAAAGTCAATATAAGACCCTTTTTTTTTTTTTTTTTTTAAAAGATAGTCTGTGCCCCAAGAGCTCTGGGAATGGAGCACCCATAGCTCTAAACTTCTTCATTGTTCTCGGTAAGCCTTGCGCTGGATGACATCAGTCTGTGGATTGTATTCACCTCAAAAGAAGTCTTGCTGGTGCTGATCAATCAATTGGCTTCTACACAGAGAGGAGAAATATCCTATAAGCACTTAATTCAGTACTAACTTCATCCAGCCTTGAGGGGCTTAACGGAGGGCAATGGAGGACTTTAGAACTATGGGAACTCTGTTCCTATAGTTCTTGGGGCAAATTCTAGCATTGAAAAGAGTTTCATATGAACTCTATACTGCCCATTTAAGAATTACTGGGAGGAGCAGAAATCTTTAAAGTGCCCTTCCTCTTTATGGGAGGAGCTTAACCCCTTGATCATAGTGTCCCCAAATCACACAATTAAAATAAAACTTCACATTATATTACAACAGGAAATGTAACCCCTAGGAACACTGATTTTTTTTTTTGTTCCAGCCCTTGGAGCTCACTAATATGTCAGGTTTTAATGCTATCAAAATTTAAACACAAATCAAATAATGACGAGTGATTTACTGAATACCCACATGCTCAAGTAGGGATATCCTGAAAAAGATGTTCCTGTTGGTGTGGTCTGACTATTAACATTGCGAAACACAGCCTTGGAGGCTAAAGATGTCTCCGACGCATTACTCTGCAATACACTGGACACCTTTATTAGCCTCCAAGGGACTAACTTTATAAATGTTGTGTAGTGGTTGTGCCCCAGAACTTCTACACATTTGCATTAAGATGGAACTTGTTTTTCAGTGCTCTGCAGAAGGCTATAGTATTAAATGGGATTAAAAGTTCCATACAAATCAACCACTCTTCTTGATTTGCCTGCTATAGTGGGACTGGTTTGCTCCAGGATTTATATTTTTTCTTTGTGTGCATGGCGCATAGTCCACTAACCATGGCAAAAGACTGTGGGGACAAATGTTCTTCACTAGTATTCTTCTCCTCCACGGGAGATGTCGGCTGTACACGTTCCTTTTCTACAATCTTCAGGGATGCAATGAGGTTTTCAAACTCTCTGTTTGGCTAAAACGAAAAAAAGAGCAGATCAGCATTTAACCAACACCCACCCCTAACACACCCAACACCCCTAACACACCCAACACCCACACACACCCAACACCCACCCCCCAACACCCACCCCCAACCCCCACACACATCCCTAACACACCCAACACAAAGCAATACATTCTGTACTCCTCTGGCGCTCAAAGGATTAAGGCATGCACTCTTCCTGCTCAACTTGAAAAACTGCCAGCAACCATCATGTCTACCTCCACAGACATGACATACAGATCCAAATTAAGACATTCTATTGAACAAAGCACAAAGGCACAATCATAGGGGCCATTTGGATTTTCTAGTAATACAAAGGGGGTGTTAATAGGATGTGTTCTATCTAATGTACATCTGATATGAATATGGAATTTCTCTCGGCAATGGCACATCGGAATAAAAAACGTGACTTGAGCAGCACCTGAGAGGCTACCAAGCCTTGAACAAAACATTTTATTTTGTTCTCTTATGGGGTGCGTTCATCACACTTTTGTTTTTGTTATTTAATCTATATCTCACATGATGTTTGGTATAAAGAAACACGGCAATCTATAACTCTTAACTAGAATGGACAGTATACCAAGTTTACAGATCTGTGTTCCACCAACACACAAATGTTCTAAATTTACAAGTAACACTTTGTTACCTTTCCCTCTATGCCGTTAGGATTACTTCTGTCCATCTGACTGTCAGCGAGATTATCACTTCTTTTCAAAAGCTTGATATGTTTAACAGGATCAGATGTACTCTGCAACAGAATATAGTGGTTTGTAAAACAGCTTGCACATAAATGGGCATTGGCTTCCACATATATCAGAACATAAACTTGTGTTATAAAACCGGTGCTAAAATCTAGGTCTGATGGGCCATCAGCAGGCCAAGATTTAAAGTGGACTTATCAACCTCAGGACAGGTTTTGTTTAATCTACAAAGAATTACAATTTGACAATGCTGTACTTCTGTAATGTTTTATTTCTGTAAAATACATAGTTTCAGAATTTGTACTCTGGAATAAATCCACTTCTTAGTTCACTGGGGAACACGGTGACGTGGTAAATAATTATCCACCTGGAGGTAGGGCACTTAACAGTTAACCATGGAAAAAAGAAACAAAAATATATATAACTTCTTATTTTCCTCTCCCTACTTTACCCCTAGAAACCCATGTAGTGGCTTGTTTGTGTACAACAATGTATAAGAAGGTGAAGACAGGACAGAAAAGCCAAGAAAACAGTAGGGCACCCCAGCACCCAACAGAGAACATGTTTTCTCTGGTCTGGTGGTCCCCCAATGGGCTAAGAGAAAGGGAATAACCGGCAAGTACAAAAATCCACTTTTCTCTTGCATCCAATTGGGGACACATAGGGCCATCCTAAAAAACACAGTGAGTGTTAGAAAACTAGTTAAACAACTGCAGTCTGCAGAACCTTGAGTTCAAAACTGGCATTCATTGAGCAACTACATTGGTTGCTTTGTCAGATTTTATGTGAATGGGATTATCCAGGTTGTGAGTGCTTTGTAGACAGCCTTCAGCTTTAATGCATTAATTGAAATGGCATGTTTTGGTTTTGACTACAGACCATGGGCAGAGTTTTGAGTGTAACCTGCTCCCACTCCAGAAAGATTGGCATTGGTGGTGATCACTATCAAATGTCAGAATGGAGAAATTTCTGCCTCATTCAAGTTTCTGTCTGTTCAGCCACCAGTCCAGTGACCTTCGCAAGGGCAGTGGCAAACATACGAGGTGGGCAGCAGTTGAAGCCCTTCCGTTTCAGCAGAAGGTCCAGTTGTAGGTGTTTCATGCAGAACTGAAAAAAATGAACTGCTTCCAAAGTAGAGATCATAATCCCCACTATCTCTTCACGTTCATCCATATTATTTTCAGACAAGCAGTAAAGAACTCTGCTCAGCACTGCTGAGATTTTATCTGGTGATAGGAACACACTCTGCAGACAAATGCAGACCCAATAAAAAGAAACTAGAAGCAATACATCCAGCAGCGTAAACTTTTATCTCTACTACGAGTTTAGCACTGTATTTGCCCAATATGGGAATAGCCAGGCCTTGCTAAATTGTAACATTTACAATAATAATTAAAACCCTAGAGTAGTAGTGTGTCATTCAGTAATATATCTACATATGTAACTATTAAGAAAGGCTTCACACCAAGTAGCATACTCTGCTAAGCAAAAGTAAAAACTATTTGGTGGGAGAAATCCACACTCATCTAGTAATTAAAGTCTCATTGTGGGTACTGAAGAGCCTAAGAACTCAGCTCTTTTTTTTTTTTTTTTTTTTTTACATTTTTTTCTATCCTGTCAGATTAAACGAATTTAATTTACTACCACGTCGATCAGTTAGTAAGAATTATGGTAACTTTTTTTTTTTTTTTTTGGCCAGGAGAGATTTGTTCAATTAAGCTTCCTGGGAGGGGAGAGGGGGAGAGAGAGACGGGGGGGAGAGAGAGAGAGAGAGAGAGAGAGAGAGAGAGAGAGGGAAGAGAGAGAGAGAGAGAGAGAGAGAGAGAGAGAGAGAGAGAGAGAGGGGGGGGGAGAGAGAGAGAGAGAGAGAGAGGGGGAAGAGAGAGAGAGGGGGGAAGAGAGAGAAAGAAACCCTTTCCCCACAGGAAATCAGTATTCCACAGGACTAAACTGGTATCATGTGAACATCAGGTGTCAACAGATGACTGAACTAACACAGCAAACAACGAAACAAGAGCCGTCCGGGCTAAAAAAAATTCTGAATAGACTAGAAAAATAAAAAGGGTAATTAAACAAGCACTACAAGGCCTCAGCTCCTTGTAGACCCAGAAGGCTCCCACAGATCTGGCGGAGTGTGCGGTGGCTCAAAAAAAGAACAGGTTTCTTTCTGACTACATACATTGTCATATTGTAGCCTTGATCCAAGAAGCAACACTGACTTTGTACACAGCAGGACTTGCTCTAGGGCCTTCTGGAGGAAGACCCATTCCCGACCGGCGTTTAATCTAATGCTGAGGAAAACTACATCGCGGTAGAACCAAGGAGGAATTCTTGAGGTTGAGCACTCAACCATGCCTCTCCAAAATAGTACAACAAATATGAATATGTCTCTGAAGTGAATCTGCAAACGAGGCCTTCAGCAGCAGATAGTCTAATATCAGGCAAGTAAGATCCCCTGTGCCTGGACGTTGTGGACATCACTTTGCAAAGTGGAAATGGTAATCTTGATGAGCAAAGCAGAGAAACTTCTGTTGCTGCGTGTAAATGGGGGCATGAAGATAAGAGTCTTTTTGAGATGTAGAACCAGTCAACACCCACCATTGTTTGGTTCTATGAACAGGTTGGGATTAAACCCCAAAACCCCTTGCTGATGGGGGGGGATTAGAACTAAAATCTCCATTTCCACCTAGGCTTGAATCTCCCTCCTGGAACTAGAGGCCACAATGGGTCTCAAGGATACCTAGACATAAAGAACCGAAGCGGACGTGGGTCCTTGAAATCCACCCAGTAACCACCTGATACCACCCCAAAGCAAAAGTGAATGGGTCCCTCATCGAAACAATCCACATGTCCCGAACTGCCACTGACATCACCCAATCACCTGTACAGCCACATGAGCAAGTCAGGCTGAGACAGGACTGTTAAGCAGGAGGCTTCTGGGTTGGTTTCTTGGCCACCCATGCTAGCAGGGGGCATGGACGGGTTGGGGAATGAAAAAATGCAAGATTTTGTGGAAAAATCTTATCTCTAGGGGTACACTGGAGTAACGGTATGATCCTGCCCCAAGTGGCCTGCCTGAAAACTCAAAGTCAAACAGGTTTTTGCCCACAAATTTTTTTTACTAGACTGATCAACTGTCCAAATCTTCAGCAGAGTCTGGTGTACAGCCACAGAAAGCATAGACATCATGTAGACAATTGCATCAAATGTCATTTCACAGACACAAGCATTAGCCTTGTGAACCCACTGATCATATGTGTAATATTTTCCCCAGCTGAATCATCCCTGACCGCTTAAAGTAAATGGTCGCATCAAATATCCATAGCTCAACCAACCCAGGATATAGCTAAAATGAGATGCAGCACTGACCCTACAGCCATAAATTGCTTCTCTAGGAGAGAACCCCAACACTTATCTGTTTGATCCTTAAATGTTGTCGCTTTGGCTACTGGCAAGGTTTTGTGCTTGGATAAGGGAGAGATTGGAGGGTCAACAGCCAGACACATGTCCTAAAGACCTAAGGCTGTAGTGCAAATTGGATAAAGGAGGTCAAATGTCTTTGATACATTGACCTTCCTATAAGGGAATTTCCATTCCTCCAAGATAATCTGATCAACAGAATTGTAAGAAGAAAAGTCTCTTCAAAATTTCCTGAGCAGTCGCCCCAGATATCCTCAGAGATCTGAAGGGTATCTAAAATGGTCTGGCTCAGATCCTTCACAAAATCCATGGAATCTTCCTCCAGTTGGTCCCCAGAGGTTAAGGGATGGGTTTTTCCTCAAACTCATCACCTGTCTTTCTATCTTTCAATGAAGAATCAGCTCCAGGAGCAATAGACTCTCAAAGAGATTGAAATCACTTCCTGAAGAAGGCAGGCAGGGGGTCTCTGATCCATCCCAAATAGAATATGTACCAGGGAAGGATATAAACTGGCAAGTGCCTGGAGACTATTCAGAAGTGGCTAGGGCTCTTTCTCATGTGAGCTCATGCTTTTCAGGAGGAAGGGTGTCCTACTGAGTGATCTGAGTGGGCTCCACTGAATAAGAGGGGTATAACTGATCCATAGGAAGACTGCACTTGCAAAATAAGTGACCAAAGCAGTTACGGGGTATACAAACTGCACCACAGAGGACCAATAAAAACAATTTAGATCAAATGGAATTTACACGTGGTCTATATGCGGGGGAATGTTTACTACAGAACTGAACCTCTTTAGCTTCTAGAGTCTCAATACACCGAGCTGGCATTTAAACAAGAGATGCAATTCAACTGCACCAGAGGAGACAAATAAAATTGGCCATTGATTTAAATGGGGCTCTTAAAAGCTCCATTTGATTAATGGCACATTTTAAAATTTCTGTTTCCTATGGTTCAATCTGTGTTCTCTAGAATTCCTCCTCTTCAGCTTCCCGAGTACTGCCATAAAATCACATGAATAAAGTACTGCATGGATAAGTGTTCTCGAGTTTACCTGTTTAATTAATGTGTCCTGTGGCAGGTTCTCAGTTCTTGGAGCCTTGAAATCGTCTTTCACTACAAAACACATTGGGAGAAATAACATTATTCTAGAATTGCCATAAAAGTCCACATTTTCCCAATGGCTCTCCAGCTCTTGCAGGACTACAGCTTAGGTTCTTAGCTGCAGTCTAACAGCAGCTGAAAACACACCATTGTTAACCCTTGCTTTATATTGTGGAATGGTTAGTTACCTACCCAGAGGTAAGAAACACCATTTGATCTCTACTTTTCAAACAGTACGACAGTTAAGTTCATGTTCAGTTGATCGCATGTAACTGGAGTGAATGATTTATATTCCATCTTAAGTGTCCAATATTAAAATGTTTATGGACAAGTAGATATACTTATTGAACTAGAAAGGGTCTGAACAGAGGACTAACAAACAGATTGCTCTATTAGTAGTACAAGCTGTTGGATAAAAGGCTTGAAAGATGAGATGTGCAATTCAGAGACAAACTAGCTGCACCATGAGGAATAAAACCCCCAAATTCCCCATTGGTTTAAACTGGGATTTAACACCTTGAATTCAGGAGGTTAAAAGCCTGAATTTAAATCATACGGTGCAGTTGGTTTGCAACAGAATTATTCCTATTTTCCATTATACATTTGCCCCAATGTGTTTATTCCCTTCTCTCTCACTTACTTTTTCTCTCTGGCTGTTGCCTTTTTGGCTGGCCCTTTGGGCTGTTCTCTGAATAGCCTGGCTTATGGAACTGGCCAGTGTGTGCAGGCTTCTTCTCCTGAGGTAGAGCACCCTGAAAAAAAAACATTTTTACTGTAATTTGTAGTGCAGGTTAAAGAAACAAAACACAATAATAGAACTTTATGATTGACTCACTTTGCTGTGTGTGTTCTGCTGAGAATGCTGCGACTTCCCAGACCCTTGTAACGATTGCCACACATTGCAAAATTCTTCATCCTGTATATTCCAAATCCGAAAAAGTACCATACTGTTAATAAATGACAATTATTACAGCTAGAGATGGTCTGACAAGTACCGCACCATACACACACAATTCTTTTAAAGGAATAGTATAGTCCCATAAAAAGTATGTCCTAAATCGTAGCTGTAGTAAAAAAAAAACATTCAATGTGCTTACCCCTTTTCTCTCAAGCCATTATGGTTTGAGAGATATAATAAAATAAAGGTCTCTGCTCCCTCCCCTTTCTGCCTGACGAGCTGTAAAGCTGACGGAGGCAGAATCCGGTCGCCCGACTGTAGGCGGCTCTTCAGGAGCACTGTCATCTAGATATCTAGGTATAACTTGCAAGCACACGTTGTGGACCATTCCGATGAAGTAATTATACTTGGATATCTAAATGACAGCGCTCTTGAAGAGCCACCGTCTGGTCCCGGATGCAGGATTTCATGACGTCCGCTGTACAGCGCACACATGAGAAGGGAGAGGGAGCGGAGGTCTTTATTTTCTTATTTCTCTCAAGCCATAACGGTTTGAGAGAAAGGAGTAAGCACATTGAATTTTTTTTACTGCAGCTACGATTTAGGACATACTTTTTATGGGATTTTACTATCCCTTTAAGGAAGGGTATTGCATTATTTATTAAAAACACACAGCCCATACTCTAAAGCAAGGCATTCTCCCAAGTGATACACAAACATACACACCATGTTCTAATGCAAGACCACACTCTCATGTGGCACACACACACATAATAGATCATGTATGCATATTCTTACAGAACAGAGAAGCTAACCAGGTCAAGTAATTTTGAGTCACTAATTTGTGATCTAAGAAGCAAAGGTTTCAGTCTTGTTCTGTTGCTGGTATTGCATTTCTGAGAACCACAGACTCAGAACACACTTATGAAAATGCTTAACTCCTCAGATGCACCCACAACATTGCAAAGGATCCAAGGGGTTACAAGCTTGCAAACACAAATTTTAAAATGTTAGGTACCAAAGGGTGTGTCTGTTTCACTCTACACATGTAAACTAACTAGGTCTATACTTCCTCAGTACTGTCCTCACGCTACTGAAATATTTCAAATATTTAGCACAAGCCACTAAACATACACTATGTACTGTGTAAAGTAATATTTTGACTTGCCTTTTGTTTCTGATTTCCAGCAGAAACAAAGCCTTTCTGTGGAGAACTTCCTTTTTCTTGAACATGCGGCTTTCCATTCAGCTGCTTGATAATAGAGACAATATTCAGAGCAATGGGAATTATTATTAATCACTTTAATCATGTAATATAATTGTTTTAGAATCTGAATCCAGGCGTGTTTGTAAAGTTGACCTCAAGGATCACAAATCACAGGCATTAAGATGTAATTATATGATTAATATTGCCAAATATTTCCAGCTCAAATCTGCCAAGTACTAAAACCAAGCAGAAGTTTCCTTATGCCAACACTACACATCTATCATCCCTTATCCTTAATAATAATTTGCTAGGATGTTTGTCAGAAGCAGTCATGCGCAGTAGAGACTACGCGTGTTCGTGCAGTCTCTACTGCACATGATTGCATCATGTCAGTGAGGCGACGCAAGACTGCATCGCATGGAGCAGTGAGGTAGTGGCCCCTTAACCCTTTGAGTGCCACTCAAAGGTTAACATTACCTGGACCCTGGCCCGTGTACACGGGCTTTTACACTAGTTTACATGTAAAATGCAAAGATTTAAACAACAAGGACATAGTATTACTTCGTTTTAACTTTATTTTATTTTGTAGGCATTAAAAAAACATGAAGAATGATATAAGACTTATCTCTCAAACCTTTATGGTTTAAGAGATATTCACAAGCAAAGTTTCCCCTCCCTGCCCCTTTTGCCTAGTGTAAGCTTTCTCTTCTCAGATGTGGAATGTAGTCCATAGACTGGACAGATAACATCAGGGGACACTCTTCTTCCTATTAGAACAATGAAAGCCCTGCCCCCCTTGACAAGCTTTTCAGGTTTTTCCCTTATCTTAATTTAAGATTGTCCCTCTCTGCAGTCTACCTGGGCACCTCCCTTCTGCTTTGGCTGAGGAGTGTTACACCAGTAAAAGGGGCGGGAGGGGGACACTTTGTGATTGAATTACTCTTGAACTATAACTCTGACAGAATTGAAATAACACCCTACAAAGTCCAAATACTATGATGATTAACTAGAGCTGCTTTTATTATGAAAAATTACTATCCCTTTAAAGTACATAAATGTACAGTTTTTAAGCTACTTGCTCTGTTGTTTGCGGCTTTGGCTACATCAGCAGCTATTAGTCATTAAGTGGAGGCATGTTGCACTGGGGGAAGGCTAGATAGGTGAGAGAAAGCACCAGAGAGCTCTGTGTCTGCCCCGACCCCTGATGCATTACTCATCTCACTCACACAGAGTGACGTTGCAGGTTATTCTATCATATTTTGGTAGTAGTGTGAGATTGAGACAAGTTCCTCCAACCTCACACTACTTCCAAAAGGCATTATAATATCCGGTTTCTCCTGTACATTAAGTCACTAGAAGCATGACACGTGATATCATATTGGGCGTGGTTACCTTCAGGACAAACACCAGTGAGGGTACAGAGTCTGTACTCTCCCTGGTATAGTTCAACACAGAGATGGGGAAACTAATTCCCCACCTCTTGGATGCTGTAAAATAGAACTCTCAACCCCTTAATGACTCTTGACGGTCATAGCACGTCATGGGTTGTTTTGACTTAACGACCCATGACGTGCTATGACCATCATGGAATTCCGGGCTTCCCCCGTGGCTGCACACCGTTTGGGGAGTCTGGATCTCTCACATAGATACAAGTAATGCTCATTAGTTAGAGAATTTAGTGAAAACATTTAAAACGTTGTTCAATTTAAAAAAAAAAAACAAAAAAAAACAAACAAAAAAAAAAACGTTATCTGCGCAAAACTTAATGTTTAGAAAGTGCCTGGCAGCCTACTTCCATCTTGCAGTACTGCCCCTGCTCCCGTCCCACTACCCAGTATCCTCCGATGAAGGATGCTTTCTTGCTCTAAGCTGGAGCGATCTCATTGGCAGAGATCGATATCTAGCCAATGAGATCGCTCTAGCTTAGAGACAGACAGCTTCCGTCATTGGAGAAGGGAGCAGAGGCAGCTTGGCAAGCCAGAAGTAGGCTGCCAGGCACTTTTTAAACATTCATTTTTGTGCAGGTAAAGTTTTTTTTTTTTTTTTTAATGAACAATGTTTTAAATGTTTTCCCTAAATGCTCTAACTAATGAGCATTACTTATATCTATGTGAGACATCCACTTTAACAATTTGAGCACCAAAAATGTGGTTAATTTTTTGCATCCTGGAGGCCAGACACATTTTTCAGCATTTCTGATATTGGTTTGTGTAGGAGCTCTTTTATTTAAAAAATTCTGGCAACAAAATTATAAATCAAGACAATTTACATGAAATGTTACAGTATTTACAATATGTACAACTTAAAATGTTTTGTTTGTGTAGGAGTCTCATAGGTAACTTTCTAATTCTAAATGGAATATTTTTTTTTTTTTTTTTTTTTTTTTAAAGAAAAATTAAACTTTTCCAAGGTACCTCACAATAACTAAATTGTACATTGTGTGACAATTTATATAAATTACAAAAAAAGTAACAATATTTTCCTTAAATTATGTACCACATATAACAATATTTATGTTTATTATTTATAAGAGCCCTGCATCCCCAGAGTACGCAAATACCAAATATACATTGGTTTACCTACATGTATAGCCTGCAGTGGCACCCACTTAGGAGTAAAAAAAAGGGAATTTTCAACATTATAATCTAAAATGCAAATTCCACTGATTCTCAACCAGAGTGTCATGGCACTTTGCTGTGCCACGACACTTCATCTTAGGGTGCACCGTGTTTTCAATGAAGTCTACGGAAATTGTTCCGCACATGTGTCTGTTAGTATGATTCTGAGAACTAATCACACGCATTATTATATCTTTTAATTTTACAGAAATATATACAAGAGGAAGGATCATGTGACTTAATTTATGTTTGCCTAAGGCAAAACATACCCAGTGGCAGCAGCAAGGAAATGCAAAGCTCTTCTACACTGTCTGACCCATTGGTGTAAGCATGGGGTGCAATTTCTAAAAGGAGTTGCACATACTCCACTACACATCGGTGCATGATTTTTGCAGGTGAAAATCTTTGCAAATACTTGCACCCTCTCCACTACACATGGATGGAAGGAGATGCAAGGGCTTCAGTGAACACCCGATAGGCAACACTTGATACGCAACACACTGCAAGCAAAGAACATACAGAGAAAAAATGTGCTATACAGCCATCGGACATTGTTACTATGTTGCTTTTCAAACAAGGTTATGGCCAGCAAAAGAAATTATGGCTGACCAATGTCCATGACCTGGCACCACCTAGGAAAATGTGAGAAGTATAATTATCTCAGAGTTTATAATTGCAAAGACCTAGGCTATCTATTGTGTAATGAGATTACTATTCATTTGCCCTGTGGAACCAATGAAACTGGTTTAGATTGCCTTATCTCTGTAACACCCATCCAAGGGCCATACACCCTCTTGAAACCGTCTGATAACAGCTCATGCATATCGTTATGACAACTGAGATAAATTGTAATATTCCTCCCATGCAACCTTCTGTTCTGTTTTACTATAGCTTAACCCCTTCATGTTTAAACCAAACCCTTTTTAAGCATTACCTAGGATTCGCTATTCCCCATGTTAAAATGTTCTAAATAGCACACTGCAAACACCTGAATAAGAGCAAACCAACTGTGTTGCTGGCAGACAATGAATTCTGGACCACTTGCAGAAAAAGGGTTAAAATAATGCATCAGTGGCATAAAATAGGTTAAATTGTTGATTACTGGAAGAAAAAGGGGTTAAATTGTGGGCCACGGTCATGAAAGGAGTTACAACTAAGACTTGTAAGGTAGTAGAAAGAGAAAAGTCTTACCCGAGTGGGAACAAAGAGAGAGCGTGGTGAGTGGTTCAGGGCCCCCAGCTGCCCTTTTTTTCCTTCAGACAGCTCAGGGGAGAAGGGGGCAAAGTGATTGCTTGCTGGTTGTGGTTTAACTATAGCAGTCAGCTTCTGCCCTGCACTTTCTGTACGATTACCATGAGAAAGGTTGATTAAGGCACTTGGTGGCATGCGGTAGGCCCTAAACTGGGAACACCTAGAACAAAGCATTAAGAGACAGGAAACTTCGTAAGAAACACACGTTTGTACCACAAGCACTATGAATATGACACAATGGGGTATAAGTATATCAGCAAAACTGGAGCAATTCTGGAATAAATCAACTTCATCATAAGAAACGAATAAAAATGCAGTCATTCAAATGGGGCATTTAACCCCTTGAATGCTACAGGGATCCCCAGTACATAGTGAAGCAGTGTGTTGGAGATATATCTAGCTTTCAAGTGGGTTAAAACACCAAACTAAAAACTGGGAATTTGTAATTGTTTCCTATGAGACACTTGGTTTTCCCCACACGTTTGACTTTCTTTATACATATGCTGTAATTTGACATAATACAGGAATGAGCAGCCTGAGGCTCCCCAGAGGAAAACTGTGGTCCAACAACAGCTGGAAGGCCACATTTCATCAGACAAGACAGCTGAGAATAAGGACAAGAGCTGAAGAACCAAAAGGCTGCCCACCTGTGCCCACTTGTGCAACAACATACTATAGAAATACCTTATAGTTAAACCGCCCGGGAATTCCTCATCAAACAGTACTTCAAGCAGAATGTCTGAATCTCTTTCCGCTGCAAACAAACACAAGTGTACTAAGCAAAACAGGAAATTAAGGTTGGTCACACATAAATGACAAAGCTAATCACCAACAGAAGGCGTAGCATGTACAATAATGCTGTACTGTAAACTACTACATTATAAAACTCAGAATTATAGAATAGTAGGGTGAGCGATAACATGTTTAATATAAGCACCATGTTACAAATCTACATGCCAGAACATTTACCAAAATCATCTTTTCTTGCAAGTGGGATGGGAAAAATAAATACATAAATAAAATCTCCACAACTTACTTTAGCACTTTGAGGAGCATAGGAGTGTGGAACGCTGCCCACAACCATCTGGTCCTTAAAGGGTTAAACGAAGAAAAACAAAATGTGCTGCAATATGTTGAGCCACAATTTGTTCCAACACACACACACACACACACACACACACACACACACACACACACACACACACACACACACACACACACACACACAAACACAGAAAGCAACCTGCATAAAGTGCTGCACTGTGCCACCTACAAATAAAGTATAGTTTCTATAGAAAAAGAAAAGAAAAGTTATATTACAAACAAATGGCTTGCACGACATATGGCAGTCAACTCTGAGATAAGTTTATTTTTAGAGTAACAGGTCCTCTTTAGAGGGGTCTCCAACACTTAATTTCTCAATAACTCTATAAAAAAACAAAAAAGTTAGTACAACATTCAGGCCATTGTTAATTCTCTTTACGACTGACTACTTTAAATGCCTGGGTCTTTCTTGCCATCTTGAGGGATGTAATGGTGCTAGTCTGCCAATAACTGTATAATTGGATTACATGTGCATGAATCATACATTGGTGCTGGTCCAAGTCCCAGGTCCCCCTGAATGCAATATCATCAAATCATGATCTAAAATCATGCGTGAATGTCAAAAGCCTGCAGTATCAGAAGTGTTCCTAGGCAACAAGGCTATTAATAAAAAGATTGTGTTTTACATATTTAACAGCAGCAAACTATACAACTAATACATTTTAATAATTTTAGTTATGAATTCCTATAAAAATATATTAGCGCTAGCATCACAATTGACACTCTTCACCAGCCTCCAGTAGATAAAACCAGTTATCTTTATTATTATTATTTTTACACTACTTTTTAGTTAAGGAAGCAATTCTAAATACTGCAAATATTAGTCAAGTCAGTTTTTGTGTAATCTCATTAAACAGACAGTCAAGGTTTAAAAGCAATAAATGAAGCTTTATTCTGCCACCTTCAGTGAACAGAGACATTTGACTTCTGACCTGCTGCATTTTTTGGTGAAAGAAGCAACATGTAATGTCAGATATTTCTAAATGTTCTTTCTCCCTCACAGACACAGACTGGAATGCATAGATGATATGTCCCTCACAGACACAGACTGGAATTCATAGATGTATTCTGAGAAACATCCAAAACCACTAGAGCCAGTCTGATTTCAGTCTACAGCTGTCTTCTATGTCAGAGTAAACCACTGGGTATTAGTGCACATCCACATTAATAATACACTCCTCCATATTGTCTGCATATAATCAACATATCAAAAGGTTGATGTTTAAGTTGCTTAATATGGCCCAGTGTGCTAAGCTTGTCACCACGCCAAGGCACCCCATATGCAGGGAATGTGTAGCAGTATACAGAGTTAATACTGAATGAATATGAATGTGCACCAATACCCAGATTTTCCTCTTAGCTATTTTAGTTAAAACTGGCTGCAATCCAGCTATTTACCTATATATTCTGCTGTGATTGTGCTTCACAAAACCTGAACTAAAAAGATTCAACGAATGCACATCATCTGTGTTCTCTAAAAATGCTGAATTATTATTAAGTTGTAAGGCAAAACAACAAAAAACAATAACATATACGCATAACTGGAAAATGTGTGCCCTCCAGAACTAATCAATCTGCAGAATATGGTCTAAATCCACATGCAGAAATGTTATGGCTGGTTTGCTAATTGACAAGCATAATGTACTCATTAATACAGGACCACTAATGTTTAGTGAGCAGTGTCTTTTAAAGGGATAGTAATACTTCATTGTATCTTTATTTTATTTTGTATGCATAAAAAAAAAACAAAAAAAAAAAACAAACAAACATGAAGAATGATATAAGTCTTATCTCTCAAACCTTTATGGTTTAAGAGATATTCACAAGCAAAGTTTCCCCTTCCTCCCCTTTTACCTAGTGTAAGCCATCTCTTCTCAGATGTGGAATCCAGTCCATAGACCAGACAGATAACAGAAGGGGACAATCTTCTTCCCATGAGAACAATGAAATCCCTGCCCCCCCTCACAAGTTTTTCAGGTTTTTCCCTTAACTTAATTGAAGATTGTCCCTTTGTGCAATCTACCTGGGCACCTCCCTTTTCCTCTGGCTGAGCAGTGTTACATCAGTAAAAGGGGGGGAGGGGGATACTTTGTCATTGAATTACTCTTGAACTACAACTCTGACAGAATTGAAATAACACTCTTCAAAGTCCAAATACTATGATGATTAATTAGAGCTGCTTTTATTATGAAACATTACTATCCCTTTAAAAGTAACACCACCATCTAAAAGTGATCTGAGATTATTCCTACTTGTACTCCATGTTAGCCTTGTAAAACCAACTTGTTTTCCAAGGACTAACACCTACTCCTACACATGCTCTTTAGGGGCTCACATTACTGCTTTTTCCATGACTACCATAAGAAAAAACAAACAAAATCTCGGGTGTCTAAAGAGATAGTTCTGCATTTTCTTTAAATGGACTGATACAAGGTAACTACCTTTCTGAATAGAATGGTGGATATTAATGTCAATAACAACAACGTTAGTTCTTCACAAGCAATTAACCAAAATGTGTGTATACAAGATAGCCTAGACATGCAAGTTTAGGATTAGAATTTAGGTATCTAACAAAAGTATTACATTTTACAAATGCTAGCTAGAAGTACTAGTTGTTTGAAATCATATGACCCAAGTAAATACAAAGAATTGTGAGACATAATATGGCACAGCAGCAGCTTGGAAGGATGAAACAAAAAAAGAACTGCACATTTTTTAATTACGTTGTTCTGTAAATGTTAACCAATTCGAACGCCATCATGCTAAAATTAGCCTTTTGAGTGCACAGCAATGCAATGTTTAAACCCTGGAACAGATTCAGGAACTAAAGAAGGCATGCAGAAACAAACACTGTATAAATCAGCCATAGGTAGCCTTTCCAGACAGCACAAAGCCTCAGACAGAACGCTCACCTCCTTGAATGCCAATAATGGTGCCTCTAAGGCCCAGTGGGACAGAAAAGCTCTCTCGCACATTGACGACACGGTCAAACAGACGGAACTCTGTGTCCTGGTCTGGAACAACCCCATGTTGCTGCTCAAGTGGCTGGGAAAGAAAAGGAGACAGACCATTACATGTGCTGTTCAGCTATGTTAACTCACATGCAGTTATTTATTTAGAAAGTTTTTTGTTTTTTTGTTTTTTTTTTTTTTTAAACAGGAAGAATATATTGAGATCACTCTTTTGTTCAAGCATGTCCCAGAGAGCATTTACATACAAAAAAAGTTACACACTTATACCCATTTAGGAACAAAAAATTAGAATGTGTGTAGTATACTTACAAATGGTGTGTAGGTGCCACTGTAAAGAGGGACATACAGTGAACAGAAGACTAATATGACATGAGGAGCAAAAGGTTTAAAGGGGATAAGCCAGAAGCAGTGGTAGTCTTGCACTTGGGCCATGTTTTCCTTGTGCCCAGGAGGACCCCACATAAAGAACTCAGGATGGAAATGGGATACTAAAATCCTCTTTTTTTCTCTTACCTGTTAAAGCCTTTTCTCTTACTCTAAACAGGTTACTGGTAACTTTGGGTAGGTGATCTGCCCCTTTAATTGTAGGCAGGAACAATTCTAGAATTGTATGAAGGGGGTGAAGCCTACCACCCCTCCTTGGCTGCAAATAGCCAACCAGCTCCAGAAAGACTTGAGACATTATTGACTAGATAGTGGAAAGGAAAGAAGACTCCTGTGAGCATGACCCCGAAGGACCCCCACGGTCTGCCACACGAGAGCCAAGCATGGTCCCTTGACAGGGTGGGAGACCAGTAACCTGTATGAACTAAGAGAAAAGGATTTAACAGGTAAGACTAAACTCCTCTTTTCTCTGTTGTCCAATACAGATTACTGGTAACTTTTTTGTGATGTCAAACCATTGAGTTTCCCAGAGGCAGGAAGTAAGGCAAGGACCAGGCTCAAGCCCCCAAAGTCACCAAAGCAGATATGAACCATCAGATCAGCGATAGCCCAACAAAACAATGAAGTGTCAACGGACACTGAACAGGGGTAACAACACAAACAACTGTTACACAGCACACTCAACTAGAGCCAACAGGGCTAAAAAGTGAAGGAAGCACCAGGAACCAAAGAAGATCCTAGACAGGCAGGATCTTCCTCCCAAAGCTGGCGTCAACTGATGCCAGCACATCAAAACAGTAGTACTTCAAAAAGGTGTGCACAGACGATCAAGTGGCAGCCTTGCACAACTGATCAGCAGAGGCCTAATTTTTGTAAGTCCAAGAAGCCCCAATAGATCTTGTAGAATGAGCCGTAATCCGAAAAGGGGACGGGCTTCTTCCTCAGCTCGTAAGCCTTACAAATAGTGGACTTGATCCAATAAGCAAGTCACTTTGGATGCAGGCCTTCCTGCTCTGGGACCTTCAAGAATGACAAACAGCACGTCAGACTGTGTAATGGACTCAGTGCGACGTACATAAAACTTGAGACAATGCACCACATCCCTCTCCTTGTCAGAGGTGGGGTCAGGGCAAAAAGAGGGCACCACAATCTCCTGATTGATGTGGAACTCCAAAACCACCTTCGGAAGAAACTCCTGAGATGTGTGAAGCACCTCCTTGTCCTTGTGAAACACCAAAAAAGGTGGTTTACAGGACAGAGCATGTAACTCCCCGACACGATCGCCAGGGGAAAGGCCATTTTCCACGTCAACAGGCGTAGAGGAATAGTAGCCAAGGAATCAAATGGAGGGCGCCGAAGAACGCCCAAAACAAAGTTAAGATTCCACGGAGGAGCAGGATTCTTGAAGGCAGTACGAGTATGAGCAACGCCCTGGAAGTAAACTTTGACAACAGGAATGTCATTGTGCCTTTGAAAGAAAACAGAGAGAGCAGAAGTCTGAACCTTAAGGGAGCTCAAACGGAGGCCCTTAACCACAATGTCCTGCAAAAAGGCCAGGACCGTAGGCAGATCAAATTCCTGAGACAGGTCCCTGTCAGCACACCAAGATAGGAAGGTCGACCAAACACGATAGTAGGCCTTAGAAGAAACCGGTTTGCGGACACTAAGCATAGTAGCCACCACACTAGAAGAAAAACCCTACTTCTTCAATACTGAGGATTCAAATTCCAAGCAGTCAAAGATAGACGATGAACATCTTCCTTCCACAGGTAACCCTGTAGAAGAAGATCTGGATGGCAAGGGATCCAGAATGGCTCCGCCATTGATAGATCCAGCAGCTCTGGAAACCAAGCCTGCCGATGCCAGTACGGAGCAATCAGAATGACTGGACAGTGCTCCAGTCTCAATTTCCGTAACACCTTGTGCAACATGGGAAGGGGAGGAAAGATGTAAGCCAGAGGAAATAACCAAGAAATGGACATGGCATTCACCGCTAGGGGATCCCTCCAGCGAGAGCAGAACCTTGGAACCTTCCTGTTGTGTTTTGTCGCCATCAGGTCGATGTATGGAAAACTCCACTTCTTAACAATGAGGGCGAACACCTCTGGGTGCATTTCCCACTCTCCGCTGTCCAATGTGTGTCTACCGAGGAAGTCAGCCATGACGTTGCCTACGCCAGGAATGTGCACTGCGGATATGGCAGGAATGTGTTCTTCTGCCCAGGACAAAATAGCCTTGACCTCTAACCAAGGGGCAAGACTTCTTGTTCCGCCCTGCTTGTTGATGTAAGCCACTGCCGTGGCGTTGTCGAACTGTAGCCAGACTGGACTGTCTTTCAGCAGAGATGTCCAATGACGAAGGGCGTGAAATATCGCCTGAAGCTCCAACACATTGATGAGAAGGAGAGATTCCTCTGGAGACCACCAACCCTGAGCACTCAGGTGACCCAGGACCGCTCCCCAGCCAGAAAGACTGGCGTCAGTCGTCACCGTGGTCCAGAAGGATGCCAGGAAGGACTTGCCCTTCAGCAGATTGGAGAGGTTGAGCCACCGCAACAAACTCAGTTCCACCTGAAGAGGGAGGGATACTGACTTCTTCAGAAGGTCCAGCTGACCCTTGCACACCTGGATTATAAACCTCTGGAGTTCCCTAGTGTGTGCTATGGCAAACGGGACCGCTTCTATGGTGGAGATGAATTTCCCCACTAGAGAGGACAGCTTCTTGGCTGGAACTGGATCTTGAGCTAGGACTGTGGAAACCCTGTGGGTGATCTGGTGAGCTACCTCATCCGGGAGAAACACCATGCTCTTCTGAGTGTCGAAGAGAAGGCTCAGGAAGACCAGGAGCTGGGATGGGACAAGATCTGATTTGTCCATGTTGATGATCCACCAGTGATGGGTGAGAGCATGAATGCATAGCTGAACCTGCCGATGAAGAAGTTCTGCCAAGGGGGCTTTCAGAAGCAGGTCTTCCATGTATGGGGTAACTGATGTAGTCCCAGTGGACGACGGACACTAAGGCTCTCAGGACACGGTTGAAAACTTGAGGAGCTGTAGTCAGATCAAAGGGAAGAGCTGAAAACTGAAAGTGCCCTCGGTCGCAGGCAAATCTGAGATACTGCCGGCTCTCTGGATGAATGGCGATGTGTAAATAAGCATCCTGAAGAGCCAGAGAACCAAGGAATTCCCCCGGGGACATAGCAGCAATCACTGTCCGTATAGACTCCTGGTGATAATGAGTCCGGATCACAAAGGAATTGAGACCTTTCAAATCCAAAATAAGGCAACAACCTGTCAAGAGATTTTGCCCTGGTGGAGCATAGAGGGTCCATTTTAAAAGCAGAATTTTCTGAAAACCTGCTTTTAAAATGTTTTCAAATTACCTCATCCTTAAAACAAAGGAATACTCATTGCTTCAGTTTGGGAGTAAATATTTGAGCAACATTAATGGTGATGGATATAGAATTGCAGACGACCACAGTATTAGTATCTTATGAGAAAATCTTAAAGTCTTAAACAGAGAGACGTCTGAGAAAATGACATAATTATGTGACGTAGGATCAAAGTTTACATTCCTAAATTCTGATAAAACCCATACCAGGTATCATTTTATGTGTGAATTTTAATGTGGAGTAAGAGTGCCATCTATAGTTTTTATAGCATCATTACTGGGTTTACTCACATTCTTAGTATAATTAGGGATGGGGGATTATCCAATCAGGTAATACTGATGATGTCATTGTATAATGAGATGGATCTCTGTCCAATCATTGAGGATGGGCGGAGAGTACTGATAGAGTAAAATTTGCCTTATAAAATGCTATGGCATAAGGTAATTAAGTCTCTTGGCTTACTGGTTCAATTCCTGCTAACCTGTTTGCTGAGCTGCCAAACTTAATCCAAGTACCCACACTGATTGACCTGGTAACTATATTTTTCTTTATTTTAACTCTGCAAAATTTCAGAATCATATATTTCCTTGATATTTGAGGAAATATATTTATTATTTGCTATGTATAAGCCTGGCCAGTTGTATGTAACAAATATTATGATAAGCTATATTTAGTTATAGTAATTCTGACATTACGCAGAATTAATTCATTCATTCATTGTTATATTTTGACAAAGAGATCGTAAAATAGTGATAACAGTGAGATATATTTATCCTTGTTTATATTGGTTAATATATTTTCTGTTATTTCTAGATTATTGTGTTTCTGGAAAGATTATAATAGCTAATATTTGATCAGGGGAATTCTTTGAATTAATTTATTAACCCTTTAACTATTTGTCTATTTATTTGTGGTGTTCCTTATACATTTCTCTGTGCATGTGCTAGGCCTAACTTTTGTAAATTGAAGGTTTATTTTAAACTTTCACTAGACAAAAGAAGCTGCCATCCTGGGTGTGGCGTCCTATCCTTATATGTGGATTAAACCTTGAAGTACCCTATTGGTTTTACAATATATTGCTATAGACATATTTATAATATATGTTGAATGAAGTTGGTATTCTGTCTAGACATATTATTGGACTGATTCTAAGTATATTCTTGGTATAATCTATGATTGACTATATTAATTGCAATTTATGTCTTATTCAGAAGGTATGCAATATTTGTAATCGGTAGATAATTAAATTATAGTGCTTTAAACCTGAGATTCTATTCCAGTTAGTCTCTAAATCTGATAATTATATATATGGTATAAGGGAATTGTCAGAGGACCTAGCTTCATATTTAAGCTAATTCACCTAACAATATACCTTAAACCTCATTTAGCATAGTTTATACAGTTTCTGGGGCAGGGGTATTCATATACACTGCTACCAACTGTATCCTATTAATTGTAAGGATCAATTATCATTTTCTATGCTGCTGAGTGCAATTATTGTTATATAATACCTCTGACTATACCTATGTGTGGTTAACGCTTTAATTGCTGGTAATACTCATGGTGATAATTGTGGTTTGGTTGACTATATATCTATTGTGATTGCTGATCACTCATTTATGTCATTGTTGTTTACACTTTTTATACATATAGTATATTGTACTTTAATAAATTATACATATATTTTTGCACAAATATGCAGGATTATTTTATCAATTCTTTACTGTGAAGTAGCGTGTCAATACCTAATATAGTGTTAAAGCTCTCAAAATTATTTAATATGGTCAATTATCTATTTATGTGAAGATATCCAACCTGATTGGTTCTCTTGTTTTAACCCTTTGGATAACTTCATCATAATTAGTTCGACAAACCGCAGTCCTTTTTGGAGACCACAAAGAGGTTCGAGTAAAAACCCATACCGCTGTCCTGAACTGGAACCGGCTCTAGAACATCCTTGTCCAGAAGAGCCTGAATGTCGCCGCTGAACAGCCGGAGTTTATCCACGCCCTGAGGCATATGAGAAGGAAAGAAAGAAAAGGGAGGAAGAGAGACCAAAGGGATCCGGTTTCCTTCCGCCACCACCTGTAAAACCCATGGGTCCACCACTGAATCCTCCCAGATGCTGTGGTAGTGACGCAGATGACCACCCACAGCAGAGTGGGGACCTGGGTTCGGCGAGTCATGCCGAAGACGGCTTGGAGGAGACCTTGGGCTTCCATTGCTGTTTGGGCTTGGAGAAGGCACGCGGAGCTGAGGGAACAGTCTGGTTCGCTGGACGTGTCTCAGTCTGAAAGGAACAAAAATACTGATTAAGCTTAAGCAGTGTCTTCTTCCTGTGGACCAAAGGTGTAAGGGTACTCTTACCCCCTGTGGTCTCACTGATTAGATCCTTAAGATCTGGCCCAAACAAAGAAGTGCCTTGAAAAGGTAAGGAGAGCAATACTTTCTTGGAAGCAGAGTCAGCAGACCAAAACTTGAGCCAAAGAGCCCATCTGGTAACCACAGACATGGTGGTAACCCTAGCCACCAAACAGATAAGGCAGCAGAAACATAGTGCCGAGACTCAAAAATGTTGGGAAGGAGACGCAACATGTCTGAAGTAGGAGCACCCTGACGAACAGCAAGGGTGAGCTGTTCAGTCCAGACCGCAATGGCCAGATTCCCCATGCTGCAGCAAATGCTGGACGCATAGCAGTACCAGCTTTGGCAAAGGAAGACCTCAAGTTTCTTGTCAGTCCAGTCCTTTAGAGCAGACGCATCAGACACTGGCAAGGCAGTAGACTTCGATAGCCTGGAAATAGAAGCACCCACTTTGGGGAGATGAACCCACTGAGCAAGTGCAGCCTCAGAGAAGGGATAAAGCTTGGAAAATTTCTTGGAGACAGACTTCCACTCTTCAGACACAAGGTGGTCAAGAGTGGGGTTAGGTGGAAAGCAAGTAACGGGCTTTTTAGGCTCCTGAAATACATCAGAAGGAACCTCCTGCACTAAGGGAATGTTTAGAGTAGTCAAAACAGCCCTGATCAGGCCTTCAGCCTAGGGTCAGGATCAGCCTCAAAGGGACCCCCAAAACACTGAGAGGAGCCCACTGCAGAACATTCCTCAACATCTGAATCCACCAGCAGTTCCTCCTCAGAGGAATCTGACACGTCAGGTACACCCTGTGGTTTTGGCAGGGAAGACTTGACGGGGAGGAGGTCTATCAGGAATGGAAGACCCCCCTGTAACTGGGATGGAAAGAGTTGCAATGTAGACCTAAGGTCCCTAGTAGCAGCCTTGAACTCTTGCACCCACACTGGCTCTAATGCATGGCTGGAGGTCCCTGGGAGACTCTCGGGGACATCAGAACATGCTGGGCATAAATGACCTAAGAATTCTCTAGGGAACCCTGAATGACAGGAAGAGCAATGCGCAATAGGGGATACAGAGACCCAAGCATCCTTAGTCTAAAGTCTGGTCTCAAGCTCCAACGGTATGGGCATTCTCAGTGTCAAATAACCTTATAATAAAAGAAATCACCAAAGTACAGTGTGTAGGATTAAAGTTTCACCCCAGAAATCGCAATCGCAAAAACTAGACTTAACTGGCAGGCGATGGGTTAATCATCAGGAGAGAAGATAAGGAGAGTCCAAGCCCTGCGTAGGATACTCTTTCTGGAAATAGAACAAAATGGCTGCCGCTGCAGGAGCCAATCAGAAATGAGCGTGTTAAGCAAGCGCTCATGGGAAATGTAGTTTTCCCAGAAAAAGTACTCAAACAGTGCCCGAAGCCCCCTGAGCCCCCCAACACACCAGAAACATGAACCGGACAATAGAGCAAGTGCAGACAAGAAAAATGAGCCATCTCTGAAGTCGCTAGGTTAAGCTGTTGAAGAGATATGTCCCGAACTGTACAGTCCCATAGGAGTGAATGGAGCAATGGCGCCTAGCGGTAAAGCAAATAAAAATGCATGAATCATCATTATAACATGTTAGAATACCCAAAAAACACTGAACCAGTAGTAAAAGTGTCAGAAACCCCCCAAAAACATTAAAAAACAGCAGCTAAAGGGTTAAAGTACCACATAAACCTGCTCCAAAACACCCAACAGACATACAGATAGTCCCAGTGATTGCAGGGGTGTGCAATAGGAACTCCAAAGGTAAACCCCTGTGTGGAGGGGCACGGTGGGACATGTGGACCTGCAGCACTCAACCCGTTCACCTTTCCTGCAGATCTTCGGTCTTCAGACTACCATGCATTAAGAAGAAGCCTCGGTCGGCAACTCTTGAGGAAAGAACTTGTAGCCAAGATTTCCACCCCAGGGTTTAAGGCCCATAAAAAGCACCTGGTTACTGAGCTAGCCACATCTAAGGGCATTGTCAATTATGGTAATCAGCCTAATGGTGGTATTCCATTTCTAACAGAAAAATAAAAAAATTTCTAAAAACTATAGCAGGACTGTTCTCTTGCCTGTGTCTTCACCAAGGAACAAATCTTTCTGGAGCTGGCTGGCTAGCTGCAGCCAAGGAGGGAAGGTAGGCTCCACCCCCTGCATACAATTCTAGAATTGTTCCTGCCTTCAATTAAAGGGGTGGGTCGCCTACCCAAAGTTACCAGTAACCTGTATTGGACAACAGAGAAATACTTATCTGCCCGAAAGTAGTGAAAGCAGAATGCAATGAGGGAGAATGCAGCATCACATTTAGCATAGAACCTACCCTTCCTAAATGGCGCTGTGAACCCAAGAGCATCCCTCAATTGTAGTGGGTTAGGATGGACGAAGCAGATCTGTTTTGCCTATCAGAATTCACCCAGTACAGCAGAAATCACAACTTTACCATCTATGCACCATCTTAAATGCACAGCAGACCCATAACAAAGACTTAGTAAAAGGAGGTATGGTTTAGTAAAAGTCCTGAAAGAGGTTACCTTCAGAGAGGAGGCAAAGAGGAATGAGACAGAAATAAAGCAGACTGATGAACTAGCGATTTTACCAAAGACCATTCTGAATGTAGCTGCTAGACAGATAGACGGGACATACGCTTAGAACCTGTGCATTCTAAATACTGGAAACTTCAGTCTCCTATATACACATATTTCATGATCACACAAGCCAAGCAGATAAAGAAAAAGGCTGATAAAATAAGTCATCATCTAGCATGACCCAGGTCCTGTACAGTCTGCACACTGGTTCTAACCAACAATGAGATAGGAACCCACCTAATGGGGATTACACATCCCCATATAAATTAAGAAAATAAAAAAGAAGGCAAAGAAAATATTAAGCCAGATGCATCTCCTTTGCGGTCACTTAAAAGTGAACATAACTAATATGAGTAAAGTAGTGAAAGGAGGGATTTTTCCACCTCCAGAGCCTTTTAAGGTAAGTGAACTGCCCTCATAGCTGGAGGATACTTTACCCCCATGGTTTGTGTTCTACACTGATCAAGAGAAAAATATTTTTTTTTCAAATTATTGTATTAATATTAAAGGGATAATAATGTCAAATAATAAAAAAATATACAATTGCTCCATTCATTTTTTAATGCATAGCATCTTTTTAAAATCATTTACCCGCGTATTATTCTTGCAAATCCAGAATAGATTCCCCCTCCTGCCCCTTTCCATTACGTCATGAAGAGTTCCCTCAGATACGGAGGCCAATCAGGATGGATCACAACAAGGGCCAATATTGTTTCAGCATAAGGAATCCTGCATGCTTTGTCGAGGTGGGCAGGTGTTTCCTTATACTGAATCACTCCATATTGTCCCTCATTGCTACTGGCTTTCGGATCTGAGGGAAATCTTCCTGACGTAATGGAAATGGGCAGGAGGGGGAATCTTTTAATTGGATTTACAAGAATATGCAGGTAAATGATTTTTAAAAAGATATAAAAAATTAAATGGAACAATCGCATATACATTATTTAACATTACTATCCCTTTAAAAATATTTTACAAAAGAGGAAGCTCACAAAATCACTATGTACTATTCTCATTCATTATCATGAGTTATTGGGCCTTATGTACTAAAGAAAAGAGCAATTCTGGAGGAAGCCAACTGTACCACAGGGGAGGAATATTCCCCAAACTCCCAAGGATTTAAATGGGACTTTTAACTCCTTGAACGAGAGGTCTAACATATTGCTCTGTAATCTTTGAAACCTTTTTCACACTCAAAATGTTAAAAACCCCACTAACTCAAATCAATGGGAAATGTTATTTCTCCACTAGTGTAATTGGTTTGGCCCAGAATTTCTAGTATTTTTGCACAAGGCTCAGAGTACATGTTCATACTAATAAAAACGCTACATCATTCCACGGTGCAAATTAGTACTGTACAGATCAGAAGCGGCACCCAGACGCCTTCCAGCTGCTCACTGTTAGTATGTAGATACACACTGCAGAGATTTCACTGCCAAAATGTATTGTGATGTTCTGTACACCTAACCAATCTGAACATACTACAGCTTCATAAAATTAATTTTTGTGAGCTTAAGGGCCAAGGTTTTACATTTTTTGAGAGTGCCTACTTAAAGAGGAATTACACAATAGGAATAAAGTTCTCATTTTGTTTAACAGACTGATTTGCCTAGCAGTCAGTTACAACTAATTATTTTCTCTGTGTAAATGGAACTAAATACCAGAGGTTAAATAAAATCTGTTAAAGATCAGAGACCTTTACATGTCATTCAGGTCTACTGAAACCCACTGTTTTTTTTTTGTAAGATGGGATGACCTAAAGGCAGACCTCATATCAGCGTGTGTGTGTGGTTTGTGGGGTGTGGGTGTGGTTTTGTGTGTGGGGTGCATGTCTGTATGTTTGTGTGGTGCGTGCATGCGTGTTTGTGTGGTGCGTGCATGCGTGTTTGTGTGGTGCGTGTCTATTTCAATGCCCATAAAATAAATGTAGCATAATTAATGAATGAACTTACCCTAAACAATAAATGAGGCTTGCGTTTGTGGTGTGTGTGTGTGGTGCGTGCGTGCATGTTTGTGTGTATGTGGTGCGTGCACGTTTGTATGTGGCGCGTGCGTGTGTGTTTGTATGTGGCGCATGTCTATTTCAATGCCCATGAAATAAATTTAACATAATGAATGAACGAATGAATTAATTAATTAACTTACCCTAAACAATAAATGAGGCTTCACGGTCACTCGCACCTTTTTATTGCTCCTCCTTAACTATAAAAGAGGAGACATATTAGACATTACCCAGAAGACAGGCAACTGACAGAACAACAAAGATACATTACTGTATCCAGAAAACAAAAAACTACATCATGGGGACAAATAGAAACCATTCATTAATATGGGGCTTTTAACCCCTTGAATGCTACAGAGATATTGCAAAGCAATGCATCACAAACCTCTCTAGAATACAATCAGTTAGAAAGCCCCATATTAATCAATTGGAATTACAGTTTCTTCCCTCCAGTGAAGTTGGTTTTCTCCGGAATTGGACTTTTTTCCCCCAATATATATTTTTTCATGTACCAGAGGGGTGCAAAAAGTACTGAGAAGCAAAAACACTGCACGCTCCTCTGGTCTTTAAAGGGTTAATGGCTTAGATCCAGGGGTCAGCAACATGCAGTCCTCCAGCTGTTGGACTACAACTCCCACCATCTTCTACTGCTGTTTGATGACGAAAGTTGTAGTCCAACAGTTGGAGGTGACAGATCCACCCCTGGTTTACAGGATTAGTGAAGTTTTATTACGGGGAAATATTGTGCTTTATCTCCTGAGTAATACAAGGAATACCCACTCCTTCACTCCAACGTTAGTACAATAGGAACGGTCACAAAATGATCAAGCTGTTACAATCACATTCTGTGGACAACTGGACCTAGTGGTTTGTCTCTCTCCCAGGTGTTATTTGTTAACTGCCCAAAAATTTTATTTAGGGATATATAAATGATTAATTCCAAAAGTATCTTAGTTTAAAAATTAGTGGTTCTCAACCAAGATGCTGTGGCACTTTGGTGTGTTGTCGACACCAGCTTAGAGTGCCACACTTGAAAAAAAATATTAAAGTTGAGTTTCTAATATATACATTTATAGAAAATGTTATGCACAATATACTCTTTTTCTTGTCATTCTGACTGTGAGAACAACAATACATTTATTATCATACACTTCATTAAATTCTTGGGATATTAACTACATAATGCTAGGGATGCCCCAAAAATTCCAAACTGTTAAGGGTGCCGTAAGCGAAAAACAAAACAAAACAAAACAAAACAAAAAAAAAAACCTTTGAATCACTGGTTTAAATCTTACATTTTCCTGTGTTTGTTTTCCACTGACTATCTTGTAGAAAGACCTGCAAGTCAAACTCTATTTTCAGCACTGCTGCTGAAGTAGTGTAACCCATCCCAGCCCAGACATGTCTTGAGCCAAGAAGGTGGAAAGGGAGGACCACTGCGGAAAAGAATACCAGGAAGTAGGGAAAATGTATACGAGTATATGATGATTTTAGTCTTACCTGTTCAATCCTTTTCTCTTAGTCCATACAAGTTACTGGTAACTTTGGGTAGGTGATCCGCCCCTTTAATTGTAGGCAGGAACAATTCTAGAATTGTATGCAGGGGGTGGAGCCTACCATCCTTCCTTGGCTGCAGCTAGCTAACCAGCTCCAGAAAGATTTGAGACACTATTGACTAGATAGTGGAAGGGAAAGAAGACTCCTTGTGAGCATGAACCCCACGGTCTGCCAGAGGAGAGCCAAGCATGGTCCCTTGACAGGGTGGGAGACCAGTAACCTGTATGAACTAAGAGAAAAGTATATAACAGGCAAGACTAAAATCCTCTTTTCTCTGTCATCCAAAACAGGTTACTGGTAACTTTGGGATGTCCAACCATTGAGTTTCCCAGAGGCAGGAAGTAAGGTGAGGACCAGGCGCAAGGCCCCCAAAGTCACCAGAGCAGATATGAATCATCAGATCAGAGACAGCCCAACAAAGCTAATGTCAAAGGACATTGAACATGGGTAACACCACCCCAGGAACTGTTACATAGCACACTGAACTAGAGCCAATGGGGCTCAAAAGTGAAGGAAACACCAAGAACCAAGAAAATCTTAGACAGGCAAAACTGCCTCCAGGATTTTCCTCCCAAAGCTGGCATCAGTCGATGCCAGTACATCAACGTGGAAGTGCTTCGAAAAGGTGTGCACAGACGACTAGGTGGCAGCCTTGCACAACTGATCAGCAGAGGCCTGATTCTTGTAAGCTCAAGAGGCCCCAATATATCTTGTAGAATGAGCCATGAGCCTGAAAGGGACAGGCTTCTTCCTCAGCTCATATAATCCTTACGAATAGTGGACTTGATCCAAGAAGCAAGTCACTTTAGATGCAGGTCTTCCTGCCCTTGGACCCTCAGGAATGATGAACAATGCATCTGATTGCCTGATAGACTCAGCGTGATGTACATAAAACTTGAGACAACACACCACGTCTAACAAGTGGAGATCCCTCTCCTTGTCAGAGATGGGGTTAGGTCAGAAAGAGGGCACCACAATATCCTGATTCATGTGGAACTCCAAAACCACCTTCGGGAGAAACTCCTGAGAGGTGTGAAGCACCTCCTTGTCCTTATAAAACACCAAATAGGGTGGTTTACAGAATAGAGAATGTAACTCCACGACACTGTGGACAGACACAATTGCCAGGAGAAAAGCCATTTTCCATGTCAACAGGCGTAGAGGAATAGTGGCCAAAGACTCAAATGGAGGGCGCTAAAGAATGCCCAAAGCCAAATTAAGATCCCACAGAGGAGCGGGATTCTTGAAGGCAGGAAGAGTATGAGCAACGCCCTGGAAGACAACCTTGACATCAGGAAGGATGGCAAAGCTCCTCTGAAAGAAAACAGAGAAAGCAGAAGTCTGAACCTTAAGGGAATTCAAGCTGAGGCCCTTATCTACACCGTCCTGCAAAAAGGCCAGGACCGTAGGCAGATCAAATTCCTGAGACAGGTCCTGATCAGCACACCAAGATAGATAGATCGACCAGACACGATGGTAGATCTTGGAAGAAACAGGTTTGCGGGCACAGAGCACAGTAGCCACCACCCCAGAAGAAAAACCTTTCTTCATGAATATTAAGGATTCAATATCCAAGCCGTCAAAGCTAGCTGATGAACACCCTCCTTCCACAGGTAACCCTGTAGAAGGCGATCCGGACGGCAAGGGAGCCGGAATGGCTCTGCCACTGACAGATCCAGAAGCTCAGTGAGGCCAGTACGGAGCAATCAGAATGACTGGACAACGTTCCAGTCGTAATTTCCGTAACATCCTGTGCAACATCGGGAGGGGAGGAAAGATGTAGGCCAGAGGAAATAGCCAAGGAATGGACATTGCATCCACTGCCAGAGCTAGAGGGTCCCTCCATCAAGAGCAGAACCTCGGAACATTCCTGTTGTGTCTTGTTGCCATCAGGTCGATGTAAGGAAGACCCCACTTCTAAACAATGAGGGTGAACACCTCTGGGTGCAGTTCCCACTCTCCTCTGTCCACTGTGTGCCGACTGAGGAAGTCCGCCATGACGGTGTCTACGCCGGGAATGTGCACTGCGGATATGGCAGGAACGTGCTCTTCTGCCCAGGACAAAATAGCCTTGACCTCTAACCAAGCGGCGAGACTTCTTGTTCCGCCCTGCTTGTTGACTGTTGTCGGACTGTACCCGGACTGGACAGTCTTCCAGCTGAGATATCCAATGACAAAGGGCATGGAATATCACCCAAAGCTCCAATATGTTGATGGGAAAGAGAGATTCCTCTGGAGATCATCGACCCTGAGTGCTCAGGCAACCCAGGACTGCCCCACAAGCCGGAGAGGCTGGCATCCATCGTCACCGTGGTCCAGAAGGATACCAGGAAGGACTTGCCCTTAAGTAGATTTAAGAGGTCTAGCCACACGACAAACTCAGTTCCACACGAAGATCTAGCCCAAACAAATAAGTGCCTTGAAAAGGTAAGGAGAGCAATGTTTTCTTGGAAGCAGTGTCAGCAGGACAGATCTTGAGCCAAAGAACCCGTCTGACAACCACAGACATGGTGTTAACCCTAGCCACCAAACAGACTGCATCAAATAAGGCAGCAGAAACATAGTGCTGAGCCTCAGAAATGTTGGGAAGGAGGCGCATGTCTGAAGTAGGAGCACCCTGACGAACAGCAAGGGTGAGCTGTTCAGTCCAGACAGCAATGGCCTGATTCACCCATGCTGCAACGAATGCTGGACGCATGGCAGTACCAGCAGTGGCAAAGATGGACTTGAGGGAGACCTCAAGTTTCTTGTCAGTCCAGTCCTTTAGAGCAGACGCATCAGACACTGGCAAGGCAGTAGACAGATAGCCTGGAGATAGGAGCATCCACTTTGGGGGGATGAACCCACTGAGCAAGTGCAGCCTCAGAGAAGGGATAAAGCTTGGCAAATTTCTTGGAGACAGACTGTGTTCTGTCCGGAGACTTCCACTCTTCAGACACAAGGCGGTCGAGAGTGGGGTTAGGTGAAAAGCAAGTAAGGGGCTTTTTAGGCTCCTGAAATACATCAGAAGGGTCAGAAGGAACCTCCTGAACTAAGGGAATGTTTAGGGTATTTAAAACAGCCCTGATCAGGCCCTCAGCCGAGGGCTTAGGATCAGCCTCAAAAGGGTCCCCGAAAAACTGAGAGGAGCCCACCGCAGAACATTCCTCAACATCTGAATCCACCAGCCGTGTGGTACACCCTGAGGTTTTGACAGGGAAGACTTGATGGAGGAGGGGGTCTGCCAAGAATGGAAGACCCCCTGTAACTGGGATGGAAAGAGTTGCAATGTGGACCTAAGGTCCCTAGTAGTAGCCTTGAACTCTTGCACCCAAACTGGCTCTAATGCATCACTGGAGGTCCCTGGAAGACTCTCAGGGACATCAGAACATGCTGCGAATAAATGACCTGAGAATTCTCTAGGTAACCCTGAATGACAGGAAGAGCAATGCACAATAGGGGATACAGAGACCCCAGCATCCTTAGTCTTAGGTCTGGCCCCAAGCTCCAATGGTATAGACATTCTCACAGTGTCAATAACCTTATTGTATAAGAAATCACCCAATTACAGTGTGTAGGATTAAGGTTTCAACCCAGAAAACGCTAATTTAGACTTATCTGGCAGGCGAAAGGTTAATCAGCAGAGGAGAGAAGGAGAGTCCAAGCACTGCATAGGATACTCGTTCTGGAAATAGCACAAAGTTGGTGCAGGAGCCAGTAAGAAACAAGTGCGCGAAGCAAGCGCTCATGGGAAATGTAGTTTTCCCAGAAAAAGTACACCAACAGTGCCCAAATCCCTCTGAGCCCCCCAACACACCAGAAACATGAACCGGATGATACAGCAAGGGCAGACAAGAAGAATGAGCCATCTCTGAAGTCGCTAGGTTAAACGGTTGCAGAGATATGTCCCAAACTGTACAGTCCCATAGGAGTGAATGGAGCAATAGCACCTATGCGGTAAAGCGCGCACTCAAATTTTACAAAATTGTATTATTAAAAGACATGGAACATCACTAGAACATTTTAGGATACCCAAAAAACACTGAACAAGTAGGAAAGTGTAAAAAAAAAACCAAATGAATGCCAAACCAGCAGCTAAAGGGTTAAGTACCACATAAACCTGCTCCAAACACCCAACAGACATACAGATAAACCCAATGAGTGCAGGAGTGTGCAATAGGAACTCCAAGGAAAAACCCCTGTGCTGAGGGGCACTGTGGGACATGTGGACCTGCAGCACTCAAAAGGTTGCTCACCTTTCCTGCAGTTCTTCTGTCTTCAGATTACCATGTTTAAAGAAGAAGCCTCGGTGGGCAACCTCTGAGGAAAGAACTTATAGCCAAGATTCCCCCCCGCCCCAGGGCTTAAGGTCCACAAAAAGCACCTGGTTACTGAGCTAGCCACATCCAAGGGCATTGTCAGTTATGGTACTCTGCCTAATGGTGGTATTCCATTTCTAACAGAAAAATAAACTTCTAAAGCTATAGCAGAACTGTTCTCTTGCCTGTGTTATCTTCACCAAGGAACAAATCTTTCTGGATCTGGTTGGCTAGCTGCAGCCAAGGAGGGAAGGTAGGCTCCACCCCCTACATACAATTCTAGAATTGTTACTGCCTACAATTAAAGGGCGGATCGCGTACCCAGAGTTGCCAGTAACCTGTATAGGATCACAGAGAAATTACCTTTAACCCTGAGTGTCAGATGGGTAAGTAACACATGGCAGGGCAATGGCACTCAAAGGTTAAAACACATAAAACATAACTCAAGCATTGCTAGAATGCAGAATACAAAGTCTACAGCAAAAGATTTTACATTTTCATGTAAATAATACAAGTGTAATACTCCATCAAACAGTACAGACTTCATCAGACTGTAGATATATATGGTAGTGACAGCTTCTACCAAAAACAAAGGGAATTTTTTTTCTCCACTCACTGATAAATCATCTCTCTTAGTCCAATGGAGACAAAAGAACCATAGTGGTTTAGGTCCCTTCACTAGGAGGCAGGGCACTTAATATAAAAAAAAAAAAAAAAAAAACGTCTGGAGGAGCAGACTCCAGCTCAGCTCAGTTCCTGCCCAGCTCAGCCCAGCCAGATTGCAGCCAATGGCCAACATCAGTAAGAAAAAAAGAACCAAAAAAGTGGTCACCATTCGAGATAAGCCAATGAATGGCAGGGCACCCCTACCAGCGAAAGGACAGAAGTTTTCTTTGAGTAGGACCCCATGTGTCTCCATAGACTAAGAAATAATTTACTGGTAAGTACAAAAATCCTCTTTTCTCTTTCATTCTATGGGAGACATAGGGACATAGCAACAATGTTCCTGTCATCTCCAGGTAGGGAAAGAATTCCTAACCAATGCAAAAAAACCACTACAAAGTCAAACTTAAAATAACCATGCATTTCATGTGTCAATAGACCCTACAACAAAATGCACGAGCTCAGTAAATAGAGAAACAAAGGAGAAAGAAGGGCAACCAGTTGTCCACCACTGCTTGTATAGCATTCTTTCCAAAACTCCCCTTTGCTGACACACTGAGCCTGTCATAATTACTAAGAGAGTGTGAAGTGACATCCACAAAGCAGCCTTAAAGAGCTAATCCACAAAAGTTAATTCTTTTAAGCCAAAGATGCACAAGAGATGTAGTAGAATGAGCAGCAAAACTAAATGGAACCGGTTTAGTGTGAAGCACAAAAGTTTATTGCATAGACGACAATCCAGGAAGCTAAATAGCCAGAACGGCTTCAATACCCAGAAACAAAAGAGGAGTCAATACAATGTTGGAATTTTTTGATTTAGAACACAACAGTTTGTCTGCAGAATGTCCATGAAAGCATGAGCTCTGGTGACTGAGCTTTGATCAGTAAATTATCCAAACAGTATTATGAAAATGCCTTGGGACTGATGCAACAGGACAGAGATGACAAGTTGTTAAAAGAGGATTTTTGTCTACATAATACAACCATTTCTTTTAGTCGGCATGAAACAGTAACCACAGAGTAAAGTCTCCTCCTGCAGAGGGTCAGGGCATTTGACCAAAAGAGTTCATGGAGATTGATGTCCCCTCCCCCCTTATCAAGAAACACAGAGAAACTGAAGACAGAGGCTCAAAACAGCTGTATGAAGCATTTCCAAAATCAGGTTCAAGTCCCACAGAGGAGTGGGATACCAAATGATTGTGTAGGAATGAGCCACCCCTTGAACAAAAATCTGCATGCTAGGCAACAAAGCTAATACTTCTCTGGAAAGGAACAGAAAGAGATGAAATCCTGACCTTAAAAGAGCTAAGACCATGTCCTTTTTGAAGACCATCCTTAAGAAAGGACAAAAACACATGAAGCTGAATAGGCCATGGCAGTGATCCCTGGTGCTTACAACACTTATGAAACCAAGACCTTACTCATTGGTATGCCTTGGAAAAAAAATGGCTTATGAGCCTGTAGCATAGCAGCAATGACAGAGTCAGAAAACCCCTTCTACCTCAGGATGCTGGCCTCAAGAGCTAAGCCGTCAAAACCAACGCCTCTACCTGCGGAGGACACCACAGATCCAGAATCAAAAGGTCTGGAGGCAAGGGAGATGAAACAGTTCTGCCACAATCAGATTAAGAAGATCTGAATTTCAGGCCAGAAGGGGCATTATAATGATATGAGCACGGTCCATCCTGATTTTCCACGACAATCTGGAAAATACGTATGCCAGAGGAAAAGGTCGTGGAATGACAATCTTGAGAGCTAGAGGATCAAAAGATCTGGCACAGAATGGAGGAATAATGTGGTTCAGCAGGAGGCCATAATGTATACTGCTAGAGGACCTCATGGGCTAACTACAGAGTTGAATAGTCTCTTGTTGAGCTCCCACTTGCTAGGATTCAGAAGCTGATGACACAGTTGTCTACCCCTAGAATACGAATGGTTGAAAGAGCCAACATCTGGGTTTCTGCCAACATAATGATTAGCAGGACCTCAGACCATGCGGCTTCTCTTCTGGTGTCTCCTTTATGGTTGATGTAGGACATGTTCTTTGCAATGCTGGACTGGGTCCACACCAGGGATCCCTGAAGGGACTGAGACTAATACCACAGAGTTAGGCAAACTGCCCAAAGCTCCAGAACATTGATGGACAGTAGACTCTCCACACTGGTCCAAAGACCCTGAGCCATCTGAGGCCCCACTGTGGCACCCCAAACTGCCAGGCTGCCACCCGTTGTGACCATGACCCAATTTACAATAACCAGCGCGTGGCAAAGTGACAGATGGGGCCTCTGAAGCCACCAAAAAAGGTCTGCCTTTGTCCAGTTGGACAAGGTCATGACACAGGACTAAAATGAGGACCCCCGTAACTATTTCATGTGGGGAAAAGATAGGTGTAGGAAGAGCAACAGTGAGCCACAGCTCGGACCTCAGACAGTGGTTGAGGAAGTAGTAACAAGACAGACACATCCATACTCACTACACCCTAGACTGGTTTTATATGTGCAGCTACTCAACAACTCAGTTTATCAGGATGCCCTGTCAGTATCTGAAGTCCCTTATGGAATCTACAACCTGGAAGTGAGAAGGATTCGGGAAGCAGCTCCCACATGCTAGACAAAGGATGCAAGATGGCTGAAACCAGAGTAACTTCTGATTCTTCCTAGAAACTTAACTAAAGATCAGAATAGTGAGGGGGAGACTGTCTTGACAGAGACCAACCCTATAAACCTCACTTAAAACTGCACGTACACTGAGTTAGGCAGGTGTTAAGAGGGCTGCCAGTGAGATAGATCTATCAACAGACTTCTTTGATGTGCCCTGCCTTTTACTGGATGGATTTCACTCCCCCATTGACCCTTGTTATCCCCATAGCACAAGAGAAAAATGAACAATTACCCTTACTGGTTAAAAATGAATTATTTAGATCATTATTTAGGGTTAAAACACAAGTCTAAGGAGCAATGTATGCCATTCCTGAGCAGTCTAACCTTGCATTTAGCAATCTCTTCTTCAATCCTTTCAACTATAGCAGAATCCAAGATTTGCAGATCGCAAGATGAGCGGGACTGCATGCTGACCGGATGCGCCTTTAGCCAGGATACAATCTCCTGGACTTTCTCAGCACTAGGAAAGACAAGGATAGATCATGGGTCACATTAACAGGAAAACAGACAGGGCATAAGTAGCAGTTAGCACAAGAGTAGACCACTTGGGTTCTTCTGCTGTTGGAGTCTACAGATCTCATCATCCCCAACCAGACAATTGCTGGTAGGGGATGATAGAGTTGTACTGCCAAACAGCTGAGATCCAAAGTTTGACTTTCCCTTTTGTTGTTACTTTAAACTTATCTCACCCATGCTCCTCTTCTCCTGGCCAGATGTCGTCCTCATAGAACACATCATCTTGGCTATTCTTTGAAATGTATGTAAATAGTTCTGGGTACCTGGGAAATCAGACAGAAAAGCCATGCATATATTATCATGTGCAGACCACATCAAGATGCTAATAGTTTACAATATGGACTAACATTTCTTGTTCTTGAGGATCATGAATTGAACAAAGATGTTAAGGAATGAAGGGGGGGGGGGGTGCTCCATTGCAGGGATATTGGTTGACACCTTTAAACAAAGTACACTTTTTTCCCAAGTACTTGAGAGTTGGACAAAAAAGTTGTATCCAGTATGAACACAGTATTCTGCTTTGTATGAAGACTGTCTCCTTACAATTTTCATCTCTTTCCTAACAAGTACGTACTAACTGCAGCCCATTTGCACTTACAGTGCTAATGCTGTCTTCATCCGGTGATTTAACCCTTTGTGGTATGTACTAACTGCTCTTTCTTAACGCTCTTTTCCAGTCTCCATATTGTTCGGTTCTCATATATCTCTCTGTATCGGTTTCATATTAGATGTTTTAATTGTGTTCTTATGAAAAATAATTTGTAATTTGGCGCCCACAGTCAGTTTTAGTAGGGAATCCTAGCTAGTTTAAATTCAGGCATTGTTCAGTGCAGATACATTAGTTGGCACCTTTATTCCAAGTACACCTTTTTCTACATCGAGGCTGTCCAAGTTCAGTTCTCAAGGGCCCCCAGCAGGCCAGGATTTAAGGATTACCCTGCTTAAGCACAAGTGAACTGGCTTCTTCCGTAACTCGTAAACCTTACGAATAGTAGACTTAATCCAAGACACAATCGTCAACTTGGATGTCACCCTCCCTGCCCTGGGCCCCTCAGGAATGAAGAACAAGGCATTAGACTGGCGAATAGGCTCAGTGCCGTCTACATAAAACTTAAGACACCTCACTAGATCCCTTTCCTTGTCAGAGGTAGGGTCAGGACAGAACGAGGGAACCGTAATTTCCTGATTAATGGGAAATTCCGATACTACCTTCGGGAGAAACTCCCGAGATGTGCGAAGAACCGCCTTGTCTTTGTGAAACACCAAAAAGGGTGGTTCACAAGACAGGGCTTGCAACTCCGCGACACAATCACCAGGAGAAAAGCCATTTTCCAAGTCAGCATGTTCAAGGGAATAGTAGCCAAGAACTCAAAGGGAGGGTGCTGAAGGACAGCCAAGACTAATTTAAGATCCCCCCTGAGGTGTAGGGCTCTTAAAGGCAGGACGAGTGTGAGCAACGCCATGAAAGAAGACAGTGACATCAGGAAGAATTAAGATACAGTTAGGGAAAAAATTATTTGATCCCCTGCTGATTTTGTATGTTTGCCCACTGTCAAGGAAATGATCAGTCTATAATTTTAATGATAGGTTTATCTGAACAGTGAGAGACAGAATAACAAAAAAATCCAGAAAAATGCATTTCAAATCAGTTATAAATTGATTTGCATTTTATTGAGTGAAATAAGTATTTGACCCCTTTGCAAAACATGACTTAATACTTGGTGGCAAAACCCTTGTTGGCAATCACAGAGGTCAGACGTTTCTTGCAGTTGGCCACCAGGTTTGCACACATCTCAGGAGGGATTCTGTCCCACTCCTCTTTGCAGATCCTGTCCAAGTCATTAAGGTTTCGAGGCCGACGTTTGGCAACTCGAACCTTCAGCTCCCTCCACAGATTTTCTATGGGATTAAGGTCTGGAGACTGGCTAGGCAACTCCAGGACCTTAATGCGCTTCTTCTTGAGCCACTCCTTTGTTGCCTTGGACGTGTGTTTTGGGTCATTGTCATGCTGGAATACCCATCCACGACCCATTTTCAATGCCCTGGCTGAGGGAAGGAGGTTCTCACCCAAGATTTGACGGTACATGGCCCCATCCATCATCCCTTTGATGCGGTGAAGTTGTCCTGTCCCCTTAGCAGAAAAACACCCCCAAAGCATAATGTTTCCACTTCCATGTTTGACGGTGGGGTTGGTGTTCTTGGGGTCACTGGCAGCATTCCTCCTCCTCCAAACACGGCGAGTTGAGGCCAAAGAGCTCGATTTTGGTCTCATCTGCCCACAACACTTTCACCCAGTTCTCCTCTGAATCATTCACATGTTCATTGGCAAACTTCAGATGGGCCTGTACATGTGCTTTCTTGAGCAGGAAATCCTTGCAGGCGTTGCAGGATTTCAGTACTTCACGGAGTAGTGCGTTACCAATTGTTTTCTTGGTGACCATGGTCCCAGCTGCCTTGAGATCATTGACAAGATCCTCCCGTGTAGTTCTGGGCTGATTCCTCACCGTTCTCATGATCACTGAAACTCCACGAGGTGAGATCTTGCATGGAGCCCCAGACCGAGGGAGATTGACAGTTATTTTGTGTTTATTCCATTTGCGAATAATCGCACCAACTGTTGTCACCGTCTCACCAAGCTGCTTGGCGATTGTTTTGTAGACCATTCCAGCCTTGTGAAGGTCTACAATCTTGTCCCTGACATCCTTGGACATCTCTTTGGTCTTGGCCATGGTGGAGAGTTTGGAATCTGATTGATTGATTGCTTCTGTGGACAGGTGTCTTTTATACAGGTAACAAGCTGAGATTAGAAGCACTCCTTTAAGAGAGTGATCCTAATGTCAGCTTGTTACCTGTTTAAGAGACAACTAGGAGCCAGAAATCTTGCTGATTGATAGGTGGTCAAATACTTATTTCAATCCATAAAATGCAAATCAATTTATAACTGTTTTGAAATGAAATGCGTTTTTCTGGATTGTTTGTTGTTATTCTGTCTCTCACTGTTCAAATAAACTACCATTAAAATTATACACTGATCATTTCTGTCAGTGGGCAAAAGTACAGGATCAGCAGGGGATCAAATAATTTTTTCCCTCACTGTACGTCTCTGATAGAAGACAGAGAGAGCAGAAGTCTGCACCTTAAGGGAACTCCGACTGAGACCCTTGTCCACCCCATCCTGCAGAAAACCAAAATTTGCCCTTGGTCGCAGGCGAACCTGAGATACCGCCGAGACTCTGGATGAATGGTAATGTGCAGGTATGCATCCTGAAGATCCAGAGAAGCAAGGAATTCCACCTGAAACATGGCCACGATCACCGTCCTCATGGACTCCTGGTGATAGCGAGACTTGACCACAAAGGCTTTGAGGTCCAAAACTGGACCGCAGCCCTTCTTGGACACCAAAGAGAAGTTGGAGTAAAATCCCAACCCTATTTACAGTGCCAGAACCTCCTTGTCCAAAAAGGGTCTGGATAGCGCCGTGGAACAGACGGCACTCCTCAGCTCCCTGAGGAGTGTGAGAAGGGAAAAACCAGAACAGAGGAAGAGAGACGAAAGGGATCCTGTATCCTTCCGATACAACCAGAAAAACCCACAAATCCCCTACGGTGTCCATCCAGACACTGAGGAAGTGGAGCAAAAGACCACCTTCCGGCTTGTGGGGACGGGGTTCGGCGAGTCATGCTGAAGTAGGTTTAGAGCCCTTGGGCTTGGTGGAGGACTGCTTGGGCCTCCATTGTTGTTTGGGGTTGGAGGAGGTGCGCACAGCCTGGAGAACCTCCTGGGTCGCGGGGCGTCGTCTCAGCCTGAAAGGTACAAAAAAGCCTATTCTTCTTCACGGGAGGCTTCTTCCTAGGAACAAAGGGCAGGTGGGTACTCTTACCCCCAGTGACCTCACTAATAATGTCCTTAAGTTCAGGCCCAAACAAAGAAGAACCCTGTAAGGACAAGGAAAGCAAGGCCTTCTTAGAGGCAGTGTCCGCAAATCAGATTTTAAGCCAAAGAGCTCGTCTAGCAACCACAGACATGGTAGAAACCCTAGCCACCAAGCGGATGGCATCAAATATGGCCGCAGAAACATAATGCCGAGCCTCATGGATGTTGGCGAGATGGCGCAACATGTCAGCAGTAGGTGCACCCTGACAGACAGCCAGAGTCAGCTGTTCAGTCCAAACAGCAATAGCCCTGTTCACCCAAGCAGCAGCAAACACCGGGCAAAATGAAGTGCCAGCTGTAGCAAAAATGGACTTCAGGGACATCTCAAGCTTCCTGTCAGTCCAATCCTTGAGGACTGAAGCATCTGCCACAGGCAAGGCCGTGGACTTGGAAAGCCTAGAGAGCAAAGCATCCACCTTGGGTGGATGAACCCATTGAGCTAATACCGCATCAGAAAAGGGGTATAGATTAGCAAACTTTGAGAGACAGAAGGCTTCTTGTCAGGAACTTTCCACTCATCCGCAACCAACCGGTCAAGAGTGGGGTTTGGGAAGGAAACAGGTAGACTGCTTCTTATGTTCCTGGAACACATCAGAGGGGTCAAAAGGAGCCTCTTGATTCAAGGGAATGTTTAGGGTGTTCAACACCTCCCTGATCAGGCCTTCAGCAGAAGGATCAGCCTCAAAGGGGTCCCCAAAGAATTGGGAAGAGACCACCGCAGAACATTCCCCCTCCTCAGAATCCACCAATAACTCCTCAGAGGAGTCAGATACGTCAGGTACACCCTGCAGTTTCGGCAGGGAAGACCTGATGGGAGTAGGGGGCTGCGAAGACTGAAAGACCCCCTGCAATTGGGATGGAAGAAGTTGTAAGGTAGACCTCAGGTCTCTAGTAGTGGCCTTAAACTCTTGCATCCAATCTGGCTCAAGTGCATGGCTGGAAGTCCCTGGGGGGGCGCAGGGGCAACAGCGCATGCTGGGCATAAATGACCTGAGTACTCTCTAGGTAACCCTGACAGACATGAAGAGCAGTAGGCAGTGAGGGACACAGATATCCCAGTATCCTTAGTCTTAGGTCTAGCCCCAAGCTCCAACGGTGTAGACATTCTCACAGTGTCAAAACATTTAAAGTTTAAGGAATCACCCAAATACAGTGTGTATGATTAAAGTTTCACCCCACGAAAATCGCTAAAATGCACTTATCTGGCAAGTGAAGAGTTAATCTGCTGAGAAGAGAAGGAGAGTCCAAGCCCTGCGTAGGATACTTGTGAAGGGAAAGCACAAAATGGCTACTGCGACAGGAGCCAATCAGTAATGAGCACGCTAAGCAAGCACTCATGGGAAATGTAGTTTCCCTTGGAAAAGTACCCCAACCATGCCCAAAGCCCCTGAGCCCCCCCAACACACACAAAACATTAACCGGATAATAGAGCAAGGGCAGACAAACAAAATGAGCCATCTCTGAAGTCGCTACGTTGAGTGGTTGCAGAGATATGTCCCAACTGTAAAGTCCAATATAGGTGAATGGAGCATAATGTCTATGACGTAAAACACGCCTTTACTCAAAATTGCAATATTTTTCAGAGAGATATAAAAAAAAAAAAAAAAAAAAAAAAAAAAGGGATGTAGAAACACCACAAAACACATTGAAACTCAAATAAACACTATACTCAAAAGGGAAAAAGACATTTAGAAGGATGCCAACTAGCAACCAAAGGGATAGGTTTACCACAGAAACACTGTTCCAAGCCCCCTAACAGACATACAAATGAAGCCAATGCGTGCAGGAGTATGTATTAGGAACTCCAAGCAGACCTCTGTGCGGAGAGGGAACATGGGACATGTGGACTCAAAGGGTTGCTCACCTTTTCAGCAGGTCTTCTGTCTTCAGATTACCATGTGTAAAGAAGAAGCCTCAGTAGGCAACTCCTGAGTAAAGAACCTGTGAAACAAGATTTTCCCCCAAGGGCTAAAAGGTCCACCATAGCGCCTGGAAACTGAGCTATCCAGCTGGGAATTGTCAGTAATGATAATCCGCCTAAGGGTGGTATTCCATATCTAACAGAAAACAAAAAATAAACTAAAACTATTGTAGAACTGGTCTCTTGCCTATATCTTCACCAAGGAACAAATCTTTCTGGAGAGGAGGGGCTAGCTGCAGCTAAGGCGAGGAGGTAGGCTCCACCCAGCATTCTCTTCAAAAACTGTTCCTGCCTACTTAAAGGGACGGTTGCCTACCCAGTGTACCAGTAACTTATATTGGATGACCGACAAATATTTTTTCACCACTGATGTTATTGTACCAACATCTGGACAGCACTTGTAGAATTTAAGCAAAATAGAGCAGAACTTAATATAAAGTAAGCAGAAGCACAATTTCTTTAACCAGCCAATGGACCACCTTGGGTCCCAGAGTCCTCCACTTAAAACTCAATATTCTGAAGACCTCGTTACCGTCCAACAAAGTTAAAGTAAATGTGTTACTCTAAAAGAAGTTTAACTTGTTATACTGAGTTTTAAAATCTGCCTTTATGTTAAACTAAACTTTTTTCTATAAAACAAGAGTTTTAATGAAACATAGAATTTGATGGCAGATAAGAACCATTCGGCCCATCTAGTCTGCCCAATTTCCTACTGTAAAAAAAAAAACAAAAAAAAAACACACAACCTCAAACCTTTTTTGGTCCTTGGTCTTTTCATATGTTAAGAACCGCCTTATGCCTATCCCATGCATGCTTAAATTCTGCCACTGTATTGACTTCTGCCACTGTATTGACATCTACCACTTCTGCTGGTTGGCTATTCCACTTGTCTACTACCCTCTCAGTGAAGTAAAACTTTCTTACATTACATCTAAACCTGTGTCCCTCTAGTTTTAGACTATGGCCTCTTGTCCTAACGTTTTTACTCTTTTGAAATATACTTCCATCCTGTACTTTGTTGAATCCCTTCATGCATTTGAATGTTTCTATCATATCCCCCCTCTCTCTCTTCTCTCCTCCAAGCTATACATATTCAGATACTTTAGTCTATCCTGATATTTCTTTTCCTGTAGACCAGTCACCATTTTAGTAGCCCTTCTTTGAATTTTCTCTAGAGTATCAATATCCTTCTGGAGATGGGGTCTCCAGTACTGTACACAATATTCTAGGGTGAGGTCTAACTAGAGATCTGTAGAGTGGCATGACCAGTCACTTCCCTTTTTCTGCTACTAATGCCCCTAGCTATACAACCCAGTGCCCTGCTTGCATTCCCCACCGCTTTATTACATTGCCTGCTTACCTTTAAGTCATTAGAAATAATTACTCCCAAATCCCTTTCCTCTGTTGTCTCTGACAGCACAGTACCCTTAATGGTATATTTTTCCTTTGGATTTTTATGTCCCAAGTGCATTATTTTACATTTATCAACGTTAAAGTGCATCTGCCACACTCTTGACCATTCTTCTAATTTACCTAAATCATTCGCCATTTGGCTTTTTCCCCCTGGAATGTCTACCCTACTGCAGATCTTTGCATCATCTGCAAAAAGGCATACCTTTCCTTGAAGACCTTTTGCAATATCACTAATAAAAATATTAAAAAGAATGGGCCCCAGTACAGATCCCTGAGGTACTCCACTAGTAACACTCCTTTCGTCTGAATATTCTCCATTGACTACCACCTTCTGTCTCCTGTCACTCAGCCACTGCCTTATCCATTTCACTATTTTTACATCTAGACCCAAACACTGCAATTTATTTATGAGTCTTCTATGAGGGACAGTGTCAAGTGCTTTACTGAAATCTAGATAAGCTATATCTACTGCTCCCCCTTGATCTATTATTTTAGTTACCCAGTCAAAAAAATCTATGAGGTTAGTTTGACAAGATCTCCCTGCTGTAAACCCATGAAGTAAATTTTATATCCTGGTTTACACCTTAATGACTGATAAAAAATTCCCATTTCTTACTTTGTGTTTTTTAAATGTGGCTTTACCATTTTAATCTTTAGTGCACCATTTTTCGGACAGAATAAGCTTGCTTTGCTGCATACATTTTTATACAGATATATAGCTACATATGTATACCTATAGAGATAGATAAATATATACATACACACACACATATTTTTATATATTATATATAGATATATCTCCATATACCCTATATAATAATTTGTTAGGATGTTTGCACGATGCAGTTATGCACAGTAGAGACTGTCCATGTTGCGTACTCCTCTGGCTCTCAAAAGGTTAATGTTAACTGGACCTTGGCCCATGTACACAGGCTTTTACACTAATATTATATATATATATATATAAATAAGAAATAAAAAAATACATACATATATATATAATATCTTTTTTTTCTATATATATATATATATATATATATAAAGAAAAAAAAAAAAAAAGAAAAAAAAAAAAATATATATATATATGTATTTTTTTATTTCATATATATATATATATATATATATATATATATATATATATATATATAAAAATATATAATAAAAAAATACATATATATATATATATATATATATATAATATTTTTTTTTTATTTATTTTTTTCTTTATTATATATATATATATATATAAAGAAAAAAAAAAAAAAAAGAAAAAAATATTATATATATATATATGTATTTTTTTATTTCTTATATATATATATATATATAAGAAATAAAAAAAATACATATACATATATATATATATATATATTTTTTTTTTTTTCTTTTCTTTTATATATATATATATATATATATATATATATATATATATATATATATATATATATATATATATATAAAGAAAAAAAAAAAAGAAAAAAAATTATATATATATATATATATATATATATATATATATATATATATGTATTTTTTTATTTCTTATATATATATATATATATATATATATATATATATATATAAAAAAATATATATTATATACATATATTTATATTATATATATATATAACAGGTAGAAAAAAAAAAAAAACTCCTCTGTACCTTTTTGTCTGCACCAAATTAGCATAGTTGTCGTAAAATACCCCTAAATAAATTCCTCTTGTTCACCAGAGAGGGAAACGTCCTACGTTTTCCTTGCATTTTGGCAGCTAAGGTGATATGAGTGAAAGGTAACCGTTCATTTTCTACAACACACAGTGTGTTGAATGTACAAATTCACTGGTGCACTGGTGTTGGCCTCTAACTCTACTGGATGCATCCCAGGTATGCACTGCATTCCGTACCCCTCTGGCACTCAAAGGGTTAAGTCACCAAGCCAACGAGCATTAGACATTCAGCATTAGAGGAGCCATCTGGTGTTAAAGGGTCAGTAATGCCCATATTTCACTTGATTCAGTTTTGTAGATGTAAAAAAAATAAAGTATATGAAGAAAGTCCCATCTCTCAAAGCTTTACGGTTTGAGAGATATTTGCCGCTAAAGTTCCCCCCTCCCTTGTGTCAGCTGCAAAGCTCACAGAAGGAGATTCAAGTCATGTGACTCGAGGCAATTCTTAAAACTGTCCTGTTGGTGTGTTACTAGGACTAGAGCGGAGAATCACTGGTGTTAGTTGTTTCATTAAGCAGGAGGTGCTAAACACATTGCAACAGATAAAGAGATTGCCAGATCTCTAGGGGCAAGAGATCCCTCCATTTTTAGCATACCCAGTACCTCTCTATGTATTCAGCAAGAAGTTGTTCAACAGCAGAGGAGTAGGTCCACTCTGTCCCAACTCTCTTGGTATAGCCAGGAACTTCTTCATTTTTCTTATTAAACTTCAGATTGAGACCCACGTTAGCCTTTTGTTCTCCATGTGGACTGCAGGAAAGTGTAAACACAAATTAGAAAAACAGCACACAAGGTACTAATAGCACTCAAGTTTATACATCATTAACGCTTACTTTCGTTTGGATCCTCGGCCAATGAAAATGCACCCAGTAATCCTGGAAACAAGGTATCCATTCACCCCAAGTCGACTTGCCAAAATATACCCAGGATTATATTTTACAGAAAATTTCTGTGGGAGAAACAACAAGATAATCTAGCTCATGGAGGCTGATTTTTTTTTTTTTTTTAATATAAAAGTAAAAGAGAAAGAGAGTGCAACGATCTGTGAGCAACCTCTTGATATATTGTAGATATGTTATCCCCTACCAAAGTGAGAGGTTGTTCTCATGAAATGCATTGGGAAAAAGAAAAATAAATATATACTTTTATCATCCATCCATTGTGTCATTGCAAGGCTGAATAACTGTCTTTATTAGCACAAGAAACAAGTGACAATCACATTGTACAAGTATATGAGAGGTCAATACAAGGATCTGGTAGCAGGAAAGCTATAAAATTCTCAGTCATGGGGGTATGAGGCAAAGGTTGAACTTGATGGATTTGTGCCTTTATTCAACCTAATTTACTATGTTACTATGTAATTGCTACACTAAGGTCGATTCACAAGAAAATGAAATGTAAGTGCAACACAGTAAAAATATCTACAATATATCAAGAGGTTGCTCTAAGATCGTTGCAATCTCTCTTTCACATATGTATGCTGCTATACAATGGTGCCGGCTGGTGACACCATAAGAAGACGCTGCACATCTGACACACAAAGATCATTCAAACAAAAGGACTATTTTTATGGTTATTGGACTTTCTCTACTTTTTTATCCTTTTCATAAAACGTTTTATACATTAAGATAGTGTGTGGAGCGCATTTGTTTCCTTTTTTTTTTGTACAAAAAAAGAAGAAAAAAGTGGTGACATACTGGATCTAACGGCACCATAGTGAACAAATAAAATTCGGCAAATTTCCACTTGTTTAAATTGGTCCTTTAACCCCTTGAACCCTACAGAGGTCTCCATCACACTTCAAAGTAATGCACTGGAGATCACATTCATGGGTTAAAAGCTTCATTCAAATGAATGGAAATTGTTATTTTCTCACTATGGTGCAAACCACCCCAAATTTTCACAGTCTTTAAGAGGTTAACATCCTATTGTACTAAATTTAAATTTTGTCAAAGGAGGCAGTTCCCATCTAAATGTATGGCACATTTTATGCACTCTAACTAAAGCTTGCTATGTTAGACTTTATTATTATGATTTTGGCAACAAAAAGCGACTATAAGACAATTCAAAATCCTATACAATAATTCGCTAGGATGTTTGTCAGAAGCTGCCAAGCTCAATAGAGACCTCCCGCTTTCGGGCAGTCTCTACTGCACATGACTGCATCGCGTGAGTGAGGCGACGCAAGACTACATCGTGTGGAGCAGTGAGGTAGCAGCCGCTTAACGCTTTGAGTACCAGATGGGTACGCAAAACATTGCAAAGCAATGCGTTCTGCACCCCTCTGGCACTCAAAGGGTTAACATTACCCGGACCTTGGCCCGTGTACACGGGCTTTTACACTAGTAAATAAATAAATGGTTAATCATGTGTACTTATTCTCAAAGCACTCTAATAATCCCCTAACTTGTTATCAGGTAAACGGTTCACAAAAAAATATTAAAAGGAATGTGGCATTTGATAAAGAGTCAATGAATGTTGCAAGGGCTGAGACAAGTTACCAACTTACATGCTGGTTCTGTATTAAGGCATCTAGCTGTGGTTCACAGGGAATATTAAAAAGCACACGAATTCTGTTCTCATTGAGAACATCAGATGAGTCTTGCACCTACAGAGAAGAACCATATTACCAACACACAAATGTCAAAGAATTATCCTAAAGAATTAGGCTTTAAGTAGATATCTTAACATACAGATGATTTAACCTTTGGATGCTAGAGAGGTCACCAATGAATTGATTAGCAATGGGCTCTCTAGCATCCAAGGATTTAAATATGGCTAAAACGCAAGTTTACAATGCAGATTTAATGATCGTATCAAACAGTATCCTAGTAAAAGACCAGTGAGAAAGCATTCCTTAACCCTTTGAGTGCCAGAGCGGTACGCAACGCATTGCTCTGCAATACGTTGCGTACCCCTCTGGCACTCAAAGGGTTAATACTATGCGTGTCAGAGAGCTATGTAAAGCATTACATACTCTCCGTTACTCAAAGAGTTAATGTCACTCTGTGAAGGAAATATATGCAAAACAATAAAACAAGCATGAAGGGTTTAACCCTTTGAGGGCCAGCAGTGTCTCCAAAGAAATACGTTGGATACCCCTCTGGCATTCAAAAGGTTAAAAAGTGCTAGTAGGTAATGCTGCAGAATTACTCAAACAAAAACGTACGTCTCCCATGCATCCATAGTAGGGTGACCCCAACATGAAGACCGAGCTACCAGGAGAGAACAGCTCGCCTAGGGTCTTAAAGTGAGAGAGTCCAGATTCAAACGTAGTGATATCCTGGAACGATAAAAGCAGATAAGGTTTATTCATGATGTTTAAACATGCTCCAGTGGAGATGTTGGTGTAATTTCACAGTCTGGCTCCTTGAAGGGAAACTTCTCATGAATTGAAATTGAGGTTTTTACCCAATATGCCTGTATTGCATGGTTGTAATGTCACAGAAAATAACCCCTTAGTGACCGGCCACACGCCCATGCAGCCGTCACTTAACGCCCGGCTAAGAATTTTTTTTTTTTAATTATTCCGGAGTCCCTGCACAGGGACCCAGACTTCCGGGACGTATATGTACGTTCTCTGTCACTAAGTGACAGTTTTTGCAGGACATACATGTATGTCCATTGTCGGGAAGGGGTTAATAATAACCTACATTTGCCTTTCTAAGACCAGAAAATCCTGGCCTTTTGTCCTGGATGTTATTTTTATGGAGACAGACATGAGAGTTACTGGCAGTGTTTTTCCAAACTCAGGTAGGCAGAGTGCTAGACCCTGTAAGGATCAGTCAATAGGGTTTGTAGGATTTATCCCCCTCCGAACAAAACAAGGGTAAACAACCTTAAATAAGGTGTTTCATACAACTTCACATGCATTTTGATCTGAGTCCAGTCAGCGGGATAGTGGACCCTTACGGGGAGGGGGGGGGGGGGTTAAAGGGATAGTAACACTTAATATGTAAAAACAAATATATATTGGAGGGTTTATTCTCCTAAGTAAAACAAGGGCACCCCTACCACTGAAGTTTTATTCAAAACTTATTACAATTCAAACTTAAATTTTAGGTGCAGTATCTCAATGGCCTGAAATTACACAATGGCACTCTGTTTCTACACCATGCTATGGTCAACATAAGTTCAACAGCCTGTATTTTAGTATTTGTGCTGCTTTAACCTGTTGGGGTTCTCAATGTTTTGGAATCATCTTTATTACCACAAGGGCTAGTCAGCAACTGAACATTACTCTCTTACCTTGACAATAGCTTGGAACACAAACGGGAGAACTTGCTTGGACCACTGCTTCTCCAGATGAATCTCTCCATTTTGTGTTAACTGGTAGCGCCGGCCAGTAAGCAGTTGGGCATACAACACTACTGAGGTGTCATTTATAATCACCCCCTTTCTTCTTTGGTAGCTTCAAAAAAGAGAAGGAATATGGGCTGTGATTGGCAACTGTATGCAACAAGTATACACAGGATTTACAGAGAAATAGGCAACAAAGGTATCAGATTTCTTTACTTCTGAATTACCACACCGAAAAAGTGGATTAAGGAGAGTATTGCCTTTGAGTACTGGAGGGATTTGCTATGTATTTCACATTCCTCTGGAATTTAAACTAATTTATAAAATCAAGAATGAACCACATCATTTAATCTTTAACAATTAGACCAACGACGTGCCAGGACAGTAATGACTGACTGATGATGGTCCTGGCATGTCATGAGCGTTCTTAATCAAAGCGCACCTGAAGACTGTTATTCAGAGGGGTTCAGTGTCTAAAATGGACTGCTCCAAGATTGGATCAGTCAGTTTCAGTCTCTCCCACTGCGAGTCGATATCTTCAACTTTATGAACTAAAACGCACATTCTGGTGGTTACATGGAAAAACTACAATAAAACTATATATTTCTTGAAAGTAGATATCCCACTGCATCAAATAAGGAGTCACTTGCCTTTCTACCCCTAGGCTGGTGTGCAAAAAATATTTCCAGAAGGTGGTGCTAATGGACAAAATTGCCATTTTTTAATATTTCCAACCCATACAAATGTATTAAAATGTTTGAAACCTATAAGATTTCCTACTGTATTAATTAGCGAGTGATGACTACTATAGGTGGTGTCAGAAGCACAAAACTACACCTACTACAACCTTTCAATGTTCTCATTATTTTTCAAACTTGACCTGTACTAAAATATTTGTAACAACTACATGAATGAAGAAAAGGTAGGCAAAGAATATAATTTCTCTCAGTTCTAGGATGGATGCAGTGACCATAGGTATAGAGAGAGTGTACTTTATGGAGGCAAAGCACTCAATGTAAGACTCCTCCCTCTGCCAGCCCTCTATACCCCAGCACCAGCCAGAGAGCACACAGTTTTCTGAGTGACCTCCATGAGGCAAGGAAGCTTCCCTGCGCTGGGAAACTTTGTTTTTATTTCATTTACTAATTGTCAGGAACCTCCATTCTGGGGCTCTCATGTCCCATTGTCTTTCATTCAGTTTCCCGCAGGGATTGCAGAGAGGGAGACCACTAGATGCTTCATATGCAGCATACAGTAACAGCAGGCAGATTGTTAAGCCTTACTGGCCTACTAGTACAAGTGTGCTAGCATAAATCGGAACTACCACCCAACACAATCTTTAGCTTAACTAAGTCCCCATCTGGCGACTAGCTGCTTAGTAGCACCAGTTGCCAGAATAATTACCTTATTTAATAGATTTCTGCTCTCTTCCATGGGTGACAGGCAGGACAGAGCGCGAACATCTTGCCATTGTGATGTCTGCGCGCCTGCTCTGTCAATCCCAGCCGGTTCTAGGAGGCGTTGCTAGGAGCCATTTGGCTCCGGCTGGGACTGACAGCGCAGGCGTGCGGACGTCACATTGTCAAGATGTCCGCGTTCCGTCCTGCCTGTCACCCATGGAAGAGAGCAGAAATCTATTAAATAAGGTAATTATTCTGGAGACTACCGCTACTAAGCAGCTAGTCGCCAGATGGGGACTTAGCAAAGCTAAAGATAGTGTCGGGTGGTAGTTCTGCTTTAATAGATAAAATAAATAAATTAAAAAACAATCTTTAAAAATTTCTGGAAGGGTGTACCCTGGGATTTGGTGGGCCACACATCAGAGGTCCACACTTAAAACAAGCATGTGTAGAAATTAGTTAATTTTTGCTGTATCCCTAAGCTTGCATTTCAATGCCAAGTAGACCGCCCTATCCAGACACCATTTGGTTCATTTTGTGTGAGGAGTCGAGACAACAACTAAGGAAGTTAATTGACGGAGATTAGTAAGAATTGTTTTGTATTCAGAATTAACGTTGACTCATTCCAGTCCATTTACAGAGAAAACAGCAATGGTAATGGGAGTCAGGAATGGACAGGAATTGCTGCTCCCACAGAGCTTTGCAAGACTAGATTTTAGGCCTCAGAAAACAGAGGATTTTTTCATGTGCTAGGATGAAATACAGGGTGTTTATGTGTATATAATTCAATCATTTTTAGATTTTGGTGTCCCTTTAACTTATCAGGTGCTTAAAAGGTATCCAAAGCATGAAAAACCTGTCTAGCATTCAAGAGGAAATATACACTAAGACTTGATAAAGCAGAGATGACTTCTTCAGTGTTATCACTTCTCCAGTTCCTATGTTATTCTATGAAGCCTATGCGCCAAGATTTCTCCAACTTTGGAGATCTTAGTGCATAAGCTCCATAAAATAACACAGAAACTGGAGAAGTGATATCACTGCAGAAATTGTCTCTGCTTTAGTGCATAACCCCCGAGCTGTTAAAGGGATAGTAATACTTTATTATTACTATTCCCCATATTGTAGCTATTTCAAAAGAACTGAATTGCCCCAGTGTCATCTATCAAACCATTATGATTTGAGAGATAATCGAACGCAAAGTTCCCCCTCCCTCCCCCTTCCCTGAAGTCAGCGTTGTACTGACTGCAGGGATATGCAGCGGCTCTGCAGCAGAGCTGCGATCGCGTTAGTAAAAAAAGAATTATTTCACTGAAACGGTCTTCTACGTGTGCTTGCAAGCCAATCACATTTAGAAGACCGTTTCAGTGAAATAGTGAAAAAGAATTAACGCAATCTCGGCTCAGCTGCAGAGCCGCCGGATGGTTGTACGACAGACTTCCCCTGAAGTCAGCAGGGGGAGGGAACCTGGTGTTCTATTATCTCTCAAACCATAAAGGTTTGAGAGATGAACCTGGGGGCAATTCAATTCTTTTTCAAGAATTGTAATTAAAGGGTTACTATCCCTTTAATGCATGTTCTTAGTAGTGTCATCATCACTGTATATTTGCGGATTATAGTGAAAGCCATCAATGCTGACCTAAGATTTCCTGAATAATATTGTTCCACTCACTGTTCAGAGATTCCCTGCACTTCCTTCACAAAGATGTTCCGCTCCTTGTCACTCACGTAAACTATTATTGCAGGGGGTACTAAGCCTCCTGTGTAAAGTTTCTGGGTTCCTTGAGGTTCTTCTAAATAAAACCTGGAACGTACCAATTGTGGAAAAAAAAATTGTTAGTGTCATGTGTAAGCATCTTGAATTACAAGTACTATGATTCCACGGTCATGTTTATAACAAAAAAAAGATGTAAATGGTTTGCACAGTCATACAAAATTGAATATGCACCACAAAAACAATCCACCTACTTCATCTCTCCATCTGATACTGCAACAACCCGTGCTTCTTCAAGGTGAGGCCAGTTCACAAAGACTGATTTTCCAAGCACTTCTGAGGCCACATTTTCTAAACACTGAAGATAAAAGCCAAGGTGCGAACTTAGTGTAAGTGTATAAAGATTAAGGCCCTGATTCAATTCTGTGCAATAAACAGCAGCTAGGGCTAAATGGTCTACCGACAGAAACAAAAAAATGTCTGTATTCAATTGTTCTACCAGCTGAAAGCACAACAGACCTTAGGCCACAGAAAAGGACTTGTGGGCAAAAGTCCTTTTTGTGCGTTAAGTTCCAAAAGCTCATGCTAAAGTAGAGTGAATAATGGTAACATCAAAGGAAAAAGCTAAAGATAAGCCAATCAGCTTTGAGCGGGGGATTGATGGAACTTGCTCAAAGCCAATTGGCTGGGAGGTGTGTGAGCATACATCCCAGCCAATAGCTGTAAGTCATTTTGAACAGAGACTGCTCATATAAAAAGGCAGTGTCTGTTCAAAATTCCCTTACACTGGAATGGGCAATGTCCTGTGAGGTACTAAGGGGGTGCTGCTTCCTTTTCATTTCCCTGCCACCAACACAAACAGCGGATGCGAAGACAAAGGAGGCATGTTTGTTTCCAAAAAATTACGGAAATCAAGTTCACTTTTGTTTTTTAGAAAATATTTTAGTTATCAGTGGGTTTATTGTGCAATTATTTTATTCTTTTAGAATTCTATACATTTATAACTCTGATATATGTGCAATGCTTAAACAATGTACAGATGTCAGTGTTATGTTTGGGGCGCACATTTAATATGTATTTTTGACTTCATTATGCAGGAATGATGGAACAAACAGAAGATGGCTAGAAAGAAGAGGAAAGAGAAAATAGAAGAAGATGGACAGTAGCTGACCAGGGTGCTGAAGACTCCGCTGGACATCAGGATTACTGGTAAGTGTTTCTTGGCAATGGATGTTTTGTACCTTATTTGGATTAACCTTGTCAGTGCCAGTGTGGTAATTATATCCCACTTGCACTTGTAGGGTTAATTCTATCAACACTGGACATTTTTGCAGTGCTTTGGATGTACTGTGTTATGGGGCATAGGGCCCCATATCAATACTTTCAACTGGGGACTTTGGGTTTTGTTTTTTTGTTTTTTTTACTTTCAATTGATGTCTGCTGTTTTTAGATCAGGTAAGGGATTAGGGATTCTGCACACACAAAAAAAAAAAAAAAAACTGGTTGCAGATTTTCCCACGATAAAGTGGGTCCCTTAACAGATCTTGTAGCTAATGCAGTTAACTGAAGTGCATCTTGCAGAGTTATTTTCAATGGGTGAAAACGATGCTTCGTTTAGTGCCGACTATTTATTTATTTATTTATTAACAGGTATTTTTTCATAGCAGATAATTGAAAAGCTTATTGTGTTTGAAAAAATGCCGTTGCCTTCTTTTTTTATTTTTTTTTGGCAGCGGACCCAAGTGAATCGAGGCCTAAATTATGCAGAAAAGAAAACTGTAGCAAAGAAAGTGCTTAATAATTGAGAAATAAACTTCCCATGGACTTAAATAAGAACTTAACCACTTGAAAGCTAGAGAGATGAGAATAAAATTCAGGTGTATAAAGATTACATCTTTCATACCTTATGCATAAAAGAGGATTGGATTAATTATTGAGCAAACCGACTGCTTCATAAGGAGAAATAACATTTCCCATGGGACTTTTAACATCTTGAAAGCTAGTGAGGCAAAGTGTTGCTGTGCAGTGCACTGACAATCTCTCCAACTTTCAATGAGGTTAAAATCCCCACTGAATCAGGTTTACTCTTAAAAACGTTTTGTTTGTCCCCTCTAGTACATGTGGTTTATCATCATTGTTATGGTATGTGCAGTGCAAACCTTGGTCTTGGTGACTGAGTGGAAAGTGTATAAAGGGCATTATGTGTGCTCACATTCTTATCTGGGTCTTCATCAACCAGGATCTCCAAGATCATGTTCTCTCCACGGCTGCTCTGCTGGAACACCTGAACGCCTGTCTTCTTCAGAGAGAACTTGGAGGAAAAGGAATAATGGACACATTTCACACACATTTGTTTCAGTAAAACAAGTATTTGCAGGCTGGATACCACAACTGAATTTACTTCCACTTATGTCAAGGGTGGGCAGCCTTACTGAACTACATTTCCTATACTCCAAGCAGGCCAATGGCTGACTGAGGATCGGAAATGTAGTCCAAAAATAGCTGAGGATCCATTTGCCTAACCCTTAGACTTGAAAGAAAAAAATTCAAATGAGAAAAATGAATAACAATATAATCTTAGGGTTGAATGGAAAGGTATGCCTGTTCTACTTAACTGAATTATAACATCAGGTCCACAGTGCCATAATTTGCCTATTATATATAGTCTCTTTTTACAAGATATTAATAAAATACTAGCGCTTTAAGTAAATGCACAATAGGAAAGAAGACTCCTCTATCAGGTTGTGTACCTTCACCAACTCAGATAATATATACAATTGGGTGGCGCTGATCAAAAGGAGCAGGAGGTATAACAACTCTCAACTGCCAAACCTGAACCCTTACTTCACGAATTCAAAGAAAAATTCAACTAAAAAACACCTGGTCTGGGGCTCGAGTAGTTGCTGAGACTATACTTAATATAAAAATCAGTAACAGACGACAAAGGATATTAGAATAGTAAAAACATTCTTTACTACCACATCAAAATATACATATAGATGATACTAGGGAACCAAACATAATCATTGGTTCTCTACCACCATATAAAAAAAACAATGACACAAATAAAAAATAAAATAAAATTACAAAAGAATCTAAAGAACACAATGATATTACCTCCTCCCACTTTGGAGGAGTAACACCACCTGTGTCCTCCAACTCCTAAAAATGCTGGGATTCATCTCTATGGCACCAAAGACACATATAAGACTGGGATGCCACAGATGCATCCCTACAATTACTTAAAACAATGTAACCAACAGATGGTACTAATTCCTCCTCTGGTCACAAAGTATCAATGTATCTAGCATAATAGTTTCAATAAAAAGGCATAAAAAATGTGGAGTGAATACAATATTCCTCACTGATTCTAAACTATAAATATCCCAATTACAAATAGTACCAAATATTCTGTCCTATCTATATACCGGTGTACATATATGAAAAATTAAAAAAAATAAATAAATAATAAAAAAAAAATAATAATAATAATAAATTATATATATATATATATATATATATATATATATATATATATATATATATATATATATGAAAAATGACACAGAATGGAGCGTCTCAATACAATCTGATTGAAACACCTTGTGGCACTGTTGACTCGAACAGCAGTTCTTTAAAGGCAATGTTCAAAAAAACTGTATTGTAGAAATTCCATTTACTTATTCAATGTAAGCAAGTTATAACTGCATTGTCGGAATTCCATTTGTTGATACCACAGATACAATAATCCCTCCATTAATCGTGTTCTACAGACTCGATGCAAAAAATATTATATATATATATATATATATATATACATACATACATAGACACGTTCTCTTAAAGGCACATTTGCATGGATGTCCCTAGGCACCTTGTTTTGTCAGGGTTAATCTCCAGGATATAGTATGTTGATATATTATAAATGTTTGCACTCAGTGGATACAGATCTCTATACACATGTAAATATCCTTAAGCACCCTGTTGTATCAAGGTTCATTTCAAGTATATAGTGTAATATTCTACCACAGTTGCTCATTCTCGGTGGATACAAATCTTTGTGTACATACAATCACCCTGTTCTTTTCCGGTGCTGTTCTTGTTCCTCGTGCCCCTCATTCTGTGTCATTTTTCATACATTTTTTTTTTTTTTTTTGCATTTCTTATAGAATATTTGGTACGATTTCTAATTGGGATATTTATAGTGTAGAATCAGTGAGGAATATTGTATTTTCACGCCATTGTATTGAAGATATTATGCTAGATACATTGATACTTTGTGACCAGAGGAGGAACTAGTACCATCTATTGGTTACACTGTTTAGAGTAATTGTAGGGATGCATCTGTGGCATCCCAGTCTTATATGTGTCTGTGGTTCCTTAGAGCTATATCCCAGAGTTTTTAGAAGTTGGAGGACACACACAGAGTGGGAGGAGATAAGATCATTGTGTTCTTCAGATTCTTTTGTAATTTTATTGTATTTATTATTTTTTATTTGTGTCATTTTTTTATATGGTGGTAGAGAACCAATGATTATATTTGGTTCCCTAGTATCATCTATACATATATTTTGATGTGGTATTAAAGAATGTTTTTACTATTCTAATATCCTTTGTCCTCTGTTGTTACGGATTTTTATATAAAGTATAGTCTCAGCAACTACTCGAGCGCCAGACCAGGTGTTTTTTTATTTCATATAAGATAATACTTTATATTTCCTTGTGCCAGCTGTTGTCTTTCTTTTGTTCCAAAGTTTTTTTTGATTTCAGGTCTTGTAAAATTATTATATCAGACAAGGTAAATAATAAACCTCAACACACAGTCTTGGTATGTGTGCCCTACACCACAATTATTTGTATAGGACCCTGAAAAAGACCATCACATGACTGGAAACATGATAAAACTCTTTGCAAACTTTTAACCAGAATACTTAGTTCTACCCATAAACTCAACTACTGGATCATATAAAATGACACCCTCAACTGTAAACATACCAAATTAAAATAAAAAAAACACAGTATAATTGCTGTATAATGTTGAAAGTAAGATATTTTGGAGAAAACCAGATTCATCACAGGGCTTTTTATATATTGAATGCATAAGAGAGTTTCACATTCAAGGGATCAAAAGAATCATTTAAATTCAAGGTAATTTAATGACCTTTCATTCGTCCCCTATGGTGCATCTGTATGCCCCAATATTGCTCATCTTCTAATTTCTGGATAAGGCCCAGGATTTACTACACCACCACATGGGAAGAGCTCAAGCAGACTCCAGTTACCAGGTTTTGACAACAAGACAACCACAAAGAAGTCTTTGCATGATCTATGGGCATTTGGTTACAAGATCAGAAGACACTATCACAAAAAGATAAGCTGTTGACCAAGTTCATTTTATTACAGATCCTGTGATCTACATTGCTGCCTTGACATTTAACCCATGGGCAGGTTCTTGAATCATATAAATGATGGTGCATATATATATATATATTTATGTATGTATTTATTATATATTATATATACAGGGCTTAAAATTTGAAGTCCTTTGCTACTAGTCAGACCTGAAAATTTACTTGTCACTGCAAGCCATAGCATACCAACCAGGGCTGAATTTCTACTCCCCAGGGCTAAATTTTCACTTACCATTGGCTAGTGGCGAGTGGAAATTTTGAGCCCTGATTTTATATATAGGATTGGCCCTCACGCTTTCCCATTAACAATGATTCCGGGTGCAATAGTAACAAATAATATAGAGTGAATAAGCTATGCACTCACGGTTTCAAAATAAAAAATTTATTAAACATACAGCAATGTTTGGGTCCGCTATAGCGGACCAAAATGTTGTTGTATGTTTAATAATTTTTTATTTTGAGACCGTGTTTTTTTTTTGTTTGTTTTTTTTAAATAACCAATAAGACCATGGAATCTTCCAGATTTCTGCCACTGTTTTTCAGTATCAGCACAACATACACAACACATCTGGGTTGCATCTCCCACTGTCAAACTGTCTTTGTTTCAAAAGAAAATACTGTTCTCAGAATGTAGGAACTCCAAATGACTACTAGGTTTTTATAGTACACGTGATGGCATAACCTTGTCACTAGATACCCAAAGTACCATTCAGTTTTTTTATTTCTCTATAACTGTGCATTTTTTGACAGTGGATGTGACATCTTTTTATATTTACAGCACATTCACTTTTTTGTCAGTGCTTTTTAGATTTGTAGCTCAGGAGTTTTATCTGCACAAACCATAACTACTAGATTCTGTGAAAGGTCCAAACAAAAACAGCACAGATATGTTGCACTACATTCATCATCAATGACAGTTGAAAATAATTTGTTACCTTGTGCTTGATATGCTTCAAAGTAGGGAAGCCACAGAAATATAACGCACTCTTGTTCACTTTTGTTATCTTGTTATTGACCATATCAACATGCCAGGCATCCAATGAGATGGGCTTATACCTGTAAAGTAATAAGTGACCAACAATTTATTGAGATGGGGTGGATATTTAGTAAAGAGTAGAAAGAGAGAGATGGAACAAAGATATGATAACTCCTTTGATGTCCAAAGGCCAGTAAATGATATAACAAGAGAATGTGAAATTAAATCAAGAGAGTGAAAGATCACAGACAGCAAAGGGGATTTTTTTCTTAGTCCACTGGGGACACAGGAACTGTGGTAGAGATTCCTCCATCAGGAGCCAGGGCACTGAAATAGATAACTTAAAAACAAACTAATAACTCCTCTTTACGTTGCCCTACTGTACCCCTACTCTATCCTGGTAACTTACCTTATTCTGCTTTCCTTTAAGTAAATTGGAGGTTGGGCAAGAAGTGATAGGGTATCCCAAACCCTGATAGCTAGAGATTTTCCTCATGGTGGGATGCCCTGCGTCCCCCAAAGGAGGGAGATAAATATATGATTTGCAAGCACAAACATTCATTTTTCTCCTGCTTTCAAAATGGGATACCAGAAACATAAGGATGTCCCAGACTGATAAAAAAACAACAGGGAGTGAAAGAGAACTGGAATTTCTGCAAGTTTGTCCTGACCAGCTTAAAGAAAACCAAGGATAAGAGCTAACTTGAATCAGTAATAATACAAAGAATGCAGTTCACAGTAAGTGAAGCAGATGTTCCAAACTGTGTTATATCTTGCCAGAGAATGGTTTTCTTGCATTTGGTATGGTGAGAATGACATCTGCAAAGCCCTTGCACCTTAGTATAGAGGCCTCAAGTTTCATAGCAAAGTTGAACAATTTGTACAAAAAGGCAGATTAATCCAGTGAATGAATTAATGTTTATTTATATAGCTCCACAAGTGTATGCAGCACTTTGCAGTTGAAGGGTTTGGACAATACAGGATGACAAGTGAAACACTGGAAGTGGGTACCTGCTCGAAAGCTTGCCAGCACCTCACTGCCATTGGAGCCTTGGAGAAGGCATTGACAGTGGAAATTGCCTTGTCCTTGCTGACCCAAATTCAATCCATAAACTGCCCACAGTGGAACACACAAAGAATTCAATGTAAATATACAATCACAGTGGTCAGGTTTGCCTTAATAAAAATTAAATAACAAAACTTGCACCTCCAAAGATAAGGTAGAGAGTCAGACATAAAATATATAAAATATAGGGGAAAATAATTTCCCTCCTGTCCTGAGGTCACACAAACAGCAGCTAGCTCTGCTGAGTGAAGGAGTGTCAGGGGCAGGAATTGGGAGAGGCTTCCCTTCTGCGTACGCTGCCTCCTGGAGGAGGATTCTATACCGCATGGTCCCTGCAACCCTCAATAGACAAATTTTTAATTAGAACCGGGTATTACGGACATTGCCCGATTCCAGATCCACAGACTCTTCCCACTAAAGTCTTAAAGTGTTAGTAATGTCTAAAAAAAACTTTTTTGAATTAAGAAGAGCTCAAAAAGCTGATCTAAATGCAAAAAAACGTATCTCTCAAACCGCTATGGTTTAAGAGATACGGGCGTTTGAAGTTTGATTTCTCCTACTGACAGCTGTAAAGCTGTCAGTAGGAGATCCGTGTCGGTCGACACTGTGGCGCTTGACAAGTGCCGGGATCTCGTTACTTACACGGAATCCCTTCAATGGAATGGTCTAAAACATGTGCCTAGTGTTCAGGCACATGTTTTAGACCATTCCAATAAAGGGATTCTGTGTAAGTAATGAGATCCCGGCACTTCTCAAGCACCACAGTGTCGACCAACACGGATCTCCTGCTGACAGCTTTACAGCTGTCAGTAGGAGAAATCAAACTTCAAACGCCCGTATCTCTTAAACCATAGCGGTTTGAGAGATACGGTTTTTTGCATTTAGATCAGCTTTTTGAGCTCTTCTAAATGCAAAAAAAGTTTTTTTTAGACATTACTATCACTTTAAATCCATCCTAAGCATACTTCTTTGGGAGGAGTTTGATGTCCTGGGATCCTGCAATGAATCAAGTACGTCTTTGCAGTTATGATATCCAGTACTAATTAAACTATATTCTGAGAGCCAATACGTGCAGAAATGGGTTAATAGCAGCCAATAGGTTTAATAGGGAATTTAATAGTAGGTGTTACTCTCACTTTAACACACTGAGGACACATTGCTTCACTATGCATGGGACAAGCCTCTGTTTCTCAAGAGAAGGAGTAAACAGTGATATGGGCAGGTTAGATGGGACAATTGGTCCTTTTTTGCCATTACATTCTCTGTTTCCCCAATAAATATAACAAAACAAACACTGCAAAAGTGGACAAACCTGCAACCATATGCTACATGTTACACAATTAAGTTAATTTCCTATGTGCCAAGTTACCTTATATCCTTGTGAGTTCAGAGGGCTGTTCGCCATAGTGCAAACAAATGCATTGCACAGACCTCTGGAAATCAAAACATATATATTGTATAATTACAGGCCCAAGATAGCACATTTATGTTTACCTTGCATGACAGTGTTCAATGCTTTGAAACTTCTCTGGCCATGGCGAGAAATATTTGAAGTCTGTCTCTTTTTCATAATAGTACTTGAAGCACTCACTGTGCTGGTTTCGCTTCCTCTCTGCCTCGGTCAGGCACTTATTGCACGGATCCATAGCTTCCAGCAAACGTTTCTACACAAAATCCAGAATATTCTCATTCAACATTTCTAGAGATTGGAAATATTCAGATTGATCTACAGTGCCAAATACTATATTTAGCATTTTGCATACACAAAATACAAATGTAGCAATCATTACTGTACACTTTTTTGCAATACAGTTCATTAAGATTTTACAGGATGACATGAAAATTCTAACTGATTTGAACAGGACTGGCCTGAATGATACTTCAACAAATCCATTTAAAGTCAATAGAAGCTGCATATTACAAAGTGATTTCTTGTTTTACTGCAGAAAATGACAGTACTGCATTTCTACAATGGTATAACCCAGATAATGAAAACAGAATCACTGAATACTTCCATAGTACATATCAGTTCCAATTTACAAAGCAAGCAGATAATCCATATGACGAGACATATATTATTATATTATATACTTGCTTGATGAAAAACTTAAGTGGGAGACCTGGCATGAATAGGCAGTTTTCTCTCATATTGGCTAAGGGGGACCATTTGCCCTATTAGGCATTATTAGCCCAAAAGCAAAATTTCAATAACAGAAAAGGAACATTTTGAATTAAAGAAATGTTTTATGTAAAGTGGCAATTGGCCCACAATTTATATGGTTTGTGACCAAAGCATGATAGAAGAATTCCTATCTGTGAATCACAGAGTAACATCCATTGGTTTGTAACCAGTGGTGGACATCGCATTAGCAGAGGCTGAGTGACAGCATCAACAAGAGCCATTGAGCATTCACTACTCTCTAACCTCATTCACTACTTCTGAGCTGTAACACAAAACAATAGCACTGTGCATTGTTATCACCACTTCTACTTGACACTGAGCTCACTTTCATTCAAAGACTCATTGGCACTTTCCTAAATTATTGAACCTTGCAAACATAGAAAAAAATGTGGCAATTCTGGGGAAAACCAAATGCATCAAGGGATTAATAAAAATTCTACTTGTCTCCTATGCATTGTCCATCAAGATGTTGAAGTAATCGCTAGCAAACAAGGGGTTACCCTTATTTAAATCAATTGTTTTTAGGGCTGAACTCAAAAAGCTAAGCAAGACAACTGCACCACAGGGGAGAAACAAACATTCCCAAACTTCCCATTAATATTAATGAGGCTCTAAAGTCACTGAATTCTGGAGAGGTCTCAAACAAATTGCTATAGGATACTGCTCTATTATTCGATGGGTTAAAAACCTCATTTTAAAAGTCAGTGGGAATTTTCATTTCTCCAGTATGGTTCAGTTTGTTTTTCTTCAGAATTGCACCTCTTTAGCTTACAGAATCAGACCCTAAGAGGCTTTTTTTTTTTCATGTCCCCTACTGTGCAGTTGATTTGCTCAAAACTCCTGCATTTTCTTGGTTTATATGGCCCAAAGTGCACATAACTTCCAGTCACAGTGATCACATTTTTTGGAGCAAGAGCACAGGTTCCAATATTAGAGTAAGAAGCGCCAAGCACTGAACTGTAGTTTGCTGTCCACACCACCCCTCCTTAAGGCATAGGGGTATGGAGATTGCCCCTACCCAGAGAATCACTGCAAGGAAATTCACACGGGGTGGTGATTTTCACAGGAGTGGGCAGAGGGAGGGGAAGCCTTCCTGCCCAATCACTGCAGCAAGACACTCAACCACTGACGTACACTGCTACAGCAGGGTCTAGTGGGTCTCCGACATGCATGATGTGCCCAGCCAAACAGGCAATGTTGTGCAGCATTCACTAATTGTTATTACTACATTTATTTAATTGTGTTCCAACATATTCCACACCTCTGTACAAAATAGGAGAGGAACATATAGCCCAAAACCTATGGTATATGGGTCTTGAACACAAGAGCTTGCTTTATAGAGGCTTTATGAGGATCACAAATGACCCTTACATCAGCAACATCGGTATAAGTGCCCTATTGTTTCATTTTTATTGCAGTCATTCTGCAGTTTTTTTACAATAATCTCTAAGTTACAACATGGATCTTACTTCATCAATGAATGGAATCAGGACTACAGCCTCCCACTCCTGTTGCTTCCCATTAAGGTCCGTTTTAAAATCTTGAGGATAATAATCTATGATTGGGGACTCTTCGCTGGTCATCAATTTCTAGAAGTAGTAATGACAGAAAAACATTTGTTAAAAGAGAAGCGGCAGACATCTTAAAGAGAACACACATACATACACACAATGATATGAACAAAGGTGAAAGAGGAACAATTCGGAATCAAGCCATAGGAAACAAACATTTGCCAAATTCTCAGTGGTTTAAAATGGAAAGTGTAACTCCTTGAATGCTAGAGAGGACTTCAATATCTCTATAGCAATGAAGGTATTAAAAGTACCATTTAGAGCAGTGGTGGGCAAAGAGAAGCCCTCCCTCCACCTGCTGCCAGACTTCAACTCCAATCATCCCACATCAGCAGCTGGTGGCTCTCACACTGCTCAACACTGATTTAGAGCCATGGGAATTTAGGGACTTATTTGTTTCCTGTGATGCAATTGCTTTGATTCAGATTTGCTCCACTTTTGGTTTTATACATATTGCCAATAAAATGAACATGCATAAGGAAAGTACCTGATAAGACTGAGGCAGCAAGTCTTTACTAGCAGCAGGTAAGACAGCAAGAAGCTGCTCAAACGGCATGAAAGGCTTTCCTAAATCAAATTTCAGTTTCAGGTGGCTGATATTATGTATATCAGACAGGTACGGTGCATAATGATAGGGGTAGTACCTAAGATTGTAAACATACACAAATTAGAAAGTCGTTAGTTTACAACAAAGATGTATAAGCTTAACATTAAGTGCTGGGTGTTCAAGGCATTTAAATTAATAGTATTTAATACAGGATGGTTTGGGCCTCTGATCTTCATTAGGACATCCCTGTATTAAACCAACAGATGTGATAAAAACAATTAAATGGACGGGTGAGTTAACATCCACACTATATATGTAAACTATCGACAGATATTAAAATATGTGTTTTCACCAGGCTAAGGGAAGAAATTTTCTTTTGCAGTCTTCACTTCCAGCTTATCATGATGTGAGAAGTGCAAAAGAAATTGCCTCCACAGGCAGCTTAACAGGAGCAGATACTGCATCACATCTTAAAGGGATAGTAAACGCTACAAAACAAGGCTGCTCAACTAAAGGGCATGAAAACCTGAACTAAAAGAATTATCAAACATTTTAAACAAAATACTATTCTCTTGTTCCTCTTTTGATCCATTTGAGTTTGGGCAACGATGAAACTAGGGTCTTCAAAGTTTCAGGGTTCCTATGGATAGTGTGACACAAGGGTCTTGATATTGTGAGCCTTGACAATGAAGGAAGAATTCTTGATTGATGTGGAATACTGAAAAAACTTTCGACAAGAATTCAGGGACAGTCCTTAAAGCAATCTTATCTTGATGAAAGATTAGGTGGGGAGACGTAAAGGATAAAGCGCAGAGTTCAGAAACTGTTTTTGCTGACACAATAGTGATGAGAAAGACTCTTATGTCAGATTTTTTGACAGAAGCCGAGAATAGTGTTTGGAAGGTAAAGGATTGGAGAGTCTCCAAAACCAGATTCAAATCAAAATGAGGGATATGAGCCCTGTATGGGAAGGGAGTATCCTATTCATCCCTTGAATGAACGTTTGAATTTCTGGAATGGCAGCAATTTTCCTTAGGAAAAAGAAAAGACACTTGCACTGTGAGGGAACGGACTCCTTGTTCAAGACCGAATTGCAAACATTCCATAACTGAAGGAAGACGGAAACGTACTGGGTTAAGAGAATGCTGATCAAACAATGCAAAATATATTCTATTATTTTAGTTGAGACAGGCTTGATGACTCTCAGCATAGTTTGAATAAAAGAACCACTCAACCCCTTGTTCAAGATTTCAGTTTCAATTTCCACCCTGTTAAGGCAAGATTGTGTAAGTTGTGATGATTAGTGAGTCCTTGAGACAGGTCTGATATCTGAGGAAGACTCCAGGGCTCTGTTATTGACATATCTGGTAGATGGTGGATCCAAGCCCTTCTTGGCCAAAACGGAGTGATGAGGATGGTAAGAACCTTTTCTCTGCTTATTTAGTGGAGGATCCATGGAATCATGTCTAGTGGAGGAAACACATGCTAGTTTGTGCTACCACAAAATTGTCAAAACATCTACCTCTAGTACATGTGGGACCCCTGTCCTGGACATTTTGTATTTCGCTATGAGGACATTATGTCTACTTCAGGTGTGCCCCAGCAATCCACTAATTGAAGAAAGAGCGTGTTTCCACTGGGTCTATAGTCTGTCTGCTGACGTAGTCTGCCTCCCATTTGTCCACTCCAGGTATGTATATGGCCAATAATGAAAGGAGAATTCTCATTTCTACCCAGGCCAATTTGTTCTTTGTTCCTCCTTGACGGCTGATGTAAGCAACTGCTGTAGTTTTGTCAGACTGAATCTGAGTGTGGAGATTTTCCAAGAGGCTTGTCCAAGTTAATCAGCACGTAAATCTACAAAATGTATTTCTAAATGTGCCTCGGTGGAGGACCAGCAGCCCTGCATGGAGTGAAGATCACACACAGCTACCCACCTAAATAGACTGGTATTTGTTGTCACTTCTGTCCATTTGGTCACTGAGAACTTGGGTACAGGAAGAAACTGATTTACATTCTTTAAATTAAAGATCAGATGAAAGTCTCCATCTGTTTTTGTGACAACGAAAAGATTGGAATATAAATCATTGAATATTTGGTCCCTTGTTCAATTGATTGATGAAGCGCCTCTTGACTTTTGTCCCTGAGTACCCTGGACATGAAGAAATGGGTTGAAGGGAGAGTGGTAAACAACATTCTGTATCCCTAGCTTCATAGTTGAGGTACCCATTTGTCTGTAATGGTAGTTCTTCCACTGCAGAATATAATGTTGGAGTCTTCCCCCTAGTGGAGATTCTCAGGAGGTCACCAAACTCCCACCTTCAGGTGAAGGGGGGCTTGGGTTCAGACAATTTGGATACACTCTTCTTCTGGGACCAACAGGACTTGTGTCCCCACCCCCACAAGCTAAAGAAAGCTCCCGCAACAGTACCTCCAGAAGAACTGCAGTGTCTCTTGAAAATCTCTATTGGTATGATATATTGAAATTATGTTTTTAAAAACAAATCTGAGAGGTTTGTTTTGAGGAAAAAATGTGTTCTTTTTTCCCCCCTGCATGCATTCCATATTTTGAGCCAAAGTGTACGCTGGGCAGCAACAGTAGTAGCAGAGCACTTTGCTGCCATTTTTCAATTTGCAAAGCTGCCTCTACATTATATACTGTGGCCTCCTGAAGGAATCCTATTAAAAGAATGAGTACCCTCTTTTAGGGCATCATCTTGAATAGCTTACAAAAGTTTACTTTGCCATGCTTCCTCTACTTTACATGACCATGCTGAGGTGAATGCCGCCCTAACGATAGTTCTATGGGCTGAAAACATTAATATATTGAAATAACCTATTTTCTTATCCTCAATATCTTTAAGCACCATGGCACAGTTGAGATATTGTAGGATCCACAACAGGTGAAACTTACCATAAGTCAATCATTTCCCAAGAAAAGGGGTAAATACATGTACGTTTCTTTGAGATGACTAGGGATTTATCTGGAGTATGCCATTCTTCCTGAATGATTTGATCTAGTTCTGCATATGCAGGGAAGGAGACTGATTATTTCTTTTTTGCATTTGAAAACGGACTTAGAGGTCCCTTCGTTACTATTCTCCTCTGAGACTTGTAAGACCTCTATAATTGACTTAATTAAAAGCTTCTACTGATTCAGTATCTTCCTCATCTCTGACCACTCAGATATGAAATGAGGGGGATCCGTATCTTCACTGTGAATTTCTCACTCATCATCAACAGAAGAATTACGATAAGACATTGAGTGTTCATGGCTCACATTAACTGTCAGTGGTCTTTTTACTGGTATACATGGTGAATCAGCCATTTGCCCAATACCTTTTCATGGGTATTGGCTAAGGTCCCTGGTAAAGCTTTAGCCCATTCAGGTTCTAAATTTGGGGGAAATTCTTTTGAAGTGCCTGATAACGGTTCCTCAGAAACTGAGCAAACCAAACATATTGATGATTGAGATCCTGAACTTTCTTTACCACAGGATGTGCAGGAGACAGCTGGGCCTTTGCTGCTCTTAGATGTATTTCAGCACTGTCTAGGATCTGCCATAGTGGGTTAAAAGTAATAAAATGATTCCATGGTAATTCCCCTTGGCTTTTAAAAACTGCACCCCCACTAGTGTTTGGTGTGTGAGGAAGAGAGGCCAAAGACCTCTGCTGTTATATATCCCATCAACTGCTCTGTAGTTGTGTACAAAAGGCCCTCTTGTTATGGTTAACCCCTTAAGGACCAGCTGCACATACACGTGGCGGTCATTTAAGGACCATGAAACATTTTTTTTTTTTTTTTTATTGAATCTGATTCCAGACTCCCCGAACAGCATGCAGCCACTCTGGGAGCCCTGAATTACATGATGGCCGTGGTACGTCATCTGTCCTTAAAACAAATTCAGCCATGACGTACCAGGACCGTCAAGGGTCCTTAAGGGGTTAATAAACCAGAACAAGTGATAATGTACCGCAGTAAGTGATAAGAGGATTTTAGTCTTACCTGTTAAATCCTTTTCTCTTAGCCCATACAAGTTACTGGTAACCTACCCAGAGAAGCAGCATTACAATTGGCTGGAGGCGGAAGGTTCTGTAAGCCCAACTGAAGGAAGCGGGCGGCAAGCGCAAGAAGTTTTGCCTTCTCTTCGGCAGTTCACTTGCACAAAAGTAAGGTTTATCTTCAGAGTGGAGCGCCGGGGGAGGGAAGAGGCCTGCTAACACTATATTTTTTTCATTGTAAAAACTCTTGTGTATAATACACACCTCCCACTTCACATAAGGTAAAGTGGGGTAAAATTGTGCGTATTATACCCGAGATTTTACGGTATATATTCATGATTTCTAAGACCAAGCATAAAGAAATTAGGATGTGATGGTTTCCCTTTAAACATGACCTGAACACGCACGGAGGCCGATACACTAAGAAAAGTGGTGCAATTCTGAAGCAAACCAACAGCACCACCATAAAAAACAAAAACTCCTCAAATTACCATTAATTCAAATGGGGATTTTATTTGCTAGAATGATAGAAAGGTCTCCATCAAATGGAAAAGCAAGGCATTTGAGACCAAACTGGTATTCAGTTGGGGAGAAACCCCATTTAAATTAATCAACATTATTCTTAGTTCTCTGTTGCCTCAGAATTACATTACTTTGTTTAGTACATTAGCCTCATAGCAGGATCAGATAACAGAGGATAGTCAATTAACAAGGTCATCTGAAGTGAGCAGACTAATCTGTGAATGATTGTATGCTGGTAGAAAATACTTCTGCTTACCAGCTCCAGGACTGGACTCCATGGTAGTAATAGTGCAAAATCCATTGTATCGCCTGGACATAACATTCTGCTTGATCTGCCAGAAACTCGCTGAAATAGAAAAGGACACACAATCACATTACTTGCTTGTGTAAACAAACACAGTGGTTGTACAGTAGTGTGTACATATATATCTCCCAGAAAAGCTAAGACCAACGGTCAACACCATTTGGCTTTTTAAGCAACTGTACACTACTATACTACTACTACTGCCTTCTTCCCCCTCATCATCCCTATCTAGCCAACAGATGTCTAGGGATGATGGAAATCGTTGTACCCAACTCTTGGAGATCCAAAGATGGATTATCTATAGCATAACGTATATATGACAGCAGTGATGGAAAATGCAGGGATTCATCATTACAAAGTTAATCCATGTGAAACAAGATAAAGGGCAATTCTGGAGCAGAAAAAAATTGGACCACAGAGAACAAACAAAAATTTCTATTCATTTAAAAAGGTGTTTAAACCCTCTGAATGCTAGATGTTTCAAATGCACTGCAAAGAAAAGTGTTGAAGACGTCTCTAGCGATCAAAATGTTAAAAACCCCATTTAACTAAACTGGAATGTTCAAAATGTTTATTTGTATCCTGTGATGCAGTTTCTCTCGTTTTCAAGTATATCCTGGACTCACAATCTACCTCAGACGTGCGAACGGCAGAGATGACCTTACCGGGATTAGACCCTGGGACCTTGCTGCTTGAACAGATTCTACAGCTGGTGCATTAACCCTTTGAGTGCCAGAGGGGTACGCAACGCACTGCAATAGCATCACAGGGGATAAAACTTCCAATTTAATTAACCCTTTGAGTGGCAGCAGGTTACGCAAGATATTGCAAAGCAATGTGTTGCGTACCCCTCTGCCGCTCAAAGGATTAAAAGGCACTTAACTCCTTGAATTGTAGAGGGGTCGGCAACGCATTGTTTCAACTTATTCAGGCGCTAAAGAGGAGAAATGCAGGGGCAAACCACGTCCATCATCAGGGCAGATAACAATGCCAACCGCTTAACCTCATCAGGACCAGAGCGATCTGTACTGCATTACAAAGCAATGCGTTGTACAACCCTCTGGGTCACAAGCAGGAAGGTTGCGTCTTTTAACCCCTTGAAGGATAAAGGTTGGGAATTTGTATCTGACACCCTACAGTGGAGTTGATTTATTCTAGTATTACAGAACTTATCTTATCGCAAGGCCCTAGATCTTTTTCTTTACAATATACCATTGATTCCAGCACTAGTCACGATGTGATCAGGCTCTTTTCAGAATACTCACTCAGAAACAATTTCTACTCCCATTTTTGACATGTAGTATGTTCTCTTGTATTGCCTGAACTCTGTCTCAAAGAGATCATCATCTTCCGTGTCTTCATCTAAACCTACAAAAACAAAAAAACACACTTTAAAAAAAAAAAAGCCACTTTTTGCTCTCCAGCTGTTGGCATCTACAACTCCCATTACTGTCAACCAGCCAATGATGGGAATTATAGCACTTACACCTTCTGTGTCCAACCTACCTTCTTCTAGACTGTAAGCTCTGACAAGCAGGGCCCACTGATCCTTCTGTTCTTCACAAATGATTTACTATTTAATATCCCTGTATGTCTATTCCCTATTGTACAGCTCTGCAGATTTAGTTGTCGCTATATAAATAAAGAATAATAATAATAGCCTAACAGCTGTAGAGCCATTCTAAGACAAATGAAACATACTAATTAAATTAAAACTATCATGTTTGGGTTACTAAACCATCTACTTTGTGGGAAGACTTGCAAAAAAAAAAAAAAAAAAAAAAAAAGACAAGGGCTGCTTTGTAAAGTCACAAAATGGCTATCATCTGCCATTTTGGGGCTAGCATGGGACCTGGCTTTACAATTACAGTCTGAGACTTAAAGGAGTTTTAAAACGCGGCATCACAAAACGGTCCAAAATATAACCAGAGGGGTAAAGAAAACTTACAAAGACTGCAAAAAGCCAAACTATGAACTTCTAGTATCAGACACAACAAAACACAGAAAGAGTCAGAGGATAAAAATCAGACCTTAAAAACAGGAAGCAGAGCTACTCAATAGGCTACTACAGTCTGGCCATGCCACGGACACCCTCAAGAACAACAAAAAGGGGGCAACTGTTTCATATAAAATCCAAGTCTGCTGCAAATAGTGTCCAAGACACCAATCACCTAGTTAACGTAATTCCTGCTCCTTCTGGTCTACAGGTGTACGAACAATACAAAGGGATTACATTCTCTGTTTAGATTATTTTTTAATGGCGATTTTGCATGACAAAGCATGCAAGTATACCAAACAACGAGCCACAGCAAAATGGATTTTCAAAGAAAACAAACAAATGGCCACTGCAGCAAGAGGTTAAATGGGCTCTCTCTGAAGAACCCCAAGGACCAAATTCAAATCCCAGAGTGGTCTAAGTGCCTTAAAAGTTGAGTGATGTGAGCTACTCCATGAAAGAAAGTCTGAACATCTGGAAGGAGCGCAATGTGTCACAGGAACAGAGCTGAAATTTGCACCATAACAGAAGGAACAAGCAATTATGCAAACATCATGAAGAAAATAGGGCACCCGAAGATGATGAAAAGGCATTCCTCTCTCTCAAAAATGTATTATGTGTATATATATATATATATATATATATATATATATATATATATATATATAAATAAACTGGTGAAGCCGTAGCCACCAGTGACACCAAATGTTTACCCAGTCCATCAGAAAAGGAGAAAACAGTATATTCTGCCAATCAAGTACTCAACCTTGTTGTCAGGAATAAAGAACCCCTAAACTAGGTTAGATTTCTTCAGACCCAGAACCCAGGCATGTGGCCAGATAAAGACTAAGCAGGTATGCAGATGAAAGGAGGGAATTCTCAAGAAATGGTACATTTACAATATCTAAATGGAATTATCAAGACACCTGGAATTCTTATGTACAATAAGAGGGCTGCACCACCAAATGGCAGTCCTATAAACTAAAAAGCAATGTTACAGAAAGTGAACTGGAGGAACATGAGAAGCTGTTTACAAATAGGTAAGTAGGAATATGTCCAGAGATGTGAAATGTCAAAAATTCTCAGGTCACATAACAGGGATGAAGCAAAAAAGAAGTCAGTCTTGAACCTGGGAATGAAAACATTTGATCCAACATCAAATGAAAACAGATTTTCTTAAATCAGATTGGAATACTCTCTCCCTAGTCTTTGTGTACTAGAGATATGGCCCCCAGAGAATCTACTTCAGCTGTAAATTTTTTGGCCTTTGCAGAATCTCTAGGCACCCTGGACATGAATAAGCACTGAGTGAGAAATTCCACAAAATCCATTTTGTATCCCATGGAAATTAATGTTATAATCCATGACAAACCACGGGGGTAGAAAAATTGTAGAGTCCACGCCTCCTAGAGTGAGGTAGTATCTTACTTATGGAAGAATTAGGTTTATACTGGAAGTGGAGATTAGGCATAGAGGACTGTACAGAAAGAACGGACTTATGAGTAGGTCCATGTGGGGATGGGGGATATTTATAGGATACGTTTCATATGTTTTACAATTCCGCCGAGTAAAGTGTTAACGGTGATGAAAATGTGGATGTGCACCAATATTTTGTGTATTTGCTTTTAGCTATTTCGGTCAAAATTGGTTGCACTCCAGTAATTTTTAATGTGGTTTTTTCTTTGGGTGTGCTTACCAAAACCTGGACTGGAATTGTACTTTTGGAAGTTTTGACCAGCTTCTATTGGTTTAAGCACTCCTCCCACCCCCAGGTGCAATGCTCAATGTCTTTAGGACACTATATAATGCCTGTCAGAGAGTCTCTCTCCATCAGTGAGTAAAGCTGACAAAGACTCAGCTCTCAGGATAAAGTAAATTAAGGTTAGTAAATGCCTAAAGTGGGAGAGAGTCAGCTCATAAGACAAAGCATATTAAGGTTAGGTACTTGCCAAAATGAGGTACCTTGGCGTTGGTGGCAAGCTTAGCATTCTATGGCCATATGATGTGACTAAATCCTCATCTTTAATATAGTAGTGATATGCAGGCACAATGCCACAGAGTAAAGGGTTAATGGTGATGAAAATTTGGATGTGCACCAATATTTTGTGTATTTGCTTTTATCTATATATATCTATATCTATCTATTTGGGTTGACGAATAGAGACACATTTTGTAAGTTACTAGATTTACAATTCCAGTTTACAGACCTGACTGTGAAGAACAAAACAAACCAGAATTGTTTACCTTAAGCGGAACTTTCAGCTTAATATTTCCCCCAATACATTACCAATATAGAGAAAGGCAAAGGAATAGCTGTATTATGCTGAATAAATCCACATTATTGAAGTAATCCACCTTCTTCGGCAGGCATCCAGCGGACAACAGCGCAGACATCTTAGAGGAAAGTTGTATTGGGGCAATATTATGAAGCTGAAAGTTCTGCTTTAAAGGTCTCTATCAGGACAAACAAACACTGTCAACCCTAAATTGATTGCTAAAGATTTTGCTAAATAATCTTATGATCTTCATCATCTCTAGCTGGAGGTCTCCCTCTGTTCTCCCACCAAGCAGTCCATTAAATCCTTATTTGACTAATTTTCCTATAAAAAATAAACACAAATCTCAAATAGCCTCCTTTAATACCCTGTTTTAAGACGATGATGTCACAACAGCAATTAAGGTCCTGAAACTGGGAAAATCCCCTGGCACAGACAAGTTTACAAACATTTATTACAAAAAAATAAATATACATTCTCAGCTCCTTTCCCTATATATCCATTTCCACTCATACTTCCTCAGCCCTGCCTAGAGAGTTCCTACAGGCCACAAGTTAAAATTCCTAAGCGAGGTAAGAAGCCTACTTCCTGTCACCCTACATATCCCTCATGAAGACTGTAGCTATATTCCAAACTCATAGTAGAGAGGTTGAACCCTCTACTTCCAGAACTAATCTCTTCTGACCAAGTGGAGTTTATTCAGAAATGTCACACTCCTGACAATACTAGGAAGGTGTTAAATACAATCTCCTACTCTAAGATGCACAAACTCCCTACTATCCTCTTGGTACTAGATGTTGAAAAAAAGCTTTTCATAAAGTGCATTGGAAGTACCTGAAACAGACTCTAAAGACGTCAAGAAACTCAGATTGTTTTTTGAATGCCATTATGAAAATCCTTCTACCTTTGTCAAGTGTTTTATTTTCTGGTATGTTTTTTTTTTTTTTTTAACCTCTGACATTTACCATTTCTAATTATTTATTTAGAAAACGTTTTACCAGGAAGAATACACAAGAGTTCTCTCTCGTTTTCAAGAGAGAGCTTGTGTAAAGAGCTAAATATTTACACACACAGAGAAACATATATACACACACAAAAATGTATATACCGTTACATATTGTTTTTATATACAAAAGTACTAGTAGTTTTTAGGGACTTTAGACCAGGAGGGGATCTGATTTTTTGGGTACACTATTCCAGGCTTTCGGAGCTCTGCAGGAGAAGGCAGATCGACCAGCTTCTTTCTTGTAATGTTTTATACTCAGAGTTGTTAGCAGTGGAGCTGAAGTCACAATACTGCTCAGGTAGTCTGGTAGCTTTCTAGAGAAGTAGTCATAAACTAAGCAAGAAAGGTGAAGGGCACGTCTAGATCTGGAAGGTAGCCAATTTAGTTCTTTAACCCCTTAAGGTTCAGGATTGTCACTGCTGTTTTTGCTTAAAGGACCAGCGACGGTCGTGACACGTCACGTATTTTTTTACTCACAGCGCTCCCACAGGAAGTAGCGGGGACTGGAATTGACTGCTCCAAAGACCGGAGCGGCCCCCATCAGTCCCCTTTCAGCGTGTCGGCACATCAAACTTCCCTATGTGGTACTTAAAGGACAACATACCCAGTGATGGATAGTGTAATTACATTTGAGAACAAAGCAGCATAATGAGTTTTACAAAGTGTCAAGTTTAGCAAGATGGATTTGTGGCATGGAAGCACAAACTATATCCCCATAGTCTATGACTGTTATTAACTTCTGTTGAACAATAGGTTCTTTTTATACAAAAGCATCTGTTTTGGGACAAAGTTTTGATGCCAATTTATCAATATGAAGAACAAAATTGAGGTTGGGTCAAGCCCAGGAGTCGACCAGGGCCAAGTTACGATTAGACTTTGTTAAAATGGTTAAAGGAGTATTGCAGAGTTTAAGTAGTTTGTACAAAACACCATTGTGACTGTTCTGCCAGTGCTTAACCCCTTAAGGACCGGCCGCGCACACACGCAGCCGACACTTAAGGACCACGGACTTCTTTTTTTTTTATTTTTTTTCTATTTTTTTTTTTTTTAAATCCGGTTCCGGGCTCCCCTGAATGGCATGCAGCCACGCGGTGAGCCCGAATTCCATGACGGTCCTGGATCGTCATGGGTCGTTAACGCAAAACAACCCATGATGTGTCATGACGTCAAGGGTCATAAAGGGTTAAGAACAGTAGATAATGGTGCATCTGCATACATGTGCACAGAAGAGGCTTTGCATCTTTCATTTATAAATAGAGAAACTGGCCAAGAATGGAACCTTAGGGAACCCCACTTGTTACTTTATTGCGCTCTGTCAGATAAATAGGATCGGAACCAGTTTAAAGAATGATTTCCCAATCCTGGACTCTTAAGCTTATGTATCAGGATATTATGGTCTACTGTATCGAAGGCCTTTGCAAAATCTAGGAAAATAGCTCCAGCGAGTTCACCATTGTCTATGCCAGTCTGGATATCATTGCATACATTTAGGAGGGCAGCAACTGTTGAGCGATTTGGACAAAAGTCTGAATGAACAGATTTTAAAAAAAACCAAACAGTCGGTAATAAATACATAGCTGTACGTGGACATTTCTCTAGGACTTAGATAACGTGGGTAGTAGGGATATTGGTCTGTAAATTTATACTACATTTGCATCCCCTACTTTTGTGGATAGGAGCAAGTATAGCCACTTTCCAGGATCTGGGCATATATCCAGATAACAAGGAGGCATTCATTAAGGATGCAATAGGGTGGGCAGTGAGACCGAGGCACTGAGCTTTAAAAACACTGCTGGTAGTTGGCCAGGCCCAGATTGGGATTTCATTTTTGGGTTGGGATGTGATCATATATTGCACTATAGCATATTGGCATGAAATTGAATTCATTAGCATCGTTGGACCAGATTGTTGGTGACAGACCTCTGTTTTGTGTAAATCACGGAGGTGGCACATCCAACAAAGCAGTTGTTGAATGCATTAGCAATTGCTATGGGACATTGTATGTTTCATTTTTTAGGGATGGGGTGGAGGGGTTGTAGATATTTTTAATAACCATCCAAGAGTTTGCAGGTTTTGATGTTACTGATAAAATGGTCAGTAAAATATTGAGCTTTTGCTAGTTTTGTTTGGTTTCTGCAGGTATTCCACAATTACCTGTATCTAGTGCGATCATAAGTGGAGCCATTTTGTTTAGATTTTGTCTATAAAGGCATCTCTGAAACTATATAACTCAAGCAGATCACATGACCCAGGGTAGATGGGCCACCATTACAATGACCTTCCTTAATGGGGCATGGGTATTACAGACATGCAAGAACTCAGAAAAAAAGTAAACTGCTGAGTCTAGATCACGTATTAAGTGTATTCTCTATCACAGGCAATCTCTCAGACCAATTAGGAAAAATTGGAGATTACATTTATTACACAATCTATTAACTATAACTTTGGGACATGATTTGATTGGTTTTATCTTGTGAACAGATTAGATTATGGAGTGATCGCTAAATACATTTGTTAGTATGCCAGAATTTTGGCTTCTGCTTGGGCAGGATGAACTGATCCAGTCCAGCAGAGAATGGCTGGATGTTTTATGCGAGTAGGGGAGGACATTAGTTGTGAAAAGTTAAATGTCTTAAACAATGAACAAATCTTTGATTACTAGAGTTCAGCCAATTAAAATTATAGTCTCCAAGAACCAATTACTCGCTTTTTTTGTTTTGAGTGGCAATCTCATTGAGGTGGTGGTTTATGTCGGGGAGGGACTGTGCTGGCGTATTAGGTGATCAGTAGATGCCAACAATTATGCTTTGTTTTGAGAAGAAAAGAACAATTTTGCCATTAATGTATTCATATGAATCAGAGTTACAAAAGTAGTTTTGAATAGTGAAGTTTATAGACTCTTGTGTGTATATGCCTCCTCCTCTCTTTGCTTGGTCTTTCCTAAAACATGAGTATTCTTGAATGGCAATGGCAGTATCAGGTATTTTAGTGCTTATGCAGGATTCAGTAAGAATAAGGATTTTCAGTTTGTACACATAAGATCATGCTTTTATTTCATCCATTTTGTGCAGTATATTGTGCAGTATGTTCACATGTTGCACTTTTTTTTTTTTAAAACCCTTAAGGACCAGATGACGTGCTATGACCATCACGGTCCTTATACCCTTAAGGATCAGTGACGGTCATAGCACGTCACATACTTTTTTTTTTTCTTTACTTGCAGCGCTCTACCGGGAGCACTGTAAGTAGAAACGGGGCCTAAAATTGACCACTCCAAGACTGGAACGATCTCTCTTAGGCCCCAAAGCGGTGCTCCGGTACGCGTAACAGGTCATGTGTACTGGCGCATCGGCAAGGATCAAATCGGTCATTAAGGGAAGGTAACTTTTAAAGTGAAGTTGTCTTTTCTTGCGGTTTGTGGGCCAGGGTTGGTTTTTATGTCATTTGTCAAGACAAGTAATAAAATGGATACAAATTTAGTGAGTAGTTTGTGGCAAGGTATGATCACTGGGGATGGGTGAGCTTGTTTTTAGAACTCTCCACCAGCACACAGATGGCAGTGCACATGTATGCAGATGTCCATGGTGGATTAATATGTTATAGTGGAAGTGAGGAGCACGATTGTGTGGGATATAGGGAAAACTGTATTAAAAGTGAAAGGGTTAAAACAGATAGTAATAATATGCTCATTTTGGTGTGCATGTCCAAAGATAGGAGGGGAGTGAAACATTAAGTCAGATATATCACCTGCGTCAGTGATGTCCACCATACCCACAACCGTTTGCCCAGGTTATGCAGCACCAATCTACAGGACAAGATCCTAACATTCAGCAAGTTTCTAACAGACGACTATGATCAAAAATTTTGACTTTTCGCAGATGTCTTACTGATGCTCACAAACCCATAAGTTACATTATCTAACAGCAGCTCTCCGTAAATTTAGCCTGGTTTCCCTCTATAAAGGTCATGTTAAGATTATACTGAGAAAGGTCTATTGCATATATACTACTTGCCAGACTCAATCGCGAATGCATCAAGGTTATCATACAGCTAACTTTCATCTTGTCATTTCATCATATATTGCTATGTTATGAGATATATACCGGATACAATGTGGACTCAGATGCACTATTGACAGACTATTAATTTGGTGAATATTGAAACTGTTGTGCTGTCCATCATCAGTCATTATCATCAGCTTCATCATTCATCATCTATAATTCATTTCAACAATCCATGTCCATATCCCTCCATTATATATGTTGTCTATGGTGTTTCATAATTTCTTCACTAGCTTTACACACTGGCACCAGTGCTTTTTTGTTTGTTTTTAGTAGAGGGGTGGGTGGTGTAGCCTGCACTGTACCCAGGGGATGCGGTGGGGTTTTATGAACTCAATCTTGTATTTTTTATGACTCAAACTTATTTTGGGATGCTACTAATAAATACTGTTTATTATAATTTTTGGTTTGGTGGTCATTGTCAATAATAGAGGATGAATGCTTATTATAGTCATATGACTGAGCTTAACCCCATGGTTTAAATACCATATATGGTCCCGGTCTTCAACAGTATACAAAAAAAAGTAGGTGTCACATCCATCTAAACAGGATTTGCATGACTATTTTCCTCCCATTAATATATTTTAACCCATTTAATAGACGAAGATATGTTCTGGTGGCCTTAGAAGTAGGAGAGTGGAAGAGGGAGTTGGTTTCAGGAAAGTTAATTACATAGGCTGGGCAAGAAAGCTCAGCTCTGCCAAAGTTAAAGAATACCCAACTACTAAACAAACTATTACAATGACTAAAAACAAAATCATAAAATAAACAGACAGTTTTTAGATATCTTAATAATAAAAGCCACACGGTCTGTTCATTGAAACTATGGTATGGCACCAACATATTTTCAATGAGAACAAGTACGGAGAGGAAGCCGTACAACAGCGGAGGAAGCAGGCAGCAAATGCAAGTATTTTGCTTGCTGCACAGATCTCCTAGCTTCCTCCTCAAGAGAAGGGTCCTGGTCATGGGCACACAGATAACTGTATTGGGTTGGGAGAGGGGGCAAAGGGAAGCATTTTAATTTTGTTTTGTTAGTTGAGGGAGACAAAGGGTGAGGCACAGATACAGTACTGAAGAGGGGAGGGCGGAAGCATTTTTATTTTTTTTAGGCAGAGGAAGGAAAATGGGTGCGTAATATATACATGTACTTTATGTTTTACCTAAAATCTTGGTTATAGTTTACACCTGTGATTTTAAGAGAACTAGTAAAAGATCAAACTTTAAATGTATATTGTCATGTTATTTGCCCTTTAATCAGTGTTTTGAACACTTTACATGAAAAGTTTGGTAAAATGTACTTACTTTTAGAGTTTTCTTCTTCATCTTCTAATGCACCTAAGCACAGAGAGTCTTTAGAAATCTGTTAGAAGAAAATTCAGAGGCAGTAAATCACTATTCCAGCAATATTGCCTAGTACATTTTGCTGTATTTGTAAACCCACCTCACTTAACTTCTTCCGCTGTTTTAAATGAACCTCTTGGATGCTAGAGTGGGTTCCAACTCATTGCTTCACATGCATGGTGTTAAAATAAAAATTAAAGAGTATCAGCTCTCATTCTCTTTCTCTCCCACTTCTGCTGCAGATCCCAGGAAGGAGTACCCCATCTAACACTTTAAATACTAGAAAAGTCTAAACTGTAATGGAAATCAATGCTTTGAATATACTTCTAGCATCCAAGTGGTTGATTAATTCAGTGAATTGATAATGCAGAAATAATAGAATGTTAATTCAATATCCTTACATTCATAAGAACAAAATCAGAACACTGACCTTGCTTTTCTTTTTGTGGTTTTTGGCCTCCTCAGCAGCTTGGCCTGCAGCCTCATTGAGGTATTTATTGCCCACTTTGCTTTCAAACCATTTTAGGTCCACAAAGATTTCATTGAAATGTTCACGGTCAAACTGTAAATAAGGAGTGAATGACTGTCAGTACCTGGGTAAGCATTTGCATAAACTTATTACTGTACATCTGATCAGCAATGGATAAACACTGGCCCTGTACAGCAATAGGTAAACTAAGCAGCGGTGAATGGTGGCAAAATTAGGATTTTGTGGGACAGCCATTGGTGGGCAAGACCACCAGCCCCCATGCATCCTTTTCCCATTCTTCAGATTAAAAAAAAATAATAATAATAATAATAATATTAAAACCACTAATTAGTGTAGAATATTCACACCATGGCACACTTAGAGATAATAATGCATGATGAAAGTTTAAATATGTTGCCAAAATGTATGTGACCAATGTCAGTCACACTTAAAACCTATAGTTTTACATCTCCCACACCGCACGTTTCACTCTCCTTTCACCAACACCAGTCCTTCAGCAGTCAATACGGCTGACCAAGGAACATTTTTTCTCTGCAAGTCATTTTACGGTGTCTTAAACACTAAATAAAAACAGCTATGGAAGACAGTAATATGATTGATAGAAGGGGTCATTGTTATCTTGGTCTTTTCAGGAAGTAGGGTTGTGACTGTCACCATCTGACATCCTTATATGATGTCAGAAAAGGAGAGGGAGGTGACCACCAATAGCTTTAGAAGACCTGCATTTTTAAATACTTAGACTGACACTCACAAGCACTTACATGTTGAACAGCAGATTTAACAACTTGCTGCTAAGGCATTTCTACCCACTGTGGGAAGCACATTTTAACACTTTCGTTGTCGTTTACAATCACATTAAATTCTTAGTCATTTTTCTGTAAACACCACACATACCAGAAGAAGATTCTTTCAAAAAGCAAAACCTTTTTTATGTGGATAGACCTCAACTTTCACTGAAACACAAATAATGCGGAACGTCTAAAAGATATTAAAATATTTTGTGAACCTCCATAGAAGGCGATGTGGTAGAAAATACTACGAATGCCATTAGTGGAAAGGGGAGACCAAATTGTTTACCTTGATAGTACACCAATCATATGAAGTGTGTGTGTGCGCTAGTAATAGTACATTACTATTTATTTAAGGAGGAGTGTGTTTAATGAACAGACTGCAACTTTTGTTACATAGGTGAGTGAATATAGAGTCACACTGTGACTCATTCCCACTATGACACCACATATTTCCCACAACATTTACTGTACAAGTAGTCTTTACAAAAGCATGCAGAATAATCTGTAAGCAGCAGTGTAGCAGAATTACCATGAAACTGATGTGAACGACACTATCTACATTACTATCAGCTCTCTGATTGGCTACTGCTGGGTACCACAGATGAAAGCTGTGCCCAGGCTGGCTGCATCTGGTGATCATATTTTATATTTCTGGAGCAATGACAATCATATTTCAAACACTGGACCAGTCTGTGGCAGGCCAAATAGCTTGATACCTACTGAACTCAAGAGAGCTACTGACTGAGAGCCAAAGTTAACAGTAGCTCACGAGCTACTTGTAGGAGACCCCTGTTCTACAGAGCTTCTACAGTAAGATCTATTCAATTTGAAAAAGAGGCTCCACAGAATAACAAAGGAACCAGAAAGATCTGTCACATCTATTCTTTCTAGGTATTAGGAGATGGAATACAACTCCTAATAGCAGACTAGGAAGGTTGGAATTTGTGGTCCAATAGCTGATGCGCCACAGGCTGAAAAAACCATGTTCTACAATAAACTGCATTACGTTTGAGTAACTAAGAACTGCATTCATAAAGCAAGCATGTGCCATTCTGCAGGGAACCAAACTGCACCATAAGGAACAAATTAAAAAAAAAAAAAAAAAAAAAAAAAAAAAAAAGGGTTAAATACAACTATGCAAAACACATACTTACAGTTAGCATATGCAAAATTATTCATACGTCACAAACCTAAAATATGATCCTAAATTTACTTTTGACCCCTTAAGGATCGCCACGCGCGCACGGCACTTGACAACCACGGGGCTTTTTTTTTTTTTTTTTTTTATTTGTTCTTCCAGTTCAGGGCTCTCGGAGCGGCATGCAGCCACGCCAGGAGCCCTGAATTCCATGACGTGCCAGGACCATTGCTGGTACTTAAGTGCCGGACTGCCGTGACTGTCCTGGCACGTCAATGGTCACAAAGGCGTTAAATGCTTGTGTAAACTGATCTACTCAGAGTATTTATTTTATGTATTGATAGATAAGAGCTAGTCAGTTAGCCAGTAAGGGGCAGTAATGTCCCATAAAAAAATCTTCTACTTATAGAGCTTAAAAAAATAAACTATGTCCCACAAATCCTCTCTCTCAAACCGCTATGGTTTGAGAGATATTCACACTGAAAGTTCCCTCTCCCTCCCCCTTTCTCCTGATGTCAGCTGTAAAGCTGACAGCATGAGATTCAAGTCCTGCAACTCAAGGAGGCACTTCAGCAGAGCCAAGATTGCATTATTTAAAAAGAATTACTTCATTGGAAAGGTCTACAAAGTGTGCTTGCAAACCAGGCACACTGTGTAGACCGTTCTAATGAAGTAATTCTTTTCCAGTAATGCGATTTCAGCTCTGCTGCAGAGCCGCCGGCTGCTCCCCAGACTGGGATCTTCTGCTGTCAGCTAGATGCTGATGTCAGGAGAAGGGGGGGGGGGAGCTTTCAATGCCTATATCTCTCAAACCATAGCAGTTTGAGAGAGAGGATTTTTGTGGGACAGTTTATTTTTTTTAAGCTGTATCTAAGTAGAAGATTTTTTTTATGGGACATTAGTGTCTCTTTAATTGAGTGCGATTAGTGTCCAAGGCTACCATCTTTTGTCAGCCCATTCACAGAAGAGGAAAAAAAAAAAAAAAAAAAAAAAAAAAAAAAAAAAATCAATGACAACCAATGGGAGCCTTGGAAATCATAGGAATGGCTGCTCTCTCAGAGTATATCTATGACTAGAATTCAGACCCCACAAAATATATACATAATTTTTTCAGACGCATGAAGAACTGGATATAACCACATACAGGAAACAAAAACAGAAGGAGCGCCAATGGTGCAATAAAGTTGATATACAGTCAGAAATATTAAATGAAATTGAATGTACTCACATTTGATATATGCCAGTAATTTGATACCAAAAATACCGGCTTCAAAGGCTTATGGAGACCATAAACCCGTCTCCATTCGGGTATACGCTGTATTCAGCTGGAAATTGACAGGCGGAGGCTCAAAAATCCATAAATAAAATATTTAATGATACATATATCTAAAAGATGCACAGGTGAAATAGTACAAATGTACGCTTAAAAATGCTACGCGTTTCGCGGATCAAAACCGCTTTATCACAGCAACAAAATATCAGCCTGTTATAACATTAAAAACATGAACCATGTTTTAATGTTATAACAGGCTGATATTTTGTTGCTGTGATAAAGCGGTTTTGATCCGCGAAACGCGTAGCATTTTTAAGCGTACATTTGTACTATTTCACCTGTGCATCTTTTAGATATATGTATCATTAAATATTTTATTTATGGATTTTTGAGCCTCCGCCTGTCAATTTCCAGCTGAATACAGCGTATACCCGAATGGAGACGGGTTTATGGTCTCCATAAGCCTTTGAAGCCGGTATTTTTGGTATCAAATTACTGGCATATATCAAATGTGAGTACATTCAATTTCATTTAATATTTCTGACTGTATATCAACTTTATTGCACCATTGGCGCTCCTTCTGTTTTTGTTTCCTGTATGTCCATACCGCTTGGGAGAGCGAGTTCACTTGGGTTGAGAGCGGCCGATACTCGATACTGTGACTGGGGGCAGTGAAAACACTCCAGAAGTCTTATATAGTTGGATCAGATATATGTCTCTTCCAACACATCACTCAATGTGAGTACGTGTCCACAAGGGTGTTTTTTCGGTGAAGGTGGTTATCAATTGATCTGCTGATACACACAGGGGGCGCCCCGTTGTCCTTCTCCCATTCTTTTTCTCTGCAGAATGGATATAACCACAGTTCAATTTTAGGTGCTAGTTTTCCTTTAAGTATGGCTTTTAACCCTTTAAATGCCAGAGTCTCTACAAAACACACTGAGCACATACTAGCATCAAGAGGTTAAATTATTTAAGTCAATGGAAATTTTAATTTGCCCCCTATCTTGCAGCTGATTTGCTCCATAATTGCACTACATTTACTTTTCTGAATACAGTCCAAAGTTCTAAGACATAAGTATGGTGATATTTCAACACCTGTCATTATGTACCCGCCCTTGAGAAGTTGTATAGAACAGAATTAATTATGGAAGTGATTACTCCTTGTGCATATCTTGCTACCAGTTCAACAAAATAATCTAGAAAAAGTCCAGCCTTTATATTTTTAAGATTGCAGAAAAAAATCCACATATTGGGGTAGTATTTGACATAGATCAGGATTCCAGCTCTTGCCCATCGTCTATACCTATACCAGAGTTGGGTAAGCTGAGGACCTCCAGCTGTTGTGGCCTACAAATCCCCTCATCCCCAACCAGCTATCTCTTTGCCTGGGATGATGGGAAGTCTAGTCCACAACAGCTACACTACACTTAAAGGGATAGTAATGTTTCATAATAAAAGCAGCTGTAATTAATCATCATAGTATTTGGACTTTGGAGAGTGTTATTTCAATTCTGTCAGAGTTATAGTTCAAGAGTAATTCAATGACAAAGTATCCCCCTCCAGCCCCTTTTACTGATGTAACACTACTCAGCCAGAGCAGAAGGGAGGTGCCCAGGTAGATTGCAGAGAGGGACAATCTTCAATTAAGATAAGGGAAAAACCTGAAAAACCTGTCAAGGGGGGCAGGGCTTTCATTGTTTTCACTGTAAGAAGATTGTCCCCTTCTGTTATCGGTCTGGTCTTACAACTAGACTCCATATCTGAGAAGAGATTGCTTACACTAGGTAAAAAGGGGGGGGGACTTTGCTTGTGAATATCTCTTAAACCATAAAGGTTTGAGAGATAAGACATATCATTTTTCATGTTTTTTTAATGCCTACAAAATAAAATAAAGTTGAAACGAAGTATTACTATCCCTTTAAGGATGCCCATCCTTGGTCTATACAGAAGGAGCTACTCAAACTATTTTCTCCTCTCTTCAGAATATCAACTAATAGTTTGGTCAGATTTATTACTACTTAAAAAAAAAAAAGTTTTCAGTTTTACTTTTAAATGAAAAAGTATATTAAAGATCACTGTTTAAATCTATAAAATAAGTTGTTGGTTTTTTTTTTGTTTTAAGATTCACTATTCCTTTAAAGTGGAACCCATGCAAGATTAACTTCAGCTGAGAAGCTAAATAGCCCCCTAGTCATCAAGATTATATATGACAAATATCCCAGAACAATTTTTATATCTTACAGTCTGACCCATTTTCCAGGCAGCAAGAGCGAGCACACCGCGGCCATCTTTTGCAAATTCGTTCCACTGCGCGTGCGCAAGTCGTCCTGGTGCCTGTCAGTCACCTAAGATGTGCCTACACACAGCACTATGTTGAAAGGACCTGAACGCACATCATGAAGGAGTGCGTCAGGTCAGGTGGTGGTGCGGGCTATGATGCAGGAGGGATAGGCCAGACAGAGGGAGGAACAACGGAGCCTTTAGGCTCCATAACAAACATGCATATTGAGCATTTGACTGGGACAAACGTCACAGGTATAGTTGTATTATGATGTTTATCCATTTATAATGCATAAAAAAAAAAAAAACCACCACACCACACACAGCGCTTATACACAACGGTTGAAGATGTCATACAGGCTGAATCTTGTTGGGGTGGTAGTTCCCCTTTAAATGTGAAATACTTTGCCCAAATAACATATTGAAGCATTGATAGGTACTATATAAATTCATACATCCAAAACCACTAACAAGGGGAGATATTAAAAAAAAATAATAATAAAAAAAAATAAAATAAAATAAAGTAAATATTTGGAGGAAAATATCTGCTTCATTGAAACAAAAATAGTACACATTTAGAAATCTTAAAAATATACTATATACTTACTGCTGAAAGTTTTGTGAGATATTTCTCGAAGTGAACTAGATTTAAATAACCACTCTCATTTATATAACCTGGAAAAAAAAAAAAGAGACACACACACACTTCATCAATAATTCCAGCATAACAAATAAAATAAAGCATTCAGTTTGTATAAAGTTGGCTTTTTGGTCTTCTGTTTAAAATCCAAAGAATACCATTCTAAACAACAATGAGGCTTCATAAGTATTACAGACTTTTCTAGATGTACAGGATGCTAAAACAGCATATTATGTTATAAACATGTCACAATGACAATACAGTAGTCATGAATTCATGCATGTTCTTCATATCAATAAAGAAAAGGAAAACAATTATGAATATGTTCTACTTGTTCAGCATAAGACAATGTAATGTAAAAAATAGGATTTTAGTCTTAACTGTTAAATCCTTTTCTCTTAGTCGATACATTACTGGCAACTTTGGGTAGGCGATCAGCCCCTTTAAATAGGCAGGAACAATTCTGAGAAGTGACTGCTGAGTGGAGGCTTCCTCCTCCTCTTAGCTTGCAGCTAGCCAATCCCCAACCAGTAAGATTTGCATACTAACTATTGACTAGGTAGTAAGAAGATAAAGGAAGACTCCTGTGAGCATGAACACGAAAGGACCCCCACGTTCTGCCACAGGAGAGCCAAGCACGGCCCCTTCACAGGGTCAGAGACCAGTAACTTGCATGGACTAAGAGAAAAGGATTTAAAAGGTTAGACTAAAATCCTATTTTCTCTGTCGTCCAATACAGGTTACAGGTAACTTTGGGATGTCCAACCATTAAGTTACCCAGGGAGGGGAGAAAGGCAAGGACCAGGTGCAGGCTCCTAAAGTCACCAGAGCACCAATGAACCTACAGATCATAAATAGCTCAACGCTAACCGTAAAGTGTCAATGGACACAGAATAGTGTAAAACAAACCACATGAACTGTTACACAGCACGCTGAACCAGAGCCAACTGTGCTCAAAAGTGAAAGAGTACTGAGAGACTAAAGAGATCCTAGACAGGCAAAGCTGCCTCCAGGATCTTCCTCCGACCAAGTGGCCGCCTTGCACAACTGATCAGCTGAGGCCTGGTTCTTGTAGGCCCAAGAAGCCCCAACAGACCTCGCAGAATGAGCTGCGACCCTGAAGGGAAAAGGATTCTTCCGAAGTTCGTAAGCCTTACAAATCATGGATTTGATCCAAGAAGCAATGGTTACCTTGGAAGCAGGCTTCCCTGTCCTAGGACCCTCAGGAATGAGAGAGAGAGAGAGAGAGAGAGAGAGAGAGAGAGAGAGAGGCAGACTGCCTCAAGGACACAGTGCGATGCACGTAGAATTTGAGACAATGAACAACATACAACAGATGAAAATCTCTCTCTTTGTCAGAAGTAGGGCTAGGACAGAAGGAAGGGACAACAATCTAATGATTAATGTGGAACTCAGACACCAAATTCGGGAGAAATTGTGAGGTGCGAAGCACCGCCTTGTCCTTGTGAAATACCAAAAAGGGTGGTCTACAAGACAGGTCTTTGTCAGCACACCAAGATAGAAAGGTAGACCATACAAGATGGTAGGCCTTAGAGGAAACAGGCTTACGGGCACCAAGTATAGTAGTCACCACACCAGAAGAAAAGCCCTTCTTCAAAATTGAGGATTCAATCTCCATGCTGTCAAAGCCAGACGATGAACGTCTTCCTTCCAGAGGTAACCCTGCAGAAGGAGGTCCGGACGGGGAGGGGAAGTCGAAGAGGTTCCGCCAATTAGAGGTCCAGAAGCTCCGGAAACTAAGCTTGTCGAGGCCAGTACGGAGCAATCAGAATGACTGGGCAGCACTCCAGTCTCAGTTTCCATGGCACCCTATACAACAGTGGAACGGAAGGAAAGATGTATGCCAAAGGAAATGTCCATGGGATCAACGAGGCATCCACTGCCAGAGCCAGGGGATCCGCCCAGCGAGAGCAGAACATTGGAACCTTCCTGTTGTGTCTGGTTGCCATCAGGTTGATGCATGGAAGACCCCAATGCTAGATGATGAGTTTGAACAACGCTGGATGTAGTTCCCACTCTCCTCTGTCCACAGTGTGCCGACTGAGGAAGTCTGCCAGAAAGTTTTCTACGCCAGGAATATTAACTGCAGAAATGGCAGGGACATGATCCTCTGCCCATGACAAAATAGCCCTGACCTCTAGCCAAGCTGCAAGACTTCTTGTGCCGCCTTGCTTGTTGATGTAGCCTACCGCTGTGGCATTGTCGGACAGTACCCTGACCGGGCAATCCTCCAGTTGCCGTGTCCAGTGATGTAGGGCATGAAATATTACCCGAAGCGCCAAGACATTGATAGGAAGGAGGGTTTCCTCCTGAGACCACCGGCCCTGAACACTCAAGTGCCCCAGCACCGCTCCCCATGCGGAAAGGCCGGCATCCACCGTCACTGTGGTCCAGAAGGGCACCAGGAAGGGTCTGCCTTTCAGGAGATTGTTCAGGTTGAGCCACCATGAGAGGCTCTGTTCCACGTGAAGAGGGAAAGATAAGGATCCCTCCAGTAGATCTGGTCGACCCCTGCATGCCAAGATTAGAAACCTCTGAAGTTCCCTGGTGTGAGCCATGGCAAACGGAACTGCTTCTATGGTGGAAATGAACTTCCCCACCAGAAACAGCGCTAGCTCACCATAATAAATAAATGTAGTGAATAAATAAAAAAAGCTTTAAATAACTGGCATCTAGATAGCAGCAAGGAATGAAAGGGTTCTCCAATACCCCCAAAGAACATTGGGCCATAACCCAAAGTGCACATACAAGACAAAGAACAGACCTGCGCTCCTCCATACCAATGTACAAATGTGTGCCCTGACATAGGCATATATAATAAGTGTGTATTTATGTGTCCTAACCTAGATATATAAAATAAACTATTGAAAACTGAGAATTTAGTCCATCATTTGGCCAAAGAATGTAAGATTGCCAACCCAGTCAAGGTATCTCAAGTTCTGGCAAGTACCTACTCTAATACACCTTTAATTCCTATCTAAAATTAAAGAACACTTAACGCTCCATCATCATAACAGTGTTAGTTTTACAAATAGCCAAGCAAAACTCTCAACAACAAATCCAGTTTCAGACAAATGACAACACAAACCTCAGGTGTCAAGGGACACCTACACGCAACACTAAAAAATGTTGTCAGAGAAAAGAAGGAGAAGACATACACTACCAAAGACACTAAAGCCTGGAGGACATTCCTCCCAAAACTGACCGTAGCCAAGGCCAATTTGTTGACTGGGTAATGTTTTTTTTTTATGTGCAAAGCAACCACCATGTTACTCCTTTGCACTGCTTTCCTGCAGAAGCCTTGTAGTCCATGACTCTCCCACCGCTCTGGTGGAATGCTCTTTCACCCAAAAGGGTACTTGGCCTCTTTCAGATGATATAGGCCTGGAGACCTTCCTGAAGTAAGGAAAAAACCAAAGGGAGGCAAAATGGACAAGGCCACAAACCCTGCTCTTCGCATCATTTGAAGAACAAAGACCATACTCTATAGTAAATCTTGGACAAAAGCAATTTACAGGTCTTAACCATAATCGATTATACAGGAGATCGGCTTCAACAGCCATGCCGTCACAGTACATCTGTCCAAGTATGGGTGAAGCAGCAAACCCTAAGAAATAACATCCACAAGTAGACAGACACAGCATGGCTCATGATCAGATCCATGAACCAAGCTCTGCAAGGCCATTGGGGAGCCATCAGAAAGACGTTCTTGGTCATTATGTTCTCAACACCCAGGGAATTAAGGGAAGAAGAGGTAACACACAGGTCAACAGGAACAACCATTGTACCACCATGGCGACTACCACCAATGCCTGCAGAATTATGCACATTGAGCAAAACATTGGGACCTTGCTATACCACAGGGTCTATGGGTCCCCATTTCTGCACCATGAAATCTAAAACTAACTGCTTAAGCTCCCAATCCCTGGGATCAAAGTGCTGTAGGCTGAAATAGGCCACTTTTTTGTCCACTCCTAGCATATGTATTGCAAATATTGCTAGAACATGAGGCTCCACCCAGGTGACAAGCTATTAAAGCTCTGTCCACATGGCTTAGCTTCTGGTTCTTCCCCACTGACTGACGTACGCTAACTGGAACTGAACCCAAAACTGGGCATAAGCTAAACAACTGGGACCAGCATTGAAGGGCTACACAAATGGTGCAAATCTCCATGCAGACAGAAGACCTTGAATCACCAGGTAATCTAAGGTTGCCACTAAACTGGCAGGCTCACATCAGTCAGTCAAACCACTCTGCAACAGCAAAGGGTCTATGGTCGGTTGGTGAAATCTTCCTCCAGGAAATCATCATGGTAAGGGATGAGTCTGCCTCATCCCCATTCCCTGTCTCTGCATCCTCCAAGGAAAAAAAATCATCCCCAGAGCCATAGACACACTCTCTGCAGGAGATGAATCCTCTTTCTAAGGAAGGAAGGTGGTCACTAATATATCCTTTCCAAAATACTCTCCATGGAAGAAGATAAGCTAAGCAGGCCCTAGAAGCAGCCAGAGGATAGGGCCTTTGTCCATTCAGGCTCAGACTCTTCGGGAGAGTGAGGTCCTCCGGAGAGACTTGCGTGGGTGTCACAGCACATAAGTGGCATAGCTGACCTGACAGACCAATAGAAAAAGTAAATCTCCACTTTATTACATTGACCTTTAGGAACCAGAGCAGGATGTGACTGTACATACAAATATGCTCATAATATAAAAGCCACAATTTTAGGAACCTGGGCTGCCAGGATCCTCAGAATTTTTCACATCTGCATTTGTCCCTCTGAGTGCGTGAGGAATATGCAATAGATTGCAGAGGAATCTTTATTTAGCTCTGACCTCTGGCACTCAATGGATTAACATTTTGAGATTAGGTTATGAATGCAAATGTGTAAACTCAGAATTACTCCATAGTGATTCATGGCCCAATTAACTTTCACCATTTTAATGTAAGAGAGAGCTGATCTCTCTTCAGATGTTCTAGTTTTCCAACCATTTATTTAGAGATTATATTTTGGATTGCTTCAGTGACGATTTAGTTGACATTTTTAATAACGTACCTCCGAGATCTGGTAAGACACTAATGTATGTTCTGTACAACAGCGGCAGTGCATCATGGTTAATATGCAAATGAGGTAGATGAGGAATAAAATCATTGCCTACAAGAAATCCCATTAAAATCCAATCATCAATGATTCGATCTACATCATATTCAAATGAGATCTTCTCCTACAATGAAGAAAAACAAAAATAACAAAAATTAGCACTGTATACTCCCAAATGTCCCATTAGAGTCCTATTGGAAATCAAACTTGCCTTTAATGATGAAAATTCATAGTCAATATACTCTCTCATTAAAGACAAGTGCAGAAGGTGAAATGTAGTTTCTTCTGGAGCAGAAACTCTGGAACACAAAAAGTCACAATAGTTCTTACATCCCAAAAATAAGGCAGATTATTCAAACCGATAACTCTGAGTGCCAGAGGGGTACACAACGCACTGCTTTGCAAGGAGTTGTGTACCCCTCTGGCACTCAAAGGGTTCATTCAGCTATTCGAGCCCAAAGTCCAGACAAATTCATGAAGATAGAGGTTCAATCCAGGAACAAAAAGCACCATAAGGAATAAATACTGTACATATTCCCACTGATTTAAATGGGGAACACACAGTTTCTTAATATGTTGAAGTCCTTTCTAGAATTTTTGGGATTCTCCCCCCCCCTCCTCTATGGTGTAGTTTGTTTTCTGGAGAACTGCACCTCTTTAGCTTATGGAATAATATGCTTTGTTTTCAAAATCCAATCTCTGTATGAAAGAAACATCAGACATTTTGTGCATGCCATTCCACAAATAATTCAAAGCTGGGGGGCTACATCAATAATTTAATATTTAATGAACACTGCTAACTCATCATATTAAGAATTAAGATTACCTTTTTTGATTTTTCTTTCCACCAAAGCGAACCTCTTCTCTTAAAAGAGAAAAGTGAACTTCATGGCTTGTTAAACCAAGCATAATCTGTGGAACAAAAAGATCACAAACATATACAAGAGCCCAGACTGCAAGCCGGTTATAGGTTCAAAGCGTTAAGGACTGAAGCCACTACAGGTTATGTAGTCTTGTATGCAATACCTAGGCAATATCAGGCCAAATAAATGGCTTGTTCTAGGGGATTTGCATAAAGACAAAAGCAGAGCACATCTGATGCATAACAACTTTGTATTATGTATAAAATTAATCTTTTGGATGCTAGAGAGGTTTTAAAACAGAGGCCTCTCTCACATCTAAAGAGGTTGATTTTTATAAATATTGGACATCTCTGCCCTAACCTTACATTTACACAAATGCCCTTATGAAATAAGGTAAATCTGGAGTTAATTCTGGGGCAAATCAATCACTCTATGTGTACCCAATTAAACATTCTATTGAGTTTGACTATTTTATACATAAAAAGCAATTTTCCCCCCCATAATTGCTCCTCCTTTCAGTTTACACATATGGCTAAATATTTTCCCAATTTTTACTATAAATTTGCACCTAAAAAAAGTACATAACCTCCAAATAAGCAGACTTTTATACATCTCATTCATTTGAAGTATTAAAATTTATGAAGGTCTCAAGGTCCAGGGGGAGTTCATTATGGAGAGAGAAGTCACTTCAGTAAAAAACATCTATGCAACTTGAAAAGGGAGGCTCCACAGAACTGGAGAAAACTTAGGTCCATATTTATAAAGTGGAGTTATTCTGGAGTAAAACAACTGTACCACACAGGTCAAGTAAAAATTCCTAAATTTCCATGCACTTGAATAGAGAGTTTTAACCCCTTGAATGCTAGAGAGGTGTCCAATGCATTGCAATACATTTTTGAGACCTCTCTAGAATAAGGGAATTTAAGGGGTTAAAATCCCAGTTGACTATCAGGTATTTTTATTTGTCCCCTACGTTGCAGTTGGTTAACTCCGGAATACCTCCACTTTTTATAAATATGGGCCTCTGTCATTAGTTTGGAGCATGTCCACTAGCGCTCGCCATGTGTCAGGTTCCACGTATATAATAAATCAGCTTAATCATGTAAAAATAGCTTTGGCTATTTTGAAAGAGTTTTGCTGTACAGGTTGTATTAGTTCTTTTTTTTTTTTTTATTTAGAAATTTATTTGAAAATAGTTACACGGGCCACAGTGCCACTGCCACCCAGTCGCAGGGAGGTCACGCACAGTAGAGACTGCCCGCGCCATGGCTGATACAGAGCTGGACGCCCAGCTCTGTATCAGCGGCGGCGCGGGCAGTCTCTACTGCGCATGACTGCAGCATGCGCAGTAGTGTCTACTGCGCATGTTGCGGCGTTACACGTTTTAGCGAATTATTATATAGGATTAAAATGTTTAGATTTTGCCAATTAGAACAGGCCATGCTGGTACTTCTCGTCTTGGCCCTACATCATCTCTCCTACTCAGTACAAAGGAAAGTGGGCTGGGATTTTCCTGCTAAACAAAATTAGGACACTCCCATTGCTGGGAGATGCTTAACCCTTTGAGTGCCTAGACCTTGCAATGCATTGGATACCCCTCTGGCACTCAAAGGGAAAGGGTTAAAACCTGTTAAAGAGAATGAAAAACGAACAACGTGCAATTCTAACCATTTGTTTCTCAAATAGTTTGAGAAAATAAGATTAGTTGGTGGCACTTAATTCTAATTAGTTTACATGCTAAGCCATTATTACCATACACTGTGCTATGAAAGAATCTAGACAGAGCTGACTCACTGGGGGCATTTTTAATAACAGAGTGGCAAGTCTAGCCTCAAATGGAATTAGCATACTGTGCCCCCAAAATATAAATGTTAATTTCTTAAAAAACATTTATTTTACAGGAAATTGCTAATACAACATACAGGCAGATTTCAAATGTCTATAAAACAAATATTTTCCTTGAAGTTACAGGTCCATTTCAGCATTATGTGTGTCTAGTATGTATCTTTTTCATCATTTGCAATGTCCATTTAACCCTTTGAATGCCAGAAGGGTATCCAATGTGATACCCTTCTGGCACTCAACAGATTAATATAAATGACAGAGTCCTGAAAAGATTAACATGAACAATGGGAAATATTAATGTACAGAGCAGTGGGTTTATGCAGGCTTAACCCTTTGAGTGCCAGAGGGGTGCATAAAGCATTGCAATGTGTTGCGTATCCCTCTGGCACTCAAACAGTTAACAGCTATAATATGCATTATCAACACCTACCAAATCAGCATCCAATCCATAGAGACAGTGCCGTGTGTTTGGATCGTGATCTGGCTTTGCTTTCTCTGATCGAATGAATTCCATTATTTTATGTTCTCCTTCTCCTGGAGTCTGTAAATGGGAAAAAACACACATTACTGGAAGTTATATATGTCTTTATAGTACAAAAGCTTCAATGTATTATAAGAGAGTTAGGCACCAAGATGAGAATCTATACAGCAATAGACTGTCTCCAATTTTTATTTTATTTAGTCTCTTTTGTAAGTTGCAGAGAAGTAAGTACAAGGGTGAGCTACCTTTGGCTCTTAAAGGGATAGTAATGTTTCACAATAAAAGCAGCTACAATTAGTCTTCATAGTATTTGGCCCATGGAGAGTGTTATTTCAATACTGTCAGAACTGTAGTTCAAGAGTAACTGAATGATAAAGTATCCTCCTCCAGCCCCTTTTACTGATGTAACAATGCTCAGCTCCGAGCAGCAAGACTGTCCGGATGGATCACAGAGAGGGACAATCTTCAGTCAGCATAATGGAAAACCTGTCAAGGGGCAGGGTTTTCCTTATGCTCACAGTAAGAAGATTGACCTTTGCTGTGAGCTGTCCGGTCAAGAGACCAGATTCCACATCTGAGGGGAGGTGGCTTACACTAGGCAAAACAGGCCAGAGGGGGATATTTTATCAATCAATTACTCTTGAACTACAACTCTGACAGTATTGAAATAACACTCTCCATGGCCCAAATACTATGAAGATTAATTGGAGCTGCTGTTTTTGTGAAACATTACAATCCTTTTAAGTTGAAGGAAACTGCAGCTCCCAGCATCGCTAAGCAGCATGTTGGCCGACTGGGGACTACAAATGCAGTCATCTCCAACAGCTAGACATCAAAAAGGTATCCTTCCCCTGTTTTAATGCATAAGCTCCACAGAACAACATGGGGATTGGAGTTTCTGTAATAAGAGTCCTTGAGACTTATCAAAAAAACAAAAAAAAAAAACAAAAAAAAAAAAAAAAAAACTGAACGAGCCATTCTGGAGCAACCCAACTGCAACACAGTGGGCTACCAAACATTATCTAGTCGTCTGTTGTTTTAAATGGGGATTTAGCCCCTTGAATGCTAGTGAGGTCTCTCCAACACAACGCAAATAATTAAATAAAAAATAAAAAAAATAGACTGTACGGACCTCATGGCCTGACAAGTAGATAGTTACTCCCTGCCAAGACTTGTCTGTGGAAATCTTCATATTCACAAAATACTTCAAATGCTCATGCAACCGAGCCATGAATTCCGTTCCTGGGGTAGGGGAAAAAAAAAAATACAAATTGAATCAGCCATTAATTATGAGCATGAAAAGGAAATAGGGGGTAATACTTGGGCAAACCAACTTCAAACAATGTACTGGACCAGAAATTATATGTATTGAAGGTATAGTAATAAATTGGTAAAGATAGAAAAGACAAGGACAAAAAGGTCCCTAGAAGACCAGTTCAATATTGTGTGCTGCCAGAATCACATTTGCTAGTGTGAAAGGAGAACAAAAAACAAAAATAACTTTGTTCATAAACAAAATGTGTAAATAGGGGGATATAGTTTCCCTGAAGAAGTCTGCATAGTGCAACCAAACACATAGGACTTATGTATTAACAGGGTCTTCCCCATAGCATTAACCTTATCGTGGCATCTTTAACAGATTTATTTGGGCTTCACATTGATGTGGGACTTTCATCTCCCAATCCATGTGAATACAGCCCTTTAGTATTCCTGATTCTTTTTGTTTTCTTGGGGGGGGGGGTGTTCTTTTATGTTTATTGCTACATATATAGGCTTTGGAGCGATGTGGGTTTTGACTCCCAATCCATATGAATAGAGCTTACACTATTTTCAGTGCCTTGTTTGTTACAGCTTGTTGTGCAACAAGTGGCAATTACACACAAGTCCAAACCAAACACACATCTTATTTGACAGGGCTATGATATAACTACTAGCGTATTGGCAGTATAGTGTTACTAGGGATGTATAGAGTGGACATAGCTGATATATATAAGGTCTGTTTTTGACATACCACAAGCACACAAATTATCCTCTGACCATCTGTGCAGATATATATTTTGTTCTATAACTACAGTTTAATTTACATATCCATTTACGATTCACCCTCTGCCCTCTCCCGTCTCAAACCTTTTTCACTTTCCGCTCCCCTCTCCCTACATCTTAAACAATACCTTTCCGTCTTTAAGTCTACCCTGAAATTATATCTTCTGGAGTACTAGGATCATGCAATACCTTTGGGAAAGCTCAGCATTTGTAATCTCAGTACTTGTCACCTTCGTACCCTGTTGTCTGTCTCCTATTACCCATTTAGACTAAGCTTCTTGAGGCATGTATGGTTGGCATTATTTTAACTATTTACACATTGTTTATGAATAAAGTTGTTTTTGTTTTTCGTTCTCCTTTCACACTAGTAAGTGTGACTCCAGCAGCACACAGTGGTCTTCTAGGGATGTTTGTCCTTTTCTATCTTCTTTCCTTCTGTAGAAAACCAACTGCACCATGGGAAACCTTAACAATTCCCAGAATTCGCATTTCAATGGGCCTTTTCAAGTGAAAGCTAGAAAGGTCTCCAATGTACTGCAAACCTCTCACATTCAAGAGGTTAAAATGCCCCATTTTATTTAACCGGAACACTTAAATGTTCTTATAACATCATTGTTTACCCCAGATTGCCTTTGTACATAACGCTTATTGCTGTATAAAAAGCAAGGTGGAGCAATTCTGAGGTAAAACATATGCACCATAGGGCACAAACAAGGGATTTAAAGGTTTTTCTAACACATTGAATGCTAAAGAGGCCTCCAATGCATTGCTACACAATGAGCTGTAGACCCTTAGCATTCACGGGGTGAGAGAACTGTTTGAATTTATGTGAATTCTTATTTGTCCCCTGTGATGCAGTCGGATTGCTCCACAGTTACTTGTCGTTTCTACTGTGCATAACACATTATTGCCCATATTTATAGAAGCAGGGTGGAGGTACTCTGGAGTAATTTGGCTTTTTTGGGGCAATACACTGGAGACCTCTCTAACATTCAAGGGGTAAAAAAAGGCTCAATTTAAACAGCAAATTTTATTTGTCCCCTACAGTGCAGTTGCTTTACTCCAGAAGAACTCCAGTCTACTTTTATAAATATGGGGAATTATGCCTAATGCACAATAGACACAACGAGTAACTATGGAGCAAACACACTGCATCACAGCGAACAAATAAGAATGCACATTATATTTAAACAGTGCTTTCACCCCTTGAATGCTAGAGATGTCCCCTATGTTGCAGTTGGTTTACTCCAGAATAAATCCAGTTTGCTTTTATAAATATGGCCCACTGTATCAATGAGATACAATGTCAGTGCAGCCCCAAGTCACATGATTTTAGTCTGCCTGTGTATCACTAGCTGGGAAATTGGCAGAATGGTTTCTGGAGCAGAGGTTACCACAACCCAAGCAAGTACACCTGCTAAAGCATGATAACACTCAGTGACAGTGTTTTTGGTTATGGTGGAACCATGTTGTATGAACAGAGATCCTAGGAAAACCATTTAACCCCTTGGTTGCTCTAAGTCTTCAAAGAATTACTTCATATTGTACTGGACACCTCTCTAGCATACAAGGGCTTAATATATCATCAATATTAAAATGTAGTTGAATGATAACTGTTTGTTTTTTATTAAGAGGCTAGATTATGGTAAAGGCATTATGTTCAACCCTTTAAGTACCCATGAAGGTATTGAGCTGCAATGCATTAGACTGTTCTCTGGCATGCAAAGGGTAAAAAGAAAAGTGGAGGCGTTCTGGGGCAAACCAGTCGCAGTATAGGGGAAAAACAATTTCCATTTATTTATATGGGGATTTTAACCCCTTGAACGCTAGAGAGGTCTCCAACATGACCTCTCTAGCATTCAATAGGTTAAAATCCCCATTTAAAAATCAGTTTAAGTTTTTCGTTTTCCCCTACACTGCAAACGGTATGCCCCAGAACTCCTCTATGTTTCTTTTGAAAATACGCCTTAAATGTTACAAGAGAAATCTAACAGAAAAACAACTGTACTGTATAAAATGTGACAGTCTTCCACATAGGCACAGTCACAGAACCAGGAAATCTGTCCTCCATCCCAGTAATTTTCCACCATTACTAACAATTGCTCCAGGGAACCCCCCTGATAATACTTGTGGGATTAGTAATGTTTAAATGAGAGTTTCTCAACATCTGCCCTCAGAGCACACCAAAAGTGCAGGTTTTCAAGACATCCCAGCTTGTTATCAAGTGGATAATTAGAGACTCAATGATTGTGAATGCCTAGTCAGGGATATTCTTAAAGGGGTAGTAATACTTTATTATTACTATCCTCCATATTGTACATATTTGTAAAATAATGTAATAGCCCCCAGGTGCATCTCGCAAATCTTTATGGTTTGAGAGATAACCGAAGGCAAAGTTCCCCCATCCCTCCCCCTTCCCTGAAGTCAGCGTTGTGCTGACTGCAGGGATATCCAGTCTGACTTTAATCATGCGGCTCTGCAGCAGAGCCGCGATCGCATTAGTGATAGAAAATTATTTCACTGAAACAGTCTTCTACGTGTGCTCGCAAACCAATTACATGTAGAAGACCGTTTCAGTGAAATAATTATTTTTCACTAATGCAATATCGGCTCAGCTGCAGAGCTGCAAGCCTGTCGTACGACAGACTTCCCCTGCTGTCAGTACAACGCTGACTTCAGGGAAGGGGGAGGGAGGGGGGAACTTTGCCTTTGGTTCTCTCTCAAATCATAATCATTACATTATTTTACAAATATCTACAATATGGGGGATAGCAATAATAAAGTTTTACTATCCCTTAAAGGTCTGACCTATTGGTGGTTCCTGAGAACTGGAGCGGACAATCACTAGTTTAGATGATCTATAGCTGTGGTGTACTTGTAAATAACAAAGACTTTAGGAAAACTTACCAGGAGTGATGCAGTTGGAGTCAAACCTGGCTTCTGTTGGCAAGACTTCACCTTTTTCTATGGCCTTTTTTATTTTGTCTTCTGCCTCTTTTGCTGATCTAGGTAAGAAAATAAAATATCAATGCTCTGCAGTCAGATAGTATGTGCATGTAGTATATTTTACATATTTGCTGGAAAAGCCTGAGAAGTATGGGATCCTTGGCTCCTGAAATTATGCTTATGAGTCCTATATTTTGGGGATATTTTAAATACGTTAAAAACATCATTAGCTCGAAAAACTCCTACTTGGTTCCTAAAAACCCTGCCTGGCTCCATATTTTTCTCCTTTTGTTATGTGATATATAATTATACATACATTCACACATTTTATAAATGCATAGAGAAATTTCCACTTGGAGTATAGCCACTTCATCCTATGACGGGGACTTACCAAACAGACAAAGGTTCATTTCTCAGGATGCTTGTTATGCCAGCTGATAGTGGTCAGGATTAGAATACTAGTAAAAGTGAGTAGACCACATTTGCTATATACTGAATGACTGATTGCAGTATCACTCTATTGAGCACCTTCTGTGAATTGAAGAAGTATTTAAGAGCAGCCCTTCTTCTGTTACAAGGCTACTGATCCATATATCCTGTGTCTGGGGCAGCTTCTGATGCTGTGACTTTTATATTTAAATTCCCAGCCATTTTACTTGTTAGTACACTTCATAAATAAAGCCCAATATGTTCATGTCATACTTTATAAAGTTTTGTAATAGAGTTGAAAAGTGAAATTTACTTACCGATATTTGTATTTCCTCTGTGTCCTTCCACGGCATAGAGTGGGCTTTGGCTCCGCCTTCCAGCTGGGTAGGACCAATTGATTTCTTTAAATTTCTTCTGCTACCTCTCCTCTGCTGTTATACATTTTGTCCAAGCTGAAAGATAGCATAGGTTAGGTATAGTAAGGCATAATCATAACATGCTTTTAAAGTTCATTATCTCGCATGGACTGATACAGATACCATAATACCTGGGAGGGTTGCCGTGGAAGGACACAGAGGAAATACAAATATCGGTAAGTAAATTTCACTTTTCCTCTGTGTCCTATCCCCGGCATAGAGTGGGACTTACCAGAGCAGTACCCAAAGGGGTGGGTAGCTAAGTAGTTAATTTTGAATGGCTGCTTCTAGGACTTTTTGGCCGAACTTAGCGTCTGCCGAAGCTAGAACATCTAGTCTATAATGTCTAATAAACGTAGAGACAGATGTCCAAGTAGCAGCCTTACAAATGTCCTCGGGAGAGGCAGCAGCTTTAAGAGCCCATGAGGTAGCCATGGCTCTAGTAGAGTGGGCTTTTAGACCCTGAGGAGGAGTCTGATTCGCTGTCTCATATGCTGAGGATATACATTCTCGTATCCATCTGGCAATAGAAGCTTTTGATGCTGCTGTTCCTTTGAATTTTCCTCCAAAATGGACAAGGAGGGAATCTGACTTTCTGAATTCTTTTGTTCTGTCCAAATATGTTTGTAAACACCTTACAAGGTCCAGGTTATGTAGTCTTTTTTCTAGGTCATGAACTGGATTAGGACACAATGAAGGTAAAACTATATCTTGATTAAGATGGAATTGAGAGACCACCTTGGTACGAAAAGAGGGTTTTGGACGTAGCACTACTTTATCTTGATGGAAGGCTATAAAAGGAGATTTAGCTACCAATGCCTGAATTTCGCTAACTCTTCTGGCTGATGTTACAGCTATTAGGAATGTGGTTTTTAGCGTTAAGTATTTTATTGAGGCTTGTTGTAGAGGCTCAAAGAATGGATGTGCCGCTAACTGTTGTAGGACCAGGTTAAGGTCCCATGGAGGAATAGTTTCCCTGATTGTAGGCTTAATCTTGGAAACAGATGTAAGATAGCGTCTAATCAGGTAATTTTCTGCGAAAGGAGTCGCCAGGATAGCTGATAATGCTGATAGTTGAACCTTTAAGGATGCCGGTTTTAAACCTTTCTGAAATCCTTCCTGAAGGAAGTCTAGAATTTTTGCTGGAGATATTGAAGATCTGTCCAGATTATTCTTGGTGCACCACTTGTGAAAGATTGACCAAATTCTATAGTAAATCTTTGTGGAAGTCTTCTTACGGCCTTTCAGAATGGTTTCAATAACTGGCTCGGATGAGCCCTGTAATTTTAGAGATTGCCGCTCAGCCTCCAGGCCGAGAGCTGGAAGAAGGCTGGATTTGGGTGTAATAAGGGTCCCTGTTGAAGGAGATCCATAGCTGCTGGAAGCTGTATTGGAGGTCTGCGAGACATTCTCATGGCGTCTGTGAACCAAGGTTTCCTTGGCCAGTATGGAGCAATCAGGATCACTTCTGTTTTGTCCTGTCTTATTTTTCTGAGTACTTCTGACAGAAGAGGAAGAGGAGGGAATAGGTATGCCAACCTGAATTTCCATGGTATTTTCAGAGCATCCTGCCCCATGGCCTGAGGTTCCTTCCATCGGGAGAAGTACTGTTTGCATTTTCTGTTGTGTACTGTAGCCATGAGATCTATTTCTGGATGTCCGAGTTTGGTTATCACTTGCTGAAATATTTTTGGGTTTAATTCCCACTCTCCTTGGTTGACTTGATTCCGGCTGAGGAAGTCTGCCTGAATGTTTAGTCGTCCGGAGAGGAAGGCGGCTGAGAGAGCTTGTAGATGTCTTTCTGCCCAAAGGAGGATCTTTAGGGCTAGGTTGTTTAATTGGAGGCTGTGTGTTCCTCCTTGATTCATTATGTACTGAACTGCTGTCGAATTGTCCGATCTGATTAAGACTGGCAATCTTCTGAGACTGTGGCTGAAGTACTGTAATGTTTTCCATACTGCCAGTAGTTCTAGTACATTGATGTGTAACTTCAATTCTTGAAGACTCCATGTCCCCTGAACTGTCTCGTTCCTCCAGATTCCTCCCCAACCTTTCCCGCTGGCATCCGTGTGTATGATCTGCCACTCTGGATCTGCTAGGTTCCTGCTTTTTGCTAGATGTATGGACTGAGTCCACCAACTCAGTTCCAATCTGATGAGATTTGGTATTGGAATTTGTTGATGAAAGTTGAGAGGTTGTCTTTTGTAATACCTTAAGTAGTGTATTTGGGTTCTGCGAGCGTGTATCCGAGCCCATGGAATGATCTGATAGGTGGATGCTAGATGACCCAGGAGTCTGGAATAAGTCTTTGCTGTTTGTCTTCTTTTTTGGAGAAACTTGCATACCTGTTTGATGATCCTTTGTTGCCTTTCTGATGACAGGGATACTTGACCTCTTAGAGTGTTGAAGTTTATCCCCAAAAATACTAACTCCTGTGAGGGACTCAGGAGGCTCTTGTTGTAATTGATGATCCATCCCAGTTTCTGTAGTTGATCTACACAAACCCGGGTACTGTTGATTGCTTTGTCGTATGATGTATCTATTATCAGTATGTCGTCCAGATAAGGGATGATTTTCATGTAATATTTCTGTCTCAGATATGCCATGACGTTTGCCATGATCTTTGTAAAGATTCGCGGTGCCGAGGCCAGGCCGAATGGCAGGGCTCTGTATTGGAAGTGCCTTCCAAATATGTGGAATCTGAGGTATTTGCGATGTTGTATTTGTATTGGTATGTGATAGTATGCGTCTTTCAGATCTATTCGAGTGAGATATGAGTCTTGTTGTACTAACTTGAGAGTGGAAGAGACTGTTTCCATCTTGAAATGTTGAGTCCGTAGAAAGGTGTTGAGATCTTTCAAATCTAAGATGAGACGCAGTTCTCCAGAAGGCTTTATAGTGTAGAAAAGAGTCGAATAAAAGCCCTGAAATCTCTGGTTGGGAGGAACTTCTTCTATGACTCTGTTGGTTAATAGAACTTGAATTGCTGTTAGCATCTGCTGGGTTTTTGACTTCTGTCTCAACTTGGTTGTTCGAAATGATGCAGAAGGGGGGGCAGTTTTGAATTCCAGCAAGTACCCCTTCTTGACAATTTCCCTTACCCACTTGTCTGGATTTATGAGATTCCAGGTCAAATGGAATTCCTCCAGTCTGCCCCCTACTGGAGGAGAAGGGGAACAACTGGCTTCATTGGGAGAACTGTCCTCTCTTCTGGAAATCCCTGCGATTTCCAGATCTCTGGGAACCTGTAGAGCCTCTCTTCTTCTGATCGTATCCTCTTCCTGGTCTGTAACTGCGTGCTTCACGAAAGGACTGGCGTTTAAATTGACCTGATCTTCCAGGGGATCTTCTTGCCTTTTTATCTTGAGGTAAAAATTGACTCTTTCCACCTGAGGATCTTTTAATGATCTCTTCTAGTTGATCGCCAAATAATTTATCTCCTGCAAAGGGCAGAGATACCAATTTGTTCTTAGATGATGGATCAGCCACCCATGCCTTTATCCATATAGCTCTCCTAGCTGTTACCGAGAGAGAAGATGATCTAGCCAATAGTCGAATGTTGTCCAGCGAAGCATCGCAGGAATAGTTAATAGCATCCTTGATGATTGTTAGTTCTTTAAGTAGTCGAGCTCGTGACACTGATGACTCTATTTTTTCTTCCAACTCTGTGAGCCAGATGCGTAGAGTTCTAAATGTAGATGCCATGGCTGTAGCCGTCTTTAAGTTTTGTCCTATAGTAGCAAACTGCTTCTTTAAGACACTGTCCGCCTTCTTCTCCATAGGGTCCTTGAGTGTGGTGCCGTCTTCCAGGAGAATAGTTGTTCGTCTTGACGTCTGGGCAATGGCTGCATCTACCTTTGGTGGCATGTACCATTTTGTAGTTTCTTCCTCAGCAAATGGGTACATACGATGAAATCTTTTTGAGATGGCTCCTCTCTTTTCTGTTTGCTTCCATTCATTCTGTATTATTTCCTGTATGGAGCTGTGTACTGGAAAATGTGGAGCTGTCTTTTTGTATCCCACAAATGCCGCATCCATCACATTTAGATCTTTGGGAGCCTCTGCCAGACCTAGTGTTTTTCTCATTGATTTTACTAGGTGATCTATCTTGTCTATACTGAAGCTTCCTGATTCTTCTACCAGCTCTCCTTCTTCCGCTGAGGATGCTGCTGATTCAATATCCACATAAGTATCGTCATAATCATCCTGTATTCCTGATGGTCCTTCATCAGGGTCTGATGTCCTGGGACGTTTTCTTGCTGATTCCTGCATAGACGCAAATGTATCCTGCATTGATGTCTTCATCCAGGATAAGAAGTCTTGAAATTGTACTGGTACATTACTCCCTGCTGCCACTTGAAGACATGCTGAGCACAATTTAGCAGGGTCATTAGCAGGTAACATATTAGGACAACCAGCACATGCTTTTTCTTTTGTCCCTGTCTTATCTTCCTTATTTGTTTCTATTACTTTTTGTTTGTCTGCCTTGGACTCCTTAGAGGAAGACATGATGCAGAGCAGGATAGACAAAATTACACTTTTCACCGCCAAATCAGCAACAATAACCATGAAACTGTATCAATATGAGCAGAATATATGTATATAATAGTTTTAGCATACCTGTCTGCTGAGCCCCCTGCGCTGCTTTTATGTTCCCCCTGCTGCGGCTGGCGCCTGTTTCGCGTGCGTTCCATAGCTGGAACGCATGATGACTTCCTTCCTTCCTGTCTGGGGCTTGATGGTGTGAGCGGGCGCGTGCGCGCGCTAACAACCCAGCAGCCAGACCGAGAGACAGAGAGATCGCGAGAGGGAGAACGAGAGGGGCAGCAAGCAGGAAGTGGCTGATCGCCGCGCGAATAGCCAGTTTCCTTCCCAAGCAGACAGTATTCGGCGTCTTCCTTCAGGTAATCCTCTAGGGTTGCAGTTTCCAACGTGTCCTAACCTTGGTAGCGAGTGAGGCATAGCCTCCGTCCGCCAGCTGGGTAGGACCAAAATAACGGCAGAGGAGAGGTAGCAGAAGAAATTTAAAGAAATCAATTGGTCCTACCCAGCTGGAAGGCGGAGCCAAAGCCCACTCTATGCCGGGGATAGGACACAGAGGAAATACTTCATAGATTAGGAACCCAGTGTTATTTAGGTGCACTCAATCATTGTATCTAATAATGGGACCAGTCTAGTGCAGAGGTTCTCAACCCATGCCCTCAGTGGCCATTAACAGGCCATGACTTAGGAATTTCCCTGCTAGAACACAAGTGTGTTGATCAGAGGCTCAGTCATATTGATTAACTTACCTGTGCTCTTAAAAGGAAATTCTCAAATCCTGGCCTGTTAGTAGCCACTGAGGGCACGGGTTGAGAACCACTGGTCTAGTAGACTGAATCAGTGATGCTTTTTTTTTTTGCAGCTTCGAAATTATGCATTTGAATCTCCAGAGTTAAATAAAATAATTAATAACCAAACAATAATTTGTTTATGATACAGCTGTAAAATGGTTCTGAAATGTTTTCAAAGAAAAATCATAGAATGCAGCTCAGAGAGAATACCTTCTAAATTGCAAAGGCAACTTTATGTAGAAAACCACGATAAGAGAGAGTTCATGATTCAACATACTACACTGAATGGCCTTTGTGATAGCTCAATTAGATAGGAAATTCTTACCATATAGGTCTTATAAAATAAAGACCAGAAGTGGAACCTTCTCTTGAACTACAACCACTCTAATTACAGTAGATCTATACCACTTTTTAAAAATCAGCATTTTTTTTTCTATGTAGCACCATTTTTGTTTTCTGGTAATCTGTATTTTATGCAGATAACTGTACCAAATTATTTCACATTATAGCCAAAGTTTTACTATACTATACAGACGGGTTGCACTGCTGCAGGGATGAAGAACTTAGTTTATTTTAGTGTGTGATGGAAACCTTTCTATTCCATAATCTTTTTATTATGCACTTGTTTGGCCACACTTACTGAAAGTCCCTGCTTTTAAGTTGAACTAATAAAAGGTGTCATGCCCTCTATACACTATATATGTTGACCTGGGCCCTTCACATTCCATCTGTGTCCAGGGTTAGAAATAAACTGTTTTACAGATGAGAGAAAATGAGTGTTGAATATTTCTTCAAACAGAGGATCAAACTTTACCAGAAGAGCTGGTCACCCAGCACTGCACATCAGGAAGAGCTGCAGAATGGACAAAGTATACTGCACAGTTTTATGCTATGGGAACTAAATTCCAATAGTTTCAGGTATCATAATACACTTAAAAGGCATTTACTGCCCCTTAAATTCTTAATCCATTAATTATTATTTAAATCCTTTTGAGGTTTCGTTTCAGATTAGAACTTTATCTTAACAGACAGTCGTTATGCAGAGACTGTGAAACTCTCAATCTGTTCTCTTTCAGTTTCATTTTAACAAGAAATGTAAAATTCTCACCTAAAACGTCTTCCTCGCTGTTGGTTCATTTTTGCCCTGGGAGCCACACCATCAACTGCCATAAAAAAAACCTTCCTTGGCTTGATGATTCGAAATAGCACTTCCAGGTAATGAAATATATCAGCAAAGATCTTATCTTCTGTTATCCTGAAATGCACATCTTCATCATTTGGATGGGAGCATTGGTGGATGATGCCATTCATGTCCAAGTACAAATTATCAAACTCTGGGATCTAGAAGAGGGGGAAAAAAACTATTTTTACTCACACACATCGTCAAGAGTGTTTAGGGGAGGGAGGGAAGTCAGCATAACATATAAAATTACAGTACTTATTATATTCTACAGATTTTTACAATAATGAGCAATTATAAGGAGGACAGGAAGTTAGCAATACAAATGGTTCCCAAAACGGTCTCAAGTACCACTAACAGACCGTGTCATTAGCATCTTCCTACCTGTGTACAAGTGAGTTGATCAATATAATTGGTTCACTGGGTGATGCACCTGTGATCAAATGAGGAAATCCAAATGCAAGGGCCTGTTAGTGGCACCTGACATCTGGTTTGGGATCCCTGAGCCATACTATTCCTCAAAATAGGAAGTAACTTCATTTCCACAGTACAGAGGGAGGGAAGGGCAATTCAATCCTCAAAGATTAAGTGGACCTATCACTTTGAAATGTATTTACATATTTCAAAACTTAATTCACAACTGCTTATGTGTCATCTTGACCAAATTCCAACAGATGCCTAGTTTAGGAGTTAAAAAAACAAGCAGTGTCACAAATGCACACCAAGACAGAACAAAATTAAGTGTTTTGTTCTAAGCATGGAATCAGACTGGTCCGACCCTCAGACAGTACATCTCCAAAATGTCAGACAAACCTTCTCTGCACTGAAAACAGTACAACCCCAGATGTACGTTTCGGCCTATGTGGGCCTTGTCAGTGGGGTGCAGCCGATTCTCTCTAGTCTTTGTTTTTCTAGTTTAGGAGATATGCAGACATGTTCACTTTCCCAGAGATATTTCCTGCTGCAGCACAAAGCTTTATTAGCATATATGTCAATGAACACCTTCATAATCATATGACATCACTGAAAAATCTTCATTAGCATATGAAACTGCCCTGGCATCTTACAGGTACTGCAATTAGAATATGGTAACAGGTATCACTATCTCCATAACTGTACATTTGCTGTTTTTTTGGGGGGGCTAACATGACACACATTTTTTAAAGGGTTAGTAATATCCATATTTAAGTTTATTCAATATTGTAGACGTTAAAAAATAAAGTATACGAAGAAAGTCCCATCTCTCAAACCTTTATGGTTTGAGAGACATTCGCTGCTAAAGTTCCCCCCTCCCTCCCCTTCTCCTGACATCAGAGTACTACTGACAGCAGGAGATCCCGGTCCTGGGACTAGCCGGCAGCTCTTCAGCAAAAGCGAAGTAGAGATCTTTGAAAAGAATTACTTCATTGGAACGGTCTACAAAGTGTGTCTGGTTTACAAGCACACTTTGTAGACCATTCCAGTTAAGTAGTTCTTTTTAAATACCACTATTTCAGCTCTGCTGAAGAGCCTCCACAAGTCAGCCGACACAGAACTCCTTCTGTCAGTTTTACAGCTGGCATGAGGGAGGTGGGAACTTTAGCGGCCAATATCTCTCAAGCCATAAAGGTTTGAGAGATGGGACTTTCTCCATATACTTTATTTTTTAACATCTACAATATTGAATAAACTTAAAGGGATAGTAATGTTTCATAATAAAAACAGCTCTAATTGATCATCATAGTATTTGGACCTTGGAAAGTGTTATTTCAGTACTGTCAGAGTTGTAGTTTAAGAGTAATTCAATGACAAAGTATCCCCCTCCCGCCCCTTATACTGATGTAACACTGCTCAACCAGAGCAGAAGGGAGATGCACAGGTAGATTGCAGAGAGGGACAATCTTCAACTAAGATAAGGGAAAAACCTGAAAAACTGACAGGGCTTTCATTGTACTCCTAGGAAGAAGATTGTTCCCTGCTGTTATCTGTCTGGTCTATGGACTGCATTCCACATCTGAGGAGAACAGTGTTACACTAGGTAAAAGGGGTGGAAGGGGGAAACTTTGCTTGTGAATATCTCTCAAACCATAAAGGTTTGAGAGATAAGACATATCGTACTTCTTGTTTTTTTTTAATGCCTACAAAATAAAGATAAAACGAAGTATTACTATCCCTTTAAATATGGGCATTACTAACCCTTTAATGCAGTTTTCAAATATGGAAACTTAAATTAAGGTGAAAGTTCCACTTTAATTAACAGTGCAGGTTTCTAGATGTCTACGTTAGGTGGATGCATATATTTCTCAGTCATTTTTATCAGTTTGTCTGTGATTGAGAAGGGATATCCATATAATCTGTCCAGTCTGTCTTAAGACGCAAGAGTTGAATACCCCTGCCAAAATAATCTGAATTTTATAAAAAGAAACAGGTTACATTTTAGAGCTTGAATATGGCATGGAGGGCCTGCTGCTGAGGGAACAAAGTCATAGCATGCTTGAGGTGTAGAGGGACTGTGGGCACTGTGTGTATGCTGCAATTCCAAAGAATTATGCAGGGGGTCACTGTGAAAGCCAGAGCATGGCATGCCAGCAGCAAAGAGGGGGTCAGGACACCAAAAGGGGTGGGTGGAACCACAAGGAGCATAATGAGGGCCTGTTGCACAAAGAAAGCCAGGGCACAAGGAGAACAGGGGCATGGCATGGCATGTCCTCTAAGGTGGTGATAGAGGGAACTGAAGCATGTTATATCCCCTACAGAGGGTGCAACTGTCAGGGAATTTGTTGTTGCTTTACATACAATAACATTCCTCCCCACATTTCAAATTGCCAAAGAGGGACACTTATTTTGAGTGGATTTGCTGGGAGTGCTGGGTGGGGCATTACTGAGATTTTATAGGATATTGCACCCAAAATATTTTTATTCACACAAACGAATGTATAAACACAAATACTGACATTTAAACAAATATTAATTTGTATTGCTGAGGAGCAATGTGATCCACTTATATAAACAACACACAGGCTGAAACCCTACAAAGAGGGACACAAGTGTGGGGTAGACAGATTTGGTTCACAACGAGGGACACTCGGGAAGTATGCAATAATAAATTCAGGAAGTGACATAGAAATAGCAGTCACGAATATCAGGAGCTGATGGCTCGTTATACTTGTGCGGTCGTAATCAGTATAGGCTATGTATATCTTTCCATCCATTTTAACTCCCCCTATCCAGGGTAAAGACCCTAAAATATTACGTCACGGGGTGCCAAGCCGGTGCAGTGACGTCACATTCCGAGATTACCTGGTGCTCCTTCACCACCTCACTGAGGCACGGATACCGCTCCGAGATCCAGCGATAAAACTTGGGGACACCCATCCTGCGGCTTCAAAAAACAGAACACTCACAGCCAGGAGACACAGTAGCCGACCAAACAAGCGTCACATCCGGCGCAAATCCACAGCATATCATAAAAGAGGGAGGAACAAATGACGTTAGGACAACCCACCATGTTGGTACACCCAACTTGTCAACTAGCTCGCCATGTTTGTACTTACACGTTAATGTGACTAGGTGGCAGGTAAGAGTTTACTCACTAGCTGGACTATAACTGTTATCAGCCTACTGCATGATGGGAGTTGTAATCTGTCAGTTGTTTTTGACAGTGGCTGTTACGTATAAAGTGAACCTGATGCAATTCTGTGGCAATCCAACTACACGAAAGGAGACAATAATTTGAATTGACTTCTTTAACCCCATGAAGTGATCTTCAGCGAATTGCTTCGTAAGGCGTTGAACACCTCTCTAACACACAAGGGGTTAAAGTCCCCATTTAAATTGATGGGCTTTTTATTTGCCACCCCATGATGAAGTTAGAACTTTCCATAGGCGAACCCGGAGGATCGAGGTTCTATCCCAAATCACAGGGTCAAATGCTAAGTTCTTAGGGCAAGAGAGATCAGTGTCACCAATTGCTTCGCCTCTGCTAATTAACTGCTACTTTAGTCTCTAAATTGGTACTATCTGTATCAGAAAGAAGAGGGAGAAATCCTACTTGCCTCTTGGGTTTGTTCCCCAAATTAGCGTGTTATAGCAAGTAGGGACATGTATGTCTTGTAGATCTATATTATAAATAGTATATCTAGATAGTATTTCACATTCTTCCCAAGTGTTCCTCTTTAGTCAGGACAGTCCCCCTTAGTACCTCCCAACATTTCAAATGACCAAAGAGGGGCTTTTTTTAAAGGTTGTGTTGCTGGGGGCGTGGCATTACTGAGATGTTTTTGGGTTATTTCATGGCCTATTGACACCTCTTTGTGAAAATTAACAAATGGTTTAGAACATGACCAATGCATTTTATTTACACAAACTAATTTATAAACATATATACTGATGTTTAAACAAATATTAATGTGATATTTACTGTTCCAGAGCAATATGATGCACTTACATACACACCATACAGTCTGATGCCTTAAAATTAAGAGACACCAGGGTGCAGAAGAGAGACAGAGGGATTTGGGTCTCAAAGACAGACTGTCCTTTCTAAAGAGGGACATTTGGGAGGTATGCTCTTTGAGACATGAATCCCTCTTTCCCACACTGGTGTCCCTCGTTTTAGGAGATCATACTATGTGGTGTGTATGTAAGTGGATCATATTGCTCAAAATCAATAAAAACTTAGATGTTAGTGTATGTGCTTATAAATAAAAAAATATTTTGGTATTGATCAGTTTAATAAAGCGTCATTAATAGGTCATAAAGAAATCTAAATGTTTTGTATAATTCCGCACCCGCCAATCACGCCTCTAGCAACACCACCTAAAACAAAAAGTGTTCCTACTTGGCCATCTGAAATGTTGGGCAGCATAATTTCAAACATCCTAGGATTAGATCATTATGAACATTAACAGGTATGTACATAAGGCAATGCATATCAATAGTCTGATAATAGCATTCCAGTCTGGCCATACCCAGGCTGCAGTTTCATACCCAATGCAAAACCAATTTCAGATAATACTGTCGCCTTTAAAACTCCTGTCTTTCTTCGATAGAGAAAGGTAAACGAAAAACTTGATGGGTTTTGACCACGCCTCCCTTTTAACTGCTACTTAAAGGGGCAGTAAACTTTTCTTTATGAAAACAAATCCTATAACATAAAGTGGTAGACTATGTCGCTCCCTGTGTGCGTAACCGCACATGCGCAGTGGAGACGAACGCAGTAGTCGTGCGCAGTGGAGACGAACACACCGGTCCCCAGTCAGAGGCACAGCTGATTCAGAGCGGGGAGCTCCGAACAGACCACCGCCTGTCTCTGCAGCAGCAGCAGCTGAGGCCAGTGGGTGGCACTTCAAACTAGTATTTTATAAAGCTTTTCTTGCTGAATAAAACAAGTTCACTCCCACCACTGTCAGATGTTTTATTAAAATTGTATAGCAGTTCAAATAATCAGGAAGTGAATTTACTGTGCTTTACTTCCTGGAAGTTCTAGCTGACAGGCAGTTTCTATCACATTCTATGGAGAACTGTATGACTTTCCTGACTTTCCTCTCCAATAGAATCTAACAGAAAAACTAATTAGAATTTCACCACTAGAGGGCACTGTTAATAAAAAAAAAAAAAAAAAAAACATGGGTTTAAACTGTAATGACTCTGGAAATATAAATCCCTCTGAAGTGGGAGTACCTTTATTTTACGCAATAGGAAAATCCCTACAAAATATATTTTTTCATAAAAAAGTTTATTGCTCCTTTAAAGTGTTATTGCGGGGTACGTCTGGAAATTCCCTTCAAGGCTGCACAGTACTACCCTGCTTTGTGAATTTATCATAAGTCACATTATTCAGGGGTAAGTCCAATCACAGGTTAAGGTATACCCAATTGAGGGTCAAAAACAGATCTAGAGGAGGTGTGAGATATACCCAAAAATTACTCATAAACTGAGGCACACAAACTAAGAACATAAATATTCAAATACTTGTATTCAGACAAAATGAAACATACACAAAAATTATTGTAACAACTCTATAATTTAAAGACAATTAAAAACAAACGCACACCAAGGAAGACAGTTTGTACCCAAATTAACTAAATTGAAGACCAGGGGTTATGCAGTAAGGTGTGACAAAGAGGTGATAAAGTGGAGATGACATCTGCAGTGATATCGCTGCAACATATCAGTTATATTCTATGGAGCCTATGCACTAAAATTATTGGCTCCATAGAATAACATAGGAATAACAGATCACCTCTTTATCACTTACCTCTTAGTACATTTCCACCAGGAATGAATACAAATAACAATTCTAAATAAATGTATCAAAATGCAAAAACTACCTTAAAAATAAGTGGATATTATACCTTCTAATGTGGATTACTTATGGTAACAAGAAACAATAAGTAGAGTGCTACGTACAATATCATCTTAAATAAAGTAATTAATCACATGCTAAAATAATATCCCTATAATACAAATTGTTACAAGATTGCGGTATCATAAATAAAGTGCAAAAAGTGCACTTTAGGGACAAAACATGTATATATAAATGTAAACATTTATTCATCTGATGATATGAAATCAGAGACAAAATGTACAAAGTAGGGAGGCGTGGTAAGTGCCTGATGGAGATTGCCGCATTTTGAGAGCTCTTTGTGCCCCTTAAGCTTTTCGGGTGTTTTAACAGTGATTTATCCGATGACCTTCCTACACATTGTGGCTCAAACCATTGTTAAATGGGCGATATCCACAAAGAAGAAGAAATCTGCTAAGATAATGGCGTATTTGAAGGATACCCTGGCAGAAAACACACCACCCGCCTTCTCTTCACTACATGCCAAAATGGCCACCACAGGCAAGGAAAACATACCCTAGGAGACTGAGGCCAAGCTGTCGGGTTCTGGATCACCACACATGCCCTCACCAGTAGATCTGAGACATTTTGTCACAAAAGATGATCTTAAACTCCTACCGTCTGTGGCTTCTGCAAAAATATCCAGGTAAGGAACCTGCCTTAGGCTATTCCCATAGTGGAGTTACAGAGTACTCCGCAACAAATTTTTGCCTCGATCCTACGCACGGAGTACGTTTATAACAAGCACATAGGGCATTGCGACCACGGCCACCACAGACAGGCAGACCCAGAGATGTGATCTGCTGCCTAACATCCTTACAGCAGAAGGACGCCATCCTGAGATAGGCCTGTAATATCCAGCCTCTGTGTCATGAAGGTGTTGACATTCCACTCTATAACTACCTCTCCTCTTAAACGCTGCAACTTCACAAGGTGTTTTGACCTCTCACTGATGCTTTACATAATCACAATATTGACTACAGATGGGGATTCCCTTTTGCCTTGGTCATTCCTCAAAATGGCACAACGGTGATCATGAATTGGCAACATGACTTCCCGGGAGGATGTGAACAGCTGGGCATCCCAGAGATACAGACACCTGACCCTTCATCACAACCAACTCTAGCATTGTGGTAGGATCTGACACCCAGGCCGAGATGGTCTACCGTACCCCCGAAGTCTTACCTTTTTCTTTTAGCTCTCCTTCTGTTAATATCACACGTTGTACTTGACAATGTCCATCCACAACCAGTTGGATGGTTAACACAGTGGGGTGGCTGCCTGCTTCGTGGTTGGTAGGCCCATTGTCACGGTTTGCCCCTGTCTGGGCAGACTGCCAGGCATGGTCACCCCTCTGGAGGATAACAGTGGAATTGAACCAGAGTCCTCATGTGCTCTGGTCCTGCTTTCTTGCCTTTGAGCCACTGCTTAATCTGTTCTATCAGTGTGATTCTAGCCTGTATTATTTGCTTTGCCTGCAGCACTAGGGGGCTGGACTGCTGCTATCAGACTTCACCTGTCATTCAGAGTCCACCTGAGGCAGCTTGTTAATTAAGCTGCTCGTTACCTGGGAATAAAACACTGCCTCTCCCTGAGGGCTGGGTGAGTTCAGTGTTGTATTTCTGTTCCTGTTGTTTGTTTCCAGATTTCCAGACTGACTTGGCTTGTGACCCCAGCTTGCTGTGCCTGACTACTCTTCTGTATTTGCCCTTGTCTGATTCTGGGCATCAGGTTACTGTTCCTGCCAGCCCCCGTGCACAGATTCACAGCCCAGGTGGCTTTTTACCTGGTCACTTTGGGCTGTGTTTATCTGCAAAGGTGAGCTAACATCTCTACACTACGGACTCCCATCAAGGTAAACTGTTACTGAATGAACTGTCCATTATGTAGTCCGCAGAGATGTGCAAGCCGCTTACCATCCTTACCCAGCAATTGTCCAAATTGACCCAGACTGTTTCGGAGCTGCAGCAAAATATTTTTTTCCTTAAGGGGATAGTACACCCAACCCCGGGACCTGTGTATCCTGAGCCATTTGTTGTAGTGCCTGAGAGATTTGATGGTAGCCGTGCCTCCTTCCAGTGCTTTAAGGTGGATTGTGAGCTGTTATTTGCCTTAAAGCCTAAGACATATGCCACTGACTATATCATGGTCCATGCGGCTATCAATTTGTTGTCTGGACGGATCAAGACATGGGCACACCAGATGTTGCTGGCAAAGAGTCCTGTCCTCGACAACTGGGGGGCCTTCATGACTGCAATGGACTCTCAGTGCACGATTTCTAGAAAAACCACTGTTCCAAGGTCTGTTCCACGTTCACATGGATCTCGGCTTCCCCATGAAAGATATACCCCGTACCTGAGCAACACCTCCATGTTGCCGCCGTATGGACCGGTTTCAAGAGACAGTCCTGAGGTATCTTATGCTCCTTCCCTAGACACTGAAGAACCTATGGAGATAGGGCTCGTCTGGACTCAATTGTCTCCTGGTGAAAGAGAGCGGAGGAGAGTCAGTGGCCTCTGTTTTTACTGTGGTGAGAGAGGGCACTTCATTTCCCTCTGCCCTACACATCCGTCTAGAACTACACATGTGGACACGGTCTGTGTTCGTCCTGTCAAGCCAGTTGACAACTCTATCAGGCATCAAGGGTGCTGTTGCACTGGAGCATGTTTGTCACCTCAAAGCAGTATTTGTATCGCTGAGGAATCTTCTTCCACTATTCCATGTGACCCTGTTTCTGGAACACCTGCTCAGCCATTGGCCCTTCGTTTGGGTACTGCTCAAGTCCACCCTGTCATCACTGCACCTCAGCCTGAACCTGCACCCGGGATCCCTGAGATTCCCCTACCACTTGATCCAGAGGCTTCTCCTCTCCCTTCTGACAATATGCCTGTTCCAGAAACCATCACTACATCTGCTGTGGTAAGCGCCAACACCGATTCCTGTCCTGCAGGACAAGTCCTGCCATCTGATTGTACTTATGCCTCAAATGGTACTATCGTCCGCAAGCAGGATCTTGAGATATTTGAAAAGGCATTACAAGCTGCAAATACCTCCCCTGCGAGTTCTTTGAAAGCGTCTAAGACCAAAAAGAATAGGAAAGAGGGGAGAGTTGCCTTCCTGCCAGACGACATCTTTGACTTCTCCGAGGATGAGAGCGACTTTGATCCTGGGGTCGATGTGGTATCAAACCAGTCCGGTTCCGCCCAGAGGGCATCTTTGAGGAGGGGGTACTGTCACGGTCTGCCCCTATTTGGGCAGACTGCCAGGCGTGGCCGCCCCTCTGGCAGATCACGGTGGAATTGAAGCGGAGTCCTCGTGCTCTGGTCTTGCTTTCTTGCCTTTGAGCCACTGCTGAATCTGTTCTATTAGTGTGATTCTAACCTGTATTATTTGGTTTGCCTGCAGCACTAGGGGCTGGACTGCTGCGATCAGACTTCACCTGTCATTCAGAGTCTACCTGAGGCAGCTTGTTAATTAAGCTGCTCATTACCTGGGTATAAAACACTGCCTCTCCCTGAGGGCTGGGTGAGTTCATTGTTGTATTTCTGTTCCTGTTGTTTGTTTCCAGATTCCCAGACTGACTTGGCTTGTGACCCCAGCTTGCTGTTCCTGACTACTCTTCTGGATTTGCCCTTGTCTGATTCTGCGCATCAGGTTACTGTTCCTGCCAGCCCCCGTGCACAGATTCACAGCCCAGGTGGCTTTTTACCTGGTCACTTTGGGCTGTGTTTATCTGCAAGGGTGAGCTAACATCTCTGCACTACGGACTCCCATCAAGGTAAACCTTTACACCCATGGGCTTGTGGCCATTCCGTCCAAATGTTGATTGGTCCCCTTTTTGTGGATTTAACACGCTTGTTACTTGACAAGGCCCTGGCTGGAACCCCATTCCCGCTACAGGTCTCAGGGACTAGATCTCTCCCCTCTTCTCCCTCCTCAGTTTTCAATTTTCCTCAAAAAACTCCATGATTTGCCCAATCTTAGATTTTAAAGTGGGACCGCAGAGTAAATCTCCTATTGTATAGTCCCCTTGCCTTCTCTATGAGCTCCCTATTTACCTACTTGCTAAGTGATGTCCACGGGTTTCTCCTGAAAGCTATATATCAAAGTTGAAGGGGGAAGGAAATGCAAAAAAGAAAAATATATATTGGGGCATTTCCCAAGAGTTCCCTCCCAACCTGACACAACTAAGGGGAGTCAACTTCTATCGAGAATGTTAGGGTGAAAGTCTGGGCCTTCATTTTTCACAACTACATCGCTCTCCGGAGCCCTACCTGATGATTCCAGCCAAGGAGCAATTTTCATTACTGTTATGTTTTCTCATTGCATATGCCTTATGGCTTTATTTTATTGAATAGTTCATGATTTACTTGTTTTACTGTTTCTATGTGTGTGGAGGGGTGGCCCAGGGGGGCCTGGTGGGTTCTGGCCATGGCCGGGGCTTGCTGGGTCACCTGCGGGGCTGCCTGCCATGTTTACCCTCGAGAATGAGGGGTTAGGTTGCCATTCTTTATTTTCTTGTCCCCCTATGACCCCTCTTCTTTCCACTACTATTCTATTTCCTCCCCTCATTCCCACCTCCATCCCTCTCCCGCCTTCACTGTGCCCTCAGTTTGGCACAGCTTAAACTCAGCATGTAGCTCACGGATTCTTCTACATCCAAATGATGGATACGTACCTGATTGATATAGTTACCCTAAACACCAGGTGCTCCAACTCTCCTAATAAAAAAGGCATTTTTGTTCAAGATTGTAAACGCCTGGGGGTCAGATCATGCTAGCAAATCAAACTATCCCAGACAATTTTTCAGATCCTATCATGAGAGGAAAAGAGGTGTGGGAATATTGTTGCACAGATTCTTCCCTATCTTGGTGGTAGATACCAAAGCTGGCATAGAGGGCAGATATCTTTTTGTTCCTGTTACATTGGGTGACCTGACACACTTTCAGCTTTGAGGAACTTTGCAGAGATTCTGGGTGGAGATCTAAATGACCCCTTTGCCCTACACAAGATTCTTCCACTGGGAGGTCTTCCATCGTATTGACCACATCTACAGGGATTTTTGAGACCTGGGCCTGTTGGACATGTGGAGGCATTTCCACCTCTCCTCCTCCCTCTTTACATTCTATTTTCACCCTAAACTTTCTTCCCCATGTCTAGTTTACCTTTTTCTTACCCAAATCCATTTGTGCTACTCTATTTGCTCTCAAATCCTACCCATGACTTGGTTGGATCACTCTCCCGTCACTTTATTCATAGCTATACCCATGGCCCTCCCTCAATCCGGCATCTGGAGACTTAACCCTTTGTTACTTGGTGATAGTGAAATATGCACTCTAATCGAGTGATCCATTACTGACTTTCATTTGCATAACAAACATTCAGTCACATCAGTGGTAACTGTATGGGAAGCCTTGAAATGCTATTTACTGGGCCTTTTCATACAGCAAGCTTACTGTAAGAAGAAGTGCAAGGAGGCAGAGCAGTGCTCTAGTGACTAACCTGGGATGCTCTAGTGACCCTGTTAAATATCAATGTCTTAAGCTCCTCTTCTCAGAAGTGGTCGCAGCACTAAGATCAAAAGCCAGTTCTGTCCAACACTGGTACCGGGTACATACATACAATTTTGGAACCAAAGGCACACAAACTAAAGCCCGATCACCCCCTCTGGTGATTGACCAGTTTGGGGGTCTAAACAGTGTGCTTGTCAAAGACTTCTCCTCCATCCTAGAGTCCCTTTGCACCTATTACCATAAACTGGATAACTTACTCCCTCCTGTAGGTGGTCCATCCACTCAAGAGACACTATCTTACATCAGGTCTACACATAACCCTTAAGCAATCTCAGGAACTAGGGTTGGATCTACTGCTCTCAGATATCGAAAATGCTCTCCAAGATATGCTGACAGGAAAGAGCCCAGGGCCAGATGGCTTCCCCCGAGCATTCTATAAGAAATGTTTCTCCTTGATTTCCCCCCTCCTTCAGGTCTTCTGAGAGCTTCCACATGTCATTGGCGACCAACCATCACTCTCGGAGGCCCACGTCACTCTTCTGCAAAAGGAGGGGAAAGATCCCAAGCTACCAGCTAGCTGCCAACCTATCTGCCTTCTAAACACAGACATAAAGCTCAATGCCAAGATACTGGCAACTAAATTGAGGAGATTTCTCCCCCTCCTTATTTCTCCGGACCAAAGGGGCTTTGTGGCAGGTAGGGAGGCTCATGACAACACTATCAAACTAATTAAATTAGTATACGTGATTTACTTGAGCCGTACCAGTGCAGTGTTTCTGGAGGTAGATGCTGAAAAAGAATTTGGCCAAGTTTCATGGTCCTTCATAGAAGCCACTCTTGTTCACATTGGGCTTTGTCCTATCTTTTTAACATGCATAACAATCTTATACTCCAACCCTACAGAGAAGGTAACAGCTAACTGATTTCTCTCCTGCCCCTTTCAGCTTGCTAATGGCACTAAACAGGTCTGCCTCCTGTTTACCCTTATTTTCAACCTTTCCATGGAGGTCCTGGCTTATGCAATACGGTTGATTGGAGCTATCCACAGCATGTTTACTGGAACAAGAGAGCACAAATTAGCCCACTTTGCCATCAACCTGATGCTAACCATCGCTGATCCTGAGACTTTGCTCCCCCAAGCCCTAACAGGATTGACGATCTATGGACAGTTCTCAGGCTTTTACTCTAATCTTGTAAGTGCTTGTGCTTACCTTTTTCAGAGGAGATCCTGGTGCCTCGTGGCTCATGCTGCGTCCTATACTTCCAGGAGAGCAGGATGCCCTGGTGCTCATCTGGGCAGCCAGCTCCCTCTCTCTTCTGCCCCTCGTGGCTCTGGCTACCTCCGTGTCTGCCTTCCTCCTTCTGGCCAGCATAGTATGGGCACGCGTCACTGGGATTCCCTCTAGTGACGTTGCGGTCCAATTCTTAAAGGGACAGCTCATTCTGTGCTCCACCTCCTGGGAGTGTGGGAGGCTACTTAAACTACCTGGACACCACACCAGTTGCCCTTTCGTGGTTTTACAGTGCAGTCCTGTTTAGTTTGTTGTTCGTGTATGATCTTTGGCTAGTTTCTCCGTTTCTCCCGGTGTCCAGTGTTTTGGCTTGTCTGACTACCCGCTTGGCATTGGACCTTCGGCTCTGTCTGACTACCCGCTCTGGTACTGACCCCTGCCCTGGCTTGTCTGACTATCCGCTTGGTATTGACCATTGGCTCTGGCTGACTACCCGCTCTGGTATTGACCCCTGGCTTGTCTGATTATTCGCTTTCTATTGACCATCGGCTCTGGCTGACTACCCGCTCTGGTACTGACCTCTGGCTTGTCTGCACTACCGCCTTATACTGACTGTAGGCCTGGGTCAGTCTGATATTCCTGGTTGCGACCTTTACTTTGGATACTTTCCTGGGTCCCAGTCCCAGTCACTATGTTGGAAGCTTTCCTGGGTCCCAGCCCCAGTCATTACTTTGAATCTCTCCTGGGTCCCAGCCCCAGTTGGTGCTATTGCACAGCTTCCTGTAGTGAGTCTACTCAGAAGCAGTCACCTATTTCTAGTAGGAACCACTTGCTTCTTGTTTTACTCTCTACCCTATCCAGTATCAGTGGTGTTTACACATTGATTATCTACACTGTTCAATAAAGGTGGTGTTTCATATACTGTACTGACTCTTGTCCATTCTTTTGGCTCCGTGACAAATCTAGACAAATGAGAACTGATGAACTTCTTCTCTTTTCCATGTTCTGACTTTCCATGTTCAGATCAGGAAGGTCTGAAAAAGACTAACTTAATTGGTAGCAGGATAGCTATACAGTTCTCATGTCACTAGGGTATGAGGCAAAGGTTGAACTTAATGGACTTGTGTCTTTATTCAACCTAATTTAGGATGTTACTATGTAATCTGTATTGCGTAAGACAGCTTTTTGCAGAGCTCGTAGGCATCTCAGATACCTAGGAATGCATCTACCCTCTCATACTTTTGACCTATACTCTCTCAGCTACCTTCCTCTCTTTTGTTTGGTTACCACAGACCCGTCCTTTACTTGTCCTGAACAGGCTACATCAACTTAATGAAAATGGTGCCAATTTTGAAACTTCTATACGTGTTCCAAACTGTTCCAATGCAACTACCACAATCCTTCGTAAGAACCTTGTAATTCCGCTTGCATTCTTTCATCTGGAAATGGGGGTTCCCTAGGTGACTAGTATGTGATTTGACTTTCAAACAAGGTGATGGGGAGTCTGGGAGTCCCAATGCTCTCCTTGTACCCCCATGGGGTACACCTTTCAATTTTTACGCATTGGCTCCATTCCGCCTCGTGCAAGGTGTGGGAGCAGATTCTGGCTGATCAGGTGGTCCCGTAACTTTGTGCAGTCTGCTGTGTGAACCTGAGGAATTGCAATGTCAACTGGCAGGGAAATCTTTTATCCTTGCCTCTTTTTTACTCACTTGGACAGCAATTCTATGCTCCCATCTGAATCTGTCCTCTTATCCTTCCCCCTCAACCCGCTGATACACAATACAGAATTTCCTATGGGAGAGATTGCAAGTCGCTTCTTGCCATTGCAGAGAGAGGGCTGCCTGAGCCCATTCACCCTCTCATCTCATAATACGCTTTTGTCTTTTGAGTCTCTACAGACTTCTTTGGATCTTCCCTCAGCTGCATGTTGGCAGTATCAGCAACTGCATAGCTTCCTTACTTCCCATTCCCACAAAGCTTCCTTCTTTCAGGATTTCACTTCCTATGAGAAACTCTTCCTGGCCAAACCTACCAAACTTCGTAATATTTCTGCTATTTATAGCCTCTTGATCCCTCAGGGGGCTTCTCCTGCACAGTCTAGTAGGTCCAGGTGGGAGGGTGACCTGAATATGAAAACTGATAATGTTGAAGCAGATCCTCCACAATACCCTTTTTAGTTCTAAAAACTCACATCGTTGAGATGAATTTCGAGATTGTGACCAGATTATACAGATCCTCTGATGTGTTGCATAGATACTATCCTAACATCCCAGGTGACTGTTGGTGCTGTGTTGCCTCGGGGGGGGGGGGGGATTCCTATTGCATGTCTGGTGGTCTTGATCCACGCTATGCCCTTTTTGGCCAGCTGTCGCTCAATACATTTCCAGTGTACTAAGGACGGACCTGGCTCTCAAACCAGATGTAATTTGCCTTAATCTATGCCCCCTCCTGACCCAATCACTCTAAGGAGAGACAACTCTTGTTATATATCCTGAATGCAGCCAAGCTCTGTATGCTATCCCCCAGGCATTGAAAATCTACAGTGGTCCCCACTCATGAAGACATACTAGGAGACCATTCAGAGACCTTTGCACCCTTACAGGTCATATCAGTGAGTGGTTTGACAATGGTCGAGAAAGTTTTAATAAACTTCCGATAGTAATTAGCAAACCCCAAACATTTTTGAATAGATTAAAGTCCCACAGGACGAGGCCATTGCAATACTGTGGACAATTTCTGGGGGTCCATGGCCAACCCAGATGAGGAAATAATGTACCCCAGAAAGGTTACCTGAGGTTTGTGAAATTCGCATTTTTCCAACTTGCAATAAAAAAAAGGTTGTTCTCTTTCAGCAGTTGTAGGACATTGGATACATCCGAACGATGAATCTCCAACGTAGGAGAATGAATGAGGATGTCATCCAGATAGACCACCACATAACTCTGTAAAAGGTCTCTCAGCACATCATTGATAAATTCCTGGAAGACAGCAGGAGCATTACAAAGACCAAAGGGCATGATAAGGTACCCATAATGCCCGCTCCGGGTGTTAAATGCTGTCTTCCATTTGTGGTCCTCCTTCATTCTGACCAAGTTGTAGGCCACCCTTAAATCAAGTTTTGTGAATATCTTAGAACCTTTTAGACGGTCAAATAATCCCGTAATCAGATGTATCGGATAGGCGTCAATTTGTTTAATCCATGGAAGTCAATACATGGATGTAATTCTCCATCCTTCTTTTTAACAAAAAAAAAAATCCAGCACCTGCAGGGGATGTGGATTTGTGAATGATACCCCTCTCCAGGGCATCAGAGAAGTATTCCTCCATGGCATTGTTTTCCTCCACAGACAGAGGGTATACACAGCCCCTAGGAGGGGTTGTACCAGGCAGTAGCTCCACTGAGCAATCATAAGGCCTATGGGGAGATAACGCCCCGGCATGGATTTTATGAAACACATCAGCGAAAACAGAATAGGCCTCAGGTAGGCCAGAAAACTCGGCACATGCCAGTTTAACCTGGAGAGATAGACAAGATTTGTCACACTGTGGACCCAAGACAATATTTCGCAAGTTGTCCAATCAATCCTAGGGTTATACGCCTGCAACCAAGGAAACCCTAGGACGATGACATAATGAGGAGAGTTAATCACCTGAAACTTCAGAGTTTCTTGATGGATGGCCTCACCCTCAGGGTAAGCAGAGAAGTTTCATGAGTAATATGTGATGGCTGAAGGGGTCTGCCATCAATGACCTCAACGGCCAAAGGAGAGGCATGCGACTGTAATGGAATACGATTCTGGGCAGCAAATTCAGCATCCATAAAGTAACCGGCAGCACCTGAGTCTATTAATACAGAAACTGAGAATGACTCAAGTAAGAACCACTTCAAGCATGGGTTTATCCTGCGTGGCCTCAGGGGACTGAGAGATACCACCTGATCTGTCCGACAAGACCTTAGGTGCGGGAGTTTCCCGGACGTACCGTACATGACCACAATAAGCATCCAGGTCTCCCACAGTGAAAACACAGTCCCTCCCTCCTTCAAAAGGCCCTCTACTCCACAGACAGTCAGATGGCCCAAACCTGCATAGGTTCACTATTACTAGAGTCAGAACCAGGAGGTATGGGAGGTGAAGGAGGACTGAGTGGGCAAGCTAAGTGGGATGTCACTCTAGAAGGTTGCCTCCGCAGGCACACCTTGAATGAGAGTCTCTCCTGGACCCAAGTGTCAATCAGGATGACAAATGATATCAGTTCATCCAAAACCTTAGGTAACTGACGGGCAGCAGTCTCATCCTTCACATAGTCACCAAGCCCTTGGGAAAAGAGCCTTATTGTTTCAACCAACCTCGGCTGCCAGGGTACGGCACTCAATAGCGTACTCCGCCACAGTACGATTACCCTGGTGTATGGTCATAATGTGTTTGGACGCCGAGGTCGCTTGATCTGGCACATCAAAGACACGTTTGAAGAAGGCCATGAATTCATGAAAGTTATAAATTATGGGTTTGTTCATCTCCCACAAAGGATTCGCCCATGCCAGTAAGGAGCAAAATCATCAAGCCAACCCTACTACGCTCGCTAGGGAAGGCATATGGAAACATTTCCAGGTATAAGTCCAGTTGGTTCAAGAATCCACAACATAACTCAGGATCCCCACTATAAAGCTGTGGGAGTGGAGAAGATCCAGACAACCCTCTGACCAACCCTGCATCAGAGACGGTAGGAACTGCCGGTGCCATGGAAGGAGCTGGAGTGCCCACCGGTTGTGGGTTAGAGCTTTCCAAGTGAGTAGTACAGTTAAGCAAGGTTTGCAAAGCCAAAGATAAATGATCAATGCGTTGATCTTGAACCTGCATCCTGTCCAATATCATCTGAAAAGGTGAATCACTATTACTGTCTGTTGTCATGACCCTTATGTACTGTCACAGTTGGCAAGCAAAGACAGGAGTCAGACAGTATAGTAAAAATCACGTTTATTAGAATGGTAACAGTAATGAAATATAACAAGCAGAGGGAGACAGAAAGGCTAGAGACTCTATCAGCAATAGGAGCCGCCAGAGGTCAACCACAACTGCTAGAGACTAGGCCGGAGCCAACTGGTAGTCTCAATCACTGACTCACTCCTGCAGTCAGTAAGGCTGGAGTCCACCAGAGCCACAGGTCTGCACCTGATAGGAAGTCTGCTGGTAAAGGAGCAATGCAGAAGGGTAGTCAGAGTCACAGGTCAGCACCAGATTGGATAGTCAGACAGGCCAGGGTCATACACAGAGCGGGTAGTCAGACAGAGCCACAGGTCTGCACCGGATAGGATGTCCACTAGTCAGGAGGCAACACAGAGGAGATAGCTGGACAGAGCCCCAGGTCATCAACAGATTGGATAGTCAGACAGGCCAGGGTCATACACAGAGTGGGTAGTCAGCCAGAGCCACAGGTCTGCACCAGATTGGATGACTAATAAGGCAGGGAGCGCACAGAGGATAGTCAGACAGAGCCACAGGTCAGCACCAGGATGGATGGTCAGACAAGCCAGGGTCATACACAGGAACTCAGGATACAAGCTAAATACAACTGCACAGAACAACAACATAAGGGTAACTGGATAGGAATCTAGTTCCCTAAAATACTAAGAGCCAGGAAGGAGGAGACTGACCAGGCCTTCCTGTATAAAGTTAAGGCCTGCATCAATACGTAGCCTCGCACCCGTAATTGACGCATCTCGACGAGATGCGTCAAATGCCTGCATCTTTGCTGCATCACTTTGAGCCACCGAACCGCCTGGCCAGAGGACACGGGCGGCTGCTACAGATGCCAAGCACGCCCAGGCCCAATGCCCGAAGCGACGCGTGGGATGACGCCGAAGCTTCATTTTGTGCCAACCATTCCCAGCGTCAGCCAAAGTGGCGGCGCTGGATATAAGGTAAGCTGTTACACAGTCATGCCCCCAGCAACAACACATAAAACAAAACAGTCCCTCTTTGGCCATGTGAACTGTTGAGTGGTATGGGACAGTGATATTCCTGGGAAGGACACTTGGGAGGTAGAGACCCCTAATTTTTACTAATGAGTGACACTTTTGAGGTATGGACCCCTAATATCTCCTAATGAGGGACACTTGGGAGGTACGGACCCCTAATATTGCCTAAGGAGGGACACTTGGGAAGTACAGAGCCTTAATAGCTTCTAAATAGTGACACTTGGGAGGTACGGACCCCTAATATTTCCTAAAGTAGGACACTTGGGAGGTATGCTATCCCTGCTTTCATTGTCCCTGACAGTTAGCTATCACATACCTTTGAACATTTTTCTCTAGAGTATCCATGTTATTCTGGAGATGGGGTCTCAGTACTGTACACGATACACTAGGTGAGGTCTAACCAGAGATCTGCAGAGTGACATGACCACTTCCCTCTTTCTGCTTCCATTGCCGCTAAATATTTAACCCAGCACCCTGCTTGTATTCCCCGCTGCTTTGTTACTGTCACATTAATTAGGCAAAGAAGGACAGACACTAAGATAAAATATAACCACCTTTATATATTATAACAGCAATAATGGTAGAACCCACACAGAAACCCAGACATATGCAAATAGGACCCAAGGTCCCTCCAGAGCTGCACACTGTGCTGTTCACTGCACTACTCAAGATCTCAAGACTAGTGAGGCGGCTCAAGTGGGACAACAGAAGAATGGTAGAATATGTGTAAGTCACCACTTTGTCTGCGAACGGAGGCAACAGAGAGCAAGAGCAGACCAGAGCCAGGAGACACCGAGACTACAGGTCAGGCAAGCAGGTAGTGTAGGGAGCCAGAGTCACAGGTCAGACAAGCCGGGGACTACACAGAGCGAGAGTAACCAGGCCACTGGTCAGGCAACCGGAGACTATGCTGAGCGAGTAGTAGCCAGGTCCACTGGTCAGACAAGCCAGTGTCATACACAGAGCGAATAGTCAGCCAGAGCCACAGGTCAGAACAGGTGTGGGTAGTCAGACAAGCCAGGGTCATACACAAAGAGAGTAGTCAGCCAGAGCCACAGATCAGAACCAATGTGGGTAGTCAGACAAGCCGGGGTCATACACAGAGCGAGATTCTCAGGCAAACACGGGTCACAACAGAGAGCAAGAGTAATGAGCAGGAACACCCTGTAAGGGCAATGACTCCCAGGCCCAAGGAGGTTTATAAAGGAGCAGAAGGAGGTGGGACCCAATTAGGCCACCCAGAATAGGCCCATAAACAGCGTCCATGCTAGTGCCTGTTACCTGATGTCAGCAATGATTTAGTGGCCGGAGGCCATGCCGGGCGGCTGCCATACAGCACAGGAAAATTTAGCCTCAAAGGGAGACTGTGATAGTTACATTGCTTGCCTACCTTTAAGTCATCAGAAATAATTACTCCAAAGTTCCTTTCCTCTTTTGTCACCTACAGCACAATACCCTTAACACTATATTCTGCCTTTGGATTCTTAGGTTCCAGGTGCATTCATTTACATTTATCAGTATTAAACTTCAGTTGCCACACTCTTGTCCATTCCTCTAATTTACCCTAGTCATTAGTCATTTGGCTTATTCCCCAAGGAATGTCTGCTCTGTTGCAGATCTTTGTAGCATTTAGGATTTTTTGGGCCATAGTAAGGCAACTGGGGGTCATTTTTAGGCGTTACTTCCTCCAAGGTCCATTAAAATGAGATGACTGTGATTGGCTAGTGTGTGTGCAGCTTCCAGTTAACTTGTGAGTGTTGTGGAGCCAGTGACTGGTTTTAGGCAGATGCTCTTTGGATTCCCATTGAGAGCAAGATTGTCTGTTCTGTACCTGTCTGCCAGCTTCACTTAAAGGGATAGTAATACTTTAATATTACTAATTCCCATAGTGTAACTCTTTAAAAATTAATTCAATTGCCTCCAGGTTCATCTCTCAAACCTTTATGGTTTGAGAGAAAACTGTAAGCAAAGTTCCCCCTCCCTCAGCGTTGTACTGACTGCAGGGGAAGTCTGTCATACGACAGGCTTGCGTCTCTGCAGCTGAGCCAAGATCGCGTTAGTAAAAAAGAATTATTTTACTGAAACAGTCTTCTACATGTGATTGAAAACCAAGCACATGTAGAAGACTGTTTCAGTGAAATAATATCTTTTTACTAACGCGATCTTGGCTCAGCTGCAGAGCCACAAGCCTGTCGTACGACAGACTTCCCCTGTAGTCAGTACAACGCTGACTTCAGGGAAGGGGGTGGGAGGGAGGGGGAACTTTGCTTACGGTTTTCTCTCAAACCATAAAGGTTTGAGAGATGAACCTGGGGGCAATTGAATTATTTTTTAAAGAGCTACACTATGGGGATTAGTAATATTAAAAGTATTACTATCCCTGTAAGTCCCCTTGTATTGTACAGGTCAGAGCAGGCGAGTCCCTTATGAAGCTGTGTCTGACCTGAAGCAGTTCCTGATTCTAAAAGACTTTCCCTCAGTGAACGAGGTGATCAACCAGCCCAACCAACAGCTGTGAGCCCTCCAGGATAAATGTGACAAGAAGCTGATAGCTTTGCAGGATGAGATCGCTATAGACCTTTATGAGCTTGAAGAGGAATATTACTCCTCCAGATATAAATAGGGGCTCAGGAGAGGTTGTAGGGGATGATGGGATTTGTAGTCCTCAGTAGCTGGGGGCCTCAAGTTTCTCACTGCTGCCCTAAGAGGCTAATTTAGTAAGACAAAATGGAGCAATTCTGGGGCAAACCAACTGCATCATATTGGATAAATAAAAATTCCCTAAATTCCAATGATTTAAAAGGTGCTTTAACCCCTTGAATACTAGCAAGGTATTCGGTGCATTACAATGTGTTGGAGACATCTCTAGCATTCTAGGGGATAAAATACCCTTTTTAAATCCATTTATATTTAACAGCTGGAGAGCCAAAGGTTTCCTACTATCACAGTGCCTGTGATTATTCTGTCACTCTCATCTGTGGCAGACTGTGATTTGTTCACTTGGTTTGGCCCGCCCCTTGGTGACCTTTTTATACCTGACTCTTACATCTGTCAGATACCCTTTCGTGGTGTTTCTGAGCCAGACTTGCTGTTGCTGTGTTCCAGTATCCGATTCCTGTGTACAGACTTTGGCCTGTCCTGACTACTCTCCAGTGTTCCTGATTGTGTATGACCCGGCTTGTCTGAGAATCTTCTACGTGCTACGACCCGGCCTGTCTGAGATTCCTCTACGTGCTACAACCCGGCTTGTCTGAGAATCCTCTACGTGCTACGACCCGGCTTGTCAGAGAACCCTCTACGTGCTACGATCCGGCTGGCCGACTTCCTGCTTCAAGATCATCGCGGCCTGCTTGGTTGTTGTCGCTGCCGCGACATTCTGAATCATGCATCGCTGTGCCGATCGAGTGTGACCATTACCCTCCTGGTTAACCCATCCATCAGTGCAGAGTCCCTTGCTGACTTGCGTAAGCTGTGCCTCTTGTACCGAGCCTATACACGCTGCAGAGCTAAGCTACCATACCGAGCCTGGGAGATTCAAACGTACCTTTTAACCCTTGCACTGCCGCTGCTCTCTGACCGGACCTCCTTTCTAAATACAGAACCGTTGCCTTGTAAGTCTACTGCTGCTGAGTTGGCCGCTACTTGGACGGCGACTCCCGATTACGCTTGCAGAGTAGTCTATCCTGTTAGGCCGGTTGGGCATCTTTGGCTCTTGGTCTCACGGTTATCAACGGAGGTGTCCGGTTTGGCTATTGGTGGCAAGGTTAGGCCCCAAGCTCTTGCTAGATCAGTAGGTAAACGCCCGTAGGGGCTATTGGCTCGTGTTGTGCTCACATTGGTCTCCGGTTATACGCCCGTGGGGGCTAAAACGCCAGCTTCGCATCTCAGGCTAGTCTCGATCACGCCCGTGGGGGCTACATACTCTCGCACTTGCAGGCTCAGTGGTCTATTGACGAACGCCCGTGGGGGCTATTTTGGGTTACTGTGCTGCTATCACTCACATTGGTCACTGAACATCTACGACCCATCTTTATATGAACTCTGTGCTGTGCACATTTGCTCACTTGATCAATACACCACACGGGCATGCCAAACCCCACAGCTGAGACTGACAATTTACTCTCATTCACCCTTTAGGGGCCAGTTCCCTATTCGCTGTTCCTATGTTGGGTGCCTTCTATCCATATTATTAAAGCTATGTGTACTGTGTTATAGCTTGCAATTGTTGCTGTCAACTGTAGAGGGCGATCATTTGTATTTATTTTCTTTCAATAAAAGATTGTTTTATTTTACCTACTGGTCTGAGTGTCAAAACAAACCGTTACACCTACCTGTTCACTAAAGAAAAGTGGTGACATTTTGGAGTAAACCATCGGCACCATGGGGAACAAATACAGATTCCCAAAATCCTCACTGAATTTGGGGATGTTAACACCTTTAAATACTAAAAAGGTCTCCAGTGCATTGCTTCACATGTCTGAGACCACTCTGGCATTGAAGCGGTTAAAGGCCCCATTTAAATCAATGAGTAGTTTCATTTGTCCCCTGTGGTACGGTTGATTTGTCTGTGAACTGATCAATTTCTTATTGATGAATCAACATTTAACCCTTTGAGTTCCCGAAAGGTACACAACGCAGTGCACCGCACTGCATACCCCTCTGGGATTCAAAGAGTTATGACAGGGCTGGGCAACCTGATGGCTAAACATCAACCTTAACTGGCTAACTACCGGCTGAGGATGATGGGGTTGTAGTCCAACTACAGCTGGAGCCCTGCAGTCATAAACTGATAGAAGCAGTCTGTGAGTCTTCCCTCTTCTGTCGTAAGCTTTGTTTTCTCTCTTGGTGTACTACCAAGGAGACCTGGAAGGAAAACTGGAATTTACTTACCTTTCAATTTCTTTTCCTCTGGGTCTCTGTAGGTAGCACCCTCTCTTTGGTTACTTATTCTTTGTTCAAGGAATACACTTATCCATACTCTATTTTGGATTCTGGTCAGCTTTGTTCAACACTGGGGATGAAGGTCACTTTTATAAGTTTTACCTGTTTTGGCTAGGGAGGAGGGGCTCTTTCTCTTGGTGTGCTACCCCAGAGAACCAGAGGAAAGGGAATCCACAGGAAAGAAAATTCCACTGGGCTGTTCTTTCTCTCTCATACTTTTTGTCTTGGACTTCATATTATCAGATGAGTACATGTTTATACATTTATATACATACTAGCTGAACAGCCCTTTACACGGGCCACAGTGCCACTGCCACCCGGTCGCGGAGCAGTCACGCGCAGCAGAGACTGCCCGTGCCACAGCTGATACAGAGCTGGACGCTCCTTTCAGAGCGCCCAGCTCTGTATCAGCCGTGGCGTGGGCAGTCTCTACTGCGCATAACTGCAGCACGCACAGCAGTATGTACTGTGCATGTTGCGGCGTTACACACGATTTAGCGAATTATTATATAGGATTTTGTAACTGTGGTTGCACTTTCATGATACAGCTATCTTTTTCACACTTTAGGGATATTACTGTAGCATGTGATTATATTATTTTATATTTGTATTACATTTTATGTATCACAATGTAGCACTCTACGGATTGATTCTTCTTACTGTGCTTAATTCACATTTGGAGGTATAATATCTACATAATTTGAAGCCAGCTTGTGTATTTTTATACATTTATTCAGTTTAATTTCTTATGGTCATTCTTGGTCTTCAATTTAGTTAATTTGGCTACAACCTGTCTCCCCTGGTTGTGTTTTTAACTGTTTTAATCTACATAAAATAATATATTTCTGTATTTTTTGTCCGAATAAACTCATTTGAATATTTATTTTCTAGGGTTGGGTGCCTCAAATTATGAGCCTTTCTTTGGATCTATCTCATCCCATCTCTAGGTGTGTGTCTTTTTGACCCTCAATTGGGTATGCATTCTTAGTCTCAAGGAGAACCTTGCTATTTTAGTGTTGATTACTTCCCTTTATTATATAGATCCACTAATGCGAGCCATATATTGGTTTGCTTCAAAACCACTCAATACTTTTGCTTTCTGCATTTGGTATATTTTTCAAACTCCCGTTGACTTAAAGGGATAGTAATACTTCTTTTATCTTTATTTCATTTTGTAGGCATTAAAAAAACATGAAGAACGATATAAGTCTTATCTTTCAAACCTTTATGGTTTGAGTGATATTCACAAGCAAAGTTTCCCCTCCCGCCCCTTTTACCTAGTGTAAGCCATCTCTTCTCAGATGTGGAAACTGGTTGTAAGACCAGACAGATAACAGCCTGGAACAATCTTCTTCCTATGAGAACAATGAAAGCCCTGCCCCCTTTGACAAGTTTTTCAGGTTTTTACCCTTATCTTAATCGAAGATTGTCCCACTCTGCAGTCTACCTGGGCACCTCCCTCTGCTCTGGCTGAACAGTGTTACATCAGTAGAAGGGGTTGGAGGGGGATACTTTGTCATTGAATTACTCTTGAACTACAACTCTGACAGAATTGAAATAGCACTCTCCAAAGTCCAAATAATATGAGGATTAATTAGAACTGCTTTTATTATGAAACATCACTATCCCTTTTAAATGTCCCCCATCCCTTTTAACGCCAGTCAATGCACTGGATACATCTGTAACATTCAGGGGGTTACAGTCCCTATTGGACTAGTGAAAGTATTTGATTGCCATCTATTTGCAGCTGAAGGGTTGATCCACTTCTTTGCACATATGGCCATACCTGGGAACTCTTACGGCAGTGGTTCTCAATCTTTTTTTCCCTCAAGGCAGCCCTAACATGCAATCTTGAACAGTCTCTGTTCGTATTTCCCTCACACTGGTTTCAACAAAGGCAGAGGGAGACGGGTTTATTGTATTATAGGTGGTGGCAGGGGGGTTGCTAGTTTTATATATATATATATATATATATATATATATATATATATATATATATATATATATATATATATATATATATATATATATATATATATATATATATATATGTGTGTGTTCTTCTATTTAGGGAGAACATGCAGGAGAACCAGGGTGGAGAAGGCAATGCTAGACCTCTGACACCAATGTAAGTGTGTTATTGTTACAGGTATGGGGAATTGGGCCATAGGTTAGTGTTAGGAATGGCGGGGGGGGGGGTAATCCTTTAATTCCAGAGGAGCATGTAACGCATTGCATACTCCTCTAACACTCAAAGGGTTATTTATTCATTTTTTGACTTGGATTCATTGATATGGAGACTGAGGGCACCATGTCAATTCATCTGTGGGTTACTAGTGTAGGGATGTCTAGCTGAGCATATGTGTTTGTAACTTTCCTAGTTTTCTATTGTATGTTGGTGGTTTTGGCCACGCTTTAGGGACTTAATGCCTATCTTTGGTGCTGGATATGCCATTACTTTCAGTAGGTGCTAATGTTGTACCCATCATGTGTTTTTACCTGGTGGCAGTTTGTCACAGCACATAATAGAATACAAAACTACTGCCGATAGTTTCATTTCACTAACGCTCCTTATAGAATCAAGCCCTAGGTTGGGGAAATTGGGATAGAGTAATGCATATTGGGATTTGTTGCTCTGTTTTACTAAGTAGTGCTTTATTTTCTTGGACAAATCTTGCACTCAGAAAGAAATGTTTGAACACAAGAGGATTTTTGCAGCTTGGCAATGCTCTCAGAACTAAGGGCCAGATTTACTAGTGCTAGTGTTGGTGTTTTAAATAAATTGGCAAGTATTTGCATATACAATTTGATCAATGTGCTTAGAAAAACAATAAAAGAAATCTTAAAAAAACACTGCGGAATAAAAAAAAAAACTTCACACTTTTTTTTTTTAATTTACAATAATTACAAAACTAGTTGTGTTCCTGTAGGTTGCCAGAGAACATTAAAATCATAGCTTAGCTTGATTTAGTTGTAAACTCTTTAAAACTTAACAATAATTACTTATTTTCATTTTTTTGTTCTTATTTACAAAATGTGTACTTTAAGGTGACCTTAATGCAGCAGTGGGAGACATGGCTCTCCACCTGTTGTTGGGATACAGCACATCTTCCAGCAATGCAACACATTTTTGTGTATCACAGCTATCATGAAGGGAGTGAGAGACTAGAAAAAGAAAGTCTGATTGAGGAATGGTGGATAGAAATATAGGATGGGGGCTAGTTGAACGAGGGTTCTAAGAATGGTTGCAAATGAAGAATAATGATAGAATGTTGCTGAGGCTGATGTAACAGGGAAAGTAGTGCTATTATGGAGCAAACCCACTGCACACTGGGAACAAATAAATATCTGCCTGAATGCTAGCACAGTCTCCATAGCCCATTTAAAGGGTAAATATCCTGTGGATACTGCCCTATTACCAGACCTGCTACTCTATGAGCAGGCTTACCAATGAAGCTAGGGTTGCACTGTGAGCCACAATGGCTCAACAGGGGAGCAGAACTAGTTTCAGAAAGAGGCCCATATTGTATCCTATTTGGGAGCAGAACTGGTGTCCGAAGAAGGCCCATATTGTACCCTAGTTGGTCCTATGACTGAACTGCAAGTGTGAAGTATCTCCGTTCACTCTCATTTGCAGCCTCCACAGACCTCGGTGACGGGAGCCATTTTGAGGCTGTTTATACCAGTCCCAGGCAGTTCACTAGGTCTGCTCCCATAGCAACAGACTTGGTAAATCAGTGATAACTACCAATTAAAAGATGATTTTAGTCTTAGCTGTTAAATCCTTTTCTCTTAGTCCATATAGCTTACAGGTAACTCTGGGAAGGCAACTGTCCCTTTAAATAGGCTGGAACAATTCTTGGAAAGAAATGCAGGGTGGAGCCTTCCTTCCCTCCTTAGCTGGTCACAAGCCAATCCCCAGCTAGTTAGATTTGTGACGCTAACTATTGACTAAGTAGCAAGAAGGAAAAAGAAGACTCCTATGAGCATGAACCTGAAGGAACTCCCACTTTCAGTCACAGGAGAACCAAGCATGGTCTCTTGAAAGGGTGGGAGACCTGTAAGCTATATGGACTAAGAGAAAAGGATTTGACAGGTAAGAATAAAATCCTCTTTTCTCTGCCATCCAATATAGCTTACAGGTAACTCTGGGATGTACCAACATTAAGTTTCCCAATGGTGGGAAAAAAGGCAAGCACCAAGCGCAGGTCCCCAAAGTCATCAGAGCTTATGTGGACTAATCAGATCAGGATAGCCCCAAACAAAAGCGAGTGTCAACGGACACCCAACTGGAATAGAAACACACCAGTAACTGTAACACAGCACACTGAACTAGAGCCAACCTGGCTCAACAGTTAAAGAATACAAATGCACAATGGAGAAAAGTCCTAGACAGGCAAGGCTGCCTCCAGGACTTTCCTGCCGAAGCCAAGACGTCAACACGGTAGTGCTTGGCAAAAGTATGCACAGACGACCAAGTGGCCGCCTTGCACAACTGATCAGCCAAGGCCTGATTCTTGTAGGCCCAAGAGGCCCCAATAGACCTGGTGGAATGAGCTGTAATACGAAAAGGAACAGGCTTCTTCCTGAGTTTATAAGCCTCGTAAAAGTTAGACTTGATCCAAGAAGCAACAGGCACCTTGGAAGCAGGCCTACCAGGCCTGAGACCCTCAGGGATGACAAAAAGTGCATCAGTCTGGCGAAGAGACTCGGTGCGGTGCACATAAAACTTGAGACAACGCACCACATCTAACAAGTGGAGATCCCTCTTCTTGTCAGATTTAGGGTCAGGACAAAAAGAAGGCAAGAATATCTCCTGATTGGTGTGAAACTCAGAGACCACCTTAGGAAGAAATTTCTGAGAGGTGCGAAGGACCGCCTTGTCTTTGTGAAACACCAAGAAAGGCGGTTTGCAGGACAAAGCCTGCAGCTCGGCAACTCTGCAAATGCAACAAATGCCAATAGGAAAACATTTTCCAAGTCAGAAGACAAAGAGGAATGTTGGCCAAGGATTTAAAGGGAGGACGCTGTAAGATGCCCAGCACCACATTAAGATCCCACTGAGGAGCGGGACTCTTAAAGGCAGGAAAGAAGCCCTTGATATCCGGAAGTATGGCAATGCGCCTCTGAAAAAAAGACTGAGTGAGCAGAAGTTTGAACCTTCAGGGAACTTAGGCTGAGGCCCTTGTCCACGCCGTCCTGTAAAAAGGACAGTAGAGTAGGAAGGTCGAACTCTTGTGAGGACAGATCCCTATCCACACACCAAGAGTGGAAAATAAACCAGATTCTGTGGTATGCCTTAGAGGAAACAGGCTTCCTCACACGAAGCACAGTAGCTATGACCACTGAAGAAAAACCTTTCTTCCTCAATACTGAGGATTCAACCGCCAGGCCGTCAAACCCAGACTGTCCATATCCCCCTTCCACATATAACCTTGTAGAAGGAGATTCGGTCTGTTGAAAGCCGAACTGGATGCAAATGGGACAACCTTCTAGATGATAGGACCAGTATCTGAGAGCATGGAATATCGCCAGAAGTTCCAGGACTTTGATGGGTAGAAGAGACTCCTCCACTGACCATCAACCCTGTGCGTTCAGGTGACCCAGGATCGCTCCCCATCTGGATGGGCTGGCATCCGTCGTTACCATGGTCCAGAATGGAACGAGAAAAGGTCCGCCCTTCCTCAGGTTGGACAGAGACTCATCTCCACATGTAAGGGGAGAGAAACAGACAGCTTCAGGAGATCTGGGTTACCTCTGCAAATCTGGATCACGAACCTTTGAAGTTCCCTTGTGTGAGCCGCCTCTATGGTGGATATGAACTTCCCCACCAGCGAATTCAACTTCTTGGTTGGAATGGGATCGAAGGCCAAAATTGAGGATACCTTGCGGGAGATTTGGGGAGTCACCTCATCTGTAAGGAACACCATCCCTCTCAGGGTGTGGAACAAGAGACCCAGGATAAACAGGCTCTGAGATGGAACTAGATCCCACTTGTCTACGTTCAGGATCCACCCGTGATGGGTGAGAGTGTGGATACAGACCTTGTCCTGCTGTTGAAGTAGTTCCGGACACGGGGCTTTCAAGAGCAAGTTGTCCATGTATAGAGTGACTCTGATGCCATACTTGTGCATGACAGAAATTAGGGCACCCAGAATGTGAGTAAACACCTGGGGGCCCATGGTCAGACCAAAGGGGGGGAACAGAAAACTCGAAGAGGTACTGATGGCTCTCCGGATATATGGCTATGTGTAGATATGCATCTTGGAGATCCAAGGAAGCCAGAAATTCCCCAGGACACACTGCTGCAATCACTGATCTTAAAGATTCCTGGTGACAATGAGACTTGACAACGAATAAATTGAGATCCTTGAGGTCCAGTATGGGATGGCAGCCGCCATCCTTCTTGGATACCACAAACAGATTGGAATAGAATCCAGAGACGATTTCTGGTTCAGGAACTGGTTCCAGAATATCTTTGTCCAATAGATCCTGGATAGCGCCATTGAATAGAAGCCGCTTCTCCATTCCCCGAGGAGTGTGAGAAGGGAAAAATCTGAAAGGAGGGAGAAAGGAAAATGGAATCCTGTACCCCTCTGAAATCACCTGTAAAACCCATGGATCCCCCACGGTGTCTGTTCAGACACTCCGAAAATGGTGCAGTTGGCCACCCACTGGTGCATGGGGTCCGGAGTTTGGCAAATCATGCTGAAGGAGGTTAGTACGTCTCGGATTTGAAGGAGGACTGCTTGGGCCTCCACTGCTGTTTGGGCTTGGAGGAGGAACGCACATCCTGTGGCACCTGTGGGGGCCGAAGTACGCACCTCAGTCTGGAAGGAACGAAAAAGACGGTGCCTTCTGACTTGAGGTTTCTTATTAGGAACCAAAGGCAACAGAGTGCTCTTACCCCCAGTAGCCTCACTGATAAGGTTCTTCAGCTCTGGCCCAAACAAGGTGGTGCCCAGGAAGGGCAGAGAAATTAAGTATTTCTTAGACATGGTATCCAAAGACCAAATCTTAAGCCAGAGCGCACGTCTGGCTACAATGTAAATAGTGGATACTCTTGCTTCCAGTCTGACCGCATCAAATATAGCTTCAGAAACATAATGTTGAGCTTCAGAAATATTAGCCAACAATTGCAGCAAATCAGAAGTTGGAGACCCTTGATGAAAAGCCTCAGTAAGTTGTTCTTTCCAAACAGCAATGGCCATGTTTTCCCAAGCAGCAAAGGTAGGAAGCAGAGATGCGCCAACATTAGCAAATATAGCTTTCATAAGGACCTCAAGTTTCCTGTCAGTCAAATCCTTGAGAGCGGAAGCATCTGCTACAGGCAGAGCTGTGGTTTTAGAAAGTCTAGACAATGGGGCTAACGCAGTCTCTGAGAAGAGATATAGTTTAGCAAACTTCTTAGGCAGTGGCAAACGTTTGTCTGATGTTTTCCACTAATCTAAGACAATCTGGTCAAGAGTACGATTTGGAGGAAAAAAGGTATGTTGCTTCTTAGGTCTCTGAAAGACATCAAAAGCATATTTGGGTTCTTCAGAAACATGGGGAATGCTCAAGGTATTAAGGACAGCTCTGATAAAACCCTCAGAGGAGGGTTCAGGGTCAGCCGCAAAGGGATCCCCAAAGAATTGGGAACAAATTCCCTCAGAGCATCCACCCTCATCTGAGTCCACTAACTAACTACTAGAAGAGTCTGATACGTCAGGTGTCAGACTCTTCTTGGTTTGGGCACAGAAGACCTGAATAATGCAAGTTGTTTGCAGGCCTGTATGACCCCCTGCAGTTGAGTTGGAAGGAGTTGCAAAGTAGTCTCTTTCATCCAAGGTGGCTCTACAACATGTCTGGAGGGCCATGGCTGAGAGTTAGGTGCCGCAGCTCATGAAGGGCATAAATGACCCGAGTATTCTCTAGGAAGCCCTGTGTGACATGAGAAGCAATGCACATGGGGGTAACAGGCACCCCAGTGTCCTTAGTCTTAGGTCTAGCCCCAGTTCCCAACGGGTCTGACATCCTAGCAGGATATAAAGCTTCTGAAAGTATGAGGAATAATCCAAATACTTTGTCTAAGATTCAATTTTCACCCCAGAAATAGCGAAAATGCACTTAACTGACAGGCGAAGGGTTAATCTGGTGAGAAGAGAAGAAGAGTCCAAGCCCTGCGTAGGATACCTATGAAGGGAAAGCCAGATAATAGCGTCCATGTCAATAGCCAATCAGAAAATAGCTGGCGAAGTGGGAGCTCATGGGAACTGTACTTTCCCTTCAAGCACCCCAATAACAGCGCCCAAAGCCCCCCAAGACACTCAGAATGCTATTTGGATGATAGCACAAGGGCAGACAAGTATAATGAGCCATCTCCGAACTTGCTATGTGGAGTGGTTGCAGAGATATGTCCCAAATTGTAAAGTCCCATAGAGGTAAATGGAGCATGGCGTCTATGCGGTAAAGTGCGCCAAACTCAAATGAGAGAATTTAAATAAAGTGAGTCCAAACACTGGAAACACATAGGAATACCCAATAATCAGGTAATAAACACTGAACCCACAGAGGAGAGTGTAGAAAAACCCATGAGCGTTCTCAATTATGCAAATGAAGGGTTAAATTACCACAGAAACCCAAGTGCTCCAGAAACCCAACGGACTAAAATGTAAACCCAATGAATGCAGTATTGTAGTAGGAACTCCAAATGGAGACCCCTGTGTGGAGGGGAAGTGTGGGAAAAGTGGACCTCGGCACTTAAAGGGTTGCTCACCTTTTTTGCAGGTCTACCATTTGTAAAGAAGACGCCTCAGTGGGCTTCTCCTAGAGAAACAACTTGTCACACAAGATTTTCCCCTCAGGGCTGGAAGGTCCACAAACAGCCCTGGAAACTGAGCACTCCTCCAGCTGGGATGTCAGTAATGGTAATCTGCCTAATGGGAGATTTCGGCACCCATATCTAACAGAAAACAATAAATATAACTACAGCTAAGCAGAACTGTTCTCTTGCCTTTCCTCTCAAGGAACAAATCTTAACTTGTTGGGGATTGGCTAGTGACCAGCTAAGGAGGGAAGGAAGGCTCCACCCTGCATTTCCTTCCAAGAATTGTTCCTGCCTACTTAAAGGGGCGGTCACCTTCCAGAGTTACCTGTAAGCTATACTGGACGACAGAGAAATAGATTTTTATGTCCTATGTGGTGCAGCTGGTTTGTCGCAGTATTGAGCCACTTTTTATATCAGCATCACTGAGTGATACGGGGTGAAAAACGGAGGAGTGAGGGTCCAAGATTGCACAGGGGAGGCAGGGATAGTTACTGTAATTTCCCACAGGGCATGGTCTATAGAAAGAAAAAACCTCATCAAAGAAAATAACTTTTTGTAAACAATTTATTTAAACTGCATCAATAATATAAAAGTAATACATACACAAAACACCTATATACTCTCTGACCTTTTAGGGACTTATGCACAAAGAAAAGTGGAGCATTTCTGAAGCAAACCAGATGCACTCCAGGGAACAAATAAAAATTCACAATTATTTAATTTAATGCAGTTGGTTAAATCACCATTATTTGTCCGCTAAGGTGTTGCTGACTTGCTTCAGAACTGCTCCTTGATTTCTTTGTGCACATGCTCAGAATCTATACTGCAATAAATTACACTGAGCAACATTTACAAAAAGGGACAGTACTTACTGTTTATCTGAACAAATAAACAGATGCATAAGGCGCCTACTTAAAACAGCAGGTGATATTTGAAGATAAATATTCCACACTCTGGGCAAAAACTGCTTACACCCTCTGGCACTCAATGGTTTAATCTTCTTAAAGATGTATGAAAAAGGCCAACATTTACTAAGTAAATTGCCTCCCTGTTTTTAATAAATTTACATCCCTTTTTGCATAAATTCCCCAGGGCTAAGCCTCCCATGAATGGTGCTGTGAGCCAGTGGAGTAGATAGTCATCGCAGGGCCCCAAGTACAAACATTTTTTAGGCCCCACACACAAAAATATTTTCACAAAGGCATAAATAGAAACTATTGGACCGTGGGCCAGAGGGGGCACCTTGGATGTTGGACCCTGGTACAAATACACCATTTGCATCCCTGTATTTTCTTACGGACAGTGAGCTCTGAATATTGAACTGAAGATTCCTTTTGGCTGATGCAATGTCACAGCCACCTGTGTAACCAACAGGAATGAAGCTGCCCTGTCTTTTGCAGGAGGACAATAACTTTATAAGCAGCAGATATTAAAAGAAAACAAATACTTCTGAGTAATAACCCCCAAATTGCCTTACTATTACAGAAAATCCTAATGACTCCCAGGTATTTTGCCCTTGTGCTTTTGTTTAAGAGATAATGTCTTCACGTTATGCCCATTTACATCTCAGGTGGCTTTTGGAAATGCACACTAAGATACCCTTAGAGCCACACCCCACCACTCCTCACCTAACTCCACCCTTATTTACTTCAACTGTTGCCTGGCCAGAAAATACACTCAGCCTGCAACAAACAAGCACAAAATTAATAAATAAAACCATTTAACCCATTAGCTGCTACCAATGGCTTAAATAATGGCCAATAGCTGTATATGTAAACTGATAACAACGCCAGCTACCCAGGGGAAGGTTTCTGCACGCCCACGAGACAGAAAAAGGTAGGGTCAGCATAGACGTGGTGTCCTCATAACCTTGAGCTCTAGGCAGATGCCTGCTCTGCTTATAGGGAAATCTGGCCCTGTATGTCCATGAAAGTAGACATGACAGTTGCTGGCAGTTTTTACAAACTGAAAGAGGCAGCAGGCATGAGTGTACTTCACCCTTTAAAGACCAGATGGATGGGCAGTGCATTGTGAAGCACTGTGCTGAACACCCCTCTGGTATTTAAATGGTTAAGATTATCATGTGCAGCGCATACATTTTGTCCTGTGGTCCTTGTCCATTCAGGACTGACATGAAGATGGTATCCCTTGAACAAATGCACACAGACAAAATTCAAAGGGTCATAGGTTTTTCTATACAAAGTAAGGTAAGTGGGGTTAGACTTAGTGAATGTTTCACTCCTTGCAAGCCATCGTTCTATGGAGTTTTAACTGGTTTCTTCGACTGCGTCTTTCAGCCATAGTATTAAGTTGGTTCCTCACTGAAAAACTGGCATGGATGGGATATCAAACTGAGGCCACTGGAAAACAGTGAATGCCCATACAATAGTATGACACTGCCAGCAACTGCTTGAGAGCCAAAGGTTGCAAACTCCTGCTTTTGGACTATATTGGTTCCCATGCCACCCTGCAATATGCATATGTAATATATAACAAATATTAAAGGGATGAGGTGGGAACCCTAAGATAATAAAGGAGCAGTAAACTTTTTTTATGAAAAAATATATATCGTAAGGATTTTCCTACTGAGTAAAATAAGGGTACTCGCAGTGCCGAGAGATTTATATTTCCAGAGTTATTACAGTTTAAACCCATGTTTTTTTTACATTACCAGTGCACTCTAGTGGTCAAATTCTAATTAGTTTTTCTGTTTGATTCTAATGGTGAGGAAAGCCAGGAAAGACAGAGACATAAGTTCTCCATAGAATATGATTAAAACTGCCTGTCATTTCCTGTCAGTTAGAACTATCAGGAAGTAAACACAGTAAATTCACTTCCTGAATATTTAAACTGCTATAAATTTTGAATAAAACATCTGACAGCAGTTGGAGTGACCTTATTTTATTCAGCAGGAAATGCTCTATAAAATATGTGTTTTCATAAAAAAAGTTTACTGCTCCTTTAAGACATGTCAACAATTTACTGGCTTATATAAACCCAGTGATCTGAAAGGACTATCATATCTAGCAGGGGAAATGCAGATTTTTAGGGTTTCCCTGCATCTGCACAAGTGATACAGTCATCAGCTCAGTTATTAAGATTGTACAGTTTGTGCAAGGACTATTTTGACACTCTGAGTGCCAGAGAGGTATCTAATGCATTGCAGCGCAATGCACTGGATGCCTTTCCAGCACCCAAAGGGTTAAACCACACAGAGGCTGATATACAAAGAAACTGGTGCTATTCTGAAGCATTGTTCTCTGTGGTGCAGTTTGTTTGTCCCAGATTTGTCTCACATTTTCTTAGTACACCAGCTTCACAGTCTCTGTCCTTTACAGATTAATTTTAAATCACACTCTAGAAATGTGAGTCCAGTAAATACAAATATACAAACTGAGGAATGTGTACTGCAGATTGAGTTTGTAATTAAATACAGCCCAGTAATAATGTAGAAACATTCATAATGAACATAGTGTCACATATATGGTGCCCAACCCAGGTACATCTGGCTGAGAAGGTTCTCATCAGTGGCTTCTTGGATCAGGTAGTGGACATGTCCTTCAATGGACAGTGGAAGTCCCTTTACACGATTCCTGGTCTTAATCACGCCTTGCAGCCGCTGTTCTATGTCAAGTACGTGCGTTTTGGCCTAGAAGAGAGAAGTTAAAACAGGAAATGGTATAGAATCACCTAGCATGAACTGGAATTATATACACTTAAATATCATTTACTTCATGCTAGTCTGTAAAAACTTTTTTTTTCCAAGGCCTAAAATCTAGTCTTATATATGCTTTGAGGGAGCAGACATTTCTGCTTTTTTCATGGCTCAAACCGATTGTTCAGCTTTATATTTAGATATGATAGCCACCTTTCCGAATACAAGAGCAGTGGGTACCAATTTCAATCAATTAACTGAAGCTAGTTCTTATCCCTCAGTACATATATACACCATCACTTCCAGGACTCCTTGTTCTTCTGTACGCTGAAGATAGTTCTTAATGACTTTGTCTTTATGTTTGGGGTTGTTGTCATGCTGCAGAATAAATTTGGGGATGCCTCCCTAGTGGTATTGCATGATGGATAAGTATCTGCCTGTACTTCTCAGCACTGAGGATACCATTAATTCTGGCCAAATCCCAACTCCATTTGCAGAAATGCAGCCCCGCGTTCAGCGAACAAACAGCATTGAGCTACAACCAAATATTTCACATTTGGACTCAGCAGTTAAGAGCACCTGCTGACATTTTTCTGCACCCCAGTAGCTATATTTTTTGCATAGTTGAGTCGCTTGGCCTTGTTTCAACTTTGGAGGTATGACTTTTTGGCCGCAAGTCCTCCATGAAGACCACTTCTGACCAGACTTCTCCATACAGTAGATGGGTGTACCAGGGTCCCACTGTTTTCTGAAAATTCTGAGCTGATGGCACTCTGGACATCTTTCGATTGTGAATGCAAGTAAGCATGATCTGTCTTTCATCCTCTGCACTAAGTTTCCTTGGCCAACCACTCGTCTACGGTCCTCAAAGTTGGCCATTTCTTTGTGCTTCTTCAAAAGAGCTTGGACAGCACATCTGGAAAACCCTGTCTGCCTTGAAATTTCTGCATGGGAGAGACCTTGCTAATGCAGAATAACTACCTTGTGTCTTGTTGCTATGCCCAGTCTTGCCATGGCGTATGACTTTTGACAATAAACTGTCTTCAGCAACCTCACCTTGTTAGTGGAGTTTGGCTGTCCCTCACCCAGTTTTATTCCTCCTACACAGCTGTTTCTGTTTCAGTTAATGATTGTGTTTCAACCTACATATCAAATTGATGATCATTAGCACCTGCTTGGTATAATTGTTTAACCATACACCTGACTATATGCCTACAAAACCCCTGACTTTGTATAAGTGTACCTAGAAGAGTTTATGCTGTTTTGAAGGCAAAGGGTGATCACACCAAATATTGATTTGATTTAGATTTTTCTTCTGTTCACTCACTAAGCATTTTGTTAGTTGATGAATATAAACTATTAACATGTCTATTTTTTAAAGCATTCTTGCTTTACAGCATTTTTTCACACCTGCTTAAAACTTTTGCATATTACTATATGTGTGTGTGTGTATAATTATATATATATATATATATATATATATATATATATATATATATATAGATGTAAAATAAACAAAATAAGTATCTTGTAATACCTTTTTTATTTGTTTGTTATTTTGTTTGTTATTTTACATCTGCATCACTGGACTAATACGGCTACAATCTCCACTCTATATATATATATATATATATATATATATATATATATATATATATATATATATATATCTTTAAGTGTACTCTGCCTAGGCATGTCCCAGCATCGTAGGAGACAGCATTCAGTCCTCTGAGGCTTTGGCTATACATGGATGCAATAAATTCTTCTTTTTTCCTCTATTCCTGACTGAATGCTGTCTCCTACTACGCTGGGACATCCCTAGGCTGAATATACTTAAAGATTATGGGGAATGGAAAGTTTTAGTTATGAAGAAAGGCTAGAAAAGTTAAACTTGTACACACTAGAGAAATGGCGTCTTAGAGGGGATATGATAACACTATATAAATATGTACAGGGCCCATACAAAGGGCTCTCAAAAGACCTGTTCATTAACAGAACAGTACACAGGACAAGGGGCCACCCGCTTAGACTTGAGTAAAGGAGATTTAATCTACAACAGCGGAAGGGTTTCTTTACAGTAAGGACAATAAAGGTATAGAATTCACTGCCTGAGGAGGTGGTGCTATCGAATACATTAGATGCCTTTAAAAAGGGCCTGGATACTTATTTAAAAGAGCATAACATAGAGGGTTATGTATGTTAGTAGTATTGGGATTAATATTTAGTTAGGGCTTGTTGATCCAGGGAGAAATCTGATTGCCATTTGGAATCAAGAAGGAATCCCCCCCCCATTCAAGGCAGAATTATAATTGCTATATTGAGGTTTTTTTAAGCCTTCTTTTGGATCAACGATGGTAAACAGGAATAGGAAAAGGGTTGAACTAGATGGACGCAAGTCTTTTTTCAACCTAAATTACTATGTTACTATGTATTATCGACATGCACCAATTATGTTAAATTGGATAATGACAGCGTGAGTGCCACTGTCAATTTGTGCATATTATATATATGTATAATATAGTAAGATACAAAGAAAGAATTACACTCACAGGTCTTCTTGAGATGAAAAAATGTGCTGGTTTATTCCATCTGTACAACTGTAACTCTATGATTGCAAGAGGGTTGCAAAACCCTCTGGCATTCAAAGGGTTGAGGTGGATGAACCTTTTGAGTGCCATGATTGTCTAATGATATGTGCTTTTTACAGCCCCCTTGTTCTCAATGGACTAATCACTTATAACAACCATTATCTGAAGGCAACACTTACTAAGTCTGCGAACACTGCACAGTATACTCCCCTACAACAGCCAGGAGCGCTGAAGGACACTTGGGACTGAGGGAGCTTTGAGCATGAAGGCAATGACAGCACACACTGCAGGAAGCACTAAACATGTGCTCCTGACATATATGATGTGCAGCTAGATGATAGCTCTCATCACAGTTTTTCTACTATCACTAGGGATAGAGAGGTGAGCCACATACTTAGAGTGATAGAGATGCATGCTGGAAATTTACAGAGAGACTAATGTCAGTGTGTGTTACATTCTAATATGCACTCTGTCAAACAAATAGCATGTTTGAATCAGGCACATGCCAACACCAATCTCTTTGAAAATTCCCAGCATGCACCTCTGGTCCTGAAAGGCATAAAGAACAATGTACTGCAAACTGTATAATGAAACATTTCAAGGAAATGTATACATTACCAACCTTTTCATTGATTACTTCTCCAGTCTCATTGACCTGAGCCTTGCTGCCTCCTCTCGCTGGTTTACTCCATTCTACCAGTGGGTCATGTAGAAAGGGTTTGAGCACACTGCAAAACAAATACATGTCTGGTATTTTGCTCTTCATTAAACTGAAGGTGAATGTACATGATGTGTATATTATTGTGATATGAATTACATACAGTGAATAAATGGAGGGAGATCTATTAAGACACAAAACCAGCCATTCTGGATCTACAAGTCAAATTATCACTATGTTACCTCTTTATGAAGTAATTGAATAAAGATTTGAATTTGAGTAATTTGAAACCAAAGTAATTGTAGTAATGCACTACTTTTTCAACGATAATACCATCACCATACCATTCACTAAATAAACAGCCCATTAGGAGTGCAAACCACCAGTATATATTCTAATGTGGATATGAACCAACCATGTACTTGCACATCTTCTAATAGATGACTGGCTGTTGAAACAACTGGTGATGTCAACCAGGGTATCATAAGCCACTCTGCTATGGTTAAATTCCATTTGTGATGAATAAGTAATCTGGATCCACTTATGAATAAAAAAGGTGTAACAATTTATTTGACAAAGAAATCAATAATGCCAATAATATAAGCTTAACGCGTTTTGGGAGCATTAAACTCAAGCTAAGGAGAGGAGGTAGGCTCCACCCAGCAGTCACTTCTCAGAATTGTTCCTGCCTACTTAAAGGGGCTGATCATCTACCCAAAGTTACCAGTAACCTGTATTGGATGACAGAGAAAAGAACTTGACACCTTGAACCCTATATTCATTTCCCTGGATGGGCCGCTCCAACTTAATTAAAATGATGATTCTCCCTAAGGTCTTATACCTTTTCCAGTCCCTCCTTATCCATATCCTTCCACATTCTCTACAGTCCCTCCAAAAGATACCCTTGAATTTTATCTGGCACCACAAAAAACTTTGTCTCTGTCAAAATATTATTTTTAACCCTTCCTCTAAAGGTGTCCTGGGGCTTACAGACTTCATAACATTATCACTCTGTTGCCCTTTCCATGATACTGGAGCTTTCCATAGCCGGATCTTCCAAAGACTGGGTCCCTGTCCTCCAATCCCTGACTCCCAATTACTTTTCCCCGAGACTTTGTGGTCCCATCCTTCTAATATCCTAGCCTCAATAAAACATCATGTGATACTGGGCCACTTATTATCCACCTGGGCAAAGTGTAATCATTCTCATAATCTCCCCCCCCCCCCCCCACACACACACACACACACACACTTGATTATAGGCCACTCCAACTTCCCTCCTGGTCTCAATAGCAGAAATTTCCAATCCTGGCTCTTTTTGGGTTTGCACGCTCTAGACCACCTGTTGCCAGATGGAAAACTCCCTCACTTCCCATACCTTCACAGGGAGTATGATCTCCCCGAAGAATCTGAATCATGGCGTTGCAGACAGATTCAACACATTCTGAGGTCCTACCCCCTCCAAGCTACCCCTCACTCCCTTTGAAGTGCTAATCACTTTCCAATATCCACATGAGTGATACCAAACCCTGTTGCAATTATCCAAATTCCTCCCCTCACACCAAAGCTCCTGCTGGAGATATAATGATCCTGACAGCTCGCTCAGTCCTCCTTGGGATTACTGGCCTTGACCTTCCCTTTCCCCCAGTCTTCTCTACTACACATTATACCAACCTATACCCCACCTCCCCAACCAGATCTCCCTACGCAAGTGGATTCTTTCAATTTTGGCTGCAATAGTTTGCATCACCAAATTATGGAAATCCCCTAACCCCCCCATCCCTGACTGATTGGCTGATACACCAAATACATATTTTTGATATGGAAAATCTTTCCTACTTACCTGTAGACCAACTAACACAGTTCCCCTCTGACTTCAGCTCCCGACTCCCATTTATTTTCCTCCGCCCCACCCTAACTTCTTAAAGCGGAATTACCACCGCACAACATCTTTAGCTTAAGTAAGTCCCCATATGGCAACTAGCTGCTTAGCAGCGCTAGTCGCCAGAATTATTACCTTAGTTAATAGATTTATGCTTTCTTCCACAGCTGACAGTAGCACGGAGCGCGGACATCTTGCCATAGTGATATCTGCAAGCCTGTGCTGTCAGTCCCAGCCGGGTCTAAAAGGCGTTGCTAGGAGCTGGCCGGCTCCAAAAGGAGCTGACAGCGCACGCGCGCGGACGTCACTATGGGGTTAATTAGAGCTGTTTTTATTATGAAACATTACTATCCCTTTAAACATTCACTCAAAGCTCATATTTCTCTTTGAGCCTACCTTCTCTAATTGTAATCTTTAATAAGATCATTATTGATCAAAATGTACACAAACATATCTACCTGTCCCATGCCCTTAAGTGACTGGCTGTTTATTCATAAATTATTTCAGTTGTATCAACTGACATTATGGACATAGAAACATTTTAAAAACAGTATATGGCATCCACATATTTATAAATTCTGATAAATTATAAGCTCCAAAGCAGGGTCCTTCCCACCTGGCTGAATCTCGTTATTTTTGTGTAAATATTATTTCTCAACTATACGTATGTCTTCTCTTCACACAAATTCTGATCTTTAAAATAGTTTATTAAAAAAAGGCACACACACACTCTCTCTCACTAAAATTACTAGGCAATTTTATAATGAACGCTGTATCCTGGATAAAAAAAAAATATTTGGGATTATTGACTTCTAGAGTTGGGTGGGGCAACCTGCAGATGTTGATGGACTGAGGATAATGTGAACTTTAGTGCAACAGCAGCTGGAGGGTTACAGGTTGCTCATCTCTATTCTAGAGGTCAAGCTTAGAGGTGAGACATTAAACACTGCACATTACCTCATAAGTGGTTCCCTCTGGTCTCTCATTAACCTCATAGTGACCTCACATGCACGTCTGAAGAGGCCTTCAGTTCCCATAGGTCCCATACCATTAACCATGTTATGGGTCAGTCGGAAGGGGACGATTTCAGGAACTTCAAATGTTTCACCCTAATGAAATGCACAGACACAGCAGAGAACATGATATTGTCTGCAGAAACAAATTATACTAACTTGTCACTTCTACTAATAAAAAGCGGCATATCATTAGTAAAGCACTTATTGTAAATGTACATTTATATTTTACACTTAGTTGATCACATACAATAACATTTATTGTGAAAGAATGATAATCTTTACTAGGAGCCATTTAAAGAACTAATATTATGTCCATGTCCTGATAACGGAAGGTTGTTGCATGGGTCAAGGGAGGGTCTACCTGCTAATAGGTTTGTGTACTTAATAAAATGGTCACTTATCCAGAAGTAGGTGCAGGACAGCGTTTATTCCTTCAATTTTGGCCAAATAGAGCTTTAAAAAACAAAATGAATACAATTATACACATATTCGCTGTATAATCTAACTATTAGTCTAACTTGTATTGGGGTGATAGTTCCCCTTTAAGGACATAGTCTAACCTCAGATATGAAACATAGAACTGTGAATGAAAGGTAAATATAAACAGAGGTAATGCTAGTTTTTCCATATGAGAATCCTGGGGTTAACTGTCACTAGACTTTCTAGGTGCATGGGTGCCTTTTTTCTGGCATCTATGTATATGTGTACCTTGTTGAAAAGACAGTTGAAATCCACATGAACACACTCCCCTGTGAGAGAGTCAAATAGAATGTTCTCTCCATGTCGGTCTCCAAGACCCAGTATGTAACCAACCATGGACATCACAGCTGTGGAGCGGCAGTAGGCTGACCGGCTGTTGTACCTGCAAAATAGTACAATCCCAGGGCAATATAATTAATCATTAGTAAGTCCTAGAATGTACAGCAGTCAGAAAAGCTCAACAGAGGACAAACATCAAATACTGTGGCTACACTGTGCAACAGTTTGCCACCCATTGAGCAGTCTCGTTTTTAGCAGCTCACATGTACCATATAAGAACAAAAAATTGCCATCCACAATATAGTCTTGTCCTACCCAATATGTAGAAGTTAAGCCCTCAAGTGATAACTGCATCTCACTGATGAGGCCCAAGAAGGTCAAATCATACATTTGTGAAGACTTATAGAGAAGCTGGAGGTAACAAAGAGCTCTGGATGAGAAGCTGGGGAGCGTAGAATCTTTGGGGGTATGAGGTGAAGCTGGAGGCACAGAGGAACAGTGCTGAGAGCAGGATCTGGAGGGGGAGAAGCTGGGGAGGGGCAGAAAAACAGCTCTGGGACAAAGGAAGAAGTTGGGGCACAGAAAAACAGTCCAGGAGCAGGATCAGTAAGGTAGAGGCTGGAGGCCAGAGAAACGGCTCTGAGAGCAGGAGGGGATATACTGGGAGATACAAAGAGAGCTCCGGGGGCAGGGAAGAGAGGCGCAGCGAAAGTTCAGAAGGGAAAGAGTTGGTGGGGCACAGAAAGAGTTGTGGGAATGGGTGGGGGGGCAGGAGGTGAGTGAAAGAGCTCTGGAAGCAGGGGTAAGAAGTTGAGAGTCAGCTAAATAGTTCTGGGAGCAGGGGTAGGGAAAAAAGCCGGGTGCACAGAAAGAGCTCTGAGAGCAGACAGGAGGGGGTAAACTTGGACAGAAATCTCTGAGAGTGGAGGTTGGGGGGGGGGGGAGAATCTAGGGACAGAGAAACAGATTCAAAAGTCGGGGGGAGAATCTGGGGGCAAAAGAAACCACTTTGGGAGCAGGGGGACAGCAGAGAAGGTGGGGGTTAAACAAACAACACGGAAGAGACAGAGGAACAGCTTCAGAAGCTGTTGCAAAGGGGGAGCTGGAGAAACCGCTCTAGGAGCAGTGGGAGGGTTGAGAAGAAGGGGACAAACAAAAATCTGTAGGAGCAGGGCGAAAAGCTAGGTGACAAAGAAACAACTCTGGGAGCAAGGGAAAGAGAAGCCGGGGTTAGAAAAACAGTGCTGGGAGGGGGTAGAAGCTGGAGGGCAGAAAAAGCTTGGGGAATCTGAAACATAATGAAACTGCTCTGTGAGAAGGGGGGGCAGAGACACAGCCCTGGGACTAAGGGGAAAAAAAGGAGAAGCTAGGTGAAGAGAAACAGCGACGGGAACAGGGGAAAGGAGTACAAGCTGGAGGCAATAAAACAGCACTGAGAGCAGGAGGAGAGAAGAGATGCTGGGATGGCAGACAAAGTTCAAGGAAAGGAGGGAGAAGCTGAAGGGCAGATAAACTACTCGGGGCAAAACACTGCTCATTGAGGTGGGGCAGAGAAACAGTTCTGGGAGCAGAAGGATAATCTGGGAGTCAGACAAAGTAGCTGAGTAAGCAGGGAAAGAACTGAGGGTGGCAAAGAAGTTATGGGAGTAAAGGACAGAGAGAGAGAGAGGTTGTGGGAACAACGGTGGTAAGAGAAACTGGGGAAGATGTGGGATTCCTGGGGAGCAGAGCAGAGGGACAGAAGCTGTGCAATTGTGTCCCTCTGTCTTCTCTCATGCCCTCCTACCTCTCTCCTTTTCCGTTACCCCTTCTTGTGCAGCATCACTTTTTTCTAGTAAATTTATAAATCTACATTTGCATAATATTTGCAGTTGTCTGTATTCAATGATCTTCACTGAAGTCTACCTTCAGGTCTCACTTTCTCACAATAGATAATAACATTCAACATACTTACTGAGTATAGTCCTATCAGCATATAGATATACCAGATTGCTGTATGAAGAACACATGCCTAAGTAAGCCCTTAAACTGTCACATACAGCAAATAAGCTTCAGGTAACATTACGAAGTATCGGACAAATACTTACCAGGATGTAGGATCAGGAAATGTTCTCAAAAACCATTCATGGAATACAGGTGGGTGACGAGGCAAGAGAGTCTCTTTATAGACCTTCAGCTTCTCCTGTAATGGCGCTCCCTTGGGAAGCATGCACTGGCGAAGATCCTTTCCACCCATATAACATCCTGAGAAAGAGAAAAATACATTTATGTGTGTATGTATATGGTTTGCTGAAGATTATGGGAGTTGTAGTCCAATAGCAGCAGAACAGCTCCAGGTTACCCACCCTCGCTCTAGAGTTAGACTCCAGTCTACAAATTTCATTTTCTTAGCATGTTGGTCCTTTATATTTTATAATAAAAAAAAAAAATCAGAAAAGAGGGTGTAAGAGAGTAAATATTTCCAGCTAAATATCATTACATATTTTTTATAAGACTTGTATTCACAGGAAAAATAAAAAACACATATATAATCTGTCACGCATACACATTCAGGCACACATGATTAGTAATAAGGTCCAAAGTTCATTATTTCCCTCCAAAAATGGTGTAATAAATTTCCTTCTGCCAGGGATTGGCAAATTGTCTAGATATGGATTGAAGTAGCAGACCTTGGGAGAGTAGATCCAGAATGATAGGCAGTCTCTGTGGATTGTCGACTGCTAAATTGATCAGGTCCACATACCTAATTTTCTGAGCCCTGCTGGAGCTATGAGAATTTACATGTACCTGTCTATCTTGATTTTGTGGATCACCTTGGGAACCAGAGGCAAGGGAGGAAAACATACACTAGGCTGAAATTGCTAAGCTTTCATCATAGATTCTGTGGTCATTGCCAACAAATCTTTAGATCTTTCACAGACGTTTGGAACCTTATAATTTTTTAAAGATGCCAATTAAAACAATTCTACTTCTGGTATTCCCCATACAACTGTTGTGAAAGTTTAACCCTTTGAATGCCAGAGAAGTATCTAATGCATTGCAGTCCATAGACCCTGAACAATATGGTTAAAACACTCTTCAGCCTGGTGACCATCATCATAACTTAGCTGGAGACTAAGAAAGGATTTTTCGTTATGAAATCGCTCATGAAGATAGAGAGATTAGTCAGTACCTCCTCAGGAGAGCATTTAAAAACCTATGTAGAGCTATGTAGGGGTTAAGCAGTGCTCAGAGGGATCTACTTCCTCCACAGGTTTTTTGCTGAATGTGCCCTGCATCCTAGTGGAGGAACCTTTACCCATTGTTCCCTGTGTCCCCAATAGATGAAAGAAAAAATATACTTCAGAAAAGTGTAGCTGCAAACACTTAAAAATTGAGTTGCATTCAGAGGAGGGAAAGGACAGGATGGGAGAAGTCATAAGAATGTTTCTGTTTAGCTGCCCTGCCTCATAGTGGGAGGACCTTTACCCCAGTGGTCCTTGTGTCCCCAAGTAGAACATATGAAAAATACATATATAATGTAGATTTAATTGGAAGTACATTACTGGAATGCAACTCACTTTAAGTGCTGGTTTCAATTTTTTGATAAATCATTTTCTCCATTGGTTGATTTAACTGTATTAATTTTAATTACTGGATTGCATCATTGATTGTTACAAATGATTAATCACCACCTGCAAGATGCATATACTCTATTTGAGGTTTAAATACTGCATGTATAGCTTTTAATATCTGCTGCATTTTCGTTAGACAATGACAACAGTGAACTATTACAGGATCGAGTGAGTTCTATGAAACTTAATTTTCTAGTTCTAACCTGTTCAAGTTCAATTTGCAAGGGCCACAAACGGTCTGTGACATCACCTGCCACAAAATATATTTCTTTAATGTTTTTATACATTGTTCTTGGATTAGACCCAAGATTATACTGGGATTTTTGTGTACCATAAATTCTTTTTAGTCCTTGTGGAACATAAGAACCATGGGTTAACATATCCTTCTCCAGAAAGCAGGGCAGTTACATACTTAGTTCTCCAGAGGCAGAGACTCCCTGCCTGTTCCACTTTACCCCCACCCATCATGCTCCGCTCCAAGTGAAGAGAAAATAAGTAGGACAAGAAAGGTGGTCATCTGTAAAAGAGAACCTAAAGGAACACCCATGCCCAAAACTCAAACAACATGTTTTTCTCTGGGTGGGATGTCCTGTATTCCATATGGACTGCAGAACGGCCAAATACCTGGAAAATTAATAGGAAGCGGTCGCAAATCCTGGTCTTCAGCCTAGCCTAGTCCATCTGAGAAAGGAGGAAACACATATACTAGGGTAAACCACTACGGAATGTCCAGAGCATCTACTGAGAGAGCTAGAGGGTTTCTAGTTTACAAATAGAGGAACCTTGCAGTTCCACTGAGATGGCAAGAGATGCACAACCAGAAGACCCCATACCTGGACGAAGGAGTCAAATACCGTCGGGTTGAGTTACCAATTCCCAGGATTAAGATGTAGTACCTGAAAAAGTCTTCTACCATGTTGTCAACTCTCAGAATGTGAACGGCTGAGAGAGAGTCGGAACATGAACTTCCACACAGGCACAATCAGACAAACTTCTGACCATGCAGCTGCTATTCTGGTCCCTCCTTGATGGCTGACACAGGTTATCACCTGAATATACACTGGAAATTCCTGAAATAACTGGGTCTAAAGCAGAAGAACCAGGCGAATCGCCTGAAGTTCCAATTCATTGATGGACAGGTGAATCATTAAGGGTCTCCAAAACTATCCAAATAAAACCCTCTAAAGAAGATCCAGGGTCATCTTAAACAAAGCCCCAGGGGTAAGGGAGGAACCAATATCCTCCTCAGTCCCCCCTCCTCCATAGAAGAATTCCTTTCTATGAAGTGAGAATCCCCTCCCTCAAAAGGGTTGAAGTGTCTTTTGGAGGAAACAGGGTAGTCTTGGTTACAGATCTCAAGGACTCCTTAACAGATGTAGGAAGAGTAGCCATAGTGGAAATAAGGGTTTTAACCCATGTAGGCGCCTGTCCAGAGAAGAAGGGTCCTAAAGGTGGTTGCATAGTGGCCACAGATATGTAATTCACCAGTAAAATCCCCATGGAAACTAGCCTGACAGAAGGAATAAAGGGTTACTGAAGAAACCCATGAAGTAACGGTGATCTTAGACTTCCCCCGACATCCTTTGTGCTCAGACAAAGCAAGAAGTCCACCAAAGTAGAGAAATACAGAACAGATTATTGGAATAAAATACTTATTTAGCTGTGGGAAGCTAAGAATGACGTGTCAGGAGGGAGATACAGCTAACCAGAGAGAACTGTATACCAGGTGCTTCATGGCTTGCTCCACAGAACAGAAAAGGAAGAAGAGCTCTAGCTCCTCCCCTTCCTTCCCCGTGGCCTGGGAAAAAACAGACTTCATAGGAAGAAAAGTAGAAATTGGAACTGTGGCACACCAGCAACTCACACTTGAGCACTGTGGAGAGGGAGCACCACCAGGGAGTCTCCCATTCCATATGTCCCCAAAATGCCCCAACAGCCCATTTCCATGGACTGGAGCCCACCCAGTGCAATGGCAGGCAGCAGAGAATAAACTATGTCACATCCAAGATGGCAACCACGAGCTCCCGTTTCTCGAATGAGCTGCAGCTCAAAATGTGTAAAAGTATAAGAAGGTTGAAAAACATGTCAATGCACTGCTGAGACATCTGCAGTGGCAACGGAGTGATGTAGAAATGAGTTAAAAGGGTCAGGGGGCCAAATATAGTAATTAGAAACAGACCTCAGATTGTGGCTGCCAGATAGACAAACATATAGGACAAACGTACAGGACCTATGTACTCTGAAACTATAGTCCTCTTCAGTCTACCATGGAACACAGAGAAAAAAAAAAAGAAGGGAGTGTGGCTAAATAAAACCCTGAAAGCCATTCCAAAGCAGATACCAGATCTTGCCGTCTGTTCCACATCCATTCTGGAGGAACGGGGAATAGGAGCTCACCTAATGTGGGACTGAACAGCCCCATAAAAGAATAAAAATATTCTATTAGCTTTTTTTTTTATCTCCTACCAGGACACTTGAAACAGAGCATGATTGGTGGGATTAAAATGCAGGAAGGGAGTGTCCGCCTCCAGAGTCTCCTAGAGAAGGATCATTTACCCCATGGTAAATGGACAAAAAAGAAAAGTATTTCATATAAACAATTTATAGCTGTGACTTGATTAAGTCAATTCACTTTAATTATCTTAAAAAGAAAATGAAATGTAACAAAAATGCATATTATTGTTCCATTACTCCTTTACAACCTTCTGGTATCATCTTCAGTAGACAGTGTGACATTTAGCTTATACCAGCAAGTAACCTACATACCCTTTTCCTTGTACAACTTAATCAGTATATTTCGTAGTCCTGCTGTGTTATTGACCCACTCTATTATCCCACATTCATCATTCAGTGGAATAACGGCATATGTCCTTATATGAAGCTCTCTTCTGCGGGATTCTGCATCCTTACGCAAGCACTGTCCAAGTAAACATTAGTAACCATTAAATCACATCACTATGCATATCATGACAATGATTATTAATTACTTACAAGAAACTTGAGTTATTAAATTATTAATTAAGCATAAAAAACAAATTTGTACTAAAACCTACTGATCTAAAACAGATTCAGCATAGCAAGGGAATAAGGCCCATATTTATAAAATAAAACTGGAGTTATTCTGGAGTAAACCAACTGCACCATAGGGGACCAATAAATATTCCTAATTTCCCATGCACTTGACTAGAGCTTTTTAACTTCTTGAATGCTAGAGAGGTCTCCAATGCATTACTTTGCAATTCATTGGAAATCTCTCTAGAATACAATGAGTTAAAAGCCCATTTAATTTATTTATTTGCCCCAGTTTGCTTTAATAAATATAGGCCTATGTGCCTGATAAACAGAGGGGAGTTGAGATAATAACTGCCTTAAAATTCCCCTTTAAATCAATGTGGATCTGAAGAATGTTTATTATCTCTAATGATGCAGTTGGTTTACTCCTAAAGTTCTCCACTTACTTAGTACATCAGCCTAAGAATACTAGTAGGTTAGGGAGCGAGACATAGATAAAAATACAAAGGAGGAGACATACTAGGCCAAAACTGCACAATATTTGTACAATTAACCCATGGGATGCCAGAGAGGAGACTCTCGCATCCATGGAGTTAAAACCCATTTAAATGAATAGGGATATTTATTTCTCCTGTATGGAGAATGTGTTTGCTCCAGAACTGACCCTCTTTTCTCTTTATATACATGACATACTGATGCCTCTCTCTGGATCAGAAGTAAATCTTCACACTTAAGAACAATGCAGTAATTTTGGAGGCCAAATCGGTAAAAAATGTCAAAACTGAAACGCAAATGATGCACAGAAATGATTGGCCAAAAGGGTTCTGTTGCCACAAGATGTAGCACAAATGGTTAAATATGCATAGCACAAATGGTTAAATATACAGCTAAATGTCATATTTCAAGTTAAGCAGTTAATTTAATCCTCAACTCTCTGACTGTCAGGGGGCTTGCTAGACATTGTTTTCAATGTGTTACACCCACCCCTCTGGTATTTTAAAAGTTTGATCCTTTGATTGCCAGAGAGGTATTCAATGCATTGCATCTCTTTGGCACTCAAAGGGTTAAACTAGGGGGAGCCAACTCTGATCCTCAAGAGTTACCAACAGTGCATGTTTTCACGATATACCTGAATGAGTACAGGTAGACCAATAAAAGTGACAGACATTAATCAGTTCACCTGTGCCCAGTCAGGTATATCCTGAAAACATGCACTGTTGGCAGCTCCTGAGGACCAGGGTTGGTTAACTCTGGTACAAAGCTATTGTAATATATTCTGGCCACCCTTGCCTTGTTAATCAAAGAGTTAAACTCCATAAGTCTGCAGTCTTTCCTCAGATCATCCTTCGGTTTACACATCATGATGTACGACTTGCCATCTGATCCCTTCAGGGAAATCTTCTTCGGTTTCTGGAGAGAAGCCAGAATCTCCACCTGAATGAAAGAACCAAAACACAAATGAAATGTGTATAAAATGGGTCATGTGAGTGAATCAAATATGGAGCAAACCCCCTGCACCACAGGGTTCAAGTAAACATTTCTACAATTCAAACTGATTAAAATGGTCCTTAACCACCTTGAATGCTAGAGAGCTCTCCATGATTTGATTGCAAAGTGTTGGACATCACTCTGGAATTCAAATGGGTAAAAGCCATGTTTAAATCGATGTGGATTTTAATAATGTTTATTATCTCTCTATGGTGCAGTCACTCTGCCCTAGCATTGCACCAGTTTATGTACATGGGCCACAGAGCAGAGAATTAATAAGGAAGAAGAATGGAATCAAAGGAAAGAAAAGTAGACCTAGAGAATGAAATATACAGTGGAAACAAAATAAAGAAAGACTACAGGTGGAGGAGCTGCTCTAACCCTTTGAGTGCCAGAGAAGTATCCAATGCATTGATTCGCAATCAGATACCCCTCTGGCGCTCAAAAGTGTTAATAATACACTATAGATTTAATAGTTTATGTGGAAATGCTCACAGTGTCATCAAAGCCTGAGATGTAGGCCCAATGGCCAGGGAAGGGGTCATGGTCCGCATGGTCCCGTTTCCCTGCTGTAGATGGTAGAGTAGGAATCATCACGGACTGTAAAGGAATAAGGATCTCGCTGAATGTTGCTTCCTCCACCAGTTTCTTGAGCAGTTTGAAGTGGACACTCATACTAAGAGTGCTGGTGTTTCCATCCACCTAGAAGAAACACAGATGTAACATATGACAACTTTCACTGCTGACTTCTTAGGGTCCAATACTGCACAAGTGAATCCAAAGCTATTATAGGTTTTACCAGTTATAATTGTATGCATTACTGAGTAACTATCAACAATCTGACATTCTACAATATGCTTAACCCCCATCCCAAATGCCAGAGGGGTGTACAAAGCATTGCTTTACAATGTACTGGGCACTTTTCTGGTACTTAAATCACCAAAACATCGTAGTCATAAAGCCCCACTTACCATAATCTGAGTGGAAAAGCATAATGGCCACTATGAATTCATTTTGTGGGGACTAGTTCTTTAAAATTAAACTTTAATACTGGACAACATATACATAGAGGCAGACATGAGTCTTCCTGCAGGACTCCTGGACTAAAACTGTTCCCAAACCCTCTGAGTGACAAAGGGGTATTCATGCATTGCAGAGCAATATGATGCATACCCCCTCTGGCACTTATAGAGTTAAGAGTCTCAGGTATTTGAGTTCTACAACAAAGAATCATGTCTGCCTCTGTGGGAACATGAAATCCAGTACAAAATAATAATGCATTTTGGGGAATCAATCCATGCAGAACTGGCATTAGGATTTTCTGCTCAGATAAAGATAAGATGGGGGTTTATTATTAAAAGTTGTTAGTTCTCCTTTAGGAGAATCCCTTGTGTGTCTCTAAGTATTCTTATTTACATTCTCCTTTAGGGGAATCCCTTATGTGTCTCTAAGTATTCTTATTTACATTCTCCTTTAGGGGAATCCCTTGTGTTTCTCTAAGTATTCTTATTTACATTCTCCTTTAGGAGAATCCCTTGTGCGTCTCTAAGTATTCTTATTTACATTCTCCTTTAGGGGAATCCCTTGTGCGTCTCTAAGTATTCTTATTTACATTCTCCTTTAGGAGAATCCCTTGTGCGCCTCTAAGCATTCTTATTTACATTCTCCTTTAGGGGAATCCCTTGTTTGTCTCTAAGTATTCTTATTTACATTCTCCTTTAGGGGAATCCCTTGCGTGTCTCTAAGTATTCTTATTTACATTCTCCTTTAGGAGAATCCCTTGTGTTTCTCTAAGTATTCTTATTTACATTCTCCTTTAGGGGAATCCCTTGTTTGTCTCTAAGTATTCTTATTTACATTCTCCTTTAGGGGAATCCCTTGCGTGTCTCTAAGTATTCTTATTTACATTCTCCTTTAGGGGAATCCCTTGTGTTTCTCTAAGTATTCTTATTTACATTCTCCTTTAGGGGAATCCCTTGTGCGTCTCTAAGCATTCTTATTTACATTCTCCTTTAGGGGAATCCCTTGTGCGTCTCTAAGCATTCTTATTTACATTCTCCTTTAGGGGAATCCCTTGTGCGTCTCTAAGTATCCTTATTTACATTCTCCTTTAGGGGAATCCCTTGTGCGTCTCTAAGTATCCTTATTTACATTCTCCTTTAGGAGAATCCCTTGTGCGTCTCTAAGTATTCTTATTTACATTCTCCTTTAGGGGAATCCCTTGCGTGTCTCTAAGTATTCTTATTTACATTCTCCTTTAGGGGAATCCCTTGCGTGTCTCTAAGTATTCTTATTTACATTCTCCTTTAGGGGAATCCCTTGCGTGTCTCTAAGTATTCCTATTTACATTCTCCTTTAGGAGAATCCCTTGTGTTTCTCTAAGTATTCTTATTTACAAACGACTGACTCCTAAGTGATGAATTCAGAGGGAAGCAGCATTATTTGTATACTAGGAGAAAAGAGGCTACAGATATTACCAGCAACAGAAAAGGCGATCAGAAGGTTGCCTGGGGACAGACACATCAATCAAAATGACAAAACTACTGATCAACTCACCTCTTCCATTGCAGGTACATTAGAACTTGATTTACAATGCAATATGGACATTAACAGAGCCTGATAAACAAGAAATCCCAAAATTCCCACTGAATTTAAGTGGTCTTTTAACCCTTTGGATGCTATAGAACTGTCCAACACATTGCAGAATAATGCACTGGAGACACTGCTATCATTTAAGATGTTAAAGACCCATTTAAATCAATGTGAAATCTGCACCAGAGACATCTCTATCACTCAAGGAGTTAAATACTCATTTAAATCAATTTGTTCCCTAAAGTGCAGCTGGTTTGTCCAAGAATTGTACCACCTTTGCTTAGCACTTAGCAGCTTTGAAAAGAAAAACCCTAAGTCAGGGTGGATGACCATCAGTTCCAGCCCTTTAACCCTTTGAGTGCCAGAGTGGTACGCATTGCAAAGCAATGCGTTGGGTACCCCTCTGGCACTTAAAGGGTTAACTGTTGTTGGATTACAACTCCCATCAAAAGCCAGATGAATACAATGGCAACATCAAGCAGCAGCCGGACAAGACTGGTTGTCTATCTCTGTCCTGAGATCTAATTTATACTGTACTTACTGGCTTATTGCATAGCTCCAGTAGTTTATCAGTTAGGCGAGTTGCATCTCCAATGAATTTTCCAAGTGCTGGCTTCATATGAATGGCTTTATCAAGTATCTCTCTGCATCTGTTCACACGCATTGCATAAGAGGACTGTGGAAATATGGAGTTCTGTTAGATGAATATCACATATGTGACAAATCACAACATTATGACACACCAATTTAACTTTCAATAGAAAAGACCAAAACAAAAAGAGGACTTGTATGATAAACTGACAGGCAGTCGTATCACACCTAATTTGGGAGCAGAAAACATGTTACATTTAAAAATACGTCAAGCATGTATAAGAAAAAAAAGAGAGATCAGCACAACTTGGTTCTAAGTGTAAAATATATTGAGCTCGAATATGTGTCGTTTTAATAACACATTAAAAATAAATGGCAAAATATGTATTCAGTATAAAAATATATTAAAAAACAAAAAATGCAATGGTTAGTACGGTAAAAAATGTAAATAGAACAATAAATGTCTTCTATACAAAATAAGAGGACATTTATGGGCTACAAATGGTAGAGATCTGTCTATAGTGATCAGGCAGAGGGGGATCAGGTTTTGAAGCTATAACAAAGTAGATTTGGGGCCATTTGGATGCTCAGTAGGTTATCGAAGCACTATCACACCATAACATATATCTCATATTCCCTCTGCTGCCTATATGCTTACTGGAAAGAAGTAGGTTACTCACTTATTGAAATCATACTGTCTTATTTCTTTTGGTTCCAGTCTCTTATTCATTTGCCACTCTGACGTCTATCCTCTCATACCATGGTTTGAAAGGACAGTCTCTTTTACCTCTCCGTGGGATTGGTATAAGGGAATTTTTGTGTACTTACTGATAAGTAATTTTCTCTTAGTCCTTGTGGAACACAGGAACCATGGGATTAATTTACCACAACTAGAAGGCAGAACACTTGCAAAAAAAAGTTCCCTGGAGGAGGAGACCCCTTACCTGCCCCACTTAACCCCTGCCCAGAACAGTAGCCTTCAGTTTTACGAATAGCTAAGCCACATAAAAAAGAAGGGCAGGAAAGCAGTCAACCTGCCAGAAAACACAAGGACGCACCTACACAGGATGCATGTTTTTCTCCAGGAGGGATGTTCTGCATCCATAAAAATCTTCTTTTCTCTTTTGCCCATTGTGCAACACAGGAACCATAGGTACATACCAAAGCTGTCCCAACCATAATTCCAGAGAGGAGACAAACTCCCAACAACAAAACCACATACAACAATGACCCTCTGTGTCAATGGATATCTCCACACATAACTTATGCAACAACAAGAAGGTTGTCAGAGAAGAGAAGGAAAAACACCTAACACAGTCACTGCTGACTGGAGGACCTACTGACCAAATCATGTGAAATGATGACATAGCCTGGCGAATGACCACTTTGATCCAGGAAGTCACCGTCACCATAGAAGCAGCTTGACCAACTTACAGCTCACTGGAGAAAATAAACGTTCGATGAACGTAATATTTGAGACACCTATGTACAAACAAAATTGAAACCTTGTCCTTAAACAATATTACGGAACCTTGCAATTCTCTTGAGATGCCATAAGGTCCATGGCAGAAGACCTCACTTCTGCACTATGGAATAAAAAATGGACTGCTTTAGCTCCCATTCCCCAGGATCCAGACACTGTACACTGAGAAAATCTGCTTCTACATTGCTCACTCCTTGGACATGTACTGCAAATATTGCAGGAACATGAGCTTCTGATCAGGAAAGGATTGACCAAACTTTGACCACACTACCATGTTTCTGGTCTGTCATTTTCAACTGACATGTCACCAACATTACATTGTCAGACTAGATCCAAACCCAGGAGCCCACAAAGCAGCCAGGACCAAAGAAAAAGTGCCAAATACACTACCTGTAGTTCCAACATACTGATGTATAGCCTGCTGTCTGGGCTGGACCAAAGACACTAGGTCACCCAATGATCAAAGGTCTCTTCAGCCTGGTATCCAGTGTAATTATGGACACTCAACAACAGTGAAGGGTCTACCTATTGTCAGTTGGTTTTACTGTAACCACCTCTGCAGATCCAACCTGGTTTAGAGAGACAGAGACACCATACGAGACAGATGACTCTGCTGTCTGGACCACTTCCACTGAATATTCAGCTGTAGAGTCTGTGTGTCAAACTGAGTGCAAGACACTGCTTCCAGCACTGAGACCATCACCTCAATATCTTCATGAAATTTTGCACTGGTGCCGACACATGGTCAAAATCCAGACCTTTTTTTCCAGAAGGAAGACACGCTCCCGAAGCGTGTCGCATCTAATGCTGTGGAAAACAAGAGACTATGAGGAGACAAGGAAGGACTTCTTAAGGTTGCATCCTTCAGCAGAAAATCATCTGAACAGGGATAAGAGAGATACCCTTCACCCAGAAATGGATGACCAGCGTCTTCAGTTTGGGGAACACTTTTGGTGCAGATACCAGCCCCACTGGCACAGCTGTAACAAGGAAATGTGGATCTTGAAAGGAAGAACCTCTGATGTTGCACAGTGTATGGGAATATGGACATACATATCCTTTATATCTAGGGAAGCCAAGAATATCCCTTGACACATGGAGGCTATTACTGAGCGCAAAGATGCCATTTTTGAACCTTGACTTATGCAGGAAACTATTAAAACACTATACATTTAGGAATGGGTGACAGCCCTGATCCTTCTTTGGGACTATAAACAGGTTGGAGTAAAACACTAGAAACCTTTGCAGATGGGGGACCAGAACTAAGGCCACCATATCCACTATGGCTTGAGTCGCCTCCCATAAATGGAGAGCCTGCAAGGGTTCTCGAGGGACCCTGTACATAAAAAGAACCAAAATGGGTCAGGATCCTGGGAATCTCTCCAGTAACCCTCCAATACACCTGTAGAACTGATGGGTCCATAAACTAAATGGCCAATGCGTCATGGAACTGCTGCAGATGTCCCCCCCCACACGCACACATACACACACACCGTGTGCAACAGGTCATGCCAAGGGAGGCTCACCTGCATAAGTCCTCTGGGTATGCTTCTTGGTTGTACATGCTGGCTTGGACTTATGCTGAATTTGGGAGTGGCTTGAGGAGACACGAGTGTCAGCAGCAGGGGGAAGAAAAAAAAAGCAGGAAATCAAGAAAAACTTGTGGACCGGGGTAACAGTATGCTCTAATCCCAGTAAAATTCTGACTGGCAGGTTAAAAACCTTATCCAGTTCTGGGTCAAATAGTATTTTACCCATGACTGGCAAGGTAATAAGTTACTTTTTTAGACTGATCACCCAACCAAATCTTTAGCCACATACTGCAGCGCGTAGCCACAGGCAGTGTGGAAGTCTCAGCAACATATTTTATCACATCAAAAACCGCTTCAAAGAGATAGGCATTAGCCATGCAAATTGTAGTGATCTTATGAATGAAGTCACACCAGATATTCATAGCTCTACAAACCCAAGCCACAGCCAATGTGGGAAACAGCCATAAAATGCATATTTAATAGAAAGTCCAGATTTTTATCCGTCTGATCCTTAATTGTTGCTGTAATGGGAAAGGTTGTGTGCTTGGATAAGCAAGAGATTAGAGAGTCAACAGCGAGAGGAATGCACCGTAAATCTAATACTTTAGCAAAAAAGGGATAAAGAAAGTCAAACCTCTTTGATAAGTAGAGCTTCCCAGCAGGAAATTTTCACTGCTCCAAGATAATCTGATCAAGATAATCATAGGAAGGAAAGTGAATGGAAGCCACGGTGTTACCACATATCTGAAGGGTATCTAAAACTGACCAAATTAGGGAAGAGTCTCCCTCATCCTTATCCCATGTCTCTCTGAAATCCAAAGAGGAATCATCCCCAGAAACAACCAAATAGCTCTCAAGCAGGAGATAGAGTCCATTGTCTGAACGAAGAATGGGGGGCCTTGATCCATTATATCCAGAATATGATAAAAAGTGTCTTATGGCTGCAGAGCCCCTAAACTCCAGGGCCAACTATTTGCATAGTTCCTAAACTCAAGAGACAACTGGCACCAGAGCATCTAAACTCAAGAACCAAATGGTGAAGACATCTTAATCCCAAGAGTCACTCATATGAAAGCAACTTATCTCAAGATACGAATGTTCTCACATCACCTAAGATCAAGAGATTACTGAAAGCAGATCACTTAAGCTCAATAGCTGATTGTAGCACATAATCTAAACTACATAACTGATTGGTGACAAAGGGTAAGCTCAAGAGCCACCAATTCACAAGCAACTTTTCAAGAACCAACTGGGGTCAGAGCACCTAAACTCAAGCGAGAACTAGCAGCAGATAACCTAATCTCAAGAGAAGACTGGTGGCAAACACAAACGACATCAACAGCAAACTGGGGAGTCTGGTCCATACTAGATCAGACCCTTAGATCAGATGTTTTCTGTGTGTTTCTACAGCTTTAACTGAAAATCATTTTGTGGTCCCGACTTCTATCAAGTGGATACCATTGTTTCTATTTGTTGCAAAGACTCATTTATTTGTTACAGAGACTCGTTTGTGTTACACTTGCAGATTACTTATTGCATTGAGTTTACTTTTATAGCTGGCGCTTGTCCTCTTGTATACATTTCTTACATGTACTTCTAGTGTTCTGGTGCCGCCTAGGACACCACAGACTTAGCTGCTATATATAGTATAACAATTTATTTATTTTTCCGTTCTTTTTTATCCACATGGTTTGAGAAAATATATATAGGACATTTGTACTGGAGCGCTGTATGTGTAAAAATATGTTTTCGTTATCTATGCTACAGAACAGAGCGGCAGCATAGCACCTAAGCTCAAGAGCTTAAGGGGGCAGAGAATCTAAGCTCAAGAGTTGACTGGCAGCAGAGTACCTAAGATAAAAATCTGACTGGCAGCAGAACACCTAAGCTTAAGAGCTGGCTCAAAGCACAGCACCCAAGCTCAAAAGCTGGCTGACTGCAGAGAGACATACACTGTTTCCTAAGCACGCCGTATAGCATGTACACAAGATTTTCATCCATCAA